>CM057225.1:74983886-76366850 GCA_029891385.1 Erythroxylum novogranatense
CCCACTCTCATTCTATCTGTAACAATTTGAAACTTGAAACAACTAACCGTCAAAGCCACAAGATCGAAAACTTTGTTAGAGCCGCTGGAAACAAAGGTATCAGCGTCCAGTCTAGCGCCCGAAGTCTTTGAAAATTGCAAGGCAACTGCCCAAACTACATCATTCTCCAAACAATCAAATAGTAATAATAAACGAAATTTGAGAAGCAACCAAAATGACAACCAAAAGGAGCAAAAACGCAACAACAAGTGGATAGATAAGAGGACGCAGCAACAGTCTACGCATCGACTAAACGAACAGCAGAGAACATCCTAGGATTAAAAGCAAGAAGCCAATAGTATAGCAGAAAAAAACAGAAGACATACATAAAACGACAAAGACGCAGCCCAACAAACACGCAAAATGCAAAGTAGAAGCAGCTAGAGAAAAACTCAAAACACAACAAGTGTCCAGAAGCAACATACTAAAAACGCAACACAGAGTCCAGAAACACGCAAAAGGTTTCAAATTTCGAGAAACGGAAGTTACGAAGAGTCAGTTTCCTCCTTGAGCTCGAACTGGTTCACAACAGGCATAGCTTCCGTTTGCATAAATAAAAACAACCTAACAAATAACAAATAACCTCAGATAAATAATGTAGAAAGAGAAAACCAAGGGTCACCGTCATTCTCATCTACATCGTCATCAACGCGAGGCGACTATCAAAGAGGCTCTAGGTTTGAGTAGACCGACGGACAACGAGGGACAGTGGGGGACAACAAATAATTCCTTCTCATTGATATGGAAATTTCAATGAAATTTCAACATTAACCCATTTTCACAGCGAACCGCGGGAGCAACGCGTAGATTTGAAGGGAGAGGCGACAGCGGGAGCGGCGAGACCCAAGCGGGAGAGGCACGACAGTGGGAGCGTGACCCAAATCTGAAGGGAGGCGCGACAGCGGGCACGGCAAGAGGAGCGATGCCTCTCTGGTCTCTGCCCTTAATAATAATAATAATAATAATAATAATAATAATAATAATAATAATAATAATAATAATAATAATAATAATAATAATAATAATAATAATAATAATAATAATAATAATAATAATAATAATAATACTGAAAATAATAATAAAAATGAATAAAAATAAGAAAAATAAATAATAATAATAAAAAAATAAAACTAAGACAATAATAATTGCTGTAACACCTAAATACCCCCTGGGAGGATACATGGATGCCACCCAAGACAGAATAGACAAAACCAAACATCACACTGATATTTATTTTATTTAGTAACTCAAAACCCACACACATATATTACATATTGTAAATTTCAGAACAGAAATCCAAAGAATATTTACAAGTCCAACAAAGGAAACACAATACATTTTCAAACTTTATGAATAGACTCCTCTGGCCAGTGCAGTAGACTTGTCCCAGTCTTTAAACTCTTCGCTCTGAACCTACACGGGGCAAATCCACCGTGCTAAGCATATTGCTTAGTGAGTAATAACTAATCTAATTTAATGGTTGATCATATAAAATTTAATTTCAACGTAAACATGCATTAAGAAAAATTTATCAAAAAATCAGACATAACACATTTCAGTACAGATTCACTTACTTATCAGAACTGAATATCGCAAGAGGGTATAAACCCGTCAGAATCATAATACAGTTTTTGTCAAACACATATCAAGACTGTAAATCCATTTACAAAAGCGAGTAACGGGACATATACAGGAGAGATCGTAATCTCGACACTGACGTGTCCAGGAGAGACCGAAGTCTCGACATCGAAATGTCACAGTCACAGGAGCAGCTGCAGACTCTTTTAGGCATGCCTATTTACCCACAACTAGGACTTAACAGTTTAAAAAAAATAACACAAGGTCATTTCAGGTAATTCACGTGCAAGCAATTAGCACTTCCAATGTATTCCCGAATATTAAACTCCTCGGAAAATTAAAATCCAGAATTTATAAACACATCGCAAGTAGCATAATCAAATTAAATCAATCCTGAAAATTGTCTAGGTTGACTCACAAAATTGACTATCCAAATTACTGAAAATATTTATCTGTATTACTTACCTAAATCGCCTTACTGTTTATTGCCTTGAAGCCCCGACAATATTTGGCAATGGTCGATCCTCTAATAATAGTGGACATAAATACAAATTACTATCGTGAATAATTAAAAAAATTCACTGATGTGATGTATAATGCATGTTCATGACAAATTTCGGGACCAAACCCTAAATTCTTAACTTTATTCCATAATTCACAACTTAAATTATTAAATCCTTGATTGTTAATTAAATATGAAAATTTACAAATTCCACATAGAGAGGTAGAAAATTTTCTTACGAATCCAACGCTTCGAGAATCAGGTCATTCGGAGGTCGGATGACAAAGATATGGTCAAAAGAGTGAAGATTGCGGATAGATTGAAGTTTATCACACACAAGTCGATTTATACTTACACAAGTCGACTTATCCATTAAAGCACACACAAGTCGACTTAAACTGACACAAGTCGACTTACATAACACCACAAGTCAACTTACACTTGCATAACTCGACTTATTGAAGAGTGGAGATGATATTTTCATGCAAAACGTTGATCTAAGTCGACTTATACACCACAACAAGTCGACTTATGACACTGTTCATCGTCTTCTTCACCAAACCATACGAAACAACAGACTTTTCTTCCATTTTTCTTTAACTTCTTCACTTCAAAACTCATCTATCTATCATTTCTATACTATTAGAATCATCTATACACTCCAAAGATCACAACACTAAAATTCCAACTTTCTCTCTCTCTACGGTATACTTTCCAAATTCATATTTTTATCCCTCTTTCTTGGTTTTTTCTTCTCAATTCTTTTAGCATCTTCACTTAAAAACTAACCTATTTAGCAAGTCTAACCTATCAAAATCTTCAAATACATTCCAAAACTTAGAAATCCAAAATGTCACATATCATTCTCTCACTACTGTATATTTTCAAATATTCATGTATGTTTCAAAACTCACCAACTTCGACTTTCATAATTCCCAACATAATCAGTACCAAAAATAAACATATAATTAACGTATATGATATATATATTTTTATATAAAAACAGAGTATGATGAATTCATCGTGTTCTTGTTTTTCCAACATAAACAAAACATACAAATATGTATATATAGAACAAGTCTTCAAAGCCATGCATGAACATATATATATTTACATTATAAACACAGTGGAGTTACTTACCGACTAAGCTACGAAAACCAACCGACTAAGCTACGAAAACCACCTGATGGATAAAAGCAGAGAACTCGTTTTAAATGTCTTTCACTTATTAAAAACAATAATAGAGGAAAATATTGGGCATCTTGCATGTGAACAACGTGTATAGTACGTGTCCCTTTCCTAAGAAGGCTTAGTCTATATGTATAGATATAACGAAACCAAATGTCAATTGTTAATAAGTCTCTTCGTTTCTTTTAGTAGTATTTTTATTAATAAAATATTCTTTTTAAACCAAATACATTGTTTTGAATTCTTATAACAAACAAATACCCAAAAGTTCCAGACAACTTCCGAAAATTCACCAAAATTCCGTTATAAAATAATGACTCGTAAAATAAATTTTCAACTCAAAATTAATTCACCATCAATTTCTAAAAATATTTGAAGTATACAAAATTACTAAAATTATATTACTACGGTCCGAATCAATCCGAAGTTTCATTAAACCAATTTACCCGGAAAATATCATGAATGCATGCCAAAATATTTATGCACAATTAAACAAATTTTCCATTCCATATGCAAATAACAAGCATAATTCGTACTAAATTTCGTTAATATTCTTACCCCTAATTTGAGGCGTTACAACTCTTCCCTCCTTAAGAAATTTCGTCCTCAAAATTCATACCTGATCCGAATAATTGCGGATACTGGGCCTTCATGATTTCCTCTGGTTCCCAAGTTGCTTCCTCAATTCCATGATGTTGTCAGAGGACTTTTACTAACGGTACTGACTTGTTTCGGAGTTGTTTCACTTCTTTGGCTTGTATGGAAATTGGCCCTTCTTCATAAGACAAATCCTGTTGTACCTGAATCTCTTGCACCGGAATCTTATGTGAGGCGTCAGATCGGTATCTCCTCAACATAGAAACATGAAACACATCATGCAGTCTGGCCAATTTTCCAGGAAGAGCTAACTGATAAGCTACGGGTCCAACCCTCTTCAGAATTTCATAAGGCCCAATGAATCGCGGACTGAGCTTACCCTTCTTCCCAAACCGAAGTATGTGTTTCCATGGTGACACTTTTAGAAACACCTTATCACTCACTTGAAACTCAATATCCTTCCTTTTAGATCGGCGTAAGATTTACGCCTATCATTTGGCGACTTTCAATCTTTGTTGAATAATCGAATCTTTTTCTTGATGTCTCACAATTTCTGGCCCGATCATCTTATTTTCACTCAACTCCGTCCAGCATACCGGAGTTCTACACTTCCTACCATACAACGCTTCATAAGGTGCAATGCCGATGCTCGTCTGATAACTGTTGTTATAAGCAAACTCCATCAAAGTCAGATAATTATCCCAACTCCCGGGAAACTCTAACACACAACCCCTCAACATATCTTCCAAAATCTGTATAACTCGTTCCGATTGTCCATCATGCGGGGATGAAAAGCGATTAAACTTAAGTTGAGTACCCAATGCTTCTCAAACTTTTCCGAATCTCGAAGTAAATCGAGGATCACGATCAGAAATAATCGATAATGGTACTCCATGCAATCTTACAATCTCATTCACATACAAATCTGCAAGCCTATCCAATGAATAGTCAGGACGAATAGGTAGAAAATGAGCAGATTTGGTGAACTTATCCACAATAATCCATACCGCATCATGTTTCCTTTGAGTAAGAGGAAGTCCAGTAACAAAGTCCATGGTAATATTATCCCATTTCCATTGAGAAATAGGAATATGATTTAACAAATCAGATGGAGCCTGGTGTTCTTCCTTAACCTGCTAACATGTCAGACATTTTGCTACATAATCCACAACGTCCTGTTTCATACCTGCCCACCAATAATACTGCTTCAGATCCTGATACATCTTGTTTCCACCCGGATGCATAGTAAATACTGTATTATGAGCCTCAAACAATAACTTCTTTTTCAATTCATCATTCGCTGGCACACACAACCGATCCTTATAATACAATTCACCACCACCTTGCACAGAAAAATCGGTCTGTTTACCTTCCTGAGTAGCCAAGATAAGTTTTTGTAACTTATCATCAGCTCTTTGAGCATTACAAATCTCCTGTCTCAACGTGAGCCTTGCTATCAATTGAGCCATCAAGGCTCCATCAGATCCCAACTTCCATCCAATCTGCTTCGGTGATAAAGCCGAGATAGTCTTTCGACTTAAGGCATCTGCTACAACATTAGCCTTACCCGGATGGTAGTCTACAATACAATCATAGTCTTTAAATAATTCCAACCAACGTCGTTGTCTCAAATTAAGTTCCTTCTGAGTAAGCAAATACTTCAGACTCTTATGATCTGTAAAAATTCTACACCTTTTACCATAGAGATAGTGTCGCCAAATTTTTAAGGCAAACACTACTGTTGCAAGTTCCAGATCATGTGTAGGGTAATTCTGTTCATGAGTCTTTGGTTGCCTAGAAGCATAAGCAACTACCTTTCCTTCCTGCATCAATACACAACCTAAACCAATTCCAGATGCATCAATATACATAACATACTCCTTACCAGCTGTAGGTTGAACTAATACAGGAGCTTCAATAAGCATATTCTTCAACTGATCAAAACTACTCTGACATCTATCAGACCATTCATACTTCACTCCCTTCCGTAAAAGTTTAGTTAAAGGGGATGCTATCACTGAAAACCCCTTAACAAACCGACGGTAATAACCAGCCAAACCCATAAAACTTCTTACTTCCGTCACATTTCATAATGGTTTCCAATTAACAATCGCCTCTATCTTACTAGGATCAACTCTAATTCCTTCAGTAGAGACTATATGCCCTAAAAATGATATTTCTTGAAGCCAGAAATCACATTTACTCTACTTAGCATATAACTGTCTTTCCCGCAGGGTCTGCAAGACAATTCGGAGATGTTCACTATGATCCTGTTCAGTCCTAGAGTAGACCAGTATATCATCAATAAACACCACAACAAACTGATCCAAATACGGCCTGAATACTCTATTCATCAGATCCATGAATGCCGCAGGAGCATTAGTTAACCCGAATGGCATTACTAGGAACTCATAATGTCCATAACGGGTCCTAAATGCAGTCTTTGGCACATCCACATCCTTGACCCGAAGCTGATAATATCCTGATCACAGATCTATCTCGAAAACACTCCTGCATCATCTATCTTCGAAAACACTCCTGCATCTTTTAACTGATCAAATAGATCGTCAATCCTAGGCAGTGGATACCTATTCTTCACTATGACTCTATTTAACTGCCTGTAGTCAATGCACATTCTCAGTGTACCATCATTCTTCTTCACAAATAACACCGGTGCACCCCACGGTGATACACTTGGTCTAATAAACCCCTTATCCAGAAGTTCTTGTAACTGCAACTTCAACTCCTTTAACTCGGTAGGAGCCATTCTATACTAAGTGCTCGGATATAGGAGCGGTACCGAGCACAACTTCAATAGATAACTCCACTTCCCTTTACGGAGGAGTCCGGCAATTCCTCGGGAAAACATCCGAAACTCATTCACTACTGGGAATCTCAAGTAGTTTCTCCTTAGCACCATCCTTCGGGAATCAAGTACAAAAGCTAGATAAGCTTCACACCCCTTCCTGAGAAGCTTTTGAGCTTGCATAGCGAGATACTACTGATGGTCGAACACGTGTGCAACCACCACGAAATACAATCTCAGACTGGTCGGGCCTCTTTAAGAAAACTGTCTTCGCCTTACAGTCGATTACTGCCTGATGTTTAGACAACCAATTCATACCCAGAATCAAATCGAATTCGTGAAACGGCAACTAATCAGATCCGCTGCATACTCACTTTCTTGAATCTTAATAGGACAATTCCTAGCCACCTGATTCACCAACATACTACTACCCAGAGGACTAGTTACATGCATGTCATATTCTAACTGATCTATAAGCATCTCCTTAACAAACATTTCTCCAGCACAGATATATGAATGTGAAGATCCAGGATCAATTAATGCATACAATTCAGAACCAAAGAGAGAAACTATACCAGCAATGACATCTGGTGCATCCTGATCCTCACGAGCTTTCAGTGCATAAGCCCGAGCTGAAGCAGAAGGCACAGCTGGTTGATTCACAGTTTCTGAGTGCGAGCTCGGATTAGCCCTACTCTGATTATATCCACCTCGGCCTCTTCCTCGACCTCTGTTCCCAACTGAAACATGCGAAACCTCTCCACTAGCTTATGCCATCCCAGACTGTCTCAGAGGGCAAGTTGCAATCATATGCTCTGTACTGCCACAACGAAAATATGCACCAGTAGCTCTCCAGCAGACACCCCAATGGTGAATAGAGCAGTGTGGGCACTCCGGAGCACTAGAATCTCGACCCCCAGAAGAACCCCTACTAGAGGTAGTCGATGCAGGAAAGTTTTGTTGCCTTCCCTGTATCGCAGATCTTTGAGCAACTCTCGGTGCAGAGGAACTACCTTCCCGATTTCGTTTCCCCAAAGACTGGCCTCCTCTATTAAAGCCTCTTCTCTGACTTCTTTCTTTCCTGATCGTCTCTTGTCTTTCTACTTTTATTGCAGCCTGTACCAACTGATGGTAAGTAAATTGTGGTAGCAGAGTGAACGCTGCCAAATGCTCCTTAATAGAGTCATGCAAACCCTCTTCGAATTAATGACATCGGAACTCTTCAATCAGTACAGATTCAGGGGCATACTTACTAAGCCGATTGAACTCCCGATCATACTTAGCAACAGACAAACTCCTCTGTTTCAAATTCAGAAATTGCTTCCACCGATCCTTCCTGTAAGCTTCCGTCACGTACTTACTCTTAAATTCTTGGGCAAAGAATTCCCAAGTCAGAGGCACCGGTAGCTGAGGACTCCGAAGAACAAACTTCCACCATTCATAAGTCGCTCCACAGAGAGGGAGACAGACTGATGAACTCATCTGCTCTGCTGGACAACTAATCTCGTCCAGTACCCTCTTCACCTTCTCAATCCAGAACTCAGCCCCTTCAGATTCTTCTAGAGATGTCCCAGAAAATTCTTCAGCCCCATACTTCCTCAGCTGATCAATCGGAGCCTTAGGTGTTGTCATTCGATGCAACAAGGTCATCATATCCTGGGACAGCTTAATCAAAGCTTCTCCTTGAGCTGGAGGAGGAGATGGAACCTCAGCTTCCCCTTGATTGACCCTTGATGGTCCAGGTATTTCAGAACGAGTTTGCTCCGGCTGATTACTCTCAGAAACTTTGTCAACAAATTCGTGAGATCCTTCCATCGTAATTTCTAAAGACAAAACATGGGACATCGCATTAGGCCAAAACACAACTTAGACACTCAACGGAAAACAATAAGCAAGCCGTGGTTAAACCAGAACCGCCTAAACTTGCTCTGATACTAAAAGATGTAACACCCAAATACCCCCTGGGAGGATACATGGATGCCACCCAAGACAGAACAGACAAAACCAAACATCACACTGATATTTATTTTATTTAGTAACTCAAAACCCACACACATATATTACATATCGTAAATTTCAGAACAGAAATCCAAAGAATATTTACAAGTCCAACAAAGGAAACAAAATACATTTTCAAACTTTATGAACAGACTCCTTTGGCCAGTGCAGTAAACTTGTCCCAGTCTTTAAACTCTTCGCTTTGAACCTACACGGGGCAAATCCACCGTGCTAAGCATATTGCTTAGTGAGTAATAACTAATCTAATTTAATGGTTGATCATATAAAAATTAATTTTAGCGTAAACATGCATTAAGAAACATTTATCAGAAAATCAGACATAACACATTTCAGTACAGATTCACTTACTTATCAGAACTGAATATCGCAAGAGGGTATAAACCCGTCAGAATCATAATACAGTTTTTGTTAAACACATATCAAGACTGTAAATCCATTTACAGAAGCAGGTAACGGGACATATACAGGAGAGATCGTAGTCTCGACACTGACGTGTCCAAGAGAGACCGAAGTCTCGACATCGAAATGTCACAGTCACAGGAGCAGCTGCAGACCCTTTTAGGCATGCCTATTTACCCACAACTAGGATTTAACAGTTTAAAAAAATAACACAAGGTCATTTCAGGTAATTCACGTGCAAGCAATTAGCACTTCCAATGTATTCCCGAATATTAAACTCCTCGGACAATTAAAATCCAGAATTTATAAACACATCGCTAGTAGCATAATCAAATTAAATCAATCCTGAAAATTGTCTAAGTTGACTCACAAAATTGACTATCCAAATTACTGAAATTATTTACCTGTATTACTTACCTAAATCGCCTTACTGTTTATTGCCTTGAAGTTCCGACAATATTTGGCAATGGTCGATCCTCTAATAATAGGGGACATAAATACAAATTACTATCGTGAATAGTTAAAAAAATTCACTGATGTGATGTATGATGCATGTTCATGACAAATTTCGGGACCAAACCCTAAATTCTTAACTTTATTCCATAATTCACAACTTAAATTATTAAATCCTCGATTGTTAATGAAATCTGAAAATTTACAAATTCCACATAGAGAGGTAGAAAATTTTCTTACGAATCTAACGCTTCGAGAATCAGGTCATTCGGAGGTCGGATGATAAAGATATGATCAAAAGAGTGAAGATTGCGGATAGATTAAAGTTTATCACACACAAGTCGACTTATACTTACACAAGTCGACTTATCCATTAAAGCACACACAAGTCGACTTATACTGACACAAGTCGACTTACATAACACCACAAGTCGACTTACACTTGCATAACTCGACTTATTGAAGAGCAGAGATGAAATTTTCATGCAAAACGTTGATCTAAGTCGACTTATACACCACAACAAGTCGACTTATAACACTGTTCATCATCTTCTTCACCAAACCATACGAAACAACAGACTTTTCTTCTATTTTTCTTTAACTTCTTCACTTCAAAAATCATCTATCTATCCTTTCTATACTATTAGAATCATCTATACACTCCAAAGATCACAACACTAACATTCCAACTTTCTCTCTCTCTACGGTACACTTTCCAAATTCATATTTTTATCCCTCTTTCTTGGTTTTTTCTTCTTAATTCTTTTAGCATCTTCACTTAAAAACTAACCTATTTAGCAAGTCTAACCTATCAAAATCTTCAAATACATTCCAAAACTTAGAAATCCAAAATGTCACATATCATTCTCTCACTACTGTATATTTTCAAATATTCATGTATGTTTCAAAACTCACCAACTTCGACTCTCATAATTTCCAGCATAATCAGTACCAAAAATAAACATATAATTCACGTATATGATATATATATATATTTATATATAAAAACAGAGTATGATGAATTCATTGTGTTCTTGTTTTTCCAACATAAACAAAACATACAGATATGTATATATAGAACAAGTCTTCAAAGCCATGCATGAACATATATATATTTACATTATAAACACAGTGGAGTTACTTACCGACTAAGCTACGAAAACCAACCGACTAAGCTATGAAAACCACCTGATGGACAAAAACAGAGAACTCCTTTCGGTTTAAATGTCTTTCACTTATTAAAAACAATAGTAGAGGAAAATACTGGGCATCTTGCATGTGAACAACGTGTATAGTACGTGTCCCTTTCCTGAGAAGGCTTAGTCTATATGTATAGATATAACGAAGCTAGATGTCAATTGTTAATAAGTCTCTTCGTTTCTTTTAGTAGTATTTTTATTAATAAAATATTCTTTTTAAACCAAATACATTGTTTTGAATTCTTATAACAAACAAATACCCAAAAGTTCCAGACAACTTCCGAAAATTCACCAAAATTTCGTCATAAAATAATGACTCGTAAAATAAATTTTCAACTCAAAATTAATTCACCATCAATTTCTAAAAATATTTGAAGTATACAAAAATTATTAAAATTATATTACTACGGTCCGAATCAATCTGAAGTTTCATTAAACCAATTTACCCGAAAAATGTCATGAATGCATGCCAAAATATTTATGCACAATTAAACAAATATTCCATATGCAAATAACAAGCATAATTCGTACTAAATTTCGTTAATATTCTTACCCCTAATTTGGGGTGTTACAATTACTGTGCTAACCGAAGGGATCCTCAGTCATGTAGAACACACACGTTCTTATCAAAATGGAAGAGCTCATAAAGAAAATACTGAAGTGACAGGTGAGAAGGTCTCTATGCTTGGTAAGGAGAGATTCTATATAAGGAAAGATGTTGAATAAAACACTTTATAACCAAAACGAATAAAAGCCTTGGCTTATAAAGGAGGTCGCATATGACAAAGGTGTGTGCTAGTAATAGTAAACAATGGGAAAAGACTAATTGGAGAGGATTGTAACCTATCAACGAGCTCCAATCGTATTTTACACGTAGGTAAAAGGCCTGTCCTAAGCTGCGGTGAAGTAGGTGATATTCCCAATTAAGGGAATCATAGATTTAGCAAGTTTCCAATGTAAGAAAAGCTTTTTCTACAGAGGGTTATTAAATGCCTTGCTAAAATGACAAAAAGTATTTTCAAAACACACAAGCTCTCTCTCTTTCCCTCTCTCTTGCCATCTACAACTACAACCTGCTTCTTTCTATGTAAAGAATTCCAACCAAACTATAGTACATATTACATAAGCCTAGCCTTCAAGAAGTAATAAAAATGAAGTTGCTAGCCATCTAATTGTAACTAACAGCTTCCATCTAACGAGTACATCTTACAAACAAATAGAGTGGAAACTAAGTTAGAACAAGGGGACTTTGGTTTAACAGACACAATACATACAAGGAAGAAGAAACAAAACCTTCTAAACTCATTTTGCATAAATTGAAAACACAACAAAAGCCAATGGAAGAACATGTATGCAGAGAAAAAGCTTGACACTCCACGTAAGGAATACCAACAAAAGAAAATCAGTGACTTCCTATTACCAGAAACCCTAGTTCCTCATGACAAAGAAAATGGTGAGCTTTAGCCAGTAACTCAAAAAGAAAGAGACTAGTTGTAAAATATGTTGTTGCTAAACTAATAAACAAACTCAGAACCTCCAACAACCATTAATATATCAATGCAAGAAACTTACTATACTCAGCAAAAATAATGGCTAATTTTCACAACATAAATAAACACAATCATATCCAAAGAATCTTGACCTCCCCAAACCTCCAAAAACACAAAACCTAGATCTGAAAAACTCATGACTAACCCCAAAAAATGCAAGACAGATACAAAGAGAAAGCAAAAGAAGGAAACGGGGAATATGGAGATATTAAAGTAGAGAGAAAAAGGAAAGCTTACTTACGCCAATGCCACAACAAAAATGTTTAATAGCTCACATACCTTTGATTGTTCAAGACAAAACAACTGTTAAATCCAGGTAGGTTGTTGTTATCTGGAATTTTTCGAACCCTCATAATAATTTGAATGTAGGTTCTTCGCAGTCCAAAGGTTGACAGGCGAGAGAGATTTTTCTAGGCAACCAAACAGAGAACGTACAAAATTCTCAAAGAGAAACAAACAAGTAATGAAACTAAACCTAGAAAGGCCAAACATGGATAAGATTGAAGAGGGTAGCCTGCTCAACTTCTTTAACCTTCTTGAAGCCAGTGATAATGCCCATAATGTGTTTAAATTGGTAATCTGCAGAGGGCATGATTAGTAGGATGATAAATTGGTGCAGGCCAATGTAGGTGGAGACATGTATATATGTTATAGAAAACTAGAATTACATGATCCTATTATTGTCCTCATGTTTATTATTTTTCACTCGTCTTCTCCATTATGGTTAGGACAAGAAAATAGGGGACTTACATGATAGGATGTTAAGTGTCATGTTTTCCTATAAATATGTAAAACTTAATTAGCATTAAGTGCAAATAGAATGTCGTAAGTAAACAAATGATAACCATTAATTCTTAGCTTAATCCATGAGTTTAATAATCATTTTAACTAAAATAAAGCATAAGCAGAGAAAAAAACAAAGAGATATAAACTAATCAAATAAATGTAAAATAAGGAATTTATAATGTTAGATTTTCTCCCACCTAACACTTTGTTGTAAGTTGTTTAGTTATACTTCTTACTATAATTTTTAATTGACATATAAATTATGGAGATTATAAGCATCTTAAGGAACTCTATGGGGATCATGTTCTAAGTACAATTTCATCTAGTATTTTTAACTTTGAATGCACATGTATCCTAATAAGTAATTTCTACAACTCTATATGTGAAGATTTGGTTGATAATGAAAGGTCCAAACCATCTATATTTAAACTTAATCTAAAATAATCAAACTCAGAAATTAAATAACAAGACTCGATTTAGTTATGATACGTTTTTTTTTACTTTTCCTTATATGTCCTTGAATTTTAATAAGACATATTGCATCACTCATCTAACTCATTGATCAAAACAAACATTTATAATCTGCATTGTTTAAATAAAAGAAAATAAAATTTATACCACAAAAATCCTTATGTTCAACTTCTATTAGGAGATAGCAAGATTTCCTATAAACTAGCCTATATGGTGTGGTAAAGATTGACATTTTATTGGTAGTTATATATGCCCATAGAACATCATCTAATCTTGCAGACCAAATTTTCCAAGAGTACTCTACATTCTTTTCCATAATCCTCTTTAGCTCCTTACTAATTACTTCCATTTGGCTATTAGTTTAAAGATGATAGGGAGTAAAAGCCTTACAGATAACGCTAAATCATTTAAGCACTTTTGCAAGTTGATGGTTATAAAACTAATTAGAACTCTAGGTATACCAATGCATGAAAATAATTTTTTTAAGAATTTAACAACTACCCTAGCATTGTTAGTAGGCAAAGCTTAAACTTTAACCAATTTTGAGATATAATATATAGCAACTAGGATATATTTGTTACTAAAGGATGTAGGAAATGGACCTATGAAATTAGCATCCCATATATCAAATACTTCACAAAACATTAATATTGCTTTAAGGCATCTTACCCCTATGAGATATATTACCTATCTGTTGACGCTTATCACAATATTCCATACAACTTTAGGAATCCATAAACAATATAAATCAATAAAAAATAGCTTCTAAAACTTTTCATGCTATTCTATTTACATAATAATAATAATAATCTCTAATTGATCCTTTGTGATAGTGCTTTAAAATTCTAATGGTTTTATGATATGCTACACACTTTCTAATTATCTGAGTTGCATAAGTATAAAGTAGGTACAGATTCTCCAAAAGGTAATTCCTTAAGTCAAGAAGAATTTCTTCTTCTATTAATGAGACATCCCCTTTAGCAAAATCTAACTACTAAGTAGTTAGCATGGTTAGAAAACCATGGTGTATCTAAGTTAAATGCATCAAGTTCACAGAATTGTTGATTAAGAAAAGCATCACTTATATCTTCTTCCATATGCTTTCTAATTATGAGGTTCCTATGTAAAAAATAAGGTGGTCTTCTACTACGTTTTCTACTCCTTTCTTATCCTTAATCTCAAGATCGAACCCCTATAATAATAAAATCCATCTATTTGCCTTGATTTGGCATCATTTTTGTTCAAAAGATATTGGAATGTCAAGTAATCCGTATAAAATATGACTTTAGACATAATACGGTATGAAAAAATTTATCAAACACATTTGAAGGTTCTAGAGTTATACAAGGTTTAATAATTTAATAAACAAGGCGAGATCATAATGAATAAATAGGTGTTATTTTTTATTGGGAAATATAAAAAAGAGGTACGTATGATTTAATGTCAATGCATTCTAGTCATATTCTATTAGGAAGGGTATGATAATGTGATAGCAAGCATTTTTATGATGGATTCAAAAATAGGTGAACCTTTGTAAAGAATAATCAATCAATTAATCTTACACCTTTAACACCAACATATGTTTATAAAGACAATGAGATTGAAAAGAGAATGAAGAAAGGAGAGTAGGAGAAATTGAGGATCATGAAAGAAAAAAAGTGTGAGACTAAGAGTTATAAAGAAAAAGATGAATAGAGGAAAGAAAAAAAAAAGACCAAAAGAGGTTTCAAAAGAAAAAGAGTTAATATTAAAGGAAATGAAAAGAAAGTGAACTTATTTATAAATAAGAGTGATATTATGAGTGCTTATGTATTTCACTTTTCTTTTTTGATAATATGAATTTCTTTACTATATGAGAATGAAGAATATGATATAAACGAAAACAAATGGATGAAGGGTTTGTTTGGATTCATATGCAACAAGAAAGGTTCCTAATTCAAAAGATATCTAAACATTTTTTAAGACGATATGATTCATTAAGTTATTGAAAGGATCAATGAAAATACTTAGAATTTCATAGTGATAATTTAAGGTTGACTCTTTTAAGGAAACAGGGAATGATATAAGCATAACTAGTACTTGAAATCTTGATCAAATAAATATGTTATAGTTCCAAGTTAAAGCAGATTAGTAATTTAGAGTTTCTAGTCAAAGTAGTATTATTAATTAGGTTTTCAATTTAAGTAGGAACCATATATAACATATATAAAGGGAACAAATTTCATTAATAAGATAGATAATGTTTCTAGTTTTTTGTTTTGTTTTACTTTTAACTTTTCTTTACATTCAAAAGGTCAATCTCAATTGATTTATCTAGATTTTTTAGTGAGGTTTTAAATCATAATCATAGGTTCTCTATTATTTATTCCAAAGTAAATTCACATTAATTATTTTTAGAGTTATAAGATCCTTTAATTTGTTGAAGACTAAAACTTAAAGCAATATAATTTTGAATCCAAATTATTTTTATTTACAAGGTTGATTACATTAAAATATATGTAATTCAATTTAACTTCATGTCTTTCTGCATTAGGGATTGCATTATATGTTTTTAGGGTTAGTTATATTTGATTCCTTTGCAATTTGAATTCACTTTAGTCTTTAATTTTTAAAAAATGTCATTTATCTCTCTAGAAATGTATTTTTGTCACTCTTACTCCTTTATGTCGTTTTCCATTAGAAAATTTAATAAAAAATGAAGAATCAACATTGCATAGCTTGTATTACTTGACACAACTATCAACAAATAGATGTAACATCTACACGAATAACATGACAGTCATTTAACTATTCTCTATTGTATCTCTAACGGAGAATGATATAAAGCAGAAGAGTGATATAAAATAAAATTTCAAAAGAATAAATAATAATTTTAAAATATATAGTTAAAGTGAAAGTAATTCGAACTATAAGAGATTTCAATATAATCCATCCAATCTTTTATGTTAGTATTTGATTTTGTTATTGTGAAGAGTGATATCAAAGTAAAAGTATATACTGATAGAACAATTTACAAATGATCAATGACATTAATCAAGGAGCTCCAGTAACTCTAAAGTTGAAATCAAATCACAGTAGAAAAGAAGTAATGATATCTTTGAGGAACATTATTAAGGGCTTGAATTAAGGCACAGGGTAAGTTGTGGGGGCGAACATGGTTCACATCTTATAGAAAGTGGACACCAGCCAAAAAAACAAGTGGCCACGAACACTCAATGGGGCCATGTAAGGAAACATTTTCGACCTTAAAACAGAAGGTGGACGATGCCGATGTTGACGTGATGAGACTTTTCCTTTGACAATTCAAACGCGTATTGACGAAGATTGCAGAGATTTTTCAGGAGGGGCTAACATGTATTGCTGAGGTCAGAGGTGTGAACTAGCAACGACCCCTGAAACTGTTGTTCCAAAAATCTTAAAAATGTCAATTTAGGTGCAAGTGGACAAATGTATGACAAAAAGTTGTTCACTACAAGTATTTTGAATTGTCTGTGGCATATATTTTATGAAAATTACTTCTAAAACTTGTTAAAATATATAAACTTATTTTAGATCATCATATTGTATTTCTTAAAATTAGATCATACCTTATTAAAACCCTACACATAAATTATGTTATAGCCTATACTCAAAAAAATATAGTTTCAATATTCAAGATATCTAATTTTTGTTGGAGCGGAACTCCTGTTATCTCTTAAATAGAAGTAGTGTACTTTTAAAATTTTAAATATTATTGTGTCTACAGTGCAGACATTATATGGAGAACCTTATTTAAACATAGACTAATCCAATAAAATATTTTACATACAATTTTCAATACAAATGCACAAAATTAATTATTATAATCGAAACAAAACTCTTAAATATACTTGATCTAATTAACATTTCATAGTTCTATCTAAATTTGAAAGTTTTTTTTGAAAAGTAATTGATTTCATTGAATAAAAACTCTCCAATCTAGAATACGAACGATCTAGATTAGTCCAAAAGATCTAGATTACAAAAAATTATGGATCCTAGTAACTATCTTCATCATGATATCTAAGCCTATCTTTGTTTAGATATCATGACGAAGGTATCTAATAAAATTTTACTCCAACTTATCTTTGCTTTGCTATTACCTTGGTTTGAACTATTCCATAAGAAGTCTCTAAGCCTCATGTCTACTTCCTTGAGGATTTTTTTTTTGATGAATAAATGATTGCTCCAATAATTAGTAAGGTTGCTTATGATTGTTTGAATTAGCTGAAGCCTACCTTTATAATTAAGGGACCTATTACTCCATTGATTGATTCTTCCATAAATTGAGTCCAACAAACATTTGCAATCTACTACATTGATTCTTATTAGAGATATTGGTACCGCTAAGTACTTAAAAGGTAGGTTCCTTGGTTTCAATCCTATCTCTATAGCTTTAGATGCTATTTCTCTACTTGAGTTGCATGATAAGAAAAAACAACTCTTTAATGTATTGCATCTTAAACCTAAAATCTCTTTGAACTCCTCCATCGCTTACAAGATTAAATTTATTGAAAATTTCTCATCTCTGTAAAACAATAGAAAGTCATCTGAAGCTAGATGTGTGAGCTTTATACCTTTACATCTACCATGTAACTTACAGGGAGAGTTGACAAGATCTCCATGTAAAGCACAAATAGGTAAGGGGATAATATGTACCTTTGCCTTAGTCCCTTCCTTGCTTTGATCAAGTTTGTAGGTTCTTCATCTACCAAGATTGCCATAAAAGCAATGGTTACACATTCCTCTATCCATTCTCTGAACATGGGAGGATAAACTATTGCTTTCAATGTATTGAAAAGAAAGCTTTAATTTCTTGAGTCATAGCCCTTTGCAAGGTCTATCTTGACATTGTAATTACTCATTACCCTCTTTTAATTATACCCCTCTAGCAGTTCCTGACAGAGTAGGATATTGGTTCCCAATGACCTCCCCTTAATGAATGAATTTTATTTTAGGCTAATTAACTTTCCTAAGCATGCTCTCTGCCTATTTGTTAGTATCTTTATGATGACTCTGGATAACAAGTTACAATAGGCTATTGGTCTGAATTGTTTTGGCCTTTTTTGCATTTCTTTGTTTAAGAATAAGGCAAATAAATGTTTTATTTCATTCCTTGAGGATTGTTCCTCTTTGAATGAATTCTCTCATTGCTTCTATCATTTCTTCTCTTACAATATCCCAGTTTTTTTGAAAAAATCTCTCATTGTATCTATAAAGTCTAGGTTTTTTTCAGGGTTCATTGAGAAAACAACATCTTTGATTTCTCCCCTTGTTATTTCCCTAACCAAATCTACTCTGTCTTCTTCATCAAGCTATTTAAGACCTGCTAACACCTCTTATGGTACAACCTTTACTGGCATTTCAATCCCATACTGCTTAGTAAAACAATCAAAAGCAATCCTCTTCTTGTTTTCTTGGTTTTCATAAATCTGCCCTATTTCATCTTTCAAGATTACGATAGAATTATTGTTCCTTTTAGATGAAATTGAACTCATAAAATGTTTAATGCATTTCTCACCCTCCTTCATCCATATCATTCCAAATTTTTTCCTTAGTAAGGTATTGGTAGTTATCAACATTTGATTATACTTTTCCACCAACATAGATTCTTCTTTTCTCAATTGTAAATCTTCTGGTCTTTCCATTAATCTCTTCTAACATTTATTTAACTCCTTCAAAGCTTTAACTTTAACTTTTAATTCTGGTTTTACTATTGCTATGTTGGGCATTTTCAACATATTTCGTAAGGCTTTTAGCTTTATACTAAGTTGGTACCCCTTTGATTTTGGAACCTTTAACTTCATACCCTCACTGAGTATGCTTCTAAATTTAGGATTGTCCATTAAGTGATTGAATATCGTAAGTGGGGCCTTCCTCTTCCTATCACCTGTTATTAGTTCCACTACTGTACTATTGGACTATGTTTTGATACATTTAGATCATCAAACATGGCATTGCTTAACGGGAATTGATCTATCCATTTATCATTAACCATACATCTGTATCATTTTCTCAACAAAAAC
The DNA here is from genome assembly GCA_029891385.1 of Erythroxylum novogranatense. Taxonomy (NCBI): domain Eukaryota; kingdom Viridiplantae; phylum Streptophyta; class Magnoliopsida; order Malpighiales; family Erythroxylaceae; genus Erythroxylum; species Erythroxylum novogranatense. Next base: position 75,003,518 of record CM057225.1, read on the forward strand.
CATCCAATTGCTTATTGTTCAATATATATGAGTTACCATACCATTTTAGATCAACCAAACCTGTCCTCTCCACCATTTCTTGAAGTTCTTGACAATCTACTTGTTTCTAGCTTCTCCCTCTCGTTGATTTTTCTAATTTAAGAATACAATTATAACCTCCAATAACTATCCATAGAAGGCTTATTTTAGTGTTAGTTTTCTCCACCTCGTTCCAAGCATATTGTCTCTAGAATTTATGATTTTTGGCATACAACACTGTAACTGCAATCACTTTCCTAGTAGCTTTAATCAAGACACCCCAATATATCAACTGATCATTTTCAAGTTGCTTCACTACTTCCACTTTTTGAGGATTGAAGCCTGTTATCACTCTCCCAATCATGGTTACTTACTACCCTCCATCCTTTATCTAGGAACCATAAATTCTTTTCCAATTGCTCTATTTTTATTTTGGTTTCCAACAAACCAACAAAATCTAACTTACTGTTCTTAATAAATTCCTTAACTACAAGTTATTTATTTAGACTATTAAGGACTCTAACATTCCATGTTGCACCTTAATCATTTTTCTTTTTCCCTGACCTTTTCCTTCAAGATTTCCTATTCATGCCTGGGGGATATAGATGCTCTATCATTCTTGGTTCTAGAAGCTCCCCCCTTTCCATCACTGGAATGCTAATTGTCTCTTATCTTGTCTTGCTCCCTTATCCTCAACTGTCTATTTTCTAGTCCTTGACATATTAGTCTCCTCTTGATTCATTGCCAGCATTTCCAGTTGTTTGTAAGTGGGTGAATGTTGCATGAAGGAATAAGGGGTTGGTGAATATTATGGTAAACGAAGATAAACTCTTTTTTTTTCAAATTCAACTCAGAAGAAAATGCACAAAAAATGTTGGAAGCAGGGCCATGGCACATAATGGGGCATCCAATTCTTATCAGGAAATGACAACCTAAAGTTACCTTGGATAAGAGCAAGCTTGATTCAATTCCCTTATGGGTGAATATTTACAAGGTTCCTTTAGAATATTGGTTTGCAGAAGGTATAAGTTATATTGCTAGTATGATTGGAAAACCCTCAGGATTTGATGAAAATACAACTTTAATGAAGAGGATTGGGTTTGCTAAAGTTTGTATAGATGTTGACTTATCAAGGAAGCTTTCATATACTCTTAGAATCATGAAATTAAATTAGAAAGGAGAACTTGTAGAGGATTTCATAGGAGTAACATACATGTGAAGATGAAAGATGAAAGAAGAGGACTCGGTTTGGAAAAGAAAAGAGAATCAAAAGGGGAAGCAGATGAATGAGAGATTTTCAATATAATAGAAGGGCACCATAGTAGAAGGAGAGGCACCATCTGAAGTGTAGAATATCCAAAAAATGAACCAGTAGGAGAATCAAATGACAGGGAATTTGACAATTACAATATCAAAAGGTTGTGATTATATTTTCAGTCAACTACAACACCAACAATCCAAATTAAGAAAAAAGATAAATATTATTTTTTAGTGTAGATTTGACTCTTCATTTTTATTAAAAAATTTAGTAGCCATAATCCACATTAAACAATCCTTCATGATAAGTACTACTAGATAATTTTTTCCTTTTTTTAAATTTCATCATATTGTCCCTAGTATTAAAATATAGGCAATGTTAAATTTTTCAGTCTCTATTAAAATGGATACGTTGATAGAAATTTTTTATTGTTTAAGAAAGAAAATTTTTCCAAATCTTTGAGTTTTTTTTACAACCAAATATGTAACATTAAACAAATAAGAAGTCTGTTATGAGTTGTTATTTATGTTATTCCCTCTTTTTATTTATTTTATCAAATTACCCTTGTTTATTTCATATTTATTTTCTTTTATAAGCTAGTTAATTAAGCAAGACATTTTTGTGATTTCTTCCTCTCTAGTTAATCTCCCTTTGGGGAAAGATGTTGGAAAAACTTTCCTCCACTTGAGAAATATCCCTTTGATGTCCTCCAAACTTTTTTTTGATCTTCTTTGGTTATTCTTGAAGCTTCTTTCTTCTTGTGTCTCCTATAAAATGTTAGTTTATGCCCTACAACTAATCGTTTTGTTTTTAGTTTAGTGACAAAATATTTAAAGACATTCTTTATCTTGTACATGTTTAGATGTATATGATAAAGTCCATAGGATAATTATACATTACAAATGAAATTATAATGAGATTATAATTATGATATTCGTATTGCATTTATGTATTATCCCTAAATTATTTCTATTCATCGCTCTATTAATATTAGACATTAATAGAACGTAAAAAGACTATAATATATTATGTTTTCCTTATAAATGAAGTAGTCAATCTCATGGACTAAAGTATGAAGATATATTTAAAATGTATAAATTCTTCCTAGAAAGAAGTTTACTAAACAAACTCGATATGAAAATCCATTTAAAAATTACTTGTATAATCTATGAAATTCTCATTGTGATGATTGTATAAGTAATTCTTTGAATTAAGGTCTCCAAAGTTACCTTGTATAAGGTTTGTTATATTTTGATACTACTTATGAACTATTTAATAATGGTTGTTCAATTCGTAGTCATTGAATGTAGCATAAACTATATAGAGATAGTTGTGTGATCAAGATAGGAGTCATCACTCTAAAGTAATTAGAGATAATGTTTTGTTTTTCTCTATTAGCACTGATTCGAAAAATCCTTGGCCAAGGTAGAATCACGCTTTACAAATAGGTTACAAATGTCATTAATTAAATTAATAGCTAATGACGAAGAGCTAATATAATTAGACTAAAAATGAGTAGACATTAATTCTATGCTCTGTCTAATTGGAATATTGTATAATCAAAGGATTTAATTTTATTAACAAATCATGCATAGAAAGGTTAGTCAAAACTATTTTGACATTTTTAACTATTTGAATGGTCCTTATGCGTTACTAGACACCAATCTTGATCTATGATTGCAAATGTTTAATTAGAGAATTAAAGATAAATTAAAAGGATTTCTAATTTTCTAATTATAATTATGAATTATAATTATAATTTATAATCATTGCCAACATATTTACGAAGCTAATGGGTCTCACATATAGAATGAGTTACAAAGAACAAAGATATTTTATCAAGTTAGATTTGATTGTAAAGTTTAAGAAAATGTATGATTAAATATGAGATATTTAATAAATAAGGATCAATATAAGATATTGGATCTTATTTGGGTATAATTGGCATTTAATTAGAATTATTTGTAATTCTAATTAAAGTTTAATTAAAATTAAAATTTAATTTCAATTAATTTACAAAAATGTCCAAAGCTTATTATGAATAAAGTTAAGTTCTATAGAGCTAGCATTTCTTGTTTAACCCTCTTTGTAAGAGTTATAGAATTCTCTTAACCTATTGTGGATACCTTTAGAGGTTGAATGCTTACGTGAATATAGTGGTTATGATGGATCGATTTTGAAAACGATTTGAGGGATATGACAAGATAAGGATCAAACTTCAAAATAAGGTACGAATTAAGATTTGAGCTTTGATATGATTCATGTGTTAATCATTTTATAGAATTAAAGTGGTCATGATTTTTAGGAAATTAAAATATGAAAAGGTTTTGTAATTATTTCATTATGATCGGGATAAGATCCCATCTCGATTTCCTAAAAATCCTATATTGCTCCTCCCTTATCTCTTAATGGCCTTTTCATTAATGACTCTCCATATAAGCCTCCACCTCGCACCTTAAATGCTCCAAGAGACAAAACCTTTCTCGACCTATGGTGTGACTACAATACCTGCATTGGCTTACTCCCCCTCTCTCTCTTCTTTGAAGCATATTTAAAGCCAAGTAGTGGTTGATGCTTCAAACTATGCCAAGAAGTTAATGTTTCTAACTCCTACATTTGGGTCTTCTCACACTAGAACTCGCTTGGTCTCATCTCTAATTAAGATACTCCAATAAAGTATGATAAAATAGGCAAGCATACTTATTGGTTTCTTTGAAAAATCTTATAGTACAAGATTGGGAATTAAGAAGTTGGTTGAAGAATAGGTTGGAGAGTGTTTTTTTTAACATTGACGAGCTCTTATTATTTAGATTTTTAAATATTGGTAATATAAAAAGAGTTATAGAAATTGATCCTTATCATATTCAAGGAAAGCTACTCCTTTTGGTTAAATGGGAATCTGGTTTAAGCCTATGAGACAAAAAGCTAAAGCATGTCCCCTTATGGGTTAGATTCCATAATCTTCCCCTAAAGTATTGGACCACAACAGTCCTTAATCAATTATTCATTCTAGATCAATTTATCCATTTTGTAGCATGTTTGGAGGATGATGTTATTAAGATCACTTTTGTGTATGCTTTGAACTTTGATTTTCAAAGGAGATTACTATCGAATGAACTAAGAAATTTGAAGCTATCCTTTAAACATTCTTGATTAGTAGTTGGAGATTTCAATAGCACTTTATTTTCTCAAGAAGCTAATGGGGAAAGACTAAGTGGAAGGAGGAGTAATGATGACTCCTTAATTATTTATCTTTCACCATGATTTAAATTCTAAAGAAGCTTTATATACTTAGAGCAATAGACAATTGGATAGCCAGATAATAAGGAAAAAGTTAGACCTTACACTTGTGAATCCCTTTTGTCTTTACAAATTCAAGTATATCTTTGCTTTCTTCAATAAACCCCTCTATTTAAACTATACCTATATAGAGGAAGGCTTAGGTCTCATTATAAATCTCCTTTCAGATTCAATATCTTTCTAATCAACTATGGAGGTTTTTAAGAAAATGTTTCAAAAGGAAGAGGAGTCCATATTAAAGGTTATAAAACATATAAATTGATGGGGGAACTTTAAAGTATGATAATTGAGCTCAAATGCCTATTCTTGAACAAATTTAGAAACACTAAGGTACCAATTATTGAGCCTAGAGTAGCATTTCTTAACCCCTAGGCTTAAGTAGAGTTACCGCTTAGAGACCCCTCTATTAGAACCAAAAAAAAGGATTTTATTAAAGCTTATTCTAGGAGCTTAAATAATCACCACTCCTTACTAAGACAAAGAGCTAAGGTTAATTGGCTCAAACAAGATGATAAGAACTCAAATTCTTCTTATATGTCATTCTCCACCACAAGAACTCCAACTAGATTAATTCTCTTAAAGTGTATGAAGTTATGTTCAATAACCATTATAAGCTCAAAAGTATTGTTCTTAACAATTTCAAGAATTTATCGCTCATCTTGGGTTTTACAAGATTTGAAGCTTTTTATAATAGAGATTCTCTCCATTCTGAAAGGTACTACTTACTAATCCTTCTAGCGAGTAGGATGTCAAGCTATCTTTATTCTCTATAGGACCTGATGAGTGTAAATTGCATTGTGTTTTAAGGCATAGTTTGATATGTGTTTATCCAATAATCTGATCATTTAGTATGTGTTTAGGTTAGAATTGTGTTAGTTTGTTAATTATTTGTGTTTTAAGTATTTTATGGGTTAGTACAAGCTATTTACCTTAAAAATTATATTTTTGAAGTATCTTGACGTGTTTGTTAATATTTTAGGGTTAATGTCAAAGAACGAAAGAATTTTGGAAGACATTCAGGTCGAAACAACAGCCCACGATTATAACACAACAGGCCACGATTGTGACAGAAGGCTTAGATGTAGGCCACAGTCATGGGCCATGTCAGGAAAACGTGAGCACACACCAAAACCTAATTCAACCCTAAACACAAAAGAACATAAATAGAATACGAAGAAGAGAAAGAAGGAGCTTTTGCATCAGCTACTTTGGAGAGAAACCCTAGAGAGAATTGTTGAGAGATTGAGAAAGAGAATAAGGAAGAGTGAAACGGAGAAAAAGTCGACATCGATGTACTTCCCAAATTTGGAGTTTTCCGACGTCGTTGTCTCCTGTCTCTGTTCAGAATCGTGTTTCCTTTTATTTTCCATTTTTACTATTGTATAAAGTTAGGAATAGTAGTTTGATGATAGGATTGTGAATGTTGAGATATTCTATACTCACCTTCGGGTTTTTAATCTTTAATTTAATAAGATCTGATTGTTTTATGCTTATTGGATTTATTGTGATTGATTTATGTGATTGCATAATTTGGTAATAGAGTGAAAGGCTAAATCGCATGAAAAATAATTAAATTAGGATAATGAGAGTTAGGTGATTTAATAAGAACAATAAAATAATCAAATCAGTAATTGTGTGAAGAGAGATCTCATATAAGTTCCTGATAGTGTATTGGATAACTTCAAATTTAATTAGGGTTTTGGATAGATTGTTATTGAGAGATTGCAATTTTTCATAACCTGATTAGGATTAATAGTTATAACTCGAGAGAGAGTAATCAAGGCTAGGATCTCTAGGACCAATAATCGAATAATTCATAATCAATTAGGTTAGCTTTAAAGATAGGTAAAATTTTTCCTTTATCTCAATTGATAGTTCCTTTAGGTTGATTCTTGAGCGTGTATTGCAACAACTATTTTGTTAATATTTTCATAATTGATTCTTGGAATTGAGTTGCATGATTAAATTAAGTTCTTGCTTTAGTTTTGTTACATTTTGAATTACTGCGATTTTTTTTGTCTTAGATTTTAGGATTCGATTATCTCTCTTCATGGGATCAACATCTTATATATTACGTGAACGACTCATATAGTTGTGCATTATCGAGGTTATTAATTACACATCGGAAAACCACGATCAGAACCCAAAAATGACCTTAGATCAGATGGGTTTAACATTCTTTTCTTCCCTAAAAACCCTAGCATTTGGTAGGTAGCTTATTAACTAAAATTTTCTACAATTTTCGTTAAGGGTCCATACTTAAGGAGCTTAAAAAACCTATATGATTTTTGTTTATAAGAAGCAAAAGGTAAGCTCTCTATTTTAGTATAGACCTATCTTGTGCTACAACAATGCTTATAAAATAGTTTCCAAATTGCTAGTCAACTGGCTCAAATTAGTGTTAAGATCTCTACCAATATCAGTTAAGGTGCATTCATCAGATATCAGAGCATCAGAGATAACTTGCTTCTTACTTAGGAGCTTTCTAAGAGATACCAAGCTAAAAATGCTTTGAGAAGTTGTTTATTGAATTCAAATTTTGACAAGGCATTTGGATTAATTAGTTTATCTTTCATATTAGATTCCTAAAAGCTTTTGATCTTTTAGGCTTGTTTTCTTTTTAATTGAAGGATGCATATGCTTTACCACCTTTTCTAGCTTAATTAAGAGGTTATACTCCTTTCAAATGAGCTAATGATATTAAACAAGGTGATCCATACTTATTTACAATTTTGATAGAGGTACTTATCAAATTGATCTCATCTAGGATAAACCAATCATAAGGCTTCAAGTTTTATTATAGATGTAAGAAGCTAAATCTCTTAAATCTAACTTTTGTTAATGACTTATTATTGTTTAGGTGTGTAGACCTCACTTTAATATAGTTACTAATGGAGTCTTTAATCCTCTTTAGCTTACTCTTAAGCCTCAAAATAAATAAACAAAGGAGTTGTTTATATGTCTCATTAGATTCATCTATTCAAGCTAAATTATTTACAAGAATATCAAGTCTTAACTAGAAGGAATTGCTTTGTAAATATCTTAGAATTCCCATTTTTGACAAGAAAGTAACTTTTATAGATTGCCAGCCATTGTTTGATGATCAAAAGGAGGATAAGCATTAAAATAATAGGCTCCTCTCTTCTGTTGGAAGGCTCTAGCTCATCAAATCAGTTTTAGTTAACATGTATGTACACTGGATCTTGCATCTTTTCCCACAAAAGAGCTTGTTAGTTGATAAATGGACTATAGTCCGCCTAAGCAAGGAGGAAGGGGGCTTAGGAGTTACCTTGATTAGGAGCACAAACAAAATGCTTCTTGCCAAGAAGATATGAAAATTATTTACTGACCCTCATTCAATTTAGGTTAAGTGGAAATTATTCACTAAATCTCAATCAATTTGGATGAAGTGGGTGCACATATATGTCATAAAGTTTTAAAGCTTATGGTCCATTAAGTTAAGGTAATGGAATTCATGGTCTTTCAACCAAATACTGACAATAAGGAACATCATGAATTATGGTATCATGCTCAAAATAGGAAATGATATTAAAACCTAGTTTTGATATGATCATCGGAACAACTTAGGCGCTTTCCACATAGTCTCAGATATGGACCATTTAAAGTTGCACATTCTTCCAAATGCTAAGGTTAACAAAGTGATTATCAATGATACATAGCGTAGAAGATATAGAGGCCTTATAGATTTAAGGGTCATACACTTGCTTATGACTTTTGTTCATCCATGGAGGTCAACTGGAATAGATATATCACGTCCAAAATCTTCTCTAATAAGCCTTGTATGAACCTCATTAAGCCTTCTGGTAATTAAGTTTCAAGGTGGAATCTTATTTGGTTCACTAATAGGTCCCCCAAAGATTATTTCAATGTTTGGTTCGATATTATGGATAACTTATCAATTATGGACTAGTTTAGAGGTATTAGGTCTAACTCGAATTACGTGCGCTATCATCAATCCATGGAAAAAATGAATCATCTTCTTTATAATTGTAGCTTCTCATTAGCTTTCTAAAGTTATTCTCTCAGTTTGTGCAAGCTTTCTTCTATTACACTCTTGTGGTTAGGTTTTATTTCATGGATAGAGCAAGTTTGATTCACTTTCAAAGCTGATTTGATGGTCTTTAAACTTGTACTAAGCCATGGGGTTTACTCTTTAACTTTTCATTGAAAAGATTAGACAAATAATCATCACAAACGACATTTCTTCAAGCATGAGTAATGACTTATGAGCATTATAGGAGCTTACAACACTATAATATAGTTTCAGATCCACCCCAAGTAGGATAATGCTAGTTTTGTATCAGGTGCCTTAACTGAGCCTCCTTTAATAAAGTTATTCATTTCCTTTTCTAAAACAAGAAACAAATGAGATCTCAAGTAAATGTGTTGGTCCTAGTTCTAAAGGGTCAAGTGCTTGGCTTGAACTATGTTTATATGTTTGTTAGGGGTAATCCCAACACTAACCTGTGCTATAATATCCATATCAGAAGGTTTTTTTTGTTAGCCTAGAATCAGAAGAAGGTGAAGCTTTGAGTGACTGGCGGTCTATTTGTCTTTGTAATAAAATTTTATAGTAAACAATCAATCGACTTATCAAGTCACTTAACATGCATCTGTAATGTGTGATGGAGACCAATGAAGGAAGCACCACATGAGTGCGATGAATGAAAGTTTTGTCATGCTTTCAAATTTCCTCATTTCAAATTTCCACACTCAAATCCTTTATCTTGATGCAAGCAAATTGACTTTACACAAACAACAATACAAATATGTCAACTTAGTGTGGTTCGCTGACAGATGAAGAAAATCAAAACCATCTTACGTGCTTGTATTCTCCATTCTCATCAATTCTCTTCCGCAGTAAATTATATCACACATTCCCTATATTATTAAATATATTCATAACATTCAATGATCTTAATATTATGGACATTTCAATACTCTGTCTTAACTCGTGTCTTCTTTTTGAGTGATGAGAGGGATCACCACAGTTTCCCAACATCTTTTTCAATCCTTAAATTAGATAATTAGGGATTCAATCTCTAATTTCCCAATTTATGTCCCCTTTGTCTCTATGAATCGACGCCCTATCCTCGTTTCGCCGAAGAAGTCAGCTGCCTATGGATGACATTCCAAGTTTATGATGCTTAGCTCTTGTAGGATTTACATGTAACCAACCTAGTGTCACTTCTGATTGCCATCATCTATAAAAGCCAGCTCACATGCAAGGGCAAGATGATCACTTCCCCATATCTGCAAAATTAGCACGCCCAGATCCATTGGACCATAAGTCTCAACTCATTTTAACAAATATTTTTTGTGAGAGAAACACAATTTCGCAGCAGAGTACCACATTATTGAGTGAATTATGAATTTTATACACTTTTGCCACTACTCTTACCAATCCTGTAACTATCTCCAGCCAGGCAGAAAGTTGTGCAAACAAAGAAGCATTCATGACGGAAAAAACCAAATGAGAAAACCATAAAGTAAATAATTTTTGCTTCTACAGAATGTGAACTTTAAATTGCATTTGTAATACAAGTTACCTCACTGGGAAGGCCCACACTTCTTCTCAAAACATCAACGGGTAAGGTTTCAAGAACTCTGACGGGAACTAGTTCCCTTGTGTGCCTGTATCAAACCAATAAAAAATTGGTAACATAAAAAGAAGCAATTTGAAGAAGGCACGTCAAAACCCAATTGGATTACCATATGTAATCAACAGTTCCCAGAAATTTGGAGTGATATGATGTTGCCAAGGGTTCCCCACAACTATCTCTTGATCTGTGGCTCCCCTGAATTTATTGATATATATTAGAAGATACTAATAGGAAATAACATATAAATTTCACTTTATCCTAACAACAGGCCTAATTGTGCACGACTGATAAATAACCCCAATCATCAAAATCTGTTAGAAAACTTGGTTGCAACTAACTGATAAGATAAAGCCTTTGTACTCATTAACGTGTATCGAAACTGGCCATCAAAAGTGTCACAAAAATGCGGCAGCTACTCTTGCTGGGATTAAGAAATATAGCTCAAAGTACAAACACGGACTTACAGGAACTCCCAAGTACGCACTAGAAAGCTTTAATTGGTGCTGAAGTTGGGTGATGCCTTCACTGCCAGAAGCAAGTCTTATTTCCTCATTACTCCATCTATGTAACAACATTCCTGACGTAGAATTATAATCACTGCATAACAGACATCATCATTTTCTTATCATTTTACACCTTAGCTGATTATTTAAAAGGAAAAAGAAACACTAGAAGTACAATCCATCAAGTGCATTTTCATGATCCTTGAAAGAGTATAGGTTGTCATACATTGAACATATTCGTTTAATCTTTCAAGAAAACCTCTTTTCTTTTCCCATATGATGTATGCTAACCATATTTTTAATTGAATTTTCCTTTCAGCATACAATCACAACCGAGCCAATGCTCACGAATTTTAATGGTCTCCACGGATATCCTTTATAATTACAAGGAAGAAACAAAATTCTCAGGTTTTTCTTCACCTGGAGAAATTCTTGTCTTTGCTGTGTAGTGAATAATTAAGCTTCCCAGATATATTTCTGCGGTCGTATTGTAAGATGTCTAACTGCCAACATGAAATTGAAAGCAAAGAAATTACAAGTCAACAAAAGAAAATGGTTGAGGAAAGAAAAAGACCTTTATGTTTTATAGTTATCAAAGCTCACCTCAGATGATGCCAGAAACTGGTACACGGCACTCTTCCAAATAGAAGTTCAAGTTGAGTATAATAAAAGAGCATAAATATAATCTGCAGAACGCAATAAGAATGGCATTGTCAGGCCTCACCTGTGGAAGGCTATTAAGATCACCACCAATTATGACAGGAATGTTGCCCCATTGTTGAGATAGTTTGTAAGCATTCTTGAGAAATAGTTGAACCTACATGGAACTTTGATCAGGATATTGCAGCTATTGATGTCATCCAAAACATTCATTTTCTTTTGGTTTTTCAGGGAAAATGTAATTGTCTGGTGCTCTAGAAAAAATTTCCCTACTATGAAAATATAGGAACAGTGAAGACCTGGCCCAGTTTGATGTCCCCACGGTTAGGGTTAAACAGAACATGTATGTTTCCAATCACTAAGCTTCGACTATGGTTGGATGTTGGCCTACACATACGCTTAATATTAGTGAGCACCTTACCATGATTACAAGAAAAAGGAAGAAACTGAAAAAATTGAGATTATATAGATGAAATTCAAAATCCCAGAATAGGGAACACATTCTTAGCCTATCTCAGATAAAAGAAACATAATCAGGATGAACATCATAAAGATACAATGCCATTTCAAATATGAAGCATAAGGAAACTGACGCATGAAACCAATAGTACGCTATATCATATAGGGAATACACTCGTTCAATTTCTAAGGTAAACAAAAACACAATCAGGGTGAATATCACAAAGATATGATGCCATTTCAGGTATGAAATATAAGGAAAATCAAAGCATGAAAGCAACACTGTGCACAAAAAGAAAGAATTGAACTCTATGAATCAGCTCTACAATATGTTTGTTAGATATAACATTCCGTTTCTATTGCATAAATCCCAGAGCCTTAGCAAGGAAGTTCAGGTCCTCTTCAAGGTTTTGGGGATGAAGGCCTTTAAATTTTTTATGGTCATATTATTACAAGTGCTTCATGTTAACATGCCCATATACAAGGTTTTCGTCTCTTAGCAAGGAAGTTCAGGTTCTCTTCAAGGTTTTGGGGATGAAGGCCTTTAAATTTTGTTATGGTCATATTACAAGTGCTTCATGTTAACATGCCCATATACAAGGTTTTCCTCTCTCATAAGGACGGCCATTTCTAGGTTTGAATAACTTTAATTTTCAACTGTTCAAAGAAAAGAACAAAAGTAGAGCTGACCTAAAGGCAACCCCTCAGAAAGCTATTATGCAAGGCCTTCAACAGAAAGCAAACTGAAAGAAAAAACCTCCATTCAGTTAAATTAACACACGCATCCTGGACAATAAGGTTATATAGCATTATGTTAGGAGCTACGGGGGTGAGAGGAAAGACAGGGGCTAGGAGGGTGATGTCAGAGTTAGTTAGAATTGGGCTGAGGTGGCATAGGGGAATAACCGATTGTACTAGGGGCAGTTGAGGATAAAAGGGGGCGGCAGAAGAGAGAGTGGGAGGGAGGAATATTACGAAGAAGAGTGGGACAGAAGGATTGTTACCTTCTGAGGAGCAAGTTTTGCTCTGGTTAGTGAGTGATCTTCGGATCCTCTTGTAATACCAGTGTTACCACTGGTTTACTATCAATAATATACTAGTCTCTAGCTTATTAAGCTAGAGGTTCCTAACATTGGTCCGACCTGCCGGATACCAATAGGGGGGAGAAGATCCATTTGTTTTCAAAGGCTAGAGAAGTTAGAGCAACTTACCTTGATGCCACCCAAGATGTCCGATCGAGTAGAAGTGTTGGAATCACGGATGGCAAACTTGGAGGCTGGGGTGGAAGAACTTCAGTCATCCATGCGAATGGCAATGGGAGAAATGCAATGAGCCTTCTCACTGAAATGAGTAAAATCTTTGGGTAAGAGGCCTGAGGAAGGACAGGGGAGTGGCGATGCATCAGGAAGAGGGCCTAGGGCTGCGGGAGAAAGAAACCCAGGCCCTGGGCAATCACATCCGATGGATCAATCCTATGATACTATGGAAGAATATAGGATGTCTGTTCGCAAGGTGGAGTTGCCCATGTTTGATGGGACTAATCCCATAGGGTGGATCACGAGAGCTGAGGTATATTTCGAAGTTCATAATACTTCAGACCCGGTAAAGATGAAACTAGCCCTACTAAGTATGGAAGGTTCAACCGTACATTGGTTTAACCTACTTCGAGAGACAGAAGGAGAGCTGGACTGGGAAAGGTTTAAACGAGCCCTTACCGATCGTTATGGGGGAAGAAGGTTTGATAATCCTTTCGAGGAGCTGTCGGACTTGAAGCAGTCTGATTCGGTGGAGGAATATATTGAGGCTTTTGAATTTATTTCATCGCAAGCAGGGCGACTACCGGAGGAGCAGTTTATGGGCTATTTTATGAGTGGTTTGAGGGCTGATATTCGAAGGAGGGTACGCACTTTCGGACCAGTCAATAGGTACCAACTAATGAAGATAGCTAGGGCGGTGGAGGAGGAGGTGAATGGTGAGTTCGGAAATGTCGATGGAGTAGGGCTTCGCACGCACTGGTCGTCTTCGCACCGAAGGACCCCTTTTAGGGGTAATTTCTGGGTCAACCCGACTCAGCGCGACCCGGAGCCTCCAGACCCGACGGGTCGGGAACGATTTGATAACGTCGTCGGATCGGGGAGAGGTCGCGATTTCTCTAGGGCTCCATCTGAGTTCCAGACGCAGCGTGGGATGATCGACTCACCCACGGCGACTCCTACCAGGCGAACCGAAGGTGACAAGAGGGGACCGACGGAGAGGAACAAAGGAGTGCGCCATCTGTTGTACCAAGAGCTGATGGATCGCAAGGCCAAGGGGCTGTGCTTCCGATGTGGGGAGCGATTTCATCCCCTCCACCAGTGCACCGAGAAACAGTTGAGGCTGTTGATCTTGGATGATAACGAGACTTTGACTGAGAATGGAGAAATTCTCACCCTGGAAGCAGAACCAGAAGAAGAGGGAGATATAACTCTGGAAGGCCGCACCATGGTTCCTCACTACAGCCTTGAGGACAAGGCTGTTCTTCGAGGAGGCAGCAATGTTAGGAGCTACGGGGGTGAGAGGAAAGACAGGGGCTAGGAGGGTGATGTCAGAGTTAGTTAGAATTGGGCTGAGGTGGCATAGGGGAATAACCGATTGTACTAGGGGCAGTTGAGGATAAAAGGGGGCTGCAGAAGAGAGAGTGGGAGGGAGGAATATTACGAAGAAGAGTGGGACAGAAGGATTGTTACCTTCTGAGGAGCAAGTTTTGCTCTGGTTAGTGAGTGATCTTCGAATCCTCTTGTAATACCAGTGTTACCACTGGTTTACTATCAATAATATACTAGTCTCTAGCTTATTAAGCTAGAGGTTCCTAACACATTATATGAACTCAGTAAATGTTTCTGGAATTTAAAGCCATAAGCTACTTCAAAACAATCTTTAGATCTCATAAAGTTTCATTCCTTCTGATTCCGCTTTTCTCATTCAGTCCTTTTACTTTATTCTTTGACTATTTCAATCATAACCTATTTTCATACGTCCTATCAACTTTGTTATGGATTCAGCAAAAGGGTATTTTTCTACAAGTCTTCCTATTTGTCATAAGTTCCCAGTCCAATCCGCTTATTAATTACTTATTTTTGTTGAAGTCTTAACAGATAATAAAGTAGGCAAAATATACATTTAAAAGATATATATGTAAAAGTTATTCAACAAAGTTAATGGAGATGTGATCATTCTTATATGTCATACAGTAAGAGCACTTAAATGGAAATAAGAAAATAAGAGAAGTAGCAAGACTATATATAGGATTATCCCTATAGCCTGGTCCACTACGTAAGGTGATATTTAGGTGCATTGTCTTTAATCACAATTTTCAGGTGTTACATGTCTATTCTTTCTCATTTTGGCATAAAGATTCACACTTACTTTAATTCTTGATTGTGTAATCCCAATCCTATTCTTTTTCATTTTGACACAAAGATTCACACTTACTTTAATTCTTGATTGTGTAATTCCAATCCCAGTTGGCTTTCACTCATCTACATGATGCAAAAGAAAATTATAAAAGTTCATAAGAAATTGAGACGAAAAATATATAGATTGGTCTACCCCTGATCTAGTGCAAATTTATAAATGAGGTCCAAGTAACACAAAGTTAATAGTTACATAACAAATACCAAATAATTGCATACCTGTAAAACACAAAGTTGAGCAACATTGTTACGAAGGCCAAAACGTTGGAATTCTATAGTTTCTTCGTGCAAAAGCGTAAATCTGTAAGAAGAACACAACTTGCTAACAGCTGAAAATCAAGAGTGAATACAAAACAAGTGAAGAAACAAACTAACGACTTTTTCATGATGAACAGAATGGGAGAAGCACCAAAATTTTGAGGTTAGAGAGTGAAGCCTCAGGTTTCACCATGATTACAATGCTGAACCAAACAATTTAAAACCAAGAAACAGAATGAGTTTACTTATGACACCTTCTCTGACTGATTAGAGAGAGAGAGACGGAGAGAGAAGGAATGCAATAGTAAGCTCTAGGTTGACAAAAAGAAATATATCATAGTCAAAAGTCATTAGCAGCGGATTTAGGTACGAATAAAATTGACATCAATAAAATAATCAAGCATCAAGTTTCATGTGTAGCAAGCTTACAGATTTTCTTTCCAAAATATGGCACAGCCATCGCATGCTTCACCTGTTCGAGCCTTTGATAATATAGAGACTAGATTAGAACAAAGCTAAATAATGACATAATGGTTAAAGTAGCATCCGTAACAGAGCACAGATTACCTTATAAACACCTCTAAATCCATCCTTCCGAAGGAGAACATTTAAATCACTAAACCGGTCAACCTCCTGCAGCCAAAAGAGTGAACTACAGGCTTAACAAAATTTCCCCTTTATAACAATCTATGACATATCTCAGCCATAAAAAAAGTTGATAAACTTCTTTAAGAACTAAAATGCAACGAAAAAAATAACACTATCTCAACATGCCTGAAAGCAAAGAATGCCGGCATTGTAATGCGCTAACTCCTCACATATAAGCTTCTTTCGCCGATTCCACTCCAAGTACTTGGGGGGAACCCTATAATACAAATCCTGATGCTTGGATGCATTTTCAACACCCAATATATTATAAGAAACAACCACAAGTTTATCTGCCAAACAAAGCAACAAACCAGTAAACAACATTGACCACCTTTAACTTTGAATAGGATCAGATTTTTATACCTTTATAAGCACACGCATCATTAGAGGAGAAAACCCACTTGCGTTTACACTTGGAACTACTCGAACGTCTGCTATGATGATCCTTAGCATGTCGTTTTCGAGAACATGATGATTGAATTTGTTGAAACCTGTTCGAAATGCGCAGACTTGGAGGGTTTGTGAGTGGAGCAAGAGGAGAGGTTTCGGTTTCGAAAGCTAAGTTTAAGTTTCGCCTCTTCTTGTGAAATTCTCGAGGGTTTTGTCCGGAAGCGTCGAGGAAATGGTTGCGTTTATTTTTTCCAGCGCTGTCCGGGTGCTCCGGAGACGGAGATCGATGGCTTCCAGTTCTCATCTTCCCGGGATTGTGAATTGAATTAGTTGCAAAATATCTTTATATAAAATAAACTACGGCAATGTTTTACGTTTAGAATGTGGTCAAGGGTTTGTCTTGATCGTTGGATTGATAGACGAAGGTCATTATCCTCGGTTGCTCTTCTTCTTCTTCTTCTTCAAATCGTGAAATTTGGCTATTAGAAAGAGTGGATCAGAACCTACAAGAGCAAGGCAAATTTTGTCACTGTACTTTTAGGTGAATTCCAACGAACCTGTATTTTTAGGGCGTTTAACTCCGTGTTATGATTGGTTTCTCTCTTTTATTTTTTATTTCTTTTTTTTAAGACGAAAACTTATTTAATTAAAATTTGTAATATAAAAATTAAAAATAAAAATCTATTTAATTGAAATTTTAATAAAAAAATAAAAATAAAAATATGTTTGATTTTATTACCATGTTTCTACTCTTTAATATATATCAAATTTAATATTTAAGTTTGCTAATCTTCATATCATTTAATGTAAAAAGGCTTTGAAGTCATAGTTTAAGTTGTTTTATAACTTAAAATTATTACGAAAACAATAAATTAGGTGAAGATTAGGCTTTATCTTTGATAAAACCTCTGCCATGACGTGAAGAAAAGACTTAGATAAAGTATTATATTAAATAACATGAAATAATGTAAAGACAAAGTGAAAACTAAACTTCGTAAGAAGATAGGCTCTGTATTAAAGATACGAAGATGAGAAGTAAAGAAGGATAAAATCTCTGCTACATTAAATAACATTAATGTTGTGTATGGTTACTGTTTTCGTTGGTAGAGACAGATAACAAAACACAAAATCCTGTACCTCGTAGTATTTGGTTGCTAACTCAACTTGTTTTTGTTCTGACTTTAGGTCACAAAAACATAATTTTTTTGTTCCTTTTAAAACCGGATGATAAGATTTCTTATTCCTGTGACAGAAATAAAACAAATAAGCAACTTTCAAAAATACCTCTCCCCATACCTCTCCCCCAAAATTTTTTTGTTATTCTTATTATTATTGAATATTGTTAAATTTTTACTTATTATTAAATTTATCAATTTTTAATCTTAATTATATTACTAAACTCTATTATTATTATTATTATTATTATTATTATTATTATTATTATTATTATTATTATTATTATTATTATTATTATTATTATTATTATTATTTTTTCATGATTTATTATTATTATTATTATTATTATTAAGTTATTATTATTATTATTTATTTTAATAATAATAATAATAATTATTATTATTATTATTTATTTTAATAATAATATTATTAATTATTGTTATTATTATTATTATTAATTATTATTATAAATTTTCTACTTACTATTTTTAATATTATTAATAGTATTAGTTTTATTATTAATTTTTATACCAAATTAATTATCTTATTATTATTATTATTATAAATTTTGAGTAACTTCAAATTAATTATCTTATTATTATTATTATTATTATTATTATTATTATTATTATTATTATCATTTCACTATTGAGTAACTTCAATTTTATTGTTATCTTTTATTTGTTCGTATAAAGTTCATTAGTTTACTTTAATTTTCAATATTCAATCTTTTGTTACCTTAGACAAAATGTTATTCAAATTGTTAGGTGACTATATTCAATCCTTGCGAGAACGATACCTTTTATATTATAAGTTACAATCTGTATAATTACAATATTAAAAGTTTTTCAATTAAAACTATCAACAAAATTTTAGTGTCATTGTCGTGGGGATTATAATTTTAGCATCTTATCTAATTGAATTCTTTTGATTTAAAGGATTTGATACTTTTTTCTTGTGTGATTGCAAGGCATGCACACAAGATCCTTAAGGAACAATTGAACATCATGAAAGGCACATCTTCTAGCCCATTCAAGGCAATTCAGCAAGAAAGTGAACTATGTGAACAAGAAAGTTATGTCTATGCTAATTGTTTCTTAGTGGAAAACAACAATATGGAATAACTCAATCTTTTAGGAGCATAGCATGGTCAAGGAGGTAATAATCCCTATTCTAATACTTATAATCCTGGGTGAACAAATCACCCTAATTTTTCTTGATCTTACAATGCAGGGAATCAAATGAGAGCTCAAGGCCCACCAAGATTCCAACAAGATAAGGTTTGCTGGGGTCAAAGATGGAATAATTAATGGACATGCTAAGCTCCAAGTTCAATAGCCAAGTTGAAATTCAAAAGATGATGGAAGCCAAATTTGATCAAATAATAAAGAACCACTCCTTTTCCATTCATAACTTGGAAGTTCAAGTTAGGCAACTTGCCAATGCATTGTCAATAAGGAGTATGACGAGTCTCTTACGTAACGTGAAAGCCCAACAGATATCCATGTTATGTTGTGATATTTGTGTGGGTATCCATTACAATCATGAATGTCAAGCACCAAAATATATGTGGGAGCATCCATATTGTATGCAAAACTGGCCTCAGAATACACCATATAAAAATACTTATAATTCATAGTGGAGCATTTCTTATGTCGTAATAAGGAGCTTGGAGCTAAATCTTTACAACAACAGAAGATGAAGAATAAACAAGAAAGAAAATAGAGGTTGAAGGAAAGGAGAGAGCCCTTATCCAAAAAGCGAAAGTAGAAGATTGGAAAAAGGTAATTGAGGAAGAAAAAGAAGAGGAGCTAAGTAAGGAAACAATTGATGAATTATTAGTAGTCAACTTAAGTGCATATAATTCCCACTTCTTATAAGATCAATTGTATGAATCAATTGAAGATTCAAGGATTTTTATTATTCCTTATTTTATTAACATTTTGTTATCGAAAACAACATTAATGGAGTCAATTAGCTTTATTAATTTGATACATTATGTTTTTATTATTATCTTACATTATGTGGCTTATTCATAGGCTCCTAAACTAACATGTAGAGAAAAAGGTGGAAGAAAGGGACTAATTATAGACCCAGGTTGAGGGTAAACAGGAAGGGTATATCAAGCTAACAACGTTAAATAAGGATTACTTCAGAGGCAACCTAAGAATTAGGATATCTTTCATTTTATTTTATTATGATGCATAGGACCTTAACATCTAAAAGAGGATTTGATTAAATTAATGGCAGTAAAATGGTCAAGCTAGTGACCTTAAAATTAACACGTTTTGTGAAGTTAGGTTTCTTTTGTAATTTCATGTTTGCTAGTGCTTTATGATTTTTATGTTTTGTGTGTATTTTGTAGAAAGTTGAGTGGATGGATGTTTATGATATGAAGTGTATCCAAATTTCTTTTTATGATATGAGGTGTATCCAAATTTAATCTATGATGCTATCACCACCACAATACCCATAAGTAATTTTGCCCTAGTTCTTATTCTTTTTATTTTTATTTTATTCTCTATATTTTTTTTCAGTTATGTTTTTATGTGGTTTCCACATTGAGGACAATGTTGTTCCAATGTGGGGACATATATAGACTTGCATATCATTTCTATGTGAATTTGCATTTGCATGGTATTAGTTTTCTTATGATAGCATTGGTATATTTTTGTTGCATTATGTTGCATTGTGTGAATGTGTCGATGACATAAATTGAACAAAATTGGCTTACCTTTGAACATGATCATTAAAATTGTGAAGGCATATTAGCTTGTGAAGTTTGTCTTTTAAGTGTCTTTGGAATGAATATACATGTTACTTAGGATATGACACATATTATTTCACTTTACAACATTTATTTGGATATATAATTACATTAATTTAAATTGGTAGGCATCATTAGCAACCTTTCACAAGAGTGATTAATTAAGAAGAAATGAGGTAGGCTAAGAAATTGAAAAAATATGTGTGAAACAAATTGCCATTTTTTAAGGAAATTGAGTTAAGAATAAAGCTGGTAGCTAGTTGAGAGTTGTGATATAGCTGAGTAACCGAGGGTATTCATGACAAAATATTTTTCTTCATGTCAAAATGCTAGAATGTAACACCCCACACCCGTAAGACCCGAACCCGATATCGTTGGTGATATCTGAGTCCGTGTCCCACGAGAGTGGCGTCTTACATCGGTCGATTTAAAATTCAAGATACACTTTTTTTCTTTTGGAGCCATTAACTCCACGCTCACACGGCAAACACAGTAAGTAAATAAAATCCGTGTTTCATATAAACCGCCAGATTATTACAGTCATCCAAGAATAATTACAATCACCAATGCAAGAAAATATTACTACCACAATGGCTCAAGAAAATACAATGCCTTGTTATACGGTGATTGCGAATACAGCTTTACTAAGACACTAATGCGATACTGACCGATCCCGACCTCTAACCTTTACTCGCCTACATGAGACATACTCCCGTGTCAACCGGTATTCTTCAGACCTGAAAAATAAATACAAATTTTGGGTGAGTTTTATGAACTCGGTGAGAAACCATCATCGATGGTTCACTCAAATCATGCATTACGCCCGTGGCGTCTGATGACAAGACAAGAATCATCAATTACCAATAAGCGATCAGCGGTCAATAACCATAGCGATAAAATAAACCATTCACAATAATACATACCATCACGAAGCAAGATTTATCACAAAATAATATTTATGCGAATGCAATGCATATGTGACTCTTTCGATTATTCAAGATTGTGCCCAAGTGCTCGGTCGGTGTTCGATGGGGACGCGTCGAGATTTTCCCCTCGGGCTCGTGGCGTCGATGGATAAGAGATGAGAGCTCTTATCGGTAAAATAGCAACTGGGGCACGTCCATTATCCGATCATGCAATTATGCATGCAATGACAAGATCAAGATAAATGTACGATGTTTGGCTATAAAGCCCAGTGTATCAGTGAATCAATGATATGGCTATAAAGCCCAGTATAGCAGTATTCAGTATGGTGGCTATAAAGCCCAGTCTATCAATATCAGTATAATCATACAATACAATCCCATACATTACATGCCAGTATTCAGACAGTAATCATTCAATTCACTTTTGCACTAATTCACGTTGAGCATGTAAGCAATCAGAAATTTGAGAAACCAACTAGGTTACTCACCTATTGCTTCCGAGCTAATGCCGGAAAACCTCTGTGACGTCGGTCAATCGACGCTCCAATTGGGCCTCTACTAAAAGCTTCCAACTCCAACTCATACTTCTTCACCACAATACCAACCTCCCTTTCCTTCTCAAGTATACTCAAAACCCATCATCTAACTTTGATGAGACACAAGAGGTGGTAGGTTACAGTTGTGGAGAAAGATGAGAAGAGAGCAAAATTTTTCGATGGTTTATAAAGAAGAGTTTAAGTTGTGCGTGTTTGGATGGCTTCACAAAGCCTTAATCAGCTTCTTCTTCCTTCCTTTAAAACATACACGTCAAAACTTGATAGGAGTGCATTTAATGTAACCTTTGCAATGGCACAAAGTGATTGGTTTATTATTATAAGAAAATTCCACCAAAATGTTACTCCATTTCACTCCAATGGCCCTACTTTCAGTCCCAAAATAAAATACCCAATAGTACAATACCAATGGGTAGCGATTTTTGCTATCGAGAACGAATCGTCGCTAATTGGCGATTTATCCGGTCCGAGAATTTCCTAATTATTTTTCCGAGAATTAATGAAATTCCTAAAATTATAAAACAGTAACAATGCACTCCAAATAATTTTTCAATCACAAAATCACCTTTTCTACCCCAAAACAAGTTTAGGCGATTCTCGCGATTTTGCGGTCAGGAATTTTCTCCGAAAATTCCAGAAAAATTCTATAAATCCCAAAAAATGTAAAACGCTTAATAGCGCACTCAGAACAATTTTTCAAATCCCATAACCACGTTAATCACAATAAAATACCGTTAGGCCCAATTACCGGGAATATCATGAATGCATTTACCGTAATTCCATGTACACGATTGATACTGTGTATCAATCCTATTATGCACGAACAGTACTAATTATTCCTTACCAATCTCATCCTATGCCAATTTTACTATTTTACCCTTCCAGGAGGGGGTGGGATGTTACATAGAATGACACTCTAAACAAGCTAAATAAAAAACATAACCTAACTGAATAACTGGGTGATATTTATGACAAGGAATTTGTCTTCGTGTCAAAAGATTAGGTGATCATTAAAGAAAATATAAAAAGATGGTTCTAGCAATAAAATTAAGCTTATCTTTTATAATAGCAAGAATTTTCAGGAAAGGATACTTAGTGATAGTTTATCTCTTTAATTGATCAATAATAATAAGGGCATGCTTGCAAGTGTCATAGGTACATAAATAGGGTGTCAATATTGTGATTGATATGTGTATTCAAATCAAAGTACTTGAAAGTTTATGTGTTGAAACTTTTTTGTGGTTGATGTTTAAGGTTAAGTTATTTCAATGAGATTTGATATCATTAGACCATTATTGTAATGTTGCATGATTGTGTGTTTATGTCTTGTTTTGATTGTTTTGTGAATTTAGTTTTGCTTGGGGACAAGGAAAGATTTAAGTATGGTGATGTTTGATAAATAATTAATTGACTATATTTATATACCCATATTTACTATGTTTTGCTTGTTATTTGAGAATCATATGGTATTTATGGCACTTATTCTACTTTAACTATGTTTTTAGGTGATAATTGCCTTCATCGACAAAAAGGAGAAGAATTTGGGTGAAAGTCTGAGGTTGCTTCAATTCTTCCATTCTATGCCACGATATAATGACCGTGTAAGTCACTGTAAACATGTAAAGCTTTGAAGACACTATTTATGCCCGTATAAAGATACATATCTGTGTATGTGCCTGTGCCCACTATGATTGTGTAAAGTTGCGATTGAGAGTTTTTTGAAGATACACAATCACCTACCTTGTATAAGGCGATTGTTAAGCTACTTGCTGGGCGACTTAAGCTTGCTCTGAATGAAGTCAAACATCCTGCTCATGGGGCTTTCTTACCTGGGAGGAATATCGGAGATGACATCCTCATTCTCTAAGAGTTGTTAGGGGAATACAAAACAGGCAAGCATATTCAAAATTGTTTGATGAAAATAGACTTTCTCGAAGCCTATGACACCATTAGTTGGAGATACATACAAGATTGCTTGCAAGCCATAGGGCTGCTGTTGGGCCCCAAATTGTTTTTCTTGATGTTATTAAGTATGAATTATGTTGATTGTATAAATTGTTGCATAGTTTGATTTTAGTGGAAGTGTTAGTGGAAAATTAAGATTAAATTGAGATTAGTGTGGAATAAGTGGTAATGAAAGAATAAAAGTGTATGAGGGCAAAGTGGGCAAGTCACTTAAGTAGGTTGGTTTAAGGCTTTGCAAGGAGGGGTATGGTAGTCATTTTGCTTTCATTTTAGCTTAGGTGTTAGAGTTAGAAGAAGAAAAGAAAGGAAACTAAAAAGGAAAGGAAAGGAGAAGAGGGAGTCGTAGGAGAGGGGAAGAAGAAGAAAAAGAGGAAGCTAGGTTTGGCGATTTTCGAAGGATTTGAAGCTTCAACAAGTAAGTATGAGTTTATTTCTTCTTGTTTGAAGTGGATTAAACCCTAGATTTGCTTGGAATGATGTTAGAATCAATGGTTTAGGGTTTAAGGGAAAAATAGGTGAAATTTCTTAGGGTTGTTGATCTTGTTGTGTTTTTGTTGATGATTTTGTGTTGAATGAGTTTATAAATGAAGTATCAAGCATGATCTAAAGTTTAAGTATGTTGCATGAGAAAAAGAGTAGGTTTGAAGTGGAGAAAGTGATGGAGAATCGGGTTCGGAGACGTTCTCCCGACCCGCACGTCGCGACGTGCGCAAGGCTATTCGTCGCGACGTGTACCAGTTGTTCGTCGCGACGTGTGCAAGTCGTCCGTTGCGACGTGCACAAGGCTATTCGTCATGACGTGTACAAGCTGTTCGTCGCGACGTGTGAGGCCGATGTGTTCGTCGCGACGAGCGTGGCCTTCGCCGCGACGAGCCCTTAGTTTCTAGTAAAGATGAATGTTGATGTTTTGAGTATATCTTTTGCTACAGAAGTCCTATTGAGGTGATTTTTGATGCGTTGTAAACTAGAGACATAGGGCTATAAGTTTTATGAAGAAAAGAAGTTCTGAATCAGTCTCTAAAGATATAAAATTGTGGATGAAAGTTGAGCATGAAATTCTTGTTTCAGTTTTGATTATGGTTTGAATTGCCAAGGTATGACTTTCCGATTTCTTCGTCAAATTGATTAGGATTTTTGGTTCTTGATTAAGGAAATCAAGTGAGGCAAGAGGAACAAGAGGTTCAAGAGGAAACTCATTCCTAGGCAAGAACAAGCAAGGATTTCAAGGTGAGTACATGTTTATAATAGAGTAAATAAGTCACTCATTGTTTTGTTCAAATCAAGAAAGATTTAATGATTTGACTTTGTATCATCAATGTTGCCTTAATTGCTATTGTGGAATGATTATATGCTATATCATTTGCATTCATGATTAATGAAAAGGTTTTCAAAGGAGTTTTCTCTTTTCAAGAATACATGTTCATAAAATCATGTTTTCTAAGATGTATGAAAATCAAGTTTACAAGCAAGTGCCAGTTTGGGCAATGAAGTTTACAAGAATTTGAATCATGCATGTTATGTGGGTTTGTGGTAGTCCCAAGAACTGTCACGTGCACGTTGACCATGAAAAAGGCTTCTCCCGCTTGCCCGCTAGTGGCACTGAGCTCCTCACAAGGACTCCAACTATGACTACACAGGACCATGTAGATGGAAATGTGTAGTACGTCATGAACCTGACTAACCTAAACCATTATGCTATGCTATTTGTTTATGATCTGTTGTTATATTTCATGCATCATGAATTGTTCAAGAATCAAGCATTTCAAGAAAATGACTCATACATGCTCAATTGCTATGATTTTAACAAGTACCACGACAGTGAGTTATTTTTGATTACTTTTGCTTATTCCTATATTATAAATGTGTTTCTACGAGCTTTATAGCTCACCCCCTCTATTCTCCCCCATTCAGGTGACGAGCAAGAGACCGAGTGAGTCACGAGTTATGGCAGCAATCCATTTTGTTATGCTTACTTATTTTCAATGTTATACTTCTGGAAGTCAAGGCTTTAGTTACATTTCAAGTATCATTGGTTCAAGGGTATTTTGTATTTTTGGCTCTTGAACTCAAAGTTGTCATTTGGTTTGAAATGTTCTTAAAGCTTTGTAAAACTCATCCTTTGGAGCATGAATTATGGATTTGTTTGTTTAAATCAAATGAAAGCAGGTTTCAAGTTTGTTTCCTGTGGGCCCATTGAGCTTCCGAGGGTCTTTTCCTTAATCGTTTAATTAACATGTTTCACCCTACGCATACAGTACCACGCTCTCATGTCCGATGTTGGGCTCCGGCAACGGGGTCCAACAGCTGCCACCCAAGTTCCCTAATTGATTAATGGAATGCATTCAAACCACATCTGTCAGCGTATTGATTAATGGGATTCCATCTTTTTCCTTCAGAAGTTATAGAGGGATAAGGAAAAGGGATACACTTTCCCCTTACCTTTTCACGTTAGCTATAACAGGGCTATCTAGACTAATATCCAAACTTATTGAATGTAATGGCCGATTCCATTATCACTTCAAATGCCATAATATTAAATTAACCCACCTGATTTATGATGATGACCTTTTGCTTGTCGATCATGTTGATAACCATTCTATTGACATTTTGTTATTCATATTGCATACTTTCTCATGATGGTCCAAACTCAAGGTGAATATAGAGAAGAGTAGTCTATGCCTCTCCTCGGATGTTAGAAACTAAGAGGCAATCCGTAGAAATATTGGCTTTACATTGCATTCCCTTCCTTTAAAATATTTAGGAATTCCAATAACATGTTCCAAACCCAAGTTCTCTAAGTTTGTTCTTTGATTGAGAAGATTAAGAATCAGATCAATGCATGGCAAAATAGATTCTTATCTACTGCTGCTAGATTGACTCTCATTTCTTTTGTCTTAAACAACATGCATATCCATTGGTCCGCACATATTGTTTTGCCTAAGAGAGTTCTCAAAGAAATTGACAAGATTCTGAAAGCTTTTTTATGGTCTGGGAAAGTAAAAGATGGCAAGAAGGCTAAGGTTTAACAGATTGAGCCCACGATTCCAAAGAAGCAAGGAGGTTAGGCATTATTCCTATCTCATAGATGCAAAAGGTACTCGTACATAAGAGGATATGAAGACCTTTGGCAGGTGGGTAAGTCATGTGAACTTTCTTGGATTTTCAACATATTACTCAACTTGCGAGAATTGGTTTATCCCCACATTAAGCATCAATTAAGGGATAAAACGAATATTTGGTTTTGGTTTGATAACTAGACCATATATAACCCTCTTATCCAAAGAGCCGACCTTGCCCGATTCCAAAACATAATTGCTAGAATTGTAAGAGTCTCTACACTTATCCATAATAGAGAATGGTTTAGTAGTTTTAGGGGATTCTCTGTAACATCCCATCCCCGATGAGAAAGGTAAATTGGTCAATTAGGACAGGCTAGTAATTTGCATTGCATATTTTGATTGAGCATTTATTTGGCCTCTAACTTTAGAGGAATGAGTCAATTGGCACATGCATTTATGTGTACGTGCATTCATGGCATTTTCCCGACGTTTTATTGGGAATATGATATGATTTGTAATTTTCGAGATAATTATGTTTGATTGTGAATTGGTTGAGAATTATGGAATAATTGGGTTTGAACGATTGAATTGGGACTGTATTAGAGTGACCGTCAGTTGATGGTGACCCTTAAGAATTTTTCTGGAAATTCAGGAGAAAAAGTTCAGACCGAAAAATCCTCCGAGTGACTGACTAATTGATTGTATAGTACTGAAATATCGGTCCAATGGCCATGGGAAATTAGATTTTTATGATTTTAGAAATTCATATGTCGAGCCATTGGAAATTGGAGACAAAGTGGACTGGAAATGATTGTGATTAGAGAAGGAGATTTAAATGTATAGTGAGGAAAAAGACAGGTGGTATGATTCTATTGTTTAAAGAGAAATCCTTTTTAAATGCCTTAGGTTTTCATTTTGGCATAAAATTATTTCTCCTCTATCCTAGGGCACGATCTTCTTCTCCTTCGATTGAGTTTCGTTTCCTTCTTCTTGCTTGATCCTCGCTTGTTTGCTTTCCTCTGTACTAAGACCAACTCTAATCCCTGAAAAGATGAAGGATCGTGGAGGTTTTGTGAGTAAGCCGTAGGTGTTAAGAGTGGGAGAAGATTGTTGGGCCCCGATCCCGAGAACCGGATTCCGATCGCTTTGATGTCGGGACCCGACCCGGAGACCGGACCCCAACTGTTGGATCCGAGATCCGACTACATGGGGCTCATACTTATTACACTTGCTTGGACACCATAGATGTCGGATCTCGTGACCCAACCACTTAATTATCGTAATCTCAAGCCCCGTGCTCATAATCTCATAAACCCTAAGTCGACACTCGCCTCCGCTTAATGCAAACTTCCTCAATTTAAATTTAATTGTTACTAATTTTGTAGGAGATAGATACATGTCTTATGAAGCTAATGGTCCAAACCTCACCCCATTTGGAGGTCGGACGAAGGAGTTATGACCCGACAAACTCAACGTGTTCATGTTTTGACTCCTATCAAACATGTTTTGGCGTAAATGTCATAACTTTCACTATAGATGTCGGAATGACTTCGTTCTTGGACGGTTAGAAAATAGACATCTAGATCTACAACTCTTATGAAGACCACAAAATCAAATTCGTCCTCTAACAAGCCCAAAACACTTGACTAATAATCCCATCCGATCGAATAGATGCTAGTCGATCGACGGTATTTTGTTAGTCAGAATGATCGAAACATTTCCAGCCGATCGAAACATTTCAGTCGACTGGAACACTTTATAGTCGACTGGAACTTACGAGAAATATTCTCCGCCCTCCGAGTAGTCGACTGGAACACTTTCCAATGATCGAATTCTCCTAGTCGATCGAACACCTTCCAATGATCGAACCTCTCTTTCAAACCCACTTGGAATCATCATCTTCAAGACTCATAACTTTTATCCCTAGCTCCAATTTGTGCATACTATACCTCTATGGAAAGGTAAGAAGCTGAACTACAAATCTTATGAAGGATGCTAAAACTAACTCCATCATTTAATAAGGTAAAATTCACTCAAAGGTCATTGCCCATTAATACCTATGTAATAAAGCTATGGCTAAATGAACAATAATCGGTTGTGTTCTAATCCTCATAACTTCTTAACCCTAGATCCAAATGAGACATACTATACACCCTTGAAAGCTCTAATCTTCTTCTTCATTCCTCATGAAGATTTATTAATCTAATTCCAACCCGAAGAGGGTCTAATATTGAGGCTAAGCACGCCAAATTTTAGGAAATTTTGACAAGACCTCCCTATTTTATTCCTAACCCAATTCTTCAATTTAGACCATAACCTGCACAACAATTCTACATTCGGAAGCAGCAACACACTCTTAGTTTTCTAGACATTCTCAACCCATAACCAGCTAACACAATCTCGCTCTTAATCATCTATCAACTCAATCCAACACAAACATAGATCTTAAACAACTATCGCAAACTCAAAGCTAATCAATGCATTCATCAAGCTATCAGATCATTTATCACCTCTCATTCATTAACCCAACCTATCATGCATTTATGGATATCTCAATTTGAAAACATCATCATTCATACATTTTCATTGAAAATCTAATATACTATTTTACAATGCTTTAGAGGGCATTTAAAGCCCAATTACAAAATGATCAAATGCATTGTTTTGCTAAAATGCAACTAAAGCATTGTTACAAAATTCCACTTTAAATGTGACAAAACACAATTCTTGAGTATTGCCCTTTAATGCTCATCCTCGTGCTCGCGCTCTTCACCGAATGGGAGGGATCGAGGGTGAGCTATTGCTCAAGAGGTAGCAAGTTTATATTTAAGCTAATAAACCAATTCTATCTCATTAAGCATACTTTTAGCAATTTCTACTACAAATTTCACAATTATGAATTCTATACAATTTTCACTTTCCACAATCACAATTCACATGAATTTCACAGCCCTCAATGCTAAATATGCTGATAACACATAACCGATATGTAATGCATAATGATGGTTCGGTAAGTCCATAATCGATGAGCTACACAAGTGTAGTCATATCTTTGAGGAGTCCTAAAAGGAACATCCTTTGCCACAATCAGGCAGCCGGAGAAGGCTATATCGGGTCAACGCCGACGTGACTATGCCGATGGACTACCTTACCCACATAACATAGATTCATGTATTAAACTAGACCGATCTCATCTAGTCGACCGATCGTTGAAATGGACATTCATGCATCCATTCATTTAATTTCAAAACTGAATTTTATGCATTATAAAAGTGACTTTTGACGCAATCTATAGCATTCAAGGCATTCAATTTAATTTGCTCAAGACAACTCAATCATCATATCAATTCATGTAAGTGGCATCCATTTGCTATAATTTTCACTTATAGCAATCATAATTGACAATCATAGATGGCAATCATAAATGTACATTACTAGCATTCTCACACAATTAATGCTCATTTATGTTAGCTATTAATCATTAATTTCACTAATTCATAGTATTCAAATCTTACTAACTTAAAGATAAACAAGAACCTACCTTAAAATCGCTAAATCCTTGCTAAGTCGGGCTCTTCCACCCGATCAATCCTTCCTCCTCGTCAACTTCATGGAAATAAAATTCCAAAGTTAACTCAACTTCAATAACAAACCCATACAACATCTTTCAAGAAATTAACTTGATATTCACAATACCCATTCCACAACTAAGTCTTTGAACAAAAATCCAACAATAACAAGCTAGTGGAAAACATGACTTACCTTGAAACTCAACAACACAATGAGATGCCTAGCTCAAAATGAAGCTCTTGATGTTTTCCACCCTTTTATACTTGCACTTTCATCAAAACCTACCCAAACTCTTGGAAAATCCCTAACCTTTTCTTTCTTCTTCTTTTCTCCTTCCTTCTCTTCACCACCAAAACTCCTCTCTCCCTTTGATTTTCGTTTTTTCTACTTTGCCTACACCAAAATCACTTAAACCTCTCCTTATATACTCCTCTCTTATTACTTACTTAAGCCCAAGGCCCAATCTAACTCCCTTCCTTCATCTTCCTTACTCCTCTTTAACCTACTAACAACTTAAGCCCATCTTACTTTCTTTTAAACTTAAGCCCACTAACACATTAAATTTCACCTAACTCATTTAAGTCCAACTAACATATCTAACTTCATTAATTCTTCACCTAACTTATTAATACTATCATACATTAATTAATGTCACCTTAATTAATGCTAACATAATTTGCTTAATTAGACTAATCATGCTTAATTAAAAAAAAATTTTGGGGCTAACATTTCTCCCCCTTAAGAAATTTCGTCCTCGAAATTCTTACCTGTTGATTGAAGAGGTGTGGTATTGCCTCGCATTGCATCCAAAGGTTCCCACGTCGCTTCTTCAATCGCATGGTTCCTCCACGACTTTTACTACCGAACTGCCTTGTTTCGAGGACTTTCTCCTTACTATCTAGATCTGGATGGCATTTCCTCATAGCCGAGATCATCATCTACCGGACCTCTGAGGTCTGAATGATGTGAGAAGGATCGATCTGTACCTTTCTCAAAGATCGATACATGAAAACATCATGAATCTGAAGCTAGCTCGAGGCAATGCTAATCAGTAAGCTAACGGTCCAATCCTTTCTATAATCTCATATGGACCTATATACCGTGGATCGAGCTTCCTTTTCTACCAAATCTCATAACCCTTTCCATGGAGAGGTCTTGAGGAACACTTTATCCCCATCGATATTCCATTTCTTTCCTACCAAGATCTCGCATAGCTCTTCATCCCGCCTGAGTCGCCTTCACCGCTGATCGACTAACCTTATCCATCGCCATCTCGACCAACTCGTCCTCGCTAATCGCCTCACCTTCCTCATCCCAACATATGGGAGTTCTGCATTTTCGCCATATAATGCTTCATAAGGAGCCATCTCAGATGCTCGAATGGTACAATTGTTGTAAGCAAATTCGACCAACGGCAAATGCTCGCCCCATGCTCCTCAAGTCCATTGCACAAGCCCCGAGCATCCCTTCTAGTGTTCGAATAGTCCTCTCGATCGACCATCTGTTCGAGGATGGAAAGTCGCATCAAGCTCGACCTGGTTCCTAGAGCCTCCGCAAACTACCCGTAATCCGGACGTGAATCGGGATCTCTATCGGATACTATGGAGTCCGCACTCCATGCAACCCGACTACTTCATCCACATACTTCTTGCTAGCACATTCAAATAATCTGCTCGCTGATCGCTAAAAGTGCGCCGACTTAGTCAATCGATCAACGATGATCCATATGGCATCATGCTTTAACCGCCCCGGCAAACCCATTAGAAATCCATCAGATCCTCTGCCATTTCCATTCGAATGGACAATGGTCAGAATATGCCTGAAGGCGCTGGTGTTCAAATTTGACTTGACACACTAAACACCGCCACAAATTCGCTACATCTTTCTTCATGCCTTCCACCGTAAATGCTCTCTCAAGTCTCTCAGACATTCTGGTGTCGCTCGATGCATGGAATAAGGCGATTGTGTGCCTCATCCATGATTTCCTCCTTAATCGCTTTAACATTCTAATGCACAACCGCTCGACTACCATCGACCATCATCTCTCACGCCTATTCCCGATCGCTGCCATTCGAATATCTCGCCTGAGCTTATTTAATTTCGCATCCCGCCTCGCAACTCCTCGACCTTCTCCCTAAGGATAGGTCTCACCTCGAATCGAGCAAGAATGCAATCTGGCCGATCCCGCTTCACATCGATCTTAAGCTTTGCCATCCGCTCCAACAGAGGCAAGTAAACCGATCGCATATGCGCTTATAGATGATTTTCGCTTAAGGCATCCGCCACTACATTGGCCCCGCTCGATGATACTCTATCATCGATCATAATCCTTAATTAGCTCTAACCACCTTCTCCGCCTCGATTCAACTCCTTCGACTCATAATGTACTTGAGGCTTTGTGGTCCGTAAAACTCGGTTTGAACCCCATACAAGTAATGCCTCCATATCTTCAAGGCAAATACTATCGCCGCTAACTCCAAGTCATGAGTAGGGTAATGTATTTCATAAGGCTTCAACCGCCGAGATGCATAAGTTATTACTTTGCCATTCGCATCAATACACGCCTAGACCCTTCCTCGATGCATCATCAGAATCGATAACCTCGATCTCCACTGGCAAGATTAAGATTGGAGCACCGGTTAACCTCTCGCTAAGCTCCTCAAAACTATTCTCGACACTCATCACTCCATATGAATCGCCGATTCTTCCTTAACACTTGGTCATCGGAGTCGCTATTAAGGAGAATCCTTCTACAAATCTTCAGAGTATCCTCGCTAAACCCGTAAAACTTCGACTTCTTTTCCGCCTTTGGCTCCGCCAATTCACTATCGCTTCTACTTTCCTCGATCAACATGAATTCCTCTCATGGAAATCACATGACCTAAAACACCATTTCACGCACCAAAATTCACACTTCATCAATTTGGCATACAACTTCTCTTCTCAATCTCGCAACACTATTCTCGAGGTGCCGCTTCATGCTCGCTTCATCTCTAGAATAGACCGTAATGTCATCTATGAAGACAATGACAAACCGATCTAAGAACTCCCCAATACCCTGCTCATCAGTCCATAAAGGTCGCTGGAGCATTGTCACCAAGGGCATGACCTCAACTCATAATGCCCATAATCGGTCCCGAATGCGGTCTTGTTAATATCAGACTCCCTGATCCGGAGTTGATGATAACCTGACCTGAGATCTATCTTAGAGAAGACCATCGCTCCCTCTACCAGCAACTGATCAAACAGATCATCTATCCGTGGCAACGGATACTTATTCTTGACTGTCACCTTGTTGAGCTTTGGTGTCGATGCACATCCTCCATGTGCCATCTTTCTTCTTAACAAATAAAACCGAGCTCCCTGTGGTGAGGAACTCGACGATGAATTGCTTCTCAAGCAACTCCCGAATCGCTTCTTTCAGCCCCTCAACTCAACTGGAGCCATTCTCAGACGGAGGTATCGAGATTGGCGCGGCTTAGGAATCAAGTCAACTGAACTCAATTTCCCTCACCGCGGCAACCCCAAGAACTCCTCCGAAATACTTCAGAAATTCCCTTACTACAATGAAATCCTCCAATCTTCCCACATTTTCTCGCTGAATCTACCACATGAGCCAAGTAAGCCTCACACCCCGACTCATCATGCTATCCGCTAATAAAGTCGAAATCATCTTTGCACCGCAACTTTCTATCCCTCCGAAAATCACCTTCCACCATCACCCAGATCAAACTCGCTTCTTTCAGCTACAATCAAGCTTCACTCTATACTTCTCCATAGTATCCATGCCTAGGATGACGCTTAACCCTCAAGGTCTAGAGGTAGTAAATCAACTACCAATCTAGACCACCAATACCGATCTCACAATCTTTATATATCGAATCGATTACCATCTTACTCCCTAAAGGAGTACTAACAACCGAAAATTGTCTAAAATCTCGTAATTCATGGCATGCATATTCATACTTGAAGCAACAAAGGAATGAGTTGAACCAAGGTTCATCAAAACATAAATGGAAATCATATAACTGCCATACCAACCACAACTTCAGAGCAATTGCGCTTCCTCTCTGTCATAAGAAACACTCTAGCTGTTGCTTGACCACGAGCCTTGGCCTGCCAAATGATTGGCCCTCCTGTCACCTCGAATCGCCTACCTCGGCCATCGGTCCGGTTGCACTTGCCTTTGCCGGCCTCTGAACTTGAGACTGGATCCTCCCGCCTCGCCTCGAGGACAATCCTTCATCATATGACCCTTTTCTCCACATATGAAACAGCCACCAAACCCTCGAGACACTTTCCGGATGAAACTTCCCAGACCGACCACACCGAGGGTACTGCCCTTCCATGGCTTTCTGGGCCTCCTACACTGAGACCCGCCAAAACCGCCTCGTCTGCTGACTCTGGCAGGCTACTACGCCCATGCCACTGAGTATGCCGAGTTCGCACTCTTCTCAGATGCTCGAGCACTCCTCCCTTCGGAGGTCTCGCTCGCTTTTCTTTCGCTCACCTCCGCTTTGATATTTTCCATTTTTCACTGAGGTCAGATTCACCAACTGCTGGTAATCCTCAAACAATGGATCACCACCTTCTCTAATCCCCAAATGCACCGCTTCAAACTTCATGCACTTGGCAACTTCAAGAGCTACAATGTTTGTCAGATACCGACAATTGAGTGAACCTCACCATACTCACTCACCGCCGCCTCTCTGTGAGACTCGAAATTCTCGAACCTTCTCTTGAACATAAACTTCGAGAAGTACTTCAAGGCTTCCAAGAACTCATTCCAGTCAACTCGATGGTATCGCCGATCATGAGGCACCGACTCCCACCAAGATAAAGGTGCATCTCCCGCAGAAGCTCACAATGATAATCCAGCTTCTCTTCCTCTAAACACTTCATCTGCTTTGGACCTCTCGGTCCTCCCGAGCTATGCTTCGCTTCCTGGATTAGTTGTCCCACAAGTCGACGGCCCATACTTCGAGCTTGTCATACGCCTGCCTCCTCTCTGCTGAGCCGGCATCTGAGCTTGCTCGCCTCGCCCATAGCATAGGTGAAAGCCTGGGCGAAGGCCTGGAAAAATTGTGGATCCATAGGATTCACCTGAGGAATGGGAGGAGGCTGCTGGGGCACTTCGTGTTGCACACTGGGTGCCTCAGAATCTGATACAGGGATAGTCCCTGCATCCTGAGGAATCTGGGATCCATCTGCATTCCTCTCGTGAGCCTCGATCGAGCTGAGCTTGAGCTCCTCGAGTTCTTCTTCGAGGCGGCATACTCCTTCATGTAAAAATCATTTAGAACTTTAATTCATGCTTAATCATGTGTAAATCATGCTGAGTACTTTTAAAACAATTCACTGGTTCATTTAAAAACAATGCATCTGACTTATTTAAAACACTGCAATGAGTTGATATGCCATGCTGCATGCTGACTCTACCCTTGGCTACCCACTAGGGTTCCTAGGAAATCATAAACCTAGGATCGCTTTGATACCACAGATGTCGGGCCCCGATCCCGAGAACCGATTCGATCGCTTTGATGTCGGGACCCGACCCGAGACCGGACCCCAACTGTTGATCCGAGATCCCACTACATGGGGCTCATACTTATTACACTTGCTTGGACACCATAGATGTCGGATCTCGTGACCCAACCACTTAATTATCGTAATCTCAAGCCCTCAGCTCATAATCTCACGAAACCCTAAGTCGACACTCGCCCGCTTAATGCAAACTTCCTCAATTTAAATTTAATTGTTACTAATTTTGTAGGAGATAGATACATGTCTTATGAAGCTAATGGTCCAAACCTCACCCCATTTGGAGGTCGGACGAAGGAGTTATGACCCGACAAACTCAACGTGTTCATGTTTTGACTCCTATCAAACATGTTTTGGCGTAAATGTCATAACTTTCACTATAGATGTCGGAATGACTTCGTTCTTGGACGGTTAGAAAATAGACATCTAGATCTACAACTCTTATGAAGACCACAAAATCAAATTCGTCCTCTAACAAGCCCAAAACACTTGACTAATAATCCCGCCGATCGAATAGATGCTAGTCGATCGACGGTATTTTGTAGTCAGAATGATCGAAACATTTCCAGCCGATCGAAACATTTCCAGTCGATCGAACACTTTATAGTCGACTGGAACTTACGAGAAATATTCTCCGCCCTTCCGAGTAGTCGACTGGAACACTTTCCAGTCGATCGAACCTTTCCTAGTCGATCGAACACCTTCCAATGACCGAACCTCTCTTTCAAACCCACTTGGAATCATCATCTTTCAAGACTCATAACTTTTATCCCTAGCTCCAATTTGTGCATACTATACCTCTATGGAAAGGTAAGAAGCTGAACTACAAATCTTATGAAGGATGCTAAAACTAACTCCATCATTTAATAAGGTAAAATTCACTCAAAGGTCATCGCCCATTAATACCTATGTAACAAAGCTATGGCTAAATGAACAATAACCGTCAGGTTCTAATCCTCATAACTTCTTAACCCTAGATCCAAAT
This sequence comes from Erythroxylum novogranatense, assembly GCA_029891385.1. NCBI lineage: Eukaryota > Viridiplantae > Streptophyta > Magnoliopsida > Malpighiales > Erythroxylaceae > Erythroxylum > Erythroxylum novogranatense. The sequence continues at coordinate 75,040,631 of CM057225.1, forward strand.
GAGACATACTATACACCCTTGAAAGCTCTAATCTTCTTCTTCATTCCTCATGAAGATTTATTAATCTAATTCCAACCCAAGAGGGTCTAATATTGAGGCTAAGCACGCCAAATTTTTAGGAAATTTTGACAGACCTCCCTATTTTATTCCTAACCCAATTCTTCAATTTAGACCATAACCTGCACAACAATTCTACATTCGAAGCAGCAACACACTCTTAGTTTTCTAGACATTCTCAACCCATAACCAGCTAACACAATCTCGCTCTTAATCATCTATCAACTCAATCCAACACAAACATAGATCTTAAACAACTATCGCAAACTCAAAGCTAATCAATGCATTCATCAAGCTATCATCATTTATCACCTCTCATTCATTAACCCAACCTATCATGCATTTATGGATATCTCAATTTGAAAACATCATCATTCATACATTTTCATTGAAAATCTAATATACTATTTTACAATGCTTTAGAGGGCATTTAAAGCCCAATTACAAAATGATCAAATGCATTGTTTTGCTAAAATGCAACTAAAGCATTGTTACAAAATTCCACTTTAAATGTGACAAAACACAATTCTTGGAGTATTGCCCTTTAATGCTCATCCTCGTGCTCGCGCTTTTCACCTGAATGGGAGGGATCGAGGGGTGAGCTATTGCTCAAGAGGGTAGCAAGTTTATATTTAAGCTAATAAACCAATTCTATCTCATTAAGCATACTTTTAGCAATTTCTACTACAAATTTCACAATTATGAATTCTATACAATTTTCACTTTCCACAATCACAATTCACATGAATTTCACAGCCCTCAATGCTAAATATGCTGATAACACATAACTGACATGTAATGCATAATGATGGTTCTAAGTCCATAATCACGAGCTACACAAGTGTAGTCATATGCTGAGGAGTCCTAAAAAGGAACATCCTTTGCCACAATCGGGCAGCCGGGAGAAGGCTATACTGGGTCAACGTCGACGTGACTATGCTGATGGACTACCTTACCCACATAACATAGATTCATGTATTAAACTAGACTGATCTCATCTAGCTGACTGACTGTTGAAATGGACATTCATGCATCCATTCATTTAATTTCTGAAAACTGAATTTTATGCATTATAAAAGCTGACTTTTGACGCAATCTATAGCATTCAAGGCATTCAATTTAATTTGCTCAAGACAACTCAATCATCATATCAATTCATGTAAGTGGCATCCATTTGCTATAATTTTCACTTATAGCAATCATAATTGACAATCATAGATGGCAATCATAAATGTACATTACTAGCATTCTCACACAATTAATGCTCATTTATGTTAGCTATTAATCATTAATTTCACTAATTCATAGTATTCAAATCTTACTAACTTAAAGATAAACAAGAACCTACCTTAAAATCGCTAAATCCTTGCTAAGTCGGGCTCTTCCACCGATCAATCCTTCCTCCTCGTCAACTTCATGGAAATAAAATTCCAAAGTTAACTCAACTTCAATAACAAACCCATACAACATCTTTCAAGAAATTAACTTGATATTCACAATACCCATTCCACAACTAAGTCTTTGAACAAAAATCCAACAATAACAAGCTAGTGGAAAACATGACTTACCTTGAAACTCAACAACACAATGAGATGCCTAGCTCAAAATGAAGCTCTTGATGTTTTCCACCCTTTTATACTTGCACTTTCATCAAAAACCTACCCAAACTCTTGGAAAATCCCTAACCTTTTCTTTCTTCTTCTTTTCTCCTTCCTTCTCTTCACCACCAAAACCTCTCTCTCCTTTGATTTTCGCTTTTTTCTACTTTGCCTACACCAAAATCACTTAAACCTCTCCTTATATACTCCTCTCTATTACTTACTTAAGCCCAAGGCCCAATCTAACTCCCTTCCTTCATCTTCCTTACTCCTCTTTAACCTACTAACAACTTAAGCCCATCTTACTTTCTTTTAAACTTAAGCCCACTAACACATTAAATTTCACCTAACTCATTTAAGTCCAACTAACATATCTAACTTCATTAATTCTTCACCTAACTTATTAATACTATCATACATTAATTAATGTCACCTTAATTAATGCTAACATAATTTGCTTAATTAGACTAATCATGCTTAATTAAAAAAAAAAAATTTTGGGGCTAACAAAGATTTTCGGAAGATTTGAAGATTCGAGGCTCGATTTGGTAAGTGATTGGCTTTTATGTTGTTTATTTGTTAGTTAATGCATTCATGGGTTTGAATGTGAAAGGTTGGGGTAGTTATGAGTGAGTTATGGTTGAACTTTAGAGAGAGAAATTGCGAACGAGAAGACGAACCAGGACTGCACGTCGCGACGAGCGTACACTGCGACGTGCATAGACGCCACGGCGAGCGTAGAGAATGACGTCACGACGAGCCCAAGTTTTTACGCTGCGACGAGCCTTCCTGTGCATCGTGGCAAGCCAATGAGTGACGCCGCGGCGAGGATCAGTTTTTTGAATCAGTTTATTTTAGTTTATGGGGCATAACTTATGGTGTAGACCTCCAATTGAGGTGATTCTTGATTCGTTATGATCTAGAGAAAGAGGTCTACAATTGAGGTAAAGAAAGAAAGTTTGAAATCAAATGAGTGAGACCTTAAATATTGAATGAGAGTTGGGTTAAGATTGCTATTACAACCTAAAGGTTGTTTCGTGATCATTGGAGTATAATTGTGAGATTTCTAAATTTAAGGAAATGCTATTGGGATTTTAGAAATTGAGTTTAAAGGGGAAATTTTGATCTAGAGAATAGTGACATTGAAATTGAGGTCTTTCTTGAGAATGTCTTAGTGAGTATGACTTGGTAAATTGACTGAATGTTAGAATTGAAATTGGTGGAGTTCCGTAATATGTTAATGAATTGAAATGAGTTATTATTGAGCAATTGAGTTAAAGGTTAGGTTTGTCAAAAGGAAGTGAAAATTGGGAAATCGCCGGGAAGGTCATGAACTTGCATCGTACATCTTTTATTTAAGACATGTGCATTATTGAATCTTTGTGATTATGCAATTAGTAATGAATGATTATTTGACTGGTTTAGAGGCACCGTTGGATCGACATTCCGTAGATATTGCTGAGACTTCCAGGCAGTAGCTCGGAAGTGCAGGTGAGTAACCTAGTTGGTTTCTCAACCTTTATATGTTTATATTACGCATTTATGCCATGTGGAGTTAATGGAGGGTTATATGTGTTTGCTTATGATTGATTTCGGACCACAGGTGTCCGAAGTATTGGAATGTGATATCGAAGTGCTATTTGTGTGAAATTGTGAATTGAATTATTGTTAATGTGAATTGGGACATGAGCATTCATGCATAAAGGCATGTTCAGATAATGACAACAGGACCGAGTAGCCAATGTAATTCGAGCTTAAAGCTCAACGCAATAGGGCCTAGAGCCTGGGGTGAGCATTCGCAATTCGGCCGATTTTCACCGTCGGCCCGACCAATTACTCAATTATTTTTATGTTACCCTACCAACCCAAATGTTGATAGCCCAAATTTTTCAACCCAACTAAGATTGAAGTAACCTACCAACCCGGTTGTCAATACCCTAACTTATCTCAACTTTTCTACCAACCCAAAATCGAACTTACCTTACCAACTCAATTTTTAATTACCCAAATTTTGGTCCGAACCCAAATTTTAATAACCCGAACGATATCTAGCCCAAAATTTTGAGTTACCCAAATAATATAAAATAAAGAGTCCAAATGCAATATTACAATTGACTAGCAAGCCTAAGATAATTTGATTGTTAATTCTACAAGAAAAAACAGTTATGAAAAGTAGCACTGTAAATTAAACCGAGTGTTTGTTGTCGACTTCTCACGTCACTTGATGGAGTCTCGGTAATCATGAAAGTCATCAAACTTCGTGTAATCCAGATCCATGTAAATTTGTGACAATTCTACATTAAAAGAACATAAATCGAGAATAAATCAATCATGCAAAAATATCACAATGTATAACAAATTGAAATATTAAATAATAAAGCTATAAAAAGAAAATTACCATTTTCCAAACGCTCTAAGTCCTCCAAATCCTCCTCAATTTTGATCTCGTGATGAGTCACCAAGCTCTAATCCAATCCTCGTCCACATATGAGTGCTTGAACAATTTTAGAGTCAATGAGCTCCTAAATGCATCAAGAACCTCCTCCCGTGCTAAAAGCACTATCCAAGACACGGTTGAGATAGGGATTGCTAGAACATCACGAGCCATGATAGCAAGTGTAGGAAACCTTGCTCCATTAATTTTCCACCATCCAAGTATATCAAAGTTTTCACAATCCGCTTCGCCCTTCACCCAAATACTTATCTAATTTCGATCGTATCCCAACCTCCCGTTGCACTCTTGAATTTCTTAAATTTAGATTCCATAGTCTCAAATGGTTCACTATCCTTATCTAAATTGCTTCAAGATTGCCCTCTCTCAAATGATCGGCTAGTTTCAGTGACAATATGCATTTATACTCATTAAACATGGCAAACAAAGTATCTCTCACCTTATGACACATACGTGAAACATCCTCCCCATTATAAAGTTGCTGAAAAGCAAATTCCACATACTCTAATTTAGCTCGAGGATCAAGAATAGCAGCAATATAAATGAACATATTGGCCTTCTCAATATTTCCCCAATACTTGTCAAATTTCCTTTTCATATTGCTTGTCATCAAACCCAATTCAAGATCATTGTTGTTTACCATTTGATCTAAATTACTAGCCACCGTATTTATTTCACTAAAATAAGTATTTGAAGTCACATAATAAGAGCTCAAACTCTCAAAGTCAACTCATAAAATTGCTTCAAGAACAATGTTAATCTTCTAGCAACCTCCCAATCATTACAAGTAGGAACCCCCATATCACCCTCCATCTCACTCTTAAAACTAGGATCAAGAACTTCAAATCTCTCAAAAGCTTTTTCAAAGTTTTGGGCAACATCAAGCATCAAGTAAGTCGAATTCCATCTAGTTGAAACATCCAAACACAAAGACTTTTTACAATCAATCATCTCCATCACAATTGCCTCGTTAAACCTTTTCAACCTAGCTGGGGATTGTCTAACAAACCTAACAGCAGCTTGAATTCGCATAATTGAGCTAGAAACTTCACTTAAACCATCACCAACCACCAAATTAATTATATGAGCAACACACCTAACATGAAAGTGTTCACATCGAATAACACTATTTTTCCTAGTGTTAAACCTTTTTTTCAAATATGTCATGGCAGTATCATTCGAGCTAGCATTGTCAACAGTCATCGTTAACACGTTATCAATGCCCCATTCAATCAAACACCTCTCAACTGCCATACCAATGGCCTCACCCTTATGACTATCAATAGGCAAAAGTTAATGATCCTCTTTTCAATTTCCAATCATTATCAATAAAATGTACAGTTAAACACATATAATTGATTCTTTGCAAAGAAGTCCATGTATCCGTTGTCAAACAAACCCTATTGGTGGAGTTCCTTAACAATTGCTTCAACTTATTCCTCTCATTGATGTAGAGTTGGAAGTCGTCCCTAGACACAAGAATCGGGATGGAAAACTAACTTTGGTTGAACTTTAGACATAAAATGTCTAAAACCTCGTTCTCTACAAATTTGAAAGGGAGTTCGCCTAGTACAACCATATACGCCAAAGCCTCCCTAGCTAGATTTTGATCAAACTTCCAAGTCATCATAATATTTTGACTACCCCTCACCCTTAACTACATTAACTTCACGTTGATTAGATCTAAACAAGGGCTCATTGTGCAATGATTCATGTGATAAATAAGTGGACGAGTACCTATACTTTTGAATCGGCAAGATACTCTTTACCACAATAATTGCATCTACCTTTTCTAGTTCCATCTTCACCACAAATGCAGAAATGATGCCATACCTCGATCTTTTGTCATAGCCTTTCGCTTTGGTGCTAGTGGAACTGAGGCATCTCTTTCCAGAGGCCTCCTAGCCTCTTCATTCGGAGACTCGACGTTGAATGGAATCATTGGATTATTTGACCCTTCTTGTTCCATCTAAAACAGGAAAAACAATTTATAAGACAATCGGTTAATTTATAATTCACTCACTTCAAATATGAATCTTCAAAGCACATTAGAAGTGAATTTATAATTAACTAACAAGTGATTTAAAAAGTATGAGATTTGTAATTAATTTATATACAGATTAGTTAAAACTCATAATAAAAGTATGATTATTATGGGTTGTATAAGGTTTATTAGTTCCCTTATAGTTAACAAAACATACATATGCTATAGGTTCTTGCTTCTTGGCTAACGTAGCCTTATAACTTATTATAATTTTTTAGGCCTTAATAATTTTAGAAGAAACTTAATCTCATGTTTTAACCTCTTTAAGAAGAAACCAATCAAGTATGGTTTAGGATTTGTAGCGTAATCAATACATGTCAAATAAGGAATAGTAGTCATGCATGCCACTAGTTTAGTGTAGCACCTTGAAATCTCCTATAGGATCCTCAAATGCCTCATTCTATAGTCTTTGTGTGAGAGCTAATAAATACTTATTCCATGATGAATCCTCTACAAATCATTCTACGCCTGAGGAAGAGTTTATGCCATTTAGCAACTACTTGTCTACTTCTACTATATGAACACCAACTATATATATAAAAAATTATATCACCAGTTCACCACTTATGTACTATTTGCAACAAAATTAGGAGTTAAAAAAGATTGTTATTTAAACAAAATGGCAGTATCATCTCAATCCAAAAGCTTTCAGAAATCAGTCAATCACAACAGGAAACAATATCAACATACACTGCCTTCTGGTTTTCTATCACCAGTTCAACACTTATGTACGATTTGCAACAAAATTAGAGAACCTCCTCCCGCCCTAAATGCAATTCTACACTGCCTTCTGGTTTTGAGAGTGCTTGGGCTAATTGACTCCTAAAAGCACTATTGATATCGGTGCCAGACTGCTAGTATCATCTCAAATTCTCAATCCAAAAGCCTTCAGAAATCACAACAGGAAGCAAAATGCAGGTAGACCGTAGAGGCGTAGACCCTTCAAAAACAACACAGAGAATGATCAACGAGGAACGAGGTTCAAGCTCAAGCCTCAAGCCTCAAGCGTGTTGATTTGAGAGAACAGAGAAGAACAAGATCCTTACCGTGCGTGAGCAGTGAGCACTCTCAAACGTCGTGTATGTCACCGTGAGCAAGGTAGAGAACAGAGAACTGAGAAGTGAGAAGAGAAGTTAGAAGAAAAATACCCAAAAGAAAACCCTAGAAATCGGAGAGAACGAGGAACAAAGAAGAGAAAAACAAGAAGTTAGAAGAGAAAAGGACCTTACCGTGACCGACGGCGACGGGCGACGATCGTGAGGAGTGCCTGCAGACTGCGATACCGGCGATACTAGAGGAAGAAGAAGAGGGCGATTTAATTTTTCTCAGAATCTCAAACGGTGTATGATGTTTGTGGCTTTGTGCTGTGTCTGTTTCTATTTTCTGTGGACTGTCGTCGGTGTGGATGTGGAGTGCCGAGTGCCGAGTGCCGGAGTGCGAGTGGACTGCGTCTGTGAGTGTGGAGAGTGTCATGAGTCGCGATCAAGTGAGTGCGGATCATGGTCTGGAAGCGGCGGGGCGATTTAATTTTCCTAAAAATCTAAACCTAAGTCGAAGTCGGGTAGAAGAGGGGAGAGGGTAGATGGGTTTTCGGGTATTCGGGTAACCAAAATTATTTTCGGAGTTACCCGATCCAGCCCGAATTAAATTCAGGTATTATTCGGGCCGGCCCGAATTACCCGAATTTCATCAATTCTTTACCCGAATTAATTCAGGCCGGGCCGGATAATCGGGCCGGCCCGAATTATGCTCACCCCTACTAGAGCCCAACATAAGAGCCACAGGTTCACTGTATCAGGGCTTCAAGCCCAACAAAATTTCAGAGCCACAGGCTCACCATATCAGGACATTCAGGCCCAATGTATTTAGAGCCACAGGCTCAACGCAATGTGCCCGTCACTGGGACAGTTCAGGCGCACGATCACAACAACGTAATAAAAATGGAAAGTGTCACATGTGCATCGCATATACAAATGATCGAATGTGAATTGTGTTAAAGGAGAAACACCTTATATTGGTGAAATAGAACGCATGTGAAATTTCTGAATGTGCTAATATGTGATATTATGTGAATTGTGTGAATATGCATGGGTTGAGTGAACCATCGATGATGGTTTCTCACTGAGTTCACAAACTCACCCAAAATTGCAATATTTTTCAGGAATGGAAGAGTACCCCGTTAGACAAACGGGAGTATGCCTACCGTAAGCAAGTCAGAGTTCGAGGTCGATCACTTCACGTCTGCATTTATATCATTCTGTTATTGTGTAAATTGTATTTCTGCAATTTCTACAGAATAGTACTACTACTGCAGAGGGCCCCAATTGATAAATGTTGTTATTGTAATGTGAATTTCTGAAAGTGTTCAGGAATAGCATTGAGCCCATTTCGGCTATACATTTTTGTGAACGAATTGGTTTAAATATCGCTGAGTGTCTGCTTTGACGTAAATCGTGTTATGATTGAAAATGTTTTCTTATTTAGCGGCCCAAACTGCTTATCGATTTCGCGCACGTGATTGTTTTCAAAAATATAAATGTCTTCATGAGTTTTGAATCAGAATTGATCGCTTCTAGATGCCATTCTCACGAGGCACTGCCCTGATATCACCATTGATATCGGATTCGGGTCTTGCGGAAATGGGATGCTACATTCTCCTTGGTTACAGACTACCTACGATCTATTTATGGAGCATATGAGGAAGATAGCCTCGTTTGGGTGTCGAACTCTAAAGGTAAATTCACTAATAGCTCCTATCATAAGATAATCACTCCAAATGTTGCTAAAGTCCCTTGGTATGACTTATTATAGAAGAAATCATTGCACACAAAATCCTTATTGCTTTCCTGTTTGGTAATCAAGAATAGGCTAAGAACTAAAGATAAATGGTTTGGGATTTATGATTTCGTTTGTGTTTTGTGATAAGCTAAAAAGATCAAGAACCATTTATATTTCTACTATAATTATATAAAAACGATTTGGTGTATAATGTTACATCTATTACTAGTTCTGTTGGACCAATGGTGGTTAACAAATTAAATCCCTTTATGTTTTGATAATAATAAAATATATAGAATTAGTTAAGAAATTATTTAAGGTATTTTAGGATTATTATTGTGCAAATCAAGATGGGCAAGTGATTAATCATTGAGGAATTAAGATGGAAGCTTCCTTATAAGTGCAAGAGACATTAATAATGAAGATTATAGAAGATTTGATTGGATATTACCATTGAAGCCTACATAAGTCGACTAGCACATCATAAGTTGACTTATATATCAAGATCCGAACAACATAAGTCAACTAGAACATCATAAGTCGACTAATACATGAAGATCTGTCAACACAAGTCGACTAATAGTCCATAGGTCGACTTATCGAAGGACACATGTCGACTTACACAGCATAAGTCGACTTATAGAAGAGCGGAGATAAAAATTTATGAAAAATATTATCACAAGTCGACTTATACATGACGACAAGTCAACTTATGGGTACAACAAATTAATTCCAACAAGTCAATTATTCACAAATGGAAAGGAGGATGTTAAGGAACGGTCATAACGATCAAGTAACGGCTAGAATGGGTTCCAACAGCTATTTTCCTTCAAGTATAAGAGTGGATGATCAAGGAAAAATACTACGAAAGTTCTGCAAGCGAAAATACTCTTCTATTGCTCCAAAACTGCTCATTATTGTTCTTATCTTGTTACAAAATTGTATTGAGCACTTGTTCTCTCATCTATATTTCATTTCTCTTACAAATTGAGTAACTAGTGGAAAGGTCGCTTGTGAGGTAGGATTTGTGCCAGAAAACAAATCGATTGTAAAGGTAGCTTGAGTCGGAAATCAAGTGGTATTGTAAAAAGTTCACACTGAACTACAAAGTGTACAATAAAGTGGTTTGCAAAATCCTAAGTGGGAGCTTAGGTAGAGGACGTAGGTCTTAGCACCGAACTTCTATAAAAACAGTGTTTGCTCTTCTTCCCTACTCTTTACATTTAGATTTGATTAAACTATTTTTGTGTAAATTAACTTCTGATTTTATTGTAGAAAATTACAAAAAGCTTAAAGATCTATTCAACCCTCACTTCTAGATCTCTTACAATTGGTATCAGAGCAGAAGTATCCAGAGATAGCACACAATAACCTAGCGGAAGAAGGTAACACAAACAATCGCCCTCCTTTATTTAATGGTACTAACTATTCTTCTTGGAAAAATCCTATGAAGTATCACATTATAAGCGAGGGAGTGGAATACTGGAAGATTATCATTTTTGGTCCACAAGCTCCTTTGAAAGAAAATGGTGAGTTAAAAACAGAGATGGAGTACGACGATAATGATTGGAAGCAAGCTTGCATCAACGCGAAAGCTATGAAACTAATTTATTGTGCTCTCACGGTTGAGGAAAGAAACTGAGTTAATTCTTGTACCAAATATAAAGAAATGTGGGAAAGACTTCGATCACCCATGAAGGAACTAATCAAGTTCGGGAAACAAAGATCAACATGCTTCTCCATGACTATGAAATGTTTGTCATGAAGGAAGGTGAGTCTATTTCCACTCTGCTTGATCATTTTGCAGAAATCATAAATGGATTAGGCAACCTTGGAAAGCATATGGCGGATAGCGAGAAGGTGAAGAAAATTCTTCGCTCACTACCGAAGGAATGGGACTCACAAGTCACCGCCATTATGGGATCCAAGGATCTCAATCATTTGGAATTCAACGCCTTGGCGCAAATCCAGAGGAGGTAGAGGTAAGTCACAAAAGTCAATTGCTTTAAAGGCTATATTTCTTCTCTTGATGAAAGTGATGAAGAAATAGATGAAGAAGAGGATGATGAAGAAATAGCAATGTACGTCAGAAATTTGAGAAAATTCAAAGGACTACTCAAAAATCGGAGGAAAGAATTAAATGGTGGAAGAAATGGAGAAAGAAAGAAATTTTCCATGGAAAGAAAATCAAAGGGGTATGATGAAAAGAAGAGCAATGAAGAATGTTGGAAATGTGGAAAAAGGGGACATCATGCAAGAGAATGCAAGAGCTCATCTTTCACATCAAATTTCCAGAAAAGTGACAAATATGACAAAGGGAAAAAGAAAGCTAGCCTAGTAGCCACTTGGAATGATGATGAGGAAGTATACCAAAGCAATGATGAAAACAACCTAGCTCTTATGGCTAATGAATCCTCAATAAGTGATGACGAAGATGAGGTAACTTTTTTTGATCAAGATCTTAGAGATTCTTTCAATGCCTTACAAATTGATTTTGAAGAAGCTATTGAAATAAACAAGAATTTGAGAAAGAAAATAAGGGAATTGGTTGCTGAAAATAGTGCTTTACATGAGACTATTGATGATTTAGATAGTCCTAAGGAAGATCATTCTGCATGTCTTATTGAAAAGGAAAATCTTATTTGTGAGCTTGATAGACTTAGAAAGGAATTTTCTTATGTGGTTGGAAAATTTGCAAATGGAAACGTAAAGTTTGAGAAATTGTTATCCTTGCAAAAATATTCAATTTCTAAACATGGATTGGGATATGATCACTTTAATAGAGATTGTTCCTTGATTTCAAAATTGACTAAGGATGGAAAAGTTGCTCAATGTGCTAGATGCTTGAAAGATGGTCATATAGAACTTGTATGCAAAAGTACTAGGAGATGTGTTAAGGTTAAGAAAATTTGGGTGTTAAAAGGCACAACTCCTCCTAATGTGGTTTATATGACTAACCAAATGGACCCAAAATGACTTGGGTATCTATAAGAAGAAATGATGCTTCTATTGTAGGTACAAGCAAGGGATGAAAAACCATCAAGCACTTGGTACATTGATAGCGGATGTTCAAGGCACATGAGTGGAGATAAGAACCTATTTGCGGAAATTAAACCAAAGAATCAAGGTTATGTGACTTTTGGAGACAACAACAAAGATAAAGTCATTGGTATTGATAAAGTGGGTAAGGAACCTTTGCCTACCATTGACAATGTCTTGCTTGTTGATGGGTTGAAACATAACTTGTTAAGTGTTTCTCAACTATATGATATGAAATTTAATGTAGTTTTTGAATCATCACATTGCATGGTTAAGAAGGATGGTCATGTTGCTTTCATTGGTTTGAGACATGGTAATACATACATTGTCGATTTACTTGATGATAGTTCTTTTAATGAAAAGTGTTTGGTGACATTAGAAGAAAATGTATTTTTATGGCATAGAAAATTAGGACATGCTCCTTTGCCCTTAATTTCTAAACTTTCAAAAAATGACATTATGAGAGGTTTGCCTAAAATAAAATTTGTTAAAGATCACTTGTGTGAATCTTGTTTAAAAGGCAAACATGTTAGAGAATCTTTCAAACCAAAGAAAGAGATTTGCACATCTAGAATTCTTGAACTTGTTCATATGGATTTGATTGGACCATCTAGACATGCTAGTCTTAGTGGTAAATTATATGTCCTTGTTATTGTGGATGATTTTTCCAGATTTACTTGGGTGAGATTTCTTGCGAATAAAAGTGAAGCTTTTAACGAATTTACTAAATGGTGTAGGTTGGTTCAAAATGAGAAGGATTTGACTATTGTTGCTATTAGAACCGATCATGGAGGTGAATTTGAGTGTGAACCATTTGAAAGCCTTTGCGACAAATATGAAATGGAGCATAATTTCTCAACAACAAGAACACCACAACAAAATGGTGTAGTAGAAAGGAAGAATCGCTCTTTTGAAGAAATGAGCAGAATTATGTTAAATAAGTACGATCTTCCTAAATCATTTTGGGCAGATGCAATCAATACCGCGTGCTGTGTCATCAATAGGGTGCATTTACGAAGAGACAAAAATAAGACACCATACGAGCTTTGGAAAGGTAAGAAACCCAATATTTCTTATTTTCATTCTTTTGGTTGTAAAGTTTTTATTCATAATAATGGAAAGAACAATTTAGGAAAATTTGATTCAAAATCTGATGTTGGTGTGTTTATTGGTTATTGTCAAACTAGTAAGGCTTTTAAAGTTTATAATAATAGGACTAAGTGTGTTGAAGAAAGTATTCATGTTAAATTCGATGATATGATTTCACCCCCGAGAAAGGTTTGTTTTGATGATGATGTAGGAAATTCAGGAAATAAAGTTAAAGAAATTGAATCCAAGATTGAGGAATTGAAGTTAGATGAAGAAAATCATGTTCCCAATATTAAAACGTGGGCAAAAGCGAAGAACCATCCTATGGAGCAGGTAATTGGTGATTTGAATGATGGTTTAAGAACCAGGAGAAATGTCTATGAGAATATGAGCAATTCAGCCTTCATCTCATTAGTAGAACCCAAGAATATAAAAGAAGCTCTTGAAGATGAGAATTGGCTATTAGCTATGCAAGAAGAGCTTAATCAATTCAAGAGGAATAATGTGTGGGATTTGGTAGCTCCACCAAAGGACAAGACTATTATTGGAGTCAAGTGGGTAAATCGGATCAAATATGATGAGAATGGTGAAGCGATTAAGAACAAATCAAGGTTAGTAGCTCAAGGATTTTATCAAGAATAAGGACTTGATTATAATGAGACATATGCTCCTGTGGCTCGGTTGGAGGCCATCAGATTATTATGTGCTTTTGCGTCTCATAAAAGGATCAAATTAAATGAAATGGACGTCAAGAGTGCATTTCTCAATGGATATACTCAAGAGGAATTCTATGTCAAACAACCTCCGGGATTTGAAGATCATGAACATCCGGATTATGTCTACAAACTCAAGAAGGCACTCTATGGATTAAAGCAAGCACCTAGAGCATGGTATGAAAGGTTAAGTACTTTTCTAACTCAACATGAGTATGTTCGTGGTAAGATTGATAATACTTTGTTCATTAAACATGTTGATCAAGATATGCTTATTTGTCAAATATATGTTGATGATATTGTGTTTGGTGCCACTAATGAATTTTTGTGCAAAGAATTTAGTGATTTAATGCAAAGTGAATTTTAAATGAGCATGATAGTAGAACTCAAGTTCTTTCTTGGATTTCAAATCAAGCAACTAAAAAATGGCATCTTCATTCACCAATCTAAGTACACCAAGGAACTTCTAAAGAATTTCAAAATGGAAGGATGCAAAGTGGAAGCAACACCAATGGCAACAAATGTGGTCTTGGAGAAACATGAACATGAAGAAGATGTTGATCAAAAACTCTATAGAGGTATGATCGACTCTCTCTTGTATCTAACTGCCTCTAGACCTGATATTATGTTTGCCATGTGTCTTTGTGCTAGATTTCAATCTTGTCCTAAGATTTCTCATTTGAGTACTTGCAAAAGAATTTTTAGATATTTGAGTAGAACTGTTAATCATGGTTTATGGTATCCAAGTTGTGAATCATTTGACTTATATACTTTTAGTGATGCTGATCATGGTGGCTGTAGGATAGATAGAAAAAGCACTAGTGGCTTTGTCATTTCTTGGGATCATCTTTGATATCTTGGGCTAGTAAGAAGCAAGTTAGTGTAGCTATTTTCACTGCTGAATCTGAATATGTAGCAACTGGGAGTGCATGTGCCCAAGTTCTTTGGATTAAATATCAATTGCTTGACTATGGTATTGTGGTTAAAAATATTCCTATATATTGTGATAATACCAGTGCAATTTGTTTGAGTAAAAACCCAATCTTGCATAGTAGAACAAAGCATATAGAAATTAGACATCATTTCATCCGTAATCATTGTTTAAAAGGTGACATTTGCTTGAAGCATGTATCATCTAGTGACCAATTAGCTGATATTTTTACTAAACCTCTTAAGGAAGATGTGTTTGTGAATATTAAATTGAAACTAGGAATGTGTGATTTAAATTCATTTGGTTGAATTTTTTTTTGGCTACATTCATCAATATATCAAATGGTCAAATTATGAGGCAAATGTGCAATTACATCTGAAGATTCCATCATCATGATTTACACTTGGGCTGAAATGTGATTGATTTGGAGTTCTGATATATTCTAGTCGACTAATGGGTGTCTAAGTCGACTAATTGGTGACAAGTCTGATAACAAGTCGACTTATGTGGGTTAATAAGTCGACCTGTGATATACACAGCACTATGGAAATGAAGAAATTTGTGTTTGTTGGATTGTTATGTTCTGTAATGACTTTGCATTTATTTGTGTTTATGAACTGCCATTGTGACTATTGTCCATCTTGGTTTTTTATTATGACAAAAAGGGGGAGTAATATTGGAAATTGATATTTGATTAAGGGGGAGTGTGTGTGTTTGATTTGAGACTATCCTATCTTGATTTCTATTAAATTCATTGGTTTATTAATTAAAGGGGAGACAAACTAACCATCGAGATAAGGGATTAAAAACCTTGATCAAGTTTCTTGTTTTTCAATTTCTTTTCAATTTCTAAATATTTTGTCATTATCAAAAAGGGGGAGATTGTTGGACCAATGGTGGTTAACAAATTAAATCCCTTTATGTTTTGATAATAATAAAATATATAGAATTAGTTAAGAAATTATTTCGTATTTTGGGATTATTATCAGGCAAATCAAGATGGGAAAGTGATTAATCATTGAGAAATTAAGATGGAAGCTTCCTTATAAGTGCAAGAGACATTAATAATGAAGATTATAGAAGATTTGATTGATATTACCGTTGAAGTTTACATAAGTCGACTAGCACATCATAAGTCCACTTATATATCAAGATCCGAACAACATAAGTCCACTAGAACATCATAAGTCCACTAATACATGAAGATCTGTCAACACAAGTCGACTAATAGTCCATAAGTCGACTTATCGAAGGACACAAGTCGACTTACACAGCATAAGTCGACTTATAGAAGAGCGGAGATAAAACTTTACGAAAAATGTTGTCACAAGTTGACTTATACATGACGACAAGTCAACTTATGGGTACAACAAATTAATTCCAACAAGTCAATTAGTCACAAATGGAAAGGAGGATATTAAGGAACGGTCATAACGATCATGCAACGACTAGAATGGGTTCCAACAGCTATTTTCCTTCAAGTATAAGAGTGGATGATCAAGGAAAAATACTACGGAAGTTCTGCAAGCGAAAATACTCTTCTATTGTTTCAAAATTGCTCATTATTGTTCTTATCTTGTTACACAATTGTATTGAGCACTTGTTCTCTCATCTATATTTCATTTCTCTTACAAATTGAGTGACTAGTGGAAAGGTCGCTTATGAGGTAGGATTTGTGCCAGAAAACAAATCGATTGTAAAGGTAGCTTGAGCCAGAAATCAAGTGGTATTGTAAAAAGTTCACACTGAACTACAAAGTGTACAATAAAGTGGTTTGCAAAATCCTAAGTGGGAGCTTAGGTAGAGGACGTAGGTCTTAGCACCGAACCTTTATAAAAACAGTGTTTGCTCTTCTTCCCTACTCTTTACATTTAGATTTGATTAAACTGTTTTTGTGTGAATTAACTTCTGATTTTATTGTAGAAAATTACAAAAAGCTTAAAGATCTATTCAACCGCCCCCCCTCCACCCTTCTAGATCGCTTACAAGTTCTTGCTACACTTTTGAGTGGGGAGAAACTTTGAATATGATTATTGATGGCACCAAGCAAGGAAAACCCAATGGGTTGCTCATTAAGACAATTTTTACCACTACTTATTGGTTCTAAAGGAGACATAATAGGAGGCTATACAAGAGCAACGAAATAGAAAAATATCATCTAGCCACTTGATTTAATTAGGTTCAAATTGCCATAATTGCAAATTCCAGGCATAATGCACTTTCTCTAACATAAAGATTACTTGGATGTTATAGTTACTTATACCTTTTGGATATTTGTTTCGTAGCTTATTTTTGCAGATTTATGGATAAATTACGTGTACCACTATAATATGGTTTGGGTAGCTTTTGCTATTTTTAATACAATTTCTTTTAATTTTTTTAAAAAGTGCTTGCCTTGGATCTATAGCATGTCAAGAATTCTCATATTTCTAATAATCTTGAAGGTCGAGCATTAACTTAAATAAATTGAAATATACCTATATCTCCTTACAGATCAACTTACATGGAGTGCCCTTCGAATGCTGGTCTACAAAAGGGCTTGGCATGCTTATAAGTTACATTAGTAAATCGATTATTATGGATGCAAACATTGCACTTAGAGGTAGAATCAGTTTTGCTAGACTTTGCAAAAGTGTAGAGGTTAGGGGGAAACTTCCTGAAAGTATTACCATATTGAGGCTAAGTGAGGAGTATAATCTTTTTGAAGATGTTGCTAGAGTGGAATACTAAAGGAAACCCTATTTGAGAGCCCAACAATGGAAACTAACAAGGAGAACATTTGTTAATGGATATTATAAAGAGTTGATGGCATTGGATGAAAACTCAGAAAAATTAAACAATGAGTCTGGTTCTATTGACAGTATTTCCCATCAACATACTCCTGATGAATGGTTAAATAATTCTCTCAAGAGTCAACAAATCAATAAGAAATAAGAGAAGGAACAAGAGAATGAGTTCCATAAAGCTATTAAAAGCCTAGTTGTTTCACTTGGGTGTAAACCTTAGTGTAGCTGTAGAACCTTCTCATACTACCATAACTAATCATTAAGATGAGGAGTTCTTTATTGATATTAAGAGGACACTGGGTAAGATGGATAGGTATAAAGGACCTAAGCTTAGGAACTCTCTTATAACCATCATTTCATAGAATGTGAGAGGGATTAATAATTCCTCTAAGCAATAAATGTTAAAAGATTTTTTCATTGATAATAAACCTACTATAATAGGCATTTTAGAAACTAAATTGAATCCAGAGAGATTCACCAAATTGAAGGTTTTTGCATTGTAACTAGAAGATGGTTTCGAATCATCACCATCATCATTTTGACATAATCATTTTGGGCCTTGACATGAGATTTAACACACCTCAAGTATCCTCAGATTAATATATACACTTGGAGGTCTTATTACTCAGGGAGGGGACTAAGGTAAAGGTCAACTTTGTTTATAGATGTAACTCCTCCTTCTAAAGAAATTTTTATGAAGTAAGTTGTAAGACATATCCAATAGAATCAATAAACCTTCATTGCTAATTGGACCTCAATAGCATCCTCTTTCCTTATATATTTGACAAACTCTCATTAGACTATTAAGAGTGTGAGAGTAAAATTAGAATTGTGGATCTAAAAGGCATAATTTGAGTTGGCACTTAGAGCAATAAGCAAAGTTTGAGTTGGCACTTCAAAGGCATAATTTGATTGACTAATCAAACCTCCTCCTCAATATCCATCCTACAATCCTTCAAACACAAACAATTCTTTGAGAATGATATTGATCTATTAACTAGAATTGTGGAGGTTTAGGAGATAGAGAAAATCATCTTTAGAATGAGCTCCATAAAAGAATTTGGTCCTGATGGTTCCCTATGGTGATTAAGGCAGTTCAAGAATTCTTTAACAAGGATAAAACTGTTAGGGAAGTCAACATGACTTTCCTTTTGCTTATACCTAAAGTTACTAATCCTATAGGTTTCAAAAATTTTATACCCATCTCATATTGCAATTTTTAGTATAAAATTGTTTCCAAAGTTATTGCTTCTAAGTTGAAACAAGTGCTTAAACCTCTCATTAGTCATTCCTATGGAGTTTTTATTAATGGTAGGTTGAGCAAGGATAATAACCTCGTCATGCAAGAGCTTTTGATAGGCTATTTTAAGAGAAGGAGAATTGTTCCATAAAGATAAACTTTTAAAAGGCCTTTGAAACAGTAAGTTGGAACTTTATCTATCAAGTAATGAAAGTTTTTAGACTCCTTGAGAACTTTAGAGCATGGATAAACATTTGTATAACCATAACCTTCTTCAGAGTCATTAATGGAGGAATCTCTCATAACTTCCATTATCAAAGAGGCATAAGGTAAAGAGCTCCCCTGTATTGTTATCTTTTCATTTTATATAAGGAGGCACTCATAAGATTGATCAAAGTTAACATCTCCTCCAACCTCGACGTTAGATACCATACTAAGTCTAAGAAAATAGGTCTGGTCTCTCTTTTATTTTCTGATGAGCTCATATTGTTCCTAAGAGCTCATGATTCATCTGTTAACATTTTAATGGACTTGTTGAAGTCATTCAAAGTTCTCTCATGTTTTAAACCTTAATAAAAGCAAGAACTACATATTTGTAGCTAATAGTGCTCAATCTAGCATAGTTGGACTCCAAGCTCTTACAGGACCCTAAGTTAAAACTTCCCCGTTCATTTACTAGGGACTTCTATAGCTACTAGGAAGTCATTGAGAAGCTATAAAGGACTCTAGCTGGTAGGCTTCAATTAATTAAGTCCATACTTAACTCTCTTCAAGTCTATTGGTCCTCTCTTTTTTTTCTATCTAAAGGATTAGACAAACCCATTAAGAAACTAATAAGAAGATTCCTATGGGCTAGAGGGAAAGATGGGAAAATATTATTCCAAGGTGGGGGTGGAAAGATGTTTGCAAACCATACAAGAAAGGAGGTCTATAACCATCCTTAGGGGTAGACTTTGGAGACTAATAGATAACAAGGCTTTTTGTGCATTCGTTGGATGCACTCCTACCTTTTAAAGTGTAAAACTCTCTGGGAAATTGAGGCTTCTGGCTCTCACTCTTAGTTCCTAAGGTAGCTAATGGTACTTAGGGATGAACTTATAAATCAATTCAAATGCCTAATTGACCATGGAGCCACTACATCGCTCTACTTTGATAATTGGTCTAACCTTTTTCCATTATATAATTCTTTTTTTTTTGTTTCCCAAATTGCTAAATTTCCTATAAACTTGAAGGTGGAAGTACGAACTTGAGATACCAACACTACAAGAAATCAGTGTTTTTCTGACGGAAATTACCGTCGGTAAAAAACAGATTTCTGTCGGTGGAATTAATCACCGACGGAATTTGGTGGCGCGAAAATCGGTCGGTGAACTGCCCGTAGCTAAAAATATCGACCGAAATATTCCGTCGCAATTTTACGACATAATTTACGACGGAAAGTTTATTGTCGGTATTTATTTAACGACGGAATGGCAAGTAAGATTCTGTCAGAGAAATTTTGCTACAGTCATTTGGTCCGTCGGTGAGGCGAAGGTATCTTCAACCACTTTTTTCAACGGTTTAATTTACCATCGCTAAATACCTTAGTTTCCGACGGACAATTGTCCGTCGGTAATAACTGATAATATAATTTTTTTGGCTGTTTTGTTGTTATAATAATTTTATATTATATATATACTTTATTTATTTGTGTTGCGTTATATTAATGAATAATGAGAAAATTAATAAATAATAAAACATATAAAGAATTTAATTTAATAATTAAAAAAGAAGAAAGAACAAATCTCTTATGTTTTTTAATTGAAAACAAATGACAATGTTATGCTAATGTCATGGTGATCATGGATGCTCTGAACTGTGTCCCCCCCTCTTTAACATTTCCATCTCCTGCCTAAGCTTAGCCATCTCCTCTCAAGGTTTGCTTCTCTTTGGCCATCTGCTCCATCTCCGTTCTCATCTTAGTAAGCCGCCCATCTCCTCTCTCCTCTTGCTGCCCGCCCATCTCGCTCAAAGGACTCTCGATCTTTGAAACTCGCTCCGCTTTAGTCCTCATCTCCTTCCTCAACTGCTGACTCATCTATGCTCTCAACTGTTCTCTCATCTGTAGACTAATCTCCTCCCTCATGTTAGCTATGTCCTCTATATGCAGGTGATGTTGAGTAACCAGCCGCTCACTTTGATTAACTAACTGCTCCCTCAATGTGTCCACTGTGGCCCAGAGCTCCGATACATCATGAGATTGTGATGGCCGAGCAGATGCTGCTGTACTAGAAAGGGAAGAGCGCGAATAATAGGTGTTTGCATATGAGCCCAGGCTGAATATTCTTCCACGACGGTCCCAACCGCCCACGACATCAAGATATGTCTGAGTCTCATCCACAGGTTGTTCCTCCTGAGATTGTCGCTGAATATTTTGTAAATAAGGTATAATTGTTAAGAAATTATTAAAATATGTGAATTTCACTTTCATTCACTTCTCTACATTAAGTGTTGATGAAGGTGACACCATCATGTTTCCTCGTGTGGGTGTGCAAAAATACCTGCATAGGTGTAGGCTTCGTGCTCAATGCCTTTTCCTTCACGTATAACTTAAATTGTCAGATGTTAACTAGAATTAAAAAAAAATTTCCCAGAGTTTCTTCTGTATATATGATATTTGCCCCTGTTCAACAATGAAAACAACTTCACACAGCCATATATGGCACCAGACATTTATATCATAATCACTATGTTCAATAAAGTGAAGAAAAATATATGTAAAATTGGTGTGAGAAAGTAGATACTTACTAGTCTATGTGCATGCTCGTAGTGGGTAATTGATCCTCCCGTATGCACTGCAAGACTCGTACCCCCCGGCCCTCCACATCTGTTGACCGAATTACGCTCTGATATGGACATTGCCGCAGTGATGTCCAATATTTGGTCCAATGAGTCCAAATTTCCTCCGAAATATAACGCGGTCGTGCACCAACCTTGCATATTTGATTAATTAAGTCGCGATAACGTATGCGAGCTTTCTTTTCCCATTGTTTATACATGCTGGCGTCGAAACAAAAATCCTAGTAAAATTCTTTCTGAAATAAGATGAGTAAGAATAACAAAATGTTAAAATGTTGTATGAACATTATGAATATAAAGCAATGTAACAAGAAAATAACATTGATTTGTACCTCAAACTCCTGAAAGTATAATTGCTTTGTGGTGTCAGCTAAATTTTTTCACATATAACCATCTGGTTCAATTCTTTGCTTGAACGAGGAAGTCATATTTCTTGAAATTGGTCCAGACGAAACCAACCTAACATGTCAAGTGATGTTATCCTATGTACATATTGGTAAAAGTAAAAGTTGATAATAAGAAAATTGTGAAGTGCTTTGATTTCACTTACTAGTCATTGACAATAGAAACAAACTTTCTTCCATCAGTCCTCAACAAAGCTAATCTGGACGCCTCCTGCATCCCAGACGCCGGTGTTAGACGATATATGCGTTGGGGAAGGGGATGGTGTAGGCTGAGAAGCTGTTGGTGATGCCTCAACTGCAACTCCCGGCACGAGAGGTGAACAAGGTGAGTCAGTAGGTGCGGCTGATTGTGACGAACCACCTTCACTGTAATTTCCCCTGAACATGGCTCAAAACCTCGATCGCATGACCTCACGTTGTCTCTTCGGTCCCATTCTTTTCCTAAAATTCAATTTTGCACAATTCTCTACATGTACAATTAATAATTTGAAAGCAATATTTTACACAATACATACAGAAGAAACTATGGCAATATATGAAGGTTAACAAATTGTTATCAACCATAAATGAACCTTAACAGTAATATAAATATGCACTGTTTAACGAAGTCTTACAGATACAACAACAAATCAACTTGAAAGCAAAGTGTAATAATGTCTGGCAGTATAAAAGCACATTGATCTATTCATTTTTTGGATTCCATATAACATGGGAGTCGGTAAAGGTGAAAGAGTCCCCAATGTCTGGGATCCCAAGAAGGGTTCTCGCATGTTCAAACGCACCAATGCAAACAGTGAAACTTCGTCCACCTGCTGTGCGTTGTTGATCACATTCTTGCAATAGCATTGCAGCTATATCTATACTTGTTGAGGAAACAGTGAATGAGTTCCCTGTCTTAGAATGGTAGACTTCTTCTCCGGATGAACTACTAACAGGAACAAATCTACCTAAATCATTTTCATCAGTGAAGAAATGTTGAAACCGTGATATTAACAAACCATATAAGTAACGATAATGGTATATTAATGCATACATGATTGTGCAGACGAGGTTTGCGGAATAGTAGAGGAGTTAACAATACCCGATCTTCCTATTCTGTTATAAGTTGACGTGACATTGCTGTCAACTTTATCAGCATACATGTCCTCTTCGAGTTTAAAGGAAGCTTAAACATGTAAGATTGACAATGAAATGACAATATGTTTGATAACTTTAATAAATGTTATTAGAGGTTCATAACACGGAAAGAGTCGACGTGCAGATCATACTAAAAACCTTTAAGTAACAGATCGGCCATAGAAGGAAAACGATTGGTACTGTATGATGGAGCGAGATTTTCTGTAGTTTTGATTCTATAGGTTGGGGCAATTTTGCCACATTCCTCCCAACGGAAAGAATTGTTGCCGTCCGGAACCAATCGCCATGTCAACAATCCTTTCCAAAGAAATGCAATGAAAAACCAAACATAACATAATTAAATATAAATAACGTTACTATTTAAGTTAAAATATGAAATTACAAATACAAGTCATTCGCTATCAAAACTTAATGGTAAATTATAATCATCTTCTTCTTCAAAAGAATAAGAATCAAATTCGGCCCTCGTCGATCTCGCACTCGCCATCCTCTCCAGATGAAATATCGGCAAATTTGTTTGATGGATCGTTCAAAGGTTCATTATCGTCATACGTAACAGATGCATTGATAAATGTCACATCTTCCTGAAACGCCTCACTTTCAAGAACACATCTAATTTTTGCTTCGGATTTGTTGGCCCTGGGACAATCACCGTCAAGAACATATATGCCTCTTTCATACACATCCAAGGAGGCAAATTATAAGGAGTTATGATAATTGGCCACGAAGAATATTGCTGTCCAGATTGACCAAATGGTTGAAATCCATCCGTTGACAAACCCAACCGAACATTTCGACTATCAACCGCAAATTCCACATGCGTGTCATTAAAATGTTTCCATGCCAATGCATCTGATGGATGAGTCATTACTCCATCTTCTTGTTCGTGTTCAACATGTCATCTCATGTGAGACGCAGTCACAACAAAAGCATAAAGCCTTTGTAACCTAGGAGTGAGAGGAAAATAATACATCCGCTTCCATGGAACTAATTTCTATTTCATAGAATATTTTCTGGGCTTAAACCTAGGTTGACCACAAAATTTGCACTATTTTAAGTTCATATCGTCTCCCCAATACAGCATACATCCGATTCGACAACAGTCAATTTTTTCCACAGGCAAACCAAGACCACGAATAAGTTTCTTCATGTTGTAAAAACTATCAACCATTGTATGATCAGCTGACAATGATTCGTTGTACCATTCAAGATTTTTTTCAAAACTGCGATCCGAAATATGACCTTCACTCTTTATGTTCAATATGCGAGCAATTGATGACAACTGAGTCATGGTCTCACAATTTGGCCACAATTCTTGATCAGCTGACTGTAGTAAGTCGAATAATTGTTTTGCCTGTTGGTTAGGTTCTTCGTCAACATTTTCCCTATTTGGCTCAAATGTATGACTGAGTCCATCGTGCACCATTTGCCTGTAAGAGTTTTCCGACCCATCACCAAAATGTCTTCCATATCGATCCTCAACGTCATTCTCATTTAAGTTCATAGACGTAGGTTCTTCAATTCTCCTTGAGGTGCTAGCAACCAAGGGTTCCCCATGTCGGGTCCATTGGAAATAGTTCGGAACAAACCCTTTTCTCAACAAATGCAACTGAACTTGATCAATAAACAGGAAACATTTTTGCTTGCACTTTTTACATGGACATCTGATCTTTGGCCCATCCATATATGTAGGTTGCGAACATGCATAATGAATGAACGCATCAACTCCCTCAACAAATTCAGGATTAATGAAACCATCGGCGGTTAAACGTCTATACATCCAAGATCTATTGCTAAAACTCATAACTGGAGAAATGTTATTCTACAAGATCGAATCCAAAGTTAGGCATCTATGTTAGCCACAAATCTAGAAACCAAATCATTACAGATATGTGTTATAACATCAGGCTTTAACGTTTCATGTCGTAGCTAAGCTACTGGAATATTTATACTGTGAACACAACATATATGATAGTAGACATATATGTAATCACATTGTGGTTGACCACAATGTGATATTCAATGGATATTAAATATCATACTATTTCCAAAGTACTATTCATACAAGATTGAATGTTATTGTGAAAACCTATTCTAATAAATTAATCCTTCATATACAATTTCACATAAGCATATCAAATTATGTCGATATTACAAGTTAAGAGATATTCATTGTACACATCATCCATCCAATTATGGCTGTAATTGATTCTCCTCAGTGCAACAAGTATATGAATCAGGCAATAAAATTAGTAACGAAAGCATAACCACTGACCTTAATTGAAATGCAAAGAAATGTTCCTGAATCACGTTGTCACGGGCAATGTAGAACGTCACGGGCGATGAAGATGATAGAGTCAACTGAACTAAACCCAACAATAAAATCAGTCATACCTTCATTGGAAATATTTTACGAAGGCATGACATAGTATAATCAATGCTAAACATTTATCATCCTCACATAATTAAACTAACGCTACCATGTTCTAATTTAAACACCGAGGAAAATCCCGGAGGAACATCACATGTTCCAAAGAATGAAATTTTTTTTGTTCCCGGACCTTCCCAAACCTGTGATCCCTGTGTCGGTATGAAAACTCAAACCTGAATAGCCAATAGAGACTATCTCTAAAGGTATCCACGCAGAGATCGAAAACCTAACCAAGTCAAACCCTTTTGACCGGGAATAGCTAGAATGTAATAAAGCTCGCTAGAGCCTACCTCCGTCTGGAGAGCTTGAGAAATGATCTTGGTGGAGTCTTGGAGAGTGGAAGGAATCTTGAATGGAAGAGATGAAGAAGATGAAACCAATTTTCCAAGCTTAACAATTAAGCATATCGCTTCTTCTTCTCAAACCCACGACCAAGCTTTTTTTCAAATGCTTCTTCTATGTATTTTAACACTTAAAACACATATTAGAAGCTTGGTGGATAGGCATTCACGTAGAAGGCATAAAATGCCTTAAAATGCTAAATGATGATGAGCTTTGACTTTTCAAACTCACATCTTTCTCTCCATCTTTGGTTCCACGAAATTAAAATTTATATATATAATTAATTAATTTTAATTAATTAATATATATATATATATTTGTCAAGAGGTCCAATAAACTGGGTCGGTCCTACTGCCTACCGGCCCCGGCGTTGAAATAGCTCCTAAACCTTTCTTAGCAATATTGATGTCGCGATTTCATCGACATATCCCAATCCCATTGGGATCCATTTAATCTTAATGTTTCCATAATTGGAACTCGTCCAATTACTATTTTACTGATTCTCTAAGTCACTCTTATGCGTGTGACCTTTAGGTTCCGGTTATGTTGGCCACTTAGATTAACAATTAATCTGAGCAAGTCATGAGCGGTATCTAGAACACATCATGACCCCAATCGACCGAAAGTAATCGGTTTGATGAATTCATCACGAACCGTATCACGAACCCTTCCATGTACAATTATCTTGTGCAATTCGTCCTTTCATCATCCTATACCCCACTTGGTTATGAGTATGGCTAATATGTCAACTCTTACTAGACTAAGTCTAGCCCAAGTGAAATCAGTTCTGTCGGAGGACTCATTACTTTATATGTCCATGAAGACACTCTTCATGACATAGTCATGCTCGCCGAGACTTAAAGTAATGATCCCGACAAGAGGTTGTGGTATCTCTTCTTTCTCACGTATGATGAATCTTTATTGGCTACTCAATTACCTTCAATACCTCAAACTGCACTCCAAGCACCATCCTATGAGTAACCTCCGAAGGTCACAAGGAATGGAGTCAAAGCACGTGATCAAGATTCAAGATATCCTCGAGTACCTCAAGTCTAAGGATACTTGCACCATTGCTATGATGAGATCATCACTGACATTAAATCCATGTGATGATCTCATGGCAGGTCATCCAATGAACTTACTACCACTAGTAAGCATCCATATGTCAACTCTAAATATCTCATATTTACAGTTTCTGAGATCCACTGCTTGATCCAATCAAGGAGTATGACATATGCTAGTCTGTCCGGATTAATGATGTCCAGTCTCAATAATCCTATGACTAGGGAAAATTTAGATACTGACATAATTGCACATGATAGGAATCTTAAGATTATGATCACATCATAATTTCCTTCATGCTATGTCATATATCATGGACTTCATTAATTTGATTAAAGATCAATATCAATTCATAAAGAACATCAAATAAATGAAACATGCCTTTATTTATTTATTCATAAAGTCCGCATACATGACTATGAACAAAAGCGCTAAAGGGATTGCCTTTAGGGCACTACTCTAACAATCTCCCACTGACCTAAAGCCAATCGCCTTGGTATCTAATACCATAAGCGAGTACATGAGAATCAAAATTTTTTTGTGACAATGGCTTCGTCAACGGATCAAGAATGTTCGCTCGTGGAATCCTCTCGATCGCGACATCACCTCTAGCAATGATCTCTCGAATCGATGATATCTGCGAGTACGCGTTTAGATCGTTGGTGAGACCTCGGTTCTTTTGCTCGAGCAATAGCCCCATTGTTGTCACAATACAACTGTATGGGTCCATCACACTAGGAACCACACCAAGTTCAGAATGAACTTCTTGATCCAAATGACTTCCTTTGCCGCCTCGATGCAAAGAATGTACTCGCCTCTCGCCGTCGAATCGCCAGCCGTCTCTTGTTTGGAACTCTTCCAACTGACCGCTCTGCCGTTTAGCGTGAAAACATAACTCGACCGAGATCCGAGTCATCCTTGTCAGATTGGCGGCATCCGATGCCCGCCACTGAGATTTCCATCTCCATATATCAAGAAAACATCCTTAGTCCTTCGCAAGTACTTGAGGATATTCTTGACACCACCCAAAGGATCCTCACCAGATCCGATTGGTATCTGCCGTGACACTCGTGAGCATACGATACATCGGCCTCGACATAACATAGCATACATGATCGATCCTACTGCAGATGCATACGGATCTCGATCCATGCGAATCCTCTCATCTTGTGTCTTAAGACATAGATTTCGAGAGTGTTATCCCATGAGTAATGGAAGAAACCTCTCTTGGATTGCTCCATGCTAAACCTCTTTAGCATCTTGTCTATGTATCGATGATTGTGAAAGACCAAGCAACCTCTTTGATCTATCTCTATAGATCTTTATCCCAAGGATATAAGTTGCTTCACCAAGGTCTTTCATCGCAAATTGCTTGGACAACCAAATTTTAACGACAGATCAATGAGACATCGCTTCCGAGTAACAAGATGTCATCTACATACAACACAAGGAAAACGATTGCATTCCCATTAACCTTTTTATACACACAATGCTCATCCGGATTTTGTGAGAAACCAAACTCTTTGATTGACTCATCAAAACGGATGTTCCAACTCCTAGATGCTTGCTTCAATCCATAGATGGATTTACGAAGCTTGATACCTTTTCGCCATCATCGAAGTGAAGCCCTCTGGTTGTGTCATGTACACATCCTCGCCGATTTCCGCTAAGAAAGTCGTCTTCACATCCATTTGCCATATCTCATAATCATAATGAGCGCAATGGCTAGGAGTATCCGAATGGATTTAAGCATTGCTACGGGTCAAGGTCTCGCCATAGTCAACTCCTTGTCTTTGACGAAATCCTTTGGCCACAAGCCTTGCTTTGTAGGTAATCACATTACCATCCATGTCGGTTTTCTTCTTGAAACCCATTTGCACCCTATAGGTTTTATCCTTCAGTGCATCAACCAAAGTTCATACTTGGTTTATGTACATGGAATCCATTTCGCTTTCATGGCACAAAGCCATTTTTCGACTCAACTTTTCGTAACCTCTTCATAGGTAGCAGGCTCATCATCTTCTATGAGCAATACGTCATTCTGCTCACTTACGAAATCCATATCTCTCGGGAACAAGGCGCATCCTACTTGACCTATTTAACTTCGTGTGTCACGAAGGTTGAACTGTTACTTCATCCGAATGAGTGACAATCTCGAGTTCAGCAATTGATCCATGCTTGTTTGAGCATCTTGAACTTCTTCAAGTTCGACTTTGCTCCCCGCCTTCTTGCGAAGAAACTCTTTCTCTAAAAAGACAGCATGCTTCAAACAAACACCTTTGTTCCTCAAGAAGGTAGAATTGATATCCCATGGTCTCTTTAGGATATCCTACAAACAAACACTTGTCGACTTTGCTTCAAGCTTATCTCGACCAATCCGCTTCACGTAAGCGGACAACCCCATACTTTCGGATGAGAAAGATAAGGTTTTCTGTTAGTCCACATCTCATATGGAGTAACATCAACTGCCTTAGAGGGAACTCGCTTAACAAGTAAACAAATGTCTCTAGCGCATACCCCAAAACGATTTTGGTAACTTCGAAACCCATCATTGATCGTACCACGTCCAACAAGGTTCGATTTCTCCTTTCAGCCACACCATTGTGTCACAAGCGGCGTGTAAGGAGGAGTCCACCGAGATAATATCCCATTATCTCCGAGATAATCCTGGCTGTTGGTCTAAGTATTCTCCACCACGATCGGATCGTAATGCCTTGATACTTTTACCAAGTTGGTTTTCTACTTCATTTCAATTGTTTGAACCTTTCAAACGCTTCAGATTTGTATCTCATCGATACAAGTACCCATATCGTGAATAATCATCGATAAAGGTAATGAAGTAACGACAACCACTTCGCATGGATGGACATCGACCGCATACATCCGAATGTATTAGGTCTAATATTCCAATCGCTTCTCACCCTTTCCTTGAAGGGTAACTTAGTCATCTTGCTTAATAAACAAGATTCGCATGTGTCATATGATTCATAATCAAATGACCTAAACCGCCACTCTTGTGGAGCTTAGCGATCGTGTCTCATTTATATGGCCAAGTCGACAATGCCATAAGTAAGTTGACTTTAGATTATCTCTTTTATACCGCTTGGTGTCATTGACATTTAAAATTGGATTAGACATATCTAATATGTAAATACCATTGCACAATGTACTGCTTCCATAAAGCATTCCATTAAATTAATAGAACAACCATTGCTATTAAAATTCATATGGAATCCAAATCTATTCGCACAAGAAATAGACAATATATTCTTTGTCAAACGGGTACAAAATAACAATCATCCAATTCCAAAGACAAGCCCGGTAGGGAGAGACAAAACATAGGTTCCTACAAATAATGCAAAGAACTCTTGCTCCATTTCCAACACGTGGGTCTACTTCTCCCTTCATGAGTTGCCCATCGTCCCCGAGGCCCCGATATCATTACATATGTGTGAGCCACAACCAAGATCAAATACCCAAATGTTGTGATCGAATAAAGATTAACTTCAATGAAATACAAACTGAAGTAGTCGAGGCATCCGATGCCTTCTTCGCTTCAAATACTCGATAGACTTTGCAATTGCGCCTCCAATGGCCATCTTTACCGCAATGGAAGCAAGTTCCTTTCGGGGCAGCTTCTTTGGTCTTCTTCTTGATGGCGCTTCCCTTTGGTTTCTTTGCCTTCTTCTTCTTTGGGTTCTTTTTCTTCTTGGAACCTCAAGAAGAAGAAGCTACTACCAAGACTTGCTTACTATCACTCTTGATAGTCTCTTTCGGTTGTCTTGAAAGCAGATTGATCACTCGGTATTGTAGTGGATATTTGGTTCATCCGATAGTTTAACACAAACTGTGCATAACTGTCGGACAATCCAACTAGAATTAAGTCTATACTTAACTCATGATCCATTGCAAAACCTAAGACGACCAATCTCTCAATATAGCCATTCATCTTCGTGGCATATTGCATGCCAGATGTCCCCGAGCCATCTTTAATGGTGAAGAGAAGCCTTGAGGTCTCGAACCTTTCGGACCGGGCTTGCTCGTCAAACAGCTCCCTAAGATGAAAAACTATAGTGTGAGCATCCATAGACTCGTGCTGCTTCTGCAGCTCTGGTGACATCGAGGCAAGCATGATGCAAGTAGCCATGTCACTGTCCTTTAGATGCTTACTATATGCCTTCTGATCATCATTAGAAGCATCGACAGCAGGTGCATCTGGAAGCGGAAAATCTAGGATATATCCCAGACCTTCAGATCTGAGAACTATTCTCAGATTCCTTAACCAGTCAAGAAAATTCGGTCCAATTAACTTGTTGGAATCCATAAGCGAGCAAAGATTCACACTTGACGACATTTTCAAACAACCTACACGGATAGAGAGGAAGAATGTTAGAATAGGAATAGATGCATAATCATAAGGACTTGAATGATATGCAAAAAGAGCTCCCACTAGTTTCATAGAATCCATAACCCTCATTACGAATCCAAAGAAACAAAATGACATAATGTCCTAGTGGGTTGATATCCGATATTGCTAAGAATGACCTTGGATTTACCCAACAAGCCACAACTTAGTTCAATCGGTAGATATCGAACATACCAATTGCATCATCGATAACCGACATTGAGAATGACCTTGGGTTTACCCAACAAGCCACCTTATGTCTCGGGAGGTATCAAATATACCAATTACATCTTAGACACAACTATACATTGGGTATCAACTCTTTGATGCGCATACATCCGATGTATGCTACCCAATTTCGCCTCTTTCCACGTTGACCTTGAGTTTACTCAACAAACTAACGCTTCGGTGAAAACCAACCCATTAATCGAAAAATCATATTTTCATGGTTCAACATATCCGTATAGAGTGAGCTTGGGTTTACCTAACAACCCATCCCTATAAGAACTCGGTTCTTACCATATTAATGGAAGTCGTTAGTTTTCATATACCGAGGAGGGTTTAGAAATTCTAGACTCAAGTTCAAGGATCATAGTCACTAGACTATATGGCATGATTTAGGTTTCATCAATCAAATTGAATCAATCCTTATAATCATCCATCATCCAACCTGAGCATGTCACAAGTCGACTTTCATCGAATGCAAGTCACCTTATGCTTCTGCCCACACACAAGTCGACTTGTATGAAACAAGTCGCCTTATGGCACCTGCCCATGTACAAGTCGC
This sequence comes from Erythroxylum novogranatense, assembly GCA_029891385.1. NCBI lineage: Eukaryota > Viridiplantae > Streptophyta > Magnoliopsida > Malpighiales > Erythroxylaceae > Erythroxylum > Erythroxylum novogranatense. The sequence continues at coordinate 75,072,764 of CM057225.1, forward strand.
CTTGTAATGTGCTACAAGTCGACTTATACTAAGACCTTGAACAAGTCGACTTATTCCATACACAAGTCGCCTTATCCAAGGAAATTTGCTAAAATCTCTAATAGGCTAATTTCTCAATCCATGCAATTCCAATTCACAATACCATCATACCTAGGGTAATATCTGTAAATAGATGCCTCAATGAACACTTCGTTGATTCATGAATGCCTTAAATAGTCAAACTATATGAAAAGCTTGAAATGAGTCATAACTCTAAGATTTCCAAATAATTTAGGAACACCCAAATTATCACCCTAAGCATCTCAAGCTAGTGTATACACTCTCAAAACTACTCCGGCACTTGTCACAAAAATTGTGACGGCCAAAACAAGCAAGAAAATGAAATATACTAACGAGACACAAATGTGACCAATTCGACATTCAAAAATTCTTGGAAAAGCAACTTCAAGCAATTCACTTTGGCGATCATACCACATCAAGATAACACATTTTTAATCACATTAAAAATGGTGCAAGGCATTGGAACTGAAAAAGCACACTCAATCAAGTCAAGCAAAACAGTCCCAACAATTTTCACCAAAACTGTCCAGTTCTGTACATTGCTCGAAATGATCAATGAAACAATTTCAATAAATTCTTAGAAACTTACATAGGTTATTAAATGTTCTTAACATGCTACCTGAATTTTTTCAGGATTTTAAGCCATCAAAAACTCAGTCAACCAGAATAACAAAACCGATTCAAAATCTGTGTTCATCAGCACAGCAATTCCCAACAGCATAGAATAAATTCGTGAATAAATATCCAATCACCTTGAAATCCAATTTCCATGCTCATAGACATTCACCAACATCTTGGAGACACGTAGGTGAAGGAAAATCCAGAAAACGATTTTTCTAGAATTTATTCTCGATTTTATACTACTGCCTATCCACAGAGTGTTTCACAAAACAGCATCTGTGAGCTTAGGGAAATAATTAGCAAAAGTATATCAAATCAAATCGATAAATTCTAAAATTTCATAGACATATTCTCTAACATGTTATGAACAATCCTGGACAGAAAAATTTCGAAAACCCTATCTCTATAGCAATTCGAAATCTGAACAGAATGCATGCTACAACATCACAAGCAATTAAGGTTTATGATCTAGCTTCAGTTAAAGCTTCATACACGACACCAGACGCTCTGATACCACTGTAGGAAAATCCCGGGAGGAACATCACATGTTCCAGCAGCGGAAAACAAAAATTTTGTTCCCGGGACCTTCCCTAAACCCAGGATCCCGGTGTCGGTATGAAAACTCAAACCTGAATAGCCAATAGAGACTATCTCTAAAGGTATCCACGCAGAGATCAAAAAACCTAACCGAGTCAAACCCTTTTGACCCGGGAATAGCTAGAACAGAATAAAGCCTGCTAGAGCCTACCTCTGTCCTGGAGAGCTTGAGAAATGATCTTGGTGGAGTCTTGGAGAGTGGAAGGAATCTTGAATGGAAGAGATGAAGAAGATGAAAACCAATTTTCCAAGCTTAACAATTAAGCATATCGTTTCTTCTTCTCAAACCCACGACCAAGTTTTTTTTTTCAAATGCTTCTTCTATGTATTTTTAACACTTAAAACACATATTAGAAGCTTGGTGGATAGGCATCCACGTAGAAGGCATAAAATGCCTTAAAATGCTAAATGATGATGAGCTTTGACTTTTCAAACTCACATCTTTCTCTCCATCTTTTGGTTCCACGAAATTCAACATTTATATATATAATTAATTAATTCTTAATTAATTAATATATATATATATATTTGCTGAAGAGGTCCAGTCAAACTGGGGTCGGTCCTACCGCCTCTAAGACCCGGCTTCAAATAGCTCTAAACCTTTCTTAGCAATATTGATGTCGCGATCTCATCGGGACATATCCCAATCCCATTGGGATCCATTTAATCTTAATGCTCTCCATAATTGGAACTCTGTCCAATTACTATTTTACAGATTCTCTGAGTCACTCTTATGCATGTGACCCTTTAGGTTCCCGGTTATGTTGGCCACTTAGATTAACAATTAATCTGAGCAAGTCATGAGCGGTATCTAGAACACATCATGACCCCGAATTGACCGGAAAGTAATCGGTTTGATGAATTCATCACGAACCGATCACGAACCCTTCCATGTATACAATTCTTGTGCAATTCGTCCTTTCATCATCCTATACCCCACTTGGTTATGAGTATGGCTAATATGTCAACTCTTACTAGACTAAGTCTAGCCCAAGTGAAATCGGTTCTGTCGAGGACTCATTACTTTATATGTCCATGAAGACACTCTTCATGACATAGTCATGCTCGCCGTAGACTTAAAGTAATGATCCCGACAAGAGGTCAGGTATCTCTTCTTCTCACGTAGTGATGAATCCTTTATTGGCTACTCAATTACCTTCAATACCTCAAATCGCACTCCAAGCACCATCCTATGAGTAACCTCGGAAGGTCACAAGGAATGGAGTCAAAGCACGATCAAGATTCAAGATATCCTCGAGTACCTCAAGTCTAAGGATACTTGCACCATTGCTATGATGAGATCATCACCGACATTAAATCCATGTGATGATCTCATGGCGAATCATCCAATGAACTTACTACCACTAGTAAGCATCCATATGTCAACTCTAAATATCTCATATTTACAGTTTACGAGATCCACCGCTGATCCAATCAAGGAGTATGACATATACTAGTCTGTCTGATTAATGATGTCCACCTAAATAATCCTATGACTAGGAAAATTTAGATACTGACATAATTGCACATGATAGGAATCTCAAGATTATGATCACATCATAATTTCCTTCATGCTATGTCATATATCATGGACTTCATTAATTTGATTAAAGATCAATATCAATTCATAAAGAACATCAAATAAATGAAACATGCCTTTCTTTATTTATTCATAAAGTCTGTACATGACTATGAACAAAAAGCGCTAAAGGGGATTGCCTTTAGGGCACTACTCTAACAATCCATTTACGACGAGGATCCTATTGAAATTTTGGCAGCATTTCCCCTATAATTCGGACACCCCCTTAAAAAATAAGGGTCCCCCTGCAAAAGAAACACACTTCTATCTCAACTAGTAATCACACCGCAAATTCAGTCTCCGTCCAACATGTGTGTTGTCAAGTTTCACGCATTTGCAGGACATCAATAAACGGTTCAGGGACATGCAATGGGAAGTTCAATTGCCAGATCATGAATCAAGCGATAAAATTAATAACTACAGCATAGGCACTGACCTTAATTCAAATGCCGAGAAATGTTCCTGCAGTACGACACGACCAATGCACAATGTCACGGGTGATGAAGATGATAGAGCTGCAATGAAATCCAACATTAAATTTCTTCAAACCTTATTTTATAATAACTATTACGTAAGGCATTATATATTGTACTCAATGCATGACATTTATCATCTTCAAATAATAAAACTAACGATCTAATGTTCAAATTTAAACATCATCTACGACGAGGAGCCTATTGAAATTTCGGCAGCATTTTCCCTATAATTCGGACACCCCCTTAAAAAATAAGGGTCCCCCTGCAAAAGAAACACACATTTATCTTAACCAGTAATCACATCGCAAATTCAGTCTCTGTACAACATGTGTGTTGTCAAGTTTCACACATTGCAAGACATCAATAAACGATTCAGCAACATACTATGGGCAGTTTACATACAAGCACATTCATCAAGAGCCAGAGATCACTAACAAAAGCATAAGCACTCACCTCAATCGATCTACAGAGAGATATTGCATAAGTATGTCACCGGAGATGAAGATGATAGCGCTGCAATAAAAATCAACAATAAAATCAGTCATACCTTAATTGGAAACCCTAACAACTAAAAGAAAAGCTGTATGGAAAAATAACACAAAAAACATCAAGAGATTTGATTATAAGTATTGCTAATAATGTCTTTCTATTATTTATTATAACAAAGAATGGTTCATTTGAAAGAAATAATAACTAGCTAAAATTGCTAATCTAAAATAATGAACTAAAGTAATAAAAAAAGAATGAAGCAATCCACTAATAATCAAGATGCAGATATAGAATCCATTTAGAACCTTACATATTTAAATTTATTTTGATTCAATTATTAACCCTGGTTTCTTCAATTGGTAAAAACTCAAGTTGTGCAACTACCCTTTCAAGGTAAAGTAGCTCCTTTAAATAATAAAGGCTACTTAATAACATTCCAAATCAGAGGCATACTTTATTCTCTCCTAACATATGAATCAAATAATTATTCTAGGCCTCTCCCTATGCTTCTCACCATGGTATTAGTCAACTACAAGCATAGACACGACTTATTCAAGAAATTCTCCTAACATACAAGGGCTAAAAGACTACAAATGTTGGTCTCAATGGATTTCTAAAAGTTGACGGTATGAATTCAATCATGGTATTAGACAACTAGTTTTCCAAATATATATTCGTTGTGCCTATACTAGCTTCATGTCCCTTAGATGTTTTAGTAGAATTATTGTACAAAAGTTTGGTGAAGCACTTCAGGGTTTTGGTGGATATAATTAGTGAATAAGATACTTGATTCATTCGATGATTTTCATTATGTGTTTTCAATATGATGAGTGTGATTGCAAGTGTTTTTATTGATGACTATGATTGCAAGTTTTTTCATTAAGAATCACATTCTTGCAAATAGATAACTGGTCATTTACAAGATTCATGGCATATTAGAGGAATACTTACAACATTATGTAAATATAAATAAGTGAAAATAGCTTAACTTGCAGTAATACTGCCTAGTTTTGTTTTAACTTACATAAATCTTTAGTTATGGAGAAGAATCCTTTTGAAATTGTATTAGGTTAGAAGTTGCTTACTCCTCCCAAAATTTCTTGTAGTGTAAGTTGCTTCTTAGTTGAGACATTAGAAAATTTTATATTTTCCATTCTATTAATAGTTTTGATATTTTACTTTATGTTTAAAGAATAATTAAAGATATGTATTCACTCCTAAAATTTTATGAGAATTCAGATATATTCTTAATGCTTTGATATTTATAAATTAATCCTTAATGTAAAATAAAATAAGAAATCATGATACACAAAGTTGTGAGATCTATAGTGAACTCAATGTTAGTTTTAAATTGAATTGTCAACTAAAACTAACTAACCCACTCATATTCTTTGTAATAGTATATCTCATCACAAAATAAAAGATAAAATATGAATTAATTGAAGGAGATTGAATGTATTTCAAGTTATAAATATTAATTAAATAGAAATGACATTATCATGGTCCATAATCTAAATTACACAATTTGAAGCCTTTAAAATGACTTGATAATGTAAGTTAATAAAATTGATCATTACACCTTTTAAGTAAAGGTAAATCAAGTTTTTACAAAAGAGGATGGATAGATACGCTTAAAATTAGATTTATGACAATGTTAATTTTGAGTTTAATTAATTCAAGATAACCTTATAACTTATCATAAGAACTACATTGTCACCGTTATAAAGTTTTTTCTTAGTTGAGACATGAGAAAGTTTTATTTTTCCATTGTCTTAAGAGTTTTGATAGTTTACTTTTTGTTTTGAGAATAATCAAAATTATGTATTTACTATTAAAATTTTAATTAAAAGTCTAATTAATTAAAGATAACCTTATAACTTACCATCAAGAAATATATTGTCACGACCATTGGGTTGCTTCTTAGTTAACTCATTAGAAAGTTTTGTGTTTCAATTCTTTTAAGAGTTTTTATATTTTGCATTATGATTTAAGAATAACTAAAGATATGTATTCACTTCTAAAAATTTATAAAAATTCAAATGTGGTCTAAGTGTTTTGAAAGAACATTTATAAATTAATCCTTAACATCAAATAATAAAATAAATCTTGGCACACAATGTAGTGAGATCTATACTGTAACTTAATGTTAATATTAAATTGAATTGTCAACTTTAAACCAACCAGCCTACTCATTTTCTTTGTAATTGCATATCTCTATACAAAAAGAAAAGATAAAATGATAATTGATTAAATGAGATTGAATGTATGAATCAAGTTGTAATATTAATTATATAGAAATGACATAATGTGCTCCAAAATCTAAATTACACAGTTTGAAGCCTTTATAATGACTTGGTAAGGTAAGTTAACAAAAATTTTATCACTAAACCTTGTTAAGTAAATGTAAATCAAGATTTAGAAGACAATATAATAACTTGGTAAGGTTTGTTAACAAAAATTTTATCACTAAACCTTGTTAAGTAAATGTAAATCAAGATTTAGAAGACAAGATTGTTAGTTACTCTTAAGAAATTGGATTTATAATATGGTTAATCCTATATTATTAACGAAAGATAATCATCAAGAACTATATTGTCACCTCCATTGAGTTGTTTCTTACTTGAAACACTAGAAAGTTTCGCTTTGTAATTCTCTTAATAGTTTTAATATTTTAATTTAAGTTTTAAGAATAATTATAGATATGTATTCACTATTAAAATTTTTATAAGAATTCAATTATATTCACAATTTTTGATATTTACAAATAAATCCTTAATATAAAATAAAATAAGGAATCATGACATGCAAAGTAGGGGATCTATATTGCAACCGAGTGTTAGTAATTGAATTGTAAACATTCTTTGTAATTGCATTTTCTATCACAAAATAAAAATATAAACTGAATTAATTAAATATATGGATGAATGTCTGACTCAAGTTGTAAATGTTAATTATATAAAATTACATATGAAGGTCCATAATCTAAATTACACAATTTAAAGCCTTTAAAATGACTTAATAAGGTAAGTTAATAAAATTAGATTATTAAACCTTCTTAACTAAAGGTGAACGAGTTTTAGAAGACATGAATGTTAGTTAATCTTTCAGAATACTTATAACATTATTAGAGGAAAATTAATCATGACATATTAGAGGAATACTTACAACATTATGGAACATTAATCATGGAATATTAGAGGAATACTTACAACATTATGTAAAAAATTTAGGTTTACATGCAATAATTTACAATTACATATAAGAGCAATAATTTACATATAAAAACTAAAAAACCTTTAAGATACCCGTATGTTGTAATCGGAGTTGGGTCATCGGGGAGGGAGGAGAACTTACCAAGCTGTCGGAGACGAGGAGGAGGAGCGACGATGGCGAGCGCCGGACGACGAGCAGCAAGCGGCAACCGGCGGAAGAGGAAGAGGCAAGCAGCAAGGAGGAAGAAGGCCGAAGAATCAAGGAAGAAGAAGGAGAGGCAGGCTGCGTCTGTGGGAAGAGGAGGAGGAAGGAGCAGAGGCAGCCCTAAATAAAAACCAAAACGACGTCGTTTTGGTTTTTACCTTAAGTAAGGGGCACATATCCGACGTATTCACCGACAGAAATGGGCGTCGGTACATATTGCTGTTGGATCGGAAAAAGAAAGCATGCTTAGTTTGGAGAAACGATAGATTTCAAAACTTTTTAAGAAATCATCTTGCAGCGGAAGCAATATATCCAAATCAACATGCTAATCCATACATGATATGATATAAGGATAATAAAACCAAGAACAAGATAAAAGGAATTACCGACTCCTTCGCCATGACTTTAAATCCTCATTGCTGCTATCCTCTCCTTCTTATATCCAAATCCTTTGCCTTTGAGTCTTTTCCTTTAGCAATCTATCTTCTTCCTTGTTGTAGTATCCTCAACCAATTAGATTTACCACTTGTTCTTCAAGGACAACTAGGTTAACAAAATCCTTTGGTGGGAAAGGAGAAGAAATATTTGGAGGAGATTTTCTTAGAAGAAGAAGAACCAAAATTGAAACTCTTTCAATTCTTTCACTTAGGAATTTCGGTTCTACCTTGCATGAAAAGAAAGAATGTCTAAAAACCATGCAAGAACCCTCTCTTACATCTCAATTTCGAAATATGCATGAATGGAAAGAGTGAGAGGCATCCAATGCATCACTTCTTACATTAATCACTCATCAAATAGCGAGAGGCATCCAATGCATCACTTCTTACATTAATCACTCATCAAATAGCCAATAAATGAGACTTACTTCATTTATCTTTAAAATGGCTATTTGAAAAGACCATAACCTAAAATTGAATACCCATTTCGGTTTTGGCAAGAAGAAAGAAGGAAGATGGTCCATCTAATGCACATCTTTCATCTTTAATCTAATGAATGCAAATAGGTTACATGCCAACATTAAAAGCCAACCATTAAACCATTTAATGGTAAGTTCATAACTCCATTTAATAATGATGAACCATAATAAAGACCATATTTATTTAGTATTTTAATGTCAAATGTGTGGTTACACATCTAATCTAACACAATTTCGAAATTGCTTCTTCTCCATTAAACAAAATTTTTTAAATATAATTAATCTAATCAATTACATTAAACCAAAACAAGCCCATTTCTAAATGAACATATGGGCTTCCAATTAACCATTAATTAGTATAAGCCCATCATTCAATTATGGACTTCTAAAGCCTCCAAACTACTTCTTACTTAGCTTGATAACCTTCCTTAAAGCCAAGTGGGGAATCTTATTGGACTTTGATAATTCAAGCTCCAATAAGCCCGAAATAATTCAATCTCATTGGAATTAATTCTAGCTTATTAACTAAATGTCATTCCACTAAAGACAATTAGTTGAACTCTTGAATTATTAAATATTATGAGAATATGTCCAATTGCAAACCCTATTTAGAACCTTATTATAGCCATCCGCACAACAAAGGGTAAAATTACCGTTTTGCCCTTATGTTGGTTTTTCCTTCTAGATCTCTCATTTTACTTTATATGGTGATTAACACATAAGATCTCATCTTAGTGTTAAGACTTGATGGGTAGCTAGTCCATCAAACTATCGCGCCAGCTTAATCACCAAATCTCCTTAAAACATCTGAAGAGATGATAACACTATAAACTCTTTATTTGAGTGAATGTTCCACGATACATGTTTCAATTAATAATTCCAACATGCAGAACCTCGGATTAATACCTTGTAAAAATCCATTCCGATCATATCAAGAATTATAATGAAACACATATGAGTTCACCACTCATCAAGATTGTGGTTCATAATAGCGAATGCTTAAGTTGTATGTTTTAAGATTAAAGTAACGACCTACTTTATTCTTGAAAACATACTTGATTCCAATTCATTTAATAGTGCCATTATCGATAGTCTACTACTATCATGATATGAAACTCATCATTCCCTTTAAGTAAACTCCTTTACTTATATGGAGATAAATCGCAACACTACGCCTAAATCATAATCAAACGACCAACTTCATTATTCAACTGTGAATCAATTAATTGATTCTAATAATATACATGTTTCCCATACATCTCTATGTATATGTATACTACTTACAAATGAATCTTGGTACCTTATGACCAGATATATAATGCTCATACAGATAAAACCAAACTCTTTTGTTTTATTAATAATAAATATTTTCATTACAAAATCAGAATCAAGAAGATAAAGTTACATGTAAATACACTTGCTTTCCAGGGCATTATATTTACATAACTCCAACAATCTCCCACTTGCCTAAAGCAAGTTTGACATATCCTTCATTCCCATCCCTTTTAGGTGACCCTCAAAGCTCTTTTGAGTCAATGTCTTTGTGAACGGATCGTGAGGTTTTGCTCTGTAGAATCTTTCCCACATCCACTTCTCCACGTTGTATTATCTCCTTATGAGATGATACTTTACCAATGTGTTTAGCGACTTTGTGGTTCCGAGGTTCTTTAGAATTAGCTATCGCCCCACTATTATCACAATAAAGTGTAATGGCTTTTACGCCTCTGGAACTACCTCCAAATCATTTAGGAACTTAGGAGCAGATCGCTTCCCTTCACGCTTCTGGCAAGCAAACATACTCAACCTCCATAGTCGAATCAACAATACAAGATTGCTTGACACTCCTCCAAACTATGGCTCCACCTCCTAAAGTAAATATAGAACTAGAAGTTGATTTCCTTGAATCAACATCTGATTGGAAATCAGAATCCGTATATCCTGTCGGAATAAGATTACTTCCAGAGTAAACAAGCATTAAGTTCTTCGTCCTACGAAGATACTTAAGTATATACTTAATCGCAGTCAATGTTCCATTCTGGATTGGACTGAAATCGCTACAGTTCCATCAAGTAATGATTATCGATCTAGTGCACAACATTGCATACATCAAACTACCAACTGTCGAAGCATATGGAATGTTACGCATGCGTTCAACCTCCTCTTGGGTTTTAGGTGCTTGTTCCTTTGAAAGTTTGATTCCATGTCTAGTAGGAGTGAAACACCTCTTGGAATCTTGCATGGCGAACTTATTGAACATATTCTCAATGTAGGTTAGTTGAGACAAAACTATCTTCTTGTTCTTACGATCCCTTATAAGTTTGATCCCTAGAACATAGGTAGCCTATCCCAAATCCTTCATTGAAAACTGTTCATTCAGCCATCCCTTAACCGCAGATAACATTCCCACATCATTCCCAATGAGCAGAATGTCATCAACATACAGGATTAGGAAAGTAACCTTACCTTCTTGTATTCTTTTGTAAACACAAGGCTCATCTAGGTTTTGTATGAACCCATAGGTTTTGATAGCCTTATCAAACCTAATGTTCCAAGACCTAGATGCTTGCTAAGTCCATAAATGGACCTTTGCAACTTGCAAACCTTATGCTCATTACCTAGCTCAATGAATCCTTCCGGTTGGGCCATATAAATGGTCTCCTCAAGATCTCCATTCAAAATGCGGTCTTGACATCCATTTGCCATATTTCATAATCGAAATAGGCTCATGGCCAAAAGAATCTGATGGACTTAAGCATGGCAACCGAGAAAAAGTATCCTCGTAGTCTATACCCTCCTTTTGAGTATAGCCTTTAGCTACCAATCTAGCTTTAAAGGTCTCTACCTTTCCATCCGATCCCTTTTCCTTTGTAGATCCATTTACACCCTATGGTTTTTAGACACTGTGGTAGATCTACAAGGACCCACTTCATTAGTATACATAAAATCTATTTCGATTCCATTGCCTTGAGCCATTTTCTGCATCAACATCATTAATAGCACATGTATACGTAACAGGATCTGTTTCTTCTTGATGCGAGATGGCAATTAAGCCTTCTCCTAAACCCGAATACCTATCTGGTTGTCTCACAACCCTCCCACTACGCCTAGGCACATCTTGATGTTCAGGTTGCACTTCGATTCAACCCTTGAATCCATTTCGACATCTTGTTCATCATATCCAAAACAACTCTTGGTTTGGATGAAATTGCTAACTCCTTTAGTACTACTTCACTTCTTCCTTTGTGATTTCTCACAAACTCTTCCTCTAAGAAGTTTGCATTTGTCGACACAAATACCTTCCTATCATGAGGATCGTAAAATAGTACCCTCGAGTTCCGTAGGATATCCTACAAACAAACATACTTCGACCTTGGTTCCATCTTTGTGGATTCAGGCTTTAGAACATGGGCTGGGACAGCCCCAGTCCTCAAGTGCCTCAATGAAGGCACTTGGCGATCCACAACTCCCTAGGTGTTTTAGGCACCGATTTGGATGGAACAAAGTTAAGAAAATATGTTGCCGTTTGTATGGCATATCCCGTAACGATTCTGGAAGGCTAGCATAGGACATCATTGATCTTACCATTTCCAATAGAGTTCTATTTCTCCTCTCGCTACACCATTACATTTGAGGTGTACGAGGAGTCGACAAATTGAAACAATTCCATTGTTAATTAAATATTCTTTGGAACTCTCCGGATAAATACTCACCACCTCGATCCGATCGAAGTCGCTTTAATGGCTTGCCAAGTTGCTTCTCGACTTCATCTTTGAATTCTTTGAACTTTTCAAAAGATTCACTCTTTTATGCATCAAATACAAATAGCCATGTCTTGAGTAATCATCTATAAAAGTTATGAAATATTCATAACCTCCTCTAGCTTGTACATTCATGGGCCCACACACATCAAGATGTACCATGTCCAATGTGGATTCAAATCTGTTTCCTTTAGAAGGAAATGAGGCTTTTGTCATTTTCCTTCAATACAAGATTCACAGTGGGTAATGGATCACTATCCAAGCCCATAAGGATCCCATCCTTTACTAGCTGTCAAGTCTTTTCCGATTGATATCACCCATCCTTAGATGCCACAGATACTTTGAATTAATGTTAGAGATATTGGATTGTCTTGGTTTTATCAATTCGTGGTGTTTAGTGAGCCTTTCATAGGTTCTATAAAAACAATCCTGTTTAATTATCGCTTCACAAATAAAATCCTTATTCTCATATATTGAAACAACCTTTCCAAAATATAAGGAATAGCCAGATTTTATTAGACAAAAACAAAATCATGTTCCTTACAATCATTGGCATGTAATAAACATCTTCCAAATATAACCTATGACCACTAGGAAAGTCCAAGATAACTACTCCCACCGATTCTGCTGAAACATAGGAACCATCTGCTATCTTAACTTGAAACGGCCTTTAGGAAGTCTTTTCCTTCTTTGGAACCCCGCAAAGAATTACAAACATGGTTAGTGGCTCCTGAATCTAATATCCAAGAAGTAGATAAATCGCCACATTTCTAGTTCCTAACAATCTTAGGAAGCCCATACCTTGTTTGCTTTTGAGGGACTCTAGGTAGGCGGACAATTTCTTTTCCAAGAGCCCATCTCATCACAAAGGAAACACTTTCCTTTGATGTTCTCTTTGGCCTTCTTTTCATGGGTTTGGCCTTGACCCTATTTGGGCCTTCTTTTCATTGGACCCTTCTTCTTTTCCTTGCCCTTACCCTTGGGCTTAGAAGAAGAAGCTACATTAACCGGCCCATGAGCCTTAATATTCAATATTTCCTCCGTGCTCTGGAGGGTATTCATCAACTCACTCAAGGTGTAATCCTTCTTTGTTGAGCTCATAGTCCAACTTAAACTGCTGAAAAGAAGAGTTTAAGCTATTGATGATCATAATCATCTGCGTGTCCGCATCCATATCCGCCCAAGCATCTCACCTCGGTGTTGTAGAGATTACCTTCATCATGTAATCCCTTTTGGTTCACCATATTTACATCTCGAGATTATGAAAGGTTTGGATAGCTTTCACTCTTGCAGACCTAGTCCTCACACCAAACATCTCATATAGGTGATGGACCATTGCACTAGCAGTTTTCATACAAGCAATTTGCTTTTGCAACATGCCGCTGACAGAAGCCAGAATATAACACTTAGTAGTCTTGTCAGCGTTCTGCCAACGCTCATGTTGTTGGACTTGCTCAGGAGTTGCATCTCCACTTAGAGGTGTAGGCTCATTTTCAGTTAACACCCATGAAATACGTTCATATTGAAGAACAATGTCAAGGTTACGTCTCCATTCATTAAACTTGTCTCCATTTTCCAATTTGTTATTAGTCGAAGCGCGGGTGAGTGGATTCATTTTGTGGTTGATTATGTCTCGAAAATATAAATTATTAAAACATGAGCATACTAGTCAACAATTTATGGAACTTTGTATAAAATCATGATGCATGTATGCATGATGATAGATTTAACAAAACTTAAAAATTAAAAATTATCGACGGTTATTTTCTTATCTATAACGAGACTAAGTGACGGTGGGCCATCTTATCTATTAAAAGAAAAACTGGGACCCTCCCACTCAAAAACTACCAAGCATCTCATGCTCAATTTTTAAGAAGCGTCTTAATTTGGTCCATACTTTTACCAAGAGCTACGGTGGGCGGTTTATTGATAAAAATGTTGAGTGTATAACCATTTGATTCATTCACTAAAGATACCTACAAATCATGCCTCGGTGGGAGGTCACATTTGCTATCATTAAGTGGACTTATCCTTAAGGAGACCCAAACCATGCAAGATCTAAGATCCATGCCCTCCGATGGAGAGTAACACTTCACCACATGCAAACGGGCCATCATTTGGAGACCGTGGACTCTCACAGGAGCATCCTCTCCCACTCAATCTTTTTGGGCTTTAAGTTTTAAATACCATCTTGTCTAGATGCAATTTATTATCCATCCTACGTTGTTTCATTATATATCTCATACATAATGAATGCATGGCAAGGCCTAGGGTTGGCAATTTTCTAAATGACATGCAATCACATAATATCACATATTACAAGCATTCATTTCTCCATTCATCACATGAACTAATAAAGCCACTTTTGATTGTTCATCCTAGAAACATAAAATAATTACAAGCCTTTTAGGCCCAAAATATGCTTCTTCATCTTGGATCTTCCGCTTCGAACTCTTCGCTAACATGATCTGGCCCATTCGGTAAACAAAATGTAATGGCATTTATGAAAATAGAATTTTTTCATTTTGAAAAATAAAATTTCAACACTAGATTTTAGAAAACCAAATCTTTGTTTTGATAAAAATTCCAGCACTTGTTTTATTAAACCGAAACTCATTTCATGAAAAATAAAAACAGCACTTAGTATTTTAGCAAAACCGAAATTGGATTCTTTGAAACAAAAACCAGCACTTGTTTTCCAATCATAACTGAAATATGATTCATTGAAACAAAAATTCCAGCAACTTAGTTTTCACAAAACTTATGCCAAAACACAAAGGATACACGAAAATTTTACCTTTCCATTTCTTCAATCCATGGCTGCTCCTTCTTCATCATTACATCAATTTGTACATTACAAAATCAAATAAAATAGAAAAAAAAACCAAGGAGGAAACATGGTGATGATAGACCACCCTCCTTATTACTGACCAAATGAAGAAATCTTACAAGATAAAATTTAACTTCTATGGACAACCAAAAGAGCAACATACACCATATATATTTCTATCACATAAAATATGCAGTATACATAAAAGATTGCCAACCCATGCATCCACCATATAGGAACCGAAATCATGCATGAAAAACCTACTCGATACTAATTGTTAGATCGGAAAAAGAAAGCATGCTTAGTTTGGAGAAACGATAGATTTCAAAACTTTTTAAGAAATCATCTTGCAGCGGAAGCAATATATCCAAATCAACATGCTAATTCATACATGATATGGTATAAGGATAATAAAACCAAGAACAAGATAAAAGGAATTACCGACTCCTTCGCTACAACTTTAAATCCTCGCTGTGCTATCCTTTCCTTCTTATATCCAAATCCTTTGCCTTTGAGTCTTTTCCTTTAGAAATCTATCTTCTTCCTTGTTGTAGTATCCTCAACCAATTAGATTTACCACTTGTTCTTCAAGGACAACTAGGTTAACAAAATCCTTTGGTGGAAAAGGAGAAGAAATATTTGGAGGAGATTTCCTTAGAAGAAGAAGAACCAAAATTGAAACTCTTTCAATTCTTTCACTTAGGAATTTCGGTTCTACCTTGCATGAAAAGAAAGAATGTCTAAAAACCATGCAAGAACCCTTTCTTACATCTCAATTTCGAAATATGCATGAATGGAAAGAGTGAGAGGCATCCAATGCATCACTTCTTACATTAATCACTCATCAAATAGCCAATAAATGAGACTTACTTCATTTATCTTTAAAATGGCTATTTGAAAAGACCATAACCTATAATTGAATACCCATTTCAGTTTTGGCAAGAAGAAAGAAGGAAGATGGTCCATCTAATGCACATCTTTCATCTTTAATCTAATGAATGCAAATAGGTTACATGTTAACATTAAAAGCCAACCATTAAACCATTTAATGGTAAGTTCATAACTCCATTTAATAATGATGAACCATAATAAAGACCATCTTTATTTAGCATTTTAATTTCAAATGTGTGGTTACACATCTAACCTAACACAATTTTGAAATTGCTTCTTCTCCATTAAAAAATTGTTTTAATATAATTAATCTAATCAATTACATTAAACGAAAACAAGCCCATTTCTAAATGAACATATGGGCTTCCAATTAACCATTAATTAGTATAAGCCCATCATTCAATTATGGACTTCTAAAGCCTCCAAACTACTTCTTACTTAGCTTGATAACCTTCCTTAAAGCCAAGTGGGGAATCTTATTGGACTTTGATAATTCAAGCTCGATAAGCCCGAAATAATTGATCTCATTGGAATTAATTCTAGCTTATTAACTAAATGTCATTCCACTAAAGACAATTAGTTGAACTCTTGAATTATTAAAAATTATGAGAATATGTCCAATTGCAAACCCTATTTAGAACCTTATTATAGCCATCCGCACAACAAAGGGTAAAATTACCATTTTGCCCTTATGTTGGTTTTTCCTTTTAGATCTCTCATTTTACTTTATATGGTGATTAACACATAAGATCTCATCTTAGTGTTAAGACTTGATGGGTAGCTAGTCCATCAAACTACTTGGCGCCAGTTTAATCACCAAATGTCCTTAAAACATCTAGAAGAGATGATAACACTATAAACTCTTTATTTGAGTGAATGTTCCACGATACATGTTTCAATTAATAATTCCAACATGCGAACCTTTGGATTAATACCTGTAAAAATCCATTTCGATCATATCAAAATTATAATGAAACACATATGAGTTCACCACTCATCAAGATTGTGGTTCATAATAAGCGAATGCTTAAGTTGTATGTTTTAAGATTAAAGTAACGACCTACTTTATTCTTGAAAACATACTTGATTCAATTCATTTAATAGTGCCATTATCGATAGTCTACTACTATCATGATATGAAACTCATCATTCCCTTTAAGTAAACTCCTTTACTTATATGGAGATAAATCGCAACACTACGATCTAAATCATAATCAAGCGACCAACTTGATTATTCAAGCTGTGAATCAATTAATTGATTCTAATAATATACATGTTTCCCATACATCTCTATGTATATGTATATTACTTACAAATGAATCTTGGTACCTTATGACCGGATATATAATGCTCATACAGATAAAACCAAACTCTTTTGTTTTATTAATAATAAATATTTTCATTACAAAACTGTAACTGAAGAAGATAAAGTTACATGTAAATACACTTGCTTTCCAGGGCACTATATTTACATAACTCCAACAATTGCTGTCAAATTCAGCGACCGAATGGTTTTCGGTAGCAAAAAGTTTAACGCACACCAAATTTTCCCGACGGTTACGTTTTTTCGGTCGGTATTTCCAACGGTTTATATACCGTCGATATTTTTCCATCGTTATTTCTCATTTTCCTTGTAGTGCAATGGCATAATGTACCATGTGTATTTATTTAACCCCTTCCTATTCACAGTCCTAATCATAATAAATTTTTTTGGTACATCAGGGGGGTCCAAGTTTAACGTTGAGGAAACTCAATCCTGTGCGCATCCGTGTGCAAAATAGTATAAAGTATAGGGGGAGGGTTGTGCCACACATGCTCGCCACGTACGAAGCTCGAGCCCATACGGGCTAGGTAGTCAACGCATTGATTACCTTCACGCAAGACATGTGTGGTAATATACCGTGGGCCATTGGTTAGAATGGAGCGGATACCATAGATCACATTGGCTAAGGGATGAAATTGTAGATCCTCCTAAGAATAACTTAGGCAGCGAAACGCTTCCATTGAGTCTGATTCGATAATCAATATGTCACACTGAAAATTCCTGGAAAAGTTGATACCAAATCGGAGAGCTTGGAGTTCCACAACCATGATGGTAGTGATCCCAACACAGTATGAAAATCCTGCTATCCAGGTACCATGGCTATCCCGAATGAAGCCACCAATACCCTCCATGCTCGATCTTCCTAGTACACTGCCATCCACATTAAGCTTTAACCACTTCTTAGGTGGGGGAATCCAAGCAACCATAATGGTGATCGGTGGGTGTGGTTATCTTGGATACTGGTCGACAAACGCTGCGTTATAATCCCTAAGCAAGAACTTGACCTATTTGACTTGCATAGAGCATGTGAGTTGTGCTCCTTCGATCACACATTTATTCCTGGAGCACCAGATGATCCAACAGTTAAGTATAAATTGCCAGGCAGTATTGACATCCTGAGGAGATTGAACACAATTATGTTTGAGCTACTTATAAGCAGATTTTTGGTGGTAGAAGGTGGCACTCCATTGGACTTGGTAGTGGCCCATACACCTCTAACCTATAGGCAGTCCCGTAATAGATGTAGGACAGTTTCCCTATAAGCGCCTCATAGCTCACAGAGGGGGGATGTATATAAATTGTGTTCGTATCGCACTTCATTTGAGAGGAGCCTATTCCAGGCCACTAGCCACAAGAATATCTTATATTTAGGAGCTGCGTGGAGGGACCAAAGCCATTTCCAACCCATCAGTCCGTCCAAAGTTGGTACATTGGTGATAAAGGTGTAGCCTCCCCTAAATGTATACACCCTATTGGGACTACCCATCTAGATAAGGCTGTCATGACCTTGGGAAGAGATCGGTCGTGGGATAGCCCTGATACGTTGACCGTATTCGGAGGGAACAATGCCTTTAACAAGAGTCAAGTTCCACCCTGAAGAAGAGGAGAATAGGTCATTAATATGAAGATCTTTGAGATGCTTTGGGATTTGGCCCACCATTGGAAGCCAGTGTGCCATCGAAAAGCCATAGATCATTCCAAAAATGAATGTTCGCCTCATCGCCAGTCCGCCAACCATACCCATCCTTGAGGAATGTGAGGGCTTTTAGGAGACCCTTCCATGCAATTGAGGTTGTTTAAGGGAGGTGATGTGATATGAGATCCTATCTGTTGGAGTTATGTAAATATAGTGCCCTAGAAAGCAAGTGTATTTACATGTAACTTTATCTTCTTCAGTTACAGTTTTGTAATGAAAATATTTATTATTAATAAAACAAAAGAGTTTGGTTTTATCTGTATGAGCATTATATATCTGGTCATAAGGTACCAAGATTCATTTGTAAGTAATATACATATACATAGAGATGTATGGGAAACATGTATATTATTAGAATCAATTAATTGGTTCACGTTGAATAATCAAGTTGGTCGTTTGATTATGGTTTAGGCGTAGTGTTGCGATTTATCTCCATATAAGTAAAGGAGTTTACTTAAAGGGAATGATGAGTTTCATATCATGATAGTAGTAGACTATCGATAATGGCACTATTAAATGAATTGAATCAAGTATGTTTTCAAGAATAAAGTGGTAGTTACTTTAATCTTAAAACATACAACTTAAGCATTCGCTTATTATGAACCACAATCTTGATGAGTGGTGAACTCATATGTGTTTCATTATAATTTTGATATGATCGGAATGGATTTTTACAAGGTATTAATCCAAGGTTCGCATGTTGGAATTATTAATTGAAACATGTATCGTGGAACATTCACTCAAATAAAGAGTTTATAGTGTTATCATCTCTTCTAGATGTTTTAAGGAGATTTGGTGATTAAGCTGGCGCCAAGAGTTTGATGGACTAGCTACCCATCAAGTCTTAACACTAAGATGAGATCTTATGTGTTAATCACCATATAAAGTAAAATGAGAGATCTAGAAGGAAAAACCAACATAAGGGCAAAATGGTAATTTTACCCTTTGTTGTATGCGGATGGCTATAATAAGGTTCTAAATAGGGTTTGTAATTGGACATATTCTCATAATATTTAATAATTCAAGAGTTCAACTAATTGTCTTTAGTGGAATGACATTTAGTTAATAAGCTAGAATTAATTCCAATGAGATTGAATTATTTCGGGCTTATCGGAGCTTGAATTATCAAAGTCCAATAAGATTCCCCACTTGGCTTTAAGGAAGGTTATCAAGCTAAGTAAGAAGTAGTTTGGAGGCTTTAGAAGTCCATAATTGAATGATGGGCTTATACTAATTAATGGTTAATTGGAAGCCCATATGTTCATTTAGAAATGGGCTTGTTTTGGTTTAATGTAATTGATTAGATTAATTATATTAAAACAATTTTTTTTTAATGGAGAAGAAGCAATTTCGAAATTGTGTTAGGTTAGATGTACCACACTTTTGACATTAAAATACTAAATAAAGATGGTCTTTATTATGGTTCATCATTATTAAATGGAGTTATGAACTTACCATTAAATAGTTTAATGGTTGGCTTTTAATGTTGGCATGTAACCTATTTGCATTCATTAGATTAAAGATGAAAGATGTGCATTAGATGGACCATCTTCCTTCTTTCTTCTTGCCAAAACCGAAATGGGTATTCAATTATAGGTTATGGTCTTTTCAAATAGCCATTTTAAAGATAAATGAACTAAGTCTCATTTATTGGCTATTCGATGAGTGATTAATGTAAAGTGATGCATTGGATGCCTCTCACTCTTTCCATTCATGCATATTTCAAATTGAGATGTAAGAAAGGGTTCTTGCATGGTTTTTAGACATTCTCTCCTTTCATGCAAGGTAGAACCGAAATTCTAAGTGAAAGAATTGAAAGAGTTTCATTTTGGTTCTTCTTCTTCTAAGAAAATCTCCTCCAAATATTTCTTCTCCTTTCCCACCAAAGGATTTTGTTAACCTAGTTTTCCTTGAAGAACAAGTGGTAAATCTAATTGGTTGAGGATACTACAACAAGGAAGAAGATAGATTGCTAAAGGAAAGACTCAAAGGCAAAGGATTGGATATAAGAAGGAGAGGATAGCGCAATGAGGATTTAAAGTTAGTAGCGAAGAGTCGGTAATTCCTTTTATCTTGTTCTTGGTTTTATTATCCTTATACCATATCATGTATGGATTAGCATGTTGATTTGGATATATTGCTTCCGCTGCAAGATGATTTCTTAAAAGTTTTGAAATCTATCGCTTCTCCATACTAAGCATGCTTTCTTTTCCGATCCAACAATTGGTATCGAGCGGTTTTTCACGCATGATTTCGATTCCTATATGGTGGATGCATGGGTTGGCAATCTTTTATGTATACTGCATATTTTTATGTGATAGAAATATATATGGTGTATGTTGCTCTTTTGGTTGTCCATAGAAGTTAAATTTTATCTTGTAAGATTTCTTCATTTGGTTGTAACAAGGAGGGTGGTCTATCATCACCATGTTTCCTCCTTGGTTTCTTTTTTCTTTTTATTTGATTTTGTAATGTACAAAATTGATGTAATGATGAAGAAGGAGCAGTCATGGATTGAAGAAATGGAAAGGTAAAATTTTCGGTGTATCCTTTTGTGTTTTGGCATAAGTTTTGTGAAAACTAAGTTGCTGGAATTTTTGTTTCAATGAATCATATTTCAGTTATGATTGGGAAAAAAGTGCTGGTTTTTTGTTTCAAAGAATCCAATTTCGGTTTTGCTAAAATACTAAGTGCTGTTTTTTATTTTTCATGAAATGAGTTTCGGTTTTAATAAAACAAGTGCTGGAATTTTTTGTCAAAACAAAGATTTGGTAAAAGTATGGACCAAATTAAGACTGCCCACCGTTGGTAAAAGTATGGACCAAATTAAGACGCTTCTTAAAAAATTGAGCATGAGATGCTTGGTAGTTTTTTGAGTGGGAGGGTCCCAGTTTTTCTTTTAATAGATAAGATGGCCCACCGTTACTTAGTCTGTTATAGATAAGAAAAATAACCGTCATATAATGTTTTAATTTTTAAGTTTTGTTAAATCTATCATCATACATACATGCATCATGATTTTATACAAAGTTCCATAAATTGTTGACTAGTATGCTCATGTTTTAATAATTTATATTTTCAGACATAATCAACCACAAAATGAATCCACTCACCCTGATCTTGACTAATAACAAATTGGAAAATGGAGACAAGTTTAATGAATGGAGCGTAACCTTGACATTGTTCTTGATATGAGCGTATTTCATGGGTGTTAGCGAAAATGAGCCTACACCTCTAAGTGGAGATGCAACTCTGAGCAAGTCCAACAACACGGCGTTGGCGAGAATCTTGACAAGACTACTAAGTGTTATATTAAAGCTTACATCGTGACATGTTGCAAAAGCAAATTGCTTGTATGAAAACTGCTAGTGCAATGGTCCATCACTACATGAGATGTTTGGTGTGAGGACTAGATCTGCAAGAGTGAAAGCTATCAAACCTTTCATAATCTCGATGCAAATCTGGTGAACCGGTGTGGGATTACATGATGAAGGTAATCTCTGCGGTCCTTTGAGGCTGAGATGCTTAGGGCGGATATGGATGCGGACACGCAGATGATTATGATCATCAATAGCTTAAACTCTTCTTTTCAGCAGTTTAAGTTGGACTATGAGCTCAACAACAAGGATTACACCTTGAGTGAGTTGATGAATACCCTCAGGAGCATGGAGGAAATATTGAATATTAAGGCTCATGGGCGAGAAGCTAATGTAGCTTCTTCTTCTAAGCCTAAGGGTAAGGGCGAGGAAAGAAGAAGGGTCGATGAAAAGAAGGCCCAAATAGGGGTCAAGGCCAAACCCATGAAAAAAGGCCAAAGAGAACATCAAAGGAAAGTGTTTCCTTTGTGATGAGATGGAGCTCTTTGGAAAAAAGCTGTCCGATCTACCTAGAGTCCCTCAAAAGCAAACAAGGTATGGGCTTCCTAAGTTTGTTAGGAACTAGAAATGTGGCAGATTTATCTACTTCTTGGATATTAGATTCAGGAGCCACTAACCATGTTTGTAATTCTTTGCGGGGGTTCAATGAAAGGAAAAGATTTCTAAAGGCCGGTTTCAAGTTAAGATAGCAGATGGTTCCTATGTTTCAGCAGAATCGGTGGGAGTAGTTATCTTGGACTTTCTAGTAGTCATAGGTTATATTTGGAAGATGTTTATTACATGCCAATGATTGTAAGGAACATGATTTACATTTTTGTCTAATAAAATCGGCTATTCCTTATATTTTGAAAAGGTTGTTTCAATATATGAGAATAAGGATTTTATTTGTGAAGCGATAATTAAGCAGGGATTATTTTTTATAGAACCTATGAAAGGCTCACTAAACACCACAGAATTGATAAAACCAAGACAATCTAATATCTCTAGCATTAATTCAAAGTATCTGTGGCATCTAAGGATGGGTCATATCAATCAGAAAAGACTTGACAGGCTAGTAAACGATGGGATCCTTATGGGCTTGGATAGTGATCCATTACCCACCTGTGAATCTTGTATTGAAGGAAAAATGACAAAAGCCTCATTTCCTTCTAAAGGAAGCGATTTGAATCCACATTGGACATGGTACATACTGATGTGTGTGGGCCCATGAATGTACAAGCTAGAGGAGGTTATGAATATTTCATAACTTTTATAGATGATTACTCAAGACATGGCTATTTGTATTTGATGCATAAAAAGAGTGAATCTTTTGAAAAGTTCAAAGAATTCAAAGATGAAGCTGAGAAGCAACTTGGCAAGCCATTAAAACAGCTTCGACCAGATCGAGGTGGTGAGTATTTATCTGGAGAGTTCCAACAATATTTAATTAACAATAGAATTATTTCCAATTTGTTAGCTCCTCGTACACCTCAACAGAATGGTGTAGCAGAGAGGAGAAATAGAACTCTATTGGAAATGGTAAGATCAATGATGTCCTATGCTAGCCTTCGAGAATCGTTACGGGGATATGCCATACAAATGACAACATATCTTCTTAACTTTGCTCCATCAAATCGGTTGCCTAAAACACCTAGGGAGTTGTGGGTGGCCGAGTGCCTTCATTGAGGCACTTGAGGACTTGGGGCTGTCCAGCCCATGTTCTAAAGCCTGAATTCACAAAGATGGAACCAAGGTCAAGTATGCTTTTTGTAGGATATCCTACGGGAACTTCGAGTACTATTTTCACGAGTCCTCATGATAGGAAGGTATTTGTGTTGACAAATGCAAACTTCTTAGAGGAAGAGTTTGTGAGAAATCACAAAGGAAGAAGTGAAGTAGTACTAAAGGAGTTAGCAATTTCATCCAAACCAAGAGTTGTTTTGGATATGACGAACAAGATGTCGAAATGGATTGAAGAGTTGAATCGAAGTGCAACTGAACATCAAGATGTGCCTAGGCGTAGTGGGAGGGTTGTGAGACAACCGGATAGGTATCAGGGTTTAGGAGAAGGCTTAATTGCCATCTCGAACAAGAAGAAATAGATCCGTTCGTATACACGGGCTATTAATGATGTTGATGCGGGAAAATGGCTCGAGGCAATGGAATCGAAATAGATTCTATGTATACTAATGAAGTGCAGGTCCTTGTAGATCTACCACGGTCTAAAAACCATAGGGTGTAAATGGATCTACAAAGGAAAAGGGATCGGATGGAAGGTAGAGACCTTTAAAGCTAGATTGGTAGCTAAAGGCTATACTCGAAAAGGAGGGTATAGACTACGAGGAGACTTTTCTCCGGTTGCCATGCTTAAGTCCATCGAGATTTTTGGCCATAACAGACTATTTCGATTATGAAATATGGAAAATGGATGTCAAGACCGCATTTCTGAATGGAGATCTTGAGGAGACCATTTATATGGCCCAACGGAAGGATTCATTGAGCTAGGTAATGAGCATAAGGTTTGCAAGTTGCAAGGTCCATTTATGGACTTAAGCAAGCATCTAGGTCTTGGAACATTAGGTTTGATAAGGCTATCAAAACCTATGGGTTCATACAAAACCTAGATGAGCCTTGTGTTTACAAAAGAATACAAGAAGGTAAGGTTACTTTCCTAATCACATATGTTGATGACATTACGCTCATTAGGAATGATGTGGGAATGTTATCTGCGGTTAAGGATGGTGAATGAGCAGTTTTCAATGAAGGATTTGGGAGGCTACCTATGTTCTAGGGATCAAACTTATAAGGGATCGTAAGAACAAGAAGATAGTTTTGTCTCAACTAACCTACATTGAGAATATGCTCAATAAGTTCATCATGCAAGATTCCAAGAGGTTTCACTCCTACTAGACACGGAATCAAACTTTCAAAGACAAGCACCTAAAACCCAAGAGGAGGTTGAGCATGTCGTAACATTCCATATGCTTGGCGGTTGGTAGTTTGATGTATGCAATGTCATGCACTAGACCGAGATATACATTCGCAGTGGGAATTTGTAGCGATTTCAGTCCAATCGAGAATGGAACATTGGATTGCGGTTAAGTGTATACTTAAGTATCTTCGTGGGGCGAAGAACTTAATGCTTGTTTACTCTGGAAGTAATCTTATTCCGACGGGATATCTGATTCGATTTCCAATTAGATGTTGATTCAGGAAATCAACTTACGGTTTTATATTTACTTTAGGAGGTGGAGCCATA
This sequence comes from Erythroxylum novogranatense, assembly GCA_029891385.1. Lineage (NCBI taxonomy): Eukaryota > Viridiplantae > Streptophyta > Magnoliopsida > Malpighiales > Erythroxylaceae > Erythroxylum > Erythroxylum novogranatense. The sequence continues at coordinate 75,098,033 of CM057225.1, forward strand.
GTTTGGAGGAGTGTCAAGCAATCTTGTATTCTTGATTCGATTATGGAGGTTGAGTATGTTCTTTGCTTGTGAAGCGACAAAGGAAGATCGGCTCAAAAGTTCTAAATGATTTGGAGGTAGTTCGAGGCGAAAAAGCCATTACACTTTATTGTGATAATAGTGGGGCGATGGCTAATTCTAAAGAACCTCGGAACCACAAAGTGCCAAACACATTGGCGAAAGTATCATCTCATAAGGAGATAATACAACGTGGAGAAGTGGATGTGGTAAAGATTCCTACGGAGCAAAACCTTGCTGATTCGTTCACAAAGACATTGACTCAAAAGAGCTTTGTGGGTCACCTAGAAGGGATGGGAATGAAGGATATGTCAAACTTACTTTAGGGCAAGTGGGAGATTGTTGGAGTTATGTAAATATAGTGCCACGAAAGCAAGTGTATTTACATGTAACTTTATCTTCTTGATTCTGATTTTGTAATGAAAATATTTATTATTAATAAAACAAAAGAGTTTGGTTTTATCTGTATGAGCATTATATATCTGGTCATAAGGTACCAAGATTCATTTGTAAGTAATATACATATACATAGAGATGTATGAGAAACATGTATATTATTAAAATCTGAATTAATTGGTTCACAGTTGAATAATCAAGTTGGTCGTTTGATTATGGTTTGAGGCGTAGTCTTGCGATTTATCTCTATATAAGTAAAGGAGTTTACTTAAAGGGAATGATGAGTTTCATATCATGATAGTAGTAGACTATCGATAATGGCACTATTAAATGAATTGGAATCAAGTATGTTTTCAAGAATAAAGTGGGCGTTACTTTAATCTTAAAACATACAACTTAAGCATTAACTATTATGAACCACAATCTTGATGAGTGGTGAACTCATATGTGTTCATTATAAATCTTGATATGATCGGAATGGATTTTTACGGTATTTAATCCGATTATGCGCATGTTGGAATTATTAATTGAAACATGTATCGGGAACATTCACTCGAATAAAGAGTTTATAGTGTTATCATCTCTTACAGATGTTTTAAGGAGATTTGGTGATTAAGCTGGCGCCATAGTTTGATGGACTAGCTACCCATCAAGTCTTAACACTAAGATGAGATCTTATGTGTTAATCACCATATAAAGTAAAATGAGAGATCTAGAAGGAAAAACCAACATAAGGGCAAAAGCGGTAATTTTATCCTTTGTTGTGCGGATGGCTATAATAAGGTTCTAAATAGGGTTTGCAATTGGACATATTCTCATAATATTTAATAATTCAAGAGTTCAACTAATTGTCTTTAGTGGAATGACATTTAATTAATAAGCTAGAATTAATTCCAATGAGATTGAATTATTTACGGGCTTATTAGACTTGAATTATCAAAGTCAATAAGATTCCCCACTTGGCTTTAAGGAAGGTTATCAAGCTAAGTAAGAAGTAGTTTGGAGGCTTTAGAAGTCCATAATTGAATGATGGGCTTATACTAATTAATGGTTAATTGGAAGCCCATATGTTCATTTAGAAATGGGCTTGTTTTGGTTTAATGTAATTGATTAGATTAATTATATTAAAACAATTTTTTTAAATGGAGAAGAAGCAATTTCGAAATTGTGTTAGGTTAGATGTGTAACCACACATTTGACATTAAAATACTAAATAAAGATGGTCTTTATTATGGTTCATCATTATTAAATGGAGTTATGAACTTACCATTAAATGGTTTAATGGTTGGCTTTTAATGTTGGCATGTAACCTATTTGCATTCATTAGATTAAAGATGAAAGATGTGCATTAGATGGACCATCTTCCTTCTTTCTTCTTGCAAAAACCGAAATGGGTATTCAATTATAGGTTATGGTCTTTTCAAATAGCCATTTTAAAGATAAATGAAGTAAGTCTCATTTATTGGCTATTTGATGAGTGATTAATGTAAGTGATGCATTGGATGCCTCTCACTCTTTCCATTCATGCATATTTCGAAATTGAGATGTAAGAAAGGGTTCTTGCATGGTTTTAGACATTCTCTCCTTTCATGCAAGGTAGAACCAAAATTCCTAAGTGAAAGAATTGAAAGAGTTTCAATTTTGGTTCTTCTTCTTCTAAGAAAATCTCCTCCAAATATTTCTTCTCCTTTCCCACCAAAGGATTTTGTTAACCTAGTTGTCCTTGAAGAACAAGTAGTAAATCTAATTGGTTGAGGATACTACAACAAGGAAGAAGATAGATTGCTAAAGGAAAAGACTCAAAGGCAAAGGATTTGGATATAAGAAGGAGAGGATAGCGCAGCGAGGATTTAAAGTTGTGGCGAAGAATTGGTAATTCCTTTTATCTTGTTCTTGGTTTTATTATCCTTATACCATATCATGTATAGATTAGCATGTTGATTTGGATATATTGCTTCCGCTGCAAGATGATTTCTTAAAAAGTTTTGAAATCTATCGTTTCTCCATACTAACTATGCTTTCTTTTTCCGATCCAACACTAACCACTCAAATATTAAGAGCAGAGGACCTGCACCCACAGGCAGTCACGCACCGTACATATGTCCCAACACATTTTACTAAGCAACGCCATATTAGCCTCTCTAGCTTGCCGCACACTTAATCCGCCGCAAGCTTTTGGAGTTGTAATGGTAGTCTAAGGCAGGAGGTGGACCCCTTTAAGATTGTCGAGCTTACCCCACAAAAAACCACGCGCTACTTTATCAATCTCATCACATATAGCTCGAGGAAGCCAGTTGGACTGCATAGCATAGATGGGTATAGAAGTGAGAGTGTCTTGAATTAGAGTAACCCTTCCTGCTTTATTAAATAACTTACTGGACCAGCCTTCCAAACGGGATCAGATCTTGTCAAGAATGCCAGCATAATCAGTTTTATTCAATCACCGAGTACACATAGGGACATTAAGATAGGTCTTAAGACGCTGAGACTGAGGAATATCAAAAGCAGTGATGAGCCTGGCTTGTGCCTGGTGTCGAACCTTGGAATGAATGCTTTAGATTTATCATTGCTTACTAACATCCTCGAAGCATAACAAAACTTGCCCATTGTTTGGCACAAAATATGGGCTTGATTATGCGTAGCATGTGCAAAAAGGAGCACATCATCTGCAAAAAGGAGGTGTGATATGGTAGGACCATTAGCTGAAGTGCCAATTGGTTTCCAACGGCCTTCGTCCACCTAGTGAGAGATCCACCCTGATAGTTTCTCCATACATAAAACAAACAAATATGGAGAAAGAGGTAACGGAGCCTCGTTTGGGTTGGAAAGCCTCTAGACGCTGGCCATTCTAGAGAATAGATAAAGACGAGCTAGAAACACAGCTCAAGATCAGATTAATAAGTAGCACAGGGAAGCCAAACTCCAATAACACCCATCGAAGAAAGTCCCAGTCAACTCTGTCGTAGGCTTTGTTCAGGTCAATCTTTACTGCCATACCCCCTCTCCTCATTTGCTTGATAGCATGTACAACTTCTTGAGTAATGAGCATGTAATCCACTGCCTTGCGTCCAGGTATAAGCGCCGCCTGAGCTGGATTAATCAGGTCAGCTAGATAAGGGCGTATCCTATTGATAATCACTTTCGTTAAAATTTTGTAGACCACATTACACAAACTAATCGGTCTATATTGCCCAAAGACATTGGATTGTCCACTTTAGGGATGAGGACCAGGAGTGTATCTGATATGTGTTGGGGTACCTCGCCAATGACAAAGGCACGTTGGACCATATTAACAACCGACCCTATAACATCATGCCACAAATTTTGGAAAAATAGAGGTTGCAGGCCATCTGGACCTGGAATCTTGCACGGTTTTATGGACTTGATTGCATAGTAAACCTCTGCTAGAGCAACTGGTTTGAGAAGAAGAGTTGTAGTCTCTGCAAGTAGGATCCGATTGTGTAACATCCCGTTACCCATGTGAGGGATAAAATTGTGAATTACAAGAATTATTGAGAAATTAGAAAGTGCAATTCATGTTTATGCTAAATTTGACATGCACATTTTTGCACATTAATATGATTATACATGCATTCATGACATTTTTCAGGTATAATTGAGTTGTTAATGTGATTAAAATATGTTTTGGCAATTTTTGGTATTATTTAGGATATTTTGGAATTATTTAGTGAAAATTTAGAAAAATATTGGTTTATGGGCCAATTATAAAGTGACAAGTGGATAAAATTCTGTGTGACATGTGGACCTATAGCTATGAGACAAATGGAAGAGTGACATGTGGGAGCCTTGCATGTTGACACATGGCCCACATGGAAGGAACACACGTGGTGTTGCTAGAGAGAAATAGCTGAAACTTAAAATAGTCTTTATGTCTTTGTTTTCATCGGAAACAATTTCTTTACAAAACCTCTTCTCTACTTCATCTACCGAAACTTGTGCTATTGATTTCACTCTCACCTGCTGGAGATTTTATGGAACCAAGTAAGTTATTCTATGTTATTTCTGCAGTGGAAATATATACATGCATGATGGAGGTTTCGGTGACGATTGAATTAACTGAAGATTTACAAACCATGGATATGTTGTTTTTATTGCATGTTTGAGAAACCATATTGTTGAACCATGATTTTGATGATGACTATTGTTAAAGATGAATACATGCATGAGAAGGTAAAGCAGTAGAGTTTCGGTGAATGCATGTGCTCAATGCCTTAGAGGAGGAGTTAAATTTGTGAATGTGGGAAAAAGGCAGAAACTTGGAATTTGCATGTATGAGAATCAGATGGTGGTGTTTTAGTGTAAATCTGGATTTTTGAATTGTATGTGTATTGATGAGCTAAAAATGATTTAGAAGAATTGTTTGAATGTTATTGGGTTAATTGATGTGAGAAAGTGAAGTCTGGGTTTGAAATTTGGAAAAAAAGAAATCGGGAAAGACGAGTTTCAGAACCAGACGTCGCGACTTATTCCTTTTTGTACGTCACGACGTGTGACTCATTCCTATTTGCACGTCGCGACATGTCTTTTTGTACGTCACGATGTGGGATTAATTGCACACCACGATGTAGGAGACTCCCCCTTAAACTCGTCGCGACGAACGTTGCAAAAATCTCGAGAAAAAATGAATTCTGGGCTGTTCGTCGCGATGTCACTTTTTGTCCTCGTCGCGACGAGCAACCCCTCCTTCGACTTCTCAAACATCCTTTCGTATTTTGACCATAACTTTCTCTATACTGATCCAAATTGAGTGATTTGTTATTTTATGTAAACTAGAGACATAGGGCTACAACTTTTATGAAACAATGAAGTTTTAATTCTGTCGCTAAGAGTTTCAATTTTTTGTTGGAAGTTGAGGTATGAATTTTGTTGGAACTTATGAACCGTCTAGAATATTTTGAGGATATCTCTTGGTGTACTGATCCAAATTAAAAAATGGGATCTGATTTAGAAGGATATCTCTTGGTGTCTTTAAAAAGATAAAAAAATGGGAGAATAACTTTACAGAAGGAAGTTTTGTCTAATTTGGTCATTTACCTGATCTGATTTAGTATGAAAAGTTGACCCGAATATGTTTTATAGGAAAAATCCGAAGTGGTCAATGAAGCTATGAAATTATTTGACATTGTTTGGTCCAATTCAATTGTAATTATACATGGTATTAATGATGATTTGATATCTGAATGTTTTCAATAAGGATCACGTCTTTATACCTCGGAATTGTCATTGAACATGCATTGTGCATACATTCTATACATTGATATTTTTATAAAAGAACCACTTGTGTATTTGTGCAAAATGTGATATTTGTGAATGTGTTTTGTATATTTTAGAGGAGCACATCGGATGTCAATCGAACATTGCCAGACCATCCAGGAAATAGCTTATTGGAGTGTACTGTGAGTCAACCTAGATGATTTCCTAGGATTGATCTGATTTGATTTGTTTACATTTCCAACATTACTAAACTGTTTGCGATTTGTTATGAATTATGGATTTTAAATTGTTTGAGGAGATCTATATTCAGGAATGTATTGGAAATGCTTTGATTATGGCTTTGAGTGCTGTGAAATTCTAGATGATATGTGAATCCTCAACGAAAGTTGAATGCCGGACTTAGGTCCAATGATTATGAGTTTCTGATTAAACATCATATGTGATTGTCTGATATTTGAATGCCGGACTTAGGTCCGATGATTATGAGTTTCTGATTGAATATCATATGTGATTTTCTGATATGGCATAATTAGTATTTAATGCATGTCATAAATGCATACTAAGATAAAGGCGTTGTGACTTGAGTAGCCAGTATGAAGCGCTTCCACGTAGAGCTTTGCTCCGTGATATATGTGTGTGCACGTAGAGCTATGCTCCGTGATTTTGTTTTGACTGAGCCCTATGGGCTAGTATTTGTATAAGTATGTGATAGGCACTCAGTCACAACAATAAGAACGAATGTGAGTCTCATGCATATAGCATTCATATAAGATTGTAATTCACGAATGATTTGCAAAGCTGTAATGAGTGACCATATGTTATGCCTTGTTATGTGAGTGTCTGAAAAATAGTTATGTTCTTAATGAATATCTGTGATATATGTGATGTTTGTATGTAATCCGGTGAAATCATCAATGATGGTTCACTCATTGAGTTGCAAAATTCATCAAAAATTGCAATGTGGCTTTTCAGGTTCTGAGGAATTTATCAGCAAGGCTAAATGGAATATAGCCACTGAGGTCTGATATGGATTAGGGGTCGGGATCAGTTTGCACCTGCACTGTAACATCCCGTTACTGATGTGAGGACATATCGGTAATTTGGATGGATTGAGCAGTGAGTGCATTCTTAATTGAATTGCACATATAGTTTGCCTCTGCATCAGTGATACATGAGTTAATTGCACATGCATACATAGTGACATGCATTCATGATTGTTCCAGCATATTAAATTGTGATTATGAGTGAATTGTGAATTTTGAGATAGTGAGTTAGAAATGATTTAAAGTGAATTAAGGGATAATATGAGCTGCATAGTTGAGCTAGAGAGAGAATTGAATGTTAGAGAATTGGAAATCGAAAATTTAGTATGAGATCGAGTGTTTTATATTTTTGAGGAATTATTAGAATTTTTGTAATAAGTCATTGAAATTAGAGATCGAAATTAAGTGAATTTGAGGATAGTGATCTATAGTGTTTAAACCAACCCTTATATATATATATATATAAGAGTTAGGTTTTTGTTTTGGGAGAAAAAGCCAAATCTTCCCTTTTCCTTCCTCTTTCCGTCGTCGATCGTGGTTCTCTTTCCTTGGAGATTTGCTTGCTTCCTTTTCCTTATGGTTGGAGAGTTGCTAGCAGCTTTGAGATAGATGATGATTGGCTTGGATTGAGGAGTTATCGTGATTGAGAGAAAGCTTGAGAAGTTTGGAGATTCTAGGGTTTCGATCAATCAGTGATTTGGTAAGTTTTGTTGTGTTTAATGTTGTATTTATGGTTGTTTATGGCATTTATGGTATTAAATGAGTTAGATAGGATAGTTGAATGGGTTTAATGGAGGTTCTAAGAGTATTAATGACAGAAATGAGAATCGGAGAAGGCAACCAATCGCGTCATGACGGCGTTGAGGTTGAGGGCTTCGTCGCGACGAATAAATTAAATTTATTCGCCGCAACGAGCTCGATTGACCCATGACGAGCGTCGTCATGACGAGCTAAGTGAAGACGTCATGACGGCGGATGAGTGTTACGCCGCGTCGAGTGACTCGTAAGGCGCCATGGCGGCGACTGTCGCGTCATGACGAATGGACATCGTCGCGACGAAGAAGCGATTTTCGAAGTGTAATAACTTGATTTTTGAGCATAACTTTTAGTGTAGACCTCCAATTGAGATGATCCTTGATTCGTTATGAGCTAGAGAAAGAGGTCTACAAGTGTGGTATTAATTGAGAGTTGAACTTTGATTTGAGAGATCATAATTTATCAAAAGAGAGTCTATTGCAGTATTGAATGCGACTTAAGTGTTATGTATTGAATAATTAGAGTTTCAATTGAGAATAATGGTATTGAGGGATATCATGGACCTAGTGAATAGTGAATTATGGATATAAAGTGCGAGATAGCGGAATTGGAATTAAGAGCTGGAAATCATGATCATGCATCATATTATTTTAAATTGAGACATGTGCATTAGTGAATTTGATTAATTGAGCATCTAGTGATGAGGATTCATTTGAATTGTTATAGAGGCACCGTTGGATCGACAGTCCACGGATATTGCTGGGACTTCCAAGCAGTAGCTCGGAAGTTACAGGTGAGTAAACTAGTTAGTTCCTCGACCCTTAAGTGATAATATGTGCTGTGAATATGTGAATTAGCTATGAATGTGAGTGTTTGTAAATTGTGAATTAAATGTGCGGAGTTTATGGTAGTGCTCGAGATGCGATAGATTGGTGATGCGATACATATATGTGTTAGTGATTGTGCGGTGTGAGTACTTTATAGTTGTGAGATACATGTGCGGAGGCTGCAGTGAATATTACGAAAGAGATAAATTGTGTTGAGTGAAATACATATATGTGCTAGTAGTATGTGTAAGTGCAAGTGCATGCAGACATAATTAACAGTGTATTTGGAGCTTAGTGATCGAGCTTTAAGCTCGATAATCGATGAATGGGCCTAAGGCCATAAAGGGATTAGTGCATACCAGGAGGGCTCTCTTATCCCTATAGTGAGTGGGCGATAGTGCATACCGGAGGGCTCTCTATTTGCCAAAATGTGAATATCGGCCTTCAGTCACCACAACGACATAAAAAGAGAATTTGCATACATTATGCATCGGCGTGTAGTGAAATTGAGAATGCGTGCAAATATGTAGCTGTGAAAGGATATGTTTGAGTGTGTTATAGCATAAAATGTGTATAGTGTTCTAAAATGTGTAAAGTGTTCATAATGTTTCCAAATTGTGTTAAAATATATCTATGTGATATATCATGTATATATGCATGAGTTGGGTGAACCATCGATGATGGTTTCTCATTGAGTTCATAAACTCACCCACATTGCAATATATTTTTAGGGCAGCGTTAGTAGGACTCTAGCTCCCGTGATAGATCTTCTGCGGTGAGAGTTAGTGAGCAAGTGAGCGATGGATCACAATTCGGTCGATTAGGCGTTATTTTGGGATGACCTAGTATAGCGTTTTTATCGGTTCCTTTTTGAATTTGTTGTATTTAGCTTGTAGGGGTGATAGATCGGGTCTATATTTTGGGATTGATATTTTGGAAATGGAAGTTTATTGTGGATTTTAAATTGTAGTGAATTGCATGATGAGTTTGATTTTATTGATGCTATGCGAGTGTTTAGTGATAGTTGCGAACGGTAGCACTTCCTTGCTGTGGGATATGCGTCGGAACGACCTACGGGCGTCGGTCGTACCTACTGATGGCCTTCGATTAGGTGGTATCAGAGCATGGTTTGACATCTTTTGGGCATAGTATCTTTTAGGCCTGAATTTCAGTGCGAAAAGTCGGAATTGATCAGAATTGTGATTTTATTATAGGTCATCCGTTCTTGGGGATCAAGTGGATCAACCAGCTGACCTAGGATCCGTGGGAGCTAGTAGAGAGTCCCCTATGCCTCATTCTGATGAGTTGCCTCCCAGAGTTCCCGTGAGACGGGAGAGGAGGTACGATAGACTGCGTAAGCAGGGAGCGGTCGACTTCTATGGAAGCACCGACCCTGCTGAGGTTGAGGGATGGTTAGAGCGGACTGAGAGAGTCCTGGACCAGATGGATTGTGACTCAGAGGAGAGGTTCGACTATCTGATGTCTTTGCTTGAGGTCCCGCTACAGTTGGTGGAGGGCTGTTCCGGCGATTCTACCAGGCCCTGTTTATTGACTTGGGATGATTTCCTGCGGGCATTTAGAGATAATTTCATGCCCAAGGTTTATCTAGAGATGAAGATGCAGGAATTTCTTGAGCTGAGACAAGGGCGGATGTCGATGGTGATTATGAGGTGCGATTTAATGAGTTAGTGGGATATGCCTCTTCTTTGATTGCTTGAGTCGGCGGATCTTAGTAGATTTGAGGCGGACTCAATTTTGAGATCCGTGCCGATTATTGGCGGATATGGGTTCCTTTGTTGGTGAGGCATTCTTTGTGAGGATAAGCGATTCTTGAGACAGAGCAGTAGTCGGCGAGGTCCCGTGGCAAGAGACCGAGTGGCGATCGAGGCGGTGAGAGTAGAGGATTGAGTAAGCGCCGAGCCGGGACTTTCAGTCGTCTGGCGGTGGTAAGCGATCAGATTTGGGCAAAGAGGTCGATTTGCTCGAGCTAGCGATGGCGTAATGCAGTCTTTAGAGTTGAACGAGTATCCCATGTGTGAGTATTATGAGAGGAGGCACATGGGGAGTCTTTGAAGACTACGGAGCATGTCTTAAGTGTGGTTCGATGGACCACCGACTCAAAGTGCCCTATCTTGTTGAGGCCAGTCTGCTATGTGGGTAGATCTGGCAAGGCTACCACAGTGCAAAGCCGTGGAGGTGGATCGAGGTTGAGGCCGAGGTAGAGGCGAGGCCGAGCCGAGGATTGATAGTGAGGTCTAAGGGACGGAAGCGGCAGACAGCGGTCCCGTGGCGAGTCTATCTTATGACTCGGCGGAGGCGCGAGTCTCAGGATGTTGTTGCGGGTATGCTTCGATTTACGGTTTTGAAGCATATGCATTGATGGATCTGGATCCACACATTCATTCATTGCACGCGTATGACATGTAGACCGCATTGTGATAGAGAGATTGCGGTGTGGGTTAGAGGTGAGTACACCTCTAGGTAGTCTGACGGTGTTGGGAGAGGTGCGCAGGGTGTGTCGATGGTGATCGATCGAGGCAAAGTTGAGTCTGAGACCTCATAGTTTATCTTTGAGAGATTGATCGATTCAGGGATGGGTGACTTCTGCGCATAGGGCTGTGATGGATTGTTGTACTAAGGAGGTTGTGTTAGAATCTCCTGGTCGACTAGAAGCTGTTTTCGAGGTATTAGTCAGGCAGAGCCAGCGAGGATGATCTCGTTTATGAGTGCCACGAGGTTGATCTTGAGGAGGCTGTGAGGCCTATTTGGCTCATGTGATTGATTCCAGGGTTGAGCAGTGGTTGGAGGATATACTCGTGATTAGGAATTTACGGATGTGTTCCCGATGAGTTCTGGGGCTTGCTTGGCCGGATCGGAGATAGAGTTTCCTATAGACCTCGTTCGGTGCAGCTCTATATCTATTCCTCCATATAGGATGGCACCGGTGGAACTAAGGGAGCTTAAGGCTCGATTCAGGGAGTTGTTGGATAAAGGGATTCATTAGGCCGAGTGTTTCGCCGTGGGGAGCTCCAGTGTTGTTTGTGAAGAAGAAGGATGGGACATTGAGATTGTGCATCGATTATAGGCAGCTTAATCGGGTTACTGTCAAGAACAAGTACCCACTGCCTAGGATTGATGATTTATTTGATCAGTTGTAGGGAGCTCGAGTGTTTACCAAGTTGGACTTGAGATCCGGGTATTATCAGTTGAGGATTGAGGAGGCCGATGTGCCTAAGAGTGCTTTCAGGAGCAGGTACGGGTATTTCGAGTTTCTAGTGATGCCGTTTGGGTTGACCAATGCCCCGGCAGCCTTCATGGCTTTGATGAATAAGGTATTTCAGCCCTACCTGGATCAGTTTGTGATTGTATTCATTGATGATATTCTAGTGTATTCGAGGAGTAGTCAGGATCATGCGGAGCATTTGAGGACGGTGTTGCAGATTATGAGAGAGAGGCAGCTGTATGCCAAATTCACGAAATGTGAGTTTTGGCTTGATGAGGTAGTATTTCTAGGCCATATTATTTCTGGTGAGGGTATCTGGGTGGATCCTCACAAGGTTGAGGTAGTGAGAAGTTGGGAGATACCGAGGAACGTGTCAGAGTTGAGGAGTTTCCTCGGACTAGCAGGATATTACCAGAGGTTTGTCGAGAGGTTTTCAGTGATCTCAACCCCTTTGACAAAACTTCTGAGGAAGAATATGGCCTTCAGTTGGACTGATGAGTGTCAGAGGAGCTTTGAGGAGCTTAGGCATCGATTGACTATGGCGCCAGTGTTGGCTTTGCCGTCAGGGTCCGAAGGATTTGAGGTTTCGATGATGCTTGCGGCGAGGATTAAGCGATTACGATGCAGCATGGGAGAGTGATAGCGTATGCCTCGAGACAGTTGAGGTCTCATGAGAGGAATTATCCAGTGCATGATTTAGAGTTGGCTGCAATAGTGTTTGCTCTGAAGGTCTGGAGACATTATCTATATGGGGAGACGTTCCAGATCTTCACTGATCATAAGAGTCTGAGATATCTGTTGAGTCAGCGAGAGTTGAATTTGAGACAGAGGAGGTGGATTGAGTTACTGAAGGACTATGACTGCACGATTGAGTACCATCCAGGGAAGGCCAATGTGGTGGCAGATGCTTTGAGTAGGAGATCTCATGTCAGTGCAGCTCAGATTCAGATTGAGAGATTGCCCAGCCTGATTCAGTTGAGAGCACTTAATGTGCAGATGGATTTGGCTCAGGATGGAGCTTTGATTGCTACTCTGAGACTGAGGCCGATGTTGCAGGATCGTATCAGGAGAGTGCAGGATCAGGACCCAGTGTTAGTGAGACTAATGGATAGGGTCAGATCAGGGTTGCCTGCTGAGTTTGAGTTGAGAGATGGGACTCTTTGGATGGGTCAGAGATTGTGTGTGCCAGATGTGGAAGAGCTGAGACGAGAGATCTTAGAGGAGGCTCATGTGGCCACTTATGCGATGCATCCTGGAGTCACCAAAATGTATAATACTCTTAAGTTGCATTTCTGGTGGCCAGGCATGAAGAGGCAAGTGGCAGAGTTTATTTCTCGGTGTTTGACGTGCCAGCAGGTTAAGGCTGAGCACCAGGCCCCAGTTGGGAGATTGCATTCGTTACCCATTTCGGAATGGAAATGGGAGCGAATTACCATGGATTTTATTATGGGATTACCGAGGACGCCGAGACAGCATGATGCGATCTGGGTCATGGTGGACCGATTGACCAAATCGGCTCATTTCTTGCCAGTGCAAGAGAATAATACTCTCGATCAATTGGCCCAGAAGTATATGGCAGAGATTGTGCGATTGCATGGGGTCCCAGTGTCGATTGTGTCGATATAGGGATCCCAGTTTACTTGAGGTTACGGAGGAGCTGCGATCGACTTTGGGTTCGAGGCTGAACTTTAGTACAACGTTTCATCCTCAGACAGATGGGCAGAGTGAGAGGACTATCAAGACTGTTGAGGATATGCTAAGAGCTTGTGTATTAGAGTTCAGAGGTGCTTGGGATCAGTACTTGACTCTGATTGAGTTTGCGTACAATAATCAGTACCAGAGCAGTATTAGGATGGCACCGTATGAGGCCTTGTATGGCAGACCTTGTAGATCACCTCTCTACTTAGATGAAAAGGGTGTGAGGATGCTTGAGGGTCCCGAGCTGATCCAGGATACCGTGGATAAAGTGAGAGTGATTGGTCGCATTAAAAGCGCGCTCGGGATGAAACAGAAGAGTTATGTGGATCAGCATCGGCGTGAGATGGAGTACAGTGTGGGTGACAGAGTGTTCCTCCGAGTTTCACCTTGGAAAGGAGTGTTGAGATTTGGCCGTAGGGGCAAGTTGAGTCCCCGGTATATCGGTCTATATGAGATTACTGAGAGGATTGGACCGTTGGCCTATAGATTGAGATTGCCTAGTGAGATGTCGCAGTTGCATGATGTGTTTCATGTGGTATGCTCGGAGATACCGCTCGGATCAGACCCATGTGATTCCGGCTCGAGATTGAGATAGAGTGATTTGAGTTATGTTGAGGAGTCGGTCTGATTATTGGATCATGGGTCAAGCGGTTGAGGCGGGGTAATTCCATTGGTGAAGGTCTATGGAAGAACCATTCGTCAGAGGAAGCGACTTGGGAGACTGAGGAGCACATGAGGAGGCAGTACCCTCATCTGTTCGACCAGTCAGGTATGAAATTTCAGGATAAAATTTTATTTAGGAGGGGAGAATTGTAACATCCTGTTACCGATGTGAGGACATATCGGTAATTTGGATGGATTGAGCAGTGAGTGCATTCTTAATTGAATTGCACATATAGTTTGCCTCTGCATTAGTGATACATGAGTTAATTGCACATGCATACATAGTGACATGCATTCATGATTGTTCCAGCATATTAAATTGTGATTATGAGTGAATTGTGAATTTTGAGATAGTGAGTTAGAAATGATTTAAAATGAATTAAGGGATAATATGAGCTGTATAGTTGAGCTAGAGAGAGAATTGAATGTTAGAGAATTGGAAATCGAAAATTTAGTATGAGATCGAGTGTTTTATATTTTTTAGGAATTATGAGAATTTTTGTAATAAATCATTGAAATTAGAGATCGAAATTAAGTGAATTTGAGGATAGTGATCTATAGTGTTTAAACCAACCCTTATATATATATATATATATAACAGTTAGGTTTTTGTTTTGGGAGAAAAAGCCAAATCTTCCCTTTTCCTTCCTCTTTCCGTCGTCGATCGTGGTTCTCTTTCCTTAGAGATTTGCTTGCTACCTTTTCCTTATGGTTGGAGAGTTGCTAGCAGCTTTGAGATAGATGATGGTTGGTTTGGATTGAGGAGTTATCGTGATTGAGAGAGAGCTTGAGAAGTTTGGAGATTCTAGGGTTTCGATCAATCAGTGATTTGGTAAGTTTTGTTGTGTTTAATGTTGTATTTATGGTTGTTTATGGCATTTATGGTATTAAATGAGTTAGATAGGATAGTTGAATGGGTTTAATGGAGGTTCTAAGAGTATTAATGACAGAAATGAGAATCGGAGAAGACGAACCAGTCGCACGTCGCGACGAGCGTTGAGGCCTGAGGGCTTCGTCGCGACGAATAAATTAAATTTATTCGCCGCAACGAGCTCGATTAACGCCATGAGCGGCGTCGTCATGACGAGCCAAGTGAACGTCGCGACGAGCGGATGAGTGTTCGCCGCGTCGAGTGACTCGTAAGCGCTTGGCGAACGACTGTCGCGTCATGACGAAGGGCGATTTTTGAAGTGTAATAACTTGATTTTTGAGCATAACTTTTAGTGTAGACCTCCAATTGAGATGATCCTTGATTCGTTATGAACTAGAGAAAGAGGTCTACAAGTGTGGTATTAATTGAGAGTTGAACTTTGATTTGAGAGATCATAATTTATCAAAAG
This sequence comes from Erythroxylum novogranatense, assembly GCA_029891385.1. Classification (NCBI taxonomy): domain Eukaryota; kingdom Viridiplantae; phylum Streptophyta; class Magnoliopsida; order Malpighiales; family Erythroxylaceae; genus Erythroxylum; species Erythroxylum novogranatense. The sequence goes on from CM057225.1 coordinate 75,113,271, forward strand.
AGAGTCTATTGCAGTATTGAATGCGACTTAAGTGTTATGTATTGAATAATTAGAGTTTCAATTGGAGAATAATGGTATTGAGGGATATCATGGACCTAGTGAATAGTGAATTATGGATATAAAGTGAGAGATAGCGGAATTGGAATTGAGAGCTGGAAATCATGATCATGCATCATATTATTTTAAATTGAGACATGTGCATTAGTGAATTTGATTAATTGAGCATCTAGTGATGAGGATTCATTTGAATTGTTATAGAGGCACCGTTGGATCGACAGTCCACGGATATTGCTAGGACTTCGAGCGTGAGCTCGGAGTTCTGGTGAAGTAACCTAGTTGGTTCCTCGACCCTTAAGTGATAATATGTGCTGTGAATATGTGAATTAACTGCAAATGTGATTGTTTGTAAATTGTGAATTAAATGTGCGGAGTTTATGAGTAGTGCTCTGAGATGCGATATATTGAGTGATGCGATACATATATGTGTTAGTGATTGTGCAGTGTGAGTACTTTATAGTTGTGAGATACATGTGCGGAGACTGTGAGTGAATATTCTGAAAGAGATAAATTATGTTGAGTGAAATACATATATGTGCTAGTGACTGTGTAAGTGCAAGTGCATGCAGACATAATTAACAGTTGTGACTGGAGCTTAGTGATCAGAGCTTTAAGCTCGATAATCAGTGAATGGGCCTAAGGCCATAAAGGGATTAGTGCATACCGGAGGGCTCTCCTATCCTATAGTGGCGGGCGTGGTGCATACCCGAGGCTCTCCTATCCCTATAGTGGCGGGCAGTGGTGCATACCCGTAGGGCTCTCCTATTTGCCAAAATGTGAATATCAACGCCACCACAACAACGACATAAAAAGAGAATTTGCATACATTATGCATCTGACTGTGTAGTGAAATTGAGAATGCGTGCAAATATGTGGCAACTGTGAAAGGATATGTTTGAGCTGTGTTATAGCATAAAATGTGTATAGTGTTCTAAAATGTGTAAAGTGTTCATAATGTTTCCAAATTGTGTTAAAATATATCTATGTGATATATCATGTGTATATGCATGAGTTGGGTGAACCATCGATGATGGTTTCTCATTGAGTTCGCAAACTCACCCAACATTGCAATATATTTTTTAGGGCAACGTTAGTAGGACTCTAGCTCCCGTGATAGATCTTCCTGCAGTGAGAGTTCGTGAGCAAGTGACGCGATGGATCACAGGTCGGTCAGCTGGGGCGATTCTTTTGGGATGACCTAGTATAGGCGTTTTTATCAGTTTCCCTTTTTGGACTGTTGTATTTAGCTTGTAGGGGACTGATAGACTGGTCTATATTTTGGGATTGATATTTTGGAAATGGAAGTTTATTGTGGATTTTAAATTGTAGTGAATTGCATGATGAGTTTGATTTTATTGATGCCATGCGAGTGTTTAGTGATAGTTGCGAGCGGTAGCACTTCCTTGCTGTGGGATATGTGTCAGAACGACCCACGGGCGTCCCGGTGCGTACCCTACAGTGAGGGGGCGCTACATGCACATGCCTTCATTTGCTTTATTTTTGAATTATGTTCAACGAGAATTGTACAAAGTGTATGTAAACGATTTGGTAAAGAAATGACTTTATGGTTTCAAGTATTTTGTGTCTAAAATGGGCCCAAATTTAAGGTTGAATACTAATGTTAATCATTGTCACTTGTAAATGGAAATGTTTTTAAATAACGTGGGCCCAATTTGATTAGTATTTTCCGTTTGCATGTTCCTTAATTTAAAATAAACAAAAGTTTTGTAATGAATTTTGATTGAATGATCGTTTTAGCATGCCACCCTTTCGGGGTACGTACTCGGATATCACCATGGATGTCGGGTACGTGTCTTGTGAGAGTGGGGTGCTACATTTTGGTATCAGAGCCCAGCTTTAGTATCTTACATGGGCAGTTTTTGACATATGTGTTAAGTTACGTGCATTTCAATCATGTCTTAGCAGGCAGTAGCAACTGATCCCTAATTTGAGTTGCATTTATATGAGTCACATACATGAGCATTTGTTAAGTGTTTGAATTGATGGAATTAGTGGGAAGAATGATGATCTGTCTGACTATAAGAAAATGAAAGTTTGTGGATATTTAGAAAGGGAAAATAGTATATGGCTATATATGATAAATAATGATGTAATGTATTTGCATTGGTGGATGTATTATGGAATACGATATCGATATTGTACTATGGTAAGATATCCCTGAATGGGATATAGATATGAATACATTATCATAGATTGATTAAGGAAAGTAATGATATAAAGATGAATGACGAGATTTAGAGTGTACAAGCTAAGTTGAAAGAAATAAAAATTTCTATAACTTTGAGGGGTCAAACTTGGACTTGAAATGATTGTCGAATAAAGGTGATATGAGTTATGATTCACTATAAGAATATGTTGGTGGAATTGCGATCGGGATTTTAGGACAATGAGTCCGAATTGATGGTGAAAATACGTATATATGACGATATAGTGGTAAATGGAAGATGGGATAAAGATAGTGAGAATTGTAAAAGTTGTCATAGTTTAGTTAATTTGTTATTTTGTGAGCACATATTTAAGAATGGGATTACTATGACAAGTGTGAGAATCGAGCACATAAAAATTATATGGGTGGAGAGGATATAAGAAGCAATCTATGGGATATGAATAATTTGTTAGTCATAGTTCCCATAATTTAACGTCTATGATGAATTAGAGTAATAAATGAAAGTGCTTATGGTTATCGATCGGGGTATAGATTGAGAGTGTTAAAGATGATATTGTGTGAGATGAAATTGAGGAAAAAGAAGAAGGGCAAGATTGTGACATAGTTCCCACAACCGAGGTTAGGCGCGAAAAAAAAGAAGAGATAAGTGTTTTCCTAAATCAAATGAGATTAAGATATTCTGAGCATAAGTTGTTAATTAGTGATTTGTCTTAAATACATCTTTAGATGAGATGTAATGATTATGAATAGTTGAAATTGACCCTTTTGGGATATTAAGAATTTTTGATGAGCAATGATGAGAATAGTTGATTGATAAGGATTAGATGAACAATCTAGTCGACAGTAGCAAGAAATCCTCTTTGGAAGAAGAATCTCACCGAATCAAGTTTAGTAGACCAGTTGGTTTACTTTTAAAGAATGAACAAAAATGGAATAAATTAAAAGAAGAATATTGGAGCTCTAATCCTAACGAAGACTTAAGCATAAGATGTAAAATATGCTACAGAGAGAGTGTATGTATTTTGTTTGAGGTAAAGTATCCACCTGTGTAATTAGATTCTAAAATTTGAGGTGGCGCTATTGCTAATATGAGGAGAACTTAGGCCCACATTACTTTATATGAAAATATGCTCTGGGAATACAAATTGATTTGATGAGTATGTTGCCAATACAGGAAGTTAAGTTTGTGAATAAATTGAAATGAGTGGAGACACTAGTTAGAATGGTTCGACATTGCAATAAGCCAACGTGAAATCAGAGGAAATCGTACAAATGGAAGAACCATTAGAGAAAATAAGTCAATTGAGAAATTAACAAAAATATGAGATAATATTATGTCATTGAGGAATCAAGTGCGTAAGGAATTACGAGAACAAATCATGGGAACAAAGAGTTTTGGCAATATTTGTTAGAGTTAACCACACCCCTGAAAGTGTCATGGTATTGAAGAATAAAGAGATCCAATTTTGTTTGATCAATTAGTGGTTTTGATCATATCTTGAATGTATTCGAAGAGTTGAAAAGAATATTTTGATTACTTAAGAAAGTCTGTGGTTTCGAATATATGTATGAAATTATGTCTGTGCATTAAAGTGAAAGCTATGTGTAGCATATTTAGTTATTCGATGCATATCATATAATGCATGTTCTGATAAAGGTGTTGTGATCGAGTGGCGGTCTAAAAGAGCTTTAAGCTCGAATTACTGCACGAGCTTTGCTCCGTGATTTCTGTTTCTAACTGAGCCTAATGGCCAGTACCTTTATCTGTATCGGAAAGGCACTTGATCACAACAAATAGTATCACATTCGGAGATTTTGTATTATGCAATGAGGTTCCACATCAGAAATTAAGATGCACTGTGTTGCAGCATACCAAACTGATTTTTGTATGCATAGAGACAATTAGTCTTATGAGTTGAATGTTTGATATATGATTTGAAATTTGTTGAAATAGCCATTGCTTTGAAAGCTTGGAGACACTATTGGTGTAGTGAAACATTTTGGATTTTATATTCAGATAAATAAAGTTTGAGGTACTTATTGAGTTTGAAATAATTTTTGTACGAGACTGTGACAATAGACAGAAGTATTGAAGGACTATAGGTATTCAAATGAATACTAATTTGGTAAAACTAGTGTACATATTTGTTGCTTGACCAGAAAATTCAATAAAGGAATAGTACAAATTCAGATATTATGGTTACTAAATATAGTGCAATGAAGAGCATAGAATATTGAGTTGACTTTTGGGCAAATCAAAGTACTATTAGCAAACGAAGGTAAAATCAGTTTTGCATGAGCAGATTAGCAAAGCCCAACTTGAGGATTCAGAAATTATGAATTTTATTGAGGAAATTGGAAGTCGATAATGAATATGAATGTTGAGTTGAACAGGAAAAGAGTACCTTGTGATTGTAATATGAAGTTTGTGTGCACAATAAAGATGATTGAGTAAAACATTGTCAAAGATAGCATAAATAACAGCCTATGCTATACATCCTAGTAGGAATTCGATGAAATAATGTTTAAAGTGACTACATGTAATTGTGCCAATAGTCTTAACTATTAGGGATACTGTAACACCCCACACCCGTAAGACCCGAACCCGATATCGTTGGTGATATCCGAGTCCGTGTCCCACGAGAGTGGCGTACTACATCGATCGATTTAAAATTCAGTATATATTTTTCTTTTCTTTTGTAGCCATTAACTCCACGTTCACACGGCAAACACACGTAAGTAATTAAAATCCGTGTTCAATAAAACCAGTTTCAGCTTATTACGGTCATCCATAATAATTACAATCGAATGCAAGAAAACATTAATACCACAAGGCTCGGTAAAATACAATGCCTTGTTATACGGTGATTGCGAATACGGTTTACTAAGACACTAATGCAGAACACGAACCGATCCCGATCTCTAACCTTTACTGCCTACATAGACATACTCCGTGTCAACCGGGTATTCTTGAGACTTGAAAAATAGATGCAAATTTTGGGTGAGTTTTGCGAACTCGGTGAAAACCATCATCGATGGTTCACTAAATCATGCATTACGCCCATGGCGTCTGATGCAATCTGATAATCATCAATTACCAATAAGCAATCATTAACCATATCGATAAATAAACCATTAACAATAACACATACCATCACGAAGCGGTACTTTCACAAAAGCAGTCATTTATGCGAATGCAATGCATATGTGACTCTTTCCAGATTATTCATATTGTGCCTAAGTGCTCAGTCAGTGTTCAGTGGGGACGCGTCGAGGATTTCTCCCTCGGGCTCGTGGCGGTCGATGACAAATATGAGAGCTCGAAGCTCTTATCAGTAATAATAGCAACTTGGGGCACGCCCATTATCTGATCATGCAATTATGCATGCGATCGATGTTAGTAAATATGCAGTATTTGGCTATAAAGCCCAGTGTATCAGTAAATCCACGATATGGCTATAAAGCCCAGTATAGCAGTGTTCAGTATGGTGGCTATAAAGCCCAGTCTATCAATATCAGTATCATTCAGTACAGTAAAATCATACAATACAATCATCCACTTTTATACATGCCAGAAATCATACAATTCCCCTTTGCACGTAATTCACGTTGAGCATGTAAACAACCAGAAATTTGAGAAACCAACTAGGTTACTCACCTATTACTTCCGAGCTAATGCCGGAAAACCTCTGTGACGTCGGTCAATCGACGCTCCAATTGGACCTCTATATGAATCGAGAAAAAGTACGAGTCCTTAAATATGAAATTTGTGCTCATGTTGATGAGATATGCATGTTCATGAATTCCGGTCCTAATTCAATATTTTCCCATAATAAAATTCTATCAAAATTAGAAATCCATAAGGCCGACGGTGCATAATTCGGACCTCAATAGGTCCTCAATTAAATAAAGCAGTGTTTGAAGTTAAAATCGATAGGGGCTCGTCAAATTCCGCCTAAAATTCCGTTTTCTCATAATATGAAATTAAATATTCAACGAATCCGATGCCTCTGGAATTAGGTCAATCGGACGTCGGGGAAAGAAATTGACAAAAGAACAATTGGATCAATAATGCCAAATAATAATCAAAACAATAATATATATATATCTCCATCGCTTTGCTCATGGGCAAGACGCCCTCGAGGCGATTTCACCTACTGTCGTCGGGCGAGGCGTCGCCCTCATGACCAGCCTCTTTAAATCTCGCCCTCATGGCTAACGTCGCCCTCATGAGACGGCGACTGTCTCGCCTCCATGAGGCGACATATCGCCTCATGAGAGGGCCCTTACGCCTGCCCTCCTTCTTTCCAAATTAAAATCCCAATTTCCAATTACTCTAACTTTTAACACACAAATCAGAAAAATACCCACTATACCTCATTGGAAAGCTTATGAAAAGCTCTACAATTCTCAAGAAGACCATAAAAATCAATTCCAACCCTAAGGGTGTCAAATAAGCCATCAAACCTTCTGCCTTCACAATTTCCCTCAACACAGGGCAGTACATTTACAATTTCATAACTCACTGATTCCTTAGTAATAAATTACCACAAAAATATGCTTAATAAGTTCACAATGTCCTCTACAACTTTCATGAACAACCCAAAATCAAATTCTATTTCTAAACTAGTCAATTAATTCATTCAATGTCACTGTCCCTGAAATCCTTCAATTTGGGCAGTAACCTTACAAGAGGCATAACTTCCAGTATACAAGTCAATAAATTCAGAACTTTATATCCCTGAAAAGATAACATCTCAAACTTCAATTTCCATGAAGCACTCAACATCCAATTTGATCTCTAACAATTTCAAAACAGTTATGGAAGTTTCTGTTATGATCAGTCACTCATAACCTAATGTAGGGTTCACTTTTAAAAAATCATAACTCCCAATTCTGACTTCTAAAAATCACAAACCTTATGTCATTTTCAAGGTAATCTCTTCCTATACAACTTTTCAGAAGCTCACTAACACTAGTTCAGTCCACATAAAATGTTAAAATTGCCTCTAATCAGTAAACTCACAAAATCACACTTAAGCTAGGTTTCATCCAAACTGCTCAAAACCAGTCATTAGTAATCAATTCATATCTCCCAATATATAATTCCAAAAATAGCAAGATCAGTAGAAATGGAAAGATAATCAAATATGCTACAACTTCCATGAAGACCATTCTCCCTAATTCCATTTCAATTAATTCATAAAAATCAACAAAACTTAGATGTCATGGTTGCGATTACTGTTCATAGGCAATGGAACAGGAACTTTCCCATTCAAAAATTCACCCTTCTATCATTGAAATTAAACAACACCTATTTCACACTAAATTGAAGCCAACATCCCAAAGTTTCAGTGGCCACTAACCTTACCTCATTTTCATTTCTACACAATAAGTTATGAATAAAACAGTAACATCAATTATAATTCCAATTTTCCAGATTTAAGGTTAACCTTAGTTCACCCACTTCTAATTCCTTTTTCACATCACTAGACATCAAAATAAATACAAATTAAATATAAATACAGTCATACATATATTAGGGCTAACACTGAAAAATTGGAAGCATTAAATTCCTCAATTCAAATACTCAAATAATTATCCATATTCAATTCAATATCAAACCATATCATTAACTTCAATGCATCCTCATCTAACCTCATCCCCTTTCCTTCAAATCATAATAATCATCACTTTAATGCCCACCTAAACCTAATACATGCTTTAAACCCTTTTATTAACTATCCCACACTATCATGGCATTGAATCCATATAAAAGACATCATTTAAAGCTTAAACCTTAAATGGATACTTGATACATACCTACTTCAAAAGCCTCCTTTAAAGCTTCAACAACCAATCTCTACACCAAGGTACTAACCTCTTTCCCTTCTCAAGCATGCACAAAACTCATCCTCTAACTTTGAGGGAATCAAAGAGAGGAGCTTGAAGTTATGGAGAAAGATGAGAAGAGTGCAAAAATTTCGATGGTTTCTATCAAGAGAGTTTCTGTTGTATATCTTTCGGATGGCTTAACAAAGCCTTTAAAACAATTTATTATCCTTTCCTTTCCTTTAATAACAATACATATCCGTAAGCATTGAGATGGAGCATTTAATGTCTCTTTATAAATGGCAAATTCTCATTGGTTTCAAGGTCAAAGAAAAGTCAAAGTATATTTGTTTAATCCAGTCCAACCAAAATTTTACTCCATTTCACTCCAATGGCCCTACTTTCAGTCCCAAAATAAAATACCCAATATTACAGTATCAGTGGGTAGCGATTTTTGCTACCGAGAATCGACCGGTTCGCCAATTGGTGATTTATCCGGTCCGAGAAATTTCCCCGAATTATTTTTCTGAGAATTAATGAAATTCCCTAAAATTATAAAACAAGTAACAGTGCACTCTAAATAATTTTTAATCACAACAATTACCTTTTCTACCCCAAAACACGTTTAGGCTGATTCTGGCGATTTTGCGGTCAGGAATTTTCTCCGGAAAAATCCAGAAAATTCCTAAAATCCTAAAATGTAAAACCATTTATGGTGCAGTCCAAACAATTTTCCAAACTCCATTATCCCATGAATTCCAATAAAATTGCTTTAGGCCCAATTACCGGGAATGTCATGAATGCATTTACCGTAATTCCATATACACAATTGATACTGTGTATCGATCCTATTATGCATGAACAGTACTAAATATTCCCTATTAGTCTCATCCTATGCCAATTTTACTATTTTACCCTTCCAGGAGGGGGGTGGGATGTTACAGATACGTCTCCTAAAAGTTTATAGTTTGGAGTTCATAGAAAATGAGGTCAATGTTTAGTTTTAATTGAATTGAAGCATAACATTCAATATCATTGTGATATCATTCGAAGCTCATATAAGATGTTACATGACAGAATGAGTCGACCACCTTTATATTTAGGTGAATAAGGCCTAAAAATAGTTTAAGGCCAGAAGTGATAGGAGACGTTTATGATAAGTGAAATTGATGTGTATTAGAATTAAGTGACTCAAGCAAAACGAATGAATTAGGTGGATCAACACCAAAGATTGGAATAAAGAGAGTTAGACACATGAGTTAAATGTATTCAAACAAAAGAGATATGAAATATCAAGCAAGAGATGAATTGTTTTTGACAGTAACACCTTGCCAAGGTGTACTTAAGATAGGAAAAAAAGGGTGAGTTAACCCGACATAAAATTGTCCATATGAAAAGTTTGTAATAAAAGGACCATTAACATGAGTTTGTAACACCGACAAGATGTCTTATATACTTTAAGTATGATATGTGAGTGTGATAAGAAATAGTGATATGATCTGACCTAGATGTAATGTCAAAACTAGAAGTGAAAATTTTGAAGTATCCCAAATTTATTGAGGAGACAGACAAGGTTGTGTGATATCTGAATAAGTAACGGGAAAATCGATTGATTCCGTTGACTATAGTTAAGTAAAAGAAATTATTCGAGTGATATTGTCAAATGGGAAATAGTAGAGAATATGATGAAAACTTACCCCTACCTGTTTGATTAATTAGGTAAGAATTTCGAGGAAAAAATTTTTGTTAGGAGGGGAGAGTTGTAACATCCCAATATGTTGGACCCTGAATTTTTTTTAATGATGTTTTTAAGCATGAATTGCGTTAATTATGTGTTTATTCCTTAGTTTGATTAATTTTGGAGTATTAGTGGATAATTGAGGTTTATTTGAGTTTAATGTGGTCTAAATGGAAATTATAGGATAAAAATATATGAGGGCATTTTGGGAAGAGTGCTTGAGGTGGAGTGATTTAGGTTTGTCTAGGAGGGGTAAGTTGGTCCTTAGGGTTAAGAAAGAGTTAGAGAAATTAGAAGAAGGAAAAGAAGAGGAAAAGAGAAAAGAAAAGAAGGAGAAGTCGTAGGTGAGGAAGAAGAAGGAGAAAAGTGGGATATTCGATCTGGGTGATTTCTGGCTGATTCGAAGTGTTTCCGGGTAAGTTTCACTCTGTTTAACCTTGTTTCGGTTGGATTAAACTAAAAGATAGGATGAATGTATGTAATCGATGGTTTAGGGTTTTTAAGGCAAAAATGGTTAAATTTCTTGGGTTGATGCGTTTATGACTGATTTTGAGTTGCTGCTGGGTTAAAAAGGTAGTATAAGACTTGATCTAAGGTTTAGATGTGTTGCATTTGGTTGAGGGAAGGATTGAAATCAAAAAATGCAGGAAAAATGGGGTTCGGAGTTGCCTCTCCGACCCGCACGTCACGACGTGCTCATGAGCACGCCGCGGCGTGCGAAAAAGGAGGCATGCTGCCACAAATGATGTGCACGCCGCAGCGCACAAATGTACACGTCGCGACGTGCGTGAGGTGAGCACGTCGCGACGCACACATTTGTGCTCGTCGCATCGAACCAGGCTTCGTCGCGGCAAGCTGGGGTCGTTCGCCGCGGCGAGCCCCAGGTTGTCCGAAAGAGAAATTTTTGGTATTTTTTTGGGCATATCTTTTGGTGTAGATGTCCAATTGAGGTGATTTTTGATTCATTGTGAACTAGAGATCAAGGGCTACAAGTTGTATGAAGAAGGGAAGTTCAGAATTTGCCTTGAAGGGTTCAGAATTTTAGGAGGAGGTCGAATATAGACTTTTATTGCTTTATTTTGGATTTCTAAGCTTTGAATATTTTATGTAGATATTGATTGAATGAGAACTTGGTTTATTATAGGAAACCAAGCCGACCTGACCCAATCGCAAGATGAAGGACACCAGTGAGTCGGATACTCGAGCGATATTAGGTGGGTAATATATTTATAGTTATTGTGTGATTAGGCAAATTCTTGCTTATGTGTGAATATATGTATGATGAAGTGCATGAATTTTGAACGAACATGTGATTAACTGTTTAGCATGAATTGTTATGAGATTTGAAGAAGCATGAGAACTGATAGAATTTGAGCATGTTATGCCTCGACTTCGGTCATGGCATTTTGAATAAATGAAAGTTTGAAAGCATATCATCTGATAAAATGATTATGAGCATGATTTTGTGCTTTTGTTTGGGCGAGAGTGGAACCATTTTGTTCGTCACGTGCACGTCGACAAGAGCTTTCTCCCCGCTGCCCGCTTGTGGCCTATGAGATCCGAATGGACTCATTTCGTTCAGGGTGTAAACTTCGGTTTCTCCCTTTTGTTTCCATGGAACCCTCGAGCTATTGTGATGTGCATTGCATATGCGAATTATTCATTGTGAAGCATACTTTGTAACATATTTGTGAGTTAAATTAATTATGCTGAATGCGTAAATTTCTTGGTTAGTATGTCAGTGCTAGAATTGTTGCATGTATATATATATATACATACATATGCTTGAATTTGTGTTAATTACCGATGGCTATAATTATATTAGCCACTGAGCTGCGAAGCTCAACTCATTATTTTCCTTCTCAGGTGCAACTCAGGACATCAGTTGATCCTTGCCAGGCATCGAAGAACTCCGCAGTAGTTAGAGATTATTGTATTAAGTTAGTATTTTAGCTGGCCCCCGAGCATGTCATCATGGAGCATATTTCATATATTTTGGATTTAGACTTATTTGTATTATGTATGGTTGATATCTCTTGTTGAACTTCTTTTGGATTGTAATGGCATGAAGCCCCTTGGTTTATGGGGTGTTTAATTCATAGTTGTGTGTATATTATAGTGTGTGCGGAAATGTTTGTGTGAATCGAATTATGCATGGATGTTGGGATCGAGTCCGATAGGTTTGGGGCGCCGGTAGCTGGCGTGACCAGAGGGGCCACCTCGGGACTGGGGATCCGGGACCCGAGCCCAACATGTTTGGTATCAGAGCGCCTAGGTTCAGTATCCTCGGCTTAGACTGCATAGTAAGAGGAATTGTGTGATATATGGTTATTTGCTGCATTTGATTTCTTGCATATCATATATACATGTAGAACGTACGATTGACATATAGCTAATTCTTAGTGTTTACCTTTGAAGGAGTACGATTCCACCTCGTAGAAGGACACGAGGAGTTCTGCAAGGATCTGTTGCACCTGACTCTCGGAGTAGAGAGGAGAGGACTGATGAGTCAAGAGCCCGTGGAATCTTGAGGCTTCAGAGGGTTAAGCAGTGAGCCCATGTTATCGCAGTCTCAGGAGTCGCCGGTTCCGCAGGAGTCAGTGCCTCCACTTGACCCGAGGTTGTTCGAGCCTTCACCTGGCATTTGTTCAAAGCATGGGTCGATGTCGCACTTACCTTCCCGGCTCGAAGGGAGACGGTTTGATAGGTTGAGGAAGTATGGGGCAGTCGATTTCTTTGGGACATCAGATCCAGAAGAAGCCGAGACTTGGTTGAGAAAGACCGAGAGGCTCATTGGATCGGATGGACCGTGAGGATGATGAGAGAGTTGTTTATCTTTGCAAGTTTGCTTGAGGAGATGCTCTGCATTGGTGGGAGACCGTGCAGAGCGGTCGAGATGAGACCGTGGGATTGTCATGGAAGAACTTCTTGGTCGCTTTAAGAAGAAGTATCTGTCGAGGTTTACATTCAGTGAAATGAGGAGTTTCTTAGTCTTACTCGGAGGAGATGACAACAAGTGAGTATGGCGTCGCTGACTCGATTGGCGGTATGCTTCAGATTTGATGCTAAGTGAGGTTGCCAGATGTCGCCGGTTTGAGTCGGGACTGCACTTGGCCATCAGAGTGCAGAATTTTTGTGACTTTCAACAATTAGTTGAGGCAGCTTTGAGGGTGGAAAATATTGAGAATATCAAGAGTGCAGTGAACAAGAAGAGAAAGAGTAGAGAACAGTTCAGGAGGGGAGGTAGCACTAGTACTCCTATGCCAGACAGGAGTGCTAGGAGCTGCCCTGTTCAATCTGAGGAGAGGAGCAGTGGTGCCAGTCGAACGAGACCGATGAGGACTTCTACTGTTTCTCACCAAGCCTCGACGGTGGGCGGCAGTAGAAGGGGAGATGGGGACAAGTCATCCGTCCCTAAGTATGAGCACTGCGGCAATTTCCATGGTGGAGAGTGTTACCGATTGACGGGAGCATGTTTCAATTGTGGAAAGAAAGGACACAGGGCCAGAGAGTGTCCTCAGTCGTCCAGGAGAGAGGGATCTCAGATGCAAGCTTCAAGGAGGCCAGAGACTGTGGGACAGAAGACTGCCACAGAAGTGGATAGTACTGATGCAACCAAGAGAGTGAGTCTTCCAGGTAGACCCAGGGGGCAGGCACCGGATGGGGTGTTTGTAATGACTCGGGAGGATGCAGAGACCACTCTAGATGTTGTCACTGGTATGGCTAGATTATTTACTGATGATGTGCTTGTATTGATTGATCCAGGTTCTACTCACTCGTTTGTTTCGTTGAGTAGACCTGTGTGTGATAGGATTGTGAGCCCTTTGGATACTCCGCTGATGGTGAGTACTCCGATCGGCCAGTACATTGTGATTAGTCAAGTGTATAGAGGCTGTGAGCTTTGTATTGGTCAAGCAAGGCTGGTGGTAGATTTGATGCCACTGAAAATGGAAGGATTGGATGTGATTGTGGGTATGGATACGTTGGAGAAGTACAATGCCCGTTTGGATTGTAAGCAGAAGACAGTGGAATTTGATTTGGGTGATGGCAGAAGAGTGGTGTTTTATAGGACGAAAAGAGTCCGCCTGAAATTGTTTCAAAGATTGGCAATGAGAAAGATGATGAGGAAGGGTTGTGAGGCGTTTTTGGCCTATGTGGTGGACACCAGGGCAGATAGAGGGAAGCTTGAGGATATTCCAGTAGTCAGGGAATTCTCGGACGTTTTTCCTGAGGAATTGCCAGGACTACCGTCGCCTAGGAAAATTGAGTTTCCTATTGAGCTCTTCTCAGGTACTGCACCGATTTCAATTCCGCCCTACTAGATGGCTCCGACAGAATTGAAAGAGCTTAAGGAGCAGTTAGAGGAGATGTTAGAGAAAGGGTACGTTAGACCGAGTTCTTCACCTTGGGGAGCTCCGGTCCTATTTGTGAAGAAGAAAGATGGCTCGTTGAGGATGTGTGTGGATTACAGGAAGCTGAATCAGGTCACTGTGAAGAACAGGTATCCGCTTCCTCGCATTGATGATCTGTTTGATCAATTGCAAGGGGCGAAAGTCTTCTCTAAGATAGACTTGAGATCGGGTTACCATCAGTTGAGGATTAAGGAGTCGGATGTGTCGAAGACTGCTTTCAGGACTCGGTATGGGCATTTTGAGTTTCTAGTTATGCCTTTCGGATTGACGAATGCTCCTGCAGTTTTTATGGATTTGATGAATCGGGTCTTTAAGCCATTCTTGGACTAATTTATCATTGTCTTCATTGATGATATATTGGTTTATTCCAAAAGTGATCGGGAGCATGAAGAGTATTTGAGGATTTCTTTGGAGACTTTCAGGAGGAATGAGCTGTATGTCAAATTCGATAAATGCAAATTTTGGCTGAGGAAAGTTGCATTTCTTGGACATGTAATTTTAGAATAGGGAGTGCATGTGGATCCAAAGAAGATAGAAGCTAGGGTGAATTGGGAAGCCTCGAAGAATGTAGCAGAAGTGAGGAGTTTTCTGGGTTTGGCAGGTTACTACAGGAGGTTTGTGGAGGGATTCTTTATGATATCCGCTCTGATGACGAAGTTGTTGAGGAAAAATCAGAAGTTTGTTTGGAGTGATGAGTGTTAGAGGAGCTTCGAGGAGCTCAAGCAAAGGTTGACGAGTGCTCCGATTTTGGTTTTGCCTTCTGGAGATGAGGGCTATACCGTGTATAGTGATGCTTTGCGGAAGGGTCTTGGTTGTGTTTTGATGCAAGGAGATCGGGTAATCGCTTATGCTTCGAGGCAGTTGAAGCCGTATGAGTTGAATTATCCGACGCATGATTTGGAGTTAGCAGCTGTGATCTTTGCCTTGAAGATTTGGAGGCATTACCTGTATGGAGTTCAGACGAGGATCTTTACCGATCACAAGAGTCTCAAGTACTTGTTGAGCCAGAAGGAACTAAATTTGAGGCAGAGAAGGTGGATTGAATTGCTTAAGGATTATGATTTGCTGATCGAGTATCATCCGGGCAAGGTCAATGTAGTGGCGGATGCTTTGAGTAGGAAGTCTTCGATTGCTCATGTTCGGACAGTTTATCTTCCTTTATTGGAAGAGATGGCCAAGCTTAAGATAAGCTTAAAGCAGGAAGAGCCGGATTGTCTTCTGGCTAATTTTCGAGTGAGACCGATGCTAAGGGAAAATGTTAGGGTATTGCAGGCACAAGATGCTGATTTGAGTAAGCTTAGAGAGGAAATTCGGAATGGCAAGATTTCTGAGATAGAGGTGAGGGATGATGGGCTGATGACAGTGGGCAAGAGGCTATGTATTCCTGATGTGCAGGTAGTTAAGGATGAGATTCTAGATGAGGCACACAATGCGCTTTATGCCATGCATCCAGGTAGTACCAAGATGTACAGGGATTTGAGAGAGCATTTTTGGTGGAAGGGCATGAAGAGGGATGTAGCAGAGTTTGTGAGCAAGTGTCTAGTGTGTCAGCAAGTCAAGGCTGAACACCAGGCACCTTAAGGCATGTTGAGGCCGTTGTCCATCCCGGAATGGAAGTGGCAAAGATTGACCATGGATTTTCTGATGGGTTTGCCTAAGACCAGTAGGAGGCATGATGCCATATGGGTTATTGTGGATCGATTGACGAAGTCAGCTCACTTCTTGGCGATCAAGTAGACTGATTCTTTGCATGTGCTAGCAAAGAAGTATATTGATGAGATAGTGAGGTTGCATGGTGTAACATCCCGTTACTAATGGGATGTGTACAGTTCATTGCATTCGTATTTGTTCATGTGCATGCATTATAGTATATTGTATAATTGGCATTTGTACGTACATGCATATATGACATGTTTCCGACTAGATTTGGATAATTTGAATTTGGAAATTGATTTGGGTTAAGTGGGCTGTGAGAAATTTAATTGGTATTAGAGATGAGAAATTGGAGATTGTAAAATGAAATTTGGAGATGATTAGGTATGTGTGATAATTAGGTTAAATAGGCTCGAAAATTGAATTTGAATGAGAAATGAAAGTTAGAGAGTGGAATTGTGAAATTGGAGTATATGATAATGAGTTTTCTATTTTTATGGATTTATAGAAATTTTTCTAAAATTTTCGGAGCAATAGGCCCGGACCGGAAAAATTGATCAATGACTGGTTAATTAGATTTTCGGTTTCGAAATTGATTATCCAATGGCACGGACAGGTTAGAAATTTGAATTGAGGAATTAGGGCTTAGCCATTGGAATTCGGAAGAAATTAGAATTTGAAATTGGTTTGAGGTTGTTCAGATTCGGACTGGTGATATTAAAATTTAGCCAAACAAGGCCTTAGTGTTTAGATATAATACCTAACCCTTTGAATTTCTTCTCCCACGACATTTTCTTCTTCTTCCTTCTTCCATCTTCGTGATTTTCTTTGGAGTTGTTGTGGATTTCTTCTTGCAATTTCTTCCTCTTCCACCCTTAAATCTTTCCCTTCAGATTGTGTAAAGAAGAGATTGAAAATGGGTTCTTTTGGTGTTTAGCCGTGGGTGTCGTGGAGTTTTGAATTTGGGAGACTCTTGAAGATTTGAGATTATAAATCAAGTAAGTTACTTCTACCTTGCCTTATATAGTTTGATTTGTTGATTTATAAAGATGGATTGATGATTTAATGTGTTTATTTGAGGATTTATGGATTAGGGTTTCCGAAAATGGTTTTTCGGTGATTTAGGGTTGGAATTCTAGGGATATTAATTGTTTGATAAAATAGAAGCTAAAGAGTTGTTCTATGATGTGTATAGAATTATTTAGGAGTGATTGGTGAGAAGAAAATCTGGATTTGGAACTGAAATCTGTTGAAAATCTGGAAATTTCTGGGTTTTCTGGGCGTGTCTGCAATTGCTCGCCGCGATGTGCGAAGAAAACGCCGCGACGAGCAGAATTGTTTCGTACGCCGCGACGTGTGCCGAGGCGCGCCGCGGCGAGGAGGTCAAGGCACACGACGCAATCTAACGATGCGCGTCGTCATGACGTGAGATGCCCGTTGTCATGCATCGATTTTTCGAAAATGGAATTGAGGTTTTAAACATTTGGGATTAGGCAATTGATGATTCAATTAGCTATAGATTAAGTTCAATTTGAAAATTAGAAATTAAGTTCGGGAATTTGGGATTGAGATCGGGAATTTCAATTTAGGTCGGAAATGTCATAATTTGCATAGTATGTCCATTATTTGATTCATATGCATAATTGAGCATCGGAATTGGTACCAGTAGTAATGTTAGTTATATTTTGATTGTTATAGCGGTTCGAGTGGATCGCCGATCATCAGACGTAGGCGAGACTTCCCGGCAGTAGCTCGGAAGTTCAGAGGTGAGTAACCTAGTTGGTTTCTCAACCTTTATGTGTTTAAATTTTATGCAAATATGCCATGTGGAGTTAAGGACAGATTATATGTGTTTGATTTGATTGATTCCGGACCACAGGTGTTCGGAATATTGGATCTGTGATATAGAAGTGTTAATTGCGCATAAATTGTTTATAATTGATTTCAATTGGCAAGGATTAGATATATGAGGATTTAGTGTAATGCATGTATTGGAAATTGAATATGTGCATACATGCATGACGGTATAATCAGATAAAGGCAGTTGTGACCAGTGTAGCCACCGTATTCAGAGCTTTAAGCTCAACGTACAGGGCTTCGTGCTCAATGATTTGCAGAGCTTTATGCTCAACGTATTAGGGCTTTTGAGCCCAATGTTTTCAGAGCCTATGGCTCAACGTATATGAGCTCAGGCGCACGGTCACAACAACGAAAGAAAATGAAAGAGTCACATGCACATTACATATATGAATATTTATATGCGAATTGTGTGAAAGGCGTCATACTTATATGTGTGAATTGGTAATGCATGGATTAATTTGGAATGTGATATTATGTGATACAATGTGAATTGATTGTATATGCATGAGTGGAGTGAACCATCGATGATGGTTACTCATTGAGTTTCGCAAACTCACCCCAATTGCGACTATATTTTTCAGGATAGTGATAGTTTGATTTCTAGCTCCGATCAATGAGACTTATCCTGCTGTGTGTGCCGGTGAGAGGAGCATGGCCCACAGGTCTGTCAGCTGGGGATCTTTTGGGGTATTTTGTGGATGACTTACGTAGGAGCTATGTTAGTCCTTTTTGGGTCGTACAGATGTATATATGACTGATGATGTATTGACGGTTTCATGAATGAATGGAAATGAATCTTTTGGTTTTTAATTCTAGCGAACCTGAGATTACTGCTTTATTTATATTGATGCCATGAGGTTATAAAATTGATCGAATCGTAGTGCACCCTCGTCGTAGGTTGTGCATCGGTACGACCTACGGGCGACCCGGTGTATACTCTACGGTGAGGGGGTGCTACACATGGGATTCCGGATTCGATTGTGTCATATAGGGACCCTCGGTTTACTTCGAGGTTTTGGGGGAGTTTGCAGGAAGCTTTGGGGACTAAACTGCATTTTAGTACGGCTTTTCATCCTCAGACAGATGGTCAATCTGAGAGGACCATTTGGACTCTGGACGGGATACTCAAGGCATGTGTGATGGATTTTAAGGGAGCTTGGGATGAACATTTGCAATTGGTCGAATTCGCTTATAATAATTCGTACCATTCGAGCATTCAGATGGTTCCATATGAGGCTTTGTATGGGAGGAGATGTAAGACTCCGATCTGTTGGGATGAAGAAGGAGAGAGGAGACTGGTAGGACCAGAATTGATTCAGATGACGGTTGAGAAAGTCAATCTGGTTAAGCAGCGACTTAAGGCAGCACAGGATAGGATGAAGAGTTATGTTGATGCTCACCGAAAGGAGATGGAGTATGAAGTCGGTAAAAAGGTGTTCCTTAAGACATCTCTTTGGAAAGGAGTGTTGAGGTTTGGCAAAAAGGGTAAGTTGAGTCCGAGGTATGTGGGTCCTTATGAAATCCTTGAGAGGATTGGGCCACTCGCCTACAGGTTGGCGTTACCTCCGAAATTGTTGCAAATCCACGATATCTTCCATGTTTCCATGCTGAGGAGGTATAGGTCGGATCCTTCTTATATCATTCAGGCTAGTGAGGTTCAGTTACGGGATGATCTGAGTTATGAGGAGCAACCAGTGGAGATTTTGGATACCAAAGAAAAAGTCCTCAGGAATAAGACGGTTCAGCTAGTCAAAGTCCAGTGGAAGAACCATTCGGTAGAGGAGGCTACATGGGAGCCCTTGGAAGCCATGAAGGAGAAGTACCCGTATCTCTTCGATGATTCAGGTAATAATTTCGAGGTTGAAATTTCTTTTAAGAGGGGGAGAAATGTTGGACCCTGAATTTTTTTTATGATGTTTTTAAGCATGAATTGCGTTAATTAAGTGTTTATGCCTTAGTTTGATTAATTTTGGAGTATTAGTGGATAATTGAGGTTTATTTGAGTTTAATGTGGTCTAAATGGAAATTATAGGATAAAAATATATGAGGGCATTTTGGGAAGAGTGCTTGAGGTGGAGTGATTTAGGTTTGTCTAGGAGGGGTAAGTTGGTCCTTAGGGTTAAGAAAGAGTTAGAGAAATTAGAAGAAGGAAAAGAAGAGGAAAAGAGAAAAGAAAAGAAGGAGAAGTCGTAGATGAGGAAGAAGAAGGAGAAAAGTGGGATATTCGATCTGGGTGATTTCTGGCTGATTCGAAGTGTTTCCGGGTAAGTTTCACTCTGTTTAACCTTGTTTCGGTTGGATTAAACTAAAAGATAGGATGAATGTGTGTAATCGATGGTTTAGGGTTTTTAAGGCAAAAATGGTTAGATTTCTTGGGTTGATGCGTTTATGACTGATTTTGAGTTACTGCTGGGTTAGAAAGGTAGTGTAAGACTTGATCTAAGGTTTAGATGTGTTGCATTTGGTTGAGGGAAGGATTGAAATCGAAAAATGCAGGAAAAATGGAGTTCGGAGTCGCCTCTCTGACCCGCACGTCGCGACGTGCTCATGAGCACGCTGTGGCGTGCGAAGAAGGCGGCACGCCGTGTGCACAAGGTGCACGTCGCGACGTGTGTGAGGTGAGCAAGTCGCGACACACAAATTTGTGCTCGTCGCGTCGAACCAAGCTTCGCATGCCAACTGACCGGGTTCTGTTAAGCGGTAGAATTAGATTCGTTACCATGCGAAGCGACCTTCATCGCAGCGAGCCCCAGGTTGTTCAAAAGAGAAATTTTTGGTATTTTTTTGGGCATATCTTTTGGTGTAGATGTCCAATTGAGGTGATTTTTGATTCATTGTGAACTAGAGATCAAGGGATACAAGTTGTATGAAGAAGGGAAGTTCGGAATTTGCCTCGAAGGGTTTGAAATTTTAGGAGGAGGTCGAATATAGAATTTTTGTGCTTTATTTTGGATTTCCAAGCTTTGAATATTTTCTGTGGATATTGATTGAATGAGAACTTGGTTTATTATAGGAAACCAAGCCGACCTGACCCAATCGCAAGAGGAAGGACACCAGTGAGTCGGATACTCGAGCGATATTAGGTGGGTAATATATTTATAGTTATTGTGTGATTAGGCAAATTCTTGCCTATGTGTGAATATATGTATGATGAAGTGCATGACTTTTGAACGAACACGTGATTAACTGTTTAGCATGAATTATTATGAGATTTGAAGAAGCATGAGAACTGATAGAATTTGAGCATGTTATGCCTCGACTTCGGTCATGACATTTTGAATAAATGAGAGCTTGAAAGCATATCATCTGATAAAATGATTATGAGCATGATTTTGTGCTTTTGTTTGGGCGAGAGTGGAACCATTTCGTTCGTCACGTGCACATCGACAAGAGCCTTCTCTCGGCTGCCCGCTTGTGGCCTATGAGATCCGAATGGACTCATTTCATTCAGGGTGTAAACTTCAGTTTCTCCCTTTTGTTTCCATGGAACCCTCGAGTCATTGTGATGTGCATTGCATATGCGAATTATTCATTGTGAAGCATACTTTGTAACATATTTGTGAGTTGAATTAATTATGCTGAATGCATAAATTTCTTGGTTAGTATGTCGGTGCTAGAATTGTTGCATGTATATATATATATATACATACATATGCTTGAATTTGTGTTAATTGCCGATGACTATAATTATATTAGTCACTGAGCTGCGAAGCTCAACCCATTATTTTCCTTCTCAGGTGCAACTCAGGACATCAGTTGATCCTTGCCAGGCATCGAAGAACTCCGCAGTAGTTAGAGATTATTGTATTAAGTTAGTATTTTAGCTGGCCCCCGAGCATGTCATCATGGAGCATATTTCATATATTTTGGATTTAGACTTATTTGTATTATGTATGGTTGATATCTCTTGTTGAACTTCTTTTGGATTGTAATGGCATGAAGCCCCTTGGTTTATGGGGTGTTTAATTCATAGTTGTGTGTATATTATAATGTGTGCGGAAATGTTTGTGTGAATCGAATTATGCATGGATGTTGGGATCGGGTCCGATAGGTTTGGGACGCCGGTAGCTGACGTGACCCGAGGGGCCACCTCGGGACTAGGGATCCAGGACTCGGGCCCAACATGCTACCCATGTGAGGGATAAAATTGTGAATTACGAGAATTATTGAGAAATTAGAAAGTGCAATTCATGTTTATGCTAAATTTGACATGCACATTTTTGCACATTAATATGATTGTACATGCATTCATGACATTTTTCGGGTATAATTGAGTTGTTAATGTGATTAAAATATGTTTTGGCAATTTTTTGTATTATTTAGGATATTTTGGAATTATTTAGTGAAAATTTAGAAAAATATTGGTTTATGGGCCAATTATAAAGTGACAAGTGGATAAAATTATGTGTGACATGTGGACCTATAGCTATGAGATAAATGGAAGAGTGACACGTGGGAGCCTTGCATGTTGACACATGGCCCACATGGAAGGAACACACGTGGTGTTGCTGGAGAGAAATAGCTGAAACTTAAAATAGTCTTTATGTCTTTGTTTTCATCGGAAACAATTTCTTTACCAAACCTCTTCTCTACTTCATCTACCGAAACTTGTGCTATTGATTTCACTCTCACCTGCTAGAGATTTTATGGAACCAAGTAAGTTATTCTATGTTATTTCTGCAGTGGAAATATATACATGCATGATGGAGGTTTCGGTGAGGATTGAATTAATTGAAGATTTACAAACCATGGATATGTTGTTTTTATTGCATGTTTGAGAAACCATATTGTTGAACCGTGATTTTGATGATGACTATTGTTAAAGATGAATACATGCATGAGAAGGTAAAGCAGTAGAGTTTCGGTGAATGCATGTGCTAAATGCCTTAGAGGAGGAGTTAAATTTGTGAATGTGGGAAAAAGGCAGAAACTTGGAATTTGCATGTATGAGAATCGGATGGTGGTGTTTTAGTATAAATCTGGATTTTTGAATTGTATGTGTATTGATGAGCTAAAAATGAGTTAGAATAATTGTTTGAATGTTATTGGGTTAATTGATGTGAGAAAGTGAAGTATGGGTTTAAAATTTGGAAAAAAAGAAATCGGGGAAGACGAGTTTCAGAACCAGACGTCGCGACTTATTCCTTTTTATACGTCACGACGTGTGACTCATTCCTATTTACATGTCACAAAATGTCTTTTTGTACGTTGCGACGTGGGATTAATTGTACGCCGCGATGTAGGAGACCCCCCCTTAAATTCGTCGCATTGAACGTTGCAAAAATCTCGAGAAAAACTGAATTCTGGGCTGTTCGTCGCGACGTCACTTTTTGTCCTCGTCGCGACGAGCAACCCCTCCTAAAACTGCTCAAATATCCTTTCGTATTTTGACCATAACTTTCTCTATACTGATCCAAATTGAGTTATTTTTGATTTTCTGTAAACTAGAGACATAGGGCTACAACTTTTATGAAGCAATGAAGTTTTAATTCTGTCTCTAAGAGTTTCAATTGTTGGTTGGAAGTTGAGGTATGAATTTTGTTGGAACTTATGAACCGTCTAGAATATTTTGAGGATATCTCTTGGTGTACTGATCCAAATTAAACGATTTTGGTGTCTTTAGAAAGATAAGAAATGGGAGAAGAACTTTACATAAGGAAGTTTTGTCTAATTTGGTCATTTACCTGATCTGATTCAGTATGGAAAGTTGACCCGAATATGTTTTATAGGAAAAATTCGAAGTGGTCAATGAAGCTATGAAATTATTTGACATTGTTTGGTCCAATTCAATTGTAATTATACATGGTATTAATGAGGATTTGATATCTGAATGTTTTCGATAAGGATCGCGTCTTTATACCTCGGAATTGTCATTGAACATGCATTGTGCATACATTCTATACATTGATATTTTTATAAAAGAACCACTTATGTATTTGTGCAAAATGTGATATTTGTGAATGTGTTTTGTATATTTTAGAGGAGCACATCAGATGTCAATCGAACATTGCCGGACCATCCAGGCAATAACTTATTGGAGCGTACTGTGAGTCAACCTAGATGATTTCCTAGGATTGATCTGATTTGATTTGTTTACATTTCCAACATTATTAAACTGTTTGCGATTTGTTATGAATTATGGATTTTAAATTGTCTGAGGAGATCTATATTCGGGAATGTATTGGAAATGCTTTGATTGTGGCTTTGAGTGCTATGAAATTCTGTATGATATGTGAATCCTCAACGAAAGTTGAATGCCGGACTTAGGTCCGATGATTATGAGTTTCTTATTAAACATCATATGTGATTGTCTGATATTTGAATGCCAGACTTAGGTCCGATGATTATAAGTTTCTGATTGAATATCATATGTGATTTTCTGATATGGCATAATCAGTATTTGATGCATGTCATAAATGCATGCTAAGATAAAGGCGTTGTGACTTGAGTAGCCAGTATGAAGCACTTCCACGTAGAGCTTTGCTCTGTGATATATGTGTGTGCACGTAGAGCTATGTTCCGTGATTCTGTTCTGACTAAGCCCTATGGGCTAGTATTTGTATAAGTATGTGATAAGCACTCAGTCACAACAATAAGAACCAATGTAAGTCTCATGCATATAACATTCATATAAGATTGTAATTCACGAATGATTTGCAAAGCTGTAATGAGTGACCATATGTTATGTCTTGTTATGTGAGTGTCTGAAAAATAGTTATGTTCTTAATGAATATCTGTGATATATGTGATGTTTGTATGTAATCCGGTGAAATCATCAATGATGGTTCACTCATTGAGTTGCAAAACTCATCAAAAATTGCAATGTGGCTTTTCAGGTTCTGAGGAATTTATCAGCAAGGCTAAATGGAATATAGCCACTGAGGTCTGATATGGATTAGGGGTCGGGATCAGTTTGCACCTGCACATGCCTTCATTTGCTTTATTTTTGAATTATGTTCAACGAGAATTGTACAAAGTGTATGTAAACGATTTGGTAAAGAAATGACTTTATGATTTCAAGTATTTTATGTCTAAAATAGGCCCAAATTTAAGGTTGAATACTAATGTTAATCATTGTCACTTGTAAATGGAAATGTTTTTAAATAACGTGGGCCCAATTTGATTAGTATTTTCCGTTTGCATGTTCCTTATTTTAAAAGAAACAAAAGTTTTGTAATAAATTTTGATTGAATGATCGTTTTAGCATGCTACCCTTGTGGGGTACGTACTCGAATATCACCATGGATGTCGGGTACGTGTCTTGTGAGAGTGGGGTGCTACAGATTGGCCCCCAGCTAGCGGGTCCTAAAGCGACTTTCGGTGGTGCAAAAAAGGTCCTTGAAGAATGTAAGAACCTCAGTTTGAATAATGGTCGGTTCAGAAGTCCACTCGCCCGTCCTTATGCAGAGATGTTCAATGCGATTCCGTTTACGTTTGGAAATACTATTGGTATGAAAAAAATTTGTAGAGCGATCCCCCTCTAGGAGCCACTAGGCCTTGAACTTCTGAAACTAGAGTAGTTCTTCTTGACGTAGAACAGTGTTGTACTCCGCAATCAGTTGTGTTTCTAGGTGCATCAAGAAGGAGGAATGGCGGGCATTTAGATAATTTTGAATTTCCTGAAGTTGGGCTAGCAAAAGCCTCTTACACCGGAAGATGTTTCCAAAAACTGTTTGATTAAATAATTTGGCTGCAATAGTGACTGCCTGGATGGCTTCCGGGACACATTGATGGTGAAGAGCCCACGCCTCACGAACAACTCGAGGGAATTCCTCGTGTAAAAGCCAAACAACTTGGAAATGGAAAGGTCTTACAGCCGGAGGAGGGATAGCGTTAGTCAGCTGTAGCAAGAGAGGATTATGGTCTGAAAGAGTTCGTAGCAAGTGGACCACCGAGGCCTCTAGAAATTGAGTTTGCCATGACGCAGTGCAGAGGGCTTGATCCAAATGAACATTGGGGGTGAAAATTCCCTGAATCTTCCTAGCAAAGGTGTAGGGTGACCTTTTGCAGCTCAAGTCATGTAATTCATAACCCCCTATCCTTGTGTGAAAAATGCTAGTCTGACGCCCATCATAAGTACCCCCTCACTTTTCAGATGGATGCAGATAATCATTAAAGTCACCAATGACAAGCTAAACACAGAAGAAGATGTGTCAGCAAAACACAGAAAAAGATGCATCAGCAAAATACAAAAGACGACGTGTCAGCAAAATACAAAAGAAGTGAAAAACATAAGAAGCAAAACATAAAAGAAGCGCAACACAAAAGAAGCAAAACACAGAAGAAGCGAAAGACAGAAGAAGCAAAACATAGAAGAAGCAAAACACAGAAGAAGTAAAAAACAGAAGAAGCAAAACATAAAAGAAGAAAAACACAAAAGAAGAAAAACACATAAAAAGCAAAAGACAGAATAAGCCAAAGACAGAAGAAGCAAAACACAGAAGAAGCAAAACACAGAAGAAGCAAAAGATAGAAGAAACCAAAGATAGAAGAAGCGAAAGACAGAAGAAGCAAAAGGCAGAAGAAGCGAAAGACGAAATAAGCAAAAGACAGAAGAAGCGAAACATAGAAAAAGTAAAAGATAAAAGAAGCAAAACACAAAAGAGGCGAAACGCAGAAGAAGCGAAAGATAGAAGAAGCGAAAGACACAAGAAGAAGTCCAACATATAAGAAGCGAAAGACAGAATAAGCGAAAGACAGAAGAAGCGAAAGACAGAAGAAGCCAAAGACAGAAGAAGCCAAAGATAGAAGAAGCAAAATACAGAAGAAACAAAAGACAGAAGAAGCAAAACACAGAAGAAGCAAAAGACAGAAGAAGCAAAACACAAAAGAAGCGAAAGACAGAAGAAGCGAAAAACAGAAAAAACGAAAGACAGAAGAAGCGAAAGAAAGAAGAAGCGAAAACAAAAGAAACAAAAGACAGAATAAGCAAAAGACAGAATAAGCGAAAGACAAAAGAAACAAAAGGCAGAAGAAAAAAAAGACAGAAGAAGTAAAAGACAGAATAAGTAAAATATAGAAGAAGCGAAAGACAGAAGAAGTAAAAGACAGAAGAAACAAAAGAAAAAAGAAGATGACGTTATCACAGAAGAAACACAGAAGGAGATGACATCACTACGGAAGAAGCAAAAGATAGAAGAAACAAAACACAGAAGATGTCATTATCACAAAAGAAACACAGAAGGAGAAGACATCATCACAGAAGAAGCAAGAAGGCAGAAGATACAACTCCTATCTTACATATCTTCCCTTATAAAGGCCATGACTGTCAACTCAAACGTCCAAAATTTTCATGCTAAATACCGTTGGAAAGATAAAAGAAAGACTTACAACTTTTTAGAAGACACACTTTCTTTAATCTAGCTTAGATCGATTCCGAATTTCTCCCGAATTCAGAATACGTAATTTACATTCATCCACCAATGTACTACACCCAATTTTCAACTTCATAACAAATTTTGAGATTCTTAAAGACAAAATTTAAATTCAATGTCTCCATAAAAAATGTATTCATATATTTCTAGTTTAATCCAAATCAAGAATCATCTTGTTTAGATAACTAAAGAAAAAGTTGTGGCTAAAAGACTAAAACATACTCCATAATATTTTCCAAATCAACCATCCACTTTGTTTCACAATCTTTCCTTAACACAAATCATACTAAGATCGCTTTTTCTATTTCATTTACTCCACATTCTCAACTTCATTTCAAATCAATATCATCTATAAAGAAATTTATAATCCATGATTAATCATGAACACCAATAATAGAATATACACATATACATATTCTTCATCAATTTAGTACACATATTTAACTTTATTTTTGCTTTCATTCTATTTTTAACTTTCACCTTAATTCTTCTCACATTCAAAATTTTTTATTCACCAGAAATACAAAAGCAAAGCTTGGACATATCCACATTTTTCATTCACTATTTTACCCTTGTTTATCATTTCTTGGTTCACGAATTTTATCAATTATTTTTTACTCATGACTAATTTCTAAATTTCTCATTCAAATAATTCTAATTTTTATAAAATATTCGGGGTCTAACATGCATGAGGTTGATTGTGACGAGGTTGGGCCCCATGAGTCATTGTTTGCTGAAAACGTAGAGACTGTGCATGAACTGGAGGTTTAATACTTTTAGTGGCACGTGATTTGAATTGGCGGAGAGCTTGGTGTTGGGAAGGTTCGGCGTGGTCTTGGATCCCCACATGGAATTCAGTTGCTGCCTCTACTGGCTCTGAAATCTTCTCATTTAATGCTTGGAATCGATTTTAGTTTTCTCTCTGATTAGTACCCCGTGGAGTGTCGGCGTGTCAGGGGTGAGAGACACGACGTGGGTATCTGTCCACTACCATCCACTCCCCAAAGCGTGGGACCAGTGCCGTCCCATCATGCACGAAGCCATCTCCCTCCTTTGCATTAGCCCTGCGTTGCGGAGTAGTCCTGCCTTCCCTTGGTTCTGCGTCTGACTCTGGCTGAGGAGCAGTTGTCATTGCCTGAGGACAAGAGGCTTGGGCGTAGCCATAGACCCCACATGAGTAGCATATGGGTTCTAGTCCCTTATACATAACTTTATAACACACACCATCAAACCAAAGGTTACAGACTAATGGCTTGGAAATGTCTATCTCAACGCAAACACGGGCAAATTAGCCACGGGTAGCATACGAAGTATTCAGATCAACTCGGAATGGGGTGCTCAGTCCAGTCGCCAAGGCTCGCAACATATTTTCATCATAATACATAACAAGTAATTTCGGAAATCTGACCCATGCCAATATTTTGCTCATGGAGGAGGTGGAGGGTTGAAACTCTGGGGACTAGGGGCTCACCGTGAGATAGTATCCTTAAATCATCCAGGGCCATTCGTAAGGGCATCTCCAACCATTGCACCAAATTTTTACACCAAATTTAGTATAAAATGAATTTTTACACCAAATTTAGTATAAAATGGAATATTCTCAGCATTTTTTGGTGTTGCTCCAACCATTTACACCAAGATTTTTACAAAGAATATACCACAATAATTGTGGTTATATTAATTTATATTTATATAACCACAATAATTTTGTTATTAACTAAATTAATTTATATTTATATAACTACAATAATTTATTTATTAAATTAATTAATTTATATTTATACAAGAATTTATAACACTTATAAATAAGAATTATAAATAAATATTAAAAATAAATTTATTATTATATTCAATATTAGTCTCGTTTTAAACGTCTTAATGAAATCTTTGTAATGATATATTTTATGTAAAGTAATAAATAAGTTAAATTTAATTATTTAGTCAATTATGTAAATAAATCAATTTGTGAAAGGGATATAAAAGGAAAAACATAAAAAGTATATAGGTTAAGTTGTCTTTTACCAAATTTGGTGCAATGAATAGTATCATACCAAATTTGGTGTAATACTATTCATTGCATCAAATTTGATGATACATTTGATGTCTTGGTTGAAGAAGAATTTTTGCACCAAAACACCAAATTTGATGTTTTAGTGTTTTGGTGTCTTGGTTGGAGATGGCGTAAGCACGTTAGTGCGATCCTCTTCTAGGGTAAAGCTAACGAGGAAGTAGTCATAGGCGAGGTCTAAAATGTCAAGCTCCCCTTTGGATTTCCACATCAGATGAAGCCTGGTATAAAGAACTTTATATCCTACTGTACGCCCCATCACTTTCACGACTAGTGCTTGCTACCAAGGAGATATAAGTTGTTGCTTATACTGGGTATCAATGTTAAATTCAGGGCAAAGCACATCGTCGTTGCGGTAGCTCAGTGTCATGACCTGAGATGCCAAGAAATCAACAGGTGCAACCTTCGGATTATCCTTCACTTGTGCAAGTTTACCCAAAAGTTTTTCTTGGTAGGAAGGAACATGCATGGGTGGTGAGGATGGTTCCCGTGTCGACACCTTGTCCGCGCTACTGAGAGTCACGACATCAGGAGACTTGTCTGGCGGGCGAAGATTTTTTGGAGTTTCGTGGATTGTCCGGGCGAATGGAAGCTCCGGAGGTTTTGGGAGTCGTTGTCATGAAAAGTTCTTGCTAGGATTGTTTTAAGTGAAAAACGCTCTTCTTTGGCTAACTAGAGAGAAGCACCGGTGAAATATGCATTCTTCTCCTTTCACAATAAAATGGATAGATACATCTGGCGAGGCCATCAATCAGACATCTTCTCTGATGCTTCAGCCAAGGAAATATTAAGAGACAAAGCTAGATTACGTCAGACTGGAATCTCCTCCCTCACTGAATCTCCTTATCATGGCTTCTCATCAAGAGAAAGCTACCTACATTAGATAGAAATAGAATACATTTTCTAAACCTCATGATTGTAGAGGAAACTATGAAATACACATTCTTTCAATAAAGTTATTTGGTAGAAATTTTATTGAAATAAGGGGTCTTACCTTTAATGTTGTTTTGGATTAGATCCTCTAAAATAAGACAATTTCTATAGGGGAGAGGGCAGTAGCTATCATTGCATTTGGAGCTACGATCACTCGCCTGTGGACAAGAGGAATTTGAGAGTTTTTGTCAAAAGGAAAAACCTCCAAACGTTTTGAAGATGGAGGTTATTAAGTGGACATGGGAATAAGTCACGCTCTATAAAATCTACATATTCCATTATATAAGTTTGTGTAATTTGCTTTATATTCAAATATAGTCAAATTAATTAATCTTTTTCGTCCAAATTCAGAAACACTTTCGAATTAATTTCCACCTGTGTCATTTCTTTTCACTATACTTGTGCCACTCAATACGTCTTCAACAGCCTCTCCCATATTACCTGGTTATACGGAAGAAATTAACGCTGGTGGTTCTGTCTTTCAACATGGGCGGATCCAGAAAAATTTTTAAGTAGGGGCAAAATTTTAATGGGAGCAAAATTTTATTTTTAGTGGAGGTAAGATTTTAATTATAGCAAAATTTTATTTTTTTTATACCATCAAAATTTAAAATAATAATTTTTACAAGTAAAATCTTTCCGAACAAGTGGGGCAAAATACTGTAGCTCCGCCGCTGCTTTCAACTCATCCAAAACTCTACTATGCATAAGGATAGTTATTTCCTTTGGATAGCATCGGTTGATTCCCAGTGAAAATGATAACAAATTTTTAAGGATAATTCAACAGAAAAAAACAAGTAAGCAAGAAAGAAAATTTTAAATACTAAATTAAAAAGCAAGTAGGGATTTTTTTTGGCCACAAATAATCAGCTTCGATCATCATGCCATACTACAGCTATTGCCTAAGGTGTATTCACCGAAATCCTTATTACCTGGTTTTACAAAGCTAATCAAAATAAGGAATCCCTCACTGATGCCAAAAATTGGAATAATTACGGGAAAATATATCACGTTCAAGCAACTGACTGATGAATTTAGTACAGATATTGTCCACACCACGGGAAGCTTGATTGCGTTTTTACAGACAATATATTCTTTGTGGGATTTCTGAACTTCTGTATAAGAAGACAAGGAGATACATGTAGCTTGCTGTACCTTAGTGAGAAGTGAGCTGGAGAGATTATGAGGTGTGCGTGGAGTCTAAGGAGCTCCTTTCAATCCGATCTCGGTGGCTAAGCGGCGGCAAGAGCTGTCGTCCCATGCACTTAAGTAATAACGAAAGAAAGAAAAACTTTTTGGTCAAGTGCATTGATGGATAGCAACACTTCCGCATGTCTTGTCCACCCATTGAAGTGAAGGGAGCTCCTACTTGCTTTATGTATGCATCATAGGTATACATACATATATATATATATATATATATATATATATATATATATGAGACAAGATTTTTTGTCTAATTTTATAGTGTATTATTGTGTTAAGTGAATCTCAGTTATTTATTTATATGAGATTCGCATTTATTAATGCGAAACCCACGCAGGATCTACATAAATGAATGATTGAAATTCACTGGACACAATAAAACACCATAAAATTAGACTGAAGATATATATATATATACTGTCTGGTCGTGTGATTTTAAGTTGAAAATATAAAAAGGTTGAAATTCGTGGGTCAACGAAGATGTTGATTTGTGCTTGGCTGCTTGTGCTTTTGCTAGTTCCCATACATATTCATCGTTGTTCAGCAGGATCGGGCTGTCATTTTAAATAATAGACATCCATTTAAGGATGACAAAATTGATTTAATAACTTCGGTTCGCCTGACTTGAAGCAGTTTGAATTAATTTTATTAAATATCGTAATTTAATTTGGATGCAATCCAATTTTTAATTATTCAAATCTTATAATCTAATCTCAACTTACCGTATTGTCATCTCAACACTCAAGTGGAGAATAAACAAGCCTTTACGCACAATATACTTGTAGAACTGATTGATTTCTTGTATGTATCATACTCGTAATATGTAGCCGTAGTGATTTAAAGACGTAAAAAATCTCTACGTGAGTGAGAATAAAGCTCTTATTGAGTATATATATAGAAAAAGTTTGTTGGTTATTATTTAGTAATTATTAGCGTAATAATATTATTTTTATAAAGAAATTATTCAATAAATATTACCATTAATAACCACTAATAGTGTCATTCCCACATATTGAAGATTTTTCAGTAAAGATATGGAATTTAACTCCTACATGGCTTAGTTGATCAAGAGCAGTTTCCTTTCGAAGTTCATCTCCCAAAAAATTAAACGAGAAGGTTCATGTTTCATTACTTTCACTAGTTCTTGAATGGTGAAAATGGAAGCTCTGTTTTACTTTTATGGGACAAAGTTAGTACGAAATATACTATATGGATAATTATACAAAGAAAACTGCTAGCTAACGATTTTTTTTCTTACTAATATATTATTGACCTTATCTCTTATAATAAGGTTACACATCTATTGGAGCATTCTTATCTCTACTATCAGTAGCTTATAACTATAAACTTGGCTGATGGGCCAATGCTTTGCCTCATATAACATGACCAACCTAATCACTAAATAATATAATTTACTTTTGAGCTTGAATGGTATCTTTTTATCATATAAAATTCTTGATGCACTTTTCTATTTAAGCTAACTTGATTTGATATAGTAGACTATATATCTTTACCAATCTCTCTATTATTTTGGATGGTAGACCCTAAGTACTTAAAACAATCTTTCTGTGATATAACTTCAGAACCAATCTTTACTTCTACATTAGAAGCCACCTTCTAGCCTGGAAAGCTTCACTTTAACTACTTAGTCTTAATCCTGCTCAATTTAAAATATTTTAACTCTAATGTATCCTTCTAACATTCTAGCTTGACATAGACACCCTATTTTATCTCACGCATTAATAAGAACTAGTATATAAGAAGTAATATACATACTCCATACATAAGTCGACTTCTTGAACATTGTTCAAATTGTACCAATGGCCAATTTTAAGTTCGCATTTAGTTAACTTCACATATTTTCCTATTTCAAGTGACCATACTTTTTAGGAGAAAATTGACAAGCTACTATCTTGATCAAAATTGAAGTTACATTCTTCTCGATTAAATCGTGTCTCCATATTATTTAAGTACATCAAACAAATTATCATACATTCATTTCATACATAAGCCTTTGCAATAGAGCCTTTAGGTCGAGCTCTATTATGCATTAAGAGAGCCTAAAAACCTAAAAAATTATAAAAGATTAACATTTGCTACTAAATAATACCAAAATACAAAAGATGTAGAAGTGAATGTAGATTAACTTTAAATCAAGATTTTTCATTCAAATTGAATTGGTCCACAAAGTTTTGTCTCGTATGGCAATTGAATTACCAAATGCACCACAACATCAAAGAATAATGGTAGAAAAACTAGTTCAAACTTACAAAGAATCAAAGCTATTCTTTTTCCTTTTTCAAGTTCTTTTAGTTTCTGTGTCTTACAACATAATTGCTTTAAAAAATAATCATTGCATCAAATTTATGGGTATATCCTTCAACATTCTACTTTTAAGCTCCTACTAATGAAGAATATAAAAAGGTAGCATTCCACTTTTGAGCTCCTTCTTGCAACACTTGGGGAAGTGGGTGACTACGATCCCACCCTTAACAGACATTGGACGGAAATATTGAAGACTTGAGATCAGGGAAGAATCCCCTAAAACCTAAGACCATATTCCCTAACAGGGAGATCCTACTAGTTAGTTCTTACATATATCAAGTAAGGACTTCCTAGTTCATAGTTGTTAGAAGTAGAGCCACAAGGGGTCATATGTTGAGCAGGTTCAAGGGGACCAAATGGTTGACGTGTATAGGGCTAGAAATCTTGGAAGTAGAACATGAGGGGTAGGAGAAAGAAATTTGGCCTTGACAAAAAAAGGATGAATTTTTTAAAAGACAAATATAGGGAGAAATTTTTGACCAAAATGGGAAGGATGTAGGATGTAAGTTTTATATGGGGCTTTCCAAACAAAAACTAATCAATGAAATTCTTGAAATTATAAATCATCACAAAAATTGGAGAGCTCTTGATGTTGAGAAACATTAATCAAAATTGCAATGTAAAAATCCTATCTTCACTAAACATCTAAACCTCTCAATTTTTGAACTTTTAACGTAAAGCTTACTCCCATTTTGTCTCTACTTCTTGCATACGTTTGCAAAGATTGTATAAGGGTACACCCTTAAATAATCTATCTCATTTGTAATACTTTCATAATTTATTAATTAATATTCATTTTCCTTTTCAAAAAACAAGGTTTAGATAGGGCAAGGAAGACAATAAGTGACACAATGGAGTTGAGGTTTGAAGAAAGATTTATAATGTCTATGGAGTGGAAGAAAAGAGTTTAGAGACCTTATCAAGAGTTCAAAGACCTTGTAAGGAGATGATTTGTAGCTTAAATATCTATTTTGTAATGTATATATTAGGTAATTGTTTTGATTATTTCTTAAAATTCATTTTGATCTTGAGTGTTGAAATAAAAGTTAATATCTTAAGATAAAAGTTAATAGAAGTAATCTTATATCTAAATTTCAAATAAAGTTTTAATGCAATTTTATACTAACTACATTATACTTAGTATATTTCATCAAAACACTCAATAATGAATTGTTTTGCTATTTTTGTTTTACACTTAAAGTTGATCCATTTAATTGATCATATATTATTAGATTTTTTTAAATTCAAATAAATTGTTATTATAGCATAAATACATGTAAGTTTGTAAGTATATTTAATTTAATACAATTTTTTTTTGAATTAATTAGTGAAATCTAATGTTTTTTTTTTAGAAATTAAAATGTATTGAATGAATAACAACTACTTAAGGAGATATAGGGGTAGAGTTAAGAAAACCCTCCATCTCTGTTAATCCATTTAAGAACCGAAAGGGTGCTGCTACTCTACTACAAAATATAAGTCTTTGGATCAACAAGAATGAATGATCCGAGAGGAGATTCTCCCCAAAATGCACAAAAGAATTTGAGAAGTATGACAACCAAGAAGAGATAACTAAAGACCGATCCAACTAATCCATTTTTTTTACATATAAAAAAGTTTCCTTGCTGATTATTAGACTAAGTAAGCCTTCTACAAGTAGCCTTTAAATCCACTAAGTCCATCTGAGATAGAAAATCATAATGTTCTTTAGTTAGAACAAGATTAAACTACCGACCACCTTCAATTTCAGTCGAGTTTAAAGAGCAATTAAAGTCCCTTCCTCTAGCCAAGGATTAGCAACATTGATTTGTATTCTTATTAAGTTCGACCAAAGTAAATTTCATTGAAAGCCAAAATTTGACGCATATATGATGGACAAGTTAAACATAGAAGGCATACCTCAAATATGACATTGTAAGTGAATAAAATGATTAGAAGATTCTATAGATTGAGCACTAATCATGTCTTAGTTAAAAAGACAGATAATTCTGTTGTTATAATATGAGAAGTGATTAGTAATGAGCTCCTAATTTGCCCCTAAAAATTTAGAGTCATATAGATATAGCGGATCCTTAATTTTAGTTCAAGAAGGCCAATCAAGCAAGGTTTCTTATCCCTTACCACATTAGTAACCTTCAAATTCTCCTTTTCCAACACATAACGTGCTTCATTACAAAGTTCATCATACCAACTAGAGATAAATACCTTTCTTATAGGAACCCATTTCCTAGAACTATTATTTGGCTTCTAAGGGTAACACTACAAGAAAACAAGTATTCTGCGACTTTTTTAAAACGTCACAAAATGTTAAAAAAATATCGCAGAATGTATTCTGCGACATTTTAAAAAACGTCACAAAAAATATTGCAGAATGTGGTGTAGGTAAAAAGCTTTCTGCAACTTTTTATGTAAAACGTCACTAAAAGTTTGCACATTCCGCGACGTTTTTTAAAATGTCGCAGATTGTCTAACATTCCGCGACGTTTTTAAAACGTCATAGAATGTGAAGGAATCTGCGACGTTTTTACGGAAACGTCGCGGAATGTCTTTTGTGACGTTTTTAGAAACATCACGGAATGTCTTCCGCGACATTTTTATTCTTATTTGTATTATTTTTTCATTTTTTCCATTTTTTCGAAAATCATATTAATTTAATAATTATTTTTAAAATACAATTTTAATCTTATTTGTTTAATAACTATTCAATATTATTTATGAATTTTATTTATTTAATAATTCTTCAATTTTTTAGTATATCATTAATTTTAATAATTATTCATGTATCACAAGAATTTCATACATGTAGACAATGTATTATTTAATTGCAATTAAAAACATATCATAATACACTTATAAAGTGTGATGACAATTAGCTAATAAAATTAAATAATTATAGAAATCAACATTTTTAGAAGCATTAAACATATTTTGAATATTTCATAGGATCAATAGATATGATAAGAGAACAATTACATGGTAGGTATTCTTTTGGAAATTACAAGTTCTTATTATTTCTAATTCATACAATTTCTTATTCTCCAGTTAAGATGTCCATGTAATCCACTATGAATCTCCTAAGGGTGATGCAGTATATGCTGGTTTAAGATTTTCATTTACATTCTTTGTTGGTCTCTTTGACCTCTTGGATCTCTGCAATGGTTGATCTGCACTTGGAAAAGGATGATCCAATTCATTGTCAATTGAAGTTGATTCATTCATCCTCTGCGAATTCCTGGACTTTGATTAATTAGTCTACTTCAATAAGGAAAAAGCATCAAGTCAAAGGACTAAAAACATGGTTGTTCTAGACAAAAATTAGACAAATGGTACACATAAAGCCCATTGCTCAACAAGTACAAACACTTAATAAACATGAGACATGTCCTACAATATACTCAATATTGCCCAGCTACATTGCACATGATAGTTAAATCAATACCTTTGGCTTTGGCAAACTGTTCCCATTTCGTAGGAGATTTAGGCTTTGGAACCTGAAACCAAAATAGATGTGATGCATAAATTATCCTTCCTAGAAGAGGCATGCAATTAACACCATCCACTCCTCCCTTCACTCTGCAAAAAAAGATAAAAAATTAGCAAAAGAAGACCATGGATCTCAGGGGAAATATAAGCATGTGGATCTAGTTTTGCATCCTGATAGAAACTGTCTAGGTATCTAACCAAGACCTTTAGTCATACGTTTGAAGTCTCTCACCTTGCAAATAGCAAATTGCTTAGAACAAACTAGATTTCAAATTGTGTCGCATCAAAAGCAATAATTTCAGTACCAATCTTAATCTATTGACATATCCCAATACATGGAAATTAAAAAAATATTCAACGCCAGTAACCACTCATCATTATTTAATTGAAGCGTTGCTTCCAGTTGAACAAAATTCAGAAGTCTTGCGTCATTTAGCTATGAACATTATTACACAACTCTCCAAGAAAGCACCTTTAATCAACTACAATATCATTCTAATTAAGACCAAGAGTTAAACAAAAGATAACAAAAATTGATTACCCAAATAGCAATAACCAATACTTATCAAGGAAACCATAGTCCTATTGAAGTAGTGTAGGAAGTATGTCGAAACAAATTTCTCCTAGTATGTATTGTATTCTTGGTTCATTTGAGAATATCACCTGTTGATTCACCATAACAAATCCTCAAAATTCATCAACAACTTATATTACACACTGAACAATATGATGTTCAATAGAGCTAATTTAAACCCAAAATCAAAGTGATTCATTGGAACTTGCGATTCCTATTCACATCATCGAAATCTGAATAACTAAACCAATAAATCTGAGTGTTTTTAGGTATGTGTTATGTGTAGAAAGAAAAAAATAACAAGGAAGAGATTGGACAGCATACCACAGATATTCATGGGAGCTTCTAACTAAAGAAGAATAGGCTGAGAGAGGAAGAGTTGTTTGGCGGTGGCGCACAGTTGACGAATTTCATTTTCAGATAGCTGAATACGTTTCCCTCTATTATTCCTTCCTTACAGTAGCCTCTGTATCATCCCTTCCAATCCTTCCATTCCTCACCAAATTCACTTTCTTTATGATAATAGATTTATTAAGCTTTTGCTACTCATTTATTTCTCACCATCATAAAAATAAAAGAAAGGAAGAACAGAGAAATAAGTAAACAAAATTAGATTACCGTAAAACCTAATTCATTCTCCAAGCTTTTGAGGAGAAACAAAAAATGAGATAAAACATATAATTCGAAAAGAAAGCGCACAAAGTAAGGAGATTTGTATTATACATATATAAGGTCATGTTAAATCTAAGGTCGCGAATTGCTATGATGAGGTTTTCTAGCAAAACAAACCTCCCAATTATATGACTGCTCCACCAATTTAGCTTTTTCCCATTTTATAGTTTTTTATTCTATTAACATTTACCTATAAACTGATTTTTCTTTCAATTTTCTCCTTCCTAATATAGAATTGATATTGTTATATTCATCTACACCTACTACTTATCAAATATCGTCTCAAGAAAAGCATATACAATGAGTCAATGGTATTATATAAAGCAGAAAAAGTTGACCCCAAATTTGTTCTAGCCTTTTTATAAAGCAACCACCAAACCTTTTTTGCATCATCACTTCAGTTCTATTTGCTCCATTTATTGTTTACAGTATATGAGAAATGTCAAAGTTTTGCATCAGTGTAAGAGAAACTGGTATTGAATTGAAAGAAATGTTAGGGACGTAGGCTATCCAAAATGCTAGGCTATGGAACATGTTAAATCATGCTTTATTGAATAATATAAACATAACCATTCACCTGATAAGTTTTTGCAGAGAAATGACTCGCCCTCTTTGTTTTGCAGTGTCATAAGAAGAAGAGATTGAGTTTTTCATTCGAAGAACCCTCAATGGCACATATTGGACAATCAAGTGGATGATTCATGAGTAGAAACTTTATCACACCTTCGCGTGCCTTCTTTGTGATGGGTGTATCAGTTTTAATCTTCATTCCTAAAAAAAGCGAAAATCCTCAAGTAAATAAGCAAATCGAATCAAACTCAAAAGGTAAATTATATATAGTGTGAGTTACTAAAGAAACCTTAACCAAAAAATCGACAAAAAAAAAACGAAGACGACATTGAAGCAACATTAGTGTATTCTCTGCATCTTACATCGCTCGTTAATTGGAATGAGCGAGCAAGGATGGCACAAGAAGTCACGGGATTAGGAGACTTATCGACTTTGACGAGACACATACGGCAGTTGTTGGCGATGGAAAGGCGGCTGTGGTAGCATAATCAAGGAATGTCGACGCCAGCAACCTCGCATGCTTGGAAGATGTGAAGCTCTTGGGAATTTTGACAGTATACCCACCTACAAAAACCTCGATTGCATCATCAAGGTTGGGGAAGTGGACACGTGCGTTGACCACTGGGATTCTGGGTGGAAGATTTGGGGTGGGCTCGGGTGCTGCAACAATAGAGCAGTTTTTGGTGACTGATGATGAGAGTTGGAGAAAATGGAGCCGAGGAAGAGACGATTCGCAGGGATTCCTCGACGCCAATAACCCTAACCCTTTTTCTATAGTACTCTATGATATTTCTATTTGCAACTTTAAGGAGTAATTAAATACCGGTTTGATAACTTTATATTTTTAATTTGCAACGTTTTGTTATTAAAACGTCGCAAAAGGTACAACAAATTTGTGATTAAAAACATCACGAATTCTATTGATTTGTTGTAGTGTAACTAATTAGAATAACAACT
Source organism: Erythroxylum novogranatense (assembly GCA_029891385.1). NCBI lineage: Eukaryota > Viridiplantae > Streptophyta > Magnoliopsida > Malpighiales > Erythroxylaceae > Erythroxylum > Erythroxylum novogranatense. The sequence continues at coordinate 75,153,173 of CM057225.1, forward strand.
TTCTCTAACTCCCCATTATCTCCTAGCCTAAGAATTGGAAGGCTATCAGGTGATGATGTAGACTTGGGGAATTTCAATACCTAACTTCGCATAACCTATCCTTTCTATAGATGTAGTCTATGAATCCATACATATTGAGTTACCTAGAGAGCTAGCCAAGAAACTCATACCCGTTACTATCCAGAACTCCATCAGTAAGTTGTGGAATTAAACCCACATAGGGATAACATCAATCAGATTTCTATCCATGTCTATACTAAGATTGAGTTTGATATCCATTTTCTTCTAAAGCAAAACTATTTTGTTGTAATTCTCCATGAGATAACATATTTTTGAAAGAAGCAAAAGTTTCTATCTCCATCTTTAAATTACTGTATTCTTAATCTTTACTTTAATAGGGAAAGATTCACTTCTACTGCCTGACTATAGTTATAAACATCAACTTTTTCTTCATCTTTTTTGGCTACTTCTATTGGTGATTAGTAGAGGTTATTTTTAGCCCAGATTAACTTTTCCTTATCTTTAATAACAATATGTTGAGTGTTCTGAAACCTCTTGAGATTGAGTTGTTTAAGCTCCTTCTTTACTTTTTGAAGTTTCCTTATACAGGGAATGATTTATGCCTTTGGAAATCATAACTTAAACCTCTAATCACTGTTTATTTAAGATTTAACGAAAAAAATTGTTAACAAAAGGATATTTCCTTTGATGATTCAAGGTTAGATTATAAACTTTAATAGGAGTGTGGTCTAACAATAAAAGAATATTGAAAGATGGCTTATTTTGTAGGAAAGTTGTTACCATTATATATTGACTAAGGCTTTATCAATTGTTTTCCTTAAAAACCACCTCTCATTTTTTTAATTGTTTCAAGTATAAAGTTCCTTCCATATTTGAATCAATAAACTCAATATGGATAACATAATAATATAGTTTCTAAGAGAAGAATTTCCTTTAATTTAGAAGGATGAATTATGATGTTGAAATCTCTAAGAATTATCAAAGAAGTATTCATAGTGAAATGTATTTCCTTTAACTTATTTCATAAATAGATCCTTTGAAATGAAAATTAAAAGAACAAACAAAAATCACTTGAGATTTATTTTCTCTTGCATAATTGTTATAGGTAGGTGGATAAACTAATCTTTGATAATTGAGTGAAGAAAATTAATTTTGTTAGGGTTAAAAGCACTTGCTAATTTTCCATTATAATAAGAATGATGATTGGAGATAATGGATCAATGCTTTCTCATAAAATTTTAAATTTTTCTGTAGTTATCCTCTTTGAACTTTGTTTCCAAGAGACCAATTAAGAAAGGTATGATATCTTGTAAGTAATCATACATCACTTACATTTTTTGAGACTATTGAGACTCCTAACATTCAATAAAATATTAAACATCAAAAGGGGAGGTTTGAGATCTAGTTTCTTTATGTTTCCTATTTGACTTGCTCCTGGTAAGAAGTGTGAAATCATTACCTACAATTCATGTTCCTTAATAGTCATTAGTCTATTTTTCATTTAGGGAACTATCATGATTATTGGTTTTTACTATATAGTGCGTTTAATTATAGCTTTGTTGTACATATGTTAGAGAAGAGTCACTACTCTACTCTTATTCTCCTTAGTTTTGGGAGCTAAATATGAAATGGAGATAGCCTCTATATCCTCTAATTGAGTTACTTCCTCCTTTCTATTTATTATATGCATATTTTCTTTACTTACTGTTTTGTTCCTCTTATTAATGATCTCATTTTATCCTACGAATTGAATTTGCATTAGCTTATAGTGATCCCCTCTTTAAAACTTCTTGCTCATGGATATCCATTTTTTGACATGGTGAATTAGGTTTAGTCACAATTGTTAAATAATTATGATAGATTCTTTGAAAAGCTTATCATGTTCTCCTACCATCATTAACGAGATTATCTATAGTAAGTCTTATTGTATATTTACTACAACATAAATATCGATATAACTCACATACTATATCTATTTAACGACTTCATCCACACTTACTAGTTTTTCCACGTAGTTAGACAAGTGACTCAACCTCTTAATGGTCTAATATTGAAATAACATATTATGAATGTTTATTTATAAAGGTACCTAGTGTTATTTAAGTTTTAGCAATTAAAAGCCTACTTTCCATTTCTAAAGAAACAAAGGCTTGTTACTGAAATGCCAAGGTCCAACTTTTATAAATCCTTTAGCACTAAAATCTGAATCATATTTAATTCGAAAGATGTTCTCATCATTTAGAATTTCCTTTAAGAAATTTCTTCCAATGGTATTGAGCCTATGAATTCATCAAAAGGAAAGTTGGTTGTTTATCCAAGAAAAATTTAACTAATGTAGAAACTCTAGCTTTCAAAACTTCTAATGGAGGAACTGCGTTAGATCTTCCATTTGGAAACTTTGGACAAAAAAGTGAAGCTTAATAGAAGGAGAAGATTCTCCTCTACCTAGCACTAAGAAAGTTTTGTGGTTAAAGGTTCAAAAGGAGAAATCATGTTAGGGTCTGAAGGAGTCATCATGTTAGGCCTAACATGAAAGAAAGAAGAAGATGGTTTGGTACTTGGGGGAGTGAAACTTATTATGTTAGTGCTATCTACAAATGGGGGTGAAGATAGAATTCAAGGAAGGAGAAAGAGATTTAGTCTAATGGTTAGGTTAGAAGTAGGCACAAAGTTGAACATAATACTATAAGTAGCAAAAGTTGGTAGGCTAATATAGTAAGTACTTAAAATTGATTCCAAAAGTGAAAGGAAAAAAAATACTAGGAAAGAGGTATTTAGCCTGAGAGCTAGAGTTGATACTTTTTCTTAGCTAGGGCTAAAATATATATAGAAGAAGGAAGAATAACTAATACCAAAATGTCTTGAAAATAACTAAAAGACGCATGATAAAATGGAAGAAGCTAGAACATGCTAAAGACAAAACCATATTAGAAAGCAAACGATACGCTCATATTTTCATATATGTTTAGGACTTAATTCATAGTCTTTTACATTCATTTTATGTTCATCTATGGCTGGTTTATCATGTTTTAGCATTATTTGAGGTCCATTGACGTAAAATGCATAAATGATACAAATAGACTTGAATTGCACTGTTTTTGAGTTTCCGGCAAACTTGACCTCTAGTCATTATGGGATTTTTATCTCGAGATTGGTTAAGCCATAAATTCTGAAATTTCATACATAAATTCTTGACTCACTGATGGATGTTTTGGGACAAATTGCAGATTTTTTAGAGTTGGAATTTAGGAGAAATAAATTAACGAAAATTCATGTCATATTGTAGGGCGCCAGAATGACCAATCGATGATGTTTTGGCCATAACTTTTGACTCAGATGTCAAAATCCTGTGATTCAAGTCTCATATCGAAGCTAACTCAGAGAAAAAGATACTGACAAAATTTGAGCTCTTAAGTCATCACCCATTAATTTTTATGCATTGTCGAAATTTACCTTAGAAAATTCATTCCAACCAGCCATGTAGCCTCCATCCTTGACTTTCCACTCATAAAGCAGCCATCATTCACGCACCATACAAGACAAAGCAGCCACCAAAGAAGTGAAATTCAATTCAGACTCTCAACCAAGCAACCCACGCACATCACTTCACAAGTCTTTGTTCAAAAACAGCCCACCAAAACCACATTCACGCCACAACCTTCATTTATTAACTAACAGCTAGCCTCCAACAACCTCTTCAATCATGCATGCGTATCACGCCACTTACAAGCTCCATATTTCAACAATGCACGCAGCAAGGTGGAGAAGGACTTTGACAGCACATACATGCATTCAGCCCCTCAGAACCAACCCAGTTGCTTCCACTAATTCTTCATATTTTGTTCATCACAAATAGCAGTTCTGGAATCTATCATTCCACGCATCTCACAAACACTCTCCCACCAAAACAGATTCCTCTCCAACCTTCCATTCACCAGCCTCCACACCAATATACAAGCCTTCATTCATTTTTCCAGCAGCTCTCTAAACTTCCAAGCTCCAACCTTCAACATCACTGGCACAACACATTCATGCAAGCCTTGATTTTTCAGCTCATCTTTAATCTTTCACTCACAAGCTAAATCCAAGAGCCTCTAGACTTGAAGGACGCAACCACGAGTCTTCACCAACGTAGCAGCCTCCATTCGCCCAACAACGCAGCATCTGTTCATCGCCAAAGAAGCAACCACGCAAGGAGAGGGGAGTGCTCATTTTATTTTGCTGCATATTTGGAGCTTTATTCTTAATTTTTATTTGATTCCGTCATGAACTTGTTCAGAGTTTTTGCTTGTAGAATGGTTGTTATGATGATTTGTCGCTAAAACTTTAATTTCTCTTAGGAATTTGATATTTTTGATGATGCTTTAATATTAATTTTGCTATAATCCATGCCTGAATATTCATATGCTTGTTGATTTTTCCTTGGATTTATTTGTTATTCCTTTGGATTATTGGAAAATATCTTGGTATAAATTCACCTTTGGGAGAAGGGAGTTTTTACTAGAAGATTAAAGAAAAATTGACTAAGATTTTCTTGTGAGTTGGGAGACCCAAGAAACTTAGGAGGCGAAAATTGAAGTTTTGAAATTTAAGAAACTCTAGGAAAAACTTAAATAAGGGATTACTAAGTGACGTCTAGAGTGGATAAATTAATTCATCTTTAGAAAATGGGGATTAATTATTCTTAAAATTCACCTACAAGGGTAGAATATTTCAGTTGTGAAAAATAGCTAATTTAATATTAAAGTTGACAAAAATATCATTCCTTAAGAGAAAGTCATTCCCTTTTCCGTTAACGCTTTTAATTGGTAAAATTGTGAAAATCTTTTCTTAATTAGTTACTGCACAAATTTGTCATATTCATAGTTATTTTGGTCGCATTGAATTTGGTAGTTGTTAAGAAATTTATTTGAGTTAAATTTTGTTTAAAAAAAAGAATTTTTTTCTTTACATTAATTTTAATTTTCTAAAATTTCATCCAACCAGATTTCAAATATCGTTAGCTAGTGTAGAATTAAATTTTCACATAATCCCTGTCGACACGACTCGGTTCTTACCGATCTATTACTCACTTCGACAACCGTGCACTTGCGGTTCACGAACAAGTTTTTGGCGCCGTTGCCGGGGATTAGTTTATTTTTTTTATTTCTATAGCTAGTTTGATATTTACTTGTTGGTTTTCTTTTTATCCGTAGAGTAACTTATTTTTTTTCTTTTTCTTTTCACATTTTAGTTTTCCCGCGCAACTTGTTTATAAGAGGATTGTATGCCCCGAACCACTAGAGGACAAGAACAACAGTTTGACCCAGAGTTAGAAAGAACAGTAAAGTCAATTCTTCAGCAAAAGAAAATGAAAAATCAAGCAGAAGAACTTCAAAGAATTCAAAGAGAGAGGGATGAAATGGCTTAAAGATTAGCTCAATTAGAGGCCAGACTTAGTGTAGCTAATTTATCTGAAGGAAATGGAAGAGGAAATAATGGAAATGAACAAGAACAATTGCGCCAACGTCCTATCAGGGAATATTTCCAGCCTACAGTGGTAGACAATTATCACGGTATCCAAAGGCCAAATGTTCGTGCTCAGAATTTTCATATTTTGCCTGGACTCATCAATTTGGTTCAGACAAATCAATTTGGAGGAACACCAATGGAGGATCCAAATGATCATCTTGCAAGTTTCCAGGAATTATGTGACACTATCAAAACTAAAGGGGCAACGGAAGATAACATTAGGCTCACTTTGTTCCCATTTTCTCTTCGGGACAAAGCAAATAATTGGCTTCATTCAATTTCTGTTGATAGAATGCGAACTTGGCAGGTGGTGGCACAACAATTCTTGATTAAATTTTTCCCACCTGAAAAAGTTGCAAAGTTAAGAGCCAGTGTTGGAACCCCTCCTCGATGAGTCGCGTGCCCGACGTCCTACATGACATCTGGACGCGCATCTCACGAGGGAGGAATTCCTCACCACGAAAGAAACCTCAAATCGAACTTATTTTAACGTCATCCGAACAAAACTTGATAAGTTCACCCTAATTATCACCCAATAAAATTTATTTGCTTAGGGCCTATAACTAAATCCTAATCCTAAGCTAAAATGAAATTTCATATCTCTCGATCAATTAGAATCAGAAATCGCCTCAATCGGATCTCTATAGCTCACAAAATTGCCCTAAAACGGAATTACATTCAAAATCGTCACGTAATTGACTCTCTTTAATACCATCCGTAAAGTCCGACTAAAACCCGTCACTCTTATTTTACTAAAAAGGGGTATAAAATTTTTTTAGAAACCCAATGCTTCGAAAACCGAGAGAATCCGAGGCCAAACGAAAAAGTTACAAGCAAAAGAGTGAGAGGAGGACATTCAGAGATTAGGCATGGGCACGTCTAAGAGATTTAAAGACTAGACGTGGCCACGTCTAAGGATGAAGTCTGGATTTGCAGGAAAATTTCAAAATTTACAAACATCATAACTTTTGCTCCCGAAGTCCAAAATTCATAAATTTGGTATCAATAAAAATGTAAAAGGAAGCTCTACAACTTCCTAGAAGGATTTAAACACTAATTTAGCTATTAAGAGGGTCAAAATTTGCTTTAAAGTTGCTGCCACTAAAATTAATTTCCCTACACAATGCCAAGAATTTGAACATTCATATCTTTTAGCACACAGGTCAAAAAATGACACATTTTACCTCGTTGGAAAGATAAAGAGATAATTTACAATTTTCATGAAGAGTGCAAAAGTCATTTCAATCATTAAAGAGAGTAAAAACACACTCAAAGCTTCAGCCTATAAAAAGATCAATGAAACAGTAAATTTACCAAATGAACAGTACCTGTAATCTTTCTAACCTTATAACTTTTTATTCTTAACTCCAATAATTGCAAATGATACCTCATTGGAAAGGGGAAAGGATAATCTACATGTTCTATGAAGGATAGAAAAACCAAAACAAGCTCTAAAGGGGTAAAAAACCCTCCCAAAGGTTCTGTCCAAAATTGTCAAATGAATAGTAACTGAACTAGGTCTAATCCCCATAACTTTTTACTCCTAACTCGAAATAAGGTATAGAATACCTCAATAGAAAGAAGAAAGGATTATCTACAAGTTTCATGAAGGGAGAAAAAGGTAATTCAATCATTTAGAGAGGTAAAAACACTCTCAAAGTTACTGCCTGCAAAAATTCAATAAAACAGTAACTCAATTCAAATGAATAGTATCTGTCGACTTCCAAACCTCATAACTTTTTATTCCTAACTCCAATAATTGCAAATCATACCTCATTTTAAAGCTATAAAGACAATATACATTTTCTATGAAGAAAGCAAAACTTAAAACTGTCTCGAAGAGGGTGAAAAACTCATTCAAAAGGACTGCAAAATTTTTACTTCTATCAACAGCAGCTGAAACATTTCACCTCTCATAACTCTTTCATTTTAAGTCCGATTGTGACAAACTTTATGTCATTGGAAAGATCTCAACATGTTCGACATTCTTCAAGAAGACCACCCAAACTAGTTCAAGCTCTAAAGTAGTCCAAAACCTAAGTGAAGTTGTTGCCCAATTTTAGGAAAAATTGGACAGCACCTCACCTATTAAGTCACTAACCAAACTCTTCAATTTAATTCATCCCGACTCAAGTACCTGCATGAAAACTCAATATCCAATGGCAGCAACACACTCCTAGGCTTCTAAATATTTCTCAACCATAAGGCAATCTCACTCCTAAGAATCTACTCATTTCAAATCCATAAAGTCACATGATTTCATTTTTTCCTTTTTGGTCATTCTTAACCATACAACAATACATTCTTAAAAACCATACATAAAATACATTTAAACTTCAAAACTCTTACATTTACATGGAAATAGGTAAATACAAAGCCTTAGAGGGCATTTTAGCCTCAAAGTCTTAAGGAACAAAATACAAAGTACAACATTAGTTCCAAAATGCTATCTAAAGCTTTGTTTTCGTAAATACAACTTCAAAAGCAAAATGCATCGGAGTTGCCTCAATCCCGATGCGATGACTCAGTTTCTCGCTCGACACCTGTGGAGGAAAAATGGGGGGGTGAGCTCGACGGTTCTGTGGGTAATAACTTAATAATTAAGGAATAAGCAAAACATTATACATTCATTTTCTTTCAAAATCAATGTCACATAGATCAAACATGTTCAATTTCTCAATCTCTTCACCCAATTCATCATATCAAACAAGTTACAAATCACATATCACGAAAACACATCAAAAGTGGTTCGGGTGTGTTGGATCCTGATCTTTTGATGGAAATTAGAATTATTAAAATGGAATTCAATGAGTGTGTTTGTATAGGTATTGTGTTGTAGATGTTATTGTATTTAAAAGAGATTGATGAGAAATGAAGTGATTGATTTTGATGACTTTGAAAATTTAGTACAGTTGTATGAGTTATGAAAGTCAAAATGAATTAGTTGATTGAAATGGAAGTTGAAAATCAAGAAATAGAAAGTGAAAGTGTAAAATTTTGAAGAAATTAGAAAGTTTGACTTTTTGGAGTAAAGAGTTGACTTTTGATTTAGGCAGATTTTGAGAAAATGATCTACATGAAATTTGTAGCTTATGTTGAGAGCTTTTCGTAGCCATAAAGTGTGCTATTTTTTGATATCGGGATTGAAAGTTATGATCTTTGAAAGTTAAGTGTATTTTGCCTTGATTTTAGAAAATGCTCTAAGTGTAGGATTGTATATGTTGTGTTTTAAGGCGATTTCCATACTGATGTGGTTTGAATTGGAGTAAATCGTTACATGAAAGTTATAGAGAATTTGAATAGCTTTAAAATGATGTATAATATGCGATTCTTGGTTGTGGAGGTTGAAAGATATGATAATGTGAAATTTGGATATTGCTTAGGTGATGGCTATCAGGGTAGAAACTTCGATTGAAAAATTAACTTAACTAGAGGTTGAATTTGCTTTGGAGTTCTTCATGAACATTGTAGAGCTTGTTTTTATCTTTCCATTGATATGAGACACGAAAATATTGGACAAGGGAGTAGAAAGTTATGATTGTTAGAAGTTCTGATGTTGTTTAGTGTGAAGCTGATTGATCCGTCAGATTGTGTGGAGTTTTTGACTTATTTAGAAGTCGATCTGATTTTTAAGGCCTTAATAGAAGTTGTATAGGGTTCTTTTACCTTTCTATAGACACTGAGTTTGTCAAATTTGGAGTTCTGGATCAAAAGTTATGATGTTTGCAAGTTTTGGTACTGTTGAGAAATTATTGATCAGTCATCTTTGTGTAAACTTTTGATCCCTTTAGTGTCCGAGCTTGCCTTTGAGTCCTTCTTGAAAATGGTAGAGCTGTCTCTTAGCTTTCCAACGAAACAAACCGTGTCTAATTTGGAGCTCGGAGTCAAAAGATATGAACGTTTGAAGTTTGGAGGTCGGATCACATGGTTGATCGCCCACCCGTGCGCGCCCGCGCGAGCGACCGACCTGGTGCGGAAGACCGACCTGGTACGTGTGACCGACCTGGTGCGGGCGACCGACCTGGTGCGGGAGACTGACCTGGTGCGGGCGACCGACCTGCTGTGCGACCTTTGCGATTGATTTTCAGCCGACCGACCTCTCTTCCTTGTTTTGGCCATAACTTCTTCGTCCGACATCCGATCGACCTGATTTTCAAAGTGTTGGATTCCTAAGACATTTTTCTATCTTTCCATACTAGATAGGTAGGTTTTGGAATTAAATAGAGAAAGATAGCTCGGATTATAGTGAGATGATCGGTTGTAAAAGTTTGAATAGTGTTTGGTATTTTTGAGATATCTCACGCCATAGAGCTCAGATTGATTTGATTCTTGTTGGAAATTAAACTAGATATATGGGGCTACAAATGTTATGAAGGAGCCGATCGACAATGTAGCCTCCAAGACATTTAAATATGGGTCGGAAGTTAGGTATAGAGTTTAGTCTCAGCTTTGTAATGGTATGAGTAGTGTTCAGTATTTTGGATATATCTCGATCGATAGAGCTCCGATCGATCTGATTCTTTTTGGAAATTAAAATAGAGACATGAGGCTACAAATTTTATGAAGGAGCCGAGCTATGATGTGGCCTCTAAGACTTCCAAATATAGGTCGGAAATGCAGTGTAGTGTTCCCGGTGTTGTAGTGGCTGAATAGTGTTCAGTATTTTAGATATATCTTGACCGATAGAGCTCCGATCGATCTGATTCTTTTTGGAAATTAAAATAGAGACATGAGGCTACAAATGTTGTGAAGGATCCGAGCTATGATGTGGCCTCTAAGACTTCCAAATACAGGTCGAAAGTTCAGTTCTATAATGGCTGAACAATGTTCAGTATTTTGGATATATCTCGATCGCTAGAGCTCGAATTGAGCTGATTCATTTTGAGCATTAAACTAGAGAGAGGAGGCTACAAAAGTTATGAAGGAGCTGATCGACAATGGAGCCTCTAAGACTTCCAAATATGGGTCGGAAGTTAGATGTAGTGTTTAGTCTCGGTGTTGTAATGGCTGAATAGTGTTCAGTATTTTGGAGATATATCGATTGCTAGAGCTCGGATTGAGCTGATTCTTTTTGAGAATTAAACTAGAGACATGGGGATACAAATGTTATGAAGGAGCCAATCGACAATGTAGCCTCTAAGACTTCCAAATATGGGTCGGAAGTTAGGTGTAGTGTTCAGCCTCGGGTCTGAAGAACAAACTTCAGTATTTTGGAGATATCTTGAGCTATAGAGCTCCGATCGATCCGATTCTTGAAGCGATGGATTCTTAAGACATAGAGGAACATTTATTTAGAAGAAAGTTTTATCAAATGACTTCATTTACCTGATTGAAATAATCAGACAAGATGTCAGTTTTAAAGACCAATGAAGGGGCAATTTTGGAAGTTTACTTAAAGGGTTAAGTTTATAGGCTTAAATGGAGGGACTTATGGGTCATTACTTATTCATTAATTGACCTAGCACTATAAAAGCAAGGGGGCTGTAGTTTTTTGGAGGAGAATCACGATTATTGCCCAAAAGACTTAAAAGAAATAAGAGAAGAGAAGAGAGAAAGCTTGTTTCGGTGGAGAAGAACCGAAGAGAAGAAGAAGAGAGCTTCAAAGGTTCAGTTTACTCCAAGTTTCTTGAGGGGTTTTTGGTGCTTTTCAAAGGGAAAGGTGAAGAAGAAGATGAAAGCTTCTTATGGAGCCCAAAAATCCGAAAATGGTGTAAGAGAAGGTAAGATGCGAAATTTTGAGATCTGTGAATTTTGATGAATTTCTGGTTTAGAAATATGGAAAATGGTATGGGTTTGTGGAGTATGAAGTTAATTTTGTTGATTGCATAATATTATGGGTTTAGTTTTAGATGGAAATTAATTAGGGTTTATGCCCAATTTTGTAAATTGGGGATTTTGGAAATTTGTGATTTAGATGGCTTGGTTACATGTGGAATTAGTGTGTTCTAAGTTCAATTTGAGGATTATGTTATTTATGAGATTGAATTTGTGGGAAATTGGTGTAGGAAATTTTCTATTGGAAGGAAGAAAGACGAATGGTCAAATTGAAGTTAAGGACAAGCTTCTAGCGTGAAATCGAGGTGGGTAACCGTTTATAATAGAATTTATAAGCCCTACGCTTTCTTTAAACAAAAGATTTTCTGATTTCAATTGCATCATAATTGTTGCATCATTGTATGAATGATTTGAAAAATCATTATTGATTCAATACATGAACTTTTGATGAATTGCAAAATACATTGTGTTATGCCTTGAAAGATTTCATGGCATTTTGTGTATTCGGAAAAGAGCATTCGATAAATTGATTTAAGCATGATTATGTGATTGTGATTGGGCGAGAGAGAACCTATTTTGTTAAGTCACGTGCACGTTGACCCCCTTAGCCTTCTCCCGGCCGCCTGCTTGAGGCTTACGAGATTCAAAAAATGGACTCGTCGTGTTTACGATAAAATTCGATTTCCGTCGTGTTTATGAAACTCTCGAGCCACTTGTGTGCATCGCATATGTGATTTGCCATTGCATTTATGAATTGTCAAGTTGATGCATTCATTTTTTGCAACCTATGGGTTTATGGCTGAAAACCTAAAAATCATACGGTTTGCAATTGTGATTTGACTACAGCAAGAGCGGAACTTTTAGAAAATGTGCTTTACGGATTTCAAAGAAATGTTTTCTAAGACCAGAAAAGAAAAAGAATTTCAAGGATTTTGCTTATTTATTTGTTATAAATTGTTACCCACGAGCTATAAGCTCACCCCCTTCATTCCCATCCACAGGTGATGAGAAGAAGATCGAGTGAAAGAAAATGAAGATTTCTATTTGCATGTGTTTATATTGTATTGCTGTTAAGTAAGATAGTGTTGAGAAATTCAAAAATTTTTGTGTATTGTGTACTTTGGATTTTGGTGTTGATATTGTATATGGCCTGAATTGCCACGAGTGTATGAAGAGTAGTCATTCCAGGACATATGTGATTTATGAAATTGTGTATATAGTGAGTATAAGGTGTATGGACTTCTGGAATTATGTATTGATTTAAGTTATGTTTGGGATGTGTGTATGAGTATGAATGTGATAATGTATTTTGGATTGAGTTTGGTTATGAAAGAAATGAAAAGGAAAGGAATAAGAAAGAAAGAAAAGAAAAGAAAAATTTATACCGGATTTAGAATTTCTTAAGGTTTCCAACGCGACAGTGATTTCTAAGATTTTGTTCGCAGATGTCGGTACTTGTGTTTCAGTTCGAATGCTTCAATTCGATTTGATTTGATCCGATGTTTACTTCGTTTCGATTTGCTTCCGCTTTGTGTTATTCGATTTCGCCTTCAGATTTGATTTATCCGATTTGACAATTGATTCGTATATGATTTTGCTGCCGCCTTGTGTTCCTTTCGATCGATTTCGATTTTGCTTTCTTTTCCTATTCGTTTTCTGTTTCTCCGGTTGAGATCCATCTTAATCTTTTTAATTTCTAAAAACTTATCAAACTCCAATTTTAACTAAATACCTCAAATTAATTTCTATTAACTAAGCACTAAAAATCCCAAATTAATCTAATTAAAAGGAATTTATCAATCTAAACCTTAAAATAAAGAAAACAAGCTTAAAGCGAATCGGGGTCCAACAGCCGAGATTAGTACATTTAGACAGCACGACTTGGAACCATTGCATGAAGCTTGGGAAAGGTACAAAGATCTTTTGAGAAAGTGTCCACATCACGGATACCAAGAGTGGGTACAAGTGGAAATGTTCTACAATGGGTTGAACGACCAGACTCGAACCATTGTTGATGTAGCAGCAGGTGGTACTCTGATGAGAAAAACATCTCAAGAAGCATGCACATTGCTGGAAGATATGGCTTCGAATAGTTACCAATGGCCCTCCGAAAGAAATACTGGAAAGAGAGGAGTTCTCAAAGTAGACCAAGTAACTCAGTTATCTGCTCAATTGTCAGCACTATCAAATCAATTTTCAAAATTCATGTCAAAGGAAAAACAAAATGAGCAGGTGGCAGCTACTAGTCATTCATTCTACACCAATCATGAGGGGGTGGAACAAGCGCAGTTTGTTAACCAAAGGAACTTGGGATTTAAGTCATAGCCAATGGGAAATCAATATGGTCAAGGTTATAATGCCAAGGAGCAATATAACTATGGTATTCAAAGGAATGCCTCACCCACCTGGGTATGGACCACCATTGGCAGAACGGAGACCTTCTTTGGAAGAAATGATTGGCAATTTTGTAACTGAGACAAGGAACTGTTTCCACAAGAATGAGAAGGAGATGGATGAGCTAAAGATGCAAGTCACCAGTATTGGGAATTCAGTGAAGGGTTTGGAAGTTCAATTAGGCCAACTTGCAAATGCTATTGGGAATTTGAATCAGATGAGATTTCCAAGTAATACTGAAACTAACTCGAGAGAGCAGTGCAAGGCCATCATTCTTCGAAGTGGAAAAGAATTGGAAGAGGTGAAACTTAAAGAAAAAAATTCCACTCAATCCAATGATAACGAAGAACAGAATACTTGTGAAGAAGCAAGTGCACCTACACAAGTTGAGAAGGAAGTTAGTTCGGAGAAGAAACTGGAAGGGGAACTGAAATAAAAAATCATCACTAAGTTGCCATATCCTCAAAGATTTCAGCGGAAGAAATCTTTAAGAAACTTGAGATCAACATTCCCTTGATTGAAGCTATTGAGCAAGTATCGAATTACGCAAAATTCATCAAGGACATTGTTACCAAAAAGAGGAGATTTGGAGACTATGAGACTGTATTGATGACTGAGGAGTGTAGTGCAGTCTTGCAAAGAAAGTTACCACAAAAACTGAAAGATTCAGGAAGCTTCACAATTCTGTGTGAGATCGGCAACACACATTTTGGTAAAGTGATTTGCGATTTAGGGGCAAGCATAAATCTCATGCCTCTTTCCATCTTCCAAAAGTTGGGATTAGGTGAAGTCAAGTCATCGACATTTTACTTTCAACTAGCTGACCGTTCTCTCACTTATCCTCAAGGTATTGTAGAAGTTGTTCTTGTTCGTGTTGACAAATTTATTCTCCCTGCAGACTTTGTGGTTCTTGAAATGGAAGAAGACAAGGAGATCCTGATCATACTTGGGAGACCATTCCTAGCTACTGGAGGTGCAGTGATTGACGTGCAACAAGGGGAACTATCCTTGCATGTAAATGGCAAGAAGGTGAAGTTCAACATATACCGATCACTCAAACATCTAAGTGATACACTGACATGCAACCGAGTGGATGTCATATCCTCATGTGTGGTAACATCTTTTCCTTCCATTATCTCTAAAGACCCATTACTGACATGTTTGGAAGGTATGATTGTCAAAGATGATATAGATGATGATGATGATGCTTGTTTGATGAAGGTTTTGGATTCTTTTGAATGCTTGAAAATTTTTGATCAAACCAAGCCTCTGTTCTGTGTGACTAACGTTGATGATGTTGGCGATGTAAAGATGTGCACCCATCGATTGATTTGAAACCCCTGCCTGAAAATTTGAAATATGCATTCTTGGGTGTTAATCAAACTTTTCCTATCATTATTTCATCTTCATTAACTCCTTTAGAAGAAGAAAAACTGCTTAGGGTGTTAAGGGAGTTAAAAAATGCATTAGGTTGGTCAATTTTAGACATTAAGGGAATTAGTCCTTCTATTGTAATGCAAAAAATTTTGATGGAGGAATCATTCACACCTACAATTGAACCCCAAAGAAGATTGAACCCAGCAATGAAGGAAGTGGTTAGGAACGAAATTCAGAAGTGGCTTAAGACTGGAATCATTTTCCTAATTTCTGATAGTTCATGGGTTAGTCCTACTCAGGTTGTTCCTAAAAAAGGTGGATTTACTGTAGTTAAAGATGCTAACAATGAGACTATTTCCACTAGGACAATCATTGGATGGAGAGTTTGCATGGATTATAGGAAGTTGAACAAATCCACTA
This sequence comes from Erythroxylum novogranatense, assembly GCA_029891385.1. NCBI lineage: Eukaryota > Viridiplantae > Streptophyta > Magnoliopsida > Malpighiales > Erythroxylaceae > Erythroxylum > Erythroxylum novogranatense. Next base: position 75,168,671 of record CM057225.1, read on the forward strand.
GGAAGGACCATTTTCCTTTTCCATTCATAGATCAGATGTTGGATAGACTTGCTGGACATGCATTTTACTACTTTTTAGATGGTTACTTAGGATATAACCAAATAGCCATAGCACCTGAAGATCAAGAAAAGACCACATTTACTTGTCCTTTTGGCACATTTGCATTTAGGCGTAGCCTTTTGGTCTTTGCAATGCTCCAACTACATTTTAACGTTGTATGATGGCTATCTTTTGAGATATGGTTGAGAATTTCATGGAAGTGTTTAAGGATGATTTTTCTATTTTTGGTGATTCATTTGATAAATGCGTACATAATCTGTCTCTAGTGTTGAAAAGATGTCATGATACTAACTTGGTACTCAATTGGGAGAAATGCCATTTTATGGTAAGGGAAGGAATTGTGTTAGGTCACAAAGTATCTGCCCATGGAATTAAAGTCGAACGAGCCAAAACAGCAGCTATTGAAAAGCTTCCTCCACCGACAAATGTAAAGGGTATCCGCAGTTTCCTTGGACATGCAAGATTTTACCGGAGATTCATCAAAGATTTCTCGAAGATCGCCAAACCCCTTTGCAATCTCTTGGAGAAGGATGTGAAATTTGAGTTCAATGAGAAATGCTTGCAAGCTTTTGAGTTGATCGAGAAAAAGTTGATTTCAGCTCCCGTGATGATCACACCTGATTGGCAACAACCGTTTGAAATTATGTGTGATGCGAGTGACTTCGCAGTGGGAGCAGCTTTAGGCCAAAGGCGAGAGAAAGTGTTTAGGGTTATCTACTACTCTAGCCGAACTTTGGATGATGTCCAAAAAAATTACACTACTATAGAGAAGGAAATGTTGGCAGTTGTGTTTGCTTTAGACAAATTTCGGTCATATATCATTGGATCCAAATTTGTGGTTTTCACAGATCGTGCAACAATCTGATATTTGTTTGCAAAGAAAGACGCCAAGTCCCGACTCATTCGATGTTACTTTTGCAAGAGTTTGATGTGGAGATCAAGGACAAAAAGGGGACAGAAAATGCAGTTGCTGACCATTTGTCTCGATTAGAGCTTGAGGAATCAAAGCCACCAACACCTAATCAAGAGACTTTCGCAGATGGGCAGTTATTCAGAGTTAATGAAAAGCTTCCATGGTTTGCCGATGTGGTGAATTATTTAGCTACAGGTTTGATTCCTTTGGATTTAAATCCATCCAAAAAGAAAAAGTTCCTATTTGATGCCAAAAGTTATTTATGGGATGAGCCTTTACTGTTCAAGAGAGGTCCTGATCAAGTGATTCGAAGATGTATCCCAGAAGATGAAGTCTTAGCAATTCTAGAGCATTGTCATTCATCACCATATGGAGGTCACTTTGGCCCAACAAGAACAGCAGCAAAAGTTCTTCAATCCGGTTTCTATTGGCCTACGCTTCATAAGGACAGTTGTGCTTTCACTAAGACGTGTGACCGATGTTAACAAATGGGTAATATCTCACAACGTCATAAGCTTCCTTTGACCAACATTTTTAGGTAGAACTCTTTAATTTGTGGGGCATTGATTTCATGGGACCATTCCCTAAATCTTGTGGACAATCCTATATCCTTTTGGCAGTGGACTACGCATCAAAATGGGTTGAAGCTATAGCTTCACCAACAAATGACGCCAAAGTTGTTCTTAGATTTCTCAAGAAAAACATTTTCACAAGATTTATCACTCCAAGGGCCATTGTTAGTGATGAAGGTACACACTTTTGCAACAAGCTTATGGGTAATCTTTTAACTAAATATGGAGTTCGACATAAGGTTGCTTTACCCTACCACCCACAGTCAAATGGCCAAGTTGAAATTTCAAATCGAGAGATCAAGGACATTCTTGAAAAGACGGTGAACCCTAATCGGAAAGACTGGGCTCTCAAGCTTGATGATGCTTTTTGGGCATATAGGACAGATTTCAAAACCCCAATTGGTGTGTCTCCATATCGTTTGGTTTTTGAAAAAGCTTGTCATCTTCCGGTAGAGTTGGAACACAAGGCTTATTGGGCAGTTAGGAAGTTAAATCTTGATTGACAAAAATCAGTTGAAAATAGGTCTCTTCAATTGTGTGAATTAGAAGAATTTCGAAATGAGGCATATGAGAACTCCAAAATCTACAAGGAGAAGACTAAGAAATGGCAAGACCAACACATCATGAGGAAAGAATTTGCTCTAGGAGAGAAAGTTTTACTTTTCAACTCGAGATTGAAGCTTTTTCCAGGTAAATTACGCTCTAGATGGTCGGGCCCCTTTATTGTGAAGAATGTTACCCCTTTTGGAGCGATTGAAGTTGAGGGAAATGATGGAAGAACTTTCAAAGTGAATGGGCAAAGATTGAAGCATTATTATGGTCAAGAGTTGAGAAACATTTCAAGCATTTCACTCAAGGACCCGTGATCAAATGGCTACATCGAGCTATCGACGTTAAACATAAAACCTGTGGGGAGGCACCCCAATCTTATCCTTTCATTCTAGTTATGTGTTGTTTCAATTTCTTTTTATTGCTTTCATTTGAGTACCTTATTTACTTTTTATCTGTTTTGTTAGGAATGCATGATTGGAGCTGTGAACTATGATTTCAAGTTGCTGAGCCTTCTACACTTCAGGGAGTCCTTATGTTCTCATTTCCTTATTATTCTTATTATCTTTTAAACATTGAGGACAATGTTATGTTTAAGTGTGGGGGGAGGCTTTAGTTTATTCTAGGTTATTTGGATTCATGTACCTTCTTGCTCTTGCTTGAACTTAAGACAATTTTCATGTTAGTTGCATTGTTTACATTTGCATGTTTTACATTAAAACCATAAATTAAAAAACACTTTTAAAAAATTGAAGAAAAAACAACATTAAAAAAATTGAAATTTTTTTTTCAACAATTACACCAATATTTTTTTTAGTGTGTTAACTTTCTTTAAGATTCCCAATCATTGAATGAGTTCGAGTATTATGCGTGAGATTTGGTTAATAACGATAAATGTATAAACTTGATGAATGAGTTTTAATGTAACACTTGAGTTTTCTAGATAGTAGAGTGACCTTGAAACTATGTTGTATTGACTTAATAAATGACCTATGTGAGCTTTTGTGCCTTCAACATTATTCTTTGTTGTGTGCATTCTTTCAATGGTATAATTCTCTAGAACTTGCTTAATTTCTTGACTTAGCATACTTGCATGAACATGATAAAGGCATCTAGGTTAAGCCACTCGAACTTAAAAAGCCAACCTAAAACATGATTTCCATTAGAAGGCCCCTTCGAGCTTTTGTCCTTTTCTTTGCTTTCTACATTATTAACTTAGCCTTGATCTCATTTTTATACTCTATACCCTATGGCCAAGGTTAGTAGAGCATCTATTTGGCAAAGTTGAAGATGTGAGTTAGTTGACATATGATGACGTGGTAATAATCCGAATGTTTGTCTACAAAAAATAAAATAAAAAAAAACCAAAAAAAAAGAAAAAGAAAAAGGAAAAGTGTTTCCCAAGTGTTTCGAATTATATACTTGTCTATGGGAAATCCAAATGGAATGAAAAGAAGTGGAGTTGTTTATGTTTAATTTGCAGAATTATGTACTTGGATGCATACATGTACATGAGTTCTATGATATTTTGTACAGCTCTATTTCCTTTGCTTTAGCCTTCTCTTATCTTTCTTTTACCTCACCTTTAGCCAAGCCTCATTACAACAATTGTAAGACCTTTTGATTTGTGTATAGTGTATGTGTACTTTGATAATGTTGTTAAGATTGAAAAGCAAGCATATGGTAGAATGTATTCGTTGATCGAATTTTGAGAGTTACACATTTGAGCCTAAATAGTTTGAGTGTTGGAGTGTATATCAATGAGAGGACTTATTATTTCGATATGGCATAGATTTCCTTTAACTCTATTACGCTATATTAGTTCGATTGTTACATGTAAACTAAGTTCATTGATTTTATGTGTTGATCGTGGTAAACCGAATTCTAGTTATCATGCTTGAATTAATTGATATGGTTGGATTTTTTTCGCATTGCATGTCTTTGTTTTCCTACATTTTTTAAGGTTTTCTGAAGTTCTATTTTCTGTTCTTTTTCTTACTTGAGGACAAGCAAGAGCTAAGTGTGGGGGAATTTGATACACTCATTTTTTCATATATGTTTAGGACTTAATTCATAGTCTTTTACATTCATTTTATGTTCATCTATGGCTGGTTTATCAAGTTTTAGCATTATTTGAGGTCCATTAACGTAAAATGCATAAATGATACAAATAGACTTGAATTGCACCGTTTTTGAGTTTTCGGCATACTTGACCTCTAGTCATTGTGGGATTTTTATCTCGAGATTGGTTAAGCCAAAAATTCTGAAATTGCATATGTAAATTATTGACTCATTGATGGATTTTTTGGGACCAATTGCAGATTTTTTGAAGCTGAAATTTAGGAGAAAAAAATTAACGAAAATTCACGTCATATTGTAGGGCGTTAGAATGACCTATCGACGATGTTTTGGCCATAACTTTTGACTCAGATGTCGAAATCCTGTGATTCAAGTCTCATATCGAAGCTAACTCAAAGACGAAGACACTGACAAAATTTAAGCTCTTAAGTCATCACCAATTAATTTTTATGCATTGTCAAAATTTACCTTAGAAAATTCATTTCAACCTCTCAACCAAGCAACCCACGCACATCACTTCACAAGTCTTTGTTCAACAATAGCCCACCAAAACCACATTCACGCCACAGCCTTCATTTATTGACTAACAGCTAGCCTCCAACAACCTCTTCAATCATGCATGCATATCACGCCACTTACAAGCTCCATATTTCAACAATGCACGCAGCAAGGTGGAGAAGGACTTTGACAGCACATACATGCATTCAACCCCTCAGAACCAACCTAGCTGCTTCCACCAATTCTTCATATTTTTTTCATCACCAATAGCAGTTCTGGAATCTATCATTCCACGCATCTCACAAACATTCCCCCACCAAAATAGATTCCTCTCCAACCTTCCATTCACCAGCCTCCACACCAATATACAAGCCTTCATTCATTTTTCCAGCAACTCTCTAAATTTCCAAGCTCCAAACTTCAACATCACTGGCACAACACATTCATGCAAGCCTTGATTTTTCAACTCATCTTTAATCTTTCACTCACAAGCTGAATCCAAGAACCTCTAGACTTGAAGGACGCAACCACGAGTCTTCACCAACGTAGCAGCCTCCATTCGCCCAACAACATAGCATCTGTTCATCGCCAAAGAAGCAATCACGCAACGAGAGGGGAGTGCTTATTTTATTTTGCTGCATATTTAGAGCTTTGTTCTTAATTTTTATTTGATTCCGTCATGAACTTGTTCAGAGTTTTTGCTTGTAGAATGGTTGGTATGATGATTTGTGACTAAAACTTTAATTTCTCTTAGGAATTTGATATTTTTGATGATGCTTTAATATTAATTTTGCTATAATCCATGCCTGAATATTCATATGTTTGTTGATTTTTCCTTGGATTTATTTGTTATTCCTTTGGATTATTGGAAAATATCTTGGTATAAATTCACCTTTGGGAGAAGGGAGTTTTTGCTAGAAGATTAAAGGAATATTGAATAAGATTTTCTTGTGAGCTGGGAGACCCAAGAAACTTAGGAGGCGAAAATTGAAGTTTTAAAATTTAAGAAACTCTAGGAAAAACTTAAGTAAGGGATTACTAAGTGACGTCTAGAGTGGATAAATTAATTCATCTTTAGAAAAAGGGGATTAATTATTCTTAAAATTCACTTACAAGGGTAGAATATTTCAGTTGTGCAAAATAGCTAATTTAAAATTAAAGTTGACAAAAATAACATTTCCTAAGAGAAAGGCATTCCCTTTGCCGTTAACGCTTTTAATTGGTAAAATTGTTAAAATCTTTTCTTAATTAGTTACTGCACAAATTTGTCATATTCATAGTTATTTTGGTCGTACTGAATTTGGTAGTTGTTAAGAAATTTATTTGAGTTAAATTTTGTTTTAAAAAAAAGAATTTTTTTTCTTTACATTAATTTTAATTCTCTAAAATTTCATCCAACCAGATTTCAAATATCGTTAGCTAGCATCACTTGCGGTTCACGAACAGCAAAAAAGAAGCTCGTTAGGAAGGAAGGATATTACAAATAAAATAAAACCAAAACTAAAACAATAAAAGGTAGAGGAGGCATAATTCCAAAAAAGAGATGGACCGAATTTAGTAAGGGAAAGTTAGAAGATTACAAGTGTAACCTAAAAGTAGAATAAGGATCGTGGAACTCGAAGGTCTAGAGAGAAGTTACAATTCCTTTAACCAAACTTAATCATTTCATTTTACATATAATTCTCAAACAAACACAAACTTGATAAAAACAGTGAACTCTAATATGATATAAAGTATATTATAAAAAGTTATCTACACAAATTCAACTAAAATGTATCAAATTTGTTAACCCAAATATATTCACACTTTGAAAATATCATGGGTGGTACGATCAAATACTATTCAAATATCACTTTTCGAAAATAATAGAGATAAAGTGATATCTATTTAAAGTTTGGTCTGAATGTTAACTTATTAAAGTAGTATTTCAAAAGATTTTACAATAAATGCACTTACATTATCTTTTAAAATTTTAAATATCTCAAAATTAAATATAAAGTAATTATATTATAAATGTTGTTATGAGTGTCTTGAAAATAAAATGAAGTGGTTTTCATTTTAAGTGTCATTAATTTTATTTGGCATATATTTATATGAATTTTTAATGGTGATATTGTATTAGTAAGGAAGTTTTGGGTTAATGTATGCTGCTTTATATGCTAAAATGTACAAGCTATAATTTAATGCGAATATTAAATAAAATATTTTGTCACATATTAACTGGTTATCTTCAATAATTCATGATTTCATATAAATATATTTTATTTGGCTATAATGGTAAACATATACAAGTTCTATGTTATATATCCGCCACTCATTTTTGTTGTTATATTGAATGACTAAGTAATATTAACAAATTAAATATTCCAATAAAATTGGACCAAAAGGATAAATTTGACCGTAACATTTGCACTTGAATATAAATTAGACATTAACATTTTAGAGCATACAAAATGAAGCATAATATTTTAAAACATTCAAATTAAATTCACCGTACAAGGATAAACAAAATGATTCTGTCATTTTTTTCCATGTAATCAATGGTGTTGCTGATTATATTAATATTAAATAAACTTATGGATATCACATGGCACTATAAGATCTATTTAATTTTAAAATAATCAAATTTAAATTATTCTTAACAAATCCTATTAAATTTTATTAATTTTAAATAAAACTAATTAACACTAATCTAATTAACTATAATCTAATAAATTAAAACCTCAATTTACTAAACCCTATAATTATTCTCAATTTGTTTTAACCTTTACTCTCTTTTCTGGCGTCAGTCATGATCAAAATTTTCTTCTTCTTGCTCCTTGAACCCCAAGAGAGTGGAAACACTATCTTTTGGAGAAACCCTCCATTATTTATGCTTACACTTCTATTAATCTGCACTTCCCTATCACCCTTTCTTGATCTTCTACGCATAGTTCCAACTTTTGTAACGCTCTTCTTTATGCTTAAACTTTCTTGTTTAACATCAACCATGAGCAACATATTTAAAAGATAGCTCGTAGCATCCATTAAGCATCTTGCTTACCATTTCCATCATCTCTCTTTGGACTCTTATAATTGCTTAGCCCTTGAAACATACATCGATAAATGATTGTATCGATGTTATGGACTTATAGTTAGACTATTCCTCACAAAAGGAGTTGTAGAAATATCATACTTCTCGCCTTCCCTCAACTAGTACTTGGAATAATTCTTTGCTGAAGATTAAAACAAATTGAGAATAATTTTTGGGTTTTAATTAGGATTATTTTTTAATTTATGGTGAGTTCGATTTGAATGTTTTAAAAATGTTTTGTTTCGTTTCGAATTAATGTTTTGAAACTTTAAAATTTAATTTATATTCTAATATAAACGTTTTATTTTATCAACGAAATTGATGTTCAAGGGACAATAAAATGAATTGAAATATTATCTGTGAGTAGATAACATTACTCTTCTCGAAGTAAATAAAATAACTAAAAAATTTGAAGGGAACTTCGTCATGATGCAAAGCTAACGCATACGAGAATAAGAAATGGCATGCCGACGGTCACTACTCCTATCCTTGGCTCTTTGCTTAAACTTAACGAAAATACTAATTGACAACTACGGAAAGCTATACAAATCCACCAATTGGATCCTAAAAGAGAATAAGATCAACCCTCATAAAACGCTCGTTACAATTGACAAGATTCGCAACGGAACCCAGTTCACATACGAGGAACAGTTGGCGACATGATATATGAGCAATAGGTATGGACAGATAAATATTTAAGGTCGTATGTATAAGGAGGCCTAAAGTTAGAGAGCTGGTCATTCTATTTCTTTTACCGGCTGCAGAGAGAAAGAAAGAGAGTTCCTGATATAAGCGGAGTAACAGAAAGTAGCTCCTTCCGTCCAATTCAGGGGGGCTATGAAGCGGCAAAGAGCTGCCATCTCCTGCATTTAGGCTATACTTAACTTTTGATTGATGTATATGGGATGACCGTACATATGCTTATATCGACAACTGTATCGAGTCTAGTCATATAGATATTGGTACAGATATGCATGTGATTGTGGAGTAATTAGTAGAATGTTAAGTTTGGCCAAGTGCAGGATGTGGGAGCAACTCCTTTCGCGATCCTTGCCCACCCATTGGACTGAAGGGAGCTCCTGCTAAGTACCTACTTCAGTGATATATATCAAAATTTAATAAATTGCATATGAATAATATTAGCAGATTATGAGTGTAGCTATATACTATGCTTTGGCGTAATTTGTTTGTTTTAATTGAGTCGTATATTTGTAAAGTTTTACATTCTTTTTCTTAATGATCATGGTTTAACTTGAATATGTTTTCTTTGTTTTTTATTTTGTACCTCTAGCATGAAGCAAAATAAAATGCAGAGCAGGAGAGATCGTTAAGATGTTCATTTACCAAAATCTCGATAGTTCGCCTTCCAGGAAGTCAAGGTTTTACAGATTAAACTTTCCTGCCCAACGCTTACCTGCAATAATTATGCTTATGCCGCTGAAACATCAACTTTCGAGACCGACTTCAATCTCAAAAAACCAAAACAACTCAAATCTTGGAGGGTGAAGAACACAAGTTGATTATTTGACTCCAGTTGTGTATTTATCTATACTCAAGTTCCCTGTATAGATACTGCTTCCACCATATATGGGATGAAAGTTGGCTTATGATCGTTTCTCATAAGAAAAAGCCCTAAGAGATTGTTTGTTTTGACCTGAATCTCGGCAACCCAAAACCTAAACCAAAACAAGACCTTTTAGTATAACCCAGCTAGCTAGCCGCCCCGAGGAAAACCTAACTAGTTTGTAAGAGACGAGAACATTTTTTTGATTCCCGTTTGTTACCTTCTCTGGTTATATCTTGGATTCGAAGAGGAATATATTATGACGCAGATTCACCCAGAATCTTGACCATCTCCGTAGGTCACTTGCCTTTGCATGAATTCTCAAGCATCAAGCTCATGATTTTCAAGTTGGCATGATTATACCCAGAAATCAAAGTTCCCCTTAGAGTTATAAACTTATCTTTCTCTAAGTTCTTCAAAAGCTTAGAATGATTTTAATGTAAAATGCTGTAATTTTCAGTTCTACTTGAGCAATGAATCTAAACTGGAAACCCTAAGTCCGACAGCTTGTGTTCTAGTTATCTTAGTTTATAGTCTTAATTTGATATTTAATGCAAAACAAATAAATAAGAAAACTTACTGCATTTAGTTTGGCTTATATATAGATAAATGAGAATTTGAGGTGTATATTAGTGAAGATGAATATAAGAAAGAACTAAACTGAAAAAGATACATAGAAGGCCAAAGAAATACTCTATTAAGTATTTCATGACTATCTTAGTAATAAAAATAATCTTCTTTTGAATCTAAAATTTCTTGTAGCAGCAAATTGCATGTTAATAATTTTTTAAGAAACTAAATTTCAATAACAACAAAATGTAAGTAATGTCTTGATAAATACACGGCAGTTATGAAGAGAATAAGATATACAAGTATTTGTATATGAGTTGAAGTGAGAAAGGAGCTTCTTGGAGTGTTAAATTTGATGAAATTGGGTGAGGATGAAAATATAGTGGAAGGTCAAATTCAATTAAGTTACAAATTGTTGGACCCCATTTTCGGAGCCCAACTAACTCTCTAGTTTGCTTTGAAGCTAGAACCATCTCAATCGGAGTTTTACAGCTCAAGATATACTTAAAAAGTTAAAGCGTGTTCACACGCCAATCATGCTCTCCCAGCCGACCTCTCACTTACTCTAATGCAAACTTTCTCAAAACAACTCCAAAAGATACAAATTTTCATGTAAAGATAGTAAAAGATGTTAGGAATCTATTGCTTCAAGAATCACTTCATTTGGAGGTCGAATGGGGAAGTTATACCTGAAAGAATAGAACATGTTTATACCATCAATCAATTTGCACCTATCTTGGCGTGATTGCCATAACTCCCACTAAAAATGTTCGATTGACTTCGTTTTTATACGGTTTTAAATAAGACTTCTATATATACAACTTTCATGAAGATCTTGAAGACAAATTCTACCTTCTGAAAGATAAAAAAGGGAACAGAAGATGACGATACAAACTAAAACGATGCAGAAGGTCAAACTAAGACGATATAGAAGGTCAAACTAAGATGATGCAGAAGGCCAAACTAAGACGATGCAGAAGGTTAAACTAAGACGATCAAACAAAGACGAAGTAAAACTAAGACGAAGCAAACTAAGATGAAGTAAAACTAAGATGAAGCAAACTAAAACGAAGCAAAACTAAGACGAAGTAAACTAAGACGAAACAAACTAAAAAAAACCAAAACTAAAACGAAGCAAACTAAAACGAACCAAAACTAAGACGAAGTAAACTAAGACGATGCACCGTGCATAAGAAAATGTTTCAATTGGGTCTTTCTCACATCCCTAAAGTTCTAAATCACTTTCTACACTCTCTAGAGCATCTCCACTCATAAAGACCATAACTTTCAACTTAGATGTTCAATCACTACAAGAAATAAGTGTTTTACCGACGGAAATTTCCGTCGATAAACATCAGATTTCCGTCGGTGGAATTAATCACCGACGGAATATGGTGGAGCAAAAATCGGTCGGTGAAATGCCCGAAGCTAAGCTTACCGACCGAATTTTTTCATCGCAATTTTACGATGGAATTACCGATCGAAACATTGTTGTCGGTATATATTTTATGACGGAATGGTAATTACCATTCCGTCGGAGAAATATTGCTACGGTCATTAAGTCCGTCGATGAGGCGATGTTATTTGCGACGACATTTACCGACGGTATAATCTACCGTCGGTAAATAGGGGAACATTTCCGACAAAAATTTGACCCTCGGTAATGAGTGATTTTTTTTTTTTGCTTTTTGTTGTTATAATAATGATTATATTATATATTCACTTTATTAATTTGTGTTGCGTTAGAATAATGAATAATGAGAAAATTAGTAATTAATAAAATATAAAAGAAATTAATATAATTATTAAAATAACAAATAACAAATCTCGATGTTTTTTAATTGAAAACACATGACAATGTTATAGTAATTATTATCGTAATGATCATGGATGCTCAACTGCTTCCCCCCCTCTTTAACATTTCCATCTCCTGCCTAAGCTTAGCCATCTCCTCCGCATGCTGCTTGTCCTTGGTCATCTGCTCCATCTCCGCTCTCATCTTAGTCACCGCTCCATCTCCTCTCTCATCCTAGCTGCTTGCTCCATCTGCTCCAATGACTCTTTGATCTTTGAAACTTCTTTGCAGTTCGCTCTCGGTTGTTCTCATCATCTGCAGACTAATCTCCTCCTCACCTTAGCTATGTCCTCCATATCTGGTGATGTTGAGTAATCACCGCTTTCGTTTGATTAGCCACCGCTTGCTTCGTTTTGATTAGCTATCTCGCTCCTTTAGTGAGTCCACTGTGACCCGGAGCTCCGATACATCATGAGATTGAGATGGCCGAACAGATGCTGCTGTACTAAAAAGGGAAGAGCGCGAATAACAAGCGTTTGCATATGAGCCCAGGCCGAATATTCTTCCACAACGGTCCCAACCACCCACGACATCAAGATATGTCTGAGTCTCGTCCACCGGTAATTCCTCCTGAGATTGTCGCTGGATATTTTCTTGTATTTGATCCTATTAGGAAGCAATCTTTACGTTAGTAAATAAGCTATAATTGTTAAAAAATTATTAAAATATGTTAATTTCACTAACATTGACTTCTACATCGATTTGTTGATGAAGGTGACACTATCATGTTTCTTCGTGTGGGTGTGCACAAATACCTGCATAGGTGTAGGCTTCGTGCCCAATGCCTTTTCCTACACGTATAACTTAAATTGTCAGATGTTAACTAGTATTTAAAAAAATTTCGCCAGGGTTTCCTCTGTATATATGATATTTGCCCCATGTTCAACAATAAAAATAACTTCACACAGCCATATGGCACCAGACATTTATATCATAATTACATTGTTCAATAAAGCAAAGTAAGATATATGTAAAATTGTCAAGAGAAATTAGATACTTACTAGTCTATGTGCATGCTCGTTGTGGGTAATTGATCCTCCCGTATGCACTGCAAGACTCGCCCCCCCCCCCCGGCCCTCTATGTCTGTTGGCCGAATTACGCTCAGATATGGACATTGCCGCAGGTGATGTCCAATATTCCTTCCAATGACTCCAAATTTCCTCCGGAATATAACGCGGTCGTGCACCAACCTTGTGTATTTGATTAATTAAGTCGTGATAACGTATGCGTGCTTTCTTTTCCCATTGTTTATACATGTTGGCGTCGACACAAGAATCCCAGTAAAATTCTTTCTGAAATAAGATGAGTAAAAATAACAAAATGTTAAAATGTTGTATGAACATTATGAATATAAAGCAACGTAACAAGAAAATAACAATGATGTGTACCTCAAACTCTTGAAAGTATAATTGCTTTGTGGTGTCAGCTAAATTTTTCCAAACATAACCCTCTGGTTCAATTCTTTGCTTGAACGAGGAAGTCATATTTCTTGAAATTGGTCCAGACGGAACCAACCTAACATATCAAGTGATGTTACCCTATGTACATATTGGTAAAGGTAAAAGTTGATAATAAGCAAATAGTGAAGTGCTTTGATATCAAGACGGAACCAACCTAACATATCAAGTGATGTTACCCTATGTACATATTGGTAAAGGTAAAAGTTGATAATAAGCAAATAGTGAAGTGCTTTGATATCACTTACTGGTCATTGACAATAGAAACAAACTTTCTGCCATCAGGTCCCTCAGCGCCAGGCTGACGGACGTCTCCTGCATCCGGTACGCTAGTGTTGGACGATATATGCGTTGGGGAATGAAGGGGATGATGTAGGCTGAGAAGCAGTCGGTGATGTCTCAACTGTAACTCCCGGCACCAGAGGTGGAGATGGTGAGTCAGTAGGTGCGGCTGATTGTGACGAACCACCTTCACTGTAATGTCCCCCGAGCATGGTTAAAAACCTCGGTGGCATGAAGTCACGTTGTCTTTTCGGTCCCATTATTTCCCTGAAATTCAATTTCCCACAATTCTCTACATGTACAATCTATAATTTGAATGCAATATTCTACACAACACATCGAGGAGAAACTATGGCAATATATGAAGGTTAACAAATTGTTATCAACCATAAATGAACCTTAACAGTAATATAAATATGCAATGTTCACTTTTAATGTGTTACGGATACAACAATAATTGAACGTGAAGGCAAAGGGTAAACATGTATGGTAGTACATAAGCACATCGATCTATTCATTTTTTAGGATTCCATATAACATGGGAGTTGGTAAACGTGAAAGAGTCCCCAATGTCTCACAATTTGGCCACAATTCTCGATCAGTTGACTGTAGCAAGTCGAAGAATTGTTTTGCCTGTTGGTTAGGTTCTTCGTCAACATGTCCCACATTTGGGTCAAATGTATGACCGAGTCCATCGTGCACCATTTGCCTGTAAGAGTTTTCCGGCCCATCACCAAAATGTCTTCCATATCCATCCTCAACGTCATTCTCATTTAAGTTCATACACGTAGGCTCTTCAATTCTCCTTGAGGAGCTAGCAACCAACGGTTCCCCATGTCGGGTCCACTGAAAGTAGTTCGGAACAAACCCTTTTCTCAACAAATGCAACTGAACTTCATCAATAAACAGGAAACATTTGTGCTTGCACTTTGTACATGGACATCTGATCTTCGGCCCATCCATATATGCAGGTTGTGAACATGCATAATGCATGAACGCATCAACTCCCTCAACAAATTCAGGATTGATGAAACCATCGGCGGTTAAACGTCTATACATCCAAGATCGATCGTTGAAATTCATAACTGGGGAACTGTTATTCTACAACATCGGATGCAAAGTTAGGCATCTAAGTTAGCCACCTCTCTACAAACCAAATCATTACAGACATGTGTTATAACATAAGCCTTTAACGTTACATGTCGTAGCTAAGCTACACGAATATTTATCTTGTGAACACAACATATATGATAGTAGACAAATATGATATCACATTGTGGTTGACCACAATGTGATATTCAATAGATATTACATATCATACTATTGCCAAAGAACTATTCATACAAGATTGAATGTTATTGTAAAAACCTATTCTAATAAATTAATCCTTCATATACAATTTAACATAAGCATATCAAATTAGATTATTACAAGGTTAAGAGATATTCATTGTACACAACATCCATCCAATTATGGCTGTAATTGATTCTAGTCAGTGCAACAAGCAATTGAATAAGGCAATACAATTGCTAACGAAAGCATAACCACTGACCTAAATTGAAATGCAAAGAAATTTTGCTGAATCACGTTCTTACGGGCAATGTCAAACGTCACGACGGTGAAGATGATAGAGCTGCACTGAAACCCAACAATAAAATCAGTCAAACCTATATTGAAAATATTTTTCTGCAAGGCATGACATAGTATTCTAAATCCTAAACATTTATCATCCTCATATAATTAAACTACCGCGCTCATGTTCTAATTTAAACACGAGCTACGACGAGGATCCTAGAAAAATTTCGGCAGCATTTTCCCTATAATTCGGACACCCCCTTAAAAAATAAGGGTCCCCCTGCAACAGAAACACACATATATCTCAACCAGTAATCACCTCGCAAATATAATATTGTGAACCACGCCCAAACACTAGACCCTCTAATGAGATCGATTCCATACAAAGGCATTATAATCCAATTGTATCTATGATGCAAGTTCCAACCATTTTGTCATCAACTAAAGGTCTCTACATTCAATGTTGACAATACCGAGGGATATAAGGTTTAATAGTCCTAAATTCTAGGAAATTCTACTTAGTGAAACTATAGCCTTATAGTTTTTAAACTTTGTAATTTGCTTAGGTAAGAATTATGCCAATGAAGAAGTAGTTCATATCAATGCTTTACAAGCTTAATTCATATCAATGCTTTACATTTATCATTCATACCTCTTATGAATCTAAGCATAACTAATGCATGCCCATAAAGTAAGAAAAATTTACATAAATAATAAGAAAAGGAAGTGGCTAATTATATATGTTCCCATGAAATCACCAAATGTGCTATAATTGTTGATATATTTTACATTGTATGAATCAATCTTACCATCAAATTTATAATGTATTTAAAAAACCCCCTCTCATAGTTAACTTATGAAATGGTTGCTATATATACCTATAGCTATTAGGACCTCTATACGGAAAATTTGATCCAAACTATGCACACTTTAAAACAATTTGTCCCCTCAATGCACAATATGTTGTATATATAAAAACAAATTCTTACAACAAGGTAAAAGAAGATGATTGCTAGATAGATCCTACTATAGCAAGCTCATCTGAAAAGGGATGATCTTTTCATAAAATGATCCATTTATTAGAGGACTATAAATATGTCATATAATGCACAAACTCATTAGATACTCATCCCATCTATGCCTACATATAAAGAGTCTAGTTGTTGTTTTTTTATACACATTTTCGTTACAAGTCTTGGAAACGAAATTAAAATTCTTTAAAGACGAGAGATACAGAACTTGATGAAGGCATGAGAGGAATCAAAGGGGGAATATACCTTGAACTAGTTCAAGCAAGATGAATCAAAGGGGGAATATACTTTGCAAATGACTTTATTGTTATTTCATCAAAGTGTAATTACTCCTTCTCATGTTCATGATTGGGTTCATCTAACCTTTCAAATGAGATTGAATGTATGAATGAAGTTGTAATATTAATTATATAGAAATGACTTAATGTGCTCCAACAAATAAGACATTTTTGAGTTGGTGTCTACCTCTGTAAAGATATTATTTTATAAATTTATTGATTTAATAATTTTAATCATAATTGATAATATTAACCCACATAAAATTGATTTGGTGTCAATAAATCAAAGTTAAAGTTGAATTAAAATTTGATGGACTAGTTCAAATTTGACTTAAAATTTTCAAAATTCTAACTCACTACTGAATTGATATTATTGTTATATAATTGATTAAAATAACAATATTTTAGTATCTCCTTAGTTTAATCAAAATTTCAGTCCAACTTAGAATATTAATAATGGGTATCAAATTAAATTAATTGAATTATAGATAGTTAGAGTCATTATTAATAAATATTAAATAATGAACACCTAATTGTACAATAATTATTAATAATTATCAAATAATGACCACCTAATTGAAAGTTTTGGCAATGTAGTACACAAATTCTTAATTTTCTTATTCAAATCTTTCATTTTCTTTAAAAGCGATTGAAGAGCAATAATGTACATATAATTAACATATGCATATAAGAGCTATAATAATGACAATAATTTACATATAATTTACAGATACATATAAGACCAATAAATTACATATAATTACATAAATAATTAACATATAATTTACAGATGCATATAAATGTAATATTTTACATATAATTACTGCAATAATTAACATATAATTTATGATGCATATAAGACCAATAATTTACATATAATTACAACAATAATTTACAAATAATTTACATAATGAAAATATAATTTACAAATCGTATAACACCAATATTTTACATTTAATTACAACAATAATTTACAAATAATTTACATTTATATATAATGACAATAATTTACATAAAATTACAGATAATTAACATATAAAAGTTAAAACCTTGACATACCTAATATACACCGTCGGAGTAAGTAAAGATGGGAGGGAGGAGAAGTTATACCACGCTATCGGAGACGAGGAGGAGACGCGACGGTGGCGTGCGGCGACCGACGACCAGCGAGTGGCGAGCGATGACGGACAAAACGGCGGGCAGCAACGACGACGAAGAACGACGGAGGCAGAGGAAAAAGAAGGAAGGAGAAGAAGGGCTGCGTCTGCAAGAAGAGGAGGAAGACTCGCAGACGCAGCCCTAAATAATAACCAAAATGACGTCGTTTTGAGTAAGTGAAGGGCGCGGTTTTCCCCGACGCCATCACCGACAGAAATTGATCGTCGGAAAATATTTGAACATATTCAGCGACCGAATCGTTTTCGGTCGGAAAAAGTTTAACGCCCACCCAATTTCTCCGACGGTTATGTTATTTCGGTCAGTATTTTCAACAGTTTATATACCGTCGGTATTTTTCTGTCGGTATTTCTCATTTTCCTTGTAGTGAATTATTTCATGCTATATACCATTGGAAAGATAAAAGAAAGATCTACAACTTTTCAGAAGATAACTTTGCCTAAATCAGCTCACGTCAACTCAGAATTATCCCTAAAATCAATACACAAATTTTTCCCTTATGTAACCTTGAGAATCATGGGCGAAACCAAAATCATAAACTATTAGTATCAAAAGATCGTAGTTTTACAAAGTTTTAGTGGGCATTTCAAGCCCCCAATATATGAATGTTTCAAAAATATACCAAAATACAAAATATACATGACCAATAAATTGCTCAAAATGCAACTAAAGCCTTGGTTTACTAGATTTGCTTAAATTACAACAACATTTCAAAAGTGGAGTGATGCCTTGACCCTTGACTACTCAATCTCTTGCTCATCACCTGCTTATGGGGAGGAAAGTGGGGGGTGAGCTTAAAGTCCGTGAGAAACAATTTTATAGTTTGTAACAAGCAAAGATATTTTTAAAACATTTTCCATGCAGAAATTCATGGATATGCAAATCATGAATGCATTACTCCGATCAACTTGTCATGAACACATAAACACTTCAAATGGTTTGGATAAGTCCGAAATATGATGCACTACACATTTCCAATAAAATGGCCCTATGTAGTCGTGAATTCTTGAGGGAGCTCGATGTCACTAGCGGGTAGGCAGGAGAAACCTATACTTGGGTTAACATGCACGTGACGATTCTTGAGGGATTACCACAAACCCACATATCACAGAGATTTCAAAATCTTGTAAACTTGATGCTCAAAAAGACACATTCTCTTGAGAACTTGCTTTTCATATGCTTGGTATATCTTAAAAACCATTTCTAAAAGTATGGTTTTGTAATTATGCATCCTTTCAAAGAATCATTTTAAAAACAACTTTCTATAAATTATCATACAAATCATTTATATGCATGTAGGACAACCTTGCAGCACTTAACAATATTAAATGCACATGAATGAGGTGGTTGAAAAATTAATTATTGTCATTTATTGACGAAAAACTTTTAGTAGCTTATCGCCTAACTATAAAAGTGAAACCCACCTTGAAGTCTTTAACTATGGCTTGTTCAAATATGTCTCTCCTCTTGCTCCTCTTGTCCTTCTTGATTTTCTTAAATCTTCACCAAATAATGATTTTCTTAACTTTAATGGAAGTTTTTATCTTTCCATTCCTTTTTTCCTTCTTGATCACTCTCAAAATCCCTCTTGAAGGTTAATAAAAATCAAAACCTAGCTTGCTCTCCTTTCTTTCTCTAAACTCACGAAACTCTCTCCCTTCTTTCTTCAATTTCGTTTTTTTTCTTCCAAAAACAAGACACCTCCTTTTCTTCTCTTTTACACCATTAAAGATTACCTAAAGTCTCTTTTGCCCTAATTTTAATGCCTTATGGTTTTTAAGCTTAAGTGACTTGCCAAAATTGGCCTCATACTCTCCTACTACTTTAATAGTTCAAAACCCTTAGCCCATGTCATATTATCTTACCCACATTAACAAGCTAATCAATTCCAACATAAATAATCTAGCAAGACCCCAAAATTAGTCTCATCATGCTAAAAAAAATTTCAGGGGCCAACATTTCTCCCCCTTTTAAGAAAATTTCGTCCTCAAAATTCTTACTTGAGTCATTAAAAAGGTGTGGATACTTTTCCCTCATGGCCTCCATGGGCTCTCATGTGGCTCTTCAATAGAGTGATTTCTCCACTGGACTTTGACCAGTTGAATTGTCTTATTCCTGAGGACCTTTTCCTTGGTGTCTAAGATCTCTACTGGAATCTCCTCATAACTTAGATCATCTCTCAAAAGAACCTCAGTGGTCTGAATGATGTGGGATGGATATGATCTGTACCTTCTTAACATGGACACATGAAAGAAGTTATGTATCTGTGACAATTCTGGTGGTAGCGCCAACCTATAGGCTAGTGGTTCAATCCTCTCTACAATCTCATATGGACCCACATATCTCGGACTCATCTTGCCCTTCTTGCCAAAACTCATAACTCCTTTCTAAGGAGATGTCTTAAGAAACACTTTCTTGCCGACTTCATACTCCATCTCCTTTCGGTGTGCAACGGTATAACTCTTCATTCTATCATGTGCTGCCTTAAGCCGTTGTTTAACGAGATTAACCTTATCAACTGTCATTTGAAGTAGCTCTGGCCCTATCAGTTTCCTTTCTCCTTCTTCATCCCAACATATCGGAGTTCTACATCTCCTTCCATACAGTGCTTCATATAGAACCATCTGAATGCTCGAATGGTACGAACTATTATAAGCAAATTCGACCAATGGCAAATGCTCATCCCAAGCTCCTTTGAAATCCATCACACATGTTGTAAGCATTCCCTCAAGTGTCCGAATGGTCCTCTCAGATTGACCATCCGTTTGGGAATGAAAAGCAGTACTAAAATTTAACTTTGTTTCGAGAGTCTCTTGCAAGCTTCCCCAGAATTTCGAAGTGAATCGAGGATCCCTATCAAAGACTATTGAATTCGGAATCCCATGTAATCTTACTATCTCATTTATATACTTCTTGGCTAGCAAATGCGGAGAGTCAGTTTGCTTAATTGTCAGGAAATGGGCTGACTTCGTCAACCGATCGACAATGACCCATATGGCATCATGTTTCCTACTAGTTTTAGGCAAACCCATCAGAAAATTCATAGTTATCCTTTGTCACTTCCACTCAGGAATGGACAATGGCCTTAACTTGCCTGAAGGTGCCTGGTGCTCAGCCTTGACTTATTGACACACTAGACACTTACTCACATATTCTGATACATCCCTCTTTATGCCTTTCTACTAGAAATGTTCTTTCAGATCTCTATATATCCTGGTGCTACCTGGGTGCATGGCATAAATGTGTCTCATCCAGTATTTCATCCCTTACTTCCTCGACATTTGGGATACAAAGTTTATTTCCTACAACCATAAGTCCATCATCCCTCACTACCACTTCAAATTTCTTACCATTCAGAATTTCTTCTCGAAACTCACTCAATTCTGCATCCTGTGCTTGTAACTCCTTAACTTTCTTCCTGAGTATCGGTCTCACCCTGAAGGTAGCAACAATACAATCAGGTTCCTCCTGTTTCAAATTTATCCTAAGCTTAGCCATCTCCTCTAATAGAGGTAGATAAATTGTTTCAATATGAGCTATAGAGGATTTTCTGCTTAAGGCCTCCGCTACCATATTCGCCTTTCCTGGATGGTACTCAATCAACAGGTCATAATCTTTGAGCAACTCTAACTACCTTTTTTGTCTCAAATTCAATTCCTTTTGGCTCAATAAATACTTAATAATTTTATGATCAGTGAAAATCCTCGATTGAACCCCATACAGATAATGTCTCCAAATCTTCAGGGTAAAAACTATTGCTGCTAACTCCAGATCATAGGTCAAGTAATTCAGTTCATAAGGCTTTAACTATCGGGAGGCATAAGCTATTACCTTATCTTCATGCATCAACACACAACCCAAATCCTTCCTCGAAGCATCACTGTATGTTGTATAACCCTTATCTCCCACAGGCAAAATCAAAACTGGGGCACTTGTTAATCTACACTTGAGCTCCTTAAAACTTTTCTAGCATTCCTCACTCCAAATAAATTTCTGATTCTTCCTGAATAACTTAGTCATCGGAGCAGCTATCATAGAGAATACCTCAACGAATCTCCTATAATATCTTGCCAAACTCAGAAAACTCCTCACCTCTGTCACTGTCTTAGGTGCATGCCAATTTACCACTACTTCAACCTTCCTCGGATCAACATGTACCCCATCTTTCGAAATCACATGCCCAAAAAAAATCATTTTATGAAGCCAAAACTCACATTTGCTGAATTTGGCATTAAGATCTCTCTCCCTCAATATCTGCAACACAATCCTGAGATGCTCCTCATGTTCCCTTTCACTCTTGGAATATACTAGAATGTCATCAATAAACACTATGACAAACTGATTTAGATATTCCTTAAAGACCCTATTCATAAGATCCATAAAAGCAACTGGAGCATTGGTTAATCCAAAAGGCATGACTAAAAACTCATAATGTTTGTATCGTGTTTTGAAGGTTATCTTGCTTACATCAGACTCCTTGATTCTGAGTTTGTAACATCTCATCCCCGAGGGGAAGGGTAGAATAGTCATTTGGAATGGGTTCTGAGTGTTTAAGATTGTCTTGGCGTGTTCATGTATACACATACACGTAAATAGTGACTTTTATACACGTAAATGACTGTACATGTATTCATGACATTTTTTGATATATTTGGTCATAAATGTGATTTTTTGTGTGAAAAATATGATTTTTGTGCTTGAAAATTTAATTGGAGTGGGTCTTTGTGTGTTTTAAATTTTGGGAGAATTTTAGAAATTTTGCTGGAAATTTTTGGGGTACTTTTCTGGACTAAAAAAAATGTCAAGTGGCAGACTGACTAGTTATCGGTAGTAAAAAGTACTGACCAATGACACCGGAAATTAGATACATGATTTTAGGAATTATGAATTTTAAGCCATTGAAATTTTGGGGTGAAATTGGACTAGAGATTGGAAGTGAATTGGAAGGAAATTAAGTGGGTATTTGAGAGGTTGACATGTGGCAAGTGACAAGTGTCACTTGCCTAACATGCCACCTTATGTCTTTAAGTTATTAAATCAAGTGATTCTCGATGCTTCCTTAGAAAGAGTTAAAATCACTTTTAAAATGCAAGTTTTTCCTCCTCATCAGTAGCTTCTTCCTTGCTCCTCCTTCATTGGTTCAAGCTCCACCCACACAAGACACTCTTCTTTGTTACTTGCTTTCTTTTCCTTGTCCATTAAATATCCAACCAAACCCTCACCCCCCCCTCAAGTGATGATGATTATCGTGTATGGTGTTGGGGGAAAGGAAGTGAGTTTGTGGTTTTTGTGAAGAATTGAAGAAAGTGGAAGCTTAAGTAGGTAAGGTTGTGCTTTATGTTATAAATTGGAATTAAATGCATTATTTGTGATGGTTGTGAACCTAATTGCATGAGTATGAAATTTGCTTGTTTAATTGATGATTGATGAGTGTAGAAAAAGATTATTAAGTGCGTGTGCTGCCATTTGTGGACTAATATTCAAGGATAGGTTGTGGTTTAGTTATGGTGGATATATGAAGTGAATTGAGTGTTGGTTGGTTTAGAAATGGTATGGAAGATGTAGAATGTGAGTTAGGTTGTGAATCTGGAAACTTTGCTTTGTATATGTTCCAATGATTTGGTCATAACTTTTTATATGGCTATGCTATTGAGATGAGGTTTAGCTTGAATTAAACTTGAGAAGTTTGGCTAAAATTTTTATGAAGGAAGTGTTGTCCAATTTTGGCTTGAAGGATTCTGAATTTTTCCTTGAAAGTAGGCAATATGTGTAGGGTGAATAGTGCCATGTTTATGAGTCTATCATTGAAGACCTAAAACTTTGGGGAATTTTTCTAGGCTAAAAAAGACAGATTTTGCGAAATTAGTTTTCATGAAAGTTTTAGATTATGTTTTGATCTTTCCATTGATGTGAAGTATGTAATTTTTATACCATGGAATGTGAAGTTATAATTTTTAGAAGTTTCTGTTACTGTTTGGCATGATCAATAGTGGACAGAAATTTTGAATGACTATTTGACCTATTTAGAGAAAGAATTGATTTTTGGGTTCTTCATAGAAGTTGTAGAGCTTCCTTTTATCTTTCCATTTATATAAAGTTTGTAAATTTTAGAGTTCTGAATCAAAAATTATAGAGTTTGGAAGTTGAGATCTTGGTGAAAGGTGGCGATCGGTCAGCCAGAATGTGACGATTGGTCGGCCAGAAATGTGGCGATCGGTCGGCCAGAAATGTGGTGATAGGTCGGCCAGAAATGTGTCGATCGGTTGGCCAGAAATGTGGTGATAGGTCAAAATGTGACGATAGGTCGGCCAGAAATGTGGCGATCGGTTGGCCAGAATGTGACGATCGGTTGGCCAGAAATGTGGCGATCGGTCGGCCAGAAATGTGGCGATCGGTCGGCCAGAATGTGACAATCGGTCGGCCAGAAATGTGGTGATAGGTCGGCCAAAAATGTGGCGATCGGTCAGCCAGAATGTGACGATCGGTCGGCCAGAAATGTGGCGATCAGTCGGCCAGAGATGTGGCGATTGGTAAGCCAGAATGTGACGATCGGTTGGCCAGAAATGTGGCGATCGGTCAGCCAGAAATGTGGCGATCGGTCGGCCTCCACTGGTCCGCCAGACACGATCGCGACTTCCCATTTTGTTTAAGGAAGATTATTTTCTGAATACACTTCACTCTTTTGGTTATATCTTTTCCGTCGAACATCCGATCGACTTGATTTTTTGAAGCATTGGATTCCTAAGACATCCCTCTATCTGTTCATGGAAAATCGTGAATTTTTTAGATTAAACTGAAAGAGATTGATTTAATCAAAGTGAGTTGGAAAATTTTCTGAACATGGTTTAGTATTTTAGTAAATTCTTGATCTGTAGAGATCCAATTGAGTTGATTATTCTTTCTAAATAAACTAGAGGCATGGGGCTATAAGTTATCGGAAATAATCGAATTTCAATTCAGCCCATAAGACTTTCAATTTCTGAATTGAAGTTGAGTACAGTGTTCAGTCTTGGATTAGTAAGAGTTGAAAGTGTTTTAGCCATAATTGGACCTATAGAGATCCGAATTGAGTGATTTTAGTGTTTATGGATTCCTACTACTTAGGGAAAGTTTTCTTTCAAGGGAGGTTGCCTAGGTTACCCTATGTGGACTAGCTCATTGATCGGGAGTAGTAGACCCGAAAGATTTCATTAAGCATAAATTGCGAGTTTAAGGATTTTAGTGCGGCTAAACCTTAGGCATACTTGAGTTGTGATATTGGAATGGTTTTTGCAATAAAATTTAACGATTGATACCGGGATAGTCATGAACATGCATCGTACATATACGTGCATCAATGATTATAATTGTGCAAAACTATTAATGCTTGTGCAACGTATTGAATGAATGGGTTGTGCAGGCTAAGAGTTCGCAGTCAGACGTTTCCAGAATTTGGAAGCAAATGCTAATCTGGAGTGTACTGTGAGTAGACCGAGATGGTCTTATTTCACCCTTTATTCTATTTTGTTTTCATTTTGTATAAATTTATTACTGAATGGGTGAATAATGGTGGGTTTGAGGTTTGCTGTGAATGTGAATTCCGGACAGAAGGTCCAATGATTGTGTATTGGGGAGTTGGTTATAGAAGTGCTACTTGTTTGTAAATTTGCGACCTATGTGCCTATGATGTGACTAATTGGGATACATGTGATTAATTGTGATACATAAATGTTGATTGTGACATATGCATACGTGCATAGTAATATGATTAATTGTGGCATATGCATTTCATTCATGAATATATAACCTGATAATGAAAGTTGTGACCGGAGCAACCACCGAGAGCTAAAAGCTCAATGATTGTACTCGAGCCTCGAGCCCCACAGTAATTTAGAGCTTCAGGCTTAACGATTAATGTGTCCATATTGGAACAGTTCAGGCGCTCGGTCACAACACTGAAATAAATTGGAAAGTGTCACATGGGCATTTCATGTTCATTTGCTTATATATATTTGATTGAGTGAAAGGCACATGCCTTATGCTTATGTAAAATAAATGTGTTCTAATGCCAGACTACGGTCTAATGACATGAGAAAGTGAATAGATGTTATTGATGCATTGCATGACATAAGTGTATGAAATATAATGGTTGTTGTGACCAGAGTTGCCACCGATCAGAGCTTTAAGCTCAACGAGTGAAAATAAGCTTCGAGCTTATAAGTGACTCAGAGCCTCCGGCTCAATGTTTAATGAGCCTTGTATCCTCCAATAGGATAAAGGTACAGTTATTAATGAGCCCTACATGGGACAGTTTAGGCACTCGATCACAACAAATTAATAAATGAAAAGTGAGTCTCATGTGCATTGCATCTGCATAATAGAAATATCGAATATGAATAATGTGAATGTGCAATTCTGTAAACGAGTGAATGTGAAATATTGTGAATGTGCACTATGAAATAAAGTGAGCTGTGTGAATATTGTGTTCTATGTCTGGGTGAGCCATCGATGATGGTCACTCACTGAGTTCGCAAAACTCACCCAAAATTTGTAATTATTTTTTAGGACCTAGAAGAATACCCCGTTAGGCAACGGGCGTATAGCAGCCGCATGTGAGTGAGAGAAGAGCTCGGGATCAGTTCGAGTCAGCATTAGTGTTGCACACTTCTGTATAAAATTATTTTCTAAATTTTTGTACAAATAATTAGGTCATTTTTGTAAAGTCAACGGACTGAATTGATTTGTATTCATAAAAAGGGCCTCGTGGTCATAAATTCTACTATTGACTGTATATGTTAATTGATTTCCGTATAGTGTATGTTGTGTTTTTTTAAAAAAATTATATTGAGTTTGGGCTGAGTGATGTAGCACGCCACCCTCGTAGGGCACGAACTCGGATATCACCATCGATGTCAGGTTTAGGTCATGCAGGAGTGGGGTGTTACAGAGTTGATGATAACCTGACCTGAGATCAATCTTAGAAAAGACCCTGAAGCTAGTCAAATGGATCATCAATTCGAGGCAGAGGATATTTATTCATAATAGTCATCTTGTTGAGTCTCCGATAATCAATGCACATGCGCTATGTTCCATCCTTCTTTTTAACAAACAGAACTGGTGCTCCCTAAAGTGACGAACTCGACCTTATAAACCCCTTCTCTAGTAGTTCTTTCAATTGTTTCTTAAGCTCCTTCAGCTCCGCTGGAGCCATTCTATAGGGTGGTATAGAAATGGGTGTGGTTCTGGAAATCAAGTCGATGGCAAACTCGATTTCCCTCACCGGTGGCAAACCAAGTAAATCCTCTGGAAACACATCTGGAAACTCCCTCACAAATGAAAAATCTTCTAATTTCCCTTCATTCCCATCAGTGTCCATAACATGCGCTAAGAAGGTTTCACACCCCTTTCCCATCATCCTGTTAGCTAACAAACTAGAAATGATTCTTGGTGATGGTGTATTCCTGTTCTCTTTGAAAATCACCTTCTCATCGTTGCCCGAGTCAAATTCCACTTCCTTAAGGCTAAAATCTAACTTTGCATGATACTTCTCCATAACATCTATTCCCAATATGACATCTAGCCCCTTTAACTCTAGGGGTAGCAAGTCCACCACTAGTTGAGTACCCTCAAAGAAAAGTTTGCCTCCCTAAATGTACCAAATGTACATTTAACTCTAAGACAAAGTAAATCTCAGGTAAGGAATCCTTCTACCAAATGTATAAACACTTGCATCATATTGATAATGAAAATTTAATCAGCCCAAATTAATAGGTTGGATTGATTTGATTGCTTTTGTGGGATTTATCTGCAGAATAAATGTTTTGACTGGTCTTTTCAAAGTAAACAGAAACAAAAAAAATCCTGCTGATTGACCTTATTAAACTTTAACAATCTAAAACAACATATTGGCTAAAGACTAGCATTGGGACTGGCACAGAAAATCAAGCTTCATATACAATTATCATCTTATCAATCTAAAACCCCTGGATAATTAATGATAAACTGCAGATGAATTAGGCAGAATGTACTACCTAAATGCATTTATCTTTTCTTTATATCAACATTGAACTAAGAAAGAACAGTGTTTTTACGTTGCTCAACTAAACACTTCACTAAAATATTGGAGGCATCAGCCCTCTACTCCACATAAACAAAAGCAGACATATCTCAACACATGCAAATGCGACCAAATTAAAATCACAATAGAGTCACCTATTCACTCCTTGTGTCCTAATGAAAGCAACATAAATACTCCAATTTCCACCATTGATTTAATTGAAATAAAGTTTCGCAGCCTTTATGCTTCTAATTCCTCTTTCCAAAGCCTTTGCTTATGTTTATGAGGCTCTTCCATCTCCTCAAAGTTTAAGCTCCATTATCCACGACCCCAACTCTAGTAGGAAAAACTTAGAAATAGGTTTTTAGGTGATTCCTTTTAGACCT
The DNA here is from genome assembly GCA_029891385.1 of Erythroxylum novogranatense. Lineage (NCBI taxonomy): Eukaryota > Viridiplantae > Streptophyta > Magnoliopsida > Malpighiales > Erythroxylaceae > Erythroxylum > Erythroxylum novogranatense. Next base: position 75,196,626 of record CM057225.1, read on the forward strand.
TAAAGCTCCATTATTACCAACCATCAATGCCATTATTATGGAAGAATATTAGTAGTATTTGATCCAAACATATGGAGATACTTCAATCCATAATAAGAGGCTAACTCCTCTATTTATATATTAGAATGAAAACATGAAAGAGTAAGCTTTTATATCACTTTTGTTTATGCCTTCATTCTTGCATTTTGATTATTTCCTCTTTAAAATAAGTTGAATCTTATTAGAGATACAATGTATGAGCCTTAGATGATAATTAGAGACTTTAATAGCTTAATTAGTCTTATTAAAAGTAAAGGGAACATTGGACTAAGGAGTTATACAAATGAATTTAGGAATTATGTGTCATATATAAGTGTTTGACTTGAGTATGGAGGGCCTATTTTATACCTGGAGTAATAAGAAATAAGGTGATTGATACATAAAGAAAAGAATGGACAAAGCATTAGTAAATGACTACTAGTTGATTGCCTTTCTAAACAGTAAAGCATGCTTAAACGTAGTCTTGCATGATTCTATACACTTATTACAAGATCGTACTAGCTACTATTCAAAAGGTTATGGCAATAACTTATTAGACTATAATTCTTTTTTTGTTTAGTTTACTCACATATAAATTAAGGGGATGATACATAGATTATCTCTTTAACCTTAAGGAGAAATCGATCTTATACATTGCCACAATGGACGTTGAAAGTATGTAGTTATGAATTATTGCAATAATTGTAGCTAAATTGAGCACAAGTACCATTACGCTAGATTATAATTGACACTAATAACGATTATGGTAATTACCATATGTTTATGATAAAGTATCTAATCATTCAATGATTCTAGGCACTTGTAACAATCATGATGAGTAAAACCCTAAACATTATAAGTTATAACGATATAAACACTTCAAAAAACTTTCTATGAACTTTTTATGCATAATGAGGCAAAAATATGCTTGAAAGTCGAGAGCGAAATTGGTGACGTAGTAGTTTAAGCTTAAGGAGATGGAAGTTGTATCTCATTGAACAAAACCAAACAGAATGGAGTAGCTACTCTTTAGGTTAAGAGAAAAATTAGAAACAAAATGTATATTATTAGCTAGGTTAGAATTTAATCCGAACAAACAATATATAGAAATGACAGTAACAGTCGATTGATCACCTATGACTTAAACCGGAACAATATCACTATTTTTGTTCAATAAAATATTAAAGTGGATTTTTGACTCATAATCCGCAACAAACTACAATGGAGAAAAATAAGAAGGTTAGTCTCTCTTAAAGAATGAGGAGAGAATATTAAAAGTCTCGCCAAAGCTTTATTAATTTCTAGTAAAAAAAAACAAGCGTCTGTCTGTAAATACATGCTTTCCAAGTTCTAAGGATCACAAATATAATTAATAAATAAATAAGGTGTAACAGTATTCATTTTACTAATCTTTATGATCATCTAGCTTATAATGAGCAAAACATCCAGGTGTCCGATAGATAATCTATGATATGCAGAATAATTTTGTCTGGACCATAATGATTATAATTACTTCTAAAATGTTCAATTCTTTAAAACAGAGCACAACTCAAAGGTGTAATCAATTGACTTTTAAAGGAGGTCAGTCGAGGTAACTGAATATCATGAACAAAGGTCATTAATAATACTCTTCATGTCAACTAGCTCAATTGGTAGCAAACAAAGGAATGAAAGCAAGCACCTAAAGGACATCCTAAACTATACTGCCGCATTCCTTTCATTGAGCATACACATGGAAGCTTGAATCTTCAACTTATAAGGACTTCAGCAATTATAGAAACAGATGAAGTACAGAAGAACATATACTCACATAAATGTAAAGACAATGAGAACACAAAGTTATTAAGCATAAACATAGAAATTGCAAGTGCTTAACCCATATTCAATTCCATATTCAATTATAAACATAACAATAGAAATTGCACGTGCTTACCCTATGACTCTTCTCTGTCAATATTCAATGTTCAATCAATTCAAACCTGCACATGAAATAATTGAAATTTGGTTTAATCAACGAATTAAGACAAGATTTATACTAAATTTGAAAATAAAAACAGAAAATCAAAAATATTAATGGTAAACTCGGTGTTCCATCTATGAAACAGCGAAGGCATAAAAATAGATTAACTATATATTTGGAAGAAGCATTTAATGCTTGGACTTGATTTCTTTTTCAGATTTGGCCTAGCAAATCCTTGGAAGACAAGTTTAAACGACAATAAAACGTCTCAATTATTTCCCCAAATTCGCGTTGTTTTAATATAACGTCGCCGAAAACTTAAACTTTTCCTAACGTTTTAAATACTTCACGAAAGATTTATAGAATCTGCAACATTTCCCCAATCAAACATCGCATATTCTATACTTTTTTTGTAATGTTACCGTTGTAATATTGCATAAGTTAAATTAGTTATTATATTTGAACTAAAATTATTTAAAATAATTAATCACTATTTTAATAAAAATAATTATGTTATCTAATATTTTAATTTATGAAAATTTATCGTACTCTATTATTTAAATAAATTCAACATATGTAACGAACCAAATTAATAAATTAATGACAAATCATATTTAAAAAATAAAAATTATTTTTGATTAAAATTTTATATACTTTTAGCAGATATTATAACATTGAATAATTATTTATGTTTAAAATATAAATTTACCGATTTTTATGTTACAAATATGTTTAAAATATAAATTTACCGATTTTTATATTACAAAGTATTGGCATAGGTGTAGTATTTATTTATCGAAGACTGTTAAGCACCCCAAATCGTTATGACTACGGTCTCCACAATTCACTGCCAACCAAAGATGGCACAGAAGACTCACCGTCACAATCGGTCTATGCACACGTGCCAATCATCCACCTGATCCGTACCTACAGAGATTTGCGCTCCTACTTTCACGCACAGTCTCTTTAATCCTCTTCCTCTTTTCATACATGCACAGAAGACCAACGGTGCCCGCACGGACTACCTAAGATATCGCAAGGAAACATAGAACAAAAGCAAAAAGAATCTAGTGACTTTCTTTCTTTACATGACGCTGGCTTCGTCTTCATTTTCTCTTATCTAAAACAAATGTGACTCCTTTTTGTTCCTTCAGGTTCGTTTCGTAATGGGCTGGTTAAGCTCAATTACTGTTTCATTTGGCTCTTGCTCTGATGATATTTGATTATTCTTCTCTTCACTTTTTCATTGTTAATGTGCTCGTTTGGTTCAGTTATGTAACATCAAGGTGATCAGTTCTTTCGTCTTTTATTTTTTCCTGATATCCAGAATATATAACATTTCCACCATTTCTCATGCATATGTTCTATTTTAACACTTCGCTGGCAGTGTAGATAATCTTTCCATTTGTGTGTGATAGAGTTGTTAGCTTTTGTGACTGACTGGAAAAGCAAAAATTTCTTACAGGTTTGAAGTAATATAAATAATGCATTTGGCATTTTACGCTTGCCTCACTCTCAGTCCTTTCTCATTTTGTTTGTCCTAGCTAGCTTAGAATATTGATGTTTGAAATTATTTTATGCAGTTGCAATACGAGCATGGTGCATGGAGTTTCGATATAATCTCACGGTCAACATAGTTATCTTTAGTTCAGTGGAATATAGGTTCTTTTGCAACACACAGGAAATCGAAAATATATATGTTTCGATAGCTTGCGAATACATATAAAAGAGAGGCATTGTGCACACACATCATTGTCTCATTATTCAAGTCGATGCATCTCTCTGTCTGTGTTTCTATATTTATTAAGACAGAAGCAAAAGCAGCTGCGCGAAGTTTTAGCATTCAAATTAAATTGTGCATTATGAAGGTGATTAACTTGGCACAATATCTGAGCTAGGAATATCTTTTCAAGTGTAACAACTCCTCTTTCAGTGGATCAGCCATTTCCTGCCTTCAAAAATTTTGACATTGCTCATCGCTTGTTGTTCAAATTTGTACTAGGCAGAGGAATGATCATGGTCAATTGCCCAGAGCGTTGAATTATTGCAGGTTATCTGTATCATTTTGCTTTGGACAGACTCAAACGATGACATTTGACCGATTTCAGGACCTGATTATGAAAACCATAGGGGATCGGTTGTTTATTATATTCAAATAATTCATCTTGAAGCAGGCTGCACTGCTGTTAGATTCATCATGAATTCGTTTTCGGATCAGCTTATTAAACAGTTAGGGAGACTCAACAGCAAGAAATCGGAAGGTAAGTGGGAGTTGTAATTAGTTCCCACTTATTTGAAGTTAGATTTTATGCAAGTAACCATTTGTTAGAACTTATTCCTCCTTCTTTATCGTCTCCAGTTAAGCAGCATACATTAGTGGTAGAGTGGGTAAATAATGTTCTTCCTCATGTGGATTTGCCACAAAATGCTTCCACTGAAGAGCTGAGATCCTGCTTGATTGATGGCACTGTTCTCCTTCAAATTCTGGACAGGCTAAAGCCTGGTTATCTAAACAAGGTTACGTTTTCCAGTCACCGTTCCTATTAGGGTGGCTCATGATCATATCTCTTAATTTGCATCTTATTGATATGGTTTTGCACTTTTTTGTTTCAGGTGCGAGGTTTTGATCAATCCACAGATTCAGGCACAGAAAAACTTAAGTTATTTCTTTCCTGTATGGATGAGTTGGGCATCCCAATGTTCGAAATAGCAGACCTAGAAAAGGTGAATTCCTCGTTATATTAAACATAAGACAGCACGACGGTATATCTCACTCCTTTATTGAAGAAGAAACAGCTCTATAGTTTGTATGAATGAAGTCCAGAGCAGTACTCAAACTGGTTTATTTTCTCCATGTAAAATGTTTTATAATCCCAGGGGTCTATGAAGGCAGTTGTAGATTGCCTTCTAATGCTTCGAGCAAAGTACATGCATGGAGGAGAGAATTATTCTGCGATTAGTAGAAGTAGTAGATCAAATAGTGATTTGTCTTCTATTGGCCTTGTATCTCCACCATCTAGAGAAGAAAAGTGGAAAGCTTCGCCAGATTCTAAATTTCAACAAACTTTACGCAGCAATGTAAAATCAGGTATCTCATCTATCTTTCTCACCCATTCTCTCTCATTTACACAGTAATTGACAGAAGTTTAGAAGCTTTACACAGTTTGTCTAGATAGCAATTCGTTTTTCATGCTGCTTTATAGAACACCATGTAATATTTCTCCTATGGTACAGAACAGACATCTATCTGCTTTGATGCTTATAAACCTTTTGGTATTCAAATCCCTCATCATCAATAGTATTCTTCCATTGGACAGAGCCATCAGCTGCATTGATGCATCACGTGGGGCATAAATTCCAAGAGGTGTTTCAACTGAAACAAGGACGTCATGCTAAAATGTCAGAAATGATGAAATCAAATAGCTTGGATGTAATTGCCTACTCTTATGGATTTTTGGAATTTTGTAAATCTACCATTATGATATGATGACTACATAAAACTCCATTGCAATGCAGAATGCCCCAACTCAGTCACTTTTGAGTGTTGTGAATGGGATTCTGGATGAAAGCATTGAGAGGAAGAATGGTGAAATACCTCAGGTATGAAATGGTAGCGAAATGCTGGTGTGCCAATACCATCATCTATGTACTTGCACTGATGATATATGTGCATCTTGTTGAGCAGCGTGGGGCTTGTCTGCTGAGAAAAGTTGTGCAGGAGATTGAACGGAGAATATCAACCCAAGCTGAACATTTGAGAACTGTACAACTCCCTCTTTTTTCTTTTTAACTTCATTCTTTTCCCAATTTGTCTTCCCTTGCCTTGTGTATCAATGCTTCTTTGGTGGCCTTCAGCAAAACAACCTATTTAAGGCTCGTGAGGAGAAGTACCAGTCAAGGATAAGCGTACTTGAAACCCTTGCTTCTGGGACTGGTGAGGAGTCGGGGGTATGGAAAATACTTCGTTTAAACTTTCCTGTACATGTATGTTTATTTGCCCTGGTCTGTGTAACTCTTTTAAATAACTAAATTTAATGCAGATTGTCATGGACCATCTTCAGCAAACAAAGGTATTGTCTTTGAATTGTCCTCTCCAAGGCTCTTGCAAGCATGACGAAAATACTGTCTCAAATGCCAATTAGAAAACAAAATTGATTTAGCAAATTTCTTGGGATCTAGACTGTTGAGTCTTATCTCCCTGCTATCCGTTTCTAATTAATAAGCAAGCCTATGTTTTTTGTATATTTTCCTTCACAAAAAATCTGCCGATCATTTCCCACTGCTTTTGATATATTTCACAGAAAACATTATATGAGCTGTTGTTTCTGATTACATATCCAGAATTCCAGAATGGAAGCAAGTACAAAGCTGCAGGGGGACACAGTCAGATTGCTAAAAGAAAAGGAGGCGGATACAGTCAGATTGCTAAAAGAGAAGGAGGAGGAGGCAGTGAAATTGCTAAAAGAGAAGGAGGAGGACACCGTCAGATTGCTAAGAGAGAAGGAGCAAAAGAATCTTGAACTTTCTGCGCTGAAGCAAGAACTAGAAATAGTGAAGAAAACACATGAGATGCGTTGTTTACAAATGGAGACAGAAACTAAGGGTTCAAAAGTTGGCCTTGAGGCAAAAGTAAAAGAGCTTGAACACCTTTTAGAAGACTCAAGGAGCAGGATGAAAGTTTTGGACGCACTTTCTAAATCAAAAAGCCAGAATTGGAATAAGAAAGAAGATATTTTCCGGAGTTTTATGGAGTTTCAAATCGGTGCAATACAGGTGCGTGAAAATGTGATATATCTTGTAGGCCTTCCATGTTTTCAGATACTAAGTGTCGAAAATGTTCAGGAATTGAGATCATCTTGTGGTACTGTGAGGCATGACATTGTAAAAGTGCAGATGAGCTATAACGAGGAAGTTGACCACCTGGGTTGGTTATCTCTATTCTAAATTTTTATCAATTTCATGCAGTTAGCAATGATCTAACATTGGCTTTGTACAGGATTGAAGCTGAAAACATTAGTAGATGCAAATGAGAACTATCATTTAGTACTGGCTGAAAATAGGAAGATGTTTAACGAGCTTCAAGATTTAAAAGGTATTGGTTTGACCGTTTGATTTACCAATGTGTGCATCGCTGCACCCTCTAATACAAAATCTGTATTTCATTCTTCAGGAAACATAAGAGTGTATTGTCGGATAAGGCCATTTCTTCCTGGTCAGCCTAAAAAAGGATCAATAATAGAGTATATTGGTGAAGATGGAGAGTTGATTGTTTCAAATCCTTCTAAACAAGGGAAGGATGGCCAAAGAATGTTCAGGTTTAATAAGGTTTATGGTCCAGATGCTACTCAAGGTTCTAATCTCAATATCTCTTAACTTCTACATTACATTCTTGATCAACAAATATTCCTTACTAGTTTTTTCTTTTCAGAATGAGAATACAATATGAGATTGTAGAAATGACTAACTGTGTGAGTTTTGAGTATCTGCAGCGGCTGTATTTTCAGACACCAAAACTTTAATCCGCTGTATACTAGATGGGTATAACGTATGTATCTTTGCATATGGCCAAACTGGTTCTGGGAAGACCTATACAATGGTATGGACTCTATTTTTTTTATTATGCTTGTTTCTCGTGAAGTAATGACTTCCAGACGTGCTTATCAAGATGTCCTTTTCCAGACTGGCCCTGATGGAGCAACTGAAGAGGACTGGGGAGTAAATTATCGAGCACTTAATGACCTTTTCGCTATATCACGGAGCAGAAGTGCTTCTTTTACATTCGAGGTTGGGGTACAAATGGTTGAAATCTACAATGAGCAAGTGCGTGATCTATTGGCAACCGGTGGTTCCCAGAAAAAATATCCTTTCCTCTTAGTCTGATTATGATTATTTGAAGCCTCTGTAGATTATTTTTTTGGAAGGCTTTTAAACATAACAACTATATCATCTGATTAACCCTAAAAAGCCCTTCATTAGCTCCAAAGCTACATTTCTATTTAGTGGAACATCTTTATGTTCATACATTTATTTGCGTCTTCATATAAGTTTGCATTTGTTCCTTTTTCCAATGAGAGTGCAAATTAGTTTCCTTGACTTACACACACTTGGGATCATGTCTACTTCACAAGCTACTGGGTTAGCTGTGCCTAATGCTACCATACTCCCTGTTGCATCGACTTCAGATGTATTAGAAGTAATGGATATTGGAATTAAAAACAAAGCTGTTAGTGCTACAGCCATGAACGAAAGAAGCAGTCGATCTCATAGGTTCTTATTGTTTAGCCTTGGAACACATATATGTCTGTGTTATCCATCACTTTGAAATCCATCAAGTTTTTTTAATTCAGATCTCTGCACACAGTGTTGTCAGTATCAATGTTCGTGGAAAGGATTTGCACACTGGTGGTATATTGCAAGGTAATCTTCATCTAGTGGATCTAGCAGGAAGTGAAAGGGTTGATCGCTCGGAGGTAACTGGAGATCGACTTAAGGAGGCACAGCATATAAACAAATCATTATCTGCCCTTGGAGATGTCATTTTTGCTCTTGCACAAAAGAGTTCTCATGTACCATACAGAAACAGCAAGCTCACTCAACTCCTCCAAAGCTCTTTAGGTAATGTTTTGACATGTGTTCTCATCACGTCCTCGTTCCTATCTTATCTCGACACAACTGTTTTCTACGATAAAACTTCATGTGAACTCGTATGCTGGGTTTGACATTGCAGGAGGTCAGGCAAAGACACTCATGTTTGTGCAACTCAATCCTGATGCAAGTTCATATTCTGAAACAATGAGCACTCTCAAGTTTGCTGAGAGGGTTTCTGGTGTTGAACTCGGTGCTGCACGAAGCAGTAAAGAGGGTAAAGATGTCAGAGAGTTGATGGAGCAGGTTCGCTACTTTTTGAGTCCACAGTCGTCTTTTTACTTTTAACCTGCTTTGCTGACCTACGTTAACATCATCTAGGCACACGAATAGGATCTTAATGGCTATTAAAATGTTTAAATTTTAACTAGTGATCCATTTTTAATACAGTAATCTTAGAATTTATAACGGACCAGCAAACTCATACAAGAAAAATGTTAGATTATATATAAGTTTAAGTGAAATGTTAGATTAAAACCAATTATTAATAGATAGAGTAATTTATTAGACTTTTGATTGTCGTTAAAATAATTCCAACTTACATATTAAATAAAGGTAATAGAGTAGTTCTATTTTGTTTGGCTTTTTCGTATATCTGCCCCTCAAATCACGTTTCCCCTACCACCATGATTGCCAAGTGACCTGTGAGATTTGGACAATTCCTGTTTTACCACACTGTATCTATTATTCTATCTCGTTTGACTGACATATGCGTTTGCTATTATTGGGGATACAAGATCTTCTGTTTAGTATTATTCTGTCTTATTTTGTCCAATAAAATCTCAACCATTTATTTTGTAAGATCCACGTGGGACCCATGCGTAATTTATGTGGGACCTATATAAATAAATGGCTGAGATTCATTGAACAGAATAAGACACCATAATATTAAACAGGAGATTTGGACTCATTATTGGGATATATAAGATTAATCGGCACCTTAGCCTTTTTCACATTTCCTAGCTGTTATGTTGACCAAGTTTCTTTTAGAAATGAGTCTAAATTAACCGAGTTAGAGTTTGGTCAAGTGAATCAGGCAAGCTGCATTGATGTTTATTTGCATATATGAGCTAAGATTACAGTGAGTGTTTGTGTTCATGATTTAATGGAAGGTAAGGACTTGATTAGATGATTGAATTCTAGGCCAAGATCAACCCTAGTAGCAAAAGGTTTAGGTTGGACTTTAGCAATCAAGTTAATAAAGTAGAGGATTGAAAAGCTGCATATGACCTCTTTAGAAATGATGTGTAATCGAGATGACGAACCGTAGACTAAGTTGTCTAGTGCTGATGTAACCTTAATATGTCGTATGAAGCAAGCCTGAGTTCGCACCTAAAAGATGGATTGGAGAACTGGAGTAATTTTGCATTAGCATTGATGTATGGTTATTAGTTCCTTTAACTTAAAAATTTATTTGAAGACAAAATGTACTATGTTGTAAGAACATTGTTGGGCTATGTAGGTGGCATCTCTAAAAGACACAATATCCAAAAAGGATGAGCAAATTGAGCGCTTACAATTACTCAAAGATCCAAAACATTTCCATCCTGGTTTGAATGGAGAAAACGCAGCTTCTGATGAGGACAACACAGAGAAGAGTGACAAGCATTATGGAGAGGCGATTGCTCAGGATAGTGCACCGTCAGATGTTGAGATCTCTGAATCTGGTGATGGGGATAATGAAGATAGACTATGTGACATATCTGACAGTGTTCCTGCTGCAGGGAATGAGCTTGATGGCTCCACAGACGAAAGCACAAAACTATCAGACAAGTTGGAGAAGTAAGTAGTATATGATCTTGTTTTCCTGATAAAAGTTGAGTTGCATTTCAATATACACACATAGGAACGCTTGCAAGCACAAAGGAAGAATACATTTTATCATACTATTCGTAAGTTTGATGTTTCATGAAAAGCCATTGGTTACCATTTCAAAGGATTTGAATTTTATGCTAATGAGAAGTAAAAGAAGAAGAATAGGAAAGAAAGAAAAGTAAAAGATAATAAATTTAAACAACAAAGATATGAACACGCTCAATAATATTCTGCCATCATTCTGTGATGGTTACAAAGGAAGATTTGAAACTTGTTATTACATTCTGAATACTCAATCACCATAAATTGCACTTAATCATTATAAAAATCTGATCATTAATTAAAAGCAGGTTCCTAGTGAATGATTCCAACTCTCTCTTTTCACACCTGTCTTTTTCTTGGAAGAAATCCATGTTTTGCCTAGCAGACTGCTTATTGGGATCTGGTGATTTGTAAACGCTAAATGCTGAAGTTAAATCTTCAACATTTTAAAGCTTTGTATGTGTATTACTAGGCATACACGGACTCTTGGGATCATTATTTGGGAAACAATGAGAGAAAATTAAAGAAAGAAAAAAAGAACAGAAACAATATAGAGAGCACATACGTGACGTACGGTAGAAAAGCAAGAACAGGAGATGGCGTCTCTTGAGCTACATTTTGGTCTCTTATTGCAGTTCTCATGTTGTGGCCTGTACATGTGCATCTTCATTCAACCTTATGTCTTTGATTTCTTCAGGAGTAAACTGGCATCAAAGATTCGAAGCCTACAAAAACTTGGACAAGCCAAATCGGCATTTGTCTCAGCATCGAGGGATTCCTCGAAAGCTCCGACAAGTGAGTGTAAACTCGGACATCCTTAACTGATTGTTTAGCTCATGGATTCTTCTCTTATATTGCTTCATGCAGCTGACTCTCAAAACTGTATCTTTCAGATGTTAAAAAAATTGTGGCTGCTACTACTGCTACGGCCAACTCATCGGTAATGAAGCCTCCCAAACGGTTGCCATAATCAAATCTTTTGAGCCAAGTTCTAGTAACTCTATATTCTTTCCTTTTGCTTTGTCATTTAGCTCTAGTTACAAGCCGCATTGAGGCTTCTCGCCTCTTTACAAGTTTCTGTTTCAAGTCCTTACACATGTGACTCTCAAGGCTGCAAATTTTGATCGCACCAGTCATTTAGCGCAGTAAACCCTTCAGGAGTTCACATTCTAAGTTTCGTCATTCAAACACTATAAGCTGTACATATCCAATGCTACATCATCTTGGTGGGTGTGGGTCTCACTTTCAAAATAAGAGTTTTTTTTTCCTTCTTTAATCTTCTTTTTTCTCTATGAGATCCTATAAAAAATTAAGACAAATATCGCCATACTATCCAAATTAGTGGTTAAAAGCTCGAACTCTCCAAGTATTCGCGTATTAATGGAAAAAGAGACATGTACCCATAAGAATTAGGAAAGGTCCTCGAGAAACTCTTTTATTAATGATGAAACTGATAACATATGAGGTGCCAATGCCTATAACAAATCCTAATTATGGCTATTTAAAGGCCTTCTTCCCCATTTGATATAATACTCGAATATCAAGCTCCAATCCCATTAAAAACAAGAAGAGCATGACCGCAATATTGAATATGGTGTCAATAACAGGCATGCTCTTTTTGGGGAATACCACGTGCAGGAATTTTTCGTTTCTTCCAATCACATACGATCTCAACAATATTAAGTTACTTTTTTAAAAAAAGTAATTAATTCATTCATTCATAAAAGGAGAAAATTAAAGAATAATTCAAGTTACAACTCCACAAAAAGGAGCTAATACAAAATTCAAGTGAGCACTACAAGAAATTAGCGGTTTATCGACGTAATTTACTTTACCGACGGAATCGAACGATGAACAAAGTCGTCGGTAAAATACCCGTAGTTAACCTCACCGATGAATCATATTCCGTCGCTAAATATGCCGATGGAATGTGAATAACACAGCCATCGGTGAAAGTTACTGACGACGGTAGATTTTTACGACGGGTTCTTAAAATCCCTCATTAACGAGTCATCGACAATTCTATCGCTAAAAAATATTGAATTTCTGACGCTATTTTATGTTCCGTTGGTAATAGGATAATTTTGTTTTAGTTTCCAATTATGTTATGTTGTGATAAATATATAATTTTTAGAGTTATCAATTATCTGTGCATAATAAATTAATTTGCGTATTTAAATAATTTGTTGAATTCAAAAAATTAATTAATGATAGAAAGTTAATATTGTTTTATTGAAAATAAAAACATTAAAGTGTACATAACTTATGTTTGTAATTGAAATGACATGATTAGGAAAAGCTAATATCGTGGTGATCGCGGGTGCTCTGAGCTGCTAAGTCTCCCTTTCAACTGTTCCATCTCCTGTCTCAGCTGAGTCATCTGCTCTATCTACTCTCTCATCTTAGCCCTCTGCTCCATCTGCTGCTCCATTTGTTGATTCACATTAGCCATCTGCTCCTCTTTCATGTGAGCTATCTGGTCCATCAATGTTTACACTGTGGCCTGAAGCTCAATGACTTTATTGTTATCTGTTGGCCTAGCAGACGCTGCTGTACTGCATATGGAAGATTGCGAATAACATCTGTTCGCATATGAGCCTAGCCCAAATATCCTTCCACGACGATCCCTACCACCCACAACATCAAGATACGTTTGAGTGTCATCTACAGGTTATTCCTCGTGAGACTATTGATGAATGGTTTGTTGTATTTGGTCCTATTAGGAAGCAATGTTTACATTAGTAAGGGATTATTATTAAGAAATTATAAAAATGCGTTAATTTTACATAAATTCAGTTCTCTACATCGATTATTGATGAATGCCACACCATCATGATTCTTCGTGTGAGTGTGCTAAAACAGTTGAATAGGTGTAGGCTTGATGCTCAATGACTTTTTCTACATGTGTAGCCTAAATTATTAGATGTGAACTATAAACTCTTACAGAAATTTCAGCAAAATTTTATCTATTTTTATGATATTTATCCCTTGTTGAGCAAAGAAAATAATTCAACACAGCCATATATGACACCAGACATTTATATCATTATCATTATATATAATACAGTAAAGCAAAATATTTACAAAATAAGTGTCAAGTTGAGATACTTACAAGTCGTTGTGCATGCTCGTGGTGGGTTATTGATCCTCCGGTATGTACGAGAAGACTCTCTCCTCCCAAGCCTCCATGTCTGTTAGTGGAATTACGCCTTGAGATGAACATTATCTCAGGTGATGCCCAGTACTCCTGCCAACGACTCAAAATTTCCTCCGAAATATAACGTGATCATTGACCAGCCTTGCATAGCGCACCAATGAAGTCTTGATAATGTGTATAAGCTTGCTTTTCCTATACTTTATACATGCTAATGTCAAAACAAGAATCCCAGAAAAATTCTTTATGAAAAAAGAAGCAAAAAATTAGACTACTATAAATAATGTAATAATATTTATCTAATTAGTGTATATAAATCAATATAAGCCCTCAAGGGGTGTGGCTCGATGGTTGAGAGTGGAGCTTGACTTTGGTTAGGTCTCAGGTTCGATTCCATGCTAGCCCCTCTTGTAAGAACCTGGGGCAGCCGGGGTTTTACCTGTAGATGGAGAACTAGTTGGGCCCTCAATGATGAGGTGCGCCCGCTTGGCCCGCCTGTGAGGTGGTGCGCCAGTTGGGCCCTCAGAGAGGTGTGCCTGCTTGGCCCGCCTACTGGATTTCCTTGAATCCAAAAAAAAATCAATATAAAAGAAAATAAATATATATTGTACCTCAAACTCTTGAAAGTAAAATTGCTTTATAATCTCAGATATTTTCTTCCACACATAACCCTCATGATCAATCCTTTGCTTAATGTGGAAGTCATATTTCTGGAACTCGGTCCAAATGAATCCAACCTAATATAAGAAGTAGTTTGATACTGGTAATAAACTAATTAATCGTAAGACTTAATCAAAAACAAATAGTGGTAAATGTGATTTAACTTACTGTTCATTAACAACTGTTACATAATTTCTTCCATCAGGTCCCACAACTCCAGGGTGGCAGACCTCTCGTCTATCTGATAAAGAGGTATTGGATGATATATGAGTTTGGAAAGGAGATGGCGTAGCATGAGGAGCAGTAGGTGATGTGTCATCTGCAACTGTCGGGCCTGGAGGGGGAGCAGGTGGGTCAGTGTTAGCTGTAGATGAAGACGTTCCACCTTCACAGTTAGTTGCCCCGAACATGCCTCTAAACCTCGGCCGTATAACGTCACGCTATCTCTTTGGGCCCATATTATTGCCTGAAAATCAATGTTTATCGAATTCTCTACAAATATAATAATTTGAATTCAATATTTTACACAATATATGAAGAAGGAAATAAGGCAATAGAGTTGAAGGTTAACTAATTTTTAACAACAACAAATGAACTTTAACAATCATATAATTATGCATTGTTTAACAAATTCTTACAGATACAACAATAAATCAACTTTAAAGGTTAATCTAATAATGTATTGCATCGATAAATAATAATGATAAAATTAATTTGTTTGATTCCATGTGATATGGGAGCCGATAAAGGTAAATGAGTTCCCGATATCTGGATTCTTGAGAAGGGTCTTGACATGTTCAAACTCACAAATGGAAACAGTAAAACTTCTTCCACCAAGTGTAGGCTTTTGAACACCGTCCTATAATAGTGTTTCCGCTATAGCTATGCTTATAGAGGAAACAGTGAATGAGGCACCGCTCTTAGTATGGAACACTAATTCTTCAGATGAACTACTAGGGGGAACAGATTTACCTAAAACAAAATCAGTTAAGAACTTTTGAAACTATGATATGAGTAAACCGTTAAATGAACCAATACTGGATATTAATGCATATGTGATTGTGTAGATGACGTTTGAGGAATTGATGAATTTTTTAAAAAAATCGATCTCCCTAATCCTTTAGAGCCCGTTGTGACATTGCTCTCACCCCTATCGACTTACATGTCCTCTTTGAGAATAAAAGAAGCTTAAAGCAACATGTATGTTAGACAATCAAATGTGAATATGTATAATAACTTCAACAAAGGAAATGAGATGAACATAATAAGGGAAGAGACGTTGTCCAGATCATACTAAACTCCTTGAAGTAGAAGATCGGTCATGGAAGGCAAATGATTATTAGTGTATGAACCAACGATATTTCCTACAGTGTTTATGTTGGGACCCGATCTGAAAACCGAATCCCAACCGAAGAAACGAAAAACGAATATGGAACGAAAGCGAAATCGAAAGGAAAGATCATGAGGTGGAAGCAAAAAACAATTGATCACAAAGCGAAACAAATCATTAACGAATCGAAAACCAACTTGGAAGCAAAGCATACAACAAAAATCAAATCGAATTGGCTCTAAGACAACCAAACAAACGATCCAATCGAATGCAAACACAAATTCTGACATCCGCACAAATATCTTAGAAAAGCGTCAAAATGGTCGCGTTGGAAACCTTAAGACTATCAGTCTAAACTAATCCAAATCCGAGTACATTTTTTTCTTTCATTTCCATTCCATCTCTTGCACAGTGACTTCAATATCCAATTGAAATCATTCGCACTCAAACTCAATTTATTTGCTTCTTTATATACAATCATATCTCAGTTGAACATACAAAAGTTATATAACATATTCATGTGCAATACCATAACTCAATAGTCTCATCCAGCCATCATAATTCAATTACGATTTATACACCATTTCATAAATCAAAGCTTTATACAAATCATAGTGACATTTTCAAGCCTTATACATTACCCATAACCCTAAACCAAAGTACACAATACACAACAATTCTAGACTTCTCAGTAACCATCTCACTTAACAATAATACAATATAAACACATGCAAACAGAAATCTTAATTTTCTTTCACCCGATCTTCTTCTCATCACCTGTGGATGGGAATGAAGGGGGTGAGCTTTACAGCCCGTGGTTAACAGTTTATAACAAATGTATAAGAAAAATCCTTAAAATTCTTTTTCTTTTCTGGTCTTAGAAAATATTTCTTTGAAATCCGTAAAGCACATTTTCTAAAAGTTCCACTCTTGCTGTAGTCAAATCATAATTGCAAAAATATGATTTTTAGGCTTTCAGCCATAAACCCATAGGTTGCAAAACATGAATGCATCAACTTGACAATTCATAAATGCAATGACAAATCACATATGCAATGCACACAATTGGCTCGAGAGTTCTATAAACACGACGGAAATCGAAGTTTACCGTAAACACGACGAGTCCATTTTCAAATCTCATGGGCCACAAACGGGCAGCCGGGAGAAGGCTAGGGGGGTCAACATGCACGTGACTTAACGAAATAAGTTCTCTCTCGCCCAATCACAATCACATAATCATGCTTAAATCATTTTATTGAATGCTCTTTTCTGAATACACAAAATGCCATGAAATCTTTCGAGGCATAACACAATGTATTTTACAATTCATCAAAAGTTCATGTATTGAATCAATAATGATTTTTCAAATCATTCATACAATGATGCAACATTTATGATGCAATTGAAATCAGAAAATCTTTTTGTTTAAGGAAAGCAGTAGTAGCTTATAAATTCTATTATAAACAGGTACCCACCTCATTTCCATGCTTGAAGCTTGTCCAATGCTTCAATTTGACCATTGCATCTTTCTTTCTTTCAATTGAAAATTCCCTCATTTCTCCTCTATTTTCAGATTTTCTTGGTTCAAGGTGAAGCTCTCTTCATCCTCCACCTTTTTCTCTCTTGGAATGACATCAAAATCTCTCTTCAAGTGGTAGAAAAATCGAGCCCTAGCTTTCTCCCCTTTTTCTCCACCGAAGCTTGCTCTCCCTTCTCTCTTCTCTCTTATTCTCTTATTCTTTGTTTCCTTCTTTTCTCTTAAGTGTCGTGGGTTGCCTCTTAAAATGACAGCCCACTTGCTTTTATAATGTCATGTCATTAAATGACTTAAAATTGACCCAATTGCCCTTACTCATAAGCCTAAAACTTAACTCTTTAAGTAAACTTCCAAAATTGCCCCTTCCTTTTTGACTTAAAAACTTTAGAGAAATGTCCCTCTATGTCTTACGAATCCATCGCTTCAAGAATCAGATCGTTTGGAGCTCTATAACTCAAGATATCTCCAAAATACTGAAGTTTGTTCTTCAGACCCGAGACTGAACACTACACCTAACTTCCGACCTGAATTTGAAAGTCTTAGAGGCTAAATTATAGCTCGGCTCCTTCATAATATTTGAATCCCCATGTCTCTATTTTAAATAACAATAAGAATCAACTCAACCCGAGCTCTAGTGATCGAGATATATCCAAAATACTGAACACTGTTTAGCCACTACAACACCAGGATTGAACACTACACTGAACTTCCGACCTGCATTTGGAAGTCATATAGGCTACATTATAGCTCGGCTCCTTCATAACATTTGTAGCCCCATGTCTCTATTTTAATTAGCAACAAGAATCAACTCAATCCGAGCTCTAGTGATCGAGATATATCCAAAATACTGAACACTATTTAGCCACTACAACACCGGGACTGAACACTACACTGAACTTCCGACCTGCATTTGGAAGTCTTAGAGGCTACATTATAGCTGTCTCCTTCGTAACATTTGTAGCCCCATGTCTCTATTTTAATAAGCAACAAGAATCAACTCAATCCGAGCTCTAGTGATCGAGATATATCCAAAATACTGAACACTATTCAGCCACTACAACACCGGGACTGAACACTACACTTAACTTCCGACCTGCATTTGGAAGTCTTAGAGGCTAAATTATAGCTTGGCTCCTTCATAATATTTGTAGCCCCATGTCTATATTGTAATTAGAAACAAGAATCAACTCAATAAGAGCTCTAGTGATCGAGATATATCCAAAATACTAAACACTATTCAGCCACTACAACACTGGGACTGAACACTACACTAAACTTCCGACCTGCATTTGGAAGTCTTAGAGGCTAAATTATAGCTTGGCTCCTTCATAACATTTGTCGCCCCATGTCTCTAGTTTAAGTTCCAAAAAGAATCAGATCGATCGGAGCTATACCGATCAAGATATATCCAAAATACTGAACACTGCTCAATCTTTACAACACCGAGACTGAACACTAGACTGAAATTCCGACCTGTAATTGAAAGTCTTAGAGGCTACATTATAGCTCTGTTCCTTCTTAACATTTGTAGCCCCATCTCTCTAGTTTAATTTCTAAAAAGAATCATATCGATCGGATGTCGGACAAAGAAGTTATGGCCAAAAGAGTGAAGGGAGGTCAGAGCTCGGCCAGAAAATTAAAGCTCAGCTAGAACGAATATCGGTCGGCCAACAGAGGTCGGCCGGCACCCAATCCGACCTTCAAACTTCTAACTCTCATAATTTTTGACTCCGAGCTCCAAATTGGACAAACTTGGTACCGTTGGAAAGATAAAAGAGAGATCTATAGTTTTCAAGAAGGACTTACAAACAAGCTTGGTCTTTAAAGGGGTCAAAAATGAGCTCGAAGATAACCAATCGATAATCTCCTCAAAACTTTACACTGCACCTCAACTTGAAAACATCATAACTTTTGAACCAGAACTTCAAATTTGACAAACTTGGTGTCTATAGAAAGGTAAAGAACCCTATACAACTTTCATTAAGGCCTTAAAAATTAGATTGACCTCTAAATGAGTCAAAAACTCCACACAAAGTGACTGGTCGATCAGCTTCACACTAAGCAGCATCAAAACTGCTAACAATCATAACTTTCTACTCCCTTGTCTAATATTTTTGTGCTTTATATCAATGGAAAGATAAAAACAATCTCTAAAATGTTCATGAAGGACTCGAAAGCAACTTCAACCTCTAGCTAAGTTAATTTTTCAATCGAAGTTTTTTCCCTGATAGCAATCACCTAAGCAATATCCAAATTTCACATTATCATACCTTTCAACCTCCACAACCAAGAATCGCATATTATACATCATTTTAAAGCTATTCAAATTCTCTATAACTTTCATGTAGACCCTTTACTCTAATTCAAACCACATCAGTACGGAAATCGCCTCAAAACACAACATATACAATCCTACACTTAGAGCATTTTTCAAAACCAAAGCAAAATACACTTAACTTTCAAAGATCATAACTTTCAATCCTGATATTGAAAAATAGCATACTTTATGGCTACGAAAAGCTCTCAATATAATCTACAAATTTTATGAATATTATTTCTTTAAAATCTACCTACATCAAAAGTCAACTCTTTACTCCAAAAGGTCAAACTTTCTAATTTCTTCAAAATTTTACACTTTCACTTTCTATTTCTTGATTTCAACTTCCATTTCAATTAACCCATTCACTTTAACTTTCATAACTCATACAACTCTACTCAAATTTCAAAGTCATCAAAACCAATCACTTCATTTCTCATCAATTTCCTCAAGGCATAAAAACTTCTATAACACAATTCCTATACAAACACACTCATTTAATTCCATTTAATATTTCTAATTTCTATCGAAAGTTCGGGGTCCAACAGTTTATTCCTTGGGTTGGGACAATTTTGTCACATTCCTCCCAACGAAAAGAATTACTACCATCCCGAACCAGTCACCATGTCGACATTCCTTGAATAAGATTTTGAATGAACAAGTTTACATAGTATACTTAAATACAAATAATGTATTAATTTAATAAAATATTCAAATACAAACACAAATTAATTGCTATCATAACTTAATTGTAAATTACAATCATCTTCTTCTTCGGAAGAATAAGAATCAAACTCCGGCTCATCTTCAGATCCTTGATCATCGTCATCCCCTCTAGAGAAAATATCGATATATTCGTTAGATGGATTGTTCAAAGGTTCATTATCGTCACACATGATAGATGTATTTATAAAAGTGACATCTTCTTGAAATACTTCACTTTCAATTATCTGTTTTCCTTTTCCATGTGATTCAAAAACACCTCTAGGTTTAACTTTACAAACCGCTAACCAGTCTGTCTTATCTCGTTGTAAGCTTGGAAAGGGGACATAACACACTTGTTTTGCTTGCATAGCCAAGACAAAATGTTCAAATTGTCTCAATCTTCTTTGAATGTTGATTTTAACTAGATTGTATCGACTATGCACTTTTGTTCCAACATTTGGTGTCGGGTCATACCAATCACATTTAAATATCACACATCGCTTAATTGGTAAAGCACAGTACTCAACTTCAAGTATTTCAATAATTTTACCATAATAATCCATCAATTCTCCCTCTATCAAAACTCCACTGTTTATTGTTGACATGTTATGTTCATGATAATCTTTATGGTATTTGTATCCATTCACGAAATACACAGGATACAATTTAACAGTTCGTAAAGGCCCCTTTGTAAGATCACAAATGAACTTGTTCTTTATTGTATTTTTAAGGCCTATATAAAATAAATTATCATAGTAGAGAGTATAATGTCATGAGAACAGTTAAATGAAGTTTTGAACTATACCTCTCAAACCATCGAGGAAAGTGCTTTCTAACTTCTTTATTTATATCATCATGTGTGATACCAGACATTATCTCGCGTAACAATGCCTCGTATAATCTAAAAATATCATGACATTTTTTAGCAATGAACTACACACAATTTTAAATGAAGAAATAATCATGTTCAACTTACTGCACATAGGGAATAACCTCTTGACTGTTCAATAAAACATAACCATGGGTAGCCTCAAGTTCTTCCTCAATTAACATTCTTCTTGTTACACGTCCATATGTTCATCCAGGATATGTGAAAATGGACAAGTTTCCATCAGAACCAATTGTTCCTCCACTATCGTCATTACTAGGAACTTTTCTTTCTCTTGTGTGTACATGCGGCTCAAAATAACGTCCAAAAAATGTACTAGCTTTCTCCACTAAATAAGCATTATATATCGAGCCGTCAACTCTGGCTTTATTTTTTACATTCTATTCAAGTGATGCAAATACCTATATTATAGAAAATGATTATTACAAAATTGTAGATAAAGCATGTGAAAATGGTTATTGCAATAATTTATGTCGACTTACCTCTCTAATGGATGCATCCATCGATATTAAATTAGACTGGCTAGTTTTGCCTCATGTGCTAAATGCATAGGTAGATGCTCCATACAATCAAAGAAACTTGGAGGAAAAATCCTTTCTAACTTGCACAAAATAAATGGAATTTTGTTTTCTAGTTTTTCCATTTCATCCAACTTGATTTTAGATGATGTTAAGCTTTTGAAAAACAAGCTTAACTATGTTATAGCTTCCCATACCTTAATCGATAGCAACTCCCGAAATGCAATTGGAATTAGTCTTTGCATAAAAACATGACAATCATGACTTTTTATCCCAAATAATTTATACTTCCTAAGATCCACACACCTAGCCAAGTTTGAAACATAACCATCTGGAAACTTTAGACTTTTTAACCATTCACACAAATGCTCCTTTTGTTTCTTGTCTAAAGTGTAACATGCATTAGGATATTTACCGGTCTGAAGATCCTTATGTAACTCATATCTTCTATAAAAAAGTTACAAATAAGCTCTAGATTTTGCATTGTCTTTTGTCCTCCCTTTAATGTTCATAATGGTATTAAACAAGTTGTCAAAAATATTTTTCTCAATATGCATCACATCTAGATTATGACGTATCAAATTTGTTTTCCAATATGATAAATCCTAAAATATGCTTCGTTTTCTCCAACCAAAATTTTGACTAATGCTTGTATTTACTTTATCGGCTTCAAATTCTGTTACTTTTAGTAATCCTAATTCCTAAATCTCTTGTAAAATCTCTTCACCAGCCTTTAGAGGAGGAGGAAGTTTTGTGATCGTCCGATTTTTAATGAACTTATGTTTATTGCGCCTAAATGGATGATCTAAAAGAAGAAATTTTCTGTGATTGTCAAAGCAACGTATTTTAACTTCATTTGGAAGATAAAACGCACTAGAATCATTGGCGCAATGAGGACAAGCCAATTTTCCTGCTATACTCCATCCAAATAACATGGAAAAAGCTGAAAAATCACTAATGGTCCACATCAAAGCTGCTCTCAATACAAAATTTTATTTCAGAGAGACATCATATGTTTGAACACCATATTCCCAAAGCCACTGCAATTTAGATATCAATGGTTGTAAGAAAACATCTATTTTTTGCTTCGGATTTGTTGGCCCTGGCACAATCACTGTCAAGAACATATATGCCTCTTTCATACACATCCAAAAAGGTAAATTATAAGGAGTAATTATAATTAGCCATGAAGAATATTGCTGCCAGGATTGACCAAAAGATTGGAATCCATCCGTCGACAATCCCAACCGAACATTTCGACATTTAACTGCAAAATCAAGATGGGTGTCATTGAAATGTTTCCATGCCAGTGCATCTGATGGATGACTCATTACTCCATCTTCCTATTCGTGTTCAACATGTCATCTTATGTGAGATGCAGTAACATAAGAAGCATAAAGTCTCTGAAGTCTCGGAGTTACCAGGAAATAATACATCCATTTCCATGGTATTAATTTCTGTTTCATTGAACGTTTTCTAGGCTTGAACTTAGATTGACCACAAAATTTGTACTCTTCTAAGTTCACATTATCTCCCCAATACAACATACATCCCAATTGACAACAATCAATCTTTTCCACAGTCAAACTATGACCCCTAATAAGTTTCTTCATATTGTAAAAACTAACAACTATTGTATGATTAGCAGGTAATGATTCATTATACCATTCCAAAATTTTATTAAAATTATGATCCGAAATATACCCTTCAGACTTTATGTCCAATATTCGAGCAATTGAAGACAATTGGGTCATTGTCTCACAATTTGGTCACAATTCTCGGTCAGCTGACTGTAGTAACTAAAAAAATGTTTTGTTTGCGGGTTAGGTTCTTTTTCAACATTATCCTTTTTTGCCTCAAAAGGTATAACCGGCCCCATCATAAAACATTTTCATGTACGAATTTTCAGTTCCATCAACATAATTTCTTCTAAATCCAATCTCCTCTTCATACTCATTTAAGTTGATAGAAGATTGTGGTTCATTACCCCCTGAGGTGCTAGAAATCAACGGTTCCCCATGTCATGTCCACTCAAAATAATTTAGGACAAACCCTTTTCTCAGCAAATGCAAATTAACTTCATTAATAGTAAGGCACATTTGTGTTTGTACTTTTTAAATGGACATCTGATCTTTGATCCATCTATATATGCAGGTTGAGAACATGCATAATGAATAAACGCATCAACTCCCTCAACAAATTCAGGATTAATGAAACCATCAGGGGTTAATCGTCTATACATCCAAGATTTATTCCGGGAACTCATATCTAGAGAATTGCTATTTTAAACCAGTAAATCCAAAGTTAGTCTACTATATTAGCCTCATATAACAAAACATGTCATATAAGACTTGTGATTAAACAACAGGTGTTCTCGTTCTGAATCCTAGACTCCTAGTATATTTAAACTGAATATCCAACATATATGTTTGTAATCGTATATGTCATAAGAAAATTATTGATAACAATTTGATATTTAATGGATATTAAATATCAAACAATTGCCTAATCAAATAAGTATTAATAAAAATATGAATATTCTTTTGAATACCTATTTTAATCAATTCGTTGAACATATAAAATTTCATAAAAACATGCCTTGCAAAAATATGCACATAACAAGTAAAGAAAACCTCATCATTTAAAAGAGCATCAATCAAATAGTGGATTCACATAATTAAGGTTATTGGAACAATAACATAAGTCAAAATCGTCATGTATAATTAATACATAACTGAAGTTTATACTACAATCAAGCTTCACATCGTTCAAGCCATATCTTCAAAAAAATGCAGGAAGTTTAGATGGGAAATTCATATTGCAAACAAATAAATCAAGAGCCAAAAAATGTAGTAAAAAACATAATCACTAACCTCAACCGAAACGCAGAAGGATCTTCCTTAAGTACATGAAGGAAGATGATGATGATGGAGCTAGAATGAAAAATCAACAACAAAATCATTCACAGTGTAGAAAGCGGGATATATGAAAACAGTTGCCATGAAATATTATACTCAATGAAGGGCATTAACTATATCAAATAATTCAACCATCAGGTGTTATCCTCAATAATTTGCATAATTATAAGTCTCCTCTAAAATAAGATCATAAGTTAAAACTAAGGAGCTTTTGTTTTAATTACAAAATCACATTTTATGAGGATCCTATTGAAAATTCGACAGAATTTCCCCTATAAAATTGACATCCCCCTTTTGAAATAAGGGTCCCCTTGTAATAAAAATACACTTCTATATCAACCAGTAACTACAATGTAAATTGAGTCTCCGTACTACATGTCTATTGTCAATTCAATCAATTAATAGGGACGTTAATGTCGGGTTATTTTTTAAACAAATAAAAGTTCAAGAATTTAATCGCAACTTTAATTAACACTTAAATCAATAAGAGTTATAGTGTTGTCTCTAAAAAAGGGGGTGGGATACATTCTATGTAATATGAGGTGGTGGCTTACGCTTCCAGACAATTAAAATCTTATATTAAAAAATTATGTAACATAGGGTTTGGAGGTTACCGTAATGGTTTTTTTCTTAAAGATATGGATATATTATGTGATATAAGTCATAAAATTATAAACAATATTTTTACACATAACAAGTTGGATATGAGATATATGAGATTGCTAGAATTAATGAAATATTATGATTTAATGATCCATTAATAGTTACATAAAATCAATATAATGATAAATGCTCTAAATCGGAAAGATTACGATAATCTAGTCATATTGATCCCTTTATAGTAGGAGTTATGAAGAGTTATAAAAGGGCTTGGTACTCAGAAGGTGAAAACACCTTGATCAGCAAAACACCTTCATCAAGAAAAGAATGCTTCTTTTCACTATTTTTTGTAAAATTTACCTAATTAATAAGATTTGATTTTTGAAATATTATATTGGTAATATAACCACTGTCATTCAAATGTATACAAATAAATTGTTGGAGATTATTGCCCTTCAAATATGTAATAAATATACTATTGAGTATATGCAATAACTCTTAAATTGTTTAATGTTCATAAAACACTTAAGAAACTATGCACTCAGAATTAAGTAATAATGAGGTGGATTCAATTGATACATGCAGACTCAATATGTCTTCATTCCCAACGAGTCATCCTCTAAGTTAAAGTTGAAAGGGACCCTATCAACTTTGGCTAAAGGGACCCTAACTAATTTTGTTTCCCGGGACATGTGTGATACACACCAAATACCTCAAATTAATGGACTTCAGTGTCAACTTACTTAACATTTAAATTAAGGTTTCAAATACATAAGTAACAGTTTGAGTTATCCTTAAAAGTAAGAACTCTGTTAAGGTAAATCTTCAGGCTAATAGGTCAAAAATATATAAAAGTTGCCTATGAATTCTACCATTAACGCATAATTAAGGATATATAGAATAAATCATATTAGGTGTCAATTTCTTAATAGTTATAAGAGTTAAACAAGATTTGATCTCTATCTAATCTCTATATAAAGGATTTAGATCATATTTCATTATTATTATTATTATTATTCATCAAATTTCTCATAATTACATTTTATAACATATTAGTTCATCTGTTACATGACAATTAACTCCAAAGAACATTCATTTTCTCAAGCATAAATGCTTGAAATTTATTTAATATGAATCATAATGGTAATGAGAGCCATTTCCATGAAGTTAGGTCCATTAAGTAAATTACCATTATATACTAATAAATTATTTTGATATAGAAGTTATTTAGTCAATGGATGTGACATATGAATTAGGATTTTACATGTATTGAATAAATCTAAAAAATATAACAACAAATAAATTAGTTAGTGAAGTAATGATTTAAAATCAATCAATAAATTAAATTTCATTGACTATTAAAAATTTTGATGTTGAATATGTCTTTAACACATTGTCTTTAAACATAATTATATATGTTAAGATTTTTATGATTTGATCTTTTATTTTGATTATCACATTTTAAAACTATAACTTATCCTCTTATAGTATTATTTGGCATTAACACCAAACAAAGATAGTGCACATAAATATATCTCATCTAATAAATTACCAAATTAATATATATAAAAGCACTATGATTTTTCTCATCTAAACATACAAAAGTGTTTAACGACAAAACAAGTTCATAACAATAAAATTAAAAGACATAAATGGAGAAATTGTCTTTTGAAAAGGTGGATGAAAAATATATAAGAAAACATTTCATCGAACACATTGTGTGCACAAAATTATCAACCCTAACTAAACACAAATTGATAACATTTTCTCATTATTTACATGGAAAACCCTAAAACATAACAATCAAACCCAATTAATTCAATAACAAATCAACATCTCAGTCTAAAACAAAAAAATTTGAAAAAAACGTCGACGGCTTACCTTCGAAAAAATTGCCAGAGAAGCCACCCTTACCTCACCGCCGGGAAAGACGATAGGCAACGTCGGTCGGAGACGCTACAGGTGGTCAGAGGAAGGACGACAGTCGACGTCGGAGGAGATGAAGGAGCTGCGTCTGAAGGAAAGAGGAAGAAGTTGTGTGCGAGGAAGAGGTGGGGAAGGAAGAAGGGCTGCATTTTAATAAATCCAAAACGACGTCATTTTGGTTTAAACCAAAATGACGTCGTTTTGGTTTAATTAAAACGGAAGCCTTGTTTTGGACAAAACGACGATGTCATTTTGATTATAATTAAGATGCACCGTTGACGTTAACCAAAATGACGTCGTTTTGGTTTAAGCCAGAATGACGTTGTTTTGGTTTAAATTCAAACACAGCTCTTGCAGCCTAAATGAAGCCAAAATGATGTCGTTTTGGTTCTATAAGGGACGTTCTTCAACCTAACCAAAAGGACATCGTTTTGATTTATATCACGGATGCTCTGAAGCTAGCCAAAACGATGTCATTTTAATTAACACCAAAACAACGTCGTTTTGGTTAACATCCACAACATCAATTTTGCATTTCCAAAACGATGTTGTTTCGATTACACCAAAATGACGTCGTTTTGGAATAAACCTCAAACCATCCTTATTATTTGAGATGATGTCGTTTACGTATCAATCAAATGACAATTTTACCGACAGCTATTCCGACGCCAGGATGTTTTGTCACAAAAAATTTCTCTTCCCAACATAACTTTACTGACGGGCATAACAATCCCTAAATTTTCCTTCGCTAAATAACCCAAAATAACGATGGACGTATTCATCCGTTGGTAATTCCCTCACTTCATATTTACTTACGAGATAAATTTATGTCATTAAAATACCCAACATTAGCGATAAAAAGTACAATTCTGTCGCTAATTTTAAACAATTTTTATTCCGATGCTAAATTTCCTTCATTGATCTGCAGTTTTGTTGTAGTGTACAATAATAGGAAATCTAATAATAGCATTTTCTATAAATTCAATAGCATTTTAATATGATTGAAAATGAGTTTTTGATCAGCAATAATCATGATTGTCATTCTTAGCTTGAGGTAAAACTACATTTGCCTATATTCCTTGAACTCTTATGCTTTTTCAAAGATTTTAGTACTTCTCATCGTCCATATATAATAAACCACTATAGCAAAGCCAATCTTGAAAACCTTTTGATCCTTCCTGTTAGTTCACCTCAACTAATTGGCCTAAATTAAGCAATTCATCTAGTTAAGATTTTAATTTTGTAGTCTAAAGAGGTTAAGAAATACACACCATATCTGCTTAGTTTGAAAGGACTTAAAGAATATGCGATCTAATGTTTCATTCTCTTTATAGCATAAAGGACAACTTGGATCAAGAATTTGAAATTTGATTCTATCTTTGGTTCCTAATCTATGTAGTGCAGCTAACCATAAGATAAAAGAATGAGTTGGTGATATATCTAATCCTTATATAAGAGTATGAAAAGGGAACTTGACTATAGGAACAATTACTTATAGGACTAAGTAGTAAATGCATGAGACTTGTGAAGTCCCCATTTGATTTCATCATCTTTGGCTTGGTTTGGATTATATGTAGGCTAATGTTCTGCAATCAATCGAATTCTTCTACTCATATGAAAAGACCAATGCCAATATTGTTTTGAATTAGAACTTACACTTTAGTATTTTCTGGGATAGAACCTCTTAAAGCTGGAAAGAGTTGAGTATTATAGAGAGCGACCAATTCATGCCAATGATCAAACTAAAATGCAATGCTTACTCCATTACAAATGTAGTGCTTGATGTGAGGACATATAAAGGACCTAGTGTAGAAAATCTATTGAAAGGTATAAGATTGATAAGCTTTCTGAGTAATTGAATAGATGCTTGTCTGTCTGATGTGGTACATGCTAACCCACCTTATCCACAAGCTTTCTTTTTCTAGCAAATGCTCCACAATCTTTTACCTAATAGAATCTTGTTCATTTTACTCGCTGAGTTGATTCCGAAGCCCCCATTCTGTTTAGAAAGATATATGACCCTCCATTTCACTTTAGCACTTCTCCCTACACTAGAACTCTATCCATTACAAATAAATTCTCTTATAATTCTATCAATGTTCTTCATAACTCCTTTGGGAATAACTAAGTGCGATAACATATAAACATGCAAATTGTTAAAAATGGAGATAGCAATTTAGAGATTCTTCTATTCACTTTGTCAATAAGGGGCTTACATTTAGGTTCCTTGAGTTTATTGATAGAGATTGGAACCCCCAAGTATGAGAGTGGTAATTGAAGAATAGTGAGTCTCACATCTTTTATTATTCTCATTGAATCATCACAACTATGTCTAATTAGATAAGCAACTCTTTTGCTTGTATTGAATATGAGATCTATCACTTCTTGAAATGCCTGCAATGATGTTAAGAGTGTTGTCATAGATGCAGGATCATTGGAATAAAGCATAAGCAAGTCATTAGTAAAAATAAAGTTTAGTGATTCCAAGATCTATACATTGATTATGAAATCTAAAATTCATATTGTAACATCCCATCTCTGATGGGAAGGGTATTTTAGTAAATTGGGACAGGTTAGGAGTATTGAGTTATATCTCGGCATGAACATATGTCATGCAGCCTCTATAAATGGTGAGTTTTGCACAGGCACATAGTCATACATGCATTCATGACATTTCCCGGCATAAGTGTCTAATTGTGATCTTTTGTGAAATTGGTGTGATAATGGGATTTGAAAAATTATTCGGAGTACGCCATTGTGTGTTTTACATTTTTAAGGATTTATGGGAATTTTTCTGGAATTTTTCGGGGTATTAGCCCGGACCGGAAAAATTCCAACTGTCTGACTGAGTGGATTCTTTTGTACTGAAAAGGACTGCCAAATGGCAAGAGATAATTGGGTATATGATTTTAGGAATTATTTTATTAAAGAGTCATTAGCATATGATGGCTTAAAGCTTAATTGGGATACATGTTCTTAATTAAAGAGGATTACTTAACTAATTGATTTTTATCCATTAGGGACAAGTGTCCCTTTCATGATGAGTTTTGTCTTTTATTCCTACTCATCTACGACTTTCATCCATGATTTTTCCTTGGTTTATTAAACAAATAACTCATCTTGGAAAGCTAACTCTCCTCTCACCCGAAAATTGGCTCTCCTCCTTTGGTGGTTTTCTTCTCCTTCGAAGTTCCTTCTTTCCATCCCTTTCAAGAAGGCTCTTCCATGTTTCTTGCTTGCCTCTCCTTATTCTCTACCAAGACCTAGCTCTAGTCTTGAGTTGATGAAGATCTTTGTGATGCTTGTAATAGCCGTTGGTGTGGATTGAAAGAAAAGATGGTGTGAACTTGAGTGATTTGAAGATTTAAGAGTTTATAACTTGTTAAAGGTGAGTATTAATGTTTGTATTCTTTCTTTTGGTAGTTAGAAGCATGCATGGGAATCCTTTGAGCATTTATTTGATCATTATAAGGGTAGGTTTAAATGGGTTTAAATGTATACTTGGTTATGGATGAATGAATGACTATAGTTCCATTGATTTTGGCTTGGTTTGGATGGAGTTTTTGCTAGGTTGATGAATGGAAAACTTAGGAAGATAATATGGGTAGGTGCTGCCACTTATGCTCTCTTATATAAGTATATGTTGTGATGAATTTGTGGTTGAATTAGAGGTATAAATGGGTGCTTAGTGATGTGTTATTGATGTTAGAAGTGATAGGAGTTAGGTTGTAGTTGAAAAGCTGGAAAATGCAATTTGACCTATTGCAATGTTTTGATCATAACTAATTGTTTAGGTGAGAAAATGAGGTGAGGTTTGTGCCTAATGAAACTTTGGGATGTTGGCTTCAACTTTGTGTGAAATAGGTGATGTTAAATTGTAATGTTAGAAGGGTGAATCTTTGCATGGAAAGTTTCTGTTTGTAGGGTCTGTAAACAGTACCCGCATATATGACCTGATTACTTTATTGATTTTTCTAAATTAATTGAGATGGAATTAAGGAAAATGGTCTTCATGGAAGTTGTATCATATTGAGTTAGCTTTCCATTGCCACTGATCGTGCTAATGTTCGAGTTGTATATTGGGAGATATGAACTGATTACTATTGACTGGTTTTGAGCATTTTGATGAAACCTAGCCTAAGTGTTGAGTTTGTGAGCTTGCGGATTGGAAGCAATTTTAGAAAATTATGTGAACTGAATTGGTGTGAGTGATCTTCTGGAAAGTTGCAGAGGAAGGAATTATCTTGAAAGTGATATATTGCTTGTAATTTTTAGAGGTCAGATTTGGGAGTTATGATTTTACAAACATTGAACCTGCATTAGGTTAGGAATTGCTGATCATGGCAGTAACTTGCATGACAGTTTTGAAATTGTTAGAAATTGAATTGAAAATTGAGTTCTTCATGAAAATTGAAGTTTGAGATCTTATCTTTTCAGGGATATAAGGTAGTGAATTTTGTGACATTTTTGCTAAGAGTTATGCTGATTGGAAAATTACTGTCCAGATTGGTTGATTTCAGTATACAGATTCTTTGTTGAATTGTTTGACCTAGTTATTATGGAATTTGATTTTGGGTTGTTCATGAAAGTTGTAGATGACATTATGAACTTATTGAGCATATTTATGCGGTAATTTTTGGCTGAAGAATCAGAGAGTTATGGAATTTGCAATGTACTGTTCTGTTTTAATGGGATTTGAGTAGGCAGTAGCTTTGAAGGGATTTTTGACACCCTTAGGGGTGAAATTGATTTTTATGGTCTTCTTGAGAATTGTAGAGGTTTTTATGATCTTTCCAACAAGGTATAATTTGTATTTTTTCTGAATTGTGTGCTGAAGAGCTATGGGTGTTGAAAGTTGGATTGGAAATCAGGAAAAAAGGAAATGAGAATTGGAATCACGCCCGGTCGCTAGGGCGACGCCTCGCCCTAGCGACGAGGCCGGATCAGTCGGCCTCGCGAGGGCGACGCCTCGCCCCCGCGAGGCAGGTGCTATTTTAATTATTATTTGATTTTTTTTGGTATTTGGTGATTCTTTTGTCAATTTCTTTTCCGTCCGACGTCCAATTGACCTGATTCTTGAGGCATCGGATTTGTAACTTATTGAATTTCATTTTGTGAGAAATTGGGAATTTTTAGACGGAAAATTGACGTGGCCCCGGGTAACGGAGCCTTTAATCACTGTTTTGTTTGATTGGGAACCTATAGAGGTCCGAATTGCGCACCGTCAGTGCCAACAGGTTTCTAATTTTTAGACGGATTTTTCTAATAGAAAAAAAATGGGATTAGGGCCGGGAATATCATGAACATGCATTGTGCACCTGTAAATTGCTTCATATGCATTATTAAATAGTTCTGATTGGACAAGAGGTAATGAGTATATTTTCTGATTATTATAGAGGCACATTTGGAGCGTCGATCTACCGGCATTACCGAGACTTCCAGATATTAGCTCGAAAGTACAGGTGAGTAACCTAGTTGGTTTCTCAATCTATGTGTGTTTAATATGACGCATTGATGCCATATGGAGATAATGGAGGGTTTATGTGTGTTTGATTTTGATTGATTTCGGACCATGGGTGTCCGAAATATTGGAAATGTGATACTGAAGTGCTATTATGTGTAAATGATTATGATGCATCAATGCAATAAATTGAAAATGATATGATTGACATACCGGACTAAAGGTCCGAAGGAATAGGAAATGGCATGAAATATAAATGGAAATTGGAACATATGCATTCATGCATATTGGTATGATCAGATAAAGGCAGTTGTGACCGGAGCAGCCAATGTATCAGGGCATATCACGCCCAACGTATATGAGAGCTTTCAGCTCAACGCACAGGACCTCAGGTCCAACGTATTCAGAGCCTCAGGCTCAATGTACTAGGGCTTCAAGCCCAATGTTTTCAGAGCCACTGGCTCAACGCAATGTGTCCGTTACTGGGACAGTTTCAGGCGCACGGTCACAACAACGTAATGAAAATAAAAAAGGGTCTCATGTGCATTGCATATATAGTATGAGTAAATGTGGATGGTATGAAAGGCGTTACGCCTTACATTTGTGAATTGTGATTGTATGTGATAATTGGTAAATTGTGTGTTTATGCATGAATTGAGTGAACCATCGATGATGGTTTCTCATTGAGTTCGCAAACTCACCCAACATTGCAAATATTTTTTTTCAGGGATCGAAGAGTACCCCGTTGGGCACGAGAGTATGATTACCAATTGCAAGTCAGAGTTAAGGTCGGGATCAGTTCACGTCTGTATTTGTGTGATTTTGACTTATGTAAATTTATATTCGCAAAAATCGTCATGAATTGTTTGAGGGCCCTAATTGATAAATATTGTTTGAAAAGTGATCTTTGATAAAGTGTATGACTGAAATGGGTTTTCGTATCACGGGCCCGAATCGTTTATTCTTAATTCCGCGCACTCGATTGTTTCAAACAAAAAAATATATCATAATGAGTTTTTACACTGCATTGACTGCCCTAGCATACCACCCTCGCGGGTCGCGGGCTCGGATATCACCGTCGATGTCGGGTTCGAGTCTCGCGGGAGTGGGGTGCTACACATATTGTCCTCTGTACAAAGTTGTGTGATTCTTTGATGAACTTCCATAGCAATAGCAAACAAATAGGGAGAAAGGGGGTCACCTTGACAAATTCCTCTGACAACTTTGTAAAGTTGGTAGGTTCTCCATTTATCATCACTAAAAAGGACACAGATGTGATACAGGCCTTAATCTATCTGATAAACTTAGAAGGGTATCTAAAAGCATACAGAGAGTTGATAATGAAACTCTTTTTAATAGTGTCATTTGCCTTTTTGAAGTCTATCTAGAGGCCATAACTCTACCAGGAATGTAAGCACCTTTACTTAGATGAATTAAGCCAGGTAAAGTAGCCTTTAACTTGTTAGCTAGGATTTTTACAATGATCTTGTACACCACATTGCAACAAGCAATAGGTCTAAAGTCGTTTAAGTCGATAGGATTAGGACTTTTAGGAAACAAGACTAGGTAAGTCTTGTTCATCTCTATAAAGAATTCCTTCATTGCATTGATCACTGACATTTGTAAGATATTCCATTTTTCCTTGAAGAATCTTACATTGAATCCATCTAGTCCTAGAGAATTATCAGGATGAAAGGAGAACAAAACCCTTCTTATCTCTTCATCAGTGACTTGCTTGAGGAGTTTTAAATTATGAGATAGATCACTGGAATAAAGCATATAGTTGAGTAGATCTTCTAAAAAGCAACTAGTATGTGTAGCTTCACCATTTATAACTTTAAAGTAGCTTCTGGTTGTGTCTTTCATCTTTTCTTGTTTATACCTCACAGTGCCATTATTGTCTTCTAAAGACACAATCTTGTTTCTATTTGATAGGATTGAAGTATCTTATATTTTCTTATGCATTTACATGTGATTTCAATCCTATTTTTATGATAAAATGCTCAATTTGTGTTCAATTTATGTTGACTGCTAGGTTGGATTTGTTGATATATTTTGGAGATCAAAAAGAAAAAATTTTCTAAAACAAAATTGGAGTATAATTTTTTACCAAGTTAATTGAAAAAATAAAGATTTTGGTTCTTTATGCTGCGTTTCACGCAATGCAATGAGCTGCTAATACAAGACGCTAAGCGTAACGCAAAGAATGCAACAGAACGTCAAGCATTGCTGTAACGCAACAGTATGCTGCGTTTAAGGAGGAGCTGTGCGTTTTTAAAAAAACGCACAGCACACAGCACAAGAGGAGAATATGAGGGTTTTTAACCAACACAAGTTTTTATTTGTCTTTTCAGCTACAGGAATGAAGGAGACATTGTCGGCGTGGAGAGAAGCCACTTGACGCAGAGAACAAACAAAGAGTTCTATTAAAGGAGGCAAACTTAATTGTCTTTTCATGAATAGGACAAGCAAATTGAATGAGAGTGGTAGTGCAGGCATAACGCAAAAGGCAAGAGGATTTTAAAGCAGCGGCAACGTTTATTTGTCACCTCAACTGCTACAGTTGACGTTGGAGAATAACATGGCTGGAGACTTGAGATAGCTTTGAAAACGTTGGCCACTTCACCTTTGAGACCGTGAGCAGCAGCATGACCTATTTTTGGAGCGTAAAAATAGACATGGAGGGCTAATTTCTCGACACCGGTTTAATGGGGATATCGACATCAAGTCACGGTTAAGCTATTTTTTTCATTTTAAAGTTGTGATTTATTTTCGGATTGTTGTGTTGTTGGTATTGATTTGGATGGTTTTGGAATTAATGATCTTAATATAATATTTTGATCATTTTATTTTGAACCTATTGCTAAAATATAAATTGTAATTCGTAATCGTTACTTTTACTATTTGTGAGTAGCATCTAACGATCGTTAATCGTTAAGAACAACATGATTTAGGTTAGATAACTCGAGCTTGTGAGGTTACTGCCTATATTGATCGTTTTCCATTTCGTAATGCGACTGCCAAATTGAATCTAGATATCGTATCCTAGGTTATTCAGTTGTTAGATTTAATTAATGATCGTATCTTGATTAAATTCAATTTAAGGAAAAATCGAGATTTGTAGAGCATTTTATTAGTTTCAGATCAATAGTCTGAAAAGAATTGTAAAGACTTTAGAATGAAGAAATGTGCTTGATTGTGCTTAGGCCGAGATTGACCCTAGAACCGGACCTTACTTATACTCGACACTTTTCTCATTTTTGATTGTTCGTTTTAATTTGTTTTTGATAGTTTAATTTTACTTTAATTTTCTAAATTGTTTGAAAACCAAACCCCCCATATACTTGTCTTGCATTAATTATTTTCAGTACAAAAATTAACCGAACATTCCCTGTAGATTCGATCCCGACTTACCACAACTACAAATTTTAGTGTGCAGAGTCAGGTAAATTTTGCAGTGCACTCGACACGAGCTATCACTATTCCTTTTGCCTTGAATCAAACTAAAGAAATACCTGAAATTTCTATCTCGTTGTTGGATCCAATGAATTTTAGACTTCTGGTTCAGTTGTGAAATGTTAGTGTTAAAAGATTGTAGATACTTTTTAATATATGCTTTCTCTTTCTCAGTGAGTGTGGCATGTAACATCCCGTCACCGATGGGAAAGTTATATTGGTAAATTAAGACGGGTTAGGATTTTACCGCATATTATTGACTGAGCATACTTCTGGCCTCTAATTTTAGAGGAATGAGTCTTTTACACATGCACATTTAGGTACATGCATTCATGACATTTTCCCAGTATTTGATTTTGAATATGATATGAATTGTGATTTGTGAGATAGCTAGATTTGATTATGATTTATTGGGAATTTTGGAATAGTTGAGTTTGAATATTGAATTGGAATGTTCTGGAGTAATTGCCAATTGTTAGCGACTCTTCGGAATTTTCTGGAAAATTTGGGAGAAAAAGTCCGGACCGGAAAATCCTCCGAGTGACGGACTGATTAACTGCATAGTGCTAGAATAATTGGTAAATGGCAAGGAAAAATTTAGATATATGATTTTTAGAGATTTATATGTCGAGCCATTAACTTATAAATGCCTTAGACTTTAAATTTTGTTATAAAAAGGTACCTCCTCCATCCTAGGGCATTTTCTTCTTCCTCTCCGATTTTTCCTCCTTCCTCCAATGATTGATCTTCGTTCCTTCCTCCTTCTCGATTGTTGCTTGATGCTTGTCTTCTTTGTGCAAAGCCATCCTTAAACTCTAGTGAGGATGAAGTTTTGTGTGGATTTGAGAGAAAACCGTGGGTGATAGAGAAAGTGGAAGGGGTTAGAGAAATTT
The DNA here is from genome assembly GCA_029891385.1 of Erythroxylum novogranatense. Lineage (NCBI taxonomy): Eukaryota > Viridiplantae > Streptophyta > Magnoliopsida > Malpighiales > Erythroxylaceae > Erythroxylum > Erythroxylum novogranatense. The sequence continues at coordinate 75,233,470 of CM057225.1, forward strand.
AGGAAGTTTTCGAAGGAGAGCTTGATGGGGTAAGAAATTCAGTTATATGTTGTTTATTATTGTGTTAAATGCATTCAGGGGGTTAATTGTTAAAGATTAGAGTGTTTGAATTAAGTTATTATCAGTTTTAGAGAGAGAAATGGCGAAAAAACTGGTCGGAGAAGACGACCTACGACTTGCACGTCGCGACGTGCGCGAAACCTCACCGTGGCGAATCAACATTAAATTCGTCACGACGAGCGGGAAGGAAGACGTCGCGGCGAGCTCTGAAATGTTGCACGTCGCGGCGAGCTCCTCTCGACGTCTCGGCGAGCTCGAATTTTCCACGCCGCGACGAGTCCTCTCCTATGCGTCGCGGCGAGCCCCCAAGGAAAACATTCGCCGCGGAGAGCGTCATTACACGTCGCGGCGAGCGCCTACAAGACGCCGCGGCGAATGGTTTGGGGTCGCGACCAGGGGTGATTTTCTGATTTGATTTAATTTAGTTTTTGAGGCTTAGCTAATGGTGTAGACCTCCAATTGAGGTGATGTTTAATTCGTTATGGTCTAGAGAAAGAGGTCTACAATTGAGAAAAAGGATGAGAGTTTGAATTCCGGTTTTTGAGATCTCAATTATAGAAAGAAAGTTAAAATGTGATTGTATTGCAACCTTAGGAATGTTCTTGATAACTGGAGTATAATATGAGACTTTGAAAGTAAATTCAATGTTACTGGGAATTTTAGGAACTGAGCATAAAGGATGAATTCGATCTAGAGAATAGTGATATTGATTTTGAGGTAATACCCTAGTGAGTATGACTTGATAAATTGACTGAATATTAGAAATGGCATTGATGGAGTTCTATAACATATTATTGAATTGGAAGTGAGTTATTATTGAGCAATTGAGTAAAAGGTTAGATGTGACAAAAGAAAGTGAAAAATGGGAAATAGCACCAGGAAAGTCATGAATAGGCATCGAACATCTTTTATTCACGGCATGTGCATCATCAAATTATTTTGACTGTGCATTTTGTAATGGAAATTATTTGACTGTTATAGAGGCTCCGATGGATCGATATTCCAAGTACATTGCTGAGACTTCCAGGTTGTAGCTCGGAAGTACAGGTGAGTAACCTTGTTGGTTCCTCAATCCATGTGTGTTTAATATTATGCATTGATGCCATGTTGAGATAATGGATGGATATGTGTGTTTGATTTTGATTGATTTCGAACCATGGGTGTTCGAAATATTGGGAACTTGCTATTGAAGTGCTTTTGTGTGTAAATGATTATAAATGCATCAATGAAATAAAATGTAAATGTATAAGACTGAAATACCGGACCGAAAGTCCGAAGGAATAGGAAATGGCATTGAAATGTAAATGACTGTAAATGGGAATTGGAGCATATGCATTCATGCATAATAGTATGATCAGATAATGGAAGTTGTGACCGGAACAACCAACGTATATCAGAGCTTTAAGCTCAACGCACAGGGCTTCGTGCCCAACGTATCTCAGAGCCACTGGCTCAACGTATCAGGGCATTTAGGCCCAATGTATCCAGAGCCTCAGGCTCAACACAATGTGCCCGTCACTGGGACAGTTCAGGCGCACGGTCACAACAACGTAATAAAATGAAAAGTGTCACATGTGCATATACATATGAATGATAAATTGTGAATTGTGTGAAAGACCTTACATGTGTGAAAAAAAATGCATGAGATATTTTCGAATCCGGTAATATATGATATATTGTGAATTGTTTGTATATGCATGAGTTGGGTGAACCATCGATGATGGTTTCTCGCTGAGTTCGCAAACTCACCCAACATTGTAAATATTTTTTAGGAATTGGCGAGTACCCCGTTAGACAAACGGGAGTATGATTACTGCATAAGAGTCAGAGTTTGAAGTCGAGATCAGTTTCACATCTGCATTAGAGTCATTCGGTATTATTGTAAAATTTGTAATTCTGCAAATCCCGCAGATTAGTACCGTTATTGTATTGGGCCCAATTTTGACTATGGATAATGTGTGTATGAATTGATTTATGACTGGAATTATTTTATGATCGAAAATGATTTTGTATTAAAGCGGGCTCAAATTATTTACTGATATTTGCGCACTCGACTATTTTCAAAAAGAAGAAAAAAATGTATTACTGAGTTTTTAAACTATTTTGACTGCTTTAGCGTACCACCCTCGTGAGGCACGGGCTCGGATATCACCTTCGATATCAGGTTCGGGTCTTGCGGGAGTGGGATGCTACATGGCATCTGTAAGGTTATTTTCCCATTATTTTTTAGTGAATGATAGCTCCTTCATGGCTTGGGCTCTATCTGTCTTTGTAGGATCAATGACTCCCCTCATCAGTTTGATACACTCAGAATGAACTTCAAAATTTACAAACATTGATATGCTTTGGATCCCTCAAAGCTTTTAGCAAGAGCATCTACAATAATTGAACCTACTTAGGGATATTTTAACAAAGAATTGAAGAACCTTAATGGAGATCTCCATATCACTTAGCTTCTGGTGATGTGGACATTGAATAGAATGTTTTCTAAAAATAAAGGCTCCCCAAATATTGCATACCCTTTGTTATTTTGGTGAGCCACCAATCATTCACCAAACATATAGCTAGTTTCTTTAGAATCAAAGATGCTCCTTGTTGATGGTTGATGATTGATGGTTAATGGTTGCTCTAGGTATAGATGGGACTTTGAAATTTAAGATCAACCAATCCCATTCGAGAAGTAAGTTCAGTTAACTCGGTTGTGTCTGCATGAGTAATGATTCTTCTCCCAATAGATTCGGCTGGAGAAAGAAAATAGCTAAAGTCTCCCACAAGCATCCAAGGAGTTGTAATGTTCAATTCAATAATGTTTAAATCCCTTCATAAACTAGTCATTTGAAACTCCCAATTATGTGTGTATATAACAGTAATTGCTAATGGCATCTTGTTTTCTTCTATAATGAATTCACAATGGATGAGTTGTTCAGTGTAAAACTAGTTCGATAGAGTTAGATAAGTAGGATTAAATAAGTAGGATCCAATGCTACCATGATTTTACCATTTGGATGCTTTGAATGATTGCTTAAAGCTTGCCATTATGCTGAACTTCAAACCTCCTAAAATACTTCTTCCTTTAGTTTATTTTCCACCAAACCAACAAAAACTAAATGATTGGCCCCTAGGTAGTCCTTTAGAGCCAATTGTTTATTAAGACAATTGAGTCCTCTCACATTCCATATTGTATAATTCTTGAGGGGAGTTTAGGTTTGGTTTTCCTCTAGGATCTCCTACTACTTAAACCCATTACAAGCCATTGATCCATTTTCTACTTAGTGATTTCTGTTTCACTGCATATCAATTAAGAACCACCTATTTTGAGATTCTTCATTTTCATATACATTATATTAAATAGGTGGGTTTATAAGAGAAGTAACTTCAAGCTATTGATTAACAAGGGGACTTGGTATATGTGTATCAGATGACTATGCTAGCTTTGCTATCATCTTGGTCTAATCATTCCCATCCAAATTAGTGCAACTCTTCTCACTTTTCTTAGATGTTTCATGTAGATTTTAGTTCTAATTTTTTCCATCAAGGGTGTTTCCTTGTTTTGAATTACTGGACTCTCCAAGTTGTTTGCTTTATTGGTGATGATCATCACTATTTATAGCTCCATTAGTAACTAACAAGGGATCGTGTTGTCTTTACCTTTACATTCTTCTTCAGTTTTATTTTTCTTAGGGATCTAGACCTTGGCTTTGTCCTTCATGTGAGGTTTCCACGAGTAAGACAAATGTATCTTATCTTTAATCAATCTACCTTCTTCACCATACCTTATTATAGGAACAAGCGTATTTTTTTGTATTCAACTTCAACATATACCCTAGCAGAACCCACCCTCTTGATGTTTGTTGTGTTCTCGTCTATGGTAAGATGTGTGTCAATGTAACTAGCAAATTACCATAAACCTTCTGAAGACCAATACTCAAGAGGAACCTTGTGCATGTTAATCCATATAGGTAATGTTCTAATCTCTACTCTATCATGAAACTCAATTCCCATTTTCTCAAATATAAAGGTTTACCTTGTATGTGCTAAGCCCCAACTCCATCACCTTTGTCACCATATCAACTGAAGAGAATTGAAAGATGAATAGGTCATCTTCTAAGATGAGAGTGATTTAAAGACCCCATTTTTTCCAGTTGAGTTAAGCCCAGTGTTGGACATTCGGGTATGTCATCCTCTTATCCAGAAAGTAACCTACAAGGGACGACTACCAATTGGTAGCTCCCAACTGCAACACATCTTCTGGTGGAGAGACAAGTCCCTTTGTAACACCTGAAACAAACTGTAAGCTTCCAAAAGTTTCTAAATCTCCTACAATGCGACTCCACGTTGACTTTTCTACCTTATGTAGTGCGTTATAAGATGGGAAGGGTGTAGGGTTGACAGATAGAGAAGGGAAGTCCTCTATTGCGATTAGAGGAGATGGAGACAAGGACGGAGCACCAGGTGACATTTTACCATGAACAGTAAACTATTAGAATCCGATACTTGATGAAAAGAATGGGCTACCAAAAAAGGAAAAAACTAGGTTCAGTCGACAGAGAAGTAGTTCGAGAGGGAGAGAGCAAATGGAGAAGAAGAAGAAAAAGGTTGGTAGGATAAATAAGAGGGTAAAGGCAAGGAAAAGTTCAAAGAGTGAAGGTTTCATGGTTTGGTGTAGGTGGAGTAGAGAGAAGGGTAAAGAGAAGAAGGAGAAAAGGTTTCATGGTTTGTTCTCTTACACTTCAATATTACAATACCTCTAACAACAAATTGCTCACAATTTCAGAGATTAAAAAAAAGAAGCCACTAAAACTTACGATGATCTCTGCAATAATACATAGTGGTTAGAGAGTTTTAAAGAGAAAACCTAGAATTTTGATAAAAGCCATGACCACACACATTTGGAGGATTAATAAAGAAGTGCATATTAATGCAGAGTATTTTATGATAGAATGCTCCATTTAAATTTGATTTAATGAGAGTTAGGCAAGTTGTATTTGTTGCATTGTGACTGGTCATCGTTGTCAATAACATTTGAACCCACCCACACCAAAAAAAATTTGTAGGTCTCATAAAGAAAAAAAAGAAAAAGAAGAAAAAGCTTTATTTTGAAAATGGCGCCCCCAATATCAGGTGGGTTCCTTACAGGGCTTTATGTGGTATTAGTGAATATTATATAAGGTATCTGGGACTATTATGAATATAAAACTCGTTACTATGGAGCAGTTAATTAAGGAACTGAAGTGTATGGAACTTAGATATTTTCGATGGTCATGGTGGCTTATTGGTTAGATAGTTGATCAAAAATGTAATACTAAATAATTGTAATTTTGGATAATAAGCTACTCTCTTAGAGCCTTGGACCCTTGATTAAGAAGTTTCCTATCGGTCACCATTTTGGGTTCAATATACGTCTAAAACATGTATATCAAGAATTTTATGAAATAATAGAAGCCAAAATCTAAGTAGTGCAAAAAGATTCAATAAATAGAACCATATGTTAATTGATTATAAACCAATTCTTACTCAAATAAACACCTTATGGAAGATTACTCAATAATAATAATATTTTATTTTGTAAAATTTACATACATAATAAATTAAATTATTTTAAATACTATCCTTTTCATGAAAATAAAATTCACATAATATGAAGAATAATAAACATATAGTGCTCTAAAAGGTTCTATTTCAAAAAAGTTTTCAAACTTAATGATATACATTGAGGCATTTGATTATTTTCAAATTACATGAGGAAAATATAATTTGTAAATATAAATAAGATGAAAATAAATATTAAATCACATGACATTGCAATGCATTTAACTAGATTAGAAAATAAATAAAATAAAAATATTATATAATGTTTAAAAAGCTAAAAGTTTCAAATAAAATTCATAAAATTATGCTATGGTGTCAACTAGTGGAGTTTATTAAGTAATTATTGACTTCATTTTCAAATAATATTATGGTTACCCTCATTTCGTAAGTTGTTTTGGAAAAAAATCATAGCTAATAATAATAAAAAAGTTTTATGATGTATTATAAGATGTTAGTGGTAATTTTGTAATATAAATGCAACTTCCAAATAAAATGAGTATTTCATATCCTCCAACTTTTATAAAGGGTAGAAATTGGCAAGCTATTATTCATTTTCTTTTCTTTTCAAACTACGTAAAACTATGGATCTTTTTCACCATATGACAATTAAGGAGCAGTGCCAAATAATAAGGCTATTATCTAATCAAAGTGTTTACTTGTAGAATTGAATAGTTGATACTTCGAAAATTCATGTAAAATAAAATGCTAGCCATTGGATTTAACTCTAGGTATAAAAAGGCATAAGGTTTTAAAGCTCATTTAAGGATAAAAAGACCCTTATAATCCCTACATTTTTTACTAAATTTTTGAAGAAAAAATTAAACATATTCCTCTATCACAACATTTGCACCATTGACAAAAAACACTCTATACTGACCCTTTTACCCCAAAAGCTAGTATTAAAGAGATAGTATATGTGCACTTATTTGACCCAAATCATCTCCTTGTCATTAAAAAACCTCCAAAAAGATTTTAAAAAGCAACATTTGGTTTATTACCTTGGTAGAAACTATACCTAAACTCCCTTCTTGCTTCGAATAGCTTAGCTTGGACAATTTAACTTTAGAACTAGCAGAGTTGATGTCACCACCTGAACATAAGAAGTTCTTTATCAATCTTTCAACCTCTTTGATAATTCTCTTAGGAAGAATTAAATGGGAGCTTAATGAATATGTAAGTTTGAAAGAACTAAGGAGATTAGCTTTGATTTTCTTATATAACAAAGGAATCGATTATGCCAACTAGTAATGTTTAATGCTAGACAATTTCTAAGAGAGGAAGGCAATCCTTAAACATTAGCTTTTTGGTAGTTATTTAGAGCCCTGAGGTATCTAAAAGGAGTTTATTGAATTTGAAGCCCAATTATTGCACTAAGTCTTGAAGTATTTCTCGCTCCAGCTAAAATGAAGAGTATAATTTTTTTCTAGATTTATTTCATGATATCTTAGAGAATTTAGTAAGGGAGTTCATTAGTAGTTAAAGGAAATTATGATCAACTCCACTAAAAAGAAACAATTCATCCACAAAATTCAAATTAAAGATCCTAAGTTGCTTACATTTGTAATGAAAATTGAAGGAATCACTAACCTCAATTCCACGTGCTATAACAAGTAAAACGGATATCCAGTCTTCCTACTTAATGCCTTTAGCTCCATTGAAATATAAAGTGGGTTCACCGTTGATTAATATACTAAAAGAAATAGAAGTCATACATGTCTGAATCCACTTAACAAAAAGATCTAGAAAACCAAAATCTTAAAGGCAGTTGATAATAAAACTCTATAATTAAGGGTCAAAAGCTTTGGAAAAGTTTATCTTTAATGAACAACTCTTAATAGAAGCTTTAACATTGTAATTTTGAAGAATTCTTGAGCTAGGAAAATAGTATCTCCAATGCTTCCACCTTCTATAAAAGCATTATGATAAGAGCTAATAAATGACTTCAAGGATATCTTTAGTCTATATGCCAACAACTTAGAAATCACCTCATAAATGGTATTATAGTATAAAATTAGTTGATAATCATCCAAAGAATTTAGATTTCTCTTCTTAAGAATAGGGAAAATGTAGGTCTTATTTATCTCCTTAAATATTTTTTTACTTCTAAAAATTTCTAAACAACCTCCACCAATAAATTACTGTAGATGAACAAGATTTTTTAAAGAAAGAGGCATTTAATTTTTAATGACCCAAAGATTTGTTAGAGTTTAGGTTAAATAGAGCATACTTGAAGTCCAAAAAGGAAAAGGATTTAGTAAGAGAATTCCTCACCACATCCAACAATAAGCATCAACTCCTTAATAGTAGATTTTGAAGTAATTATAAATCATTACTTTGATCAAGTTAAGGTCTCTATATAGGCTATTATCATTATCAAAGAGAGAGTTAATTCTATTTTTATTCTTGTGAGATAAGAGAGTAAAAGTACTTGGTATTATTGTCTCCTTCCTTAAGCTAATTGATAATCACCATTTATTTCATCAAAGAGCTATGAATACTTAGAAAATGAGAATAGTTGCTAAGAGCAAATTGCTCCTAGTTTCTTAATGACATTTTGGAGGCATCCTTGTATAGGGTAAATAATCTATGGAATGCCTTATGTTCCTCTTTAACATCTTTTGGCTTGACCATTAATTGGAATGCTTTATAACCTCTAACTTACTTTTACATATCAGATCTCACAACTCCCTTAAATTTATTCTCCTTAACCAAGTAAATATTAAAACAAATGGGGCTTTGATAGTAGGAATAGTACCAAGTTGAAAGACCTTAATAAATGAGTGATCTAAACATAAAAGGCCACCAATTTAATAGAACTAGTTAAAATTTTGTTTAACCATAAATTATTCACTAAGGCTCAGTTAAGTTTTCTCTTAATAAGCCATTTACTATATTGCTTATTAGTCCAAGTGAAAAGTTATCCCATAAACTTCAAGTCCATAACAACCAATTGAATAATAGCTAAATTAAGCTCACTACTAAGAGAATTTTGAGCTAGTCTATCTCCTTCAGACTTCTGAGAATGTATAATTTAATTTATGTCTCCAATTAGTAACCAAGGTTCCTAAATTCTAGTATGTAGGGAGATCAAGTCACTACATAGACATGAATAAACTAGACATTTGGATAAGAACAAGTTAATAAGCCACTACAATTCTCCTATTGTGATGGTGAGAGTGGTTAAAAAACAACTCTAATTATTTCCCAAAATATGCAAACAAAAATCATTTTGTGACTACTAATAATAACCATTTTCATATTATTATATAGTATAGCACCCTGAGTAACAAGTGTCAATTCCATGGAGACTATGATTACTAGTGATTGAACAAAATCAAATTTTAAAATAATAAATTAAAATAAATAAGTATAATTGATAAAATAGAAGGCGCTTAAACTAAAAATAACCAATGAAACAACGATAACTAGAATTCGAATCCCTCTTCGAACTTCTTATGCTATAATGATCTCATACATTGGATAATAGAAAATTCTCAATTATTCTAATATCTAATCCTATATTGATTAATTGAAATCACCCATAGAAGTATTTTAATCAATTTATGAGCTTCACTATTAAGTAATGTATAATGATTTTGCCCTAATTTTGTCATTTAGATTCTCCATAATCTTCTTTTATGTGTTGAAATTGAGTATTTTTATTTGTTTAAACTGAGTCTTTTTATTTACTTTCATAAGAAAAGGATTGGAGATTCTATTTAATTTAAAAAAGGAATAGTCTTTAATTCAAACTTGAAATTTTAAAAAGAAGGAGCAATATCGACTAAAATCAAGGGAGAATCAAGAAAATTTGGACTGAAAAATGTTTTAATTGGCGTATTTGGATCATATTATTCAAATCCAATTAAAAATTTGGTGAAACAATCTAATGCAATATAAGGCATGGGCACATTTAATGAAAATTGCAACCTTTAGACTTCTAATTTGTAAGAAAAAAAGCATTAAAAATTGTTTAAATCTAGGTGGAAATCAACAAAGTAATGATTTGTAGGGTCTAAAGAATCATAATAAAAAGATCTCTACAAGGGATTGAAGTGGCTATAATTGGAGCCAAGGTGAAGGAGCAAATCATCCAAGTTTCCGAAGGAAAAATTCCACATTTTCACAAAATCTTCTTTCCTCTCCCTAGCAGACATTAAGGTTGTATTTTTTTTATTAGATGTTAGTAGTATTTATAGTCATTATTGGATATTTTTCTTTATCCTGAAGGAAGTAGAAGCTTTTGGAACTTTGAAGAGTAAAAAGCAACTAGGTCTTAACGTGAGTGTTTCATTTATTCATATATGGAATTGTTTTTTTGTAATATTATTTTGATTATTTTCAATTGATTTCTAATATTTGTGTTTAGTTTATTGATTAAAATGATCATTTTCTAGATTAATGTCTCCAATGATTTATGTTAACCTATCTCTAAGTTTACATACAACTCCTTTCAATTATGCTATATCTATTTATAGAAGAATTTCTCAATATCAATCGTATAAAATCACATATAAATCAACATGTTGACAATATTAATTAAAGAATAATCAAGAACAAATAATTAAATCTCAATAAAATTAAAGAATCAATTAAACTAAAATAAAATCAAAATAAAGTACATTTCGAGATTTATGTAATCCAGATGCCAATAAAAATTTAGTTCCTGATCATATTAAATGAACATCAAAGCTAAAGAGAAAATCGAAAACCAAGATTAGCACGATGAAATCCATTTAATCTTCAAAATCTTCACTTTAGATTGATGAAAATTTACTTCAAAAAGAATGTGAAATAATAAACAACTTTTACTATATTACATTATAAACTCGATTTCAAATAATATTTCACTATATTATATAATGAATTCTTCCATCTCTCTCAAACAACAATTTTCCAATATTACATCTATTTACATTTTATTCCATTATAAATCATTCGTAAAAAATCTTACATCTAACTAAACATAGCCTTAGATAGTATATACATAAAAAAAGGGAAAAAAATATACGGTTATCTAAGATTGCTTCTCTGTTTTCACTCTCCCTCTTCCATATCAAAATTTGTTATCATTCCACTATCTCCTTTTCTGTTGTTTTTCTTTGCTCCGTTTCTGCTTCGTTTTCAACATTTAGGCCACAGCAGATATGCTGCGATTTCGCTGATCTCTGCTGAGACAATCAAAACCTTCAATCCTCACTGCCGCTTGTGTGTGCCCAAAGTTCATTCGGACACAGCTTCCATCACCTGGGCTACCTTTGCTTGCCGAAAATGATGGTAATGATGGAGCAGCTGCAAACGTTGTAGTAGTTACCTTCTCATTGCCAAATTGAGTATCTTGAGTTACAGGGTTTGTTGCCCTGCTCGGTGGCGATCCACAGTAAAATGGTGGGGATAATGCCACCTGAGTACTAGATCTTTCCACACTGTAATCTCCCTGCATTTAAGGAGATCTGATGAGATTCTCTGTTACAGGTTAGTTAAAGCATATACAAAGGTTGTCTTCATTAATGAAAACACAAACTCCGCTAATTAGTCTCGAACCAGCTTAGATTTCATTTATTGAACAAAGTATAGGTTTTTATTCCAGAACTGATTGACTTACTACAAGGTTCCTCGACAAATTAGGAAAAAGGCTAATCAGAACCTCCCGCTCAGGTCAAATCCTCCAGAAACATATCATGTAGAGCACAATGAGAACAAGAAGCACACTAGTATCTACTATATTTAACAAGAAATAAGTATCTACCATCTTTAACTTGCGTCCAGTTAACGCAGCCTTAACAAAAGTAAAACAATTAAGGAACAAAAATACCAAATCAAAGATTTTAACTTGCAAAAATTCTAGAGCTGAATCATATGTACACAGAAGAGAGATGTAAAAAAAAAAAAAAAAAAACCTTATTTAGAATCATGTCAAGCAGCTCAGACCCAGCTCTCGAATCTCCCATCACAGATTGGTAGCTGGTGTTCAAGAGGAAATCCAAAAGTAATCAGAACACAAGAAGATCAAAATCTTTCCTTCAATTACAAAATTCCCACAAAGAATTATTAAAAGAAAGCAGAAAAAGAGACTAACGACCGAGTTTGAGAAACAAACTTCAGAGATAGTCGTCGAGATCTGTTGTGGTCGTTAAGGGAAGAATTCAAAACACTCAACCTACGAGGCTTTGGACAAACAACAGACTCCTCCATTAACACCATCCCTATCCTACCCTCCTCACAAGCTGCTACAGAACTCTTCTGCTGATACCCCCAACGATTCATCTTCAATACACACTTGCCCAAAGCACTCAAGAACAGCTGAAAATCCAAAAACCACACATATTATGACCTAGGCAATTCCACAATCACAAGCTTGCTCTGTTCCTTCAAATTATATGATAAAAGAAAAACAAAGAGGATCGAGCTTTAAGAGAGGGAGAGCGTTAACCTGAGCAGCCAGAAAGCTCCTCCACAAGGAGGAGAATTTTAAGTAGGAAGAATAGAGGGGAAGTGGGAAATAGAGAGAGAGAGAAAGAGCAAACACAGAGCTTTAAGAATTTTTGGGAGAGAGCGAGGGAGAGTCCAGGCATTATATCCAAACATGGGTAAGAGAGAGAAAGAAGGTTAGTGATGTTCGCGTGTGGTCGATGACTACTGTACATCTCATAAAATTGCGATGGTTTACCGTTAGATTTGCAGTTCCATCTTCGTGATTGATTCCATAGAATCTGGACGAATTGATAATTATTTCTTGGTGCAAAAGAATTACCATTAGCATATCATTTATATCTTGCTAATAGTTGAAAATACCTTACCAAAGTTACTTAATTTTAGCGTTGCCTCCTTTTTTTCCTCCCCTCCCTTTTTTAATACTGTGGGCCGATTTGTTTTCCTTTTGGTAAGAACAAGTGGGGGTAATTTCTGTTTGGAAATCCTTAACATCATTAGGTTATTATTTAGTGGATCTAGGTATACAGCGTAATAATACATAATAAATTTAAAAGTAACAAAATTGCAATTATAATATACTATATGTTAATCCAAATCTATTTTGTCAACAAATCATCTTTAAAATAATATTAAATATTGAGAAATTAATCAAAATAAAATTTATAATTTAAAATTTATAATTTATAATAACAATAGATAAATACTTAAAAATTAAAATGTGTAAAATTTATTAGATTAAGAGATATCCTAATTTATGAGTTTGATGATAGCAAATTATATTTTTGTCAATGAATTTATTTTTAGCGACATTGTTAAATATATTACAATAAAGTTAAATAATACGTGAAAGATGAAATTTAATATAACTATAAGGTGACAAATGAGTCAAATTAACAACAACCACTAGACTCCATGAAAATTGCACTAATGTAAGAACTCCGTAGAGATCTAATAATGTGTAGTCTTACCCTTAATTGATAAAAAGTTATTTCGATAGACTCACATAAAATATATAAATAAGTAAATAACTATACAAACAAGAAAGAAGATTAGTAAATAAGTAAATCAAACAAACCATTACAAGAAAAATTTAAGAATAAACTAAACAATTAAATGATGGGAAAATGAGTAAAGTGAAATACAAATGTGACTTGAAGAGAATTTCAAAAGAATTCAACTAAAAATAAAAATAAAGAAGATTCAAGTATATCAAGATTTTAATGAATTATTATAATTTTATATAAATTTATCTTATTCATTTCAATGAATTAGGGACTCAATTATTATATAATCATTTAAATATAGACATAATACAAAAATTATTTTATAAATAAAATTTTATTTTAATTATAAAACTCGTAATTTTCAAATAAAATTTAGAGAAATTGTTTAGTAGTTTTGATTAAGTTTTATAAAAAATTTAGAGTTTACCTTTGAAAAGACTTAATAATATAATGTTGGATGCTAAAATTACAAATCAATTTATTTTATTAATAAGTTCACAAATACATGTTTGGAACAATATATGACAATGAATTTAAAGAAAAGTTAGTTTCATACAAGCTAATTCATGACATTGTATATTTACAACTTTATAATGTTAATTTTAATCTTATTTTAAATTGATTTACGATATCTCCATTTTATAAATGAATATTTAGAATGTGAGGTTTGAGAGATTTGACACTTGTGGATGTTCTAACATTAAACTCTTACATAAAGGAATATTGTATGAAACAAATTTTATAAAAATATTGTTTCAATATGAGATATTTTATTCAATAAAAACTTGAACTTCATCTTAGATTAAATGAGATTGCATTAACTTATTTTTATGCTAGTTAGTAATGAATATAAAATGATGTTACAAAGGAATCATAGATTGAAATATAGTCACATTTAGGGAGTTGTTCTTAAAACTTACTAAAATTTGTCACGAATTTCAACTTTTGTGATAAACAAATAGGTATATTAGCATAACTTAATTGTCTTATATAATGCATAAAAAAGAACCAAATTTAAGGACACCGTATGGATTATGGTGACAAAATTATAAATTACATTAAGATGAATGTAAGGGGATAAGGCTTGTGCGAAGCACTACACTTTCTTAATATGTTCAAGCTTGAAACTTGAAAAAACTTTAAGTGTTCCAAGATAAGCCATAGTAACGTGGGACAATCCTTAAGGAGTAATAAAGCTTTTAAGTGTGGTATGTGTAGTAAGGTTTATAGTGAGAGTACATGACACATAGTGTGGCAAGTTGGTAGAGGTGCTGGGAGAGGGACCACAAGAGGTGGAAGTGCTATGAGAGTTGGAGACATTGCCCTATATAAGCAATCCACTATAGGAGCTTCAAGTGATAAAGCACCTATTCATCCTTGGGTGTTTCTTATGACTCACTAGAAGGCTGTAGCTTCATCAGACGTGATCGCTAGTATGGATCAAACTTTTGGTACGCTTACTTATACTTTGATTAATATGGGCACAACCTTTACTTTATTACTTGTGAGTTTATTTCAAATGTTCATTATGATGTTGCTGATTTGGTTGATATGGTAGTTATTGATTTTCCTATAGGGGACAAAATTCAGTGTACCAAAGTCTATATAGATTATATGGTGAGGATTGGAGAGTGTGAATTGAGGGTAAACTTAACATCTTTACTCATTTAGACCTTCAATATGGGGGTGGATAGTGTATCAAATGGTAAGGAAATGTAGATTGTCTTATAAGGAGAATGGTTTTTTGGAGTACAGATAGCAAGATGCATAGATTTATAGGAGAGAGGGGGTATGTCGCACATCTATATCATTTCCATGAAGGCAATGAGGAAGATGATAAAGAATGGGGTGAGGGCTATTTAACTTATATAGTGGATAAGTGGAAGGAGAAGTTAAGAGTAGAGGATGTACTAATAGTGAATGAGTTTAAAAATGTTTTCCTTAAGGACCTTTAGAGATTGCCACTTGAAAGGGAGATTGAATTTTTCATTTATGTGGTTCTGAGAACCATACCAATATCGTAAGCTCCATATCACAAAATTTTAGATGAGATCAAGGAACTTAAGGTTCAGTTTTAAGAATTGATGGATAAGGGTTTCATTCAATCGGGTACATCATCGTATGGAGCACCAATGTTATTTGTGAAGATGAAGGATGGGATCATGAGGTTGTACATTAATTATAGGCAATTCAACAAGGTCATAATCTAGAATAGGTATCTTTTACCTATGATTGATGATTCCTTTGACCAGGTGCACGAGGTTAAGGTATTCTCCAAGATAGACTTGAGATTGGGGTACTATTAGTTAAGGATTATAGAGTCATGTTCGTAAGATGAATTTTAGGACTTGGTATAGTCACTATGAATTCTTGGTGATGTTGTTTAGGTTGACAAATGTGATCAGGTGTTTGATGCGTGTAAGTTTTAATAAATAACCCTCAATAATCCACAAGAGCACAGTTCATTAGCATAGTACCTAAGGTGTCAATCCTACGATGAGTGATAATCTAATCCTAAAATCTAAGGCCAGAAAATAATACAAAAATTCAAACTGCAAGAAACTAAAAACAAACAATTAATTCAATCAATCAAATTTAAAATTTAAAATAAAAATATTAAATTTTCAACAGTTGCAACACACACCCAAGAATCAACCTAAGGAAATTACCAATTAAGAGAAATGGAATTTTACTTATCTTTAATGTTATCTTAATTGCTTATGAATGACCAAATTGTTGGTTTTAGACGCTCCTAGGATTGATTACTCTCTCTCGAGTTATAACCATTAACCCTAAATTATAAACCCTAATTAGATTATGGAAGTTGCAATCTCTCAATTAGCAACATATCCTAATTAGTTTTGAAGCTCTCTAATAAACTACTAGAAACCTATGCAAGATCTCTCTTCTCACAATTTACAGATTTGATTTAATTCTTATTCTATTAAATCACCTAACTCTCATTAGCCCAATTTAATCATTTTTCATTTGATTCACTCTCTTAGTTTATTATCGAATAATGCACTTGCAGAATTAAACCACAACAAATCTAATAACACATAAATAATTAGCTTTCATTAATTCAAATACAAAACTCCGAAGGTGAGTTTAGATCATCTTCAACATTCAAAATCCTATCATTAAACTGTTATTTCAATTCTATAAAACAATAAAACTGAAAATAAAGGAAATACGATCTGAACATATGATGGGAGGCAGCGACATTGAGAACCTCCTGATCCAGGAAGAACGTTAAGTCAGCTTCTTCTTCTATTCTCTCTTCCTTCTTTTCTTCATCTATCTCTTGATGAATTCTCTCTTGGGTTTCTCAACAGTGGCTGATGCAAAAAGCTCCTTTTGCCTCTTTAACTTGTTCTTTAAATATCCTTTGTGTTTTGAACAACCCTAGGGTTTTTTTGGGATTTGAAAGGTCCAAAAATCCCTCGAAATTTGATGTTTTTGAGTGTCTATACGTCTGCCTGATGCAGGCCACGATAGTAGGCCACATTTAAGCCTTTTGTCATGATCGTGGCATGCAAGGCATGATCATAGGCCATGTCCTAAAGTTCTGCCATGATTGTGGCATGTGGGCTATGATTGTGGGCTAACTCTAGTGCTTTTGTCACGATCGTGGCCTATTGTGCCAAGATCGTGAGCCGTTGTTTCTGCCTGAATGTCTTTGAAACTTCTCCATTCTTTGACATTGACCCTGAAATACTAAAAAACATATCAAGGTATTTAAAAATATAATATTTAAGCTCAAAGACTTATACTAGCCCATAAAACACTTAAAACACAAATAATTAATAAACTAAAACAATTCTAACCTAAACACATACCAAATGATTGAATTAATAGCTAAACATATATCAAACTAAGCCCTAAAACATAATGAAATTTACATTTATCAACATCTCCATACTTAAAAGTTTGATTGTCCTCAAGCAAACAAAATAGCAAACATACAAAAATCACAAAGTACACAATGCAGTAATAAGATAATGGCTTTAACTTCGTGAAATAAATTTAACTTTAAACACAATCATTCAAGTTATTTCAAATCATTAATATGCAAAATCCGGGTCTGGGAGCTCTGGACTAAACATGCATATTAATTAAAAACTCAAATGTCAAGTTATTCACCCTTTTCAATTGTACACACATATTAATAATTCTTTGGTCATTCAAACTCTGTATACGTTTTCATAAAAAGTCAAGTTATTTACAAGTTCGGTAGGTTTTATTAGAAAATATTTTTAAATCATTTTTATAGATATGGACCTACTTAACTAGATACTAGCTTTATTCATAACCTGAAGGTTAGCAGAATAATTATTTATTTAAAATTAACAAACACATTTTTTTGTTGCCTACCTTGTTGCTTTATTATTCGCTTTCATGAAAAAATACTAACAAAGTTGCTTTAGTTGAAGACCTAAAATTATGAATGAATGTGACAATTTAGAGGGTGAAAAATAACACTAAATCCTAATTAACTTTCATATTTAGCCAAAAAACCCAATTCACTAATTTCTCGAGCTAATGACTCTTCACAACCTAATAAACTGTGTTCAAAATTAAATCAATTTCAATCCATCTAAGCCATTGACACATTCACACAATTCTCAAATTGCAACCTAACAAACTATCATACAATATTTAAAATGCACACTCAAAGCAAAACACATACCCTCCCCACACTTGAACAACACATTGTCCTTAATGTGAGAAGGAGGCAAACAAATACGTATGGTGATAGGTGGCATTTGTACATACTTTTCTTAGGAAAATTTGTTTGTTAATCATTGAAAATTAATTGTTGTTAACTTGTTTAGCTTATGTTTTGTCTTAGTTTCATATAATTGCATGATTATGTATGAATGTATGTGAATATGCATGAATGTGTGTGATTTAGGCCTTTAAGATTAGGTTTTGCATAAATTATGCATGGCATTGTTGCATGTCTTTTTCTCACATTAATGTTGGTATGAATTGCATATGTTTTGGGCATGATTAAGTGATTAATTTTGTTTTTAATAAATAGGTTTGAAGGTGCTTTTGAGGAATGGAATGATAGAAGAACCAAAGAGAAAGCAAGTCATGTGAACTAAAGGAAAGCTGGAATTTTCCTAGGCTGACTCATCACTAATTTTAAGCTTTAACAAGATACAATTCTTATTGGATATTTTTTTCATCCAAAAAAAAGAGGAGAAATTTAGATTTAAATTGGTTAAATAAAGGCCGAATTTAGATAATAAATAAATAAGATATTACAGATTGCATTCAAGACAGAAAACAAAGTTTTCTGGAAAATTTCAACTGGCAACTTCTTCCTTCCTATATCATTTTAAGCATCAAATGGGGTATAAAAACTCAATTTTAAACCCTAGAAAAGAAGGAGGTCATGAAAGACATCCAAGGGAGAGAGAAGAATGCATTTTTGAGAGAAAACCAAGAGAATTCAAGGTGGAATCAAAGTATTTTAAGGAGACACAAAGCTGCCACCATAGAATTCTAGCTTTGCTTTTGAACATATAAGCCTTATTTCTTCTTTTTTCTTGCTTCTTTTTTGTATTTTGTTGATTAAGAAGGATGTATGGATATGTTATGAACATGTTAGATGAGATTTTCATGGATTTCTAAGTAGTCATTAGGGTTGTTAATGCCTAAACTATGCAGTACCTCACTTTATTCAATGTTATAGATGTGTTTAATGTTGTTTGATGTTTATGGTATATGGCTTTTCATACTTAGCTTGCATAGAGATATGGAGTTAAGAAAGTGTTAGTAAGTTCCATAAGAATGGGCTTACACCAAAAACACTCAATATATCAAGTTACCTTATCATTTGGAGAGAGATCTTGAATGGAAAAGTGGTTGTCCAAAAACTGTTCATGTCCTTTTAAGGGTCAAGTGAAAAATGATTTACATCATTAAATAGGGCTTATTTGGTTCAATTAATGCAAGTGAAAGAACCAGGACATTTGGAAATTTTGGACTAAACATAATGAACATTGCTAAAGTGAGGGAATACATAGTTAGGTAATGACAATCCTAAGTTGATAAATTAATACTTTGATTCACCATTTTCTAAATTTCTGTTCTTACTTTTGTGTATGTATGACTCTTAATTTTTAGATTTTGAATCTTCCAAATCCAATTATTTGAGTGTCCTGAACAAAACAAAATTTGGATCATTTTGGTGACTATCAATCCCTGTGGGATGATACCTATCTATACTACGATTTCTGATCTGTATACTTGCAGGATAAGAGGTTTTAATTTAAAATTTGGAAAATTACCTATCACATGGCGAGATGAAACATAAATTAAAGTAAAACAAAAATAAAATGAAGACCAAATTTAAATAGAAAATGGTTAAAACCAAAGCCTCACGGTCATGGAGGTAGGGATGGTGTCAGAGGTAGCAGTTGGACGCCTTAAACGTTGAAGTAACGATGGATATGACATATATTGTAGCACCCCGCTCCCACGATGACCCGAACCCGACATCGATGGTGATATCCGAATCCGTGCCCCGCGAGGGTGGTGTGCTAAAACACTCAATCTTTCAAAAGCCCATAATTTTTTTTCACAATCGATAACACAAAATGCAGAAATCAAAACTCAAATTGGACCCACATTCATTCATAAACATTTTCACATAACACAATTTTCAATAGCCATTCGGGCCCTTTCACAATTACAAAAAACTTGAATCATTTCAAAATACAAATATACACAATAAGTTGCGGAAGATACAATTCAATATAAAATAGAGAAATGCAATACAGACGCGGACTGATCCTGACCTCTATCCTTCATTTGAATGCTGTAAGTATACTCCCGTTGGCCTAACGGGGTATTCTTCTTATCCTAAAAAATAGTTACAAATTTTGGGTGAGTTTTGCGAACTCAATGAGAGACCATCATTGATGGCTCACCTAAACATATAACACATATGTCACACATCATACAGAATTCCAATCTCACATTCGCCATTCAGTACACTTAAACATTTATCTTATGCATATTCCATTTAGATGGGACTTACATTCGTTCTTATTGTTGTGCCTGAGTGCCTCTCACATATACAGAGTACTAGCCCGTAGGCTTCGTCGAAACGGAATACTGGCCCGTAGGCTTAGTCGAATCAAAATACTGGCCCATAGGCTCAGTCACATCACATAATCACGGAGCATAGCTCTACGTGGAAGCGCTTCATACGGTAGACTCAAGTCACAACGCCTTTATATTTCATGCATTCATGCCATGGAATGCATCACTTACATTGCATGCACTTATTCGATCACATTCACTTATCATCGGACCGTAGTCCGGCATTCAACATATAGTTGAGAATTCACACTTAACTTGCATGCAATAACACATTCAGAGTTCACTAGCAAACACTTCCGTGCACTTAGTTCATCTCATTCACATACCATTAACACTTAAATATCCAAATCACAATCACAATCATCAGACCTCTTGTACAGAACCCAACGTAATCAAATACATTCAGAATTCAATTAATATCAAAAAGGCAAACAGAACAAACAATAGAATGAGACCATCTAGGCCTACTCACAGTATGCTCCAGATTAGCATTTGCTTTCAATTTCTGGAAACGCCTGAATGCGGGCACTTGACCTGCACAACATATTTATGCAAGACACATATTGTACACTCATCAATAATTGTACACATAACAACATTCATTTTTGTACAATTGTAATAATGGACTATGTACAACGCATGCTTAATGACAATCCTGGGCATATGTTTTAGAACACATTTTATGCTCATTCCCATTTCAAAATTCATATGTCTCTAATTGAACTTAGACTTACACTTCATTTGTATATGATCAATCTAAATGCTCCTTTCAATCTTGACCCTTTTTATATGTCTAGCTTATTCATAAGCTTACACTTCAAGAACACTTGGTTACTTTATATCATAACTCAATTTCTCATCATCTCTTTTCTATCCTCATATGCTCTCATAATATCCAATTCCCATTTATGGTTTAGCAATTTAAACATATGCACCCATTTAGGCACATTGCCTATTTACACAATAACCATAAATAGTTTACCCACCTAGTTTGCTTGCCAAAACTCCAAGTCACAATTGTCTTTCCCCTTGTTCTTGGGTAGGATTCTCTTGATTTCCTAAAACAAACCAAATCTCATTCAATAGGAATCCACTTAAGAATCCCACAATGTAAAATCACTAAAATTGATTCTAGAACATTTAAACCCAAGCATTTTCTAAACTCCATAAACTAGAATCTTTACAAAAATCCAAAGATTCAATTGATCATACCTTGATTCTTCACCAAATGAAGAGATCTTTAGCTCAAATGGAAGCTCTTTTCTTCCTCTACCTTATTCTCTTCTTGACAACTTCAAAATCTCTCTTGAAGGCCAAAGAAATTAAAACCCTAGCTTGTTTTCCCTTCCTTCTCTCTTTCATTTCTTTTCATGTTCTCTCTCTTATCTCTTTTTCTAATCCACTCATTTGCTTCTCTAGAATCTTCTCATTTACGTTTCTCTTTTATTTATAAGCAAGACAACACTTCTTCTTCCATTTATGCCCTTAATGAGTCCAAAAGTCCATTTTATCCTTCCCTATAGGCTTATGTTCTTTTAAACTTAAGTGTCTTGCCAAAAATATCCTTGACCATTCTTAACTAACACTTTCATCCAAAAACATCCTCCATTGTCTTAAGTTTCTAATGCCACCGAAACCATTCAATTTGGTTCAGTGATTCAAACGATATACTTCAAACTTTTTTTTTTGGACTGCTCTTGTCCAAAATAGTATGCTATCTACAACTTCCATCCAAAACTTGAAGGTCTTAGGAACTAAATCACAATTCACTTCCTTCAGATACTTTGTAGCTTTATATCTCTAGTTTATCCTGAATCAGGAATCATCTCATTTTGATTTCTAAAAATCAAAATATCATCAAAACACTAAAGTATGTTCAGTGGGATAACACCAGTTCATATCCTTTAAGAGCACCCTCATTGTACCTGTCCCACTATTTTCACTTAAGCTCTCTCCATACAATTTAGATAACTTCTATTTTTGGTGGAGATATAGAGAAAGTTCTTACTTATCCAATGGTTTAAGAATCATGTCATTTGTAGGTCTAGGGAAGAAGTTATGGCCAAAAGACTATGACACGTTTCTGCCCTTACTTGGAATGTACATGCCTCAGTATGAATGCCATAACTTTTGCTACAGATGTTTAATTGACTTTGTTTTTAGTCCATTGAAAAGAGGACTTCGAGATCTACAACTTTCATGAAGACCTCAAAGACCAATTCTATCTTCTACATTCTGTATCGTCTCATTTTATATCGTCTGCTTTCTTTCGTTTGGTTTTCTATCGTCTGCTTTCTATCGTCTGCTTTCTTCCGTCCGCTTTTCTATCATCTGCTTTTCTATAATCTGCTTTCTTTCGTCTACTTTTTATCGTCTACTTTTTTCCGTCTGCTTTTTATCATCTACTTTTTTTTCGTCTGCTTTTTCTGCTCAGAACGTCTCCACTTATAAGGATCATAACTTTTGACTTCGATATCCAAAATTTTTATACTATATACCGTTGGAAAGATAAAAGAAAGATATACAACTTTCCAGAAGGAAACTTTTCCAAAATATATCTAGATTAAGTCCATATTTTCTCCCGATTCTATCATCTTCTTTTCTTCCTTTCACTTTCTATCGTCTGCTTTTTGCATCCAGAACATATCCACTTATAAGAATCATAACTTTGACTCCAATATCCAAAATTTACAAAATTTATACCGTTAGAAAGATAAAAGAAAGATATACACCTTTCCAGAAGGCAACTTTATCAAAATCTATCTATATCAGGTCCATATTTTCTCCCGATTCTGAAGATTGATTTTTCATTCATATACCAACACTGCACCCAAATCTTCACTTCATGACAATTTTTGAGACTCTTAGACATAGAATTGAAATTCGATGTATTCATACAAAATGTATCCATATATCTCTAATTTAATTCAAATTAAGAATCATCTCGTTTGGATTACTAGAGAAAACGTTGTGGTTAAAAGACTGAAGCATATTCAGTGAATATTTTTCCAGATCACTACCAATCTTGTTTCTAAATCTTTCCTTATCACAACTCATACCAAAATCACTCTTTCTACTCCTACTCCTCTTTTTTAATAAAATCATATTTAATACCCAGAAGTTGCCAATGAATGCATGTACCACTTTTTATAAGAAAACATTCCGTATTTATGTGCATATATACTAACATGATGCATGAGTAAGAAAATGCATTGTCTTAATTTCTCTTTGAGATCACATGTACTGAAATTTTAGGTCACAACCCTTAATATGGGGACGGGATGTTACATATATCCTGACTTTGACGTTGTTAAGTTTGGGCCATCTCCTTCATTATTCTAGAGTTTTCTGTAAGTTTATCTGTAATTACCTTAGTGTTCATAGAGATTGTATCAAACACTTTATGGATAGCATCCCATCCTTCATTACATCCTACCACAAAATTGCATGGGGTATAGAAATTGCTTCTATAATGCCCTAACATATACCCTTGAAGTATTATACCATATCTAGGGTGTATTAAAAAGTGAACATAATGAATTATGTGCATTTTAGTAAGATACATTATGATACTTAATGTAAAAGACAGGGATAATGGGTAATTTGTTCGTTTTGGCATACACATACATACTTAAATGTGAAATATGTATAAGAATTTTTTATATGTTTCTTACATTTACGAATATGATGTAAGGATATTTGGTAAAAAAAAAGTATCCCATTTGCTTATGGAATTTGTTTGGTTAAATTGGATGTGTTTTTGTGTTGCTTTTGCATAATAAGACTGAAGTTAGTTGATTTAGGATGTGTATCTCGCTGAATGGATAGGTTCTACTAAGCATATTTCTGTAATTTGGCCATATCTTGGCCTGTAGACCTCCAAATTGGATAGTTTCAATTGAAAAATAAACCAAAGACATTTATAAAACTTTTATGAAGGAACCAAAATTTTGTTGTGCCTTTAGAATCTTGAATTCTAGCTTGAAGTTAAGTTATGGTTATTATCCCTATTTTCGAATAGCCTATAGTTTTTTGCGAACAACTTCCGGAATAACTAACCAAATTGCATGAAATTTATTACATTAGAAAATTAAGACATATGGCAATCAAATTAATTGATAATATTGTAGGCCAATGTGGGAAGAAAAGGAAAAAGAAGGACCAATATGTAATTTTTCTAAAGTAAACACACAAACCAATTGGATTAAGGCATGCGTGTCCAATAGGAATTAAGCATATGTGTGAGTCTTGAAAGTTCTGTAATGGGCATATGGAGAGGGGAGATGCATGACATTTTAGGGGGCTCTATGTTTAGATTTTTCTCCTCTACATTTCTCTTTCTTCATCCCATCATTTTTCATGTAAGAAATCAAGCCAATCTTAGGTAGAAATTAAATTAAAAGTTAGAGATTTTCTCTTCACCTTTATCTTCTTACTTTGCTTATGAAGCAATGAAATTATAAGATTGGAAGTGGGATTAAGAGGCATATTTTTGGTGTTTCTAGTTGGTAAGTCAAGCAAAGTCAAAGACGAAGGGAAGGAAAGGTAAAAGAAGACCTACTTTATCAATTTTGAGTTTTAGGACTTCACTTAGTTGAGTTTTGTATTTGTGTATGATTGAATGGATATAAAGATTCATTTTAATGTGGAATTGTTGTTAGTATGTTGCTTTGGTATTACTTTTGTGTTACTTTTTATGGGCTTGGTTGTATATGACAAGAGAGTGTCATATAGTGGAATTCCATCTAAGGTTTATTTGAGTCAGTTGTTTGAGTCATAACTCAGTATACAGGCCTCCAAATTGAGCAATTTCAGTTGCATATGAAACCTAAGACATAGAGTTAAATATATGTAGACGGAATTATCTTAATTCTGGCTCTATGACCTTGGAAATTGAGATTGTAAAAGGTGACCTGATGCTGCCCTTGTTTTGGAGTAGCTTGTGATATTTTGCCTATATCTCATGATTTAAAAGTCCAAATGGTCTGATTGTTAGTGCTATAAAAACTATAGACACAGTTTAAAATATTTCTAGAATGCATTAAAACCCAATTACAAATTTTTTGCATATTAAGGAAAAATTAGTGGTATCAATGGAGAGAGTGTTTGTCACGACTGTGCCATTATTTTCATTTCCGATTTTTATCAAATCTTATCCAAACCTTTATGAATGTATATGAAAAATTTCAAACACCTATAACTAAATGAAATAGGACTTAACATATGTGAATTGGGTGATTGAACATTAGAATTTAAAATTGAGCATAATGCATTCCAAAGAAAACTTACATGTACATAAATGATTTGTATGCATATTTATTGCTCATATCTATATAGTATAAATATATAAGAGTGATTTTGGAACCTTTCTAATGGTGATAAGTTATGAATTTCATGTATGAACACAAATACATATTTTGACTTGAAATGTATATCATATGACTTATCAATATATGAATTGTGAAATTGGAAAATGGATAAAGGAAATGTTACAATGCTTGCTCTATTGTCTTGGTGGTAGATAGATAGGCATGCCTATAGGGTTACAGTGTAGCCGCTACAGCTTAACACCACTGGTGTCCACAATTTGATACCTTAGGCTATCCACAATTTGATACCCTAGGCTATCCACAGTTTGATACCTTCTGGTATCGAAAATTCGATAACTTTGAGTATCAATAGCACTTGTTATCCACACCCGCAAAAAATGTGTAGGTTTAATGCAGAAAGGAAACTTATCAATCATAAATAAGAAATACAACATAACAATATAAATAATTGGTATTAGAGAGAATTTATATTGATTGTAATGATTAATTATAATGATATGCATTTATATTGATAATTTGTATCAATAAATGCTGAATATTAATAATTGTCTTATAAACGTTCATTTTTGGTTTATGGATAATAAGTTGAAGCATATTTGCATTATGTACTTTGCTTAAGTATGCCATCATTGTTTACATGAGCAATGAATGTCAATGTTTGGTTCATCAGTGAATTTATGGTACATGAGTTGTGATATTTCTAGATGTGTGTACTTAGCGGATGACTATTCTGAGTGGTCACCCAAATTAAGTGTTTTCCCTACTAAGCTTTCAAGCTTAGCGTAGGTGTTAATCCACGTAGGTCCAAGTCATAGGAATAAGGTACAAGGAACATCTGCAAGGACCAAGGCCAACAAATTGAAGAAAAAAAGTACTTTTGAAATATGTTTTTAGTTATAGATGATACAAATGTAATGAAAAAGGAAATTGTATGTTTTCTTTTGGATTACCATGTAAGGTAAAGATGTATTACTATTGTTAAATGATAATGTTAAGCAATGGGGAGTTTTGTAATGTGAATATGTATAGCATTGAATAGAATTATATACCTTGAACTTGGTTGTTATATGTGTGGATGGTTGTAGGTTCTGTAAAGGGGATGTTACAATTTGATCATCACAATTCATTATTACAATCTATTCAAATGCTTTTCAATACCACTTATTTATATTATCATGTTGTATTTCTTATTTATGACTGTTAAGTTTCCTTTCTATGTTAAGCCTGCACATTTTTTGTGGGTGTGGATAACAAGTGCTATGGATACCTGAAGGTATCAAATTGTGGATACTTGAAGGTATCAAACTGTGGACACTGGTGGTGTTAAACTGTAGCAACAACATTGTAACCCTATGGGCATGCCCATCTATCCACCACCAAGACAATAGAGCAGGGACTGTAACATTTCCTTTATCCATTTTCCAATTTGAAAATTCATATGATATACATTTCAAGTCATAAAATATGTATATGTGTTCATAAATGAAAGTCATAACTTATCACCATTAGAAAGGTGTCAAAATCACACTTGTATATTCATATTATACACATAGGAGCAATAAATATACATACAAATCATTTATGTACATGTAAGTTTTCTTTGGAATGCATTATCCTCAATCTTAAATTCTAATGTTCAATCAACCAATCCACATATGGTAAGTCCTATTTCATTTAGTTCTAGGTGTTTGAAAATTTTCATACACATTCATAAAGGTTCGGATAAGATTCGATAAAAATCGGAAATGAAAACAATGCAACAGTCATGACTGACACTCTCTCTATTCATACCACTACTTGTTCCTCTAATATACATCTAGCAAAAGTCAGAACTGGATTTTTATGTCTGCTAGAAACTTTTTACTCTATGTCTATAGTTTTTATAGCACTAACAATCAGACCATTTGGACTTCTAAATCATGAGATACAGGAAAAATATCATAAGCTGCTCCAAAACAAGGGCAGCATCAGATCACCTTTTTTAATATCAATTTCTAAGGTCATAGAGCCAGAATTAAGTCAGAGTCCCTTCTAAAGATATTTATCTATATGCCTTATGCTTCCTATGCAATTGAAATCACACAATTTGGGGGTATTTAGACTTAGTTATGACTCAAACAATGTAACTGACTCAAATAAGCCCTATACAGAATTCCACTATACTACTCTCTTTTGTCATCTACAACTAAGTTCATGCAAAGTAACACCAAAATAACACCAAAGCAACATCCCAACAATAATTACGCATTCAAAAGAACTTTATATCCATTTAATCATACACAAATACAAAAATCAACTAAGTGAAGTCCCAAACCTTAAAATTGACAAAGTAGGTCCTCTATTGCCTTTCATTCCCTTCCTCTTTGACTTTGTTTGACTCACCAACTAGAAACACCAAAAATATACCTCTCAACCCCACTTCTAACCTTATAATTTCATTCCTTCATAAGTAAAGTAAGAAGATAAAGGTGAAGAGAAAATCCCTAACTTTTACCTTGTTTTTCACCTAATGTTGGCTTGATTTCTTATATGAAAAATGATGGGATGAAGAAGGTGAAATGGAGACGAAAAAAATTTGAACATAGAACCCCAACTTTCAAGACTCACACATATGCTTAATTCCTATTGGACACACATGCTTTATTACTATTGGTCACATATGCCTTAAACCAATTGGTCCATTTGTTAACTTTAGGAAAATTGCATATTGTTCCTTCTTCTTCCTTTACTTCCCACATTGGCCTACAATATTATCAATTAATTGGAATCCCCTATCCTTAATTTTCTAATGCAATTTGGTAAATTATTTTGGGAGTTATACCCAAAACACGACTGGTTGTTCGAAAACAGGGACAATAGCTATAACTCAACTTCAAGCCATAATTCAAAAATCTTATAGGCACAATAAAATTTTGGTTCCTACATAAAAGATTTATAAATATATCTCTAGCTTAATCTCCAATTTAAATTATCCAATTTAAAGGTTTAAAGGCCAAGATATGGACAAATTACAGAAATATGTGTAGTGGAACCTATCCATTCAGTAAGGTACACATCCTAAATCAACTAACTTCGGTCTTATCATACAAGAGCAACACAAAAACTGTAGCACCCCACTCCCACAAGACCCGAACCTGATATCGTGGGTGATATCCGAGCCCATGTCTCACGAGGGTGGTATGCTAGAGCAGTCAATGCTATTAAAAAATTCGATAATGCATTTTCATTTTTTTTAAAACAATAAAGTACGCATATATCAGTAAATAATTTGAGCCCATATTTAATTTAAAAACGGTTCCAATTGAAACACAAATTCAGTCGTATGAAAACAGTCAACAATCTTTAATCAATTACATGCACGAAAATTCGTAATCCAATTGGGCCCAAGACTATTCCTGAACACTTGTATAAATCACATTACAATTATAACAATATCCAATTGGGGCCCTAAAACAAGACAGTACTATTCTGTAAAATTTGCAGAGTTACTAATTTACAATAATACCAAATGACTCTAATGCAGATGTGAAACTGATCCAGACTTCAAACTCTAACTCTCTTGCAGTAATCATACTCCCGTTTGTCTAGCGGGGTACTCTTTAATCCCTGAAAAATATTTGCAATGTTGGGTGAGTTTGCGAACTCAGTGAGAAACCATCATCGATGGTTCACTCAACTCATGCATATACAAACAATTCACAGTTTCAGTCAATTACACATTCAGTATTATCATATAACCATTTACAGAACTCATGCAATTTCGTAGATCAATTATCACTTTCGTATGCAATGCACATGTGACTCTTTTCCAGTTTATTACAGTCTTGAGACCGAGCACTTAACAGTGATCAGTAATCAGATGCGTCTAGGGAGTAGGAGAGCCCTCTGGGTATGCACTAACTCCCCTCGAGCTCGAGGCTCGGTTCAGTAACAGTGTTCGAGCTCTAGGCTCTTTTCTGTATCAGTAGCGACTCAGGTCACAACTATCATTATCTGAACATGCCTTTATGCATGGATGCATATGCCCCAATTTACATTTTCAATCAGTTTACCTTTCAGTGACTCATTTCCCATTCCTACGGACCTTCGGTCTGGTATTTCAGTCGTAATCATTTTCAGTTTATTTCATTGAAGCATGCATAAACAGTTGCACACAATAGTACTTCAATATCAAGTTTTCAATACTCCGGACACCTGTGGTCAGAAGTCAGTCAAAAGCAAGCTCACATATCCATCCATTATCTCCACATGGCATCAATGCATAATATTAAACACACATAGATTGAGGAACTAACTAGGTTACTCACCTAAACTTCCGAGCTACCTGCCTGGAAGTCTCAGCAATATTCGTGGAATTGTCGTTGCAACGGTGCCTTTAAAACAGTCAAACAATTTCCAATTACTAAAATGCACAATCAGAAATAATTTAATGATGCACATGTCTTAATTAAAAGATGTACTATGCCTATTCATGACCTTCCCGACGCTATTTCCCAATTTTACTTTCTTTTGTAAATTTCTAACTTTTCACTCAATTTATCAATAATGACTGATTTCAATTCAATAACATATCATAGAACTCCACCAGATTCATTTCTACTGTTTAGTTCCATTTGCCAATTTATATACACTAGGCTAATCTCACAAAAATCTCAAAACCAATATCATTTGAACTAGATCAAATTAACCTATTGCAAACTCCAATTGCATTGAATTTGCATTCATAATTCTCACAATTATAACCTAATTATTAGAAACTATCCTTAGGTTGCAATACAATCACATCCTTAACTTTCTTTCACTAATTGAGATCTCAAAAATCCAAATTCAAACTCTCATTATTTCCCTCAATTGTAGACCTCGTTCTCTAGTTTATAACGAATCAAGAATCACCTCAATTGGAGGTCTACACCATAAGTCATGCCCCATAAACTAAAACACATTTTTCAGAAATTTCTGTCCCTCGCCGCGACGCAGGAGCCCTCGTCGCGGCGTATAACAGGTCGCTCGCCGCTGCGTGGGAAACGTTCGCCGTGACGAACACCTTCCTGGCGCCTCGCCGCGACACCTACGGATAAACTCGTCGCGGCGTAATATTCATTCGCTCGCCGCGACGTCTTGCGTGGCTCGCCGCGGCAAGCACAAATTTTCTCGTCGCGGCGTAGCCTTTTTCAGACGTCGCGACGTGCGGGCCTATTCTTCTTCTCCGTTCGATTTTTCCTCCATTTTCACTCTCTAAAATCAGCATTAAACACCCTAAACTACCCAATCCTTTGCAATAAATGTCATAAATGCATCAAACAACAATAAATAACAACATTAAACCATTAAACTTACCAATCAAAACTCAAATCCGTAAACCCTAAATCTCTGAAAATCTCTCAAACTCTAACACCCACGGTGATCTTCCATAGCCAAGCCGAGCATCAACATCTCCAAGGTTCCAGTAGATCTTCAACCACAATGAAAGAGAATAGGTAAGAATCTCTAAGGGGGAAGGATCAAATCGTCGAAGGGAAGAGAAGAGTCGTGCCCTAGGGGAAGAGGAGAGGATTTCTTTTCTACTCCTCTTATAACCTTAGGCATTTAAAGCTTAATCACTTAATTCTCTTGTCTCTTTCCTCGCAAAACATTTAAATCTTTTCCTCTTATCAATTCATTTCCAGTCTAATTTGTCTCCAAATTTTCATAGCTCGACATATTAAATTCCAAGATCATATATCTAAATTTTTCCATTGCCATTTACCAATTATTCGAGCACCATGCGGTCAATCAGTCCGTCACTCGGAACATTTCCGGTCCGGAGTTTTTCTCCCGAATTCCAGAAAAATTCCTAAAGTTCACTGTCAACTGGCGATCACTCTAAAACATTTCCTATTCACATTTTCAAACCCAATTCTTCAAAAATTCCCAATAAATCATAATCAATTCTAATTATCTCATAATTTCTCAATTCATATCAGTATCGAAATCAAAAGCTGGGAAAATGTCATGAATGCATGTACCTATAAGTTCCTATGCAAAAGACTTAGTCCTCTACAATTAGAGGCCAAATGAATGCTCAGTCAATAATGTGCGGTAAAAATCCTAACCCGTCTCAATTTACCAATATAACCTTCCCATCGGTGACGGGATGTTACAAAAACTCATCCAATTTAACCAACAAAAGTCAATAAGAAAATGGGATACTTCTCTTACCAATTCCTCTAATATCACATTCATAAATGCAAGAAAAAAATAAAAATTTCCATACATATTTCACATCTAAGTATGTATGCCTATGCCAAAATGAACAAGTTACACATTAACCCATGTCTTTTACATTAAGAACCATAATGTCTCTTACTAATATGCACTTAATTCATTATGTTCACTTCTTAGTACACCTTAGATATGTTATAATACTTCTAGGGCATATGTTGGAGCATTACATTTCTCTCCTCCTTAAAAAGAATTTCGTCCTCAAAATTCATACCTCTATCCCTATGCTGACACATTGGGTTGTATAAAACCCTTGTTCAAAAGCTCATGTAACTGAATCTTCAACTCTTTTAACAATATAGGAGCCATTCTATATGGTGCCCTTGAAATGGGAGTAGTGCCATATACAATCTTGAAAGATAGTTCTACCTCCCTCTCAGGTGCCAAACTTGGTAACTCTTTTAGAAACACGACAGGAAACTCATTTACTACCGATATGTCTTGTAAGAAATTAGGTTTCGGAAGGCTTAAGGGACTCGCACGTTGCGACGTGCTCATG
Source organism: Erythroxylum novogranatense (assembly GCA_029891385.1). NCBI lineage: Eukaryota > Viridiplantae > Streptophyta > Magnoliopsida > Malpighiales > Erythroxylaceae > Erythroxylum > Erythroxylum novogranatense. The sequence goes on from CM057225.1 coordinate 75,265,767, forward strand.
CGTACACCACGGCGCACGAAGGCGTGCACGTCGCGGTGCAGGCGAACGTGCACGTCGCGGCGTAGGCGAGAATGCACGCCGCGGTGCACACTTGTGCCCTCGCCGCGGCGAGCTCAACCTTCGCCGTGGCGAGCTACTGTTCCTGGACAAGTTATGTTTTGGTTTTTAAACCATAACTTTTTGTATCGATATTTAAATGAGATAATTTCGGATTTGTTATGAACTAGAGACAAGGGTCTATATGTTTATGAAAAAGGAAAGTATTGAATCAGTCTTTTACAGTTCTCAATTTTGGATGGAAGTGTAGTGTAAATTGTAGTTTCGACAAAAAGATAGTCCGTATCTATTTGGAGAATAATTTTTGGTATTTTCTGAAACAAAGTGAACGATTTTAGTGTCTATTGAGTTCTGATATTGAGGAAAGCCTGTGATGGGGATTTTTGGGATAGTGCCGGAATGTCACAAAAGTGCATAGTACATATCTTTAAATTTCTACATGTGCATTATTGCTGAATTGGACGATGTGTTAAATAAATGTGTTTTGACTTGTGATAGAGGCACATTTGGAACGTTAGCCCACTGACGTTGCCGAGACTTCCAGGCGTTAGCGCGGAAGTCAGGTGAGTGACCTAGATGGTTCTCCAATTATTAAGTGTTATAATTCAGTGATTTTAATTCTCTGGAGTATAATGGTGGGATAGTGTTAATTGTGAACTCCAGACAGAAGGTCCGGAGTATTGGAGTGACATGATATAGAAGTGTTATGGGTATGTGAAATTGTGATTGTGTTTTTAATGTGACAAAGTGTGAATCAATTGTCTGATCGTGATAATTTGGAAATGATTGTGATATAGGAATACATGAATAAAGTGATTGAATTGTGGCATAAATGATTACGTGAATTAAAGTGATTGAATTGTGTCACATGCCGTTCATACGTGAATGCAAAATCAGTTAATGACAGTTGTGACCGGAACAACTATTGATCAGAGCTTTTAGCTCAATGTTATATTTGGGCCTCGAGCCCCACAGTGATTCAGAGCCTATGGCTCAACGATTAATGAGCCCTTAATGGGACAGTTTCAGAGCCTGTGACTCAACGATTAATGATCCCTTAATGGGACAGTTTTAGAGCCTCTGGCTCAACGATTAATGAGCCCTTAAAAGGACAATTTCAGAGCCTCTAGCTCAACGATTAATGTGCCCTTATAGGGACAGTTCAGGCGCTCGGTCACAACACTGAAATAAATTGAAAAAATGTTACATGTTGTATTTGATTTGATATGTTTGATTAAATGATAGACTAAATGCCATATACTAATGCGATAACAATCATGGGGTACATCTAATTGTAAAATGTATGACAAATTGTGATATGCCTAGCGTTGTATGAAATATTAGGGTTGTTGACTAGATTTACCACCGATCAGAGCTTTTAGCTCAACGTGTGACAATGAGCTTCGAGCTCATGAGTGATTCAGAGCCTCAGGCTCAACGTATAATGAGCCCTGTATCCAGCACTGGATAAGGGTAAGATATTAATGAGCCCTTCAATGGGACAGTTTAGGCACTCAGTCACAACAAAATGATAATAAATGGTAAGTGAGTGAAATATGTATGTATCAAAAATGGGATATATGAATGTGAATTTCTATAAATGTGTAAATGGGCAATTTTGTGAAAGTGTATTATGAGATAAAGTTAGATGTATGTGAATTGTAAACTGAGATCAAATAGACAACAATGTGAATATAGGTTATGAATTGATTTTGTTACATGATTGAGCGGACCATCGATGATGGTCACTCACTGAGTTCGCAAAACTCACCCAAAATTTGCAATTATTTTTCAGGACTCAGAAGAATACCCCGTTAGGCAACGGGTGTATAGTGATCGCTTGATAGTGATAGAAGAGGACGGGATCAGTTGTGTCTGCATTAGTGTGAGGACTTTGGTGTTATATTATTGTGTATTTATAAGAGGACCCTCGTGGTCAATGTATTTACCGGTTTTGTTATGTAAATTGTTTTCCGCAACATACATAAAATGTAAGTGTATGATTGTTTCAAAACAAAAATTTGTACTATAATTTGACTGAGTGATGTATCACGCCACCCTCGCAGGGCACGAACTCGGATATCACCATCGATGTCGGGTCCGGGTCTTACGGGAGTTGGGTGTTACAAAATATGGCTCACAACCCTTTCTAAGAAGTTATCTTGCTTACATGGCTGATATTACATTATTCAAATGATTAGACATAATACCATACACCATTGTTTCTAAACCATCAGAATCACAACTGTTTTCAACTATTGCTTGGTGTTTGAACAACCAATTCATGCCTAAAATCAATTCAAATTCATGGATGAGTATCTCTATTAGATCAGTTGCAAACTATTTTTCATGGACCAAAATAGGGCAATCTCTATACACTTTATCCACATATACAATATATCCCAATGGACTAATCACACATATATCATAGGATAGTTGATCTATTCAAAATACTAAGCTATAGTTGATTATGGGTTAAAATTAGTTGTGCTCAAAGATTCTGATGGTTTAGAAACAATGGTGCATGGTATTATATCTAATCATTTGAGTAATGCAATATTAGTCATGTAAGCAAGACAACTTCTTAGAAAGGGTTATGAGGCATATTTGGCTTTAGTACTTGATTCAAAAAGGGAGAAGGTGAACTTACGAGACATACTAGTAGTAAATGAGTTTCTTGACGTGTTCCCTGAAGAGTTATCAGGTTTGCCACCTAAGAGGGAGGTAGAACTATCTGTTAATATTGTATCTGGTGCTACTCCTATTTCAAAGGAACCATATAGAACGACTCCTACAGAGTTTAAAAAAAGTTAAATAATTAATTACAGGAGCTTTTGAACAAGGGTTTCATCCGACTCAATGTGTGAACATGGGAATACAGGTATGAATTTCGAGGATGAAATTCTTTTTAAGGGAGAGAGAAACGTGATACCCTAATATATATCCTGGAAGTATTATAGCAAGTCTAGGGTGTATTAAGAAGTGAACATAATGAATTAAGTGCATCTTAGTAAGAGATATTATGGCACTTAATATAAAAGACATGTGTTAATGGGTGATTTGTTCATTTTGGCATACACATACATAATTAGAAGTGAAATATGTATGGGAATTTTTGATATGTTTCTTGCATTTATGAATGTCATGTGAGGGGAATTGGTAGAAGAAGTATCCCATTTGCTTATGGAATTTTTTTGTTTAAATTGGATGTGTTTTTATGTTGCTCTTACATGATAAGACTGAAATTAGTTGATTTGGGATGTGGACTTCGCTGAGTGGATAGTTTATACTAAACATATTTCTGTAATTTGGCCATATCTTGGCCTGTAAACCTTTAAATTGGATAATTTCAATAGGAGATTAAACTAGAGACATATTTCTAAATCTTTTATGAAGGAATTGAAATTTTATTGTGCCTCTAAGATTTTTGAAATTTGGCTTGAAGTTGAGTTTTGGATGTTGTCCCTATTTTTGAATAGCCTGCAGTGTTTTGGGTCCAACTCCCGGAATAGTTAACCAAATTGCATGAAATTTAGTACATTAGAAAATTGAGACATAGGGGAGTCAAATTAATTGATAAGATTATAGGCCAATGTGGGAAGTAAAGGAGGAAGAAGGACCAACATGCAAATTTTCTAAAGTTAACGCATGAACCAATTGGATTAAGGCATGTGTGACCAATAATAATAAAGCATATATGCCCAATAGGAATTAAGCATATGTGTGAGTCTTGAAATTTCTAGAATGGGCATATGGAGAGGGGAGATGCACAACCTTTTGGGGGTTCTATGTTCAGATTTTTCTCCTCTCTATTTCACCTTCTTCTTCCTATAATTTTTCATGTAAGAAATCAATCTAATCTTGGGTGAAAATCAAGGAAAGAGTTAGGGATTTTCTCTTCACCTTTATCTCTTCTTAATTTGCTTATGAATGAATGAAATTATAGGGTTGGAAGTGGGATTGAGAGGTATATTTTTGGTGTTTCTAGTTAGTAAGTCAAGCAAAGCCAAAGACGAAGGGAAGGAATTGCAATAGAAGACCTACTTTGTTAATTTTGAGGTTTGGGACTTCACTTAGTGGATTTTTGTATTTGTGTATGATTGAATGGATATAAAGATTCACTTGAATGTGGAATTGCTACTGAGGTGTTGCTTGTTTGTAAGACCTAAATCCACTATACCTAACTCTATGAGTGGCGAATACATAATAATCGTCATATCCATTATGCTATCATCTAAGGGGTGAGAGGGCACACCCTCATCATAGACATCATAGTCCATAAACTTAGCTATTTGTGATTCCACTATTCTGACTTTTCTTTCTCTACAACAAAATTTGTAGCCTTTAGATTGGTTGGGATAGATAACCAAATAGCCATGAATAGAATTAGTTTGCAATTAACTTTCATAAAGATTGTTTCAATGCACCTCAATAGGGTAGCCCTATACACGAATGTGTGCAAGACTGGGTTTTTGTCCTTTATAGATAATTATGTAGGTTAGTCCTATTTTGCATTGACTTTTTATGTTCCTTAGGATAAGGTGACGCCTTTCAAGAACACATCATTTTGTTCAAGACTATCTGGCATAATGATCTGAGTCATTATTTCAACTGATTCCATGTATCTAACAAATGGACCTTTCACGTCCTGAAACACCATATTTTCCATAATACTCTCCTTCGTGGTCAGAACTGACAATCTTGATGGATTTTTCCAATTAGTTTTTAACCCTTAGTGTTATAGATCTTGTACTCATCAAGAACTTTATACTTTTCCTTAAGCAAGATCACATAACTATAATGGGAATTATCATCAAAAAATGTCAAAAAATTCTTAAAATTGCACAATGCAACTGTATAAGGTCTAATTATATCTGTATGTATCTGTTAGAACCTATAGGGGAGAGGATGACTTATACAATGAGAGGGACAATAGGAGATGGAATAAACCGGTAGAGTGGAAGGTGTATTCTAGAAGAAGGTACAGTGGACAGGAGGGCAGTTAGTTATGCTGAGGTGGCAAAGTAGTTAGGGAACCGAATGTACCCGGGGAGGGGAATATTATGTAAGGGGGAGAGAGAAGAGAGGGAGGGGGCATTTCAATAAGTTAGGAGTGAGAATTGTCATTTGGACAGAGAGAGAAATTGTTTCTTTCCCTGAGGAGCAACTCTTGCTCTTGTTTAGTAAGTGATTCTTGAATCACTTGTAATAGCAGTATTTTCACTAATTACTATCAATACATACTGATCTCTAGCCTATTAAGCTAGAGGTTCCTAACAAATTGGTCCGACCTGCCGGATACCAATAGTGGGGGAGAAGATCCATTTTTTTCGAAGGCTAGAGAAGTTAGAGAAACTGACCTTGATGCCACCCAAGATGTCCGATCGAGTAGAAGTATTGGAAGCTTGTATGGCTAACTTGGAGGCTGGGGTAGAAGAAATTCAGTCCTCCATGCGAATGGCGATGGGCAAAATGCAGTGCTCTTTGCTGTTGGAGATGAGTAAAATATTGGGTAAGAGGCCAGAGGAAGGACAAGGGAGTGGAGATGCGTCAGGAAGGGGGCCAACTGTTGGTGGAGTAAGGAACTCAAGCGTTGGGCAAGCCCACCCGGTGGAACACTCCGATGATACCATGGAAGAATATAGGATGTCAGTCCAGAAGGTGGAGTTACCCATGTTTTATGGGTCAGACCCTGTAGGGTGGATCATGAGAGCTGAAGTATATTTTGAAGTTCATAATACTTCGGACCCGATTAAGATGAAGCTAGCCCTTCTGAGCATGGAAGGTAACACCATCCATTGGTTCAACCTGTTGCGGGAGACAGAGGAAGAGTTGAACTATGAGAGGTTTAAGCGAGCCCTTATCGATCATTATGGAGGCTGGAGGTTTGATAATCCTTTTGAGGACTTGTCGGACTTGAAGCAGACTGAGTCAGTGGAGGAGTATATCGAGGCTTTCGAATTTATCTCATCTCAAGTAAGACGATTACCTGAGGAACAGTTCATGGGGTGTTTCATGAGTGGATTGAGAGCTGATATTTGGAGAAGGGTACGTACTTTCGGACCTGTCAATAGGTATCAACTGATGAAGATAGCTAGGGCGGTGGAGGAGGAGGTGAATGGCGAGCTCAGGAACGTCGATGGAGTAGGGCCTCGCATGCACAGGTGGTCTCCGCACCGAAGTAGCCCTTTTAAGGGCAACTTCCGGGTCAGCCTAACCTAGTGCAACCTGGAGCCTTCGAACCCGACGGGTCGGGGACGATTCGAGAGTGGCGTCGGATCTAGGAGGACACGATTTTTCTAGGGCTCCATCTGAGTTCCAGGAGCAGCGCCGGACGGTCGTCTCACCCACGACGACTCCTACCAGGCGAACTAAAAGGGACAGGTGGGGACCGGTGGAGAGGAGCATAGGGGTGCGCCATTTGTCGTACCAAGAACTCATGGACCGAAAGGCCAAATGCCTATGTTTTCGGTGCGGTGAGAGGTTCCATCCTCTTCACCAGTGCATTGAAAAACAACTACGACTGCTAATATTGGATGATAATGAAACCCTGGATGAAAAGGGAGAAATTGTCGCCTTAGAAGCTGATGTTGAAGAGGAGGCTGAAATAGCCTTGGAATGTAGAACAATGGGAGTGTTTAGGCTGAATGGGACAGTGATGCCGGAGGAAAAAACCATGCGGTTGGCTGGACAATTACAAGGGGTTCCGATTGTGATCTTAGTGGACAGCGGGGCAAGCCATAATTTTATTTCCCCTGAACTGGTTAGTGGATTGGGGCTGACGGTGGAGACAAACAAGGTGTTGGGAATCAAACTGGGAGATGGCCATAGGGTGGCTACTCAAGAGAAGTGTTTGAAAATGCCTATTCAGATGGGAGAAATGGAGTGGACTATTGATGCTTATGTCCTAGATTTAGAAGGAATGGATGTGATCTTAGGGGTTGCTTGGTTACAAACATTAGGAAAGGTCATGGTGGATTGGAAGGAGATGACCATTCAATTCCAAAACGAGGGACGAAAGGCTCACCTTTGTGGCAATGCAGAACTTCAGTTCACACCGAAGAGAGGCAATGGGTACCACAAAGATTCAGGGTGCTGGCAGGGTCTCCTTTCTATTTTGGATGGGAGTTTCCTATCAGCTAAAGGAATAGCTATAAGGGAGGAACAACATATTCAGCTTTCCAAAAAAGAGGAAAGAGAGCTGAACCAGGTGTTGAATAATTTTTCGGAACCTAAAAATATGCTGGCCAACAAAATAGTAACTACTTTTGGAGACACAACACAACAATTGTTGGTCAAAGGAAAGGGCCAGCCAGTGGCACAAGCTACAAGGGAGGATGAATTGGTGAACTGGAGTCATTTATCTCACCTTAGCCTTGAGGACAAGGCTGCTCTTTTAGGAGGAGGCAATGTTAGAACCTATAAGGGAGAGGATGACTTAGACAATGAGAGGAACAATAGGAGATGGAATAAACCGGTAGTGTGGAAGGTGTATTCTAGAAGAAGGTACAGTGGGCAGGAGGGCAGTTAGTTATGCTGAGGTGGCAAAGTAGTTAGGGAACCGAATGTACCTGGGGAGGGGAATATTATGTAAGGGGGAGAGAGAAGAGAGGGAGGGGGCATTTCAACAAGTTAGGAGTGAGAATTGTCATTTGGACAGAGAGAGAAATTGTTTCTTTCCCTGAGGAGCAACTTTTGCTCTGGTTTAGTAAGTGATCCTCGAATCACTTGTAATAGCAGTATTTTCACTAATTACTATCAATACATACTGATCTCTAGCCTATTAAGCTAGAGGTTCGTAACAGTATCAAACCCAACAAGTCAAAAGTATAAATTGACTTCTTTTACCTTCTTTTAGTCAACTTACCCTTGTAACAGTCAACGTATATTTTTAGATCATAAAATCTAGATTTGTGAGAATGATTTCCTTAACCAATATCTTAAACCTAGCTCTGAAAATGTGGCTTAACCTTTATTCTCACAACATATATGATTTATTCTTTATTAGGACTCTCCCTTATGAATTGTTTGGTGTGATACGAAGAATCATATATCTCATTCAGGCTAAGACACATTCTATATAAACCATATGATAAGAAATTTGTACCAATATGTTATGTATTAAATTAAAACTATATAACAGAAGAATTAATTACAAAACGATGTCGTTCTTTGCCCAAACTTGATACAAAAACCAAATATAAAATGTGTCGTGTAAAACCAATATGAACCTTGCAATAAGGTTATAAACATACATCCCCTATAGATCTAACATCTGCTTCCTCATTGTTGACAATCATCAATTTTTTCCTTCTCTTTAATTGTTTCTATCTTAGATATGAAACCCTACATTATGAAGGCAACTCAATTAGATGCTCCACCATCTAGCCACCAAAAGCCGGATGTGTCTATAACACAAATAGACTTATAACACAAGAAGCCAAGGAGTTACCTAATGGTTTCAGTCACATACTAGTGCTAAAAACATTGTTTATAAACTTTATTTGAGACTTTTATGTCAAAAAAATCTTCATTAGAGTGACTGTAACACCCCACTCTCACAAGACACGTACCCGACATCCATGGTGATATCCGAGTACGTACCCCGTAAGGGTGGCATGCTAGAACGATCATTCAATCAAAATTCATTACAAAACTTTTATTTCTTTAAAAATAAGGAACATGCAAACGGAAAATACTAATCAAATTGGGCCCACGTTATTTAAAAACATTTCCATTTCCAAACTACAATCTTTACAAACATTAGTATTCAACCTTAAATTTGGGCCCATTTCAGACACAAAACACTTGAAACCATAAAGTCATTTCATTACCAAATCGTTTACATACACTTTGTACAATTCTCGTCGAACATAATTAAAAAATAAAGTAAATGAAGGTATGTGCAGTGCAACCGATCCCACCCTAATCCATATCGCACCTCAGTGGCTATACTCCATTTAGCCTTGCTGATTAATTCCTTAGAACCTGAAAAGCCACATTGTAATTTTTGATGAGTTTTGCAACTCAATGAGTGAACCATCATTGATGAATTCACCGGATTACAAACAAACATCAAGTATATCACAGATATTCATTCAGAACATATAACTATTTATGATATTCACATAACAAGGTATCTCATGTGATCATACAATTCACGTAGCCAAGTATAGCAACGGTTCATATCAATGTATCACTCACTTCAACTTTGCAAATCATTCAAAGAGTTTCAGTCTTATATGAATGCTATATGCATGAGACTCGCATTCGTTCTTATTGTTGTGACTGATTGCCTATCACATACTTATACAAATACTGGCCCATAGGGCTCAGTCAAAACAGAATCACATAGCATATCTCTACGTGCACACACATATATATCACGGAGCAAAGCTCTACGTGGAAGCGCTTCATACTGGCAACTCAAGTCACAACGCCTTTATCTGAGCATGCATTTATGAAATGCATCAAATACTAATTATGCCATATCAGACAATCACATATGATATTCATTCAGAAACTGATAATCATCGGACCTAAGTCCGGCATTCAACATCCGTTGAGAATTCACATATCAGAAAGGATTTCACATCAATTCAGAACACTTCCAATTCATCAAAACTGAATATGGCTTACATAACAATTACATATGGTGCTCATACAAAACTCATATCATCGGACCTAAGTCCGGCATTCAACTTCCGTTGAGAATTTACATAATATTCAAAATTTCAAAGCACACAAAGCCACAATCAAAGCACTTCCAATAAATTCCCGAATATTGATCTCCTCGGACAATTAAAGTCTGGAATTCATAGACAATCGTAAGCAATTTAATAATATGGGAAGTTGTAAACAAATCAAATCAATCAATCCTAGGAAATCATCTAGGTTGACTCACAAAGACGCCCAATAAGCTATTGCTCGATGGTCCAAAGAATGTCCGATTAGCGTCCGATATGCTCCTTTAAAATAGGCAAAACACATTCATAATATCACACTTTGCACAATTGCACAAATGTTCTTTTATGCACATCAATATAGAGAATGTATGCACAATGCATGTTCAATGACAATTCCGGGGTACAATAAAGCGATCCTTATCAAAAATCGTTTAGGAAACAAAGCCCTCATTAGTACCATGTATATTTACAATAGAATTGGACCCGACAATGTCAAACAATTTCATAGCTTCATTGACCACTTCGGATTTTTCCTATAAAACATATTCAGGTCAACTTTCCATACTAAATTAGATTAGGTAAATGACGAAATTAGACAAAACTTTCTTCTGTAAAGTTGTTCTCCCATTTCTTATCTTTCTAAAGACACCAAAATCATTTAATTTGAATCAGTATACCAAGAGATATCCTCAAAAAATTCTATACGGTTCATAAGTTCCAGCAGAATTCATACCTCAACTTCCAACCAAAAATTGAAACTCTTAGAGACAGAATTAAAACTTCATTTCTTCATAACAGTTGTAGCCCTATGTCTTTAGTTTACAAAAAATAAAAATCACCCAATTTGGATCAGTATAGAGAAAGTTATGGTCAAAATATTAAAGGATGTTCGAGCAGTTGAAGGAGGGGTGCTCGCCGCGACGAGGAGAAAAGATGAAGTCGCGACGTACAACCCAAAAAATCAGTTTTCTCGAGATTTTTGTAATGTTCGCCGCGACGAGCTCAAGGGGGTCTCATACGTCGCGACGTACAAAGAGGAATGAGCCGCGGCGAGGATAAAAATGGACGCCGCGATGAATAAACAAAATAAGTTACACGTCGCGACATACAAAAGAACACGTCGCGACATCTGGTTCTGAAACTCTTCTTCCCCGATTTCTTTTTCCAGATTTTTCACTTCTATACCCAAAATAATCTCTAAAACTTCACTCCAAAAATCATTCTTATAGTCCGGCACTAAAAACCGTTGCATGCAAGAATTACACCATTTTCAACTCTCTCACTACTGTGTTCATCCACTCTATCTCTATTTTGTTTCTTTTAATCTTTTCCGCAGCTCACAACTTTACAATACCAAGTAAACTCAGATTTCATTCCAGATACACTTAACAATTTATCTCCTCATCTAAATCATCCAATCTAGGCATTCACCGAGACTACACCGTGTAACTTCACATGCATGTATATATATATATATATATCGTAAACTTACTTGATTAAGCAATATTTCCCAGTAGTGAGAGTGAATCGCTGACACAATAATAACGACTGATGATCGACGTTTGGTAAAACCAGAAGAAGATTTTTCAACAATGCATTCGGTGAATAGAAAACAACGGAGGAATGAGCTATATCGAAGTCTATACACTACGTGCCTACATTGCACGTCCTACACATGTCGCTATTTCATACTGTCATATGTCACCTTTGCATGAAGGTCATTTGTCACTAAATGATCAGTCCACGTGTCTCAATAGGATTGGTCCAAATTTTAATATTTTTCTAAAATTTCAACAAAAGTTTCGAAATATTCTAAATAGACCAAAATTGCCAAATCACATTTTAATCGCATTAACAACTCAATTGTACCCGGAAAATGTCATGAATGCATGTACAATCATATTAATGTGCAAAAATATGCATATCACAATTAATTATGCATAAACATGAATTTTACTTTCTGATTTCTCAATAATTCTCGTAATTCACAATTTTAGCCCTCACATGGGTAACGGGATGTTATAGTGACTATCGTGCATTTTCTAACACTGAACCTACATAGCAAGATAAGAAAACCTCAAGCATCTCCCTTATGTGAAGTTCGTTGTATGAAAATTCACTAAAAAATGGTCTCAAAACACGTCATTTTCTTTTTTTGGAGTTAATCTTTAACTTATTATTAATGTAATAAATCCAGAAAAATAGAAAAATATCTTTATAAATTCCCATAACTCGAAATATGACTAAAAAACTAGAGATATCTTTATGAGAATTCTGAAAATTTTGAGTTTTTTTGTCCTGTAATGTGCTGATGTCAGCACATCTCCAGCCACTGACATCAGATGCATATGAAAAGGGAAAGCGTCATACTCGATGAGCCATAAACCTTTGCATGTATTACACGCGCCAGACACGCATCGATGCGCCAATTGACAGTGGCGCGTGTAGCACACGCACGATAAGTGTCATCACCCTCGCAATGCCACTTGTCGAGCATCTGTATGACGCATGCAATGCACACCCGAGATACATTGCCTCCAGCTGCTAACTGTAGATGAATGGCATGTGTGTGGCATATGCCACACGCATCTGTCATCCATTGATGCCACGTATCTTGTATCAAGCTAGTGCGAGTAACACATGCGCTAACCCCAACAGACCGTTCGAGTGCACTATGCAAGTGTCAAGCACGTGTGACACAAGTGCCCATCAGTGTTCTTGGCCTATGACAGTCCAAGCAATTTTTAAAGAGTTTCAGGTTGATTTTTCATACTCTAAGGTTCGTTTTCAACCCGTTTTTCAAGGCTAAGAACATGTATACCACTTTCATGCAATAAAAAACAAGGAAAAAAAATAAAAAAACGAAACTTTATTCTCCTAGAAACCTTATGGAGAAAAACCAAAATATCTTCATTTTTAACCACCCAATCACAACATCACTCTGATACTAGTGTAACTCATATCATAAGCCTTAATATGTGTCTCGAATCGAACCTGGAAGGGAAATAAATGAAATAATGTGAAAAATACCTAATTTCGATTCTATAACTTCAAACGAACTTTCGAAAGCTGAAACAAGCACGAATCCACCGTTACCTTCGCTGAATCTACTCACTGAGACACTATAGCATTCTGTATATGTAAACCTCTGAATGAGTCAGAGTATTCTTACGTTCACGATATACTACAACAACTACATGAGACTTTAATCTTCTTGATATAGCATCTATATCGGGCCTCTTTATCAAATGTTCAATATGGGCCTAGTCCATACTGATCAAGGTCTATTTTTCTTTTAAACTTCGGTCATTAGTCTAGATCATTTACTGAGTCATTTTATTATTTTTATCTGGATCAAATTACGTAACTTAACTAATAAGTTATTGAAAAGTCGAAAATTACAATTATTTCTTTTTAAAAATTAAAGTTAATTGTATTAAAGAAAGTGAAGGACAATAGATTATATCGGATAGTAACATATTCTCCGATTACAATTAATTATTGTCATTAAAGATAAATTTTATAACCCATTCTTTAATGCAAAAGATTCCCAAGTCTTCCGAAGTACGGTCGAAATATTAAAAGCCCAACTAATGGTCAAATGAGACGATGATGGCACAGAAAGGGAATTTAGCTTAGTGGCTCCGTGTCCTTTTGGCTGCATGCTACTTCTAGGATAGGAAAATTAGAAAAAGAAGAACATGAAAGACATAATTACCAAACGAGCAACTTACTTGGACTGTTGATTTGTGATTGGACCAACAAAATGAAATTGTATCTTTGGACCCAAATTTCTTTATGGAGCTGCTTTATCTTATCCCTATTTGCAATGCCCTCTTCCATTACATATTTTGATTCATCCTAATTAAAGAAAAGTATAAAAATAAAAAAGAAGCTAAAGTTAAGTAAAGCCTCTATCTTCTTGTGCCTTGCTTTTCTAATGGTCTTTCACTTTCAATGCTCACAAACCTCCCATTCCCATCACCCACCTTTACTCGTCTTTAATGGATTCCATATCTCCAATTTCCATGTCACCCACGTGGAGCCACTTCCATCTGTAGGGTCATCTCGTTTTTCCTTTTTCTTTTTATTTTTATTCTTTTAAAGAAAAAGTAGTGTCTGGGATATTCAATGTAAATGGTGCAGTCATGCAAAACGATGATCTAGTCAGAAAAGCAGCATTATAAGCTGTGGGTCAATGTGCTGGGAAGAAAAGTGGTGAGGAATCTCTTTGAAGTTTCCCATCCGATACTCTAACTTTGCTCATCTTCGCTTCGCACCAATGCAATTGCTCTTCTCTTAAGTCAGCCATCCTCAACACCCTTGACACCACTTTTAGGTCAATTAGTCCCATTATTATTTCCATCTCTTCATCCACGTTTAACTTCCTTCTCCTTATGCATCTTCCACTGCGTCGGAGATCTTTGAGCTTCATTTTCTTCTGCATAAATTTTCAAACAATCCATAATGCTTTCTATGCTTCTTTTTGCAATTAACTCTTACTGAAAATGATATATGGAGTGGTTTATAAGCTTACTTTCTTGTTAACTTTCTTCATTAAACGTAGAAGAGCGGGATCAACCGTACCCCTACGTTTTTTTCTGAAGAAATCTCTTAGAAGTTGGTATGTTTTCTCCTTGTCGGCCTTGAGAAAGGTCATGAACGTTTTAATTCCATCCTCCATTATCGTGAGAAATGCAGCAGATGAAATTCGTGAGCTGAGACCTTCATCCTTCTGATCATCCTCGCAATCTTTAGTGAAAGAGAGACAATACCAATTAACATTCATAAATTTCGATACTTGAAACCTAAGCGACCCTCTGTAAATTGAATGAGGACCCTACACTTGAATTTTGTGAAGGACAGGCAAAAGAAAAATGGCTAAGTTAGTATGGTAAATTTATATGTTCGGGATCTGTACCTAGTATTAAATAATTGACCAACTCTCTAGAGTCTGGATATAACATCTTTTACTTTCCAATATCTAAAGAAAAGATAAAATTGGAAAATACCTCGATATTCAGGGACTAGAAGCAACTTTGGTGCCAGAAGCCTCATTCTAGCATAGACCTCAGGTCTCCGTCCTTGTTCATAAGGCTCATTTTCCACATACCGTTGTAAAAGAACTTGAAATTGCTGAAACTGCTGTGCTATATGTGCAGGGCAACCCAGATCAGAATCGCAGCGTGAAGCTCTTTTACGTTGAAAGTTCTTGTAGTTACAATTAAGAGCTTCCCATGTTAAGCATATTCGAGCTACATAAGTAGCTTCTAGTTCGTGATAAGGGTTGTGACGAAATTCTGAAGGCTTCTTATCTCCAGTAGTAAACTTGTGGACTATCCTGTCTGATATCGATCGTGGACACACTTGAATGGACTTGAGCGACTCTGGAGTAAGTTGTACATAAAGCAAAAGATGAAGGGAGCTGAAGAGAACAATAAAACGTTTATATAAGTAAAGTATTCACCTGTTTCATGAAGCTTTTGAGCGCTAATTCTATCAAGGAACATCATTTCTTCGTCATACTTCTGGAACACAGTATAGGATTCCCACTTAAGGCAGCTTCTTCTGGACGAAGAAGAAAAAGGGTCCTCAGTTCCTGAGTCCTTAATTGAGCTTCTCCACTCAGATGAGCTCTTAGAGGTAGAACCAACAGTGCATGAGTCACCATAGATTTCTTCATCCTCCTTTTCTTCAACTTGAAGTTTTCTTGACTCCAACTGGGTTGGGGCAAAAATCAGATACTTTTCATCTCTGGAAAAGCTCATATCCTCCTTTCCAGTGTCTGCAGCAATGAAATGAACTACAGAGATACATCATAAGAAATGCCAAGAGAAGTACAACATGTTATTATGTGCTATTGTAACATATTTTACTAATACAAGCTTATGAGGTGAGTACCTCCCGAGTTCTCGTCACTGTCCCCCAAATGTTTTTTGTCAGTGACTACGGTGACATGTGAGATGCGGTCATCAAGATTCGGAACAGAATCATTGACTAAATCAGCATCTGTTGTTGGTATCTCTTGTTCACTCATGTCCGCTTCGTCACGTTCAGATATTTCTGAACCTGCTGAGGCAAGAACAGAAAGCTGTTCATCACCCTTAAACCCCACTTCTTGGTCATGATCAAGCACTGTCGCCGATGAGGTCGAGAATTCTTGGACATGGTATTGATTTGCCTGAATGTTTATGTTGCTGGGGACATACACTTGTGTTTCACCATCACGAGTTGCGTCGACGGGATGATAAATTTCAAAATTACACTCGTTATAAATATATGCTTCATCATCTTCTTGTTCTTCTTCGTCGGAAAACACACTGTGCTGGTATCCATTTTGGTTTCTTCTACAAAGAACGGCTAAGAATTAGAACATTTAACTTGTAAAAGAAACAACATACAGAGAGAGAGATTGGAAAATGGAAATGGCATACCTTTGGATGATAGGATAGCTACCAATAAAGTTGACGAAGTTGAGGAGTAAAATGGATGAGAAGTGGAGGAAGAGGAGGAGGAGAAAGGAGGAGGCAGAGAGAGTATAGAACAGCCATACAAGGGTTTCTTTTGAACATGTCATCTTTTCTTTGTTATTTGCAAAATGACTCTACCTCTAACAACTATCGAACGGAGCTAGCAAAGCAGAACTCCTACAAAAGGTGTGTGCTTTGGTTTGGTTAATTAACTTTTCCAGCTTATAAAGTCCTCTTCCTTCGTGTTTAAAATTTGTCTATTCTCAGCTGAAATTGGCCGATATGTCTAACGATTCTTATTTTCGTTTTTCATTTTTCCTGTTAAAAGGACTCAAATAGAAGCCTTAGGGTTTTTAAGTTGACTATTAGCTTCTTTGGCTCAAGAATATGAGCCTACTATAACCTTCATGTATGAAATTTAAACTATGTGGTGGGATGATGACCAGAAGTGTTTGCTTACATGAACACAATTTACGTGGACTGAATTGAGATTGCAACTACAAGAGCAACATACTCCGCACACAGATTCTCTTTAGGTCCTTATCAATGTGGGTTATTGAAGGAGTTACAAGTAATTATTGTAAGCATTATGTGACTCGGAGTACGTATGTGCAGCAAAAACCATTAAAATGGTAATTTATAACTTAGTCAAATAAGTAATTTATAGATTGTTAATGCCCTTGATCGTTTCATCAAATATATGATCTTAGATAGATTGGTGAAAGCTTTGCCTGTCCACTAAAATATTAAAGGGGAAAAGGGAAGATTTTCCTTTACGAGATAAAACAAATTAAGAAGGAATCATCATGAAGGATGTACGCTAAGCTTTCCGCATTAAAAGTAAATAAACATTGCGTGACAGTGATTTAGTAAAAGAAAAAAGAAATCATCTTCTTCAAGAAAGATAAAGAAGCTTAAATGGTAAAGAAAAAAGCAGAAGAAGAATAGACCAAAACCGTGCCACACGCATCTAAAATCGTTTATGGCTTTATTACCTGGCTGCAATGCTTTCTAAAAGAATATTAATCAATGAAAAACTTTCCAAAAAAGACATGAAGTCTGAGACATAACATGGAAAAAAGGCGTGTAGGTGTTAAGTGGATATTTAATGAAGTGCAGATGAGCTTAGGGGTCAAGCTATGTGGATGTTTTATGAAGTGCAGATGAGCTTAGGGGTGAAGCTTGACCCTAAGCCATCTTAGAGTATTCTTTGCCTCTAATAGGATAACGACCCTTTTTATAAAGGTGACGGTGGGACTGGTGGCGGCAGCCGGATATTTAATTATTTTTTCTATTCTTGTCCTGAGCTTGGCCTCTAAATTCTTTTTATGATCTTATCCAATCATGGTCTGAAGAATAGTAGCTTAAGTAGACGTCACGTTCCATTCTGTATAAGCTCTTTGTTTATACTTTATAACGTTACGAAGACGAGTATAATTTCTCTCTAGATTACACCAAACTCTTTATGACGATCTTATGATTTATTTTATGCAATTAAACAAGAGAAAAAAAAAAACGTTGTACCCTAATAAGTTATGAGTTATAGGACGGCATGAAATGATTAGCAGCTGGACTAAATCTAGACCACCTAATTAAAGTTAGTATTGGCAGCCTTGGCTAATTGCTTATGTTAAAGCCAAAAGAGAGGTCCATCTTTTCAGTAATAGGCATTACGCTAGTGGAATTTTCTTTTGTACTGAATATACGATCATAAATTCAAAGCCTAATTCATGTTAAATTATATCAACTAAACACCTTTATAATTATAAATGTAACAACTGATGTGTTTAAATTATCCTCATCTTTAAGAAACAAAACAAACTTTCATATTCAATATAATATGAAGTATTTTGAAAACCATTAAATATCTTTATTCTATCTATCATCTTCTTTATGATATTCCATTGACTGTTTTTGAAAAATTAAAGGATCCATTGCTTAAAACTAGCAAAAGTTGTACAATTTACCCATTGGATTAATTAGGAGGTTAATGCCCTTGAGATTACAAATTTGAACCAATTCGGTTGGTTCAATGGTGAAAACTTTGAATCAGATAATTTTTTAATTCGATTTTTAACTTTTTTATTTGATTTGCTTTAATAACACTTGTGTTAAAAATTGAAAAGTTTATTAATTGGTTGATTGATTTTCATAACTCATTTTATAAACTAAAATAAACGAATTAGTTTTTATTTAACAACCTCCTTTTCAATTAAACTTTAAATTAATGATAATCTCCTTCAATCATTTTTCAAAATTTTCAATTTTATTCAATCTTTAATTGATTTTATAACAGCCTAATACTATTTGAATCTTTTAAACTTAAACTTATTGTCTTATCAGTTTAACTTCCAGTCCATGTTTTAAAATAGTGCTAATACCAAGTCATACACAATAAACAAAACACGCACATGTTCTCACTAGAGAGTAACCCATATACCCTTATAGATTTTTCCTAAATCTTGTAATGTTCCCGATCCTCCTCCTAACTTTTCCCTTTCCTTATCTCGCTTAATTCATCGATGCAATCGTAAAGGAATTAGTTGGTTATTATGTCTTACCAATTAGTTAAGTTTTGCCCACTTTAGCTTCATATTCATTCTAACATCTCACCATTTACTTTTTATTCTATATCCTCACCAATCTATTTTGTTTGGCATAAGGCAAGTTGATGCATATTACCCTTTTATAGGACTATACCTCTTGTTCATTACCCATGCAACTTTAATTGCCATCAGCTTTGACTGATAAGGTCAATCTTTAATTTCATTTACCAACTACTGATAGTTATAGTTGCTTGGTTTTGTCTATCTTGTCGATGATTTTATGTTATAGTATCTCAATTAATCTGAAACATATAACTTGTTTACTATGTAACTTGTTCTCCAATTTCTACCATGTAACTTGTTCACTCCTTATTCTTAAACAATCCCTCATTCTTTGTTTGTAAAGCTACCTCTAGCAAGGTTATTCCATGCATAACAATCTAGGTTATGTATGTTTGGTAGGGGATTAGGGATCAAATGGTTAATTTGCCTTGATAGGTTATCCCACCTCCCTTCTTTAATCCATCCACACACTTTGGTCTATTTCGGGATCACTTACATCACTTTGATAATTTAGGTGTTTTTTTATTAGAGGTCCTATTCTTATCCAATTCAACAATGAAAGTGCGGTACCATCACACACCTTGCCACTCACAAACCCCTTAATTGATATTTTAAACATAAATAGTTGGATCAAAAGCCATGAATATGTAGCTTTTTGCAGAAGTCCTTTAATACTAATACTCTTTAATATATAACTATGCATCCACCTCATCCATAGTGATTCTTTATCAACTAGAGCTCTCCAAAGCCTTTTAGCCATCAACATTTTATTGGTTAGCCCACACTACAAAAAATATATACAATTTGTGACGTTTTATTGATAAAAAGTCACAAATTGTTTAAACTTTTTATGACGTTTAAAAAACGTCATAAAAGTGCTAATTTTTGCAACTTTTACTTGACGTCAGAATTTATAGTACTTTTTACGACGTTTTATTGATAAATAGTCGCAAAATAAAAAACGCTATATTTTTTCAAAGAAAACGTCGTGGAAAGGTTACTTAAAATGTTCTGGCTATTGGTTTTCTTAAAACATACCATGCCTGCCTAAGCTCTCTCTGTTATACGCTTTTCACGACCAAAACCCATCATTCAAAATTTCTTCTCATCTCAATACCAAGATACCCATTTTCTCTAATCAACCATTGCTCCCTTGTCACAGAAAACAAGTCAACTTTTTACAGGTGTTATTGAGGTTTTCATGAATTGTCAACTTTTAGATATGTTTTCTCTTTAGTTCTTTTAGGGTTTTTGTTTTCTTGTAGGTTGAGTATTCTCCTGGAGAGGAAGCAGAATCGCTTGTAAGTGATGTGAAAAATCAGGAAGGTTTTTCGTGGGCATCTGTTGTATTACCGTGAGTTCCTCGTCTTCTTCTTTTGATTCCAAAAATTCTAAGAAACTTTTTGGAAGAAAAGGAAGTGTGTGATGTTGGTGTTGAATGTTGCCCAAATTTAGTCCAAATTTCATTTGAATTTCAAAACATCACACAATCCTCCACTATATAAACCCTAAGTTTACGGTGTCTTAAGTCTTCCCATTTATACATTTCTCTCTTCAAAATCAACTCCTCTTTTCACTGCTCCAACGCAACGTGAAGAATCAGCAAGAGCCGAACAATCTTCTCTGTTTGGCTTAGTTTCTACTTCATCTCATCACTGTCCCATCACCTAAAGGTAAGCTTTGATCTTTCTCCATCCGGTTTTTCTCCCTTCACTTTTTTTTATTTATCTTGAATTTTGTGTGAGATTTAGTTGAATCCAATCGACTGTTATGATATTTGATTGGATCTAGAGAGATTGGTGTGCTTATGATCTAGGGATTGGATTCGATTCCCTGATTTGGGGTCCTTATTTGTAGATTTGTGTTAGGTTGCGATTTGTGGTGGTCAATGGATTTAGCTCTAGATAAGTTTCTGTGTGTTCAACGTAATGTTATGAAAGTTTCTCTTGAAACCGAAAACAATTTCAGCTTCAGCTGCAAAGAAGTTTCAATATAAGCATGATATTTTGGCTAATGACCGATTGATCATTTGTTTCAAATTTCTAAATGCCTTTCCTATAATTTTTAATCGAAATAATGCCACTGATCCCGTATATGGAATTTTCATTTAGAGTTATTTGACATCTTTTTCTTGTGTTCCAGGACTAAAGGCATTATCCTGAAGGTTTTAGATAATTCCACACTGAAAGACATTATTTTATTAGATTATCAACATAATCTTGAGTTTGTATGTAAGAAGTTGTCAAGTTCTGTAATGAAAGGCCTCATTCAGCCATAATAGCATTTGCATTGTTTCTGGTAAGTGGATTAATATGGCGAAATAAAGTATTTGATGCCCGTAATCGTTGATGATGAAGTATGACTTTGATTTTTTCTATTATACTTTTTCTGTTTCTACTCGGCCGTTTACAACTTAAAAAATTTGAGGTAAACAAGATTGACTGCTCCAGTTTTAGACAACTCTTTACTTCTTAAAAAACCCTTTTTCCTCTTTGATTGGCAGTCGGTATTGAAATGTTGGCATTTTGAGTTAATTATGGCATCGGTTATACTGATATCATCATCTCGATACTTGCTACTAAGGATATGGCCAGATTTTGCTGAATCTACAGAAGCAACTAATAAGCAGGTAGCTTTAATGAGCTTCATTGAACTCCGGGAGGTGGATTATTGACTTTTATGGTTTCAGGCATTTAACGATTCTTACTATTAATTGAACGATTATTAGTTTTTGCTGAATGATGAGAATCTCAAAGACATTGTTTTGTAGTCACGAAATGGAGCTCTTTTAACTGTCCTTGGGTCGTAAAGTCTGGGAAATCTTTCTGTTTCTTCTAATAGAAATCCGGTTTCTAAGTAATGCAGTTCTTACTTCACTTCAACTTTGTGGATTACGAATTGTTTCACTTTTTCCCGGGTTAGCGAGGTAAAAAGACGTAGAACTTCAATCATCTTCTTTTTTCCTTGGCACTTCAATCATTTTCTTTGTCGCCACAAGCAAAATGCACTAGTTCAGAAAATGCATGGACTATGCA
This sequence comes from Erythroxylum novogranatense, assembly GCA_029891385.1. Taxonomy (NCBI): domain Eukaryota; kingdom Viridiplantae; phylum Streptophyta; class Magnoliopsida; order Malpighiales; family Erythroxylaceae; genus Erythroxylum; species Erythroxylum novogranatense. Next base: position 75,287,624 of record CM057225.1, read on the forward strand.
GAACTCCTTTTCCGTGGTGCATCGCAACCACTATTTGGAATGGATTGGAAGAGTGTCTTGTTGGTTGCTTCATGTTTGGTGTCTTGCACTTGGGAATGGTCGAAAATACTCCTTCATTGTTTGGTACCCACATTTTTTAACAAATGATTCTTTTTTCCTTGGATTCTTTGTGTCTTCAAATATTTATTAAATGAGACTGTATCTAATTAATTCTTAATTTTTAGGAATTAATTTTTCAGAATTCTTAATTAATTCCAAGGTCCATAGCTTTCTTATTTTCCTAGTTAAGTTATGCATGTTTTCGCACTTGATGTTGTGGTATTGCCTCTGCAAAATGACTAGTAGTGTTGATAAGAGAAATATGTTTTATATTTACAATAAGTTAAAGTCTCTTGAGTTTTTTGGATTTAAAATTTTGCGACTTATTCTTTTTGTTTTTTGCAGACTTGCTTGCTTATGGTATCTTTGGAATTGTACTTCTCATCTTGATCATAGTTCTCGCAGCCAAATCTTAAGGTGTCTTGATTTCCTCATTGAGCAATTTGAGGAGCTGTTTGGCAACAACATAGTTTTTCTTTTTGCTAATTTCGTGGGTGATGTAGTCTCACTACTAGTCAGAGATGGTGTATACAGTATAGTGAATGATGTGGTAGTATTTAGTTGTTTCATGTGGGTGGGGAATGTTTATCTTTTTCTCTTTTAGTTATTCAGGCGTGCTTGGCATTTTGAGGGAGTGTCAAAATTTTAAATGTGATGAATAAAATGTCAAATTCTTTGGTCTATAACAATCGATGCAGCTCCTCAGTATCATCAGTAATGTTAAAGACTTATTTTCTTGTTTTTCATTTTTCGGGAAATTCTGACATAATTCGTGTCCACCTATATGACATTACAGGTCTAATTCGAAGCAATATTTGTACTAATTTTTTGAGTTTGCAAAAGTTATTAAACAAATAAGAGTTAAAATTTTGTATTTTAAAAAAAATTATTAAAATTAAAAAATTTTCAAAAATGAAAAAAATAATAATTAAAAAATATAAATAATAATAAAAACGTCACGGAAGACATTCCGTGACGTTTTTTGAAAACGTCGTGGAAGACATTCCGTGATGTTTTTGCGGAAACGTCGTGAAATGTCTTCCGCGACGTTTTCAAAAAACGTCACGGAATGTCTTCCGTGACGTTTTCAAAAAACGTCGCAGAAAGACTAATCTTTTAGTGACGTTGTTTTAAACGTTGCAAAATGTTCGTGTTTTCCGTGACGTTTGACAAGAAACGTCGCAAAAACTGTTTATCTACACTACATTTCGCGACGTTTTTGTGACGTTTTTGAAAACGTCGCAAATTGTATTCTGTGACGTTTTTTTGACATTTTGTGACGTTTTTTAAACGTCGCGGATTGGTTATTTTCTTGTAGTGCCAATAAGGTGAAACCTAGACCTCCTTTAATTATCAAGTGATTCATATAGCTTGTTCCATTTAACTTTTGTTGTAAACTTACTAACATTCATCTTTCCCCATAGAAATTTCCCCGTTATTCCCTTAATTGTCTTGATAAGTCCGTTAGACAAGAACATGTGTACATTCTAACAGATATGTATAGAGTTAACCACTGACTTTAAAAGTTGAACCTTACCCCCGAAAGAGAGATCCTTATTGACCCAACTCCTTATTCTTTTCTGAATCTTTTTTATTATAGGAAAACATTCATTAAATTTAACCTTCTTATCACTAACGGTAGTCTTAAGTGCATTAAAGAACACTACAAGGAATCAGCAGCGGTCAATTTTCGTCGGTAATTTGTTTTACCAACGAAAATTGAAGACGAAAAAATCCGTCGCTAAAAGATCCATAGTTACAATTACCAACGGTGATATTCCATCGGTAATTTAGCAACGGTGGAAAATGTATCAGCAACGATCAATTTAACATTGATAAATTTTATCGATGGAAAAAATAACGTGAATTTTCGTCGGTAACATTTAGCAACGGAAAAATTACCGTCGGTAAACCAAAGGTAATGAAATAGAAAAGTCATCTTATTTATTGACGGTATGTGTTAACGTCGGTAAATAAATATATAATTTTTGACGGAATTTGTTTCCGTCTATAATAACAGGTTAGAGATTTTTTAAATAAATTCCAATTTTATGATGTTGTGATAAATGTATAATGTTAAGAGTTACCAATTATCTATTCATAATAAATTAATATATATATATATATATAATTTGATTAATCAGAAAATTAATTGATAATATAACGTATCAATTATTTTAATTGATAATAAAAATATGACAGTGTGCATAACTTATGTTTTTAATTGAAAGCAAATGACAAGGACAAGCTAATGTCGTGGTGATCATGGGTGCTCTGAATTGTGAAGGCTCCCCTTTAACTGTCCCATCTCCTGTCTAAACTGAGCCATCTGCTCCATCTAGTCTCTCATCTTAGCCATCTGCTCCATCTCCACTCTCATCTTAGCAATCCGCTCTATCTCCTCTCTCATCTTAGCTACCTGCTCCATTTGCTCTCGCATTTTAGCCATCTGCTCCATATCCTCTTTGATCTTTAACACCTACTCTATCTCCTCTCTGATATTTGCCACGTCCCCCATCTCCTCTCTCAACTTAGCTATCTACTCCATGTGCTCCATCCGTTGATTCACGTTAGCCTCTGTCAAATACCCTATCTGCTCCCTCAATGTGTCCACTGTGGCCCAAAGCTCAGTTACTTCATTGCTTTGCGTTGGCTGAACAGATGTTGCTGTGCTGGACAGGGAAGAGCATTAATAACATGTGTTAGCATATGAACCTAGCCCAAATATTCTTCCACGACGGTCTTTACCACCAACAACATCAAGATACATTTGAGTCTCATCTACAGGTTCTTCCTCCTGAGACTGTCGCTCAATGTTTTGTTGTATTTGGTCCTATTAGGAAGCAATGTTTACATTAATAAGGTATTATTGTTAAAAAATTAAAAAAATGTATTAATTTCACTTACATTCAACTCTCTACATCGGGTGTTGAAGAATGTCACACCATCATGTTTCTTCATGTGGGTGTGTAAAAACAGTTGGATAGATGTAGGCTTGATGCCCAATGACTTTTCCTACATGTATAACCTAAATTGTCATATGTGAGCTAGAATTTATAAAAATTTCGACAGAGTTTTTTCTATATTTATGATATTTGGCCCCTGTTCAACAAAAAAAATAACTTAACACAACTATATTTGACACTAGACATTTATATCATAATCATTATGTACAATAAAGCAAAGCAAAATATATACAAAATAAGTGTCAACTTAGATACTTACAAGTCTATGTGCATGCTTATAGTGGGTAACTGATCCTCCCGTATGTACTGGAAGACTCTCACCCCTCGGGCCTCCATGTTTGTTGACGAAGTTATGCTCTGAGATAGACATTGTCGCAGGTGATGTCCAATACTCGATCCAATGACTCCAAATTTTCTCCGAAATATAACGCGATCGTGCACCAGCCTTGCGTATCGCATTAATTAAGTCGCGATAACGTGTTCGGATTTTCTTTTCCCATACTTTATAAATGCTGGCGTTGAAACAAGAATCCTAGTAAAATTCTTTCTGAAATAAGAAGGGAAAAAATATATAATGTAAAAATATTTTATGTAATTTGTGTATATAAATCAATATAACAAGAAAATAACTATTTTTTGTACCTCAAACTCCTAAAAGTAAAATTGCTTTGTGGCGTCAAATATATTCTTCCACATATAATCCCCAGGTTCAATCATTTGCTTAAATGTGGAAGTCATATTTTCAGAACTCGGTCCAGACGAAACCAACCTAACATAACAAATTATGTTAAACTATGTAAAAATTGATAAACCTAAGACTTAATAACAAACAAATTGTGAGTGATATGATTTCACTTACTGTTGATTGACAATTATTATAAACTTTTTCCATCAAGTCTCTCAGCTCCAAGTTGGCAGACGTCTCCTCTATCTAATAAACAGGTATTGGATGATATATGAGTTAGGGAAGGGGATGGTGTAGGATGAGGAGCAGTAGTTGATGCCTCATCTGCAACTGTCGATGCTTGAGATGGAGGAGGTGAGTCAATGTAAGCTGCAGACTGTGACAAACTACCTTCACAGTAAGTTGCTTCGAACATGGCTCTAAACCTGCATAACCTCACGTTGTCTCTTTGGTCCCATTTGTTTACCTTAAATTCAATTTTTTTCAATTCTCTACAAGTATAATTAATACTTTGAAATCAATACTTTACACAATATATGGAGAAAAAAATAAGGCGATGGAGTTGAAGGTTAACAAATTGTTAACAATAATAAATCAACTTTAATAATAATAAAATTATCCATTGTTTAACAAAGTCTTACAGATACAACAATAAATCAACTTGAAAGCTTAGTGTAATAATATATTGCAACAAAAAATCACATTGATATAATTAATTTGTTTGATTTCATGTGACATGGGAGTTGGTAAAGGTAAATGAGTCCCCAATGTCTGGATTCCCAAGAAAGGTCCTGACATGTTCAAATGCACCAATAGAAACATTGATACTTCTTCCACCTGGTGTAGGCTTTTGAACACCTTCTTGCAATAGCTTTGAAGCTATAACTATACTTATAGAAGAAACAGTGAATGAGTTGCCGCTCTTAGTATGGAAGACTAATTCTTCAGATGAACTACTAACAGGAACATATTTACCTAAAACATAATCAGTTAAGAAGCTTTGAAACTGTGATATTAGAAAACCATTAAACTAACAAAAACTAGATATTAATGCATACGTGATTGTCCAAACGAGGTTTTAGGAATAGCCAAATTTTTGACAAGACCCGATCTCCCTAATCCTTTATAGGTCATTATGACATCGCTCTCACCTCTATCAACATACATGTCCTCTTTAAGTTTAAAGGAACTTAAACATGAAGGATAGACAATTAAATGAGAATACATATAATAACTTCAACAAAGGAAATGAGATGTACATAATAAGGAAAGAGACGTTGTGTAGATCATACTAAACACCTTCAGGTAACAAATCGGCCATGGAAGGCAAACGATTGTTATTGTATAATGCAGTGATATGCTCTGTAGTTTTGATTCCTTAGGTTGGTATAATTTTGTCACATTCCTCCCAACGGAAATAATTACCACCATCCGGAACCAATCACCATATCGACATTCCTTGAATAAGAATTTCAATGAAAGACTTTATATAATATATTGAAATGTAAATAATGTTATTTTTTAAAACTTAATTGTAAATTACAATCATCTTCTTATTCGAAAGAATAAGAATCAAAGTTTTGCTCCTTTTTAGATTTCTGACCCTCGTCATCCTCCCTAGAAGAAATATAGACATATTCGTTAGATGGATCGTTCAAAGGTTCGTTATCGTTATACGTGACAGATGCATTGATAAAAGTGACATCTTCCTGAAACGCCTCACTTTCAGGACTATGCTCTCCTCTTCCATGTGATTCAAAATACCTTTAGGTTTTACTTTGTAAACCGTTAACCAATGTAGCGCCCCCATACCGCAGGGTACACACCGGGATGCCCGTAGGTCATTCTGACGCATATCCTACGACAATGGTGAGCTACGAACGATCATTACTGTATTTCACATGGCATCATAATAAAGTATCAGTATAAAAATCAGAAACTTTTGAAACCATAATTTGTTTCCTCATTTCATTTCATAGAAACCAAAAGTTTACACATCTATTAGTTTTCACTGTCTGTACATCACTACAAAAACCTAATACAAAATGCTATATAACAAGGAAAATACATCAGCCCTAACTAGGTCATCCTAAAAGTCCCAGCTGACCGACCTGTGAACCATGACTTCTCTTGCCAAATGATCTACACAGCAAGAAAAGTCCCTCTGGAGCTAGGAGTCTACTCTCGGTCCTGAAAAATATGTTGCAATTTTGGGTGAGTTTGCGAACTCAGTGAGGTAACCATCATCGATGGTTCACTTAGTTCATGCAACAATCAAGCATAACACAGTTATTTCATAATGTCACATTCAGAAGTACCACATGATTATTCACACAAGTATAAGGCTTTTTGCCTTTCACTCAATCAAAGAGATTAAATCAAATGCATATGAACTGCGTATGTGACACTTTTCCAAATTATTACGGTATTACGACCGAGCGCCTAAACTGTCCCAATATGGGTGCATTAATCATTGAGCCTGAGGCTCTAAATCACTGTGGGCTCGAGGACCAAATACATTGAGCTTCTAGCTCTCGGTGGCTACTCCGGTCACAATTGTCATTAACTGATCATGCATTCATGCATGGAATGCACATGTCACAATGAAACAGTATATATGTCACAATCAACACATGTGTTACCAATTATCACATCTCAAGCAAGTAGTTCACAAATTCACAAATAAGTAGCACTTCTATGTCATAGCCCCCCAATATATCGGACCTTCTGTCCGGAATCCACAATCAGAAACAATTCACAAACCCACCATTATTCACCACAGTATTCTAAGCAAATATTAATTGAGAGAACTGTCTAGGTCACTCACCAATAGCTTCCGAGCTAATGCCTGGAAGTCTCGGCAACGTCGGTGGGTTGACGTTCCAAATGCGCCTCTATAACAATTAAAATACACAAATATTACACATTGTCAAATCAGAAATATTTAATAATGCACATGGAGTAAATAAAATGTGTACAATGCATGTTTATGACATTCTCAGAATTATTCTAAAAATTCTCATAATAAAATTTTTCTCTAAATTTTAGAAATTCATAGACACCAAAATCACTCAATTCGGACCTCTATATGTCCAATTATTGATAAAACACGGACCAGAAAAATAATTACTCGGTCTCCTCACATTGACCTAATCAATCCACGTCAATTTCATCTCTAAAAATTCCTAATTTCATATAGAAATGAAATTAGATAATTCACGAATCCGAAGCCTCGAGAATCAGGTCAATCGGATGTCGGATGAAAAAGTTATTCACAAAAAATGAAATTGGGACAAAAAGAATTAACAAAAATAATAAACGAATTAAAAAAATAAAAAATGCGCACTCAGCCCTTGCGAGGCGTCGCCCTCGTGAGGAGCGAGCTTCCGCCTTTAATCCATTTTTTTCCATTTTTCACTTAATACCTTCTCTCTTTTTCCAAACCCTATCTTTTCACAAAAATAACCAAAAATGACAAATAAGGTCTCATTGGAAAGATCATAAAAAACCCTACAAGTTTCATGAAGGGCTTGAAACTTAATTTTACCTTTAAGGGTGTCAAAAATGAAATCAAAGCTTCTGCCTAATCTCATATTTTCTAAACCAGTGCAACATTCTTGTAAAACTCATATCTTCCCATTCCTTTTGCCAAAAATTCCAAAATTTATATCCAAAAAAAGATCAAAACATATTCTACAACTTTCATGTATAACTTGGAAGCAAATTCAACCTCTAAACAGATCAATTTCTCAACCAAAGCATCTGCCCATATAAGTGTAATCCTCAACAGTAACACAATCTTCCAAAAATCATAACTTCCTATCCCATTGTCTAAAAATTCCATACTTTATAACAATGAAAAGATCAGAAAACATGATACAATTCTCATGAAGGACTTAAAAACAAATTCCACCTCTAACTAAATCAAATTCACACATGATTGTGGCTGCCCTGTTAAAGAGTATTAAATCAACATATCACCTAAATCATAACCATACTTTAAAAATTCATAACTTACAATACCTAAATCCAAAATTAGCATATTATACCTCATTACAAAGCTAAGACATTCCTATATAACTTTCCATAAGATCACTTGAGGTAATTTAAACCATAACAGTCCAGAATTAACTTCGAAGCACAATAATCACAAAATCTATACTTAGAGACATTTCACACACAAAGCACATTCATTCTTTGAAAAACCATCTAAAAGTTCACAAGTCATAACTTTCAACCTCAAACTCAAAAAATATCATACTTTGTGGTGATAGAAAGCTAACAAGAAAATCTTCAACTTTCATGCAGAACAATTTCACAAAATCTATCTACTGTAGCCTAGAAAAAGTCCCCAAAGTTTAAGGTCATAAATTATTCAATGTTAGAAACAACACTATTCACCCTACACATATTGCCCACTTTCAAGGCAAAATTCAGAACCCTTTAAGTCACAATTGGACAGAACTTCTTTCATAAAAATTCTAACCAAACTTCTCAAGTTTAATTCAAGCCAAACCTCATCTCAATAGCATAACCATGTCAAAAGTTATGACCCAAACATTGAAACATACTCACATTCTATTTTTCAGCTTTTACACCTAACTCAACTCCTATCTTTCCAATACCATTTCTACACCAATAAGCATCCAATTTAGTCAAGAAATCAGCCAAAATTTCATCAAGACCTTTACTTGAACAAGTAGCCACGTTCAAGTAGCCACAAAATGGCAGCACACACACACAACTTTCTTTCTTTAATAAACACTCATCTAACATCATCAAACTTAATCCAAAACACTTAATTCACATACTACACATGCTATATCATTCATCTTTAATCAATCTGAAATCAACCAAGAAAATAACCTACCCATATACACCAAACACAAGTTCATGCAATTAATGCACAAGGCATCACAATTAATGCATCTAACTACCAATTTAAGAACATAAAACATAATCCTTACCTATCAAGCTTCAAATCTTCAACTCCCCAAACTTTTCCCCAATTCTCTACCTTCCACTCACACCACTCACACACACGGCAATCAACATTTTAAGAGAGGTAGAAAGCTTAAGCTTGGATTTGTGTACAAGTGAAGAGAAAGCAATTAAGCTAGAAGAGTTTTTATGAACAAATAACAAGTGGAGAAGACCAACGAAGGAGAGGAAGGAAGAACCCACGGATGAGAAAAAAAAACACTCTAAATCACCTTTCACAAGAGAAATGTCGTGAGTGGCTTGCAAAAGTTAGGTTAATAATATAAAAAACCAAGTTTAAGACCTAAGTAGGCAAGTAACAAGTGTCACTTGCCACTTGTCTTATTTTTAAGCACTCATTTATTACCTTTCTAATAACAATTCAATTTCTACTCCAATTTTTCCCCACAATTCCAATTGATCGAAGCAATAAATCCTAAAATCATGTATCAAATTTTTTAGTGTCATTGGATAGTCATTTCCAGTACCGAAAATCCAATCAACCCGCCACTTGGCAATTTTTTTCGGTCCGAAATTTTTTTAGAAATTTTTCAGAAAAATTTCTAAAATTCTCTAAAAATACAAAACTCACAAAAACCCACTCCAATTAAATTTTCAAGCACTAAATTCCTATTTTTCACAAAAATCATATTTATAGCCACATATGCCGGGAAATGTTATGAATGCATGTACAGTCATGTGTATGTGCAAAAATTTCTATTCATGTATATATGGAGGCCATATTATGCATGATCATGCCGAGATAAGTTTACACACTCATAACCCATTCCAAATAACTATTTTACCCTTCACATCGGTGATGGGATGTTACAATTCTCCCCTCTTAATAAAAATTTTGTCCTCGAAATTCTTACCTGCTTGGTCGAACAGGTGAGGACACTGTCTCCTCACATGCTCCTCTGTCTCCCAAGTTACTTCCTCAGTTGAGTGGTTTCTCCATGGGACTTTCACCAATGGGATAACCCTGTTCCTCAACTGTTTAACCCGTGATCCTACAATCTTGACCGGCTCCTCAACATAACTCAGATTGCTAGCCACCTCTATCTGCTGAGCTGGTATCACATGTTTCGGATCTGATCGGTATCTCTGGAGCATACTCACGTAAAAGACATCATGTAGCTGAGACATCTCACTCGGTAAAGCCAACTTATAGGCCAAAGGTCCTATCCTCTCAATGATCTTATAAGGACCAATGTACCTAGGGCTTAACTTGCCCTTTTTACCGAATCTCAGCACACCTCTCCACAGTGACACACGTAGGAAAACCCTATCTCCTACATTGTATTCCATATCCCTCCGATGTTGATCCACATAACTCTTCTGTCTATCTTGAGTCACTTTAATTCGGCTCCAGATCAATTTTACCTTATCCAATGTATCCTGAATCAATTATGGGCCCTCCACCATTCTCACACCCTCTTCATCCTAATACAAAGGCGATCGACACTTTCTTCTATATAAGGCCTCATATGGTACCATCCCGATGCTACTGTGATAATGGTTGTTATAAGCAAATTCAATCAGAGCTAAATACTGATCCCATGCTCCTCTAAACTCCAATACACAAGCTCGAAGCATATCCTCAACAGTCTTAATCGTCCTCTCACTCTGTCCGTTTGTCTGAGGATGAAAAGTCGTCTTGAAACTTAACTCGTACCCATAGTAGATCAGAACTCTTCCGAACCTCAAGTAAATCTGGATTCGGTCCGATACTATAGATACTAGAACCCCATGCAGCCTCACTATCTCGATCCACATACTTCGGGCCAACTGATCAAGTGAATTATTCTCCTCATTGGCAAGAAATGTTAAGTCCAAATGATTTTACTTAGATATGATTTTGATGTATAACAAAGAGAATCAATAAAAGAAAAGCAATACGCATTTAAGTCGATGCACGAAGTAAAGCGTACGCAGCATGAGAAAATGAAAAGCGAGACGCAGACGCTAAGCAAAGGTACGCAGACGATATGCGAATAGTAAAGCGATTTAAGACGCGAAATAGTAAAAGCGATACGCACGCGAAACACGTATTTATAAAAATACGTATGAAGAAAAACAGATGCGAATTGAAAAGAAGATTTAAGGAGTCGATTCGAGTTAGTTACGAAACTCAATCAATAACCGTTTCTTTAAAGATTCAAGAAACAAGAATCAAGAAGCAGTTGGAGACGAAGGCTATAAATAGAAGTCGAAGTCGAAGATTGCAAAGTTAGCAAAAAAGCAAAAAAGTTGAAATGTCGAGTTGAAAAATTAGCTGAATTACATCTACGTGATCGTAAAGAGCTTATTGTGCGAATTAGCTGAGAGCTATTTTACTGTAACAAGTGTTCAAACACTTTTCTGAGAAAAAGTAGTGCAGATAGCCTGCAGAGGCTAAGTGTGAAAGAATACTGATTGTAGAGACCTGAAGAGGCTCGCAAAGAATACTTGTAACGTTGAAAGAGATAGTGGAAATCTCATAAAGAACTCTGAGGACTGGACGTAGCCCACGGTTTGGGGTGAACCAGGATAAATCGCTGTGTCAACTACTCTCACTCTATTCCTATTTTAGATTCAAGCTTTATTAGCACTTAATCAGTAAACAAAGTTTTCAATAGTTTTGATTAATTAGAATCTATCGAAAGTTCTGTAAAGAATTTTATTTCTAACAAACAGTTTTGAAAGTTTTTCAAAAAGGGGAATACACAATTCAACCCCCCTTCTCGTGCATTCTATATCGTTTTATAAGTATTGTATTAACGTGTGATTCACTTCAATTGGTATCAGAGCCTGGTATCCAAGGATCACTTTAGCAAAGTGTGGATCAAAGATAATGGCGGAATCACATGTATACATCGCAGAAGGAGCCTCAGTCACTAGACCTCCAGCATTCAATGGAGAGGATTATCATTACTGGAAAGATAGGATGCGGCTATTCATATAATCTACTCATGTCGACCTTTGGGACGTAATAGAGAACGGACCTTATACACTAGTAGATGAAGATGGCAATTCCATTCCACAAGTCAGATGGACGGCTGACCAAAAGGTGAGAATGCAACTGAACTCAAAGGCGAAGTTCTTCTTGACGTGTGCCCTAAGCAGGAGCGAGTATGACAAAGTCCACGGATGCGATACCGCGAAGGAGATGTGGGACACATTGTCCATCGCTCACGAAGGCACAAGTCAAGTTAAAGAATCTAAGATAAGTATTCTTGTGCACCAGTATGAACTTTTCAGGATGAAAGATGAAGAATCTATTGATCAAATGTTTGGAAGATTTCAAACAATTATCAATGGATTGAAAGCTCTTGGAAGAACGTACAACAATCAAGACCATGTTTGAAAGATCTTAAGAAGTCTTCCAAAGAGGTGAAGACCTAAAGTTACTGCGGTGCAAGAAGCCAAAGATTTGAGCGTGCTAAAACTTGACGAGTTGCTTGGATCCTTGAAGATTCATGAAGTTGAACTCGATGTTGAAGACAAGCCCAAACGGGACAAGTCGATAGCGCTGAAGGTCGGACATAAGAATCATAGGACTCAAAGAAGGAGGAAGTCATCAAAAGCATTAAAGATTGAAGAATCAAAGGATGACGACTATAGCCAATCAGAACCAGAGTCAAGTGATGAAGATGACGAATTATCTTTCATCTCCAAAAAGATAAGACGCATGTGGAAGAAGAGGTCCAAAGAGAATCAGACTTTCAAAAAGAATGGGAAAGATGAAGCCAAACCAGAAAAGTCATCTGTCATTTGCTATGAATGCAATCAGCCTGGACACTACAAGTCCGAATGTCCGACTCTAAAGAAGAAACCAAAGAAGAGTAGAAAAGGCAAGAAAAGCATGATGGCAACGTGGGAGGACCTAGATTCATCAGAATCAGATACAGGTTCTGAATCGTCTGAACATGCAAACATCTGCTTGGTAGCCGAGGAAGATAATGACGAGGAGGTAAAATCTGACTATGATAATTTGCATGATGCCTACTCAGAATTGTTAGAAGATTCTCATGCTATTCTGAAATAGTACAAACTGTTAAAGAAAAAGTATGCAGAAAATATTAGACATACTGAAGTCATAGAGAGAGAAAATGTCTGTTTAAAGAAGCAATTAGAGGAGAAAAATAAAGTCATAGACAGATCAGAAGAGATTAATCAGCTTAAACTAAGAATTAAGAATCTGTCAGCTGATTTAGATACCTTCACAGAGAGCACTAAGAAAATGAATGAGATGCTTGGAAAATGTAGACATCCAAGTGATAAAACCAGATTAGGGTTTATAGGTAGCCAGACTCAGTCTCATAAAAAACCTTTCGTTCAAAACAGAAACCATAATAAATCTTGTTTTAATCAACATTCTAGTTATATGCATCAAAGAACTCATCATATGCATACTACTAACCATAAAGGACCCAAGAAAATTTGGGTACCAAAAAATAAAATAGTTTCTCCTACTGATATCCTTCCTTGGAAAATAAGGCAAGCACCATTGGTATTTAGACAGTGGATGCTCGCGACATATGACGGGAAGAAGGTCTATGTTCCTAGATCTTCAGTATAAGAAGGGAGGATCGGTAACTTTCAGAGACAACCAGCAGGGCAAGATTATTGGAATCGGTAAAATAGGTAAAGATTCCTTTGCATGTATAAATAATGTACTGCTTGTTGATGGTCTGAAGCATAACTTGATTAGCGTCAGTCAATTGTCACATTCAATCAAAATCTTTGCGAAGTCAGAAACAAAGATGGGTCTATACTTTTCTCTGCCAAGAGAAGAAATAATCTTTACAAAATTGATTTAGAAGATTTTCAAAGTCAAAATGTTTCATGTTTTCTATCTTCCGAAGAAGAAAGACTAATCTGGCATAAAAAGCTAGGTCATGTCTCTTTTAAACATATTTCAAAGTTGGCAAAACATGATTTGGTAAGAGGATTGCCAAAAATAAGTTTTGACAAAGAGTTTTTCTGTGAAAACTGTTTGAAAGGAAAACAAGTTAAAACCTCTTTTTCTTCTAAAAGTTTTGTAACGTCATCTAGACCTTTAGAATTGTTACATATGGATTTATTTGGTCCAACAAGGACAATAAGTCTTAGCGGAAAGAAATATGGACTTGTTATTGTTGATGACTTTACTCGATTTTGTTGGATATTGTTTTTATCACACAAAGACGAATCTTTTAAGTGCTTTAGGACCTTATCCAGAAAGTTACAGAATGAAAAAGGAGTGTCTATAGACAGTATCAGGAGTGACCATGGTGGAGAGTTTGAGAATGAGAAGTTTAGATTATTCTGTGAAGAGAATGGAATTTTCCACAATTTCTCTGCTCCTATGACTCCACAATGTAATGGAGTTGTTGAAAGGAAGAACAGATTTATTCAAGAGATGGCAAGGACCATGCTTGTGTGAGATGAATCTTCCTAAATACTTCAAGGTAGTCGTGAATACTGACATGTCGTATTCGAATAGAATTCATTGCGACCCATGTTGAAGAAGACTCCTTATGAGTTATGGAATGAAAGAAGACCAAATATATCTTACTTTCATCCATTTGGGTGCAAATGCTCTATTCTGAATACAAAGGAGCTGTTGGATAAATTCGATTCAAAGACCTATCCAGGAATTTTTCTAGGCTACTCATCATCGTCTAAGGCATTTCGGGTGTACAACCTTACTTCAAAGACATTTGAGGAGACCATCCATGTCAAGTTTGATGATAGTTCTCAATCCCATAAGGAAGATGACATGGAGAGTGAAGGTCCTTCAAAGAACTTAGATGATAGTACAGAAACTCCATCATCAGGAACTCATGTAGAAAAAGTTGAAGATATTCCAGAAACTATCAGACTGAAAAGAGACTGGAAATATAAAAGTTCTCATCCAGAAGAGTTGATTATCAGAGAGACCTCAGAAAGAGTTAAAACAAGGTCCAGATTCAGAAGAGAAGCTAATGTGGCTTTAATCTCTGAAATAGAACCTACGAAGGTTGAGGAAGCTCTTTGAGACGAAGCTTGGGTGTTAGCCATGCAAGAGGAGCTGAATCAATTTACTAGGAATAATGTGTGGTCCTTAGTTCCGAAACCCCCTAAGAAATCTATTATAGGAACCAGATGAGTCTTTAAGAATAAGTTAGACGAATCAGGAAGAGTAAGTCAAAATAAGGCTAGATTAGTAGTACAAGGCTATAATCAGCAAGAAGGAATAGACTACAATGAGACATATGCTCCAGTAGAAAGAATTGAAACCATTAGGATATTGCTGGCATATGCAGTCTTTCATAATATAAAGCTGTTTCAGATGGATGTAAAGAGTGCCTTTCTGAATGGTTTTATAAACGAAGAAGTGTATGTTAAGCAACCATCTGGTTTCGAGGATGTTAAGAATCCAGACCATGTCTATTGACTTCATAAAGCCTTATACGACCTGAAGCAAGCTCCTAGAGCTTGGTATGATCGTCTGAGTACTTTTCTCTTAGAGAATGGTTTTAGTAGAGGTCAAGTTGATAAGACGCTCTTTAGGAAGAATTTTCAGAATGATTTTATTTTAGTTCAGATTTACGTTGATGATATTATTTTTGGTGCTACTTCAAACAAGCTATGCATGAAGTTTGAGAGTCTAATGAAGAAAGAGTTTGAAATGAGCATGATGGGTGAATTAAAGTTCTTTCTTGGGTTGCAAGTTAAGCAAACCGAAGAGAAAATTTTTATTCATCAACAAAAGTACGTGAAAGAATTGTTGCTCAAATTTGATATGCAGAATGTGAAGCCAATGACTACTCCGATGCATCCTTCAAACCTTTTGTCGAAAGATGAACTTAGTAAGAAGGTGGATCAAACCCTATATAGAGGGATGATCGGTTCTTTACTGTATCTTACAGCAAGTAGACCTGATATTTTATTCAGTGTATGCTTGTGTGCAAGGTTTCAGGCCGATCCTAGAGAGTCTCATTATATCGCTGTTAAAAGAATTATGAGATATCTTGCAGGTACTACTGATCTTTGCTTAATGTTTGAGAAAGGTAGAGATTTCAGGTTAATCAGATATTGCGATACGGACTATGCCGGATATAGAATCGAAAGAAAGAGCACAAGTGGAGGATGTCACTTTCTTGGCACAAACCTAGTTTCCTGGTCAAGTAAGAGACAAAGTTCGATAGCTCTATCAACTGCTGAAGCAGAGTATATGGCTGTCGCAAACTGTTGTTCACAGACGTTGTGGATCAAATATCAACTTGAAGACTATTCAGTTCAAGAAGAGGAGATTCCAATTTATTGCGACAACACCAGTGCAATTAATCTGTCGAAGAGTCCAATTCAGCATTCTAGAGTGAAGCACATCGAAGTCAGACATCACTTTCTAAGAGACTATGTTCAGAGGAAGGTGGTTAAGCTACAGTTCATTGAAACAGAGTCTCAGTGGGCAAACATCTTCACTAAACCATTGAGTGAAGAACGGTTCCAGAAGATCAGACGCAACCTTAACATGGTCATGTTAAGCGAACAGTCAGGCTAAAGGAATGTCAAAATTAACGGCGTAAGGAACAATGAGTTACAACTGGTAACTTCTCTGACAAGGAAGTTTTGGAGGGAAACGCCTCACGATCTTCAGAATCCCTATGATTCTAGAATACGCGTGATAAGACCCTTCAAGTTGCCTGAAGTTGATATCATTGCGGTTATTCTCATCTCCAGACGGTTCATCTTGCTTTCCAAATTTTCTCAATCATCCTACGCTAGACGAAAAGCTAATCAGAGACAGTTTTCCTTCTGAAACAATGGAAGCAACTATGATATTCGGAAGACATGTGGATTTCGAGTCACTAAGGAGGGATGGTATAGACGTAGAACCTGAGATTGTAAGAGCTAGTTGGAAGAAATTTCTTCCAGGTACGACAACCAGTATACACAAATGAGGTTTTCGATTTTTGGAAGAATGCTCAGCTTGTAGACAACACTGTGGTATCTTCAGTAGATGGTATATCTGTTGTTGTGACTAAGGAGCTGATAAAGAAGGTGACCGATTGTCCATCCGTTAGTGAGACTCTGTCTACCAAAGCCGGTTGGATGTCTCAGGTTAGTATGAGAGAAGAAGATGTCAGAAGACAATTATATGGAGCCAATGACCCTTCGGAGAGGAAGACTTCGAATCTGATCCCAAAAGCTAGGGTTCTTCATGCTATTATGTTTAATTGCATTCTACCCAGAGCAGGTTCTGACATTTGGTGACCACCCTGGATAAACAGTGTTTGTTCTATCTGTTGAATTGCAATCCTATTGATTTACCCTTCTTAATATTTCATTATATGATTAAGGGTAGGGGTGTTCAAGAAAACCCATGAACCGGACCTGAACCGCATGAACCGAACCTATAAATAAGGTTAACCGAACCTGAGTTCAGGTTCGGTTCGAATCGAACCTAAAAAATTAGGTTCATGGTTCAGGTTCAGGTTTCTAACTTGCGGTTCTAGGTTAACCGAACCTAAACCGCACCTATAGCAGTTAACCGAACCGAACCTGATTTATAGGTTTAGGTTTGAACCTAAACTCAAACACCAAAAAACATATCATATATTTAGATATAATTTAAGAGGATATTAATAATAATAAATTCACTAATATTTGCTACATCAATTCTTGAGTGAAAAAGAAAAAGGAAAAAAACTACTTTAATTATATGTTATTAAACGTTAATCTTGAACATTGCTATTATAAGTGACAACTAATGCATAACACTCAATACTTCCACTTCAAATAGTAATTAATATGTGTCAATGTTATTGATCGATGTATTAAACTATTAATAAAAAATTCATTGACTAAAATAATATAATAATTTAGAAATTAATTAAAAAATTAATAAGTGTAAAACACATTTATTAAGAAATCCTACAATTTTAGTTTTTAAGGCACATATATTAGCTTGGATATTTATGAGATATTATAAACATTAAACATGCAAGTAATCTTGATTCTTAAAATATATAATATAGTTGCTAATAAATAATAATATAATAATATTGTATTTTACAAATACAAATATAGTTTTATTTATTAGAAATGAATGAAAAATGAGTTGATTTAGTAATAGACTATAGGATTGTATTTTTTTTTATACAGCTACGCTTTTTATAATATAATATTTGAAGTTTTAACTATGATATTAATTGCATTTTCTACACTAAGTTGCAATAAGAAAATGATTCTTTTTTGTATTTATTAGTTATTATTATTTTTTGTTTTAACATGATAGAATAAGATTTAATGATGTTAGAAGAATAGTTTATTTTTTTTAATCAATGAGATCTAGTAGAGCAGTTCGTTCCCTCATTGTTGCCTCTGAGTCGGCTTTTAGTACATGAGGTTGAGTGCTTGATTTATTTCGTAGCTCTCTTATTTCAAATATGGTGAAGGCTATTGTTTGTGGACAAGATTGGTTGAGAAAATCACAGGCTCCTCTTTACGTGGAAGAAAGACTTGAAGAACTTGAGCAAATTGAATCAAGTAATCTAATTTACTTTACCTTGTTTTAATATAAAATAAATAAAAATTCTTTTCAATTAAAAATAACGAGTTTAACTCTTTTTATTCTTTATTTTCTCTGATGTAGCTTCATGTATAATAGTGGATCATTCTACCATCCTATTCAAAGAATAATTGTTTAATAATTTATCTCTTTTTTAGTATGAATCTTTTATAAGACATTGTTTGACTTATTTTACTTTGCTCGGTTTAATATATTAGATTAATCTTTGATAGATTTTATATGCATACTTTTATGAATAATTTGTATTTGTTTTCACCAATTTTAAATAATTTTTTTCATATATATTGATATGAATAGGTTACGTTACCACGAGAACCGAACTCGAAAATAGGTTAACCGATCCTATAGGTTCTTTAGGTTCGAGTTCGAGTTCGAGTTCGTGAAATTGCCGAACGACATTCGTGTTCGAGTTCAGATACTTATGAGCGGTCAAAGTTACCTACCATGAACACCCCTAATTAAGGGGATGAAGGATACAAATAGCTATCCTTACGACATGCTTCTTATAAGGATTTTTAAGGAATCCGGAGTCCTACACAGAGGAAATAGAAGGATTGTACCAGTGAAGAGTACTATTGATTCAATCACAATACGACGAATGGGTCTGAGGACAGTGATTAAAGAAGAAGTCGACTCTTCAAGGAGAACAAGAATTGAGGGGGAGTGTGTATCGAAGAAGTCTGTCGCCTCAAGTCTCCGAACTCAAGTGAGTATAAGATCACCTGCAGATGAAATAAGAAGACTGACAGAAAGACCGCTGATAAAACGGGCAAGTCCTCAAGTCAGAGTAAGTCTACCTCGAAGGACAGAAGAAGGTGCGTCAAAAAGACAAGGAGAAAATCTTTTAAGTGAAGTTACGAAGAAGGCAAAGAGATTACCGAGGATTCGGACTCTAAGGCAACAAGAAGAGAAGAACGCCAGAAAACAGAGTCAGGAACAAACTCCTCAATCTCGTGCACCTAAAGCGACAAGGTCACTAGTTTCTATTCTGGAAGAGGATACAGCCAGAAAAGCCAAAGAGACTGAAAAGAAGAGAAAATCGAATCGAAGAGAAAATCTCAAATCAGAAATCTTCAAGATCGATCAAGGTAAGACAAGACTAAGAAGATTAGTCGAAGAAGACCGTGTCAAGCTACCGGGAGGTTAGTCGAAAGAAAGAAACCTTTGATGCTGCTCAAAAAGAAAAAGAAACTGAGCAGAGCAGAGTTCAGGAAATCCTCATTGCTCAACAGGAAGAACCAGTGGAGCAAAGCCTGGTTCAGGAGAATCCTATTGAAGCACAAATAGAGGCAACAACAGATTCAGACTCGGATAGTGATGAACCTTGTCTGATGGTATACAACTATCATAAGTTTTTGAGAAAACATAAGCTGAAGACCAGAATAGTTCATTTTGTTACCAGGAGAACTGCTATAGCCATTGGTAGTCAACCAATGAAGAAGACAGTGGCTGTCATACAACCTATGTCAATAAATAGTGACACATGGGACTTACTGAAAGAAGATGAAAAGATGTTCTACGATGCTTTGAGGGATGCTGCTACGAAGCCATACCTTACAAAAATTTCCAGCAAACCGTGTACTATTTTTTCTATCACAGAAAACACAAAAATAAAGGTTGCACCAGATATCCAGCCAAGATATCCTTTGGATTTGACTAAGGGGAAGTCAAAACTATTTCCTGAAGAAGTTTGTGATGATTTGTCCGCAGATCAGATTGAAGAAGAAGTGTGTAAAATTGATGATGCATTCGCTTCTACACAGAATAAAGATGAAGCGAGCTGCAGCTATACTGACAAACAAGAAGACTGTCCAGTGGGGGGAAGAGTAATAACAGGGACGTTTATTGAGTTCCTTGTTCAGACAGTTCTGCGTATTATACCTTTATCTAATACACTGTCTATTCAAGCAGAAGCATTACCCTATGAGGAAGACATTGCTAATCTTTTGCTCCATTTGACTTAGATCTTCCTGAAGCTGATACATTTATTCGTCCACCAACTATTGAGATCAATGATGAATACATTCCTACCTCTGATGCTTATACTACGACAATTCCGTTCACTGCTCCCTCAGCAGATGTTGATCAATCCTCCTCACCGTTGGACTCACAAGCTAAAATCAGCAAATTACGTGGTGAAGTCAACAAGATCAAGGAGACGATGAATGACTTGAAGAAGATGATGACAGAACTGCTGAAGAGCCATCATCGTTAATCAATTTTTATTATAAAAAATAGGGGGAGAAGAGAATGAACAAGGGGAGAAGAGAATGAGCAGAAGAGAAGAGGATGTTCAGAAAAGAAGGTGTGACTGAAGCAAACGAAGAAAGGAAGAAGTCAAAAGAAGAAGTTCTGAAGATAAGTTTTTTTTGTTGTTTTCAAAACATTGTATTTTGTTTTCTTTTGTATATAATTTGTTATCATTAAAAAGGGGGAGATTGTTAAGTCCAAATGACTTTACTTAGATATGATTTTGACGTATAACAAAGAGAATCAATAAAAAGAAAAGCAATACAGACGAAGTCAGACAGACGAAGTAAAGCAGACGCAGACAGAAAATGAAAAGCAGACGCAGACGCTAAGCAAAGTAGACGCAGACGCAGATGCGAATAGTAAAGCAGACGAAGACGCGAAATAGTAAAAGCGATACGCACGCGAAACACGTATTTATAAAAATACAGATGAAGAAAAGCAGATGCGAATTGAAAAGAAGACGAAGGAATCGATTCGAGTTAGTTCGTAACTCAATCAATAACCGCTTCTTTAAAGATTCAAGAAACAAGAATCAAGAAGCAGTTGGAGACGAAGGCTATAAATACAAGTCGAAGTCGAAGATTGCAAAGTTAGCAAAAAAGAAAAAGAGTTGAAATGTCGAGTTGAAAATTAGCTGACTTACATCTACGTGATCGTAAAGAGCTTATTGTGCGAATTAGCTGAGAGCTATTTTACTGTAACAATTGTTCAAACACTTTTCTGAGAAAAAGTAGTGCAGATAGCCTCCAGAGGCTAAGTGTGAAAGAATACTGATTGTAGAGACCTGAAGAGGCTCGCAAAGAATACTTGTAACGTTGAAAGAGATAGTGGAAATCTCAGAATGAACTCTGAGGACTGGACGTAGCCCACGGTTTGGGGTGAACCAGGATAAATCGCTGTGTCAACTACTCTCACTCTATTCCTATTTTATATTCAAGCTTTATCAGTACTTAATCAGTAAACAAAGTTTTCAAGAGTTTTGATTAATTAGAATCTATCGGAAGTTCTGTAAAGAATTTTATTTCTAACAAACAGTTTTGAAAGATTTTTCAAAAAGGGGAATACACAATTCAACCCCCCTTCTCGTGCATTCTATATCATTTTATAAGTATTGTATTAACGTGTGATTCACTTCAAGAAATGGGTCGATTTAGTTAACCAGTCCACTATAACCCAGATAACATCATGTTGCCTCGGAGTCTTAGGCAACCCTATGATAAAGTCCATCGTGATTCGTTCCCATTTCTACTCGGGAATAGGCAACGAATGGAGTTTCCCCAATGGAGCCTGGTGCTCAACTTTAACTTGCTGGCACGTCATACACTTGGATACATACTCTGCCACCTGCTTTTTCATGCCAGGCCACCAGAAATGTTGTTTTAAAGTGTTATACATCTTGGTAGTACCAGGATGCATAACATAGGTGGCCATATGAGCTTCCTCCATAATCTCTCTCCTCAGATCATCCACATCAGGCACACATAGCCTCTGTCCCAACCATAATGTCTCATCTCTCAATTCAAATTCAAAATTTGGATCTGCCTTTACTTTCTCCATAAGCTTCACCATATTAGGATCCTTGCCCTGGGCTCTCTTGATCCTGTCATGTAGCATCGGTCTGAGCTTCAAAGTGGCTATCAAAGCCCCATCCTACTCCATATTCAACTGCACATTCAAAGCTCTCAACTGTATCAGATTAGGTAACCTCAATACTTGAATCTGAGCTGCACTGATGTGAGACTTCCTGCTCAAGGCATTTGCTACCACATTAGCCTTCCCTGGGTGGTACTCAATAGTACAATCATAATCCTTCAGCAGCTCAATCCATCTCCTCTGCCTCAAATTTAAATCCCTCTAACTCAGCAAATACCTCAAACTCTTATGATCAGTAAAGATCTAGAAGGTCTCCCATACAAGTAATGTCTCCAAATTTTTAGGACAAAGACAACTGTAGCTAACTCTAAATCATGCACTGGATAATTGACCTCGTGAGATCTCAACTGTCTCGAGGCATAAGCAATCACCCTGCCATGATGCATTAGAACACACCCCAATCCCTGATGCGATGCATCACTATATACCTCATAACCTCCAGTCCCTGATGGAATAGCCAATACCGGTGTAGTAGTCAACCGATGTTTTAGCTCCTCAAAACTCTTCTTACACTCCTCAGTCCATTTGAATGCTACATTCTTCCTCAGATTTTTTATTAGAGGGGCTGAGATCAGAGAGAACCCCTCGACAAACCTCCGGTAATACCCGGTCAATCCTAGAAAGCTACGAATCTCCGACACATTCCTTGGAGCTTCCCACTTCATCAATGCCTCAATCTTCTTCGGATCAACCTGTATACCATCTCCAGTCACTATATGGCCCAGAAACACTACCTCATCCAACCAAAATTCACACTTACTGAATTTGGCATACAGTTGCTTCTCCCTTATGATTTGCAAAACAATCCTCAAATGCTCAGCATGCTCCTGTCTGCTCCTCGAATACACCAAAATGTTATCAATAAACACAATTACAAACTGATCTAGGTAAGGCTGAAAGACCTTATTCATCAAGGCCATAAAAGCTGCTAGGGCATTAGTCAACCCAAACGGCATCACTAGAAACTCAAAATGCCCATACCTACTCCGGAATGCACTCTTAGGCACATCAGCCTCTGCTATCTTCAGTTGATAATACCCTGACCTCAGATCTAGCTTAGTGAACACCTATGCTCCCTGCAACTGATCAAATAAATCATCGATCCTAGGAAGTGAGTATTTATCTTTCACAGTCACCCGATTCAGCTGCCTGTAATCGATGCACAATCTCAAAGTCCCATCCTTCTTCTTCACAAACAATAGCGGAGCCCCCCAAGGTGAGACACTGGGCCTGATAAATCCTTTCTCCAGTAACTCCTGTAGCTGAGTCTTCAAATCCTTCAGTTCCACAGGTGCCATCCTATATGGAGGAATATATATAGGAGTAGTACCTGGAACAAGATCAATGGTGAACTCTGTTTCCCGATCCGACGGTAAACCTGGTAACTCATCAGGAAACACATCTGGAAATTCCCTAACTACGGGAATGTCCTGAAGCCTCTGCTCAACTCTAGTGTCAATGACGTGGGCCATATAAGCCTTAAATCCTTCCTGTATCAATCTCAATGCACTCAGGAATGAGATCATCTGAGCTGACACTACCTGACTAACTCCTCTGAACACTGCTCTAGGCTGACCAGGAGATTCTAATACGACCTCCTTGGTGTAGCATTTCATGATGGTCCTATGGGTAGTGAGCCAGTCCATGCCCAAAATCACATCTATCTCCCTCAACTGTAAGACTATCAGGTCTACCTTCAACTCTGCTTGATCAATCTGGATTGAGCACCCCTTGCAGACCTCACCTAAGGCAGTGGTACTGCCTAGAGGTGTACTCACCTCTAGCCCATACTGTAATAACTCTCTAGCACAATGCAGTCTACATGCCAAATGCGGTACGATAAAAGAGTGTGTGGATCCTGGATCTAGTAGTGCAAATGCTTCAAAACTAGAGATAAGAAGCACACCTACTACCACATCTGGAGAATCTTGGGCCTCCTACCTAGTCATGGCATAGACCCTGGCCTAGGACTGCGGTCGGCTGCCCCGCCTCTCAGTCCTTACAAAAGAACCCTCAGCTCTGCCTCTATCCCTACCTTGGCCCCTTTGCTCGGATGCACTACCTCTACTCTGCTGCACCGTGGTGTTACTTCCTGATCGCCCACTGACTGCAGATTGAGCTCCCAAAGTAGCAGGGCAATCTCTAATCTGATGGTCCATGGAGCTGCATTTAAGGCAAGCTCTAGTCAGCCGCCAACACTCACCACTGTGCCTCTTTTCTCAGTGTTCACATACTGGATATTGAATCTGCCTTGTGCCTGTTCCATTGTCACTACCAGTTTGTGCAAACCTCCCTCTCTGCCCAAATTCAGACTGCCTGGATCCTCCCGGTGACCTGAAGGTTCTGCTTTGGCGCTTGCTAAAACTCCTTTCAGAACTGCCCTGACTGTCACTCGGTCTCTTTCCTCTGGATCCCTGTCCAGTCTCAGCCTGTCTCTGCCTCATTAGCTACTCAACTCGCACAGCAGCAGCTCTCAGCTCAAAAAAGGTGTCCATATCTGATCGGGCCAACCTGGTACGGATCTCCATATTAAGGCCATTCTCGAACCTCCGGCACTTATCTGCCTCAGTAGGAATCAAAACAGTAGCATACCCCATGAGCTCATTGAATCTCACCTCATATTCAGCCACTGACATCCTGCCCTATTTCAATTCCAGAAATTCCTGCATCTTCATATCAAGATAAACCTTGGGCACGTAATTATCCTTAAAAGCCCTCAGAAAATCCTTACATTTCAGTAAGCAAGGCCTGGTGGTACTGCCCGGGACAGTCTTCCACCACTGATAAGCTGGGCCCTGTAAAAGAGACATTGCATAATTGAACCTCTCATCAGGTTCGCAATCCATCTGGTCGAAGACTCTCTCAGTCCTCTCTAACCATCCCTTAGCCTCAGTAGGGTCTGTACTGCCATAAAAATCCACAGCCCCCTGCATGCGCAGCCTATCATACCTTCTCTCCCGTCTCTCAGGAGCTTTAGGAGGCAACTCCTCAAATCGAGTTACCGAGGACTCCCTACTGGCTCCGACTAATCCTTGGTCAGCTGGTTGATCAACCTAATCACCTAAAACGGATGACCTATAACAAAACAATAATTCCAATCAATTTCTGCATTTCTCACAATAATTCATGCTTAAATATTTGACTAGTCCCAACAGATGCCAAACCATGCTCTGATACAAGCTAAATGTAGTGCCCTCATACTGCAGGGTACATACCGGGACGCCCGTAGGTCATTCCGATGCATATCCTACAATAAAGGTGAGCTACGAACGATCACTACTGTACTTCACATGGAATCATAATAAAGTATCAGTATAAAAATAAAAAACTTTTGAAACCATAATTTGTCTCCTCATTTCATTTCATAGAAACCAAAAGTTTACATTTCTCTCAGTTTTCATTGTCTGTACATCACTCCAAAAACCTAATACAAAATGCTATATAACAAGGAAAATACATCAGCCCTAACTAGGTCATCTCAAAAGTCCCAGCTGACCGACCTATGAGCCATGACTTCTCTTGTCAAACGATTTACAGCAGGAAAAGTCCCTCTGGAGCTAGGAGTCTACTCTCGGTCCTGAAAAATATGTTGCAATTTTGGGTGAGTTTGCGAACTCAGTGAGGTAACCATTATTGATGGTTCACTCGATTCATGCAACAATCACACATAACACAGTTATTTCATAATGTCACATTCAGAATTACCACATGATTATTCACACAAGTATAAGGCTTTTTGCCTTTCACTCAATCAAAGAGATTAAATCAAATACATATGAACTGCGTATGTGACACTTTTCCAAATAATTACGGTGTTGCGACCGAGCGCCTAAACTGTCCCAATATGGGTGCATTAATTGTTGAGTCTGAGGCTCTGAATCACTGTAGGCTCGAGACCCAAATATATTGAACTTCTAGCTCTCGGTGGCTGCTCCAGTCACAACTTCCATTAACTGATCATGCATTCATGCCTGGAATGCACATGTCACAATGAAACAATATATATGTCACAATCAACACATGTGTTACCAATTATCACATCTTAAGCAAGTAGTTCACAAATTCACAAACAAGTAGCACTTCTATGTCATAGCTCTCCAATACATCGAGCCTTCTGTCTGGAATCCACAATCAGAAACAATTCACAAACCCACCATTATTCACCACAGTATTCTAAGCAAATATTAGTTGAGAGAACCGTCTAGGTCACTCACCAATAGCTTCCGAGCTAATGCCTGGAAGTCTTGGCAATGTCGGTGGGTTGACGTTTCAAATGCGCCTCTATAACAATTAAAATACACAAATATTACACATTGTCAAATCAAAAATATTTAATAATGTACATGGAGTAAATAAAATGTGTACAATGCATGTTCTTGACATTCCCAGCACTATTCTAAAAATATTCTAAAATTTTCCTCTAAATTTTAGAAATTCATAGACACCAAAATCACTCAATTCGGACCTCTATAGGTCCAATTATTGATAAAACACGGACCAGAAAAATAATTACTCGATCCCCTCATTTTTACATAATCAATCCACATCAATTTCATCTCTAAAAATTCCCAATTTTACATAGAAATGAAATTAGATAATTCACGAATCCGATGCCTCGAGAATCAGGTCAGTCGGATCTCGAATGAAAAAGTTATTCACAAAAGAATGAAATTCGGACAAAAAGAATTAACAAAAATAATAAACGAATTAAAAAATAAAAAAGGAAATGGGCTGAGTGCGACGGTGCTAGGGCGTCGTGAGGACGCTTCAACGTCCTCGCCCTCGCGAGGAGAGAGCTTCCGCCTTTAATCCATTTTTTTTCCATTTTCTACTTAATACCTTCTCTCATTTCCCAAACCCTATATTTTCACACAAATAACCAAAAATGACAAATAAGGTCTCATTGGAAAGATCATAGAAAACCCTACAAGTTTCATGAAGGACTTGAAACTCAATTTCACTTCTAAGGGTGTCAAAAATGAAGTCAAAGCTTTTGCCTAATCTCATATTTTCTAAACCAGTGCAACATTTTTGTAAAAATCATATTTTCCCATTCCCTTTGCCAAAAATTCCAAGATTTATATCCAAAGAAAGATTAAAACATATTATACAACTTTCATGTATAACTTGGAAGCAAATTCAACCTCTAAATAGATCAATTTCTCAACCAAAGCTTCTGCCCATATAAGTGTCATCCTCAACAGTAACACAATCTTCCAAAAATCATAACTTCCTATCCCATTGTCTAAAAATTCCATACTTTATAACAATGAAAAGATCAGAAAACATGATACAATTCTCATGAAGGACTTAAAAATAAATTCCACCTCTAACTAAATCAAATTCACACATGATTGTGGCTGCCCTGTTAAAGAGTATTAAATCAACATATCACCTAATCATAACCATACTTTAAAAATTCATAACTTACAATCCCTACATCTAAAATTAGCATATTATACCTCATTATAAAGCTAAGACATTCCTATATAACTTTTCGTAAGATCACTTGAGCTAATTTAAACCATAACAGTCCAGAATTAGCTTCGAAGCACAATAATCACAAAACCTATACGTAGAGACATTTCACACAGAAAGCCAATTCATTCTTTAAAAAACCATCTAAAAGTTCACAAGTCATAACTTTCAAGCGCAAACTCGAAAAATATTATACTTTATGGAGATAGAAAACTAACAAGAAAATCTTCAACTTTCATGAAGATCAATTTCACAAAATCTATCTACTTTAGCCTAGAAAAATCCCCCAATGTTTCAGGTCACAAATCATTCAAAGTTAGAAACAACACTATTAACCCTACACATATTGCCCACTTTCAAGGCAAAATTTAGAACCCTTCAAGTCACAATTGGACAGCACTTCCTTCATAAAAATTCTAACCAAACTTCTCAAGTTTAATTCAAGCCAAACCTCACCTCAATAGCATAACCATATCAAAAGTTATGACCCAAATATTGAAACATACTCACATTCCATTTTCCAGCTTTTACACCTAACTCAACTCCTATCTTTCCAATACCATTTCTACACCAATAAGCATCCAATTTAGTTAAGAAATCAACCAAAATTTCATCAAGACCTTTACTTGAACAAGTAGCCACAAAATGGCAGCACACAAACACAACTTTCTTTCTTTAATAAACACTCATCTAACATCATCAAACTTAATCTAAAACACTTAATTCACATACTACACATGCTATATCATTCATCTTCAATCAATCTTAAATCAACCAAGGAAATAACCTACCCATATACACCAAACACAAGTTCATGCAATTAATGCACAAGGCATCACAATTAATGCATCTAACTACCAATTTAAGAACATAAAACATAATCCTTACCTATCAAGCTTCAGATCTTCAACTCCCCAAACTTTTCCCCAATTCTCTACCTTCCACTCATAGCACTCACACACACGGCAATCAACATTTTAAGGGAGGTAGAAAGCTTAAGCTTGGATTTGTGTACAAGTGAAAAGAAAGCAATTAAGCTAGAAGAGTTTTTATGAACAAATAACAAGTGGAGAAGACTAACGAAGGAGAGGAAGGAAGAACCCACGGATGAGAAGAAAAAAAAACACTCTAAATCACCTTTCACAAGAGAAATTGTTGGATCGGAAAAGAAAACATGCTTTGTTTGGAAAAACGGTAGATTTCAAAACTTTGAAGAAATCATTACTTGTAGCGGAAGCAACAAATCTAAATCAACATGCTAATCCATACATGATATGGTATAAGGATAATAAAATATAAACAAGATCAGGAGTATTACCGACTCCTTCGCTACAGCTTTAAATCCTCGCTGCGTTATCCTCTCCTCTTCGTGTATCTAAATCCTTTCCCTTTGACTCTTTTCCTTTAACAATCTACTTTCTCCTTGTTGTAGTATCCTCAACCAATTAGATTTACCACCTATTCTTCAAGGACAATTAGGTTAACAAAATCCTTTGGTGGGAAAGGAGAAGAAATGTTTGGAGGAGATTTTCTTAGAAGAAGAAGAAGTAAAATTGAAACTCTTTCAATTGGTATTTTCGATTCTCTCTTTTATGAAAGGAGAGAACTTGTAAAGAACATGCAAGAACTCTTTCTTGCCTACCAATTTCGTATATGCATGGATGGAAGGAGAGAGAGGCATCAAATGCATCACTTCTTTCATTAATCACTCATAAAATAGCCAATAAATGAGATTATCTTCATTTATCTTTATGATGGCTATTTGAAAAGACCATAACCTAAAATTCAATACCCAATTTCGGTTTTGCCAAGAGGAAAGAAGGAAGATGGTCCATCTAATGTACATCTTTCATCTTTAATCTAATGAATGCAAATAGGTTACAAGCCAACATTAAAAGACAACCATTAAACCATTTAATGGTAAGTTCATAACTCCATTTAATGATGATTAACTATAATAAAGACCATCTTTATTTAGAATTTTATTGTCAAATGTGTGGTTACACATTTAACCTAGGAATAACCGAAATTGCTATCTTCTTCTTAAAAAAAATTGTTTTAATATAATTAATCTAATTAATTACATTAAACCAAAAACCAAGCCCATTACTAAATGTACATTTAGCCTTTTTTAATTAGACCAAGCCCAAGATTCAATTATGGGCTTCTAATTAACCTCCATTTATATTTCTTACTTAGCTTGATAACCTTCCTTAAAGCCAAGTTGTAACATCCCACCCCCGATGGGAAGGGTAGAATGTTAATTTGGCAAAGGATTAAGAGGGTTTAGGATTTATTTTGCAATGTTCATGCACATCTGATTCAGGAATAGTAAAATTGCAAATGAAAATGACTATACATGCATTCATGACATTTCCCGGTAGTTGTGCCTAAATGAGATTTTATTTTGAAAAATGTGGTTTATGTGCTTGAAAATTTAATTGGAGTGGATTGTTATGTGTTTTATATTTTTGGAAAATTTTAAGAATTTTTCTGGAATTTTTCAGGAAAAATTTCTGGACCAAAAAAGAATCGCCACGCGGTGTACCGATTGGTTTCCGGTATTGAAAATTTCTGCCCAATGGCACTGAAATATTGATAAATAATTTTGGAATTGTAATTAAAGCCATTGGATGGATTAATTAGAGCCTTTGGATGGATTAATTAGAGCCATTGGATGGAATTTTGTCTTTTCCCTCTTTTTACATGCCAAGTGGCATGATGACTCATCTTAACACATTAAATGCTTGTGTTCCACCATTCATCCATGACACTTGCAAATTCAAAGGCCAAAATGAGTTTGTCTTCATGCTCTCCCTCTCTTCATTCTCGTAGCTTTCTCCTTCTTTGCTACTTTGATAATTTTGTCCATCTTTCCTACTTCCTTCTACTTTGTTTTCCCCTCTTTTAGTTCACCTAAAGAGCTTGAAATAAACCTCACCCCTTTTGAGAAGGTGATGATCGTGTGGTGAGGTGTGGAAAAGTAGAAGATTGGTGTATTAGGAGAAGAATTGGAACATTGAAAAACTTGATTAGGTAAGTTGTTGTTTTAAGCTTTAATTATGCATTTAATGAATGAATTGGTAGTTAGATGCATTAAATGGGAATTATTGTGCATGAATTATGATGTATTGTGTATTAATTTCATAAAGCATGGATTGATTATTTGGGTGCAAATGCATGGTGGTTGTTGTTAAGTGAATTAGATTGCCTTTTGACTTGGTTTTGGATTGAGTTTTGTAAGGTGAGATTAATGGAAAAAGTTAGGAAAAGCCAATTGTGTATGCTGCCATTTTTAAGGCTAGGTGCTTAGGTTAAGGTCTTGATAACCTAGTGGCTGAATTCTTGCCTCAATTGGATGCTTGTTGATGTGTAATTGGCATTGGAAGTGATAGAGTATAAGTGTAGGAGCAAAGCTGGAAAATGCAAATTGATCATGGTTTAATGTTTTTGCCATAACTAATTGTGTGGTTAAGCAAATGAGGTGAGGTTTGTGCTAAATTAAACTTTAGATGTTTGGCTTCAATTTCTTGTGAAATAAGTGTTGTCTAATTGTAACTGAAGAGGCTGGATTTCTGCCTTGAAAGTGAACTATACTGGCTGTGTGAACAGTATCCGAATTAGATGACCTGAAACTTTGATGAGTTTTCTAGATTGATTTAGGAGGAATTGGTGAAAATGGTCTTAATGAAAGTTGAAGCCTATCTTGTTAGATTTCAATTGCCACTGATTTTGCAATGTATTGATATGTATGTTGGGAGTTATGAATTGTTGACTATTGATTGGTTATGTGGATTTTGGTGAAACCTAGCCATAAGTGTAGGTTTTGTGAGTATTGTGATTGGAAGCAAATTTAGAGATTTCTGTGGTTTGAATTGGCTCAAGTGATCTCCTGCAAAGTTGTATAGGAAGCAATTATTTTGAAAATGAGATATACTATACTATTTCTGTATATCAGAATTGGGAGTTATGAATTTTCAAAGATTGGACTTAAGTTAGGTCATTGACTAGTGATCAGGGTGGCCACTTACATGACAGGTTTGAGTTTATTGGAGATGGAGTTGGCTGTTAAGCCCTTCATGATAAGTGTATTATTCTGTTTTATCTTTTCATAGGTATAAAGTATGCCATTTTTTGACATTTGTTCAAGAAGTTATGCTTTTTATAAAATTGCTATTCAGTTCAGGTGTTTTCAGTGGGCAGAATCATTCATTAAATTGTTTGACCTACTTTGCAATTGAATTTCATTTCATGTTGTTCATGAAAGTTGTAGGTCACATTCTGATATTTAATTTGGCATAAATATTTTATTTTTTTTATCAAAGGTAATGAGAAGTTATGGATTTTATAAAATGTTGCACTATTTTAACAAAATGTTGCACTGTTTTGAGAGGCATTGTGAAGGCAGTAATTTTGAGTGTATTTTTGACACCCTTAGAGGTGAAATTAGTTTTTGTATCCTTCATGAAACTTGTAGAGCTCTCTTTCCTCTATAAAATAGATACCAAGTTTGTCCAATTTGACGTTTGGAGTAGGGAGTTATGCCCTGTGGAAGTTGGGATGTCGGAGGACGTTTGTTCCAGATCTGCCATTGTAGTAGCGTAAGTCGACTTGCATCCTCAGACAAGTCGACTAGGACATACACAGTAGCATAAGTCGACTAGGATTCTCAGGCAAGTCAACTAGGATCATATATTTTTCCTTATTTTGTTTATAACTTTTCCGTCCGACATCCGATTGACCTGATTCTTGAGGCATCGGATTCGTGAAATATTTACTTTCATTTTATGAGAAATTTGGAATTTTTAGACGGGAAATTGATGTGGGTCCGGGTAATGGTTCTTTGGTCACTATTTTATTTATTTATGGACCTATAGAGGCCCGAATTGAGTAATTTCGGTGCCGTTAGATTTCTAATTTTTAGATGGAATGTTTGTGATGGAAATTTTGGATTAAGGTCGGGAATATCATGAACATGCGTTGTACACCTTTTAATTGTTACATGTGCATCATTAACTAGTTCTGATTGGACAATTAGTAATGGTTATATTCTCTTAATAGTATAGAGGCACAGTTGGAGCGTCGACCGACCGACGGTGTAGAGACTTCCCGGCAATAGCTCAAAAGTTATAGGTGAGTAACCTAGATGGTTCTTTCAGTTATTATATGTCTAATATGGGGAATAATGGTGGGATTAGTGATTGTGTTTGTTTATGACTGGGTTCCGGACACGGATGGTCCGATAAATTGGGAGATTTGACATAGAAGTGTCTTTTGTGTGCTGATTGTCAAATTGCTTGCTATTACTGTGCTTAATTGCGTTGCCTCTACTGTGATAGACTGTTTTATACTGACTGTGATATATTGGGCATATTGCATTTCATACACAAATACATGAATGGATAATAATAGTTGTGACCAGAGTCGCCACTGATACTGAAAAAGACCCTCGAGCTCGAAGGGAGATAATGCATACCCAGAGGGCTCTCCTACTCTCTGACGCCGCGTCATCGCCTCTCGCTTTCTTGTTTAAGCGCTCGGTCACAACACTGTAATAAAATGGGAAAGTGTCATATATGCATTGCATACACATTTTGATTGAATACAGTAAATGGGAAAAAGGCAAGGGTGCATTACACAATTGTGATTTGCTTCTTCTGAACGTGTTATTGTATACACTCTGTAAATTGCTTGAGTGATGCATGAATTGGGCGAACCATCGATAATGGTTCCTCACTGAGTTCGCAAAACTCACCTAAAATTTGCAATTATTTTTCAGGCCTTGAAGAGTACTCTATTAGACACAGGAGTTTGCCTACTGCATGCCAGGGAAAGATAGGGGTCGGGATCAGTTCGCATCTGCATTATTGTCTCATAAAATTGTATTCCGCAATCTCTGTAAAATAATGCTTTATATTTACAGTGGGCCCAATTTGGTTATGGATTTGTGTACATCAAATGGCTACGTTAAATTATTATTGAATGTTTGTAATGACTGAAATTGTTTACAAATTAAAATGGGCTCAAATTGTCTACTGTTTTTTGCGAGTATGAATGTCTTAAAAAAAGAATTTATACTGAGTTTCGTCTGAGTGATGTAGCACGCCACCCTCGCGGGACACGGACTCGGATATCACCATCGATGTCTAGTTCGGGTCACGCGGGAGAGGGGTGTTACATTTAGGTGGTATCAGAGCCCAGAACTACTATCTTATATGGGTTGTTTTTGAAATATGGGTCAAGTTGCATGCATTTAAGTCATGTCATGGCAGATAGTGACAACTGATCCCCAGTCTAGCATATGAGTCACATGCATGAGCATGTACCAGTTGTTTAAGAGGTTAGAAATAGTGAGGAAAATGATGATTTGTTAGAATGTGATAATTGGAAGTTGTGGATATCTTGGAATAAGAAAAAGTGTATGGTTCGATTTGACAAATGAAGATTAAGTGTATTGGTATTGGTGGATATATTATGAAATACTACATCAGTGTTATATTGGGGTATATCCTTAAATATGGGATAGATATGAAGTTATAGTTGTTGATTGATAGAGGAAAATAGAGATATGTTAGAAATGGCAAAATTTCAAGTGTATAACATGGATGAAAATAAAATGTTCTATGATCTAGAGAGGCTACAATTGGGTTTGATTACCGTGATGAGAGTTATGAATAAGGGTTTATACCTTAGAGTCAGAATATGTTAGTGGGAAATCAAGAGTGATTATACATCTATGATTCTGACTTAATTGTGAACATACAAGGGTTTGATGAAATAGTTGTCAAGGTTCAGTTGATTTGCCTATGTGAACGTACATCTGATAATGGGAGCACCATGGCTAGCGAGTTAGTGGATAATTGCTAGTCATAGTTCTTATAATTTAAAGTTCAATATGAGTTAGAATAAGAAGTGAAAGTGCTTATAGTGATCAATTGGGAATGAATTGAGATTGTTATAAGAAAATAATAATTAAAAAAAGGATATGATCATGGCATAATCCTCACGATCGAGGACAGGTGCAAAAAGGGAAGTGTTGTCAAAAATCAAATGAGATCAAGGTATCTTAGTGTAAGTGACTAATTGGTGAGTTGCCCTACATCTGTCTCTCGATAAGTTATAATGGTTTTGATGGTATATACTTCACTAAACCTTATTAAAAAGGATGTTCTAATTATATGAGTTATGGCATAAATTGATCTTCAAGGGATATTATGAATAGCTAAAATTGATTCCCTAAGGCATTGAGAATGACTGACAAGAAATGGTGACGACTATCAATGAAAGGACAAATCTGAGATAAATTTGAAATGAATTAAAAGTCATTGTGGGAGTCCTAATCCTAGTGGAGACTCTAGCGTAAGAGATAGAATCTTCTACTGAGAAGGTATGCACTATGTTAATGTAAAGAATCCGACTATGTAATAGGATTATTGAACATTAAAGAGATATTAGTTGTGAATATGAGGAGAATATCGGTTCACGAATATTTTGTGTAATTATGTTCGTGAAGTACAAAGTGGATTTGTTGAATGTGTTATCAAACCAGGGAGTAAGGATTTCAAATAAATTGAGGAATGTGGAGAGTGTAAAGGAACTGACGTTAGCACACATCAATGTGAAACTGAGAAAAACATAGGAGAATTTTTCCTCATTGGGAAAATCAGATACTTAAAGAGTCAGGAAAATCAATCATGGGTATAAGGAATTTTGGGTTGTAATTGTCAGAGATAACAATGCCCCCGACAGTATTATATTACTGAAGAGTAAAGTGTCTCAATTGTGTTTAATTGGGATAGTGACTATGACCATTAATGATATTTTTAATGTATATGAAAAGTGGAGAAAGATATTTTGCATAGATGGGGAAATCTTTTATATCATGAAAGCTTTATAAAAGTGAATCTTAGCTTGATCAAATAAATTGTGAATGAATTAGTATTCGAACATGGCACATTGGAAGACTTAATGACAATAGAGGTGTTGATAAAATACGAAATTGCAAGGGATATATATATATGGGATTTGGAATTATTTAGAACTAGCTGTATGTTGGATACGTCTAGAAGTTGTTAAAGATTTTCTGGTCTTAGCCCTTGACAAAAATGTTTGAGGAAAAACGTGTGAATCGTATGACTGATGAATGTAAAAAGAGACATATTGAGAAATTTACAACTCGAGTATTGATTGTATCGCTCTAATTTGGAGATTTTACAATATTTAACGAAGTGTCCCAGTAAAGGTTATGATGCAATCTGTTGAAATAGTGTAAAGTGGTTCTATGTACATAGGGACAAGTATAACCTCATGGGCTGCATTGTGATTGATGATTTGAAATTTATTATACTGGGTATTACTTTGAAAGTTTGGAGACACTATTCGTACATAAACATTTTGGATATATCTATGAGTATGTAAATCGATAACGGTTAAGATATTTCAGGAATTTGAAAGAATTGAAAAGGATTATGCAATTGAGTATTTCAAAATTAAGCTAGTGATGCAATTTAATGTATTGAATAGAAAATTCAATGGCAGAAGATCACAATTTAGGCGATAAGGTTATTAAACCTAGTGTAACACTGAGTGCAAATTGTCGAGCTAACAAGGGGTTAGTAGCTATTAGATTTCCAAATCAGCTGTGTATAAAAAGGGTTGGCAAAGTCCAAATTGAGGATTTAGAATATGCAGACCTTATCGAAGAATTGAAAATGAATTCAACTTTTGAAAAAAATGATATTTATGACTGGATTAAGAAGTATGTGTAATACTCACTAGAGAAATTGTTAGAGGAAACACAAGGAACAATTGAAGCTTTATGTTCTAGTAAGAATACATTGAAAGAGTAATTAAAGGTTTAGAATGTAAAATCGAATGATTATATGTGTGAATAACCAACAGACTTGACTGCTGGAGACAAATGTAAAACTGATATTTTTGGAGTTCATTGGGACATAAGATTGATGTATCGTTCAGAACGATTGTGGGCATGACAATCGTTATATTGGTGACACCAGTCGAATAGTGTATAAGGGGTCTTACAGCCGAAAAGGAGTCGTTTACCCGTATATTACAGTGAACAGGGCTTTAAAATAGTTGAAGGCCATGATTGATTTGAGATAATGTTGATAAGTGAAATGAATCTGTAATAGGGGTTAAGTAATCCAAGTTAATGGCAATGAATCGAGTTGATTAATATTGAGGTTATAGAATCTTATGAGATTAGTGTTTTAACACTAAAGAGATGTAATCTA
Source organism: Erythroxylum novogranatense (assembly GCA_029891385.1). Lineage (NCBI taxonomy): Eukaryota > Viridiplantae > Streptophyta > Magnoliopsida > Malpighiales > Erythroxylaceae > Erythroxylum > Erythroxylum novogranatense. The sequence goes on from CM057225.1 coordinate 75,324,536, forward strand.
ATAAGTGATAAATGAAATACTTTGAAGTGTATCACCTCGGCCAAGATACACTTAGATGGAGATAAAGGAGTAAATAAGGGAAACTAAATTCGACATAAATTGGTCTATATGCAACTATGGTGTGAGGAGAACTAAGGATTGGTAAATTGGTATAAAACATAAAAGATGTTTCGGATTCACACAGTGTTACATGGATAAGGTTAGGAAATAGTGTTATGATCGACATATATGTGTTATTGATGCCGAGAGTGATGAATCATGAGGAAACAGTTATGACAGTGTGGTAATTGAAGAAAGTAAAAGGGTAATTGATTGCATTGACTATAGTCAATTGACAGAAAGTATTCGAGTAATGGAGTAAATGGGAAACAGAGAAGTAATGAACAAAATAACTTCCCTGCCTTTCTGATCAATCATATAAGAATTTCGGGGACGAAATTTTTATTAGGAGGGGGGAGTTGTAACATCCCACCCCCGATGGGAAGGGTAGAATGATAATTTGGCAAAGGATTAAGAGGGTTTAGGATTTATTTTGCAATGTTCATGCACATCTGATTCAGGAATAGTGAAATTGCACATGAAAATGACTATACATGCATTCATGACATTTTCCGGTAGTTGTGCCTAAATGGGATTTTATTTTGGAAAATGTGGTTTATGGGCTTGAAAATTTAATTGGAGTGGATTGTTATGTGTTTTATATTTTTGGAAAATTTTAAGAATTTTTCAAGAATTTTTCGAGAAAAATTTTTGGACCGAAAAAAAATCGCCACGCGGTGTACCGATTGGTTTCTGATACTGAAAATTTCTACCCAACGACACTGAAATATTGGATAAATAATTTTGAAATTGTAATTAGTGCCATTGGATGGATTAATTAGAGCCTTTGGATGGATTAATTAAAGCCATTGGATGGAATTTTGTCTTTTTCCTCTTTTTACATGCCAACTGGCATGATGACTCACCTTAACACATTAAATGCTTGTGTTCCACCATTCATCCACGACACTTGCAAATTCAAAGGCCAAAATGAGTTTGTCTTCATGCTCTCCCTCTCTTCATTCTCGTAGCTTCCTCCTTCTTTGCTACTTTGATAATTTTGTCCATCTTTCCTAATTCCTTCTACTTTGTTTTCCCCTCTTTTAGTTCACCTAAAGAGCTTGACATAAACCTCACCCCTTTTGAGAAGGTGATGATCATGTGGTGAGGTGTGGAAAAGTAAAAGATTGGTGTATTAGGAGAAGAATTGGAACATTGAAAAACTTGATTAGGTAAGTTGTTTTAAGCTTTAATTATGCCTTTAATGAATGAATTGGTAGTTAGATGCATTAAATGGGAATTATTGTGCATGAATTATGATGTATTGTGTATAACTTTCATAAAGCATGGATTGATTATTTGGGTGCAAATGATTGGTGGTTGTTGTTAAGTGAATTAGATTGCTTTTTGACTTAGTTTTGGATTGAGTTTTGTAAGGTGAGATTAATGGAAAAAGTTAGGAAAAGCCAATTGTGTATGCTGCCATTTTTAAGGCTAGGTGCTTAGGTTAAGGTCTTGATAACCTAGTGGCTGAATTCTTGCCTCAATTGGATGCTTGTTGATGTGTAATTGGCATTGGAAGTGATAGAGTATAAGTGTAGGAGCAAAGCTAGAAAATGCAAATTGATCATGGTTTAATGTTTTTGCCATAACTAATTGTGTCGTTAAGAAAATGAGGTGAAGTTTGTGCTAAATTAAACTTTAGATGTTTGGCTTCAATTTCTTGTGAAATAAGTGTTCTCTAATTGTAACTTGAAGAGGCTGAATTTCTGCCTTGAAAGTGAACTATACTGGCTGTGTGAACAGTATCCGAATTAGATGACCTAAAACTTTGATGAGTTTTCTAGATTGATTTAGGAAGAATTGGTGAAAATGGTCTAAATGAAAGTTGAAGCCTATCTTGTTAGATTTCCATTGCCACTAATTTTGCAATTTTTAGATATGTATGTTGGGAGTTATGAATTGTTGTCTATTGACTGGTTATGTGCATTTTGGTGAAACCTAGCCATAAGTGTAGGTTTTGTGAGTATTGTGATTGGAAGCAAATTTAGAGATTTCTGTGGTTTGAATTAGCTCAAGTGATCTCCTGGAAAGTTGTAGAGGAAACAATTATTTTGAAAATGAGATATACTATACTATTTCTGGATATCAGAATTGGGAGTTATGAATTTTCAAAGATTGGACTTAAGTTAGGTCATTGACTAGTGGTCAGGGTGGCCACTTGCATGACAGGTTTGAGTTTGTTGGAGATGGGATTGGCTATTAAGCCCTTCATGAGAAGTGTATTATTCTGTTTTATCTTTTCATAGGTATAAAGTATGCAATTTTTTGACATTTGTGCAAGAAGTTATGCTTTTTATAAAATTACTGTTCAGTTCAGGTATTTTCAGTGGGCAGAATCATTCATTGAATTGTTTGACCTACTTAGCAATTGAATTTGATTTAATGTTGTTCATGAAAGTTGTAGGTCACATTCTGATATTTCATTTGGAATAAATCTTGTAATTTTTTTTAGCAAAGGTAATGATAAGTTATGGATTTTATAAAATGTTGCACTGTTTTGACAAAATGTTGCACTGTTTTGAGAGGCATTGTGAAGGCTGTAACTTTGAGTGTATTTTTGACACCCTTAGAGGTGAAATTAGTTTTTGTGTCCTTCATGAAACTTGTAGAGCTCTCTTTTCTCTATAAAATAAATACCAAGTTTGTCCAATTTGAAGTTTGGAGTAGGGAGTTATGCCTTGTGAAAGTTGGGAAGTCGGAGGACGTTTGTTCCAGATCTGCCAATGTAGTAGCGTAAGTCGACTTGCATCCTTAGACAAGTCGACTAGGATATACACAGTAGCATAAGTTGACTAGGATTCTCAGGCAAGTCGACTAAGATCATATATTTTTTCTTCTTTTGCTTATAACTTTTCTGTCCTACATCCGATTGACCTGATTCTTGAGGCATCTGATTCGTGAAATATTTACTTTTATTTTATGAGAAATTGGGAATTTTTGGACGGGAAATTGACGTGGTTCCGGGTAATGGTTCTTTGGTCACTGTTTTATTTATTTATGGACCTATAGAGGCCCGAATTGAGTAATTTCGGTGCCGTTAGATTTCTAATTTTTAGGTGGAATGTTTGTGATGGAAATTTTGGATTAAGGCCGAGAATATCATGAACATGCATTGTACACCTTTTAATTGTTGCATGTGCGTCATTAACTAGTTCTGATTGGACAATTAGTAATGGTTATATTTTCTGATTAGTATAGAGGCACAGTTGGAGTGTCGACCGACCGACGGTGCAAAGACTTCCCAGCAATAGCTCGGAAGTTATTGGTGAGTAACCTAGATGGTTCTTTCAATTATTATATGTCTAATGTGGGGAATAATGGTGGGATTAGTGATTGTGTTTGTTTATGACTGGGTTCCGGACACGGATGGTCCGATGAATTTGGAGATTTGACATAGAAGTGTCCTTTGTGTGCTGATTGTCAAATTGCTTGCTATTACTGTGCTTAATTGCGTTGCCTCTACTGTGACAGACTGTTTTATGCTGACTATGATATATTGGGTATATTGCATTTCATACACAAATACATGAACGGATAATAATAGTTGTGACCAGAGTCGCCACTTATACTGAAAAAGAGCCTCGAGCTCGAAGGGAGATAGTGCATACCCAGAGGGCTCTCCTACTCCCTAGACGCATCTACTGCCTACTGTTTACTGTTTAAGCGCTCGGTCACAACACTGTAATAAAATGAAAAAGTGTCAAATATGCATTGCATACACATTTTGATTGAATACAGTAAATGGGAAAAAGGCAAGGTGCATTACATAATTGTGATTCGCTTCTTCTGACCGTGTTATTGTATACACTCTGTAAATTGCTTGAGTGATGCATGAATTGGGCGAACTATCGATGATGGTTCCTCCCTGAGTTCGCAAAACTCACCCAAAATTTGCAATTATTTTTCAGGCCTTGAAGAGTACTCCGTTAGACACGGGAGTATGCCTACTGCATGCCAGGGAAAGATAGGGGTCGGAATCAGTTCGCATCTGTATTAGTGTCTCATAAACTTGTATTCCGCAATCTCTGTAAAATAATGCTTTGTATTTACAGTGGGCCCACTTTGGTTGTGGATTTGTGTACATCAAATGGCTACGTTAAATTATTATTGAATGTTTGTAATGACTGAAATTTTTACAAATTAACGTGGGCTCAAATTGTCTACTGTTTTTCGCGCGTATGAACGTCTTTAAAAGAAATTTATACTGAGTTTCGTCTGAGTGATGTAGCACGCCACCCTCGCGGGGCACGGACTCGGATATCACCATCGATGTCAGGTTTGGGTCACGCGGGAGAGGGGTGTTACACAAGTGGGGAATCTTATTGGACCTTGATAATTCAAGCTCCAATAAGCCCAGAATTAATTCAATCTCATTGGAATTAATTCTAGCTTATTAACTAAATGTCATTCCACTAAAGACAATTAGTTGAACTCTTGAATTATTAAATATTATGAGAATATGTCCAATTGCAAACCCTATTTAGAACCTTATTATAGCCATCCGCACAACAAAGGGTAAAATTACCGTTTTGCCCTTATGTTGGTTTTTCCTTCTAGATCTCTCATTTTACTTTATATGGTGATTAACACATAAGATCTCATCTCAGTGTTAAGACTTGATGGGTAGCTAGTCCATCAAACTCTGGCGCCAGCTTAATCACCAAATCTCCTTAAAACATCTGAAGAGATGATAACACTATAAACTCTTCATTTGAGTGAATGTTCCACGATACATGTTTCAATTAATAATTCTAACATGCAGACAATCGGATTAATACTATGTAAAAATCCATTCCGATCATATCAAGAATTATAATGAAACATATATGAGTTCACCACTCATCAAGATTATGGTTCATAATAGCGAATGCTTAAGTTGTATGTTTTAAGATTAAAGTAACTACCACTTTATTCTTGAAAATGTACTTGATTCGATTCATTTAATAGTGCCATTATCGATAGTCAACTACTATCATGATATGAAACTCATCATTCCTCAAGTAAACTCCTTTACTTATATGGAGATAAATCGCAACACTACGCCTAAACCATAATTAAGCGACCAACTTGATTATTCAACTGTGAATCAATTAATTGATTATAATAATATACATGTTTCCCATACATCTCTATGTATATGTATATTACTTACAAAAGAATCTTGGTACCTTATGACCAGATATATAATTCTCATACAGATAAAACCAAACTCTTTTGTTTTATTAATAATAAATATTTTCATTACAAAACTGTAACTGAAGAACATAAAGTTACATGTAAATACACTTGCTTTCCAGGGCACTATATTTACATAACTCCAATAGAAATGTCGTGAGTGGCTTGCAAAAGTTAGGTTAATAATATAAAAAACCAAGTTTAAGACCTAAGTAGGCAAGTGACAAGTGTCACTTGCCACTTGTCTTGTTTTTAAGCACTCATTTATTACCTTTCCAATAACAATTCAATTTCTACTCCAATTTTTCCCCACAATTCCAATGGCTCGAAGCAATAATTCCTAAAATCATGTATCAAATTTTCTAGTGCCATTGGATAGTCATTTCCAGTACCGAAAATCCAATCAGTCGGCCACTTGGTAATTTTTTTTCCGATCCAGAAATTTTTCTGAAATTTTCCAAAAAAATTTCTAAAATTCTCCAAAAATACAAAACTCACAAAAACCCACTCCAATTAAATTTTCAAGCACTAAAATCCTATTTTTCAAAAAAATCACATTTATAAACGCATATGCCGGAAAATGTCATGAATGCATGTACAGTCATGTGCATGTGCAAAAATTTCTATTCATGTATATATGGAGGCCATATTATGCATGATCATGCCAAGATAAGTTTACACACTCATAACCCATTCCAAATTACTGTTTCACCATGGCTTTATCCAAATTTTCCCTCAGGAAGCATATAGAGGCCCATTTATTGCATGATGTAAACTTGTACCCTTCATAGTGAAGATCCTCCACTTCCAAACATTCTACACATTCTTTAAAATCCTTTGTGAAGTTCCTAAAGGTAAATTTACCGTCATCTTTAGACCTATATAATGTTGCATTGAAGTCTTCATATACTAACTAGGGAACACTATAGGTTGGCTTAAGTCTCCTTAATCTTTCCCATAGCATGTTTCTTTAAAATTTTAGGTTAGAGCCGTATATAATGGAAGTCATAAATTTGTTGCTTGCCCTTAGAAATTAAATGGTCGCATGAATTGCTTATCATACATATCCAGTTCCTCCACTTTAACAAGATTTTCATCATAGTCCAAAATAATCCTTCCAAGGAAGTGATATTGATGATTAGATATAAAATTGCAATTTCTTCCTAAACACCTTAACTTATTCATATTTTCATATCTAATCTTTGTTTCCAAAAGACCTAAAAACATTGCTTGTTATCTATTGTCAAAATCCTTTAGAGCTTGAACCTTCTTGGGGCAATTTAAGCGACAAATATTCAAAATAAGCAAGGTCATATGAGTAAAGATTTACCTTTGGGGCCTTTGTTTTTATTGCCCTTTATTGTCTTTCTTCCTTTAAAATTTTTAGAATCCAGCAAGATACAAGTAAAGATTTACAATTCTAGCAACATACAAGTTTTAGAATCCAGATCTTGGCAAGCCAAAGGTCAAGTGGTGGAAACTATTAATTGCCTAGTATCACAAAGAGAAGAGATAAAACCATCTCAACTCGAGGTGTACCCAAAGGACCTTAGTGCAGAGACCTTACAGAGTGAAAAGGAGCTTAAGAATATTGAGAGGACTACCCAAGGAATTGTTAGTGAAGAAGAACTGGAGAAGGAGCTCGAAGGAGACATGGATATATCATTTACCTCGACGAAGAGTACTAAGTCTATAATTATAGTTGAAACTAACTCTTCACCTTTACCTAACATATTAGAGAAAGTAAACGAGGAGAAAAAGGGTGAAGAGACATTGGAGATATTTCAAAAGTGCGAGGACTCAATAGAGATTAGAAATTTGAAGATAGGCAAGCCAATGTATGTGAATGATCATCAATTAAGGCCCTATCCTGAAGAACCTCAAGTGGAGGAAGTGCATGTGACACTTGAAGATCACAACTTTGTCACGTGATGAGGAAAAAAGGGAGTCAAGCCAACAACTATAAACAAAGTTGTTGTTTGGGAGGCAACCCAAAGGAAGTTTATTTCTTTTTCTTTACATTTTCACATTTGTTTCTTATATGCATATGTGTTTTTAAGTTTGTTTATTTTTAAATGCTTTTAATTTTTCAAACAAAAAAAGAGAGAGAATCAAACAAACAAACAATTTCTCTTTTTCTATTACTTCTAGGATTATAATGTCATAATTAGAGAGTGAATTGACCAAAAAAATCATGGAAACTTAAACATGTACTTTTACTCTTTTGATTGGTTAATATGCATTATCTCTAAAAGATTAGTGACTAGTGGTAGACACAAGCCCGTGAGATTTTGAGGCTTTATAGACTGACACATACATATCAATCTCATTGTCTTTTGTTTATGTGTGACCTTGATGACATGTACATCCTAACTTTTTGATTTTCTATTCAAGGCCAAATTTTTATCACAAGCATTAATATGGAAATGATATAGGCATTCTTTGTTTTACAAGTTACATTAGCCAAATAACCTACCTATTGGTATGAATTTTCCCTTTGTTAGGCCCCCTTGAGCTTTATTAGTCTTTCTTTTTGTGCTAACCACATTACATGGTTTAAACCTAACCAAATGTCCTACCAAAGTCATAAAACTAGTGGAGCATTTGTGGTTGTTGATGATTGTGGATGCATAAGAGTATAAGTATGGGCCATGGGGGCATACATATGTGCAAGTTGGTTATAATCATTGAAATGTCATTTTATGGCTTGTCAACGGATTTTAAGGTTGATGTAGCTTCTGTCAATTCTTAAATGAGAAAAAGGAAAATAAAAAGAAAAAATGTTTAAATAAATGTATCAAGGAGAAAGTGCAATTGTTTTGAAAAGTTATTCATGATTAGTTTCTCCTCCTAAATTTATATTGAATGGTTAATTTGAGTATGTTGCATGTGAGGTAAATGTTGTTTTGGAAGGGGCACCCGTTGTAGTTTTGGTGTGCTATTATCATCAATTTTTATGAGTGATCCCTTCTAATTAATTATGCTTCCTGTGGTATAGTCTGAAAGTTTGAATTTGAGCTATGAAATATAGTTGTTGCATTCATTATAGCTAATGGTACCTAGTTTTGAATGAATGTTAACTTGTGCACTTAATGTTTCATTGAGAGTTACTTTTGCTTCACTAGTTACGATGGCTTTTATGCTACATTATCCAAATACATCTTACATTACCTTTTCCCACATTACAACCTTACAAAAGTCCTTTGATTCATGATTGTGCATTTGAATCTTAGTGGTGGAGAAATGAAAAGATATGCAAAGTTGTGAAATGTCATGATCATGAATGGTGTTTGAGTGTACCCATGAATTTATCTTACTTAAACACATTTTATCAAGTACACCTCTAGACTGTTCAATTTCTAAAAGTGATTATTATTGATTGATCATAAGTAGAAGAATTGAATGTTGAGTTCTTGCTATATTTTTTTAAAAGTTATTCCTCTTTGTTTTAAGACTATTTACTCTTGGGGAATATGGAACTGGGCAAGTGTTTTGGGTTTGTGACCTTGATTGTAATGTTTTGCCTAAGGACAGTTAAAAGCTAACTGTGGGAGAAATTGATACATGCTTTATTGATTATACATTTATTCCATAACACTTAGTGATTAATGTTTTAAAATGCTTAAGACATTCACTTTAGTTCATTTTTGGTTTTAGTTACAATTTGGAAGCGAAAGAGCTAAAATGAGTCAAAAGCATAATCTTTGAACTGTCTTCTTAAGATTCACACTCACTTTTCTTTATAGAACAAGAAGGAGAAGGATTAGAGTAAATATGAGACAAGGAAATGCATAAAATGAAGATTATAAGTCATGGACATAAGTATTGCAAATCACGGCCATGACTTAAGTTATCATGGTCGTGACCTTCATCTTTCATATCTATGACATAAGTTGTCATGGTCGTGACATACTTGCATGGGCGTGACACTCCATGTCATGTCTATGAATCAAATGCACGCCTGTGATCACCAAGTCACGTCCATGACATTTAATCAACTGTCCTGAACCCTAGTTTTTATTATAAATGTAAAATTTTGTGAAGGTAGAAGGCATGAAATGCTTTATGGAGTGATGTCTTAGTTTTGTAATAGAAGAAGGGGCAAACCTCTCATCTTTTAGAGATCCATTGAGAGATAAGCTTCCTAACACTGGTTTAGAGGGAATATTAACATCGAACAACTCGGTTAAGCATTCTCTCTTTGTACTAGGAATTGTTTAAGTTATCATATGCTTATGGATTTGGGTTTTCATGTATGAATGATCGTATTCTCGTTATAGTTAGATTGTTTATGTATGAACCCATTGCTATAATCTTGAACACAATCCGTAATTGTTATGTTTGAATATTGTTAGAATCTTCAATGTGATATGTAATTGTTATGTTGAGATTAATTTATAGCAACTAATGGCTTCAAATCATTAGGGATACAATTTGTAATTTGTATGTTTCTGATTGATGTCGAATCATTAGGGATAACATAACCTAGGTTAAATGACTAGATTGTAAGTGGTTTTTTCCTTAATTAATATATTTTCCTAAATTATAATGCGACTATCCAATTAAATTTAGAGAGCTTGTTATAGGTTGTTTGATAGCTAGGTTTAGTTGAAGAGCTCGTTTTAATTGAACACGACCTAAGAAAAAACTAGAGTTAATAGAGCTTATCGTTAACCTACGATTAATAGTTGCTATAAGAGATATGAGAACAATAATTCAACGAAGTATGTTTAATTGAATGTAGGTCGAGATAAACCAATGACGGGTCGAGTGATGCCTTGTGCAGCATTAAACTGTAGCCTTATGAAATTTATAAAGGTTCTCTACTGGTCTCTATGATTGTATTCTTCTACCATTGTTCTTTCTATCTCTTCTTAGCGTCTAGCTCTTCGGATTTCTCTTTCTTGTCTTGTGATGTCAAGAGCTAGAATTTCTTTCATCTCTCTTAAACTCTGAGTAATTATTACGCTCATGTAATCGCAAGGACATAAGAATGACACAAATTCCCTAAATCAAAGAATTAAAATAGTCCTAATGTTAAATCCCCAACAATGCTGTCAAAAAACTTATTGAATAAGTTTTATATAATAATAAAACTCTCAATACACCATAAGTATAGTACAAAAGATTATCGTTCCCACGAGGATTATGTAAGAGTTAATAATTTGAACCTAACTTTGTATAAGGTATTCAAAAATTGATTTAAAAAAAAGTAAGTGACATAAATTAAAATAGAATAATAAACGAAACAAATAAACAGTGAGTTGTCAATTAAAATTAGGATTTTGATTAACATGAAATAATTAGGAGTTATATTTTCCTTATTTTATTTCCTTTATTTTTTTATTCAACTTATGTGTTTGATCTTAGATTTTATAAGGTTTTGATTGTTGTTGGACCTCGTTTCTGGAGCCCAACATCGGACATGGGATCGTAAAACTTGAACGTGGAGGGAGGCTTGGAAATTTCAAATTTTAAAAGAAAACTCCCTCGAAAGCAAAGGCGAGCATCGTCGCGGCGAAGCCATGCAAGAAAATCCCCTGGACCCCTCGGGATTTTTACGCTGCGGCAAACGATTTAACTTTTTCCACGAAGAACCTACATTTGTATTTTCGCTGCGACGAACACACCACGCCAGTGAAAATAAAGAGCTTTGGGTTAATTATGCCGCGGCGAACCATTGGATTTGTTGCGGCGAAAATCCTGAAACAAAACCAAAAACCTAAAATTGGCATACCTCATTTAATGCAACTTAAACTTTTTAACTACTTAACCCCAACATTAACTCTAGTGAATGCAACCATAAATTTCCCAACAATCATCCTCAATTCAAAACCAAAACAAATTGAACTTATACATAATCACATGAAAATTTCCAAAATCTGAATACTTTGCAAAAACATGAAAAATGATAGACAACTCCAAACATACATTTCATTAATATTTAAAAGGAGAGTTTTACAAAGCTTTAATGGGCATTTCAAGCCACATTACATCATAATCCCAAAAATACATAGCTTGCAAAAGGTAGAATTTCTCAAAATGCAATTAAAACTTTGTTTTACAATAACTAACTTCAAAAACAAAATAAATCTAGTTGGAGTGATGCCTTGGATCTTGACTACTCAATCTCTCACTCTTCACCTATATATGGGATGGAATGGGAGGGAGTGAGCTTAAAGCTCGTGGGTAACAGATTTATAATCGAGAAATAAGCAAAAATCATTTTCAAAAACTCATTGCCATTATGCATTTTCAAAACCAAAGTAATTTCATATGCAAATATCATTAAACACTTCATAAACAATTTTAAATCATGTATGCATCAAACTTGTCAACAAATCAAAAGCACATAAGCACATCAAAATGATTTGGGTTCATGACGCACTACACATTCCCATATAATGATCCTGTGTAGCCGTAAATTCTTAAGAGAGTCCTTAAGGGAGCTCCATGCCACTAACGGGCAGGCGAGAGAAGCCTATACTTGGGTCAAAGTACACGTGACGGTTCTTGAGGGACTACCACAAACTCACATAACACATAGATTTCAAAATTTTGTAAACTTGTTGCCCAAAATGACACATTTTCTTGAAAACTTGCTTCTCATATACTTGATATATTTTGGAAACCATTTTTGAAAACATGATTTCACAAACATCTATCTTTTCAAAGAGAAATCCTTTTCCAAATCTTTTCATCAATCATCAACACAATTCATGTAAACATATAACAATTTCACAATACAATCAAGAAGCCAATAAATGCAACATCTATGATGCAATTGAAACCATTAAGCTTGCTTGATTTAAAGAAAACAATGAGTGGTTTATTTACTCTATTATAAATATGTACCCATCTTGAATTCCTTGCTTAAATCTTGCTCAAAGATGTCCTTCCTCTTGCTCCACTTGTCTCCCTTGCCCCACTTGATTTCCTTAAACAATAACCAAAATTCCATTCAATTAGATTCAGGAATCGGAAAGTCATACCTAAAAAATTTGGACTATTTCTACAGTTGAAACAAAAAAAATCTATACTTAACTTCCCTCCAAATTTTGAGATTCTTAGTGTAACATCCCACCCCCGAAGGGAAGGGTAAAATAGTAATTTGGTCAGGGGTGAGAGTGAATAGGACTGATTTGGCATTTTTATGCATACTGGTATTTGTGAACAGTGAATCTTTGCACATGAAAAATAACTGTACATGCATTCATGACATTCCCGGTATTGTGCCTAAATGGGATTTTATTTTGGAAAATGTGGTTTATGGGATTGAAAATTTAATTGGAGTGGATTGTTATGTGTTTTTATATTTTTGGGAAAATTTAATAATTTTTCTGGATTTTTTTCCAGAAAAAATTTCCGGACCAGAAAAATCGCCACGCGGTGGACCGATTGGTTTTCGACACTGGAAATTTTTGCCCAATGGCACTGAAATATTGGATAAATAAATTGGAGGGATTAATTAGAGCCATTGGATGGATTAATTAGAGTCATTGGATAGATTAATTAGAGCCATTGGATGGAGCTTGTCTTTTTCTCCTATTTCATGTCAAGTGGCATGATGAGTCGTCCTTCCACAAGTTGCATTCTCGACACTTCTAGTTGGGGAGGAAAAACAAAAGTGTTTTGGTGAGTCTTCTTCTTCTCCTTCGTGTCTCCTCCCTTGAATTCTCCATATGTTCTAGCCAAAAAAACTTTGCTCTTCATCTTGCTTCTAAGAGCCTAACCTAGCTTCCCTTGCAAAGTGATGATGATGATGATGATTGTGTAGTGGAAAGAATTAGAGAGGATTGTGAGATTGTGAAGTCTAGAAGAGTGGAAGCTTGCTTAAGGTAAATCATATGTTTATATGATGGTTTTATAGTTGCTTGTGATGTTACTTAAGGTTAATTGCATGGCTAAGTTGAACAAAAATGATGATTAACTTGAGTTCGGATGGTTTGAGATTGCAAAGACAGATTCGTGGCTCCACTTGTTTAATTTTTTTGAGCTGTTTAACTTTCGAATCTAGAGAAACTCAAAACATAGAAGTTGTAGAAATAGAGGTCTACTATTTTAGGGTGAGCCAAATGAGAGTAATAGGCCCCTAATTGAATCGGGTTCAGAACACCAGCGAGATTGAAAGCGACATTGAACTAAGACCTGAAAGTTAATTGTTTGAGGACCTTAGAGTTGGAATTGGATGATGAGCTCTTCTTATGAAATGTTCAAGAATGTGTCATTTAAGATCTGTAGAGAGGAAATTTTAATTTGATAAGGATTCTGCTAGTTATGTCTGAATAAGTGAAGGTTGTTCCTAACCTTTGTGATACAGAAGAGAACAGAAACAGGTCAGGTGTGTAAAAATCATAATAAATCCAATTTATATTATTTTGGAACCAGATTTGGATATGTGATATCCATATGAGTTTATGAAAAATGAAACTTTGAATCACCTTAATTGGATGTGAAATGAATGAGTTATAAGGTTTTAAGTCGGACAGGGTCCAACCTGTGACTGCATGTTAAAGCTGATTGTTAATGGAAGATTTGAATGTCCTTAATGACCGAATTAGACCATGGTTATAAAAGAATAAATGTAAAGTTATGTGTTAATTAGAGGTCTGGAAAGTTTGAAAAACATTTTACCTATGTATAGGGAGTTATGAATTGTTAACTATTTACTGGTTATGTGCATTTTGGTGAAACCCAACCATGAGTGTAGGTTTTGTGAGTATTGTGATTGAAAGATAAATTAGAGATTTTTGCGATTCGAATTGGCTCAAGTGATCTTCTGGAAAGTTGTAGAGGAAGTAATTAACTTGAAAATTAGATATAGCATGTCAATTTTGTATGTCATAATTGGGAGTTATGAATTTTCAAAGACTGGACCTAAGTTAGGTCGTTGACTAGTGATCAGGGCAGCCTCTTGCAAGACAGTTTTGAGTTTGTTAGAGGTGGAATTGACTATTAAGGCCTTCATGAGAAGTGTCATATTCTGTTTGATCTTTTCATAGGTATAAAGTATGCAATTTTTTGACATATGTGTAAGAAGTTATGCTTTTTATAACATTTCTATTCAGTTCAGGTGTTTTCGGTGGGTAGAATCATTCATTGAATTGTTTGACCTACTTAGCAATTGAATTTGATTTCATGTTGTTCACGAAAGTTGTAGGTCACATTTGGATCTTTCATTTGGCATACATCTTGTAATTTTTAGCAAAGGGAATGAGAAGTTATGGATTTTACAAAATGTTGTACTGTTTGGACAAAATGTTGCACTGTTCTAAGAGGCTTTGTGAAGGTAGTAACTTTGAGTGTATTTTTGACACCCTTATAGGGGAAATTAGTTTTTATGTCCTTCATAAAATTTGTAGAGCTCCCTCTTCTCTATAAAATAGACACCAAATTTGTCCAATTTGGAGTTCGGAGCAAGGAGTTATGACTTGCGAAAGTTGGGATGTCGGCAAAAAGAAAGAATAAAGCTTCCAGTCGACTACAAACTGCACTAGTCGACTAGGACATGCATTTTTCCTGCACTAGTCGACTACAACCTTTGACTAGTCGACTAGGATGTTTATTTTCCTGAAACTGACCTTTCTCCACTCTTTTGCTTATAGTTTTTCCGTCCGACGTCCGATTGACTTGATTCTTGAGGCATCGGATTCGTGAAACATTGAATTTCATTTTATGAGAAATTGGGAATTTTTGGACGGGAAATTGACGTGGGTCCGGGTAATGGTCCTCTGGTCACTGTTTTGTTTATTTTTGGTCCTATAGAGGCCCGAATTGAGTAATTTTGGTGCCGTTAGATTTCTAATTATTAGACAGAATTTTTGTGATGGAAAATTTTGGATTAGGGCCGGGAATATCATGACCATGCATTGTGCACCTTCTAATTGCTACATGTGCAACATTAAATAGTTCTGATTGAGCAATTGGTAATATTTATATTTTGTAAATGTTATAGAGGCACTTTTGGAGCGTCGATCCACCGATGCTACTAAGACTTCCAGGTATTAGCTCGGAAGTACAGGTGAGTAACCTAGATGATTCATTCAATTATTATATGTCCAATGTGGGGAATAATGGAGGGATTAAGCTTGTGTTTTTGTTTATGCCTGGATTCCGGACAGATGGTCCGATGAATTGGGAGACCTGACATAGAAGTGTCTCTGTTTGTGATTCTGTGAGCTGACTTGCTTCTACTGTGTGATCAATTGTGATTGGTAGAATTGTGCTATATGAATACATTGTGAATTGTTTGCTATTACTGGGATATACGGTGATCAACTGCTTATTATACCGTGCTTCATTTCATTGCCTCTACTGTGGCAGACTGTGTTATATGGACTGTTAAATTGAGCATGTGCATTTTATACACAAATGCATAAACGGATAATAACAACAGCATGACCGTAGTCGCCATCGACATCGAAAAAGAGCCTCGAGCTCGAAGGGAGATAGTGCATATCCAGAGGGCTCTCCTACTCCCTAGACGCGTCTACTATATACTGTTACTGTTTAAGCGCTCAGTCATAACACTACAATAAAATGGGAAAGTGTCACATATGCATTGCATATATACTTGACTGACTACTTGAAATGGGAAAAAGGCATGAGTGCCTTATTCAGCTGCGGTTTGCTTGTATGTAATGATATGGTACTTCCAACTGTGTTATTGCAAACTAAACTGTGTTTGCTTGTGTGTCGTGTTATTACTGTGACGTGATTAAGTGATGCATGAATTGGGCGAACCATCGATGATGGTTCCTCACTGATTTCGCAAAACTCACCAAAAATTTACAAATATTTTTTAGGACTCAGAAAAATACCCCATTAGGTTCACGGGAGTATGTTTACAGCATTCAAATGAAGAATAGGGGTCGGGATCAGTCCACGTCTGCATTAGTGTCATCCTTCTGTTATTCATAAAATTGTATATCGCAAGCTCTGTAAATTAATACTTTGTATTTATAGAGGGCCCAATTTGGTTATGGATTGGTATACATTAAATGGCTATTTTAAATTATTGTTGAATGTTTGTAATGATTGGGAATGACTAGAATGGTATACAAATTAACGCGGACTCGATTGTCTATTGTTTTCGCGTGTATGAATGTTTGCAAAAAAAAATTGATACTGGGTTTACTGAGTGATGTAGCACACTACCCTCGCGGGGCACGGATTCGGATATCACTATCGATGTTGGATTCGGGTCACACGAGAGTGGGGTGTTACATTTAGGTGGTATCAGAGCCCAGAAGTACAATCTTACATGGGCATTCTGAAATATATACCAAGTGATATGCATATGCATAGTAGTTATGTCGTAGCAGATGACAGCGACTGATCCCCTAGTATAAGTCACATGCATGAGCATTTCCTTAAGATTTGGAACGGTAAATGGCACTAAGAAAATTGGTGGTTTGACAAAATATGAGAAAATAGAGGGTTATGGATATTTTGGAAATAAGAACTATATTTGGTCTCGTATGATGGAAACAGGTTCACCTCAATTGGGAAATGGACCCTTAGAGGCGATAATAGGTATGTTGTTGAAGGTTGATTGAGGGAAATGAGCATATGAGAAAAAAGGAGACTAAGGTATATAGATGAAATGAAATGAACGCATGAAATGGTTATGATCATGAACACGTGAGCGTGGAACCCAAAATGGTTATGCTAATCTTGTGTTGAGAGTTTGTAAATCAGTATAAGGGGATATTAGGGGAAAATTTAGACTGGCAATTCCTGCTGATTGCACTTCAGAAATTCTGGAGTGGTTGAATATATATATCTAAGGGAAAAAAGAAATGGTAAATGGATGGATAAACAGATAAAGATGCAGTGTATCTGTATCAATGTAATATTTTGTTATGTTAGTGATATGTCTTTGAATGTGATATAAATGTGAATCTCCTATCATGGATTGTTTGAGGAAAGATAAAGAGCTGAGTAGCAATAATGAGATCAAAGTGTATACGCCAGGTTGACATGACCTCGAAAGGTCAAGCTTGAACTTAAAATGGTTGTATGACTTATTGACATAAGAATTATGTTTTATTATCGGAATAAAGCGGTATGAAATGAAATTTAATGACAAGTGGATATATGAAACGAATTGTCGCATTTGGGTTGGTTCACCTTTGTGAGTATACATTGGATAGTGAGTTCACCATGATTGGTGAAACAATTGAGCTTATGTAAAAGGTATATGTGAAAATAGTAGAGGAAACGATCGGTGATTTATTGACTACGTGCTAATCATAGTTCCTATAGTGCAAGGGTCATAATTAATAGTGCTCGTTTTGGAGGAAATTAAAATCTCAAATGATGTAACGTACGTGAAGAATTCGAGGAAAGAAGAAAGACATGATTATGAGATAATTCCTCTGTTTAAGGATTGGCACAAACGGAAAAGAGTTTTATAGAATCCTTAGTAGTATAAGCTACTAATTGGTCCCCGGATGAAATGAAATGATTTTGGTGATGTATATACCAAGTGGAAGTGTCAAAGAAATTGTTTAGTGCCTCACAGAACCTTAGTGAAAAGGATGTTCCGATCATTCAAGTTATGCATTCAGGTTATGGCATAAACTTGGAGACAACAAGTATAGTTGAAATTGATCCTTATGAGATACTACGAACTATTAAACAATTGAAAAGCAATTATGGAAAATAGTTGGTTGATGAGAATTTTGTGAACTGTATCGATGATTGTAGCAAGAAATTGAGTTAAGAGGAACAGACGATTCAAGTTAATAGCGGTCATGATGGGAACAAATCGAAAATAAGTATGTACTAAATCAAAAGTGAAATGGAGTCATGTTTCGAGAGGAGATTCAGGCATAACAAGTGGAATATACTATTGAGATTGTAACACCCCACTCTCACAAGACACGTACCCGAAATCCATGGTGATATCCGAGTACGTACCCCGCGAGGGTGGCATGTTAAAACGATCATTTAGTCAAAATTTATTACAAAACTTTTGTTTCTTTAAAATAAGGAACATGTAAGGGAAAATACTAATCAAATTGGGCCCATGTCATTTGAAAACATTTCCATTTCTAAGCTACAATCTTTACAAACATTAGTATTCAACTTTAAAGTTGGGCCCATTTCAGATACAAAACACTTGAAACCATGAAGTCATTTCATTTACCAAATCGTATATATACACTTTGTACAATTCTTACGGAACATAATTCAAAAATAAAAATCAATGAAGACATGTGCAGGTGCAAACTGATCCCAACCCCTAGTCCATAATGCACCTCGGTGGCTATACTCCATTTAGCCTAGTGAAATAATTCCTCGTAACCTGAAAAGTCACATTGCAATTTTTTATGAGTTTTGCAACTCAACGAGTGAACCATCATTGATGATTTCACCGGATTACAAACAACATCACATATATCACAAATATTCATTAAGAACATAACTATTTTTCAGACACTCACATAACAAGGCATAACATATGGTCACTCATTACAACTTTGCAAATCATTCAAGAATTTCAATCTTATATGAATGCTACATGCATGAGACTCGCATTCATTCTTATTGTTGTGACTGAGTGCCTATCACATACTTATACAAATACTGGCCCATAGGGCTCAGTCAGAACAGAATCACAGAGCATAGCTCTACGTGCAAACACATATATCACAGAGCAAAGCTCTACGTCGAAGTGCTTCATACTGGCTACTCAAGTCACAACGCCTTTATCTGAACATGCATTTATGAAATGCATCAAATACTGATTATGCCATATCAGACAATCACATATGATATTCAATCAGAAACTCATGATCATCGGACCTAAGTCCGGCATTCAAATATCAGACAATCACTTATGATGTTCAATCAGAAACTCATAATCATCGGACCTAAGTCCGGCATTCAACTTTCGTTGAGGATTCACATAACATACAGAATTTCATAGCAATCAAAGCCACAATCAAAGCATTTCCAATACATTCCCGAAAATAGATCTCCTCGGACAATTTAAAATCCATAATTCATAACAAATCGCAAATAGTTTAATAATGTTGGAAATGTAAACAAATCAAATCAGATCAATCCTAGGAAATCATCTCGGTTGACTCACAGTACGCTCCAATAAGCTATTTCCTGGATGGTCCGGCAATGCCCGATTGGCGTCCGATATGCTCCTCTAAAATAGGCAAAACACATTCACAAATATCACACTTTGCACAATTGCACAAATGTTCTTTCATAAAAATATCAATGTATAGGATATATGCACAATGCATGTTCAATGACAATTCCGGGGTGCAATAATGTGATCCTTATCAAAAATCATTTAGGAATCAAAGCCCTCAATAATACCATGTATTCTTACAATTGAATTGGACCAAACAACGTCAAATAATTTCATAGCTTCATTGACCACTTCAGATTTTTCCTATAGAACATATTCGGGTCAACTTTCCATACTAAATTAGATCTGATAAATGACCAAATTAGACAAAACATCCTTCTGTAAAGTTGTTCTCCCATTTCTTAGCTTTCTAATGACACAAAAATCATTTAATTTGGATCAGTATACGAAGAGATATCCTTAAAATATTCCAGACGGTTCATAAGTTCCAGCAAAATTTATACCTCAACTTCCAACCACAATTTTGAACTCTTATATACAGAATTAAAACTCTATTTCTTCATAAAAGTTGTAGCCCTATGTCTCTAGTTTACAGGGAATCAATAATCACCCAAATTGGATCAGTATAGAGAAAGTTATGGTCAAAATACGAAAGCGTGTTCGAGCAGTCAAAGGATGGGTGCTCGTCGCGATGAGGGGAAAATATGAGGTCACGACGAACAGCCTAAAAAATCGATTTTCTCAGGATTTTTACAACGTTCTCCGTGACGAGTTCAAGGGGGGGAATCACCTACGTTGCGGCGAGGAAGAAAATGAACATCGCGGAGAGGAAGAAGATGGACGTCGCGACGAATAAACAAAAACACGTCGCGACGAATAAATAAAAACACGTCGCAACGTCTGGTTCTGTAACTCGTCTTCCCCGATTTCTTTTTCCAGATTTTTCACTTCTATACCCAAAATAATCTCTAAAACTTCACTCTAATTAACTCCTAATCCAGTTCGAAATATTTACATAAGATCAAACTCAAGATTCACTTCTATACCCAAAATAATCTCTAAAACTTCACTCTAATTAACTCCTAATCCAGTTCGAAATATTTACATAAGAACAAACTCAAGGTTCACTTAAAACATCAAAATCTGATCCTCACACATGCAACTTCACTTCTAACAAAATGCATGCACAACTTCGGTATCAATCACCCGAGCATGCACAACTTCGGTATCAATCACCCGAACATCATCAGACTTATCTCATTCATTTCTATGAACACTCAAATATCCATGCATGTAAAGTGGGAAACATACCATAGTCACTGAATCGCATGAAAAACAACACTTACTTGGTTCAGCTCCGATTCCAGCAATATGAGCAACTCGTAGACAACCACCGAGAGCAACTCGTAGACAACCACCGAGAGCAACTCCATGATTGGTGATGAACAAAACCAAGTAGAACATGCATGCTTCCGATGAACAAAGTTCAGTAACTCGTCCTAAGATATTTTCATTGCAACCTTAAAATAAGTGAGTTCTTTGCATCATATACACGTGTCTCCCATCAATTGTCGCTATTATATATTGCCACGTGACACACATATACATATACTATAGGTACACATGTCCCACATAATTTTATCCACTTGTCACTTTATAATTAGCCTGAAAATCAAGATTTTTCACAAAATTCACTAAAAATCCCAAAATATCCTAAATAATACCAAAATTGCCAAATCACAACTTAATCATATTTAACAACTCAATTGTACCCGGAAATGTCAAAGAATGCATGTACAAATATATGAATGTGCAAAAATGTGCATGTCAACATTAGCATAAACATGAATCGCACTTTCTAATTTCTCAATAATTCTCGTAATTCAGAATTATATCCCTCACATGGGTAACGGGATGTTACAGAGATTATATGCATTGTGTGTACAGTAATGTAGAGGATTCAACTACGTGAGTGGATTTATTGCAATGTGAAGAAAATCGGTCTCTATAAGATTTGATGCAAAGGGAGATCTAAATTGAAGCTAAGAAAAATAATACCAACCCACAAAATGAAATACTCAATGAAATGGAATGTATGGAGGTACGAGTACGAATGAATAGGCATTGGCATATGTCGATATGACTGAAAGGAAATTAAATGAAAAGAGAAATAGAGACAAGAAGTCCTAAGGGGGAAACTGAAAATGACGTGAGGTAATGCCACCTTCATTAAGGGATCGCAAATAAAGCAATTGTAGACTCAATGAAAACAAAATCGAGTGATGTCTGTTGAAGTTAGGAAGACCCCAATGGAGATTTATGCATGGTAAATAAATGGTATCAATTGGAGACTATGATCATAAATTAGATGAATCATGGAGAAATTTGACACTGATGATAAGCATATCCTTTGGAGATTGGGCAGTGTATACTAAAGTTTCACTAAGTGGTATTGGTTCTATGATATAAATTGTTCGAAGCTTTGGAGACCTTAGATATGCTAAGGCATTCCTATAATGCACAAATTGTGTAATTTTGAGAGCATTATTGAGTTTGAAAGGCATGCACAAATCAATACTATACTGGTAAAGGTAGAGTATAGTCTAAAACGGTGAATGCATAACATCAAGTAAATGAATGAATGTAGATATTGGGTTTCCGAATCTAGGACAATAAAGAGTGTAAAATGTCAAGCAGAAGATGGGGTAAACTGAGATGTTACTAGTGTATTGAAGGTTTAGATTCAGCTCTACTGGAAAGAGGTAAGAGAGTCTAAGAGGTCAGGAGTCAAAATGATGAGTCCCATAATAAATCTGATCTTTCGAGTGACATCGGAAGAATGATATTTGGTAATTTAAAGAAGAAGTATGTGTACCCGACAAAAGTAACTTGAGCAAAGGAATTGTTAGAGAAGCGTGCGTACGGAATACGCTAAAAGTGATAAGTTTTGATTTCCATCTTGAAACTCCTTCTCTTATAGCTTAAGAGTACGAGCTATTAAGGAGCTTCCCTTGATTGTAAAGGAAGGCACAATTGAAAGTTTAATGAAGGAGAGAATTCCTATAATTTGTTTTCAGGAATGTTTGGGGATTGTTGAAGGTAGGAGAGCAAGGAAGGGACAAGTTAGTAGGTTGTAAGGCATAAAAGGTGGGAGAAGAGAGAGGAAAAAACTGGAGTGATCAAGATTGGTTTGGTTAGGAGGTGACAAGGAGTTAGATATGATCCCAAGAAAGGTAAAAAGCTAACAAGGAAAACACAAATTTTAAACTGTCATCTTTTAAAGGGGAAAGATAGGAAATAAAAGAGTTATAGGAAGGAGGCAGAGGAAAAGAGGAAGGCCTAAGCTTGCCTAAGCAGAAGATGAAATTGTTGGATCGCATATGGCCTGAGTATTCATAATACACTGCGGAAAAGACCATATAATAATGTGAAGTATAACCAAAAATACTCATAATGTACGAAAATACCTTTATGCCATGGATTGGTTGTTTCTTTTCGGATTCCAAGACACTGCAATACACAAATGCCCTCTATCAGTATCCACACGAGTATGCACGATCCGGGCTGCGGCGATAGTGTGCTAGCACGTCCTGAAACTCTTCCCGAACACCGCACGATTTTTCTCTCGGATGGTGACTAGGGTTTCGTCTGACAATAGTGTCTCTTTCTAATGAGACCTAAGTTTCTCTATTTATAGAGAAACCCTAATCCCATTGAAGCCCAATAAGTTTTGGCCCATTATATCTCATACAATAAAAACCTGACAACTTAATTCAATCTAGCCCAATAAATATATCTACAAATATATCTACATATATTTATTTAATACCTAATAAATTAGGCCCCAAGAGAATAAGCCCAGATCACATCACTCTTTGTGTGCAACCCTGTAGGCTCATTTGATGTTGGCAATGGGCTTGATCACACTTCAAGGCCCATAAGTCATAAGCGGCCTTTAGCAAGACATTATGACTACCCAAATCAAATGAGGATTGATAATCTGATTTAACCTATAACCATGGTTATAAGCTCAATCCTTTTGTAACACGATATCAAGCTAATCACAAGGCATGGTACATGTCAACCTTTGATTAATCATAGTTTTTTGATCCCCAAGTTGACTGATTATAACAAATGACATTGATGACTCTTCATTAATTCATTTGAGCATGGCCATGCATTTCTTCAGTCACACTTGTCAAGAGGCCCAAATGATATCTCTCTCATTTAAGAGAGGTACAAATCCCATCTACGTCATTCACATCCCTCCGCATGATTCATTTGATGTCCAACATAAGACTACTTGTTATTCGGTTAAGAATAACTTCGTCTAATATCAAAACACCGAATTCTTCATGTAGGGAACCGTGATGACTTCAGGTCAAAGGACTAAAGTCAAACCATATTAAGAATCACTAATGACATGAAACCATGTAGTATTCTTTATGTGGGTCGGTCCAATATATGTTCTCTAACATATATCTATGTTTCTGATTTGATATCTCATATCCATGATCAGTAAAACGTGATCATCAACAAGAACACATACTAGCCTCAATTCATTATTGTTCCACCAATAATGATCGACCAGGGACAGTCTAGAATAGGCTTATAACGCTTATGGTTTTACTATCAAGTTACATGCTTGATGACATAAGTTTAAAACTATTCATGGAATGTAAATCACATTATATAAACGAAATACATGCATATATGAAAGGAATACCTCATAATATATTATTAACAAGTCATAATGTTAATACATGAATCACAACTATCCATTGGCCTAGGGCATACTACTAACAATCTTCCACTTGCACTAGGCCTAATCGGTCAGATATCTAATACCCATAGACCTCGTATGACTCTCATGTTTAGGCTGTGGAAGAGGCTTAGTAAGTGGATCAGCAATGTTGTCATCTGTGCCCACTTTGCATATCTTCACGTCTCCTCTCCCAATGATCTCTCTAATTAGATGGAAATGTCTGAGTATGTGTTTGGATCTATGATGCGAGTTTGATTCCTTAGCCTGTGCTATAGCCCCATTATTATCACAATAAAGGTCTATAGGACTTGTAATGCTAGGAACAACTCCAAGCTCAGTAATGAACTTCCTGATCTGTACAGCTTCCTTAGCTGCATCCGAGGCAGCAATGTACTCAGCTTCAGTTGTAGAATCAGCAATAGTGTCTTGCTTTGAACTTTTCCAGCTCATTGCACCTCCATTCAAACAGAACACAAAACCTGATTGTGATCTAAAATCATCTATGTCAGACTGAAAAACCAACATCAGTGTAACCATTTACAACGAGCTTTCCTTCAAGTCCTCCATAGACTAGGAACATATCCTTAGTTCTTCTCAAGTACTTAAGGATATTCTTAACTGCTATCCAGTGACTCTCACCATAATTAGATTGGTATCTACTTGTTATGCTCAAAGAATATGAGACATCTGGTTTAGTACATAACATGGCATACATGATAGATCCAATTGTAGATGCATATGGAATCTTACTCATGCGCTCAAGCTCTTTACCTGAAGTAGGACAATCCTTCTTAGAAAGCTTGATTCCATGTGACATAGGCAAGAATCCTCTCTTGGAATCTTGTATACTGAACCTTTTCAGTATCTTATCTATGTATGTACTCTGACCTAGGCTTATAAGCTTTCTTGATCTATCTCTATAGATCTTAATGCCTAAAACATAGGCAGCCTCACCTAAGTCTTTCATTTAGAAACGTTTCCTTAACCAAATCTTGACACTCTGTAAGGTTGGAATATAATTTCCAATGAGTAGTATGTCATCAACATATAAAGTTAAAAAGACAACAGCACTCCCACTAACCTTTTTGTAGACACAAGGTTCATCTTCATTCTTGATGAATCCAAACTCTTTGACAACTTCATCAAAACGAAGATTCCAGCTTCTTGATGTTTGCTTCAATCCATAAATGGATATTTGAAGCTTGCACACCTTTCTTGAATTATTAGGATGGACAAAACCCTCAGGTTGTATCATATATATATCCTCAAGTAAGTTTCCATCAAGGAAGGCCATTTTGACATCCATTTGCCATATCTTATAATCATAGTATGCAGCTATGGCAATAAGAATTGTAATGGATTTGATCATGACCACTGGAGAAAATGTCTTATCATAATCAATTCCGTGAACTTGTCGATAACCTTTAGCAATAAGTCTTGCTTTATAAGTGTGCACATTTCCATCCATGTCGAGTTTCTTTTTGAAAACCCACTTACATCCAATGGTTTTCAAGCCATCAGACGGATCAATCAAAGTCCAAACTTGATTGTCATACATGGATTGCATCTCTGCTTTCATGGCCTCTAACGATTTAGTAGATTCTAGACTTTTCATAGCTTCTTGATAGGTTGTAGGCTCATTATGATCGATGAGCATCACATTATCATCATCAGTAACGAGAAATCCATATCTCTCGGGCTAATGACAAATCCTATCAGATCTACGTAGGCCTTATGTTGTTAAAGGTTGCTCATCAACAACTTGTGAGCTCGCTTCTATCTCCTTTTCAGGTGCAATGTCATTTTGTAAAAATTGAATTTCTTCGAGTTGTACTTTACTCCCACTGTTTCCTTTGCAAACAAATTCCTTCTCTAAGAAAAAACCATTTCGAGCAACAAACACTGTGTTCTCGGATGGGATGTAAAAGTAATATCCTTTAGTTTCCTTAGGATATCCGACAAAATAACATTTTTTGGATTTGGGTGCCAACTTGTCGGCAGTAGGATGCTTCACATAAGCCTCACAACCCTAAATCTTTAGAAAAGATAAATTGTGATGCTTCCCAGTCCATATCTCATAAGGTGTCTTTTCTACAGCCTTTGAAGGAATACGGTTCAATATGAATGCTGCTGTTTCTAAAGCATAGCCCCATAAATATTTTGAAAGATCAGTTTGACTCATCATTGATCGAACCATATCTAATAGAGTTCGATTTCTCCTTTCAGAAACACCATTTCATTGAGGAGTTCCTAGAGGAGTCAATTGTGAAACAATTCCACAATCCTTAAGATAACCATCAAACTCTTGGCTTAAGTATTCACCTCCTCGATCAGATCGAAGGATTTTAATTATCTTGCCAAGCTGATTTTGTTGGACCCCGAACTTTCGGTGGAAATTAGAAATATTAAAATGAATTCGATGAGTGTTTTCGGATATGAATTATGTTATAGAAGTTTTTATGCCTTGAGGAAATTGATGAGAGAGAGAATTTATTGGTTTTGATGACTTTGAAATTTAAGTAGAGTAGTATGAGTTATGAAAGTCAAAATGAACTAGTTGATTGAAATGGAAGTTGAAAAGCAAGAAATAATTAGTGAAAGTGTTATATTTTGAAGAAAATAGAAAGTTTGATTTGAAAGTTGACTTTTTGATTTAGGCAGAATTTGAGGAAATGATCTCCATAAAATTGTAGCTTATGTTGAGAGCTTTTCTTAGCCATAAAGTATGCTATTTTTCAATATCGGGATTGAAAGTTATGATCTTTGAAAGTTAAGTGTATTTTGCTTTGGTTTTGGAAAATGCTCTAAGTGTAGGATTATATATGTTGTGTTTTGAGGTCATTTCCTTACTGATGTGGTTTGAATTGGAGTAAATAGTTACGTGAAAGTTATAGAGAATTTGAATAGCTTTAAACTGATGTATGATATACGATTTTTGGTTGTGGAGGTTGAAAGATATGATAATGCGAAATTTGGATATTGCTTAGGTGATGGCTATCAGGGCAGAAACTTCGATTGAAAAATTAACTTAGCTAGAGGTTGAAGTTGCTTTGGAGTCCTTCATGAACATTGTAGAGTTTGTTTTTATCTTACCATTGATATAAAGCACGAAAATATTGGACAAGGGAGTAGAAAGTTATGATTGTTAGAAGTTTTGATGATGTTTAGTGTGAAGCTGATCGATCAGTCACTTTGTGTGGAGTTTTTGACCCATTTAGAGGTCGATCTGATTTTTAAAGCCTTAATGAAAGTTGTAGAGGGTTCTTTTACCTTTCTATAGACACCGAGTTTGTCAAATTTAGAGTTCTGGATCAAAAGTTATAATGTTTACAAGTTTTGAAACTGTTGAGGAGTTTATCGATCGGTCACATTGTAGCAAACTTTTGATTCCTTTAGTATCAGAGCTTGCCTTTGAGTCCTTCTTAAAAATGGTAGAGCTGTCTCTTAGCTTTCCAACAAAAAAAACCGCGACTGATTTGGAGCTCAGAGTCAAAAGTTATGAGGGTTTGAAGTTTAGAGGTCGGATCGCGTGGCCGATCGCTCGGCAACAAGCACTCGCACGCACGCCCGCTCGGCAACGAGCGCCCAAGCGCGCATGGGCGGGCCGACCTGCTGTGCGACCTTTACGATCGATCTTCAGCCGACCGACCTCTCTTCCTTGTTTTGGGCATAACTTCTTCGTCCGACATCCAATCGATCTGATTTTCGAAGCGTTAGATTCCTAAGACATTTTTATATCTTTTCATACTATATTTATTGGTTTTAGCATTAAATTGAAAAAGATCGACCTGATCTAAGTGAGTTGACCTATGGAAAACGTCTTAATAGTGTTCAGTATTTTGGAGATATCTCGATCGGTAGAGCTCCGATCGATCTGATTCTTTTTGAAAATTAAAATAGAGACATGGGGCTACAAATTTTATGAAGGAGCCTAGCTATAATGTAGCCTCTAAGACTTCCAAATTCAGGTCAGAAGTTCGGTATAGTGTTCAGTCTCGGTGTTGTAATGGCTGAACAGTGTTCAGTATTTTGGAGATATCTCGATCGGTAAAGCTCCGATCGATCTGATTCTTTTTAGAAATTAAAATAGAGACATGGGTATAAATGTTATGAAGGAGCCGAGCTATAATGTAGCCTCTAAGACTTCCAAATTCAGGTCGGAAGTTAGGTGTAGTGTTCAACCTCGGGTCTGAAGATCAAACTTCAGTATTTTGGAGATATCTTAAGTTATAGAGCTCCGAACGATCTGATTCTTGAAGCGATGGATTCGTAAGACATATAGGGACATTTCTCTAAAGTTTTTAAGGCAAAAAGGAAGGGACAATTTTGGAAGTTTACTTAAAGGGTTAAGTTTATAGGCTTAAATGGAGGGGCATATGGGTCATTCCTCATTCATTAAATGACATGGCACTATAAAAGCAAGTGGGCTGTCATTTTAAGAGGCAACCCACGACACTTAAGAGAAAAGAAGAAAAGAAATAAGAAGAGAAAGGAGAAGAGAGAAGCATTCGGTGGTGGAGAAGGAGAAAGAAAAGGGGAGAAAGCTAGGGCTCGATTTCTCTACCACTTGAAGAGAGATTTTAAACGTTGTTTCAAGAGAGAAAAGGTAGAGAATTAAGAGAGCTCC
This sequence comes from Erythroxylum novogranatense, assembly GCA_029891385.1. NCBI lineage: Eukaryota > Viridiplantae > Streptophyta > Magnoliopsida > Malpighiales > Erythroxylaceae > Erythroxylum > Erythroxylum novogranatense. The sequence goes on from CM057225.1 coordinate 75,353,321, forward strand.
TTCATGAACTAAGAAAATCTGAAATTGGAGAAGATGAAGGTAAGAGTCGATTTTCGATCTTTGACCTTTTAGAGAGTTTTTGGATTAGATACCTTAGAATTGGTATGGGTTTGTGAATTCTAAAGTCAATTTTGGAGATTGCATGTTTTAATGGGATCAATTTTGGATAACTGGAAATTAGGGTTTATGCCTAATTTTGTAATTGGGGTTTTTGGAAATTATTGGTTTAGAATCATGGGAAATATTATGGATTGGTGAAATATGATATCAATTTTTGAAGATGTTGTGATTTATGATATTGAATTTGGGTGAATTGGTTTAGGTCAATTTTAGAATTTGGGGATTTTAGAAATTGTTGCTTTAGATAGCTTGGGAAAATGATGAGTACGGGTTTCCTATAATTAATTTTGAGGATTATGCTAATTATGATGTTAAATTTGGATGATTATGGTTTAGGGAAATTTCAATTGGAAGAAAGAAAGAAGCAAGGGTCAAATTGAAGCATTGGACAAGTTTCTAGAATCGATTCGAGGTGGGTACTTGTTTATAATAAAATTTATAAGCCACTACTGCTTTCTTTAAACAAAGAGAATTTCTGATTTCAACTGCATCATAAATGTTGCATCATTGTATGAATGGTTTGAAAAATCATTATTGATTCAATACATGAACTTTTGATGAATTGCAAAATACATTTGTGTTATGCCTCGAAAGATTTTATGGCATTTCGTGTATTCAAAAAAGAGCATTCGATAAATTGATTTAAGCATGGTTATGTGATTGTGATCGGGCGAGAGATAACCTATTTCATTAAGTCACGTGCACGTTGACGCTCCTAGTCTTCTCCCGGCTGCCCGTTTGTGGCCCACGAGATCCGAAAATGGACTCGTCGTGTTTACGGTAAACTTCGGTTTCCGTCGTATTTTGGAAATCTTGAGCCATTATGTGTGCATTTGCATTGTGAAGTGTTATGATTGATGCATTCATGTTTTAGAAATTATGATTTCGACCACTGCGAGAAAAGAACCTTTGCACATTACCTTTGAAAATGTGCATTATGGGTTTCAAACAAAGTTTCTGCAAGAAAAGAAAAGAAAAATATTTTTAAAAGGTTTTTCTTATTTATTTGTTATAAACTGTTACCCACGAGCTATAAGCTCACCCCCCCCCCTTCATTCCCATCCACAAGTGATGAGAAGAAGATCGGGTAAAGAAAATTGAAGATTTCTGTTTGCATGTGTTTATATTGTATTATTGTTAAGTGAGATGGTTGCTGAGAAGTCTAGAATTATTGTGTATTGTGTACTTTGGTTTCGGGTTATGGGTAATGTATAAGGCTTGAAAATGCCACTATGGTTTGTATAAAGCTTTGATTTATGAAATGGTGTATAAATTGTAATTGAATTATGAGATTTTGATGAGGCTATTGGGTTATGGTATTGCACATGGATATGTTATATAAATTTTGTATGCTCAATTAAGATATAAGAATGATTTGTATATGGAAAAATGTGAATGAACGTGTATTGGACATGGGATAGTGTGATTGTATGTGAATGTATTTGGATTAAGGAATGAGAAAAGAGAGAAAAGAAAAGGAAAATTTTATACCGGATTTTGTATAGTTTAAGTCTAAGGTTTCCAACGCGACAGTGATTCCTAAAATATTTGTTCACGGATGTCAGAAATTGGTTTCGATTCTATTTGATCCGATGTTTGATTCACTTATGATTTTGCTTCCGCCTTGTGTTCCTTGATTTGATTTGCTTTCATATCGTATTCGTTTCCGTTTCTCCAGTTGGGATCCGGTTTTTGGATCGGGTCCCAACAGATTTTGTACTTCATTCTTATACTCTTTGAGCTTTTCAAAAGATTCAGATTTGTGCTTCATTAAATAGACATACCCATATCTACTGAAGTCATCTGAAAAAGTAATGAAATACAAATAACCTCCTCTCGCTGATATGCTAAAAGGACCACATACATCAGTATGTATAAGGCCCAATAGCTCATTGGCCCTTTCCCTTTTACCTGTGAAGGGGGCCTTTGTCATCTTACCCAGTAAACAAGAATCGTATGTCTCAAAAGATTCAAAAGAATCAATGAATCCATCTTGATGGAGTTTTGAAATGCGTTTTTCATTTACATGGCCTAAGCGACAATGCCAGAGATAGGTTGGGTTCAAATCGTTAGATTTAAACTTCTTGGTATTTATGTTATAGATGGGCTCATTTGTAACTGATTCGGTGTCTAGAGTATAGATGCCATTTAATTGACGTGCAATGCCATATAAAATGTCATTCTTATAAATGGAAATACTTCTATTCTCAATAGAAAATTTAAATCCATCATTCTGTAAACAAGAAAAAGAAATAATGTTCCTACTCATAGTAGGTACGTAATAACAATTCTTGAGGTCCAAAATGAGCCCAGTAGGCAAAATAAGATCATAAGTCCCCATGGATAAAGCAGCAACTCTTGCTCCATTTCCCACGCGCAGGTCGATCTCACCAGACATCAATCTTCTAGTCCTTCTTAGACTCTGCACATTAGTACAAATGTGAGTTGCAGCTCCGGTATCTAATACCCAAGATGCAGAAGGAGTAAAATTGATATCTATAACAAACATACCTAAAGAAGTAGTCACACTATTCTTCTTCTCTTTCAGCTCTTCCAAATAGAGTTTGCAGTTTCTTTTCCAATGACTAGGTTCATTGCAGTGAAAGCAAACTCCCTCCTTGGGTGCCTTAGTCTTAGTTTTGGGCTTAGGCTTGGACTTAGGTACTTTACCTTTGCCCTTCGTTGTGCCCTTCTTCTTGAAAACCTTTCCCTTTTGAACCACAAGAACTTCACTGGTGGTCTTAACCTTTCCCTTTAAGTTTTCTTCAACAGTTTTCAGCATCCCATGCAATTCATCAATGGACTTCTCCATATTATGCATGTTATAGTTAACAATGAACTTGTCATATTCATCAGTCAAAGATGATAGAATAAGATCAGTTGGCAATTCTTGACTAACAGGTGCACCTAATTTCTCAAGATGATGAATGTAACTCTTCATCTTGAGAACATGAGCACTCACGGATGTGTCAGGAGTCATCTTGCATGAATTCAATGCCTTAGTGGTTCTAAATCTCTCTTGGCGTGCTTGCTCTTGAAACATAGTTTTCAGTTGAGCAAGCATGTCATAGGCTTCCATTTCCTCTAAATCCTTCTGAAGGTCAAAGATCATGGAGCCTAACATAAGGCATGACACATCCGTAGAGTCATTGATATGCTTCGTGTAAGCATCCTTTTGAGCCTTAGGTGCATTTGCCAGTGGTTCCTCAGGAATGGGTTCTTCTAAGACATAAAGCTTTCTTTCTTGCTTGAGAACAATTTTCAAGTTCCTATACCAATCTAGGAAATTTGTTCCATTAAGCTTTTCTTTCTCTAGGATAGATCTCATAGAAAGGTTGGTGGATGGAGTAGCCATAATCTACAAAATTATGCAATAAGGGTCAACATTCTTATTATTAAGAGGTATTAGCTCCCACTCAAATAAATAACCCTCAATTGAAAAATGGGAAAAACAAGATCCATATTTCACTAAGTCCTAAGAAAGCTTTGGCTTAACACTCAAGACTTAGTTATTTAGGTAGAAAACTCTTTTCAATTACATCACATGTAACTCTTGATGGATTTATATTAAAATACATCTTATGTACTACATGTATGTAAAAACCCAATCTTATGCCCTAAGCCCAAAACCGTTTTGATAGCTTAGTCAAGTTTAACCTTACTTTACCTATGAATAACACCATTATTCAAATGTCTTCCTTAGATGATCCCCACATGCCTTGCTTTGGCAAAAACCCACATAAGGATAAGCTAGAGATAAACATGGGTAAAGTTTTATGGAAGGCATATAAACTTAATTTTATCATGAGGGTCGTTCTTAGTACATTATAAAGGTTACTAATCCTATTAGTAAGGGTGTTTGTACTATGCTAGTTCTAATCCTATACTATAACATACTTGAGTATATATATATTAGAAGCATAGAATAGTAATTTACACATGAATATAAATATTCAAATAATATAAATAAACACATGTAAAACCACCCAGAATATATAACACGTAACAAACTAACACGCGTAACGAACACGGTGGTTACCGAAACCATATCACATATAAAGTTCGATGGCACTCCTAGTATCCTTGTCCAACATGGATACTTGTGGTTTCCTATTCCAACTCCATGTCTTACATGATAGAAAACCTAGCAGCCACCACCTATGCATCTTCGGCCATAACCCTAGACGCCACCTTGAAGGAAGTTTCGGTCATCATAATATGTCATGGCCGAAACCCTTTTGGCCGAGACAAACATGACAGAAACATCTTATGCCCGAACTCATCCTTTACCAAAACAAGCCATAACCGAAACACATCTCAATGCAATCAACATCCATAGCCGAAACCCTTCATACTTGTCATATATTCACATCAGTACCAAGATAATTAACAAATTCGAAACAACATGCATGAAAAAATCACATTAATATCATGCATCCAAAACTGTGAGCACATGTATTCAAAACATGCATATTTTCATGAATCCAAATCCGTGAAACACATCTAATCAAAACATGTATATTTTTGATTATACAGAATCCAAATCCGTAAACACATGTAATCAAAACACGTATATTTTTTATTATACAAAAGAACCTGGCTCTGATACCACTGTTGGATCGCATATGGCCTGAGTATTCATAATACACTGCGGAAAAGACCATATAACAACGTGAAGTATAACCGAAAATACTCAGAATGTACGAAAATACCTTTATGCCGTGGATTGGTTGTTTCTTTTCAGATTTCAAGACACTGCAATATGCGAATGCCCTCTACCAGTATCCATACGAGTATGCACGATCCGGGCTACGACGATGGTGTGCTAGCACGTCCTGAAACTCTTCCCGAATGTCGCACGATTTTCCTCTCGGATGGTGGCTAGGGTTTCGTCTGACAATAGTGTCTCTTTCTAATGAGACCTAAGTTTCTCTATTTATAGAGAAACCCTAATCCCATTGAAGCCCAATAAGTTTCAGCCCATTATATCTCATATAATAAAAACCCGACAACTTAATTCAATCTAGCCCAATAAATATATCTACATATATTTATTGAATACCTAATAAATTAGGCCCTAAGAGAATAAACCCAGATCACATCACTCTTTGTGTGCGACCTTGTAGGCTCATTTGATGTTGGCAATGGGCTTGATCACACTTCAAGGCCCATAAGTCATAAGCGGCCTCTAGCAAGACATTATGACTACCCAAATCAAATGAGGATCGATAATTTGATTTAACCTGTAACCATGGTTATAAGCTCAATCCTTTTGTAACACGATATCAAGGTTAATCACAAGGCATGGTACATGTCAACCTTTGATTAATCATAATTTCTTGATCCCCAAGTTGACTGATTATAACAAATAACATTGATGAATCTTCATCAATTCATTTGAGCAAGGCCATACATTTTTTCAATCACACTTGTCAAGAGGCCCAAATGATATCTCTCTCATTTAAGAGAGGTACAAATCCCATCTACATCATTGACATCCCTCTGCATGATTCATTTGATGTCCAACTTAAGACTACTTGTTATTCGGTTAAGAATAACTTCGTCTAATATCAAAATACCGAATTCCTTATGTAGGAAACCATGATGACTTCAGGCCAAATGACTAAAGTCAAACCATATTAAGAATCACTAATGACATGAAACTATGTAGTATTCTTTATGTGGGTCGGTCCAATATATGTTCTCTAACATATATCTATGTTTCTGATTTGATATCTCATATCAATGATCAGTAAAACATGATCATCAACAAGAACACATATTAGCATTAATTCATTATTGTTCCACCAATAATGATCGACCAGGGACAGTCTAGAATAGTCTTATAACGCTTATGGTTTTACTATCAAGTTACATACTTGATGACATAAGTCTAAAACTATTCATGGAATGTAAATCACATTACATAAATGAAATACATGCATATATGAAAGGAATACCTCATAATATATTATTAACAAGTCATAAGGTTAATACATAAATCACAACTATCCATTGGCCTAAGGCACACTACTAACAGAAATGACTTAGGGGACACTTTAAGAGGGTCCAAGTAGACAATAAAAATGGAAGAGAACTAGAAGAAAGACCACAGTTAAAATAAGAGAAAAAAACATAAATATGAGAAGTTGGGAAAGCTCCTAACTATAATAACAATATAAGAGACAAGAGACTACAGTAGAAATAGGGAAAAAAAACCACAAATAAAAGATGTGAAAGCTCCACACCTGGTGAAGCTAAGATGGCAACATAATGAAGAGGCTTAAAAGAGAGATAATCAAAGGCAAACACAAGAAAATATCAAAGAACATTATAGGTTATATATACTTATACTTTGTAAGTCCTTTCTATGAATTTTTCCTTCTTTTTGTAAAAGTTAAGGTCCTCAGTTTGAAGTGTCTTTATATTTTGTTTGTTAATGGCATTCCCAGTCACAAAGTTACATTTAAACTCATTTCAAATATTATTTAAAGAATCAAGATAAATATGAGTCACATCGGACTATTTATTGTTGAGTGGAACTTGCTTCTCAAATATTTTACAAACCTCATAATTAAATATAACATTAATAGTTTGGTTTATCAAATATTTCATTTGGAAGTTATGTAATAATTGTGTTTAATGTTATTTCAGATACAACCAAAAACAAATTATGCATCACCTTTTTAATTTGAATGGATGGAATATTTGTTATAAAAAAATTACTTCCTTACTTTACATGCTTAGCGTGAATTCATTTCGCCCTTATAAATAGATGAAGATTTTCTTGTTACATCTATGTTGGGGTTAAGTTTTGGAAATTCCCTGTGACAACAAAATTTTGTTTCACTTGAAGGCATCACATTTTAGAGTTACTTTGGGTATATATGAATATAACCTTTTTTGTTCAGATACGGAAATATTTCAAGTGAAACTCAATGCACGATTCTGTCCGCCAGAGTGAAGCTAATATATCAAGGAGTCGAGTCTCATCAACTGTTGATGCATACATGTAAAGGGACAAATATGAATGATGATTTCGTATGGAAGTCAAGAAAGAGTAGAATGATTATGCAAGAATTTTGCTGGATGTGGTTTCTAGAAGCAAGAAAACACATTGCAGGATCAAGCTAAAGAGTACATTTAAGTTCTAGTTAGGATTGAAATTTTTGTCTTTCAAGACAAATGTGACAAATATAGTAAACAACTCAACAGAAATGATACAGTCCTGTGGTTGGTGATCATTTTAACCACTCCTAGGAACCTTTGTCCACATTCATTTAACAACAACAAAGAAGAGGCGATTAGTACTGTAGAAGCAGTCATTAAATCGAATATTATACTCCAATGATTATTGCATATGCTTCTTCAATATCCGTTTCCAACTTGTACCTTACAATATTAAATAACGTTGATATCTTAATTCATTGACGATATTTATATAAATAAATAATAACGATCCTATTGAATGAAAGTTATAGCTTGTGCCTTTGGTGTTGACTCAATTACTTATCATATATTATCTCCCGTTGCAACACATTATAAATGCTATTGGAAATCAGATAAAATTAACAATCTGACACTTCCATAGTTAAACACAAACAAAGATGATGTAATGAACAAAACAATTGTCAATTATACATCTTTTAGAAAGAGGAAGTAATGAAGAACATGTCGTCATTGAACTAGCTAGGGATGGGTGGGTAGAAATGGGTACAGGTGGTTGGAGGAATTCACACATAGAAGAAAGCTGACACGTCCATGGAATCTAGTGTAACCAATACACAACCCTCGTGCAATAACAATTGCCACTCATTTTGATTTCCCTACATACTATCACCCTACTTATCCTTGTAGTCAATGGGACGACAGAGGAGGTGTGGGCATTTTGGCAATATTTTCAAAACTCTGGTGACAATTCGTGTATCCCACTTGCTAGGCCAAGTGTGGAAATGGCGTTTTAGTTAAATATATCTAATTAAAATAAAATAAAGGGTTCCCTTCACCACCTTTGTCAACGTGTTAGCTGTAATTATCATCAAATATTAAACAAATAAAAGAGTGAGTTATAGGTGATAAATGAGGCACAAACCTCCCCTTTATAAGCTCCTGTTGTTGATTCTATTTAGCTTGTTTATTTCAAGCATCATTCTCTTCAACACTGATTCACGAGTTACCTAGGTTTCTGACTAATACAAATGGAGGAAAACCTTCCTCCTGGATTCCGATTCCATCCAACAGATGAAGAGCTTATTACGTTCTATCTGACGCGCAAAGTTTCTGATATTAGTTTCACTTCTAAAGCTATCATCGATGTTGATCTGAACAAGTGTGAACCTTGGGATCTTCCAGGTACTCAATGTGTATCATTATCAACTTCATGTCAGTTTTTTCAAGGATCGAAGTTCATTTTTTGCTCTCTGTAACTTCAACGACCTCTTTCACGTTCTCAGCATCTGGAGAAATATTGGTTCACCGGTTCTAACTTTATATTTGTTTCTCTAGGTCATTGCATATTGTCGATTGTCTAGACTTTGTTTGATGGCAGGTTTCAAAAGTACTATCATTTATTTCTGCTCAGAAATGTGACTATCTTTGAAGCTTAGATAGCAACTAGAATTGAAAACCAAAAGGTTTTATTGAACATATTTTTCTAACAATTATAACACAGAAAATGGATTTTTCAAGAAAATAAATGCAGTGCGCGTTTTAATGGCTCGATTAAGTGTTTTAGTTTATACTCAGACTCGCTTTATACATTTACATTTCTTATTTATACATTGGACAAACTAATTAAAGTGAACAATTTTTGAGACGTTCATTGGGTGAGTAGGCATTGCAATTATGATTAAACAAAAAATTGTAGAATAAAATGGTACTATTATGGGGACAAGAGAAGGTAGCCTGTGCATTCTACTATTAATTACTGCTACAGCAATAATAGGATGTACAATGGAAAGAACTGCAAGCATAGAATTATCTCAAACAGACACTTAGGGTGGATTTTCTGGCATAAGGTGTCATATTACAAGTTTGAGTAGGATAAATTGGTCGCATAATACAATAGACGAAGCAAACATGTTTTCTGTGAGCAAAGAAAAAAAAAAGAGAAAACAGAAAACAGACTTGTAATTCCATATGGATTATATGATGATGCAGGTAAGGCTTCCATGGGAGAGAGAGAGTGGTACTTCTTTAGCATGAGAGATAAGAAATACCCGACTGGACTTCGAACCAACCGAGCCACTGAAGCAGGTTATTGGAAGACTACAGGCAAGGATAAAGAAATATTTCGTGCTGGAATGCTTGTAGGAATGAAGAAAACCCTAGTTTTCTACAAAGGTAGAGCTCCCAGAGGTGAGAAAAGTAACTGGGTTATGCACGAGTACAGGCTAGAAAACAAGCATTCTTTAAAGCCCAGTAAGGTATGTACTCATATCTCAGTATATACATATAAACAAGGGATTTTTACTGTCACAATCCCAATTCTATAACAGTAGTGTTACAATTTTGTTGATCTATGACCTCTTTAAGGCCCGTTAGAATTTTAACTATACCTGTATTAAGTACAATTATCGAATAGCCATAATCATATTGTTCCTCGCATCTTTTTATAACCTTTTCACCTAAATAACATACACCTGAATATATAACGGCTTAACAAGCACCTTCCTTCCATTAATTTCTTGATGTTTCGTTGTTTCAGGAGGAATGGGTAGTTTGTAGGGTATTTCAGAAGAGTCCAGCAGCTAAAAAACCACAACAACAGGCACTATCCCCACAAGAAACTCGAGGATCTCCGTGCGATACAAATTCAATCCTCAACGAATTTGCAGACAATGAATTACCAAACTTAAATAGCATTGCGAGCTCATCAAGTGGATTCAACAATCTTTGTACAGCAACTTACAACTATGAAAACAATGTAAATATGAACAATAACATGAACTTTAATATGAACTGGACTGCAGCTAGAGAAGCAGCAGTGGCTAACACACTTGCTTCCCTTTCATGGCCTTCAAGTTTGCTAGGGTCTAATCTCACAATGAATTCCTTGCTTCTCAAGGCATTACACAGGAGCTATCAACAAGCAGAAGCTACTGATTACTCTTTCATGACAGATTACTCTTTCTTGACACAAGGGACCGCTGATCAGTTTGGGACCGATTTGAGTTCAAATTGCCAAGCGTCCCCGTCGAAGGTATTAGAATCACTGGTTTCACAACCACATCAAGAGCAATTTTTTAATGTGGACTCCATTTGGTAAAGCTGTAAAGCCAAAACTAACATATACGGAAACTTTTTGTGATCGATCCAGTGTACATGTGGTTGGGATAAAGCTAGCTGCTACCACAAATATAATATTGTTATTAGATGATCAATAACTTTATATGTAGTAGGTCATCTGAGAAAATGGATAAGAAACTTTCATGTACATGTTGGTCTTTCTATTTTCCACTGTCAATTGGTGTAGTGATTTCTCCATTTTCCAGTAGTAACTTAGTTATTACTCCCATCCATAAATGTTTACTTTTAGTGGAATGAAAGATTTCAATTGATGTCGCTAATGCAATATCATGTTCATGGATATCAAACTTTTGTTCCTTCGGTTGCCACATTAGCAATTAATTGTTGCAATTTATATGTGATATTATTAATTTATTAAAACTATATTTTTATCTTTATATATTTTGTTAATTATATTTAATGATTAATATTTGAGACAAAATTTTGAGATAATTATTATACAATTAAAATTATAATGTGATCATAATTATGAGATTCAAAAGCTTGTATATTATTAGTAAATTATTTGTAAACATAATTTTATCAAGATATGATACTAATAGAGTAATAAAATTAACTAACTAAACGGTCGTATGTACTCCAAATTAATTCTTAAATTTTTGCAAATAACAAGCGCAATATAGGAAAGTAAGATTCGATCCCACAAAGAATTCTAGGTAGCCAATCATTACAAAAAAAAATTAATAGAGGAGGGATGTGAAATTTTGTAAGAAGGAAATTAAGGAAATAATAAAAGGAGATTTTTTAATAAAACAAACCTTGGTTTATGGTTATTTCCACCCCTTGGAAGTATAATTAATCAGCGACACAAAAATAATTATTTCATTAATCATATATTCGATGTGATATTAAATATTCTTTCCTTAGGAATATTTAATCAAAATATATAATTCAATTAACTTTTATTACTTGACAACCTTAGATATGATCCAAATTTTAATTAAACAATAGTTTTGAGAAAAGAAAACCATCAAAGCAAGATAACATATTATCCATGGTTGCATTTAATCTAGTTGAATGATTTTCCTAAGAGAAATAATTTTGACATGATAAATTAAAACTCCTAATTACTACAAATAAATAAAACTCGTAATTACTACAAATGATTAAAAGAATTAAACTTTTACATATTCAAACTATAATCTAGCAATTGATCATTTTAATCAACAAACTAATAGCGACATTAGAAATCAATCAAAAATAATAATAAAATAGAAGCATAGAAAAGCATTCCAATACATGAATAAATGAAATACTATAAAACTCAATTGTCTCCCGATCTTCAAAGTTCCAAAAAGAAATTTCATTTCCTTCGATGAAGAATAAAAGACATAGCTAACAGTAGTCATATCTACCACTAGAAGTTAAAGAAAATCTACTTAATGTCTATTAAAGAAAGAAGAAAACAAGAGAACTTTGAAAAGCTGGAAAACCTAGCTAGAAGATGGATGTTTATAGGCATTGAACATGTGGAAATCTTGTGATTATGATTCTTTGGATCCCCCATATTCATAACATCATTAATTTTCACCCATATTTGATTAAGATAAGGTTTTTAACTACTTTTAACATATTTTTCTTATAGATTCGAGGTATAGAAATTGCAGTTTGCATCTCACATTTAAGATGTTAGCTCCTGAAATTTTTTCATGATAAATAAGTATGATTTAAATTAATTTTGAGGCCTTGATAGATTAATTTATTTTTGGAGTGATTAATTATGTTAATGTGAGTAAGATAATATGATATCGGTTAATGGAATTAAAGAGTTAAGGTGGTAAGTTGCATGAGGGGCATTTCTAGAAGATCACTTAAGTGGGAAAGTCTTAAGACTTTGAAGGAAGGGAAAAAGAGTCATTTTGCACTCATTAAGGGTATAAGAGTAAGAGGAAAATTTTTTGGCTTCTGTTAGAGGAAGAAGAAATGAAATTGAAGAGAGAAGAGCAGAGAGTGTCATGGGAGAGAAGATAAGGGAAAGAAAGAAGAGCAAACTAGGTTTCAATTTTTCTTAGTTTTAAAGGGAGATTTTGAGACTGTTCAAGAAGGGAAAAAGGAAGAGAAAGATTATAGCTTCTATTAAAGCCAAGAAACTCATTGTTTGGTGAAGATTCAAGATAAGCTTGTGTTTAATCTTTTGAATTTTTTGAGGGGGGTTTTGGTTTAAAGAACTTAAGAAATACATGAGTTTAAATATTCTAGGATCAATTTCATACATAGATTTCTTTGAGTTTTCCAATTGGAATTTCTATTGAATGGAAATTTTGTCATTTATGAAGGAAATCAAGGAGGGAATCAAGTGAGACAAGAGGAGCAAGAGGAAAGACATCTTTAAACCAATTTCTTAAGCAAGGAATTCAAGGTAGGTATATGTTTATAATAGAGTAAATAAGCCACTAATGTTTTATTTGAATCAAGGAAGTTTAATGATTTCAATTGCATCATAAATGTTGTATTTATTGCTTCTTGAATGAATTGAGAATTTGTTATATATTTGATACATGAATTGTGTTGATGATTTATGAAAAGACTTTGAAAATGAATCTTTTTTTTAAAGGATAACATGATTATGAAATCATATTTTTAGAAATAGTTTTCGAAATATCTCATGTTCATGAAAAACAAGTTTCCAAGAATGTGTCATTTGGGCAAACGGTTTTCAATTCATGAATTACATGTTATGTAGGTTTTGTGTAATCTATTCAAGAATGTCACATGCACATTGACCAAGTTAAAGGCTTTTTTTGCTTGCCCGCTAGTGACACGAAGCTCTTTTATGAACTCTCTCAAGTTTATGTCTACACAAAACTACTATGTAGGATTGTGATAGTACGTCAAGTTTACGACTACACAGGACCATTATGTGAAAATGTATAATTCGTTATGTTTATGGATCTACCCAAACCATTTTGATCTATTTATGTGTTTATAAGATGTTAACAAGTTTAATGCATTCATGATTTGTAGTTTGTGAATTTCGAATATGAATTTGAGAATGATACTTTTATGAATTTAATTGGAACTTGTATTGGAAAATGAATATTTCAAAATTTTTGCTTATTTTTTTCATTATAAACTGTTACCCACGAGCTTTTGAGCTCACCCTTCCCCTCGGTTCCTCCTCCTCTTTAGGGGTGAGCAAAATATCGAGTGATCGAGTCAAGAGTCAAGGCATTACTCCAGTTTGCATATTTTGTTTTTGAAGTTAGATTTTGTAAAACAAGGCTTTAGTCGCATTTTGAGCGATTTTAGTTTATGTAAACCTTGTATTTTTGGTTTATGATGTAAGGTGGCTCGAAATGCCAAATAAATTGTAAAACTCTTATCTTTTGATGTTAATGAAATATATATATACATTATGTTTTGCTCATGATTTCCCAAGTCTTTATATTACATTTCCAAGCTTTTCATAAGGGTAAGAATTATGTTTTGAATTCATGCGGAAAATTATATTAATCTAGGTAGAACTAGACAAAGTTGTCTTCTAGAAAGTCGTAGCTTATCCTCTTATCTTTCCAACGGTATTAAGTGTGTAAATTATGAGTATCGGAGTTGAGAGATATAAGCATTATAATTAGTGATGCTGCATGGGAAGTATACATAGGACAACTATGGTAAATGAGGAGAATTAGTGGTTTTGATGAATCAAAAGGAGCAGATATTAGGGGATTTAATGAACCAAGGATGGAGTTTGAACTGATATGAAGTGATATTGCATTAGAAGAAGTGAACTTGGGAAGATTATGAGTGAATATGATGTTAGAATGGATGTAGGAAGCATTGGAAAGGCTTTGGAGGGGCTTAGGTATCCCCTATATCCGTTAGACAGACTTTAGGTCCGTTAAACAGACCTTCTCGGATCTATGAGGAGCCCAGCATCACCCATGTCCATTTAACAGACCTTCTTGGGTCTAAAATGGCCCCCAACCCTGTGTATGTTCATTAGACGAACATGTATGTCCGTTTACACTGTACACTTGCTGAAATTTGCCTCTTTGACCCTCTAAATGGTAAAATCTCGCTTTGAAGTCTCATGAAAGTTGTAGATCTAGAAGTCTTCTTTCAAACCGTCTAAGAATAACCTCAGTCAGAGGTTTCTAGAGAAAGTTTTGTCAATTTTTCCAAGATAGGTACAATATGATTGAGGATATAAATATGTTTGATTCTTTTGGCTATAACTTCATCATCCGACCTCCAAATGAAGTGATTCTTTAAGCAATAGATTCCTAACACATTCCATCTGTTATAAAAATTGGTAGTTTTTGGTTTTGATCTGAAAAAGTTTAAAGGATAGATAGTGAGGGGTTGGTTTAGAGAGCATGACTGGGGTATGAACATACTTTGGCTTCTTAATCATAACTCCATCTATAGAGCTCAGATTGAGATGGTTCTTGCTTCAAATTCAACTAGAGACTTAGAGCTACAATTGTTTGAAAAAGTCAAATTGTGATTTTGGTGATTGACTGGTGTGGGTACACTACTCTTATGGGATGATGACTAATGAGGATTCTTTGAAATAACCCTACAAGGTAATATGTTCACGTGTGATGACTCTGACTGTTGGGCTCTAAAAACGGGGTCTAACACTTATGGTATCAGAGCCACTAGGTTTATGAGTATCCTAGGCATGAAATGGGTAGTTTAGGATATGAAATGAACATGTATTATTTTAAATGAATAACTTGCATTGGTTTGAATTGTTTTACATGATTTGAAACTGTTTTGTATGAACTAAAGATTTTCAATGGTTTTAAATTGAAGGAGTGAAATGTCGCTTCGAAAAAGAACACGAAGATCTCTGAATCAATCTAGCTCTCGCCAAGGGAACACGAATGAATCCTATGTCCCACAAGATGTAGGGACACATTTTTCTCTGAATTATGAGGCACCTAGTGTACAACATGAGGTGCCTCCACCGCCTCCTCCTATACCCCATGGATCTGCATTTTTTTCAAGTCATTGCTCAGGCTTTCACTAAGGGTCTCAAGTTTTGATGCAAACTCTAGTAGAGAGGAGTGAGTAGTATGATAAGTTCTGCAAGTATAGGGTTGTGGATTTTAATGGGACTACAAATCTAGAAGAGGTTGAAACATGGTTGAAGAGGATTGAGAGGGTCCTGATTCAGATGAAGTGCTCAGATGAGGAGAAGTTAGATTATAAAGTCAAATTACTATAGAGGGATGTGCTTCATTGGTGGGAGTCAGTGCCCCACAGTCAGGTCATATCACCTGTATTGACATGGAGAGACTTTTTGAAAGCTTTCAGGAGGAAGTACTTCTCGAGGGTTTAAAGACTAGATAATTACATCAATGGTTAGTTATTTCACCAAGAATAAAAGTTTTTAGAAGAAATATACACATGACTTGGCTTTAACTATTATTGTTTTAAGTTATTATATTAAAATGATTTGAATAAAATTGTGAAAATTATTCTATTGTGTGTGTAATTTAATTATGGTTAATTTCTCAATAAAATATCAAAATCTCTTTTATTGTTTAACTTGATAGTTTTCTTCACTGTTATTAATCTGAAAAAATTAATGCTATCATAAAAGTTGCATATGATACTCACATATATCTTTAAACTGTTTATTTATAAAATATTGCAAATTATGTTTTCTAGGTAAATTGTTTATAATTTTTTGCACTATTCTATTTTAGACATTTGATATTCCTAGAAATTGTTTAAGTGTAGATTATTTAATAGATAATGTTTTTACAATATTAAAATGAAAATACAAATTAAAACTTGACATCATCACCTAGATTCCATGACACTAGGATAACCAATATTGGTAACTCGATGCTTGGTGTCTTTATATTTGCAGTAAAAATGTCATTAGCAATAAAGACATCAGAAATTAATAAATGGTTATCTAAAAGGAATAGAAATAATGTGATCCAAGGAGAAGAGCAGTCAAGTCACAAATCAAATATAAAACATAACCAACAAGTGATCCCTATTTAATGGTGAAGTAGCTTGACCAGAAACCATAGTCACAAGGAATTAGGGGATAATATGAAATATGCTTTATTTGCTCATTTTCCCAATCCTTTTATAGTTTGAGTGATTCAATTGACTCTTTTCTTTACTTTACCCTTCCATTCTTTTGATCCAACATATATCATTCTAACAATTATACAAACTTAATAATCCAATTAAACCCCTAAAACATAAAACTTTTATAGTTAATTCTTAACTAAAATAAATCACAATGAACTTCGAAAGCACATAAATGAAACTGTTTTGTCATTGACCTTCCCCCCTTTTAGTCAAATTATTTTATTAGCTTACTAACTTCTTTACTTTACTTTTCTACATTTCTTTAAAACTATCTTCATTTCTTATTTGGTATAGAGATAGTTATTGGTCCTCATATCCTTCTTACTCCGCCATCCCTTACAAGCCCTTAGTTGCCTTCTAATGTGGTATTTAGATTAGAAATGAGAACCTTTATTCTATTATCCCTATGTTTTAAGGCCCCTATGAACCTTCCTCTAGTATTCCTCCTTCTCCTTTATTGTATTGTCTCCTGGTACTCTCTCTCCTCTCAACCTAAGAGCCTATAATCAAGTAGTGGATCTTTATAGACCTTGTGACAAGTTCATATTTAGCACCAATTTCAAGAACTCCCTTTCATCTGTTATTTCATGTAACATCCCATTACTTATGGGAGGGTTAGAATAATAAATGTGAGTAATCTATGAGAGGCTTAAAAATGTTTCTTTATGCTCATGTATAGTCCATAAACATATATATGACTAGTGAATTTATCTGCACATGAAAATAACTGTACATGCTTTCATGAATAATTCCGAGTATAATTTAATTGATTTGTGAATTTTTGAGAATTATGATTTTTGGTATGGGAAATATTAGTGATTAATGGAAGTATGGTATTTATGAATTTTGGGAATTGTAGAAAATAGGAAAAAGAAATTAAAAAGGGAGCTTTGGAGATAGTTGGATTGTAAAGATGATAGTTAAGGGAGTTAGTTTCAAAAGAAACTAAGTTAGAATTTAGGTATGGGGAAAGTGACAAGTGTCACTTAGGCTCTTATACTCTTGCCAGAAGTAGGTTACTATTCTTTGAGAGTTGACAGGTCAAGTCTTGTTTAAGTCCCTTCTTTATTATCATCTTTTCAAACTTCCTTTTGAAACACAAAGTTTTCCGTCAAACACTTTCTAAGAGACTTCTGTGTTTTTCCTTTCCTTCACCAAACCTACTTTTCCATTTGTATCCTTTACCCTAAGAAAAACGAGAAGTTAGTCATCATGCTCAGTGGAGTGCGTAAAACGTGTGGAGTTTAGGGCTTAAAGATTTTGGAGTTTTCAGCAAGTAAGTGGTGAAGAAATCCTTTAGAGTTGGGGATTTGTGAAATAAAGTTGATAAATTACTATCATCTGCATGAAAAATGAAATTTTCGTGTTTGTTTATAAATACTGGGCAGTTGGGAAGAAATAAATTCAGTTATAGTGTTAAATTAGCTTTTTTCAAAAACATTTGGCATTTTGGTGATGTAAAATATTGAAAGTTTGAAAATCTGGAAAATGTTCACTGAATACACTTTAGTCTATTAGCCATAACGTTTTCTCTAGTTTTCTGAACAAAATGATTCTTAATTTGAATTAAACTAGAGACATATGGCTATATTTTGTATGCAGACATCGAATTTCAGTTCTATCTCTAAATGTCTCAAAAATTCATGAAGTTATGAAGTTGGTCTAGTACGTTGGTGTGTGTATGAAAAATTCATCTTCAGACTTTAGGGGTAAATTTGGGATTTATATAAAGAGATTTTAGCAAGATGCCTTCTGAAAAGTTGTAGATGTTTCTTTTATCTTTTCAACAGTATATAGTATGAAAATTTTAGACATCGTAGTCAAAAGTTATGATTCTTATAAGTGGAGATGTTCTACAGAAGAAATGAGACGGAAGAAATGAGACGGAAGAATATGAGACGGAAGAAATGAGACGGAAGAAAATGAGACGATAGAAATGAGACGGAAGAAATGAGATGGAAGAAAATGAGACAGAAGAAAATGAGACGATAAAAATGATACGGAAGAAAATGAGACGGAAGAAATGAGACGGAAGAAAATGAGACAACAAAAATGAGACGGAAGAAAATGAGACAGAAGAAAATGAGATGATAGAAATGAGATGGAAGAAAATGAGATGGAAGAAAATGAGACAGAAGAAAATGAGACGAAAGAAAGTGAGACGATAGAAATGAGACGATGGAAATGAGACGATGGAACTAAGACGAAAGGAAAGTGAGACGATGCAAAAGTAAGACGATACATAAATCAGACGATAGAATTAGCCTTCTAGGTCTTCATTAAAGTTGTATATTTGGAAGTTCTCTTTCCAATAGTCCAAACATGAAGTCAATCCGACATCTGTAGTGAGAGTTATAGTAATTGCGTCAAGACATGTACAATACGAGTAAAGATATGAACATGTTGGATTCTTTTGGCCATAACTTCTTCTCTAGACCTCCAAATGACTTGATTCTTGAACCATTAGATTTGTAAGACGTTGATATACATATCCACCAAGAATCATAGCTATCTGGAATAACTGGAAAAAGATTGAGTGTAAAGAGTGGGACGGGTGCAGTGAGTGTGCTCTTAAGCAATATGAAATGGTGTTATTCTACTGAACATACTTCAGTATTTTGATGATATTTTGATCTATAGGATTTCAATTAAGGTGATTTTTGATTTGGAGTAAACTAGAGAAATATAGATACAAATCTTATGAAGAAGTTAATCTTGATTCAATTTCCAAGGTGTTCAATTTCTAGATGGAAGTTGTATATAGAAAACTATTTTTGATTAAGAACATTCCAAAAATGCTTGAGGTATATCTTCCATATTACTGAACCAAATTGAGTGATTTTGGTGTCAATGGAAAGATAAGACATAGAGGAACACTTTTCTAGAAGAGAGTATAACCAAATTTCCTCAGTTTCACCTTTTGATTGTATCTGAACAATAGACCCAAAAGGGTGTTTTGGAAAGTCTGAAAGTAAGATAGTGGGTAATGAATTGAGTTTTCAATGGTTCTAGTGAGGCACGACCCTAAGTGTTAGTTATACTTAGATGAGTTTTGTTATGGGGACAGTATTGTGAAAAATTCTTGGAGTGATACCCGAGATTATGATGAACATGCATTGTACATAATTCATTTCATACATATGCATTATTGATCACTCTTAATGGTGCAAATTGTGATATCGCGTATGTTATTTGTTATAGAGGAGCAACTGGAACATCCACTTCCAAACGTTGTCGGATCTTCTAGGCATTAGCTTCGGGAGCAATCTGTGAGTCAACCTAGATGATTTCCTAGGATTGATTTGCTTTGTATTATTTGAGATGTTAGCTTCCAATTATAAATTGTTTATGATTTGATTTGAATTCCAGACTTAAAGTTCGAGGAGTTTGTTATGTGAATATGGGTATTGGAAGTGCTTTGTTTTGATCTGAAATCCTATATGATGTGTGAATTATCAACGAGAGTTGAATGCCGAACTTACGTCCGATGATAATGAGTTTCTGATTAAATATTGCATGTGATTATCTGATAAGACATAATCCGTATATGGTGCATCTCATAAAATGCATACTCAGATAAAGGTGTTGTGACTTGAGTGGCCAATGAAACGCTTCCACTTAGAGCTTTGCTCCATGATATAGATTTTGTGTACAGAGCTATGCTCTGTGATTCTGTTCCAACTGAGCCCTATGGGCCAACAATTATGTATAAGTATGTGATGCGCACTCGGTCACAACAATAACAACGAATGTGAGTCTCATGCATATAACATTATAGGATTGAATCAATTGAATGAATATTTGTGAAATATGTGATATGTGTGTTTGATCCGGTGAACTCATCAATGATGGTTCACTCATTGAGTTCGCAAAACTCATCAAAATTGCAACATCGTCTTTTCAGGACAGAGGGCTGATTCATTTCACTGAGGGACTCCATTGTCATGTATATTGTGTTTTGGCGAGTAAGGTCATGGCTCAAAGGTCGGTCAGTTGGGACTGTTGGATAGCTTAGATAAATTTGATACACTTCCTCCTTTATGTAGGAATTTTGTATTAGGTTTTTGATGATGTACATAAGGAAAACGTGAAAGACAATGTAATCATCGATTTTGTGAAAGGAAATGAGGAAAGAGTGGTTAAAAAACTATTGTGATTTTCTTATTATGCTTTTTAAGTAAATTGTGATACCATGTCGTTTGAAGAGAATGTAGTGATCAAAAGTAGCTCACCCTTATTGTAGGATATGTACCAAAATGACCTTCGGGTGTCCCGGTGTGTACCCTATGATAAGGGGGCACTACATATAGATGATATCAGAGCATGGTTTGGTATCTGTTGGGACATATAGGAATATTAAGCATGAAATATCTTGAAAAATGCAGAGAATGATTGAAGTTATTATTTGTTATAGGCCATCCTCTCTAGGTGATCAGATTGATCAACCAGCTGACCAAGGATCTGTAGGAGCCAGTAAAGAGTCCTCGGTACCTCGATCTGAGGGGTTGCCTTCTAGAGCTCTCGAGAGAAGAGAGAGGAGGTATGATAGGCTGCGGAAGTAGGGAGCTGTGGATTTCTATGACAGCACAAACCTTGTTGAGGCCGAAGGATGGTTAGAGAGGACGGAGAGAGTATTCGATCAAATAGACTGCGAGCTTGATGAGAGGTTTGATTATGCAGTATCATTACTGCAGGGCCCAGCTTACCAGTGGTGGAAGACTGTTCTAGGCAGTACCACCAGGCCTTGCCAATTGAAGTCGGAAGACTTTTTAAGGGTCTTTAAAGATAACTATATGCCCAAGATCTATTTAGACATGAAGATGCAAGAGTTCTTAGAATTGAAGCAGGGCAAGATATCAGTGGCTGATTATGAGGTTCGGTTCAATGATTTGATGGGTTATGCTATTGCTTTGATCCCTATGAAGGAAGAAAAGTGCAGGAGGCTTGAGAATGGGTTTAATATGGAGATCAAAACAAGGTTTGCGAGGTCAGATATGGGCACTTTCATTGAGTTAAGAGCGGCCTCAATTAGAATTGAACAACTGATGAAGGAAAAACAAGCAGAGACTAGGCAGGGGTCCAGAGAAAAGAGGCCTAGTGAGAGTCAGGGTAGTATTGGCAGGAGCTTCAGTAAACGCCATAATAGAGCAATCAAATCATCAGGTAAATCCAGGCAGTCAAGATCTAAGCAGAGGGGTAGGTTGTCACAGACTGGCAGTGGAAGAGGCTCAGCTCAAAATCAGTTTCTAGTTTGTGAATATTGTGAGAGGAGGCATGGTGGTGAGTGTTGGACATCGACTGGAGCTTGTTTTAAATGCGGCTTCATGGACCACCAGATCAGAGATTGCCCAGATATGTTGGAAACTCAGTCTGCTGTCAATGGGCGATCTGGGAGTAATACGACAGTCCAGCAGAGCAGAGGTGGTGGATCTGGATAGAGAGGTCGAGGTAGAGGCAAAGGGAGAGTTGGGAGTTCTTCCTGGAGGACTGAGAGACAGGGCAACCAACTGTAGTCCCAGGCCAGGGTTTATGCCATGACCAGGCAGGAGGCCTAAGACTCACCCGATGTAGTAGCAAGTGCGCTTTCTATTTATGACTTTGAGGCATTTGCACTACTAGATCCTGGATCCACACACTCCTTTATTGCACCACATTTGGCATGTAGATTGCATTGTGATAGGGAGTTGCTATAGTATGGATTAGAGGTGAGTACACCTCTAGGTAGTACTACTATTTTGGGAGAGGTCTGCAAGGGGTACCCAATTAAGATTGATCAAGTAGAGCTGGAGGCAAACCTTATTATATTACAGTTGAGGGAGATAAATGTGATCCTAGGCATGGATTGGCTCACTGCCTATAGGGCCATCATGAATTGCTACACCAAGGAGGTAGTACTGGAATCTCCTGGTCAGTTGAGGGCAGTATTCAGAGGAGCTAGTTAGGCAGTGCCAGCTAAGATGATATCATTCATGAGTGCTCTGAGGTTGATGTAAGGAGGATGTGAGGCTTATTTGTCCCACATCATTGACACTAGGGTTGAGCAGAGTATACAAGACATTCCTGTGGTTAGGGAATTTCAAGATGTGTTTCCCGAAGAGTTACCTGGTTTACTACCAGATCGGGAAACAGAGTTCACAATTGATCTAGTTCCAGGTGTTGCTCCTATATCCATTCCTCCATATAGGATGGCACCTGTGGAACTGAAGGATTTGAAGGCTCAGTTGCAGGAGTTATTAGAAAAGGGCTTCATAAGGTCCAGTGTTTCACCTTAGGGAGCTCCAGTATTATTTGTGAAGAAGAAGGATGGGACTTTGAGGTTGTGCATCGATTATAGGCAACTAAACCGGGTGACAGTGAAGAACAAGTATCCGTTGCCTAGGATTGATGATTTTCTTGATCAGTTACAGGGAGCTCAGGTATTTACTAAGTTGGATATGAGATCAGGGTATTATCAGTTGAAGATAGCGAAGGTTGATATCCCTAATAGTGCATTTAGGAGCAGGTATGAGCACTATGAGTTCCTAGTGATGCCGTTTGGGCTGACTAATGCCCCGAAAACTTTTATGGCCTTGATAAATAAGGTGTTTCAGTCCTACCTGGATCATTTTTTGATTGTGTTTATTGATGATATCTTGGTGTATTCGAAGAGCAGAAAGGAACATGTTGAACATCTGAGAGTTATTTTACAGATTATAAGAGAAAAGCAGTTGTATGCCAAGTTCAGTCAGTGTAAATTTTGGTTGGATCAAGTTGTATTTATGGGGCATATAGTGACTAGAGATGGCATATAGGTAGATCCGAAGAAGATAGAGGCAGTGATGAATTGGAAAGCTCCGAGAAATGTGTTAGAGATTTGAAGCTTCCTAGGATTAGCCGGATATTACCGGAGATTTGTCGAGGGGTTTTCTCTGATCTCGACCCCTCTGACAAAACTTCTGAGGAAGAATGTAGTGTTTAAATGGAATGAGGAGTGCCAGAAGAGCTTTGAGGAGCTGAAACATCAGTTGACTA
Source organism: Erythroxylum novogranatense (assembly GCA_029891385.1). Classification (NCBI taxonomy): domain Eukaryota; kingdom Viridiplantae; phylum Streptophyta; class Magnoliopsida; order Malpighiales; family Erythroxylaceae; genus Erythroxylum; species Erythroxylum novogranatense. Next base: position 75,376,820 of record CM057225.1, read on the forward strand.
CTGCACTGGTGTTGACTATTCCAACAGGGACTGGAGGATATATGGTGTACAGTGATGCGTCGCATCAAGGATTGAGATGTGTACTGATGCAATATGGCAAGGTGATTGCCTATGCATCGAGACAATTAAGGTCTCACGAGATCAATTATCTGGTACATGATTTAGAGCTAGCTGCAGTAGTTTTTTTTCGAAAGATTTGGAGGCATTATTTGTATTGAGAGACTTTCTAGATATTCACTGATCATAAGAGTCTGAGGTATTTACTGAGTCAGAAGGAGTTGAACTTGAGGCAAAGGAGATGGATTGAATTATTGAAAGATTATGATTGCACTATTGAGTACCATCCAGGGAAAGCTAATGTGGTGGTAGATTCTTTGAGCAGGAAGTCTAATATCAGTACAGCTCAAATTCAGTTATCGAGGTTACCTAGTATAATTCATTTGAGAGCTCTAAATGTAAAGCTGAATCTGGAGCAAGATGAGACACTAATTGCCACTTTGAAGTTAAGGCCAATGCTATATGATAGAATCAGAAGAGTACAGAACAAAGATTTTGATATGGTAAAGCTTATAGAGAAAGTGAAGGCAAATCCGGATTTCGAGTTTGAGTTGAAGGATGAGACTTTGTGGTTGAGACATAGGCTGTGTGTGCCTAATGTAGATGATCTGATGAAGGAGATTCTTGAGGAAGCTCATATGGCCGCCTATGCAATGCATCCTAGTACTACCAAGATATATAACACATTGAAGCAGCATTTTTGGTGGCCATGAATGAAGAAGCAAGTGGCAGAGTATGTATTTAGATATATGACTTGCTAGCAAATTAAGGTTGAACACCAAGCTCCAGTAGGGAAGTTACATTGATTGCCCATTCCGGAGTGAAAATGGGAACGGATTACTATGGATTTTATTATGGGATTGCCTAAGACTCCGAGGCAGCACGATGCTATATGGTTTATAGTGGACCGGTTGATTAAATCAACCCACTTTTTACCAGTGAGAGAGAATAACTCACTTGATCAGTTGGTCCAGAAGTATGTGAATGAGGTAGTGAGATTGCATGGGATTCCAGTGTCTACAGTATCGGATAGGGATCCCAGATTTACTTCGAGGTTTTGGAGGAGTTTATAGTCTGCTATGGGTACTAAGTTGAACTTTAGTACATCATTTCATCCTCAAATAGATAGACAGAGTGAGAGGACAATCAAGACTGTTGAGGATATGCTCAGGGCTTGTGTATTGGAGTTTAGAGGAGCTTGGGATCATTATATGGAATTGATAGAGTTTGCCTACAACAACCATTACCACAGTAGTATCAGAATGGTACCATATGAGGCACTGTATGGTAGAAAGTGTCGGTCGCCATTCTGTTGGGATGAAGAAGGCTTAAGAATGATTGAAGGTCCAGAGTTACTACAGGATACAGTGGACAAGGTAAAGTTGATCCGAAGTCGAATCAAAGCAGCTCAGGATAGGCAGAAGCGTTATGTGGACCAACACCGACGTGATATGAAATACAGTATGGGAGATAAAGTATTCTTGAGAGTGTCACCCTGGAAGCGAGTTTTGACATTCGATAAAAAGGGCAAGTTGAGCCCTAGGTACATTGATCCTTATGAGATCATTGAGAGGATTGGACCTTTGGCCTATAAGTTAGCTTTACCGAGTGAGATGTCTCAATTGCATATTATGTTTCATGTGAGTATGCTCCGAAGAGGCCGCTAGTAATTTAAGCTATGTTGAGGAGCTGATCAAGATTGTGGGATCACGGATTAAGCAGTTGAGAAACATGGTTATTCCATTGGTAAAAGTCCTTTAGAGGAACAACTCAACTGAAGAAGCAACATAGGAGATAAAGGAGCATATGAGGAGACAATATCCCCATTTATTCGAGCAAACAGGTAAGAATTTCGAGGACAAAATTTCTTCAAGGAGAGGAGAGTTGTAACATCCCATTACTTGTGGGAGGGTTAGAATAGTAAATGTGAGTAATCTATGAGAGGCCTAAAAATGCTTCTTTATGCTCATGCATAGTATGCCATACATATATATATGACTAGTGAATTTATCTGCACATGAAAATAATTGTACATGCATTCATGAATAATTCCAAGTATAATTTGATTGATTTGTGAATTTTTGAGAATTATGATTGTTGGAATGGGAAATATTAGTGATTAGTGGAAGTATGGTATTTGTGAATTTTGATAATTGTAGAAAATAGGAAAAAGAAATTAAAAAGGGAGCTTTGGAGATAGTTGGAATGTAAAGATGATAGTTAAGGGAGTTAGTTTCAAAAGAAACTAAGTTATAACTTAGGTATGGGGAAAGTGACAAGTGTCACTTAGGCTCTTATACTCTTGCTAGAAATAGGTTACTATTCTTTGAGAGTTGACAGGTCAAGTCTTGTCCAAGTCCCTTCTTTATTATCATCTTTTCAAACTTCCTTTTGAAACACAAAGTTTTCCATCAAATACTTTCTAAGAGACTTCTGTATTTTTCCTGTCCTTCACCAAACCTACTTTGCCATTTGTGTCCTCTACCCTGAGAAAAACAAGAAGCTGGTCATCGTGCTCAGTGGAGTGCATAAAACGTGTGGAGTTTAGGGCTTAAAGATTTTGGAGTTTTCAGCAGGTAAGTAGTGAAGAAATCCTTTAAAGTTAGGGATTTGTGAAATAAAGTTGATAAATTACTATCATCTGCATGAAAATTGACATTTTTGTGTTTGTTCATAAATATTGGGTAGTTGGGAAGAAATAAATTCAGTTATAGTGTTAAATTAGTTTTTGAAAAAAAATTTGGCATTTTGGTGATGTAAAATATTGAAAGTTTGAAAATCTGAAAAATGTTCACTGAATACACTTCAGTCTTTTAGCCATAACGTTTTCTCTAGTTGTTTGAATCAGATGATTCTTAATTTGAATTAAACTAGAGACATATATCTACATTTTGTATGAAGACATCAAATTTCAGTTCTGTCTCTAAAAGTCTCAAAATTTTATGAAGTTATGAAGTTGGTTTAGTACGTTGGTGAGTATAAGAAAATTTTGTCTTCGAACTTTAGGGGAAATTTTGGGATTTATATAAAGAGATTTTAGCCAAGATGCCTTCTGTAAAGTTGTGTATCTTTCTTTTATCTTTCCAACAGTATATATGTTGGACCCCAATCTTTGAGTGAAAATTAGAATAAGTAAAATGAAATTTAAGGAGTGTTTTGTGTATGTATTGTGTAATAGATGACTTAATACTTAAAGGATCTTGATAAGAAAAGAAATGATTTGATTTTGATTTGATCTTTATTTTGCTATAAAGTATGTAATTTTTCGATCAAGGAATACTAAGTTATGATTTTTTTCAAGTTTATGATATGATTTTAGCATGATTATTAGAGGACAGAACGTTTGACTGAAAACTTGACTTCCTTAGAGGTCAAATTGATTTTTGTGTTCTTCATAAAAGTTGTAGGTGACTTTCTGATCTTCGCATCGATATAAAATGTGACAGATTGGGTTTTGGAGTTGAAAGATATGAATTTTCAAAGTTGAGTTATGGTTTAGGAAATATTAATTTAGACAAAATCTTTGACTAGAAAATTGATTATTTTTAGAGATGGAATTGGTTGTGGAGTTCTTATGGAAGTTGTAGAGCTTCCTTTAAGCTTTCCATAGAGACCAATTTTGTTAAATTTGGAGTTCGGGATCAAGAGATATGATTTTTAGAAATATTAAGTTTATTAACTAAAAAAAATGAAAAAATAAAAATGACGTATCGCCGTCGCTAGGGCGACGCATCGCCTCGCAAGGGCGAGCGAGCCCTCGCCCTGCACACGTTGGCGCTTCTGCGAACGATGTCGTTTTCTTCTCTTCAGCACGACGTCGTTTCATTTTTTCTTCTCCTCTGTGCGCGCCCGTTTCTCCTTGTGCGACGCCGTTTCCTTCGCATGCTATACGGCCCCGTTTTGATTTCTTTGTGATTTTCCTCCTTCAATCCGACCTTCGTTCAATCTTTTGCTTATATCTTTTCCGTCCGACATCCGATTGACTTGATTCTCAAAGCGTTGGATTCCTAAGACAATTATCTACATCCTCATGGAAAATTATGAATTTTTGAGATTTGATTAAGTTAATCACCATTAATTTAATCAAAGTGAGTGGACTAATTTTCCAAACATAGTTTAGTATTTTGAGAAATTCGGGATCTGTAGAGATCCGATTGAAGTGATTCTTAAGGTGAAATAAAGTTAAGAGATGGGGCTACAAGTTATATGAAGAAAGTAAAGTTCAATTTTGACCCTAAGATTTTTAATTTATGAATGGAAGTTCGGATTAGTGTGTAGTTTTTGGGTTAGGAACATCTGAAAGTATTTTAGGCATAACTTTTGATCTGGTGATCGAAATGAGGTGATTCTTGTTTTGAATTAAACTAGCAAAATAGGGCTACAATTGTTATGAAGACATCAAATGTCAATTTTGTGTTTAAGAATGTTAATTTCTGGATGGAAATAATCGTACATGGAAAATATGTTAGAATATGAATATACCCAAAATGTTTTGAGCATAACTTTTGATATAGTGCTCCAAATTGGATGATTCTTTTGGAATTATGAAATTCAGACATAGAGGAACATTTCTCTAGAAGGAAGTTTTGACAAATTCCTTCAACTTGATAGTGCGAATCAAACCCGCAAGTGAGAATAACTTAAAGGAAAGTGTAGAGGCAATTTTGGAATTAAGCTAAAGAGTAAGGGTAATTTGGTCAATTACCCCTCATTTTAATTGACATGGCAGACTATAAACCCTTTGGCTGTCGTTGGAGTAGAAAAAGCTAGAAGGTTTGAGAAGAAAAGAAGAAAATAAGAAGAAAGGAGAGTAGAGCTTCGGTGATGGCGATGGAGAAGAGAAAAAGTAAGGGTTTTTGAAATTTTTCTGGGTTCTAGCTTAAGTTTTGCTTCGTTTCAAAGGAAAAAGGTGGAAAAAAAAAACTTGAAAGCTTCCCATGGGGCTTGATAAATCCAAAATTTAAAGGAGAAAGAGGTAAGGGAAAATTTTGAGCTTTGAGTTTTTAGTGATTTTTTTGTTTAGAAATATGGAAAAGGTGGTGAGTTTGTTAATTCCATGATTTATTTTGAAAGATTTCATGATTAAGTGAATTAATTTTGGTAAATTGTGACTTAGGTTTATGTTAAATTTTATGTTTGAGGATTTTATGAATTATTGGCTTAGAATTATAAAAAATATGATGGATTGATGAATTATGATATCAAATTTTAAGGATTATGAGATTTATGATATTGAATTTGGATAAGTTGGTTTAGGTCAAATTTTAGAAATTGAGAATTTTGAAAATTGGAGATTTAGATAGCTTGAATATGTGGGGAATTGATGTTTCCTAAGCTTGATTTGCGTAATTATGATATTTATGATATTTATTTTGGATAATTATGGTATAGGGAATTTTAAAGTTGAGGAAAGAAGAAGAAATTCAGAGATTTGATGCTTTGGATAAAGTATTAGCATGGATATGAGGTGGGTAGTACGTTTATTTATTGAATTTTAAGCATAAGCATGTGATTTGAAAATCAAGAAGAAAAGCTTTGAAAATTATTGTTTATGTAAATGTTTGAAAGATTATGATTTCAAAGGATTAAATTCCTTATTTTATAAATGATTTTAAGAAATTACAAGATTGAAGAAATTTATGGTTTTTGAATTATTAGATAAATTTCAAAAGTGGGCATTTTGAATATGTATATGTTTAAGTTATGTTTTAAAGAAATACATTGCATTTATGATTTAGATTGATACGTGATCAAATTGATGAATTTGGATTGAATGTGGATTGCTATATGATTTCATGCTTGGATATGTGGTTGAGATATGAAAATATGAAAAATCAAGATTTTTGAAAAGTGTCTTCGGGCAATTTGCATTTCCTTTTCGCTTATGTGTTATGTGGGTTTGGTTAGGTCCCTTGTGAGTCAGTGCACTGTCTCTATTTGTTTAAAGCCTTCTCCCGGCTGCCCGCTAGTGGCTTTAGAGCTCCGATTTCAGACTCTCTTCACGGCTACACTGGACCGCTATGCGGAAAAGTGTAGTACGTTCTGTTCACGGCTGCACAAGACCGCTATGCAAAAATGTGCAGTACGTTCTGTTTAGACCGGACCAGACTATTTGATGTGTTCTGTGTGCTTTGTTCTGTTTATAAGTGTGTTACATGACACCTTTTGAAAAAGAAATGTGAAAATTTTGAGAAAGAAATTATTGAAGTTCTTCAGCTGAAAAGTGATTGAAATGATTTTGATCATGTTTTGAAAAGTGTGAGAAATAAGAAAATTGTCAAATTTCCTACTGTGGAATTTTTAAAGGAATGGCAAAGGTTTTTGCAAACATGTTTTCGCTTATTTTTCAATTTATAAACATATTATCCACGAGAGCTATTTTAGCTCACCCCCCTTTCATCCTCATCTCCAGGTATTCGAGCAGGAGATCGGATGAATGACTGTCAGAACGTCAATTCGATTTGTGTATGTTTTTGTATTTGGAATAATTTGGATTTTTGGACAGGTTTAAGATATGGTTTGGAAAGCCATTAAGGTGCTGAAAATGTTCGACTCATGAAAGTATTAAGTTATGAGATAGTACATAGATTGGAATTGTGTATGGCTAAGGTTATGAACTTGTGTATAATTTTGAGTACGATGTATTTGAATTATAAGATTGTATATTAATGTGAGTTATGGATTTGGTTATAATAATGATTGAGTTGTGTACGGATGTTTCTGATTAAAGATTGAGGATTATGGAAATGTTTTAGATATAGGAGTGTGTTTATCTGCTGAGATCCCGGACGGAGGGTCCGGTAGATTTGGATGATTTTGTGTGATGGCTTGGGTATTTTAGAAGTGTTTATTTACCCTTGCAGGTTTTGGGTTAGGTTAAAGGCAACCGTTATGCTGCCGAAATTTCATTAGATAATAAGTTGAAAAGGAAACATAAATAAGAATTAAGGGAAATTATATGACTTTCATGAGTTTGAGTAAAAACGGATATAAGAAAAAGAAAAAAAAATTATATCGGATTAAGAAATGTCATAGTCTAGGTTTCCAGCGCGATCGTTGTTGTCTTTGTATTTTATTCACGGATGTCAGCCATTTATTCTGCGATTCGGTTTATCTTCATTTGTAGACTTTGATTGCAAGTTTGAATTCGATCCGTATCTGTTTCGCCTTTGAATGTAACCGTTCTGAATTGCTTCTTTCGATTCCGTATTCGATTTGCATTCGCTCTGCTTCCGTTTTCGCTTTGTTTGTCGTTATCGAATTCAATTTATCCTATTTGAATTCGCCTCGTTCTTCGTATTCGTTCCTGCTTTTCGGTTGGGATCCGGTTTCCGAATCGGATCCCAACAATATAGTATGAAAATTTTAGACATTGCAGTGAAAGGTTATGATCTTTATAAGTGGAGACATTCTGCAGAAGAAAATAGACGAAAGAAAATGAGACGAAAGCAATGAGACAGAAGAAAATGAGACGGAAGAAAATGAGACGGAAGAAATGAGACCGAAGAAATGAGATAGAAGAAAATGAGATGGAAGAAAATGAGACGATAGAAATGAGACGGAAGAAAATGAGATGGAAGGAAATGAGATGGAAGAAAATGAGACGATAGAAATGAGACAGAAGAAAATGAGATGGAAGAAAATGAGATGATAGAAATGAGACGGAAGCAAATGAGATGGAAGAAAATAAGACAATAGAAATGAGACGGAAGAAAATGAGACTATAGAAATGAGACGGAAGAAAATGAGACGGAAGAAAGTGAGACGATAGAAATGAGATGATGGAAATGAGACGATAGAACTAAGACGAAAGGAAAGTGAGACGATGCAAAAGTGAGATGATACAGAATTCAAACGATAGAATTAGCCTTCTAGGTCTTCATGAACGTTGTAGATTTGGAAGTCTTCTTTCCAATAGTCTAAAAACAAAGTCAATCCGACATCTTTAGTGAGAGTTATAACAATTGCTCCAAGACATGAATATGTTGGATTCTTTTGGCCATAACTTCTTCTCTAGACCTCCAAATGACTTGATTTTTGAACCATTAGATTCTTAAGACGTTGATTTACATCTCCACCAATAATCATAGCTATCTGGAATGACTGGAGAAAGATTGAGTGTAAAGAGTGGGACTGGTGCAGTGAGTGTGCTCTTAAGCAATATGAACTGGTGTTATTCTACTAAACATACTTCAGTATTTTGATGATATTTTGATCTGTAGGATTCCAATTAAGGTGATTTTTGATTTGGCATAAACTAGAGAAAGAAAGATACAAATATTATGAAGAAGCTTAATTTTGATTCAGTTTCCAAGGTATCTCAATTTCTAGATGGAAGTTGTATTAAAAACTGTTTTTGATTAAGAACAGTCCAAAAATGCTTGAGGTATATCTTCCATATTACTGAACCAAATTGAGTGATTTTGGTGTCAATGGAAAGATAAGACATAGAGGAACACTTTTCTAGAAGAGAGTATGACCAAATTTCCTCAGTTTCACCTTCTTATTGTATGTGAATAGTAGACCTAAAAGGGTATTTTGGAAAGTCTGAAAGTAAGCCAGTGAGTAATGAATTGAGTTTTCAATGGTTCTAGTGAGGCACGAACCTAAGTGTTAGTTATACTTAGATGAGTTTTGGTATGGGGATAGTGTTGTGAAGAATTTTTGGAGTGATACCCGAGATTATGATGAACATGCATTGTACATAATTCATTTCATACATGTGCATTATTGAACACTCTTAATGGTGCAAATTGTGATATCGTGTATGTTATTTGTTATAGAGGAGCAACTGGAACGTCCATTTCTAGACGTTGCCTCATCTTCCAGGAATTAACTTCGGGAGCAATCTGTTAGTCAACCTAGATGATTTCCTAGGATTGATTTGCTTTGTATTATTTGAGATGTTAGCTTCCAATTATAAATTGTTTATGATTTTATTTGAATTCTGGACTTAAAGTCCGAGGAGTTTGTTATGTGAATATGGGTATTAGAAGTGCTTTGTTTTGATCTGAAACCCTATATGATGTGTGAATTCTCAACGAGAGTTGAATGCTAGACTTAGGTCCGATGATAATGAGTTTCTGATTAAATATCGCATGTGATTTTCTAATAAGACATAATCCGTATAATCCGTATATGGTGCATCTCATAAAATGCATGCTCAGATAAAGGTGTTGTGACTTGAGTGGCCAATGAAGCGCTTCCACGTAGAGCTTTGCTCCGTGATATATGTTTTGTGTACAGAGCTATGATCTGTGATTCTATTTCGACTGAGCCCTATGGGCCAGTAATTGCGTATAAGTATGTGATGGGCACTCGGTCACAACAATAACAACGAATGTGAGTCTCATGCATATAACATTATAAGATTGAATCCATTGAATGAATATTTGTGAAATATGTGATATGTGTGTTTGATCCGGTGAACTCATCAATGATGGTTCACTCATTGAGTTCGCAAAACTCATCAAAATTGCAATGTTATCTTTTCAGGATAGAGGGGTGATTCATTTCACTGAGGGACTCCACTGTCGTGTAGATTGTGTTTTGGTGAGTGAGGTTGTGGCTCAAAGGTCGGTCATCTGGGACTCTTGGATGGCTTAGATAGATTTGATACACTTCCTCTTTTATTTAGGACTTTTGTATTAGGTTTTTGATGATGTACATAAGGAAAATGTGAAAGACAATGTAATCATCGATTTGTGAAAGTAAATGAGGAAAGAGTGGTTAAAAAAATATTGTGATTTTCTTATGATGCTTTTTAAGTAAATTGTGATACCATGCCGTTTTAAGAGAATGTAGTGATCGAAAGTAGCTCGCCCTTTTCGTAGGATATGTACCGGAATGATCTTTGAGCGTCCCGGTGTGTACTCTACGATAACGGGGTGCTACATTTCACATCCACTATAATTTTTACATGCTAGAGCTGCTAAATAGAGAACTGCATTAATTGGCTTTTTATTGATAAGAAGCCTTCCTTCCCTCATATTAAGACTTGGGTAGAAACCAAATAGGATAAGTATGGCTTGGATCAAACACTTATATTGAAGAGGATTACTTTCTCTTCAAATTTTGGGACGTACATAGCTTACAAGGTATTATTGGTCAAATGCTATGGAATTGGTATAAAAAGCCTCTATTTCTTCTCAAATGGAAACTTAGATAAGAAGGTTTTCCAAAAATATACACATTTAGGTATATTTCTATAGCATACATCATAAATATTGGTTAGATACATATATTAGCTACCTAGCAAGTACTCTTATTAAACCATTAAGTCTTGATGAACACACAAGTTTAGGAAGACTTAGCTCTGCCAAGGTTTGTGTAGAAGTGGAAAAAAAATGCAAGACTTCCGTATAAACTTCAAATCCAAAGGCTTGATGAGAATGGAGGACTGGCACTAATTAAAATTTCACTTATCTATCCTTATAAACCATGTCACGAAAACTAAGCCAAAATATGGAGACCTAGAGACAAAACTATAGAGAAGATGACTAAATCTATTGAGACTTCTTCCAGGGAAGCTAATAAGAACTTCCAAACTAATTCTTTAGATATGTATGGCCATCTAACATTCATAATGTTATAGAGTGTTAGGTAAATGTAATGTTATACTATAAAAGAAGAAGTTAATCCAATGGTTTCTCTACCACCTCTATCCCTAATAATAAGGTGGCTATTAATTAGTGTACTAATACTTATACTATTTAGAAGAGAATATTGTGAAGGAGAGCCTTAATCCTCTATATTGCATGACTATAATTTGGCTTACGGAACTACAATAATGGAGAAATGTGTGAACTTCACATCTATTATTAAAGAAACTTTAACATAAAAAGGGAAGGGCCCTTAAACCCCTACCGTCCAATAAATTTCTTTTATAAAGTGGAGGGATTAGATTTACCTAAAAACAACAAGATATCAATAATTATATTTTAAGAGAAATGCCCTTAATAATTGGTATGTTAAAAACCAAAATAAAAGAGAAAACCTTTAGCAAAGGATAATAGTTCCTTGAAAACAAATAAAAGACTATTCCAATAAATCATCCCATTATATTAGGAGAATTCTGGTTACTTTTAACCCAAAAATCATTAAATTCTCCATTCTTAACAATTTGACCAATTCTTAAACCTAAGAATCCAATATTTTATTATCCAAGAGGTTGTCAATGTCACTTTCAAAAATGTTGCAAACCTAACATTTCAAAGATTGTAACTCTGTAAAGACTTGGAGACTCTCACTTCCACCATAAATGGTCTTTGACTAGTTTTAGGTGACTTCAATTGTATTTTATTTAACTAAAAACATAAGGTTCTAAGCAACTGCTTAAACAAACCGATTATAACTTCAAAGTTTGCTTGAGGAATACTAATCTCGTTGATCATAACTGTAGAGGCAATTTTTTCATATGGTCAAGTTGATTACAAAAAGTTTGATAGTGGGCTTATCAACTTAGAATAGAAGTCAAATCTTCCTAATAGTTCATGGGTTTTCAATGTGCTACTCATTTTAAACCGTTACCCTTATAAAGTTCTTTAAGTTTTTAACTAAACTAGAATGATATAAGGAGGTTGTGATGAAGGACTCAATACCCTTATTACAAGGTAAATTAGACTTATGAGGAATGTTGGGCACCGATTCCGGAACCCAACTCTTGCTCTGATGCTACAACTATTGGGCACCGATTCTGAAACCCAACTCTGGGAGTTATAAAACATGTGCTTGTTACCATGTATGGTTATTCCAATTAACCCTCATTAGTCATCCTTGTTTCATCTTCATTCTATGATATCGTAAGCGTCGGGTCCCATTTTTCGAATCATTCTCATACTGAAGCAAATATTCCATGCTCAACTTCCATCCAGATATTGAACATCTTAAAGGCTGAATTAGAATTCGACCTCTTCATATAATTTGTAACCCTACATCTCTAGTTTACTCCACATTGAAAATCATCTCAGTTGGAACCCTATAGATCTAGAAATATTCAAAATGTCGAAGCATGTTCAGTAAAAATAACACCAGTTCATACTATTCCAACAGATTCCTTTACTTTCCTTCAATCAAAACCTTTCTCCAATCAATTCAGAATGCTGCCAATTTTTATGGGGAGATAACACAATGTGTGTTGGGATCTATTCCTTCAATAATCAAACCTCTCTTGGGAGAATTGGCATAACTTTCTCTATAAATCTCATATTGGGATCTTTATTAGACGGTCTAAAAGAGAACTTTAAGATCTACAGCTTTCATGAAGATCTCGAAGACAAAATCGATTGTCTACATGGTAAAAAATGTGACTAGACAATAGGATCAGATGAACAGTGCACCAGACGATATGACGTCATCATCAGACGATATGACGTCATCATCAGACGATATGACGTCACCAGACAATATGATGTCACCAAACGAAGCGTCCTCACCAGATGATACATCTTCACTAGACGAAGCATCCTCACTAGACAAAACATCTTCACCAGACGATACGTCATCACTAGACGATACGTCTTCACCAAACGATACATCCTCACAAAACGATGCATCCTCACCAGACGACACGTCATCACCAGACGATACGTCATCACTAGACGATACGTCCTATACTCCTGAGCATCTCCACTTATAAGGACCATAACTTTTGACTCCAATATCCAACAATTTCCTACTATATACCGTTGGAAATCTAGAAAGCTAAGATATAACTTTCTAGAAGATAACTTTGTTAAATTCAACCTAGATTAATCCAAATGCAACATCCCATCACCGATGGGAAGGGTAAAATAGTAATTTGCGACGGGGTATGAGTGTGTATACGTATCTCGGCATGATCATGCATAATATGGCCTCCATATATACATGAATAGAAATTTTTGCACATGCACATGATTGTACATGCATTCATGACATTTCCCGGCATATGTGTTTATAAATGTGATTATTGTGAAAAAAATATAATTTTGTGCTTGAAAATTGAATTGGAGTGGATTTTTGTGTGTTTTACATTTTTGGAAAACTTTAGAAATTGTTCTGGGAATTTTTCGATATACTTTTTCGGACCGAAAAATTTGTCAAGTAGCGGACTGATTGGATTTTTGGTATTGGAAAAGACTGTCCAATGGCACTGAAAATTTAGATACATGATGTTAGGATTTATTAATTTGAGCCATTGAAATTTTGGGACAAAATTGGAGTAGAAATTGAATTTGAATTGGAAAGGAACTAAATGGATGCTTAAAAACAAAACAAGTGGCAAGTGACACTTGTCACTTGCCTACTTAGTCTTATTCTTAATTGTTTCTAATAACCTAAGTTTGGAGGGTCTTTCACGACACTTCTCCTTGAAAGAGTTAAAAATCACTTTTAAAGGCAAATTTCCTTCTCATCCGTAGCTTCTTCTTCTCCCTCCTTCATTGGTTCTTTTCTCCTAGTTAAGTGCTACTCTTCTCCACCTAATCAAAAGCTCTTCTATCTTAAGTGCTTCCTCTTCATATGTCCAAGCCTAAGCTTTCTACCTCCCTTAAAGTGGTGATTGTCGTGTGTGTGAAGTGAAGTAGAGGATTTGGTGAGTTGGTGAAGAATTGAAGATTGGAAGGTTGTTTAGGTGAGGGATTTGTTTTATGTTCTTTAATTGGTAGTTAGAAGCATTTATTGTGATGACTTGTACATTAATTGCTTGAACTTGTGTTTGATGTAAATGGGTAGGTTATTTGCTTGGTTGATTTATGATTGATTGAGGATGAATGATGTTGAATATGGTATTGGTAAATTAAGTGTCTTGGATTGGTTTTTATGATGTTAGTATGATGTTAGATGAATGTTATTAACGAAAGATAATTTTGTATGTGTGCTGCCATTTTTGTGGCTACTTATTCAAGTGAAAGTCTTGATGAAATTGTGGCTGAATTCTTGGCTGAATTGGATGCTTATTGGTGTAGAAATAGTTTTTGGAATAATAGGAGTAGAGTAAGGTGTAAAATCTGGAAAATTTTACTTTGAGTATGTTTCAATGTTTGGGTTATAACTTTTGATATGGTTATGCTATTGAGTTGAGGTTTAGCTTGAATTAAACTTGAGAAGTTTAGCTAGAATTATTATGAAGGAAGTTCTATCCAATTGTGGCTTGAAGGGTTTTGAAGTTTTGCTTGAATGTGAGATAGATGTGCAGGGTGAATAGTGGTGATTCTAACATTGAATGATTTGTGAACTGAAACTTTGGAAAAATTTTCTAGGCTAAAGTAGGCAGATTTTGTGAAATTGGTCTTCATGAAAATTGAAGATTTACTTGTTAGCTTTCTATCTCCACTAGGTATGACATTTTTTTATTTTTATGTTGAAAGTTATGGCTGGTTAACTTTCAGATGGTAATTTATGTCTTAATGTGTTGTGGTGTGTGTAATGTCTCTAAGTATGAGTTTTGGTGATTTATGTGTTCTGACGCTAATTTTGGACTGTTATGGTTGAAATTAGCTCAAGTGATCTTATGGAAAGTTGTAGAGGAATGTTTTAGCTTCGTAATGAGGTATTATATGCTCTTTTTGGATGTAGGGATTGTAAGTTATGGATTTTGAAAGTTTGGATATGGTTTAGGTGAAATGGTTGTTTAACAATCTTTAATAGGGCAGCCACAATAATGGGAGAATTTGATCTAGTTAGAGATGGAATTTGGTTTTAAGTCCTTCATGAGAATTGTAGCATGTTTTCTGATCTTTTCATTGATATAGAGTATGTAATTTTTTGATAATGGGATTGGAAGTTATGCTTTTTGGAAGATTGTGTTACTGTTGAGAATGACTTATATAGGCAGAAACTTTGATTGAGAATAGAGGTTGAATTTGCTCCTAGTTGTTCATGAAAGTTGTAGAATATGTTTTGATCTTTCTTTTCGTATAAAGCTTGGAATTTTTGGCAAAGGGAATGGGAATATATGGATTTAGTATAATGTTGCACTGTTTTGGAAAATTTATGATTTGGCAGATAATTTGATTGCATTTTTGACACTCTTAGGGGTGACATTGGCTTTTAAGCACTTCATAAAACTTGTAGGGTTTTCTATGAGCTTTCCAATGAGACCTCATTTGTGATTTTTGGACATTTGTGTGAAGAGTTATATTAGGTTTAAAAAAATTATTTTGAAAATGCGAATCATCGCATCTCGCGAGGGCAATACGTCGCCCTAGCGAGAATTGATTTTTTTTATTTTATTAAATTAATTATTATTTCTGTTATTTATTTTTTCTCAATTTAATTCTTTTGTGAATATCTTTTTCATCCGACCTCCGATTGACCTGATTCTCAAGGCATCAGATTCGTGAAATATTTAATTTCATTTCTATGTAAAATTGTGAATTTTTAGAGATGAAATTGTCGTGATTTGATTAGGTCAAAGTTAGAGGACCGAGTAAGTATTTTTCTAGTCCGTGTTTTATTAATAATTGGACCTATAGAGGTCCGAATAGAGTGATTTTGGTGTCTTTGGATTTTTGATATTTAGAGGAATATTTTGTGATGGGAATTTTTTGAAATAGTGCAGGAAATGTCACGAACATGCATTTTACACATTTTAATTGCTACATGTGCATTATTAAATATTTCTGATTATACATTTGGTAATGCTTGTATATTTTGATTGTTATAGAGGCGCATTTGGAATGTCAACCCACCGACGTTGCCGAGACTTCCAGGCATTAGCTTGAAAGCTATTGGTGAGTGACCTAGACGATTCCTCAATTATAATTTTCTTATAATTCTATGGTGAATAATGGTGGGATTGTGTTCTGATTATGGATTCCGGACAGAAGGTCCGATGTATTGGGAAGCTATGACATAGAAGTGCTACTTGTTTGTGATTCTGTGAACTACTTGCTTATGATGTCATAAATGTTGACATAGGTGTTGGTTGTAACATATATATTGCTTCATTTTTACATGTGCATTCCCTGCATGAATGCATGATCAGTTAATGACAGTTGTGACCGAAGCAGCCATCGAGAGCTAGAAGCTCAATGTATTTGGGTCTCGAGCCTACAGTGATTCAGAGCCTCAGGCTCAACGATTAATGCCCCCATATTGGGACAGTTTAGGCGCTCGATCACAACACCGAAATAAATTAAAAAAGTGTCACATACGCATTTCATATGCATTTAACTGAATCTCTTTGATTGAGTGAAAGGAAAAATGCCTTATACTTATGTGATAACAATCATGTGGTACTTCTGAATGTGAAATTAAGATATAACTGTGCTATGTTTAAGTGTTGCATGAATTCAGTGAACCATCGATGATGGTTACCTCACTGAATTCGCAAACTCACCCAAAATTGCAACTTATTTTTCAGGACCGAGAGTAGACTCCTAGCTCCAGAGGGACTTTTCCTGCCGTGTAGATTGTGTTGGCAAGAGAAGTCATGGCTCACAGGTCGGTCAATTGGGATTTTTAGGATGACCTAGATAGAACTGTTGTATTTTCCCTATTTTTATAGCATTTTGTATTAGGCTTTTGGAGTAATGTATAGACAGTGAAAAACTAACAGATATGTAAAATTCTGATTTTAGTGAAATGAAATGAGAAAATTTTGGGTTTCAAAAATTAGTGATTTTGATACTAATGTTTTATTATTATGATGTCATGTGAAGTACAGTAGTGATTGTTCGTAGCTCACCCTTATCATAGGATATGTATCGAAATGACCTACGGGCGTCCCGGTGTATGCCCAATGGTAAGGGGGCGCTATATTTAGGTGGTATCAGAGCATAGTTTGGCATCTGTTGGGATTAGTAAATATTTAGGCAGAATTATTGTGAGAAATGCATAAATTGATCGGAGTTATTGTTTTATTATAGGTCATCCGTCTTAGGTGATCAGGTTGATCAACCAGTTGACCAAGGATCAGTCAGAGCCAGTAGGGAGTCCTAGGTACCTCGATCTGAGGAGTTGCCTCCTAGAGTTCCCGCAAGACGGGAGAGGAGGTATGACAGACTACGCAAATGGGGGTCATGGATTTTATGGCGACACGAGACCTCTTGAGGCCGAGGATGGTGGAGAGGACTGAGAGAGTCTTCGACCAGATGGATTGTGATCCAGATGAGAGGTTTGATTATGCAGTCTCTTTCCTGCAGGGCCCAGCTTATCAGTGGTGGAAGACTGTCCCGGGCAGTACCACCAGGCCTTGCCTACTGACATGGGAGGATTTTCTGAGGGCATTTAAAGACAATTATATGCCCAAGGTGTATCTTGAGATGAAGATGCAGGAATTTCTAGAATTGAAGCAGGGTAGGATGTCAGTAGCTGAGTATGAGGTGAGATTCAATGAGCTTATGGGCTATGATACTGCTTTGATTTCTACTGAGGCTGATAGGTGCCGGAGGTTTGAGAACAGGCTGAATATGGAGATCCGTACCAGGTTGACCCGATCAGATATGGGCACCTTTATTGAACTGAAGGCTGCTGCAGTGCGAGTTGAGCAACTGATGAGACAGAGACAGGTTGAGACTGGTCAGGGATCCAGGGGGAAGAGACCGAGTGACAGTCAAGGCAGTTCTGGCAGGAGTTTTAACAAGCGTCAGAGCATGACCTTCAGGTCACCGGGAGGATCCAGGCAGTCAAGATTTGGGCAGAGAGGGAGGTTTGTTCAGACTGGCAGTGGCAGTGGTAGAGGTACAGGATAGATTCAGCCTCCAGTTTGTGAGTATTGTGAGAAGAGACACAGTGGCGAGTGTTGGCGGTTGACTAGAGCCTGCCTTAAATGCGGCTCCACGGATCATCAGATCAGGGATTGCCCTGCTACTGTGGGAGCTCAGTCTGTTGTAAGTGGGCGATCTGGGAGCAATATCACGGTGCAGCAGAGTAGAGGTGGTGGATCCGGGCAGAGGAGCCGAGGCAGAGCCGAGGGTACTTTTGTGAGGACTGAGGGACAGGGTAGCCGATCGCAATCCCAGGCCAAGGTCTATGCTATGACTAGGCAGGAGACCCAGGATTCTCCAAATGTGGTAGTGGGTGTGCTTCTTCTCTCTGGTTATGAAGCATTTGCACTGCTAGATCCAGAATCCACACACTCATTTATTACACTGCATTTGACATGTAGATTGCTTGGGGATAGGGAGATATTACAGTATGGGCTAGAGGTGAGTACACCTCTAGGTAGTACTACTGCTTTGGGAGAGGTCTGCAAGAGGGCTCGATCCAGATTGATCAAGCAGTGTTGAAGGCAGACCTGATAGTATTACAGTTGAGAGAGATTGATGTCATTTTAGGCATGGATTGGCTTACTGCCCATAGGCCCATCATGGATTGCTACACCAAGGAGGTCGTACTAGAATCTCCTGGTCAGCCTAGAGCAGTGTTCAGAGGAGTTAGTCAGGCAGTGCTAGCCCGGATGATCTCTTTCCTGAGTGCCCTGAGGTTGATGCAGGGAGGATGTGAGGCCTATCTGACCCATGTTATTGATATGAGAGTTGAGCAGAGGCTTCAGGACATTCCCGTAGTTAGGAAATTTCCAGATGTGTTTCCCGATGAGTTACCGGGTTTATTGCCGGATCGGGAAACAGAGTTCACTATTGACCTATTTTCAGGTATTGCTCCTATATCTATTCGTCCTTATAGGATGGCACCTGTGGAACTGAGGGAGTTGAAGGCTCAGCTGCAGGAGTTACTGGAGAAGGGTTTTATCAGGCCCAGTGTCTCACCTTGGGGGGCTCTAGTATTGTTTATGAAGAAGAAGGATGGGACTCTGAGATTGTGCATCGATTACAGGCAGCTGAATCGGGTGACAGTGAAGATTAAGTATCCACTGCCTAGGATCGATGACTTATTTGATCAGTTGCAGGGAGCTCAGGTGTTCACTAAGTTAGATCTAAGGTCAGGATATTATCAGCTGAAGATAGCAGAGGTTGATGTGCCTAAGAGTGCATTCCGGAGCAGGTATGGGCATTTTGAGTTTCTGGTAATGCCATTTGGGTTGACTAATGCCCCGACAGCTTTTATGGCCTTGATGAATAAGGTCTTTCAGCCCTACCTTGATTAGTTTGTAATTGTATTCATTGATGACATTTTGGTGTATTCGAGGAGTAGACAGGAGCATGCTGAGCATTTGAGAATTGTTTTGCAGCTTATGAGGGAGAAGCAGCTATATGCCAAATTCAGTAAGTGTGAATTTTGGTTGGATGAGGTAGTGTTTCTGGGCCACATAGTGACCGAAGAGGGTATTCAGGTCGATCCGAATAAGATTGAGGCAATGATGAAGTGGGAAGCTCCAAGGAATGTATCGGAGATTTGAAGTTTCCTAGGATTGGTCGGGTATTACTGGAGGTTTGTCGAGGGGTTTTCACTGATCTCAGCCCCTCTAACAAAACTTCTGAGGAAAAATATACCATTCAGATGGACTGAGGAGTGTCAGAAGAGCTTTGAGGAGCTGAAACATCAGTTGACTACTGCACCGGTATTGGCCATTCCATCAGAGACTGGAGGTTATGAGGTATATAGTGATGCATCGCATCAGGGATTAGGGTGTGTTCTGATGCAGCATGGTAGAGTGATTGCTTATGCCTCGAGACAGTTGAGATCTCATGTGGTAAACTATCCAGTACATAATTTGGAGTTAGTTGCAGTTGTCTTTGCCCTAAAAATTTTGAGGCACCATTTATATGGTGAGACCTTTCAGATCTTCACTGATCATAAGAGTTTGAGATATTTACTGAGTCAGCGAGAGTTGAATTTGAGGCAAAGGAGATGGATTCAGCTGCTTAAGGATTATGATTGTACTATTGAGTACTACCCAGGGAAGGCTAATGTGGTGGCAGATGCTTTGAGCAGGAAGTCTCACATCAGTGCAGCTCAGATTCAGGTATTGAGGTTGCCTAATTTGATACAGTTGAGAGCTTTGAATGTGCAATTGAATCTGGAGCAGGATTGTAACATCCCATCATCGATGGAAAGGGTATTTTAGAATTTGGGACGTGTTAGAAGTATTAAATTATATCTCGGTATGCACATACAGCATATAGCTTCTAAGATTGAGGGTTTGTTGCACTTGCACATGGTAAACATGCATTCATGACATTTTCCGGCTTAGGTTTCAAATTGAGACCTTTTCTGAAATTTATGGGATAATTGTACTTGGAAAATTATATGGAGTGCGCCATTGAGTGTTTTACATTTTTAGGGATTTATGAAAATTTTTCTGGAATTATTCGGAGAAAGTTCCCGGACCGGCAAAATCGCCGGTAAATGGCCTAAATGTGTTTTTGTTGTGGAAAATGTGGCTTTTGAGTTTGAACAATTATTTGGAGTGGATTGTCATATGTTTTATAATTTTGGGCAATTTAGGTAATTTTTAAAAAAATGATTCGGGGAAATTCCCAGAAATTTCTGGACCGGGAAAGATCGCCAAGTGGCAAACCGGTCGATTTTTGGTAGCGAAAATTGTTATCCAATAGCACTATAATATTGGGTATATTATTTTGGATTTGAAATTGGGGCCATTGAAATTGAATGGGTCAAATGTCATTAGGATTTCTTAATAAATCCTATTATATAGTTTTGTCTTTTGTCTATTTTGTCTTATTCCTCTAATTGCCAAGTGTCCCACCTTTTAATGAATGGTTGTCTTGTTTGTTACGGAAACTTCAATGTTAAAAGAAGGAAAAGAGCTTTTGTTTTGCATATTCCCTCACCCATCCGAAAACTTTGCTTCTTCTCCTCTCCATCGATTTTCCTCCTTTAAAATAAACTCTTCTTCCAAACTTAAGCTTTCCTTCATGCAACCAAGTTGTTGTCTTGCCATGATGACCTCCCACTTGTATGTGATTGAAGAGAGTGAAGAAGGTGTTGAGGTGGGATAGTAAAGGGATTGAAGATTGGAAGTTTTAAATAGGTAAAGTTTTAAGTTAAGTGTTTAATTATGCTTGATTTTGTAGTTTAATACATCATGATAGTTAGAAGCATTTAAAGGGGATTGTGGTACTATGATTAAACTTATTGATGCTTTACCTTGATGAGAATTATAGTGTAAATTGATGGGTATAAATGTATGGTGTGTTAGGTTAATGAATGGTTATGGTTGTAACTTGGTTTAGCTTTGAATTTGGTTGGTAGATGATGACTAATTTTGCAAATAAAGTGAGAGTTTAATGCTGCCAAATTGTGAATATTAGCCCTAGTGAATGTATGAATGTTAAGGATACTGATTTTATGTTTTATTGAAATGCCTATAGTGTTAGAAGTTCAATTGGCATGATAGGAAGAGGAATTGTATAGTATAGCTGAAAATGTGAGTTTGACCTATTGCAATATTTTGATCATAACTAATTGTGTAGATGTGCAAATGAGGTGAGGTTTGTGCCCAATGAAACTTTGGGATGTTGGATTCAATTTAGTGTGAAATAGGTGTTGTTAAATTGTAATATTAGAAGGTTGAAAATTTGCATGGAAAATCTCTGTTTTGGGGTCTGTGAACAGTACCTGCATTTATGACCTAATTAGTTTGGTGATTTTTATGAATTAATTGATATGGAATTTGGGAAAATGGTCTTCATGGAAGTTGTAGAATATTGAGTTAGTTTTCCATTGCCACTGATCTTGCTATTTTTTGAGATGTATATTGGGAGAGATGAACTGATTACTATTGACTGGTTTTGAGCATTTTGATAAAACCTAGCCTAAGTGTTGAGTTTGTGAGCTTGCGGATTGGAAGCAATTTTAGAAAATTATGTGAACTGAATTGGTGTGAGTGATCTTCTGCTAAGTTGCATAGGGAGGAATTATCTTGAAAATGATATATGGTGTGTAATTTTTAGAGGTCAGATTTGGGAGTTATGATTTTGCAAATATTGAACCTGCATTAGGTTATGAATTGCTGACCATGAAAGTAACTTGCATGACAGTTATGAAATTGTTAGAAATTGAATTGGATTCTGGGTTCTTCATGAAAATTGAAGTTTGTGATCTTATCTTTTCAGGGATATAAGGTAGTGAATTTTGTGACAATTTGCTAAGAGTTATGCTAATTGGAAAATTACTGTCCAGATTGGTTGGTTTCAGTAGACAGATTCTTTGTTGAATTGTTTGATCTAGTTAGTTATGGAATTTGATTTTGGGTTGTTCATGAAAGTTGTAGATGACATTGTGAACTTATTGAGCATATTTATGTGGTAATTTTTGGCTGAAGAATCAGAGAGTTATGGAATTTCCAATGTACTGTTCTGTTTTAATGGGAATTGAGTAGGCAGTAGCTTTGAAGGGATTTTTGACACCCTTAGGGGTGAGATTGATTTTTATGGTCTTCTTGAGAATTGTAGAGGGTTTCTTTATCTTTCCAACAAGGTAAGATTTGTATTTTCTGAAGTGTGTTGAGATTTATGAGTGTTGAAAGTTGGTTTGGAAATTAGAAAGTTGGATTGGAAATTAGAAAAAAAAGGAATGGGAATTTGGATTTTAGCGGTCACTAGGCGTGACGCGTCGCCTAGTGGCGAGGCTTGGGATGAACGGTGTCACTAGGGCGACGCGTCAGCCTCTAGCGACAACGCCGATCATCCGGAATCACTAGGGCGACGGCTGCCTAGTGATGAGGCGAATCTGATTTTTTATTATTATTTGGTATTCTTTTGATTATTTGGTATTTGGTGTTTCTTTTGTCAATTTCTTTTCCGTCCGACGTCCGATTGACCTGATTCTTGAGGCATCGGTTTGTGAAATATTGAATTTCATTTTGTGAGAAATTGGGAATTTTGGACGGAAATTGACGTGGCCCGGTAATTGTTAAGTAAGCCTTTGTTTTGTTTAATTGGGGACCTATAGAGGTCCGAATTGCATGCCGTCGGCCAAAGAGGTTTCTAAATTTTAGATGGAATTTATATTGGGAAAATTTGGATTTAGGGCCAGAAATTTCATGAACATACATTCTACACTTACATGTGCATTTATTAAGTTCAAATTGGATAATTAGTAATGGGATTCCTCTCTGTTTGTTATAGAGGCACATTTGGAACGTCGATCTACCGACGTTACTGAGACTTCCAGATGTTAGCTCGGAAGTCCAGGTGAGTAACCTAGTTGGTTCCTCAACCTTTATGTGTTTAAGATTTTGCAATTATGCCATGTGGAGATAATGGAGGTTTATGTGTGTTTGATTTTGATTGATTTGGACCATAGGTGTATCAAATATTGGGAATGAGATAACGAAGTGCTACTTGTGTAATCGTGTGTGAATGTTTATATTGGAGATCTCGGACCAAAGGTCCGAGAAATGGGAAATTGATATTGAAGTGTTAGTTATGCATTTGATACATTGGATGTGACTTTTAAATGCGATATGGTATGATGCAATAAATTGGAAAAGTATATGATTGAAGTACGGACCGAAGGTCCAAGAAATAGAAATGGCATTGAGCGTAAATGATAGAAATAATCGTAAATGGAAATTGGAACATATGCATTCATGCATAAGGACATGATCGAGATAAAAGCGATTGTGACCGAGCGACCACCGTATCGGGCATATCACGCCTAACGATATGAGAGCTTTACCAACGCACGAGACCTCGTGTCTAATGTATTCGAGCCTCGAGCTCAATGTATCGAGGCTTCAAGCCCATGTTTTCAAGCCACCGCTCAACGCAATGTGCTCGTTCTTGGGGCGAGCCAGTAGCACGGTCCTGAACAACGAAATGAAATTGGAGCAGTGTCACTTGGCATTGCATATATATATGACTGTAAATAACTGAAATATGTGCATGTGTATATGAAATTGGAACTGAAATGTGATAATATGTGATATTACTGTTAATGCTACTGTGTGCTAATATGATTAGTGAATGCATGAGTTGGGTGGACCATCGATGATGGTTTCTCACTGAGTTCGCAAACTCACCCAACATTGCAACTATTTTTCAGGAATTGAAGAGTACCCCGTTAGTGAACCGGGTGTATGGTTACTACAAGAGAGTCGGTGTCCGATGTCGGGATCAGTTCACGTCTGCATTCGTGTTATCTTGACTTATGTGTAAATTTATATTCCGCAAAAATTGTATTGAATTGATTGAGGGCCCTAATTGATAAATATTATTTGACATGTGATCTTTGATAAAGTGTATGACTAAAAAGGGTTTTTGTATCACGGGCCCGAATCGTTTATTTTTAATTTCGCGCACTCGACTAGTTTCAAAAAAAAAATCATAATGAGTTTTGACATCTGCGATGGATCGCTCTAAGATACTACCCTCGCGGGTCGCGGACTCGGATATCACCGTCGATGTCGGGTTCGGGTCTCGCGGGAGTGGGGTGCTACAAGGATGGGGCTTTGATAGCCACTTTGAAGCTCAGACCGATGCTACATGACAGGATCAGGAGAGTTCAAGACAAGGATCCTCCTATGGTGAAGCTGATTGAGAAAGTAAAGACAGATCTGAATTCTGAATTTGAAGTGAGAGATGAGACATTATGGTTGGGACAGAGGCTATGTGTGCCTGATGTGGATGATTTGAGGTGAGAGATTTTGGATGAAGCTCATTTGGCCACCTATGCTATGCATCCTGGTACTACCAAGATGTATAACACTTTAAAGCAACATTTTTGGTGGCCTGGCATGAAGAAGCAGGTGGCAGAGTATGTCTCTAGGTGTATGACGTGCCAGTAAGTTAAAGCTGAGCACCAGGCTCCAGTGGGGAAACTCCATTTGTTGCTTATTCCCGAGTAGAAATGGGAACGAATTACTATGGATTTTATCATAGGGTTGCCTAAGACTCTGAGGCAACATGATGCTATCTGGGTCATAGTAGACCGGTTAACTAAATCGGCCCATTTCTTGCCAGTGAGGGAGAATAATTCACTTGATAAGTTGGCTCAGAAGTATGTGACTGAGGTAGTGAGACTGCATGGGGTTCCAGTGTCTATAGTATCAGACTGGGATTCCAGATTTACTTCGAGGTTCTGGAAGAGTTTGCAGTCTGCTATGGGTACCAAGTTAAATTTCAGTACAGCTTTTCATCCTCAAACAGACGGACAGAGTGAGAGGACGATTAAGATTGTTGAGGATATGCTTCGAGCTTGTGTATTGGAGTTTAGAGGAGCATAGGATCAGTATTTAGCTCTAAATGAATTTGCTTATAACAACCATTATCATAGTAGCATCGGGATGGCACCATATGAGGCCTTATACAGAAGGAAGTGTCGATCGCTTCTGTATTGGGATGAAGAGGGTGTGAGAATGATTGAGGGCCCAGAACTGATTCAGGATACAATGGAGAAGGTACAGCTGATTCGGAGTCTAATTAAAGCGGCTCAAGATAGACAGAAAAGCTATGTAGATCAGCATCGGAGGGAGATGGAATATAATGTGGGAGACAGAGTTTTCCTACGAGTGTCACCGTGGAGAGGAGTGCTGAGGTTCAGTAAGAAGGGCAAGTTAAGCCCTAGGTACATTGGTCCTTATGAGATCATTGAGAGGATTGGACCTTTGGCCTATAAGTTGGTTTTACCGAGTGAGATGTCTCAGTTGCATAATGTCTTCCATGTGAGTATGCTCCGGAGATACCGATCGGATCTGACACATGTGATACCAGCTCAGGAGATTGAGGTGGCTAGCAATTTGAGTTATGTAGAGGAGCCGGTCCAGATTGTGGGATAACGGGTTAAGCAGTTGAGGAACAGGGTTATTCCATTGGTGAAAGTCCTACGGAGGAACCACTTAACTGAGGAAGCAACTTGGGAGACCGAGGAGCATATGAGGAGACAGTATCTTCACCTGTTCGACCAAGCAGGTAAGAATTTTGAGGACGAAATTTTTATTAGGAGGGGAGAATTGTAACATCCCATCACCAATGGGAAGGATAAAATAGTAATTTGCGACAGGGTATGAGTGTGTATACGTATCTCGGCATGATCATGCATAATATGGCCTCCATATATACATGAATAGAAATTTTTGCACATGCACATGATTGTACATACATTCATAATATTTCAGAATATGTGTTTATAAATGTGATTATTGTGAAAAAAAATATGATTTTGTGTTTGAAAATTGAATTGGAGTAGATTTTTGTGTGTTTTACATTTTTTGAGAATTTTAGAAATTTTTCTGAAAATTTTTCGGGATACTTTTCTAGACCGAAAAAATTGCCAAGTAGCGGACTGATTGGATTTTCAGTACTAAAAAAGACTGTCCAATGGCACTGAAAATTTAGATACATGATGTTAGGATTTATTAATTTGAGCCATTGAAATTTTGGGACAAAATTGGAGTAAAAATTGAATTTGAATTGGAAAGGAACTAAATGGATGCTTAAAAACAAGAAAAGTGGCAAGTGACACTTGTCACTTGCCTACTTAGTCTTATTCTTAATTGTTTCTAATAACCTAAGTTTGGAGAGTCTTTCACGACACTTCTCCTTGAAAGAGTTAAAAATCACTTTTAAAGGCAAATTTCCTTCTCATCCGTAGCTTCTTCTTCTCCCTCCTTCGTTGGTTCTTTTCTCCTAGTTAAGTGCTACTCTTCTCCACCTTATCAAAAGCTCTTCTATCTTAAGTGCTTCCTCTTCATGTGTCTAAGCCTAAGCTTTCTACCTCCCTTAAAGTGGTGATTGTGTGTGAAGTGAAGTAGAGGATTTGGTGAGTTGATGAAGAATTGAAGATTGGAAGGTTGTTTAGGTGAGGGATTTGTTTTATGTTCTTTAATTGGTAGTTAGAAGCATTTATTGTGATGACTTGTACATTAATTGCTTGAACTTGTGTTTGATGTAAATGGGTAGGTTATTTGCTTGGTTGATTTATGATTGATTGAGGATGAATGATGTTGAATATGGTATTGGTAAATTAAGTGTCTTGGATTGGTTTTTATGATGTTAGTATGATATTAGATGAATGCTATTAAAGAAAGATAATTTTGTATGTGTGCTGCCATTTTTGTGGCTACTTATTCAAGTGAAAGTCTTGATGAAATTGTGGATGAATTCTTGGCTAAATTGGATGCTTATTGGTGTAGAAATAGTTTTGAAAAAATAGGAGTAGAGTAAGGTGTAAAATCTGGAAAATTTTATTTTGAGTATGTTTCAATTTTTGGGTTACAACTTTTGATATGGTTATGCTATTGAGTTGAAGTTTAGTTTGAATTAAACTTGAGAAGTTTAGCTAGAATTCTTATGAAGAAAGTTCTGTCCAATTGTGGCTTGAAGGGTTTTGAATTTTTGCTTGAAAGTGAGATAGATGTGCAGGGTAAATAGTGGTGATTCTAACATTGAATGATTTGTGACCTGAAACTTTGGGAAATTTTTCTAGGCTAAAGTAGGCAGATTTTGTGAAATTGGTCTTCATGAAAGTTGAAGATTTACTTGTTAGATTTCTATCGCCACTAAGTATGACATTTTTAGATTTTTAGTTTGAAAAATATGACTGGTTAACTTTCAGATGGTAATTTATGTCTTAATGTGTTTTGGTGTGTGTAATGTCTCTAAGTATGAGTTTTGGTGATTTCTGTGTTCTGATGCTAATTTTGGACTGTTATGGTTGAAATTAGCTCAAGTGATCTTATGGAAAGTTGTAGAGGAATGTTTTAGCTTTGTAATGAGGTATGATATGCTCTTTTTGGATGTAGGGATTGTAAGTTATGGATTTTGAAAGTTTGGATATGGTTTAGGTGAAATGGTCGTTTAACAATCTTTAATAGGGCAGCCACAATAATGGGAGAATTTGATCTATTTAGAGATGGAATTTGGTTTTAAGTCCTTCATGAGAATTGTTATTAGACCCCGAACTTTCGGTGGAAATTAGAAATATTAAATGAATTCAATGAGTGTTTTCGGATATGAATTTTGTTATAGATGTTATTATGCCTTGAGGAAATTGATGAGAAAAAAGAATTTATTGGTTTTGATGACTTTGAAGATTAGTTTTGGTTATGAAAGTTTAAGTGGATGAGATGATTGAAATGGAGGTTGAAATCAAGAAATAATTAGTGAAAGTGTTATATTTTGAAGAAATTAAGAAAGTTGATTTTTGAAGATAGAAAGTTTGACTTGAGAGTTGAATTTTTGATTTAGGCACATTTTGAGAAAATGATCTTAACAAAAATTGTAGCTTATGTTGAGAGCTTTTCGTAGCCATAAAGTATGTTATTTTTCGATATCGGGATTGAAAGTTATGATCTTTGAAAGTTAAGTGTATTTTGCTTTGGTTTTGGAAAATGCTCTAAGTGTAGGATTGTATATGTTGTGTTTTTTAGGCGATTTCTGGACTGTTGTGGTTTGAATTGGATCAAATGGCATTCTTAAATGTTATAGAGGACCTCCATAGTTTCCCAATGATGTATAATGTGCTATTTTTGGATGTGGAGGTTGGGAGATGTGAGTTATTGAAGTTGAGTGCAGATGCTGCAAATTTTTGAATTGATGTGTTCATAGGGAAGTTTTGTGTATGCTGTGATCGATGCAAATTCGGGACTGATGTGTATGGAATGGGATCAAATAGCCTTCTTGAGAGTTGTAGAGCTTGTTTTTATCTTTCCATTGATATAAAGCACGAAAATATTGGACAAGGGAGTAGAAAGTTATGATTTTTAGAAGTTTTGATGCTGTTTAGTGTGAAACTGATCGACCAGTCCCTTTGTGTGGAGTTTTTGACCAATTTAGAGGTCGATCTGATTTTTAAGGCCTTCATGAAAGTTGTAGAGGGTTCTTTTACCTTTCTATAGACACCGAGTATGTCAAATTTGGAGTTCTGAGTCAAAAGTTATGCTTCTTATAAGTTGAGACGTTCCGGAGAAAAATGAGACGAAGCACTGTTCATCGTCTCAGTTTGACTTTTTGCGTCTCAGTTTGACCGTCTCGATTCTTGTCGCTCATCGTCTCGATTCTTGTTCATAGAAATGAGGCAATCTTGTTCATCGTCTCGGTTTGACTTTTGCGTCTCGGTTTGATCGTCTCGATTCTTCGCTCATCGTCCCGGTTTGACTTTTTGCGTCTCGGTTTGATTGTCTCGATTCTCGCTCATCGTCTCGATTCTTTATTCATAGAAATGAGACGGCATCTGCTCATCGTCTCAGTTTGACTTTTTGCGTCTCAGTTTGACCGTCTCAGTTACTATATATTGTTACATTCTGATCCATTTTCTACCCTTAAAACGTTGGAATTGACCTTTGAGGTCTGCATAAGAGTTTTAGCTCTTGAAATTATCTTTCCATCCATATAAAGAAATCCTTAATCCGATATCCGTAGGAAAAGTTATAGCAATTTTCCCAATCTGTATCGTCTGATGATGTCATCATCGTCTTAAAATGACATCATCATCGTCTGCTTTTGTTTTTGACCCCACAGATGAAAGATTTGGCCTTTGAGACCTTCATGGAAGTTGTAGCTCTTCATGTCCTATTTCGAACCATTTAAATAACACCTCAATCAGACATTTCTACAGAAAGTTATAGCTATTTCCCCGAAATAGGTTCAGTACAATTGACATCATAAACATGGTTGCTTTTTTTTTACCATAACTTCTTCTCTAGACCTCCGAATGACTTGATTCTTGAACCATTGGATTCATAAGACCTTTCTCTTCATCTCCACCAAATCGAAGCTATCTGAAATGAAGTGAGAAAGATTAAGTGGAAAAGGTGTGACGGGTGCAGTGAGTGTGTTCTTAGAGGATTTGAGCTGGTGTTTCCCACTGAACATATTTCAGTATTTTGATATTTTCTGAATCAGTAGAGGTCGAAATGAGGTGATCTCTATTTCAAATGAAACTAGAGACATAGATCTACAAGTTATATGAAGGAGCCAATCGACAATTTAGCCTCTAAGATGTTCAACTTCTGGAGTGAAGTTGCGTGTAGTGTTTAGTATCGGTTTTGTAATGGCCGAATAGATTTCAGTATTTTGAAAATATCTTGAGCTATAAAGCTCCGATCGATTCGATTATGAAAGCGATGGATTCGTTAGACATAGAGGGACATTTCCCAAAAAGAAATTCTTATCAAATGGCTTCATTTACTTGATCAAAATAATCAGACAAGATGTCAGTTTTAAAGACCAAGGAAGGGGCAATTTGGAAGTTTACTTAAAGGGTTAAGTTTATAGGCTTAAATGGAGGGGCATATGGGTCATTCCTCATTCATTAAATGACATGGCACTATAAAAGCAAGAGGGCTGTCATTGTTTGAAGGAGAAGCCTGAAACTTATAATCAAAGGAAAGAAATAATAAGAGAATAAGAGAGAAGAGAGAAGGGAGAGCAAGCTTCGGTAGAGAAAAAGGGGAGAAAGCTAGGGCTCGATTTTTCTACCACTTGAAGAGAGGTTTTGATGTCATCCCAAGAGAGAAAAAGGTGGAGGATGAAGAGAGCTTCATCTTGAACCAAGAAAATCTGAAAATGGAGGAGAAATGAGGTAAGAACAATTTTTAAGATTTGAGTTTCTCTGAAAGATTGTTAGTTTAGAATCATGGAAAATGGTATGGGTTTGTGGAGTATGAAGTCAAATTTGATGATTGCTAAGTACTATGGGTTTAATTTTGGATGGAAATTAATTAGGGTTATGCCCAATTTTATGAATTAGGGTTTTTAAAAATTGGTGATTTAGATGACTTGATTATGTGTGAAATTAGTGTTTTCTAAGTTCAATTTTAAGGACTATGTTATTTATGAGATTGAATTTGTGGGAAATTGGTGTAGGGAAGTTTCTATTGGAAGAAAGAGAGACGCAATGGTCAAATTGAAGCTAAGGACAAGCTTCTAGCATCGATTCGAGGTGGGTACCTGTTTATAATAGATTTATAAGCCCCTATTGCTTTCCTTAAACAAAGAGATTTTCTGATTTCAATTGCATCATAAATGTTGCATCATTGTATGAATGATTTGAAAAATCATTATTGATTCAATACATGAACTTTTGATGAATTGCAAAATACCTTTGTGTTATGCCTCGAAAGATTTCATGGCATTTCGTATATTCGAAAAAGATCATTCGATAAATTGAGTTAAGCATGATATGTGCTTTTGTGTGGGGAAGAGAGAACCTGTTTCGTTAGTCTCGTGCACGATGACCCTTAAGCCTTCTCTCGGCTGCCCGTTAGAGGCCACGAGATCCTGAGAAATCGGACTTGTCGTGTTTACGGTAAAACTTCAGTTTTTCGTCGTGTTTATAGAACTCTCGAGCCGTTATGTGTTCATTTGCATTGTGAAGTGTTATGATTGATGCATTCATGTTTTGGAAATTGTGATTTCGACCACTGCGAGAAAAGAAATTTTGAAAATGTGCATTATGGGTTTCAAACAAGGTTTCTGCAAGAAAAGAAAAGAAAGACATTTTTTAAAAAGGTTTTGCTTATTTATTTGTTATAAATCTGTTACCCACGAAGTATAAGCTCATCTCTTTCATCCTCATCTCCGGTATTTGAGCGGAGATCGGATGAAAGACGGTCAAGATGTCAGATCAACTTCTTGCATGTTTTCGTAATTTGTATAAATTAGATTTTGAGTAATTTGGATTTTAGTGTTGATATGTATATGGCTTTACATAAATTTGGATAAATGTATTTGTGTATGAAATTGGGTATAGTGTATGTGATTTTAGTAGCAGTGTAATTCATGAATGATTGGATTGAGAATTATTAAAGCGTTTATGGTGTATGAATTTGGATATATAGGTATGTGTATTAAGTGTCTATTGACAAAAGAAAGGATTAGTAAGATTTTGTGTAATTGGCGGTCATGATTTAAATAGGATCAAATAGATTGAGATATTGGTTGAGGATGGATTTGTCTAAATGAGGAATTGAAGTGCTTTGTATGGGAATGATGAAAGGAATGAATAAGAAAGAAAGAAAGAAAAAAAAATTATACGGGTTTTGAGAATTGTCTTAAGGTTTCCAACGCGATAAGTTTCCTATGCTGGGTGTTTTCAACGAATGTCGAAATTTATTTCAGTTTGATGGATTCGATCGTTTTTCTTTATGCATTCGCTTCCGATTTGCGATTCGATTCGCATCCGATTCGATTTCGCTTTATGTTTCGTTTCTTTGTTTTGATTCGATTCATATTGGTTCGTATTCGTATTCGATTTTGCTTTGCTTCTGCACTTCATTTTTTGTATTCATTTCCGTTTTCCGATTGGGATCCGGTTTCGGGATCAGGTCCCAACAATTGTAGCATGTTTTCTGATTTTTTCATTGATATAGAGTATGTAATTTTTTGATAATGGGATAGGAAGTTATGCTTTTTGGAAGATTGTGTTACTGTTGAGAATGACTTATATAGGCAGAAACTTTGATTGAGAATTTGATTTGTTTAGAGGTTGAATTTGCTACCTAGTTGCTCATGAAAGTTGTAGAATATGTTTTGATCTTTCTTTTGGTATAAAGCTTGGAATTTTTGCAAAGGGAATGGGAAGGTATGGATTTAGTAGAATGTTGCACTGTTTTGGCAAATTTATGATTTGGCAGATATTTGATTGCATGTTTGACACCCTTAGGGGTGAAATTGGTTTTTAAGCCCTTCATAAAACTCTTAGGGTTTTCTGTTAGCTTTCCAATGAGACCTCATTTGTGATTTTTGGACATTTTTGTGAAGAGTTATGTAGTGTGGAAGAAGGGAAGGTTTAATAAGTGGTTTTGAAAAAAATTAGGTTTAAATTTTTTTTTTTGAAAATTCGGATCGCCCTCGCGAGAATTGATTTTTTTATTTTATTAAATTAATTATTATTATTTTATTTATTATTTCTGTTATTTATTTTTTCCCAATTTAATTCTTTTGTGAATATCTTTTTCATCCGACCTCCGATTGACCTGATTCTCGAGGCATCGGATTCGTGAAATATTTAACTTCATTTCTATGTAAAATTGTGAATTTTTAGAGATGAAATTATCATGATTTGATTAGGTCAAAGTTAGAGGACCGAGTAAGTATTTTTCTGGTCCGTGTTTTATTAATAATTGGACCTATAGAGGTCCGAATTGAGTGATTTTGGTGTCTTTGGATTTCTAATTTTTAGAGGAACATTTTGTTATGGGAATTTTTTGGAATAGTGCCGGGAATGTCACGAACATGCATTATACACATTTTAATTACTATATGTGCATTATTAAATATTTCTGATTGTACATTTGGTAATGTTTGTGTATTTTGACTGTTATAGAGGCACATTTAGAACGTCAATCTACCGACGTTGCCGAGACTTCCAAGCATTAGCTCGGAAGCTATTGGTGAGTGACCTAGACGGTTCCTCAATTATTATTTGCTTATAATTCTGTGGTGAATAATGGTGGGATTGTGTTCTGATTATGGATTCCGGACAGAAGGTCTGATGTATTGGGAAGCTATGACATAGAAGTGCTACTTGTTAGTGATTCTATGAACTACTTGCTTATGATGTCATAAATGTTGACATAGGTGTTGGTTGTGACATATATATTGCTTCATTGTTACATGTGCATTCCCTGCATGAATGCATGATCAGTTAATGACAGTTGTGACCGAAGCAGCCACCGAGAGCTAGAAGCTCAATATATTTAGGCCTCGAGACCACAGTGATTCAGAGTCTTAGGCTCAACGATTAATGCGTCCATATTGGGACAGTTTAGGCGCTCGGTCACAACACCGAAATAAATTAGAAAAGTATCACATACGCATTTCATATGCATTTAACTGAATCTCTTTGATTGAGTGAAAGGCAAAATGTCTTATACTTATGTGATAACAATCATGTGGTACTTCTGAATGTGAAATTATGATATAACTATGCTATGTTTGAGTATTGCATGAATTGAGTGAACCATCGATGATGGTTACCTCACTGAGTTCGCAAACTCACCTAAAATTGCAACTTATTTTTCAGGACCAAGATTAGACTCCTAGCTCCAGAGGGACTTTTCCTGCTGTGTAGATCGTGTTGGCAAGAGAAGTCATGACTCACAGGTCGGTCAGCTGGGATTTTGGGATGACCTAGATAGAGTTGTTGTATTTTCCCTGTTTTTATAGCTTTTTGTATTAAGCTTTTGGAGTAATGTACAGACAGTGAAAAATTGACAGATATGTAAAGTTCTGATTTTAGTGAAATGAAATGAGAAAATTTTGGGTTTCAAAAATTTGTGATTTTGATACTGATGTTTTATTATTATGATGCCATGTGAAGTACAATAGTGATTGTTCGTAGCTCACCCTTATCGTAGGATATGTATCGGAATGATCTACGGGCGTCCCGGTGTATACCCTATGGTAAGGGGTTGCTACACCAAATCTTTGCCCTAAAGTCAAAACATGAATTTTTCCCTTATGGAAGACTTGAAATTTTGCACTGTGCAAACTTGAAATGTCCTGAGCTTAACCATTCAACTACCAAATTGACTTCATTAAACTCTCAAATATCAACTCATTTGTCTCATCACCTTCATCTGATCAATCATAATTCATATCTTTCTTCCCGTAACATCTCACTTATACGTATATATATGTATATAAATCAACGATTTATGCTCCAAAATCATCAACTCAAGATGATAACTTCTTCACGTATATCTAATTTTAACGCACATCATCCATACACTATTCACATTTCATTAACATGAAAATAATAAAGTTTTATAAATCTTTAATGGCATTCCAAGCCACATTACATCATCGTCTCAAAATCTCAAATTACAAAGGTCCTTGAACAAACAAACTTCTTGATTTCCCAAATTCAACTCAAACTACAAAATAAGCAAATTTGGAGAAATGCCCTTAGGCTCTTAATCACTTGGTCTCTTAGCTATCACCTGAAGATGGGATAAAAGGGAGGGGGTAAGTTTGAAAGCTCATGGGTAACAAGTTTATAACAAAGAATAAGCACAAATCGTTGAAATGTTTTTTATCTTATAAAAGTCATAGTGAATTTCTAAAATGCTTTGTTCTCAAATTTTCAGTAAATTTCACAAATCTTGCTTAAAACTCATAGCTAAAGTATTATCACATCAACATAGCAGAACACTCAAATTATGCAAGAAACTTGACAATTCAAAGATGCAATGCACAAACAAATGGCTCGAGAGTTTCGTGGAATTAAAACGAAGAAACTAAAGTTTACACCGTGAACAAAACGAGTTTGATTTCTCCAAATCTCATGGCCTTAAGCGGGCAGTAGGGATGTTGGACCCTGTTTTCGGAGTCCAACATCGGACACAGAAGCGTGATGCTTGCGCGTGGAGGGGAGACCTTGAAGTTGAAAATCTAGAAGAACCCTCGGAAGCAAAATGGGCGTCGTCGCGGTATGTCTCGCTGTGGCGAGCGAAGGAACTCTCGCCGCGGTGAACCCGCGAGATTAACTTCGTCGCGGCGAGCGAACGGTCTCGTCGCAGCGAAGGCCTTATCCCACAGAAACCCAAACTTAAAATTTTCACTCATTTTCATCAAAACAACCCAACCCAAAAATAAACTTGAACATAAACATAATCTTCCAAAACTTATCCTCATGATAAAACGATTTAATGCGAAAGGTTTGAAACTAAAATCAATATCAACCATATCTCATTGATAATCAAAAGAAGAGTTTTACAAAGCTTTAATGGCATTTCAAACCATAATACATCAGTTGAGTTCAAGAACAAAAATAAAAAATACATTTGAACTAATAAAACTTGAAATGTGACTAAAGCCTTGAATTCCAAAAAATATAACTTGAAAATACATAAATATGACAACTCGGAGTGATGTCATAACTCTTGACTTACTCGATCTCTTGCTCATCACCTAAATAGGGGGAGGATAAAAGGGGGTGAGCTATAAATGTAACATCCCCTCTCCTATAGGAAGGGCATTTTGGTAATTAGGATGGGTTCGGGATATTAAATTATATCTCGGCATGCACATACAGCATATAGTCTCTATAATTACTGATTGGTTGCACATGCACATAGTATACATGCATTCATGACATTTTCCGGCTTAGGTTTTAAATTGAACTTCTGTGTGAAGTTAATGGAGTAATTGAGTTTGAAAAATTATTTGGACTGTACCATTAATTGTTTTACATTTTTAGGGATTTTTAGGAATTTTTCTGGATTCTTCCGGAGACAATTCCCGGACCGGTAAAATCGCCAATTGGCGAATCAGTCGATTCTTGGTAGCAAAGATTGCTACCCAATGGTACAGTAATATGGGGTATATTATTTTGGGACTGAAAGTAAGGTTATTAGAGTTAAATGGAGTAAAATTTTAGACTGGATTAATTAACTAATATTTTGACTTTTCTAATAATAAAAAAAGAAGAAGAAAAGGAGCCAATTACATGTTGCCATCTAAAGCAACATTTAATGCTTCTTTTCATTGTTCAGAACGTGTAAGTGTTTAAAGGAAGGATAAATGGTTAGACATTTTGGTTATCTCATCCGAAACTCTTACAACTTAAACTCTTCATAAAACCATCGACTTTGTTTGCTCTTTACTCATCTTTCTTCATATCTTTAAGCTATCATCTTTGATTCCATCAAAGCTAGATGATGATGAGTATGGTACATGCTTGGGAAGGAAAGGTAGTTGAGACCTTGGTGTAGGATTTAGAAGTTGGTTCTTGTAGGTTTGAAGGAGATTTGGTGTTAGGTAAGTTTTCATTTAAGGGTTGAGTTTTTAAATGAGGTTTGCATATGGAATTTAATGCTGCCAATTTTTCAGTGTTAGCCCTAGTGTATGTATGACTGTAGTGATATTTAATTTGAATTTATTTTGATGTCTAATGAGGTGAAAAGGTATTGAAAGTGATTGAACTAAGGTTAGCCTTGAGTCTGGAAAATTGGAATTTGAATTGATGTTACTGTTTTATTCATAACTTATAGTATAGAAATGCAAATGAGGTAAAGTTAGTGGCTACTGAAACTTTGGGATGTTGGCTTCAATTTAGTGTGAAATAGGTGTTGTTGAATTTCAATGATAGAAGGGTGAATTTTGCATGGAAAGTTGCTGTTCCATTGACCTATGAACAGTAACCGCAACATAATATCTGAGTTTTGTTGATTTTATGAATTAATTGAGATGGAATTAGGAGAATGATCTTCATGGAAGTTGTAGCATATATGATTATCTTTCCATTGCCTCTGATCTTGCTATTTTAGAGTTGTATGTTAGGAGATATGACCTGATTACTGATGACTGTTTTCATGCATTGGCTGAAACCTAGCTGGATTGGCACATTTAGTGCATTTTCGGGTTTGGAGGAATTTTAGGAATTTTGTGACTTGATTTGGGGTTTGCATTGTACTGAAGAGTTTTAGATATCAGATTGATCTTGAAAATGGTATATGGCTTATAAGTTTTGGAGGTCAGATGTGGGAAATATGGAATTTCAAAATCTGGACCTACATTGTGATATTAAGTGTTGTTTAGGTCAGAAACTTGCATGACAGATTTGAAAATGTTAGAGGCTGAATTGGAGTTTGGTTATTTCAGGAAGAATTGAAGTTTGGGATTCTATCTTTTCAGGGGTATAAAGCTCTGATTTTAATGACTTGTCTACAGGGAGTTATGTTGGTTATAAATTTACTGCTCAAATTGCATGGTTTCAGGGACAGTAACATTGAGTGAATTAATTGACTTGGTTTGCAATAGAATTTGAATTTGGGTTGTTCATGAAAGTTGTAGAGGACATTGTGAACTTATTGACCATATTTTTGTGGTAATTTATTACTGAAGAATATGTGAGTTGTGAAATTGTTAATGTACTGCCCTGTGTTAGTTGAGAATTGAGTAGGCAGAAGGTTTGATGGGATTTTTGACATTCTTAGGGTTGGAATTGATTTTATGGTCTTCTTGAGAGTTGTAGAGCTTTTCATAAGCTTTCCAATGAGGTATAGTGGGTATTTTTCTGAGTTGTGTGCTTAAAGTTAGAAGTTGGAAGTTAAGTTTGTAATCTGGAAAGAAGGAAAGCAAGAGAAGGGGTCACCTCGCGAGGCGACAAGTCGCCTCATGGAGGCGAACAGGCTCGCCATCTCGCGAGGGCGAGATTAGCGCCTCATGACGAGCATTAGGGGTCGGTCGCGAGGCGACGCCCGCCTCTCGATGACTAGAGGCGATTTCGCCTCGCGTCATATATATATATATATATTTTTATTTTATTTTGATTATTATTTGATATTAATTGGTAAAATTGTTCTTTTGTCAATTACTTTCCGTCCGACGTCCGATTGACCTAATTCCAGAGGCATCGGATTGGTTGAATATTTAATTTCATTTTCGAGAAAACGGAAATTTTAGGCGGAATTGGACGTAGCCCTATCGATGGAACTTGTAAACACTGTTTTATTTAATTGGGGACCTATAGAGGTCCGAATTGCGCACCGTCAGCGCCTATGGATTTCTAATTTTTCATCGAATTTTATTATGAGGAAATATTGGATTAGGGCCGGGATTTGCCATGAACATGCATTATACATATTTTACTGATTTCATGTGCATTGTTTAATCATTTACACAAATGGTAATGAGTATTCATTTAATTTGCTATAGAGACTCCAGTGGACCATCGTTCCACAGATTTGGCAGAGACTTCCCGGCGTTAGCGTGGAAGTTATTAGGTGAGTAACCTAGTTGGTTATTCCAATCTATGTGTTAACTGTGAATTGATTGCCCTACGGGGAATACATGAATTATTGTTGTGACTGGCGCCTACGGGATTACATGAATTATAAGCGTGATTGATTGCCCTACGGAATTATGTGGTATTATCGACTATGATTTACATAAGGTATCTTTTAATTGACCGTCTACTTGAACTGTAATACCATGTATCTTGTTATGGGACATGTGCATTCATGCACAAATACATCACATCGTTAAAAGGAAAATTGTGAACCGAGGCGCCATCAGATTGAACCGAGCCTAGAGCTCGATATCTTGAACAGAGCCTCGAGCTCGACGGAGATACTTCTCCCAGACGCCGCGTCTATCTTGATCAACATTATCGCTCGGTCACAATCTTGAAATGAGCTGGAAAAGAGTCACATGTGCATTGCATCTTGGATTCTATATCGACAATATTTTTACAGGTGTATATTTACTTGTCTTGTGGATCGTAATTATTCTGTGACTGTATTCATGTTGTGTTTTGTATAATTACTGCGTGTATACTGTTTCATGCTTATATGATGCATGAATTGGGAGAACCATCGATGATGGTTTCTCATTGAGTTCGCAAACTCACCCAAAATTGCAACTTATTTTTCAGGCCTAGCATGAGCAGATAGCTCCTCGGAATTTGTAGAGCCGTATATCTGATGGATTGGCGAGAAAAACAATGGCTCAAAGGTCGGTCAGCTGGGCTTTCTTTTGGAGACTGATAGTTAGATCTGGTTATTGTATAGTACAGTATGTGAAACATGTGTAACTTAAAAAGTACTGACAGTTGTGAATTATTAAGTTTTGAATGAATGAAATGGAATCTAGTTTGGTTTTAAAAAATAGCCAGTTTCTTATTACTGTCTTATGATTGTGATGCCATGAGGAGTGTAGTAGTTGTTGTCGGTAGTGGTCTCTTGTCGTAGGATATGTATCGGAATGACCTACGGGCGTTCTGGTGGATACCCTATGGTAAGGGGGCGCTACATTTAGTGGTATCGAGCATGGTTTGGCATCTTTTGGGAATAGTAACAATATAGGTATGAATCGGATGGGCTGTTGAAACTGATCAGAATTTTTGTTTTGTTTTAGGTCTTCGGATCTAGGTGATCGAGTTGAGCGACCGGTGACGAGGATCCGTGGGAGCAAGTAGAGAGTCGTCTATGCCTCGTACTGAGGAGTTGCCTCCTCGAGTTCCCGTGAGGCGAGAAAGGAGGTATGACTTGCTGCGCAAGTAATGAGATTTCTATGGCGATCTGAGACCCGTAGAGGTGAGGATGGTTGGAGAGGACGAGAGAGTCTTGATCGGATGGATCGCGAACGATGAGAGGTTCGATTATCAAGATATCAACATTGCGGGGCCAAACATATAAGTGGTGGAAGACTGTGCCAGGCAGTACCACCAGGCCTTGCTTGTTGACATGGGCTGAGTTTCTGAGGGCCTTCAAGGATAATTATATGCCCAAGGTCTATCTTGATATGAAGATGCAGGAGTTTCTGGAACTAAAGCGGTAGGATGTCGGTGGTGATTATGAGGTAAAATTTAATGAGTGATAGATTATGCTCTTGTGATGGTCCCGATCGAGGCCGATAAGTCTGGGAGGTTCGAGAATGGCCTCAACACTGAGATCCGTACCAGGTTGGCTTGGTCGGACATGGGTACATTCATTGAGTTGAGGGCTGCTGCCGTTAGAGTGGAGCAGCTGATGAGACAGAGACAGGCTGAGATTGGGTCCCGGGGTAAGCGGCCCATGATAGTCGAGGCGACTCTGGCGGAGCTTTAGTAAGCGCCTGAGCGGGACTTTCAGTCTCCGGAGGTTCGAGACAGATCTGGATTTGGGCGTAGGGGAGATTTGGATCGACCGGTAGTGGTAGTGGCGGAGGCTCTGGGCGATTTCTCGGTGTGCCGCATTGTGATAGAAGACACGATGGGGAGTGTTGGTGGCTTCTTGGGGCTTGTTTGAGGTGCGGCTCGTGAGCATCAGTCGAGGATTGCCTGATACATTGAGAGTTCAGCACTCTTGGAGTGGGCGAGCTGGGAGTTCCACTTGTCTGTGAGTAGAGTGGGTGGATCCGGACGGAGGGCCGAGGTAGAGGCCGTGGTAGAGCCGAGGGTCCTTTGTGAGGACTGAGGGTCGGGCACCACCACAGTCCCGAGCCGCAGTGTATGCCATGACGCTGCAGGAGGCTCAGATTCCCGATGTTGTAGTGGTATGCTTCTCCTTTCGATATTGAGGCATTTGCATTCTTTGGATCTGGATCCACGTTCTTTATTGCACCTCATATGGCATGTAGATTGCATGGGGATAGGGAGATGTTACGAGATGGGCTAGAGGTGAGTACACCTCTAGGTACTACTCTTGCATTGGGAGAGGTCTGCAGGGATGCTCGATTGATTGATCAGCGGATTGAGGCGGACCTTATAGTGTTGCCTCGAGAGAGATCGATGTCATTCGGGGATGGATTGGCTTCGCTCATAGGGCTATCATGGACCGCTATACCAAGGAGGTTGTGTTGGAGTCTCTGGTCGACTAGAGCGATGTTCGAGGAGTTAGCCGCAAAGCGCCGGCCGGATGATCTCTTTCCTTAGTGCCACGAGGTTGATCTGCAGGAGGTTGTGAGGCCTATCTGGCTCGTGTGATTGACACGAGTTGAAGCAGAGGCTTGAGGATATTCCGTGGTTAGGAATTTCAGATGTGTTTCTGATGAGTTCTGGGTTTGCCGCGGATCGGAGACGAGTTTACCATTGACCTCGTTCAGTACCGCTCTATATCTATACCTCCATATAGGATGGCACCGTGGAACCGAGGGAGTTGAAGGTTCGATTCAGGAGTTCTTTGGAGAAGGGTTCATTAGACCTAGTGTTTCACCGTGGGAGCTCGATTTTGTTTGTGAAGAAAAGGATGGGACTTTGAGGCAGCATCGATTATAGGCGGTGAATCGGGTGACAATGAACAAGTACCCACCGCCTAGGATCGATGACTTATTTGATCGATTCTGAGGAGCTCGGTGTTCACCAAGTTAGATCTGCGATCTGGTTACTATCGATTGAAGATTGCAGAGGCCGATGTGCCTAAGAGTGCCTTGAGGCGGTATGGGCATTTCGAGTTTCTAGTGATGCCGTTTGGGTTGACAAATGCCCCGCAGCTTTATGGCCTTGATGAATAAGGTATTTCAGCCTACCGGATCGGTTTGTTATTGTTTTCATTGATGACATTTTGGTGTATTCGAGGATGAGCGGGAGCATAGTGAGCATTTGAGAATTGTGTTACGAGACGATGAGGAGAGCGGTTGTTCGCCAAATTCAGCAAATGTGAATTTTGGCTGGATCAGGTGATCTTTCTGGGGCATATAGTGACTGGTGAGGGTATTCAGGTAGATCCGAGTAAGGTAGAGGCAGTGCTGCAGTGGGAAGCTCCTAGGAATGTGCCGGAGATTCGGAGTTTCCTCGGATTGGCTGGTTATTACCGGAGGTTTGTCGAGGGGTTTTCATTGATCTCAGCCCCTCTGACAAAACTTCTAAGGAAGAATGTGCCATTCAGATGGACCGAGGAGTGTCAGAGGAGCTTTGAGGAGCTGAAACATCGGTTGACTACTGCACCGGTGTTGGCTATTCCATCTGGGATGGAGGATTTGAGGTGTCTGTGATGCATCACATCGTGGATTGGGATGTGTCTTGATGCGACATGGTAGAGTCATTGCCTATGCCTCGAGACAGTTGAGGATTCATGAGGTAAACTATCCTGTTCATGATTTGGAGTTAAACTGCGATCGTATTTGCATTGAAGATTTGGAGGCATTACCTGTATGGTGAGACCTTTCAAATCTTCTACTGACCATAAGAGTTTGAGATACCTACTGAGCCAGAGAGAGTTGAATTTGAGACAGAGGAGGTGGCTTGAGTTGTTGAAGGATTACGACTGTACTATTGAGTATCACCCTGGAAAAGCTAATGTGGTGGCAGATGCTCTGAGTAGAAAGTCACATACGAGTACAGCTCAGATTCAGGCAATGAGATTGCCTAATTTGATTCAGTTGAGAGCTTTGAATGTGCAGATGAATTTGGAGCAGGATGGAGTATTATTGGCTACATTGAGATTGAGACCGATGCTACTGGACAGGATTAGGAGAGTTCAGGATAAGGATCCTGTTATGGTGAGACTGATTGAGAAAGTGAAAGCTGATTCGAGATCTGAGTTTGATGTGAGAGATGAGACTCTATGGGTAGGGCAGAGACTTTGTGTGCCTGATGTAGATGATCTGAGGCGAGAGATACTGGAGGAGGCTCATATGGCCACATATGCTATGCATCCTGGTACTACCAAGATGTATAACACCCTTAAGCAACATTTCTGGTGGCCTGGTATGAAGAAGCAGGTAGCTGAGTATGTGTCCAGGTGTTTGACGTGCCAGCAAGTTAAAGCTGAGCACCAAGCTCCAGTAGGGAAGCTTCATTCGTTGCCTATTCCGGAGTGGAAATGGGAACGGATCACCATGGATTTCATTATGGGGTTGCCTAGGACGCCGAGGCAGCATGATGCTATCTGGGTCATAGTGGACCGGTTAACTAAATCGGCTCATTTCTTGGCAGTGAGGGAGAATAATACTATGGATCAGTTGGCCCAGAAGTATGTGACGG
This sequence comes from Erythroxylum novogranatense, assembly GCA_029891385.1. Classification (NCBI taxonomy): domain Eukaryota; kingdom Viridiplantae; phylum Streptophyta; class Magnoliopsida; order Malpighiales; family Erythroxylaceae; genus Erythroxylum; species Erythroxylum novogranatense. The sequence continues at coordinate 75,420,077 of CM057225.1, forward strand.
AGATAGTGAGACTGCACGGGGTTCCAGTTGCGATAGTGTCTGACAGGGATCCCAGATTCACCTCGAGGTTACGGCGAGTTTGCGATTTGCTATGGGTACTAGGTTGAACTTGATCTGCGTTTCATCCTCGAGCATGATGGGCGAGTGAGAGGACGATTAAGACTGTTGAGGATATGCTTCGGGCATGTGTATTGGAGTTCAGAGGAGCATGGGATCAGTATTTAGCCCTGATTGAATTTGCATATAACAATCATTACCATAGTAGCATCGGGATGGCTCCATATGAGGCCTTTAGATGGGCGTGTAGATCGCCTTTGTATTGGGATGAAGAGGGTGTGAGGATGATTGAGGTCTGAGTGATTCAGATACGGTTGATAAAGTGCAACCGACTGGAGTCGCATTAAAGCGGCTCAAGATGAAACAGAAGAGCTATGTTGATCGGATAGGAGGGACATTGAGTATAATGTGGGCGACAGAGTATTCTTACGGTGTCACCGTGGCGTGGTGTCTTGAGATTTGGGAGAAAGGGTAAGTTAAGCCCTAGGTACATTGGTCCATATGAGATCACTGAGAGGATCGGACCTTTGGCCTACAGGCTAGCTTTACCGAGTGAGATGTCTCAGTTACATGACGTCTTTCATGTGAGTATGCTCCGCAGATATCGGTCGGATCCGACACATGTGATCTGGCTCGAGAGATTGAGGTCTCCGATGTCGAGTTATGTGGAGGAGCCGATTGATTATCGGTCTCGGTGAAACAACCGAGGAATAAGAGTATTCCATCGTGAAGGTTCTCTGGAGGAACCATTCGACTGAGGAGGCTACCTGGGAGACCGAGGAGCATATGAGGAGACAGTATCCTCACCTTTTCGATCAATCAGGTAAGAATTTCGAGGACGAAATTTTTGTTAGGAGGGGAGAATTGTAACATCCCCTCTCCTATAGGAAGGGCATTTTGGTAATTAGGATGGGTTCGGGATATTAAATTATATCTCGGCATGCACATACAGCATATAGTCTCTATAATTACTGATTGGTTGCACATGCACATAGTATACATGCATTCATGACATTTTCCGGCTTAGGTTTTAAATTGAACTTCTGTGTGAAGTTAATGGAGTAATTGAGTTTGAAAAATTATTTGGACTGCACCATTAATTGTTTTACATTTTTAGGGATTTTTAGGAATTTTTCTGGATTCTTCCGGAGACAATTCCCGGACCGGTAAAATCGCCAATTGGCGAATCGATCGATTCTTGGTAGCAAAGATTGCTACCCAATGGTACAATAATATGGGGTATATTATTTTGGGACCGAAAGTAAGGTTATTAGAGTTAAATGGAGTAAAATTTTAGATGGATTAATTAACTAATATTTTGACTTTTCTAATAATAAAAAAAAAGAAGAAAAAGGAGCCAATTACATGTTGCCATCTAAAAGCAACATTTAATGCTTCTTTTCATTGTTCAGAACGTGTAAGTGTTTAAAGGAAGGATAAATGGTTAGACATTTTGGTTATCTCATCCGAAACTCTTACAACTTAAACTCTTCATAAAACCATCGACTTTGTTTGCTCTTTACTCATCTTTCTTCATATCTTTAAGCTATCATCTTTGATTCCATCAAAGCTAGATGATGATGAGTATGGTACATGCTTGGGAAGGAAAGGTAGTTGAGACCTTGGTGTAGGATTTAGAAGTTGGTTCTTGTAGGTTTGAAGGAGATTTGGTGTTAGGTAAGTTTTCATTTAAGGGTTGAGTTTTTAAATGAGGTTTGCATATGGAATTTAATGCTGCCAATTTTTCAGTGTTAGCCCTAGTGTATGTATGACTGTAGTGATATTTAATTTGAATTTATTTTGATGTCTAATGAGGTGAAAAAGGTATTGAAAGTGATTGAACTAAGGTTAGCCTTGAGTCTGGAAAATTGGAATTTGAATTGATGTTACTGTTTTATTCATAACTTATAGTATAGAAATGCAAATGAGGTAAAGTTAGTGGCTACTGAAACTTTGGGATGTTGGCTTCAATTTAGTGTGAAATAGGTGTTGTTGAATTTCAATGATAGAAGGGTGAATTTTTGCATGGAAAGTTGCTGTTCCATTGACCTATGAACAGTAACCGCAACATAATATCTGAGTTTTGTTGATTTTTATGAATTAATTGAGATGGAATTAGGGAGAATGATCTTCATGGAAGTTGTAGAATATATGATTATCTTTCCATTGCCTCTGATCTTGCTATTTTCGAGTTGTATGTTAGGAGATATGACCTGATTACTGATGACTGTTTTCATGCATTGGCTGAAACCTAGCTGGATTGGCACATTTAGTGCATTTTCGGGTTTGGAGGAATTTTAGGAATTTTGTGACTTGATTTGGGGTTTGCATTGTACTGAAGAGTTTTAGATATCAGATTGATCTTGAAAATGGTATATGGCTTATAAGTTTTGGAGGTCAGATGTGGAAATATGGAATTTCAAAATCTGGACCTACATTGTGATATTAAGTGTTGTTTAGGTCAGAAACTTGCATGACAGATTTGAAAATGTTAGAGGCTGAATTGGAGTTTGGTTATTTCAGGAAGAATTGAAGTTTGGGATTCTATCTTTCAGGGTATAAAGCTCTGATTTTAATGACTTGTCTACAGGGAGTTATGTTGGTTATAAATTTACTGCTCAAATTGCATGGTTTCAGGGACAGTAACATTGAGTGAATTAATTGACTTGGTTTGCAATAGAATTTGAATTTGGGTTGTTCATGAAAGTTGTAGAGGACATTGTGAACTTATTGACCATATTTTTGTGGTAATTTATTACTGAAGAATATGTGAGTTGTGAAATTGTTAATGTACTGCCCTGTGTTAGTTGAGAATTGAGTAGGCAGAAGGTTTGATGGGATTTTTGACATTCTTAGGGTTGGAATTGATTTTTATGGTCTTCTTGAGAGTTGTAGAGCTTTTCATAAGCTTTCCAATGAGGTATAGTGGGTATTTTCTGAGTTGTGTGCTTAAAGTTAGAAGTTGGAAGTTAAGTTTGTAATCTGGAAAGAAGGAAAGCAAGAAGGGGGTCACCTCATGAGGGCGACAAGTCGCCTCGCGGAGGCGAGACGGGCTCGCCATCTCGCGAGGGCGAGATTGCGCCTCGCGAGGGCGAGCATTAGGGGGTCGGGTCGCGAGGCGACGCCTCGCGATCATGACTGAGAGGCGATTTCGCCTCGCGTCCGTATATATATATATATATATTTTTATTTTATTTTGATTATTATTTGATATTAATTGGTAAAATTGTTCTTTTGTCAATTACTTTCCCGTCCGACGTCCGATTGACCTAATTCCAGAGGCATCGGATTGGTTGAATATTTAATTTCATTTTCTCGAGAAAACGGAAATTTTAGGCGGAATTGGACGTAGCCCTATCGATTTAAACTTGTAAACACTGCTTTATTTAATTGGGGACCTATAGAGGTCCGAATTGCGCACCGTCGGCGCCTATGGATTTCTAATTTTCATCGAATTTTATTATGAGGAAATATTGGATTAGGTAGGATTTGCCATGAACATGCATTATACATATTTTACCGATTTCATGTGCATTGTTTAATCATTTACACAAATGGTAATGAGTATTCATTTAATTTGCTATAGAGACTCCAATGGACCATCGTTCCACGATTTGGCGAGACTTCCGGCGTTAGCGTGGAAGTTATTAGGTGAGTAACCTAGTTGGTTATTCCAATCTATGTGTTAATCGTGAATTGATTGCCTACGGGAATACATGAATTATTGTTGTGACTGGCGCCTACTACGGGATTACATGAATTATAAGCGTGATTGATTGCCCTACGGAATTATGTGGTATTATCGACTATGATTTACATAAGGTATCTGCTTAATTGACTGTCTACTGAATCGTAATACCATGTATCTTGTTATGGGACATGTGCATTCATGCACAAATACATCACATCGTTAAAGGAAAATTGTGAACCGAGGCGCCATCAGATTGAACCGAGCCTAGAGCTCGATATCTTGAACCGAGCCTCGAGCTCGACGGAGATACTTCTCCCAGACGCGTCTATCGATCAACATTATCGCTTTCGGTCACAATCTCGAAATGAGCTGGAAAAAGAGTCACATGTGCATTGCATCTGGATTCTATATCGACAATATTTTTACACGGGTGTATATTTACTTTGTCTTGTGGATGTAATTATTCGTGTTCGTATTCATGTTGTGTTTTGTATAATTATGCGTGTATCTTGTTTCATGCTTATATGATGCATGAATTGGGAGAACCATCGATGATGGTTTCTCATTGAGTTCGCAAACTCACCCAAAATTGCAACTTATTTTTCAGGCCTAGCATAGACAGATAGCTCCTCGGACCGTAGAAGCAGTATCTGATGGATTGGCGAGAAAACAATGGCTCAAAGGTCGGTCACCGGGCTTTCTTTTGGAGACCGATAGTTAGATCTGGTTATTGTATAAGACAAGATGTGAAACATGTGTAACTTAAAAAGTCTTGATGATTGTGAATTATTAAGTTTTGAATGAATGAAATGGAATCTAGTTTGGTTTTAAAAAGTAGCCAGTTTCTTATTACTGTCTTATGATTGTGATGCCATGAGGAGTGTAGTAGTTGTTGTCGGTAGTGGTCTCTTGTCGTAGGATATGTATCGGAATGACCTACGGGCGTTCTGGTGGATACCCTATGGTAAGGGGGCGCTACAATAAAGCTCGTGGGTAACATATTTATAATACAGAAACAAGCAAAACTATTTTCAAAAGATAACTCATTGCCGTGGTACACTTTCGAAACCATAGTAATTTCGCATGTAAATAGTAGATATCATTATCTCAAAATTCTTGACTTTCAAACAATTCATGAGCAATTAAAAATCATGTATGCATCAAACGTGTTAACAAATCGTAAGCTTATAAGTACATCAAAATGGTTTGGGTAAGTCCAGGTTCATGACGCACTACATATTACCATATAATGGTCCTGTGTAGCTGTAAATTCTTGAGGGAGTCCTTGAGGGAGCTCCATGTCACTAGCGGGCAGGCGGGAGAAGCCTATACATGGGTCAATGTGCACGTGACGGTTCTTGAGGGACTACCACAAACCCACATAATACACATAGTTCAAAATCTTGTAAACTTGTTGCCAAAATGGCACTTTCTTGTAAACTTGCTTTTCATAAACTTGATATCCTTGTAAAAATCATTTCCGCAAACATAATTTCATGAACATGTACTCTTTTAAAGAGAAACCCTTTTCAAAGTCTTTTCATCAATCATCAATACAAATCATGTAGCAAACATATGACAATTTCACAATTCACTCAAAAAGCAAATAAGGCAACATTGATGATGCAATTTAAATCATTAAATCTTTCTTGCTTTGAACAAAACAATGAGTGGCTTATTTACGCTATTATAAACGTGTACCCACCTTGAGTTCCTTGCTTATAAACTTGCTTAGGAATGTCTTTCCTCTTGTTCCTCTTGCTTCTCTTGCCTCACTTGATTTCCTTAACCAATAACCAAAATTCCAATCAATTTGTTGTAGAAATCGGAAACTCATACTTTAATAATTCGAACTATAACTAAAGCTGAAACAAAAATTCTATGCTTAACTTCCATCCAAACTTTTATATCTTTAGAGACTTATTCAAAACTTCATTTCTTCACAAAACTTGTAGCCCTATGTCTCTAGTTTACAACGAATTAAAAATCACCTCATTTAGACATCTACAGTAAAAGTTATGCCCAACATACCAAGACATGTCTGTGCTGGAAGCTTGAGCTCGCCGCGGTGAAACCCAGAAGTTCGCCGCAACAAGGGCACTTGCTTGTGCTCGCCCCGCGATGTGCACATGAGCACGTCGCAACGTGCGAGCCTAAAAACCTCTCCCGAAACTTGATTTTTTGACATTCTTCGTCTACAATCTTCCCATATGTCAAAAATAACTCATCTTAACCCTAAATCATCATTCCTACTTCATTTCTAAACTCATTCCAACCCAAAATCATTCACAAACACAACATGATCATCAACCCTAAAAGATTAAACCATTTTTCATATACCACTCAACAACCATTTCCTACACATACTAAGCTATAATGGGGTTTCATCTAACCAAAATAAGAAGGAATAAACTCATACTTACTTGTTGATGCTTCAATTGTTGGACCCCGATCTTTTAGTGGAAATTGGAAATATGAAAATAAAAATTTGATAAGAATTTTTTGTATATGAATGGAGTTATAGATATTTTTGCCTTAAGAAAATTGATGAGAAAAGATTTGTTTGATTTGATAACTTTGGGTTTCAAATAGATTTGTATAGGTTATGAAAGTTCAAGTGGATGAGTGGATTGAAATGGAAGTTGAAATCAAGAAATAGAAAGTGAAAGTGTAAAATTTTGAAGAAATTAGAAAGTAAAGACAATTTGGTTGGTTATGCATGTGGTGTTTTAAGTTAGATTATTGAAAGAATAAGATCTCAGTCATATGTGGAGAATGATGGAGTTTTGTATCTTTTGTACTTGGACTTGAATACTGATGTTGTAATATGGCTTGGAATGTCATTTCATTTTATAAACATTTATCTTATGATGTTAATGAGATCTGGATTTATATATGGATATGAAAGATCAATTATGTATGAATATCAATTGTGTATAGATTTGTGTGTATTGTGTTTGAGAGGAATTAGTTGAAGAGTTTGTGGTGATGTGTTGATATGTGAAGTTGATGTGTTGGAATGGTGTTAGAAACTTCAATGGCAAATCTGTACTGATCTAGATATATTTGGCCAAAGTGGTCTTAATAAAAGTTGTAGTTCATGTTTCCAGCTTTCTAACGCCATAAAGTATGCAATTTTTCGATATCAGGGTAAGAAGTTATGATAAATTGAAGTTTGGATATTGCTTAGGTGATTGCTAAACGGGCAGAAACTTTGATTGAAAAATTCACTTATCTAGAGGGTGAAGTTACTTTGGAGTTTTTTATAAACATTGTAGAGGTTGTGTTATCTTTCCATTGATATAAAGCATGAAAATATTGGACAAGAGAGTAGAAAGAGTGATCTTGGTATGAGTTGTGATAAGGAAAGACTTGGAGACAAGATTGGTAGTGATCTGAAAAATGTTCACTGAATATGTTTCAGTATTTTAGCCATAACGTTTTCTCTAGTAATCCAAATGAGATGATTCTTAATTTGGATTAAACTAGAGATATATGGATACATTTTGTAAGAAGAAATCGAATTTCAATTATGTGGCTAAGAGTCTCAAATAGTGTCATGAAGTTAAGAATTGGGTGCAGTGTTGGTGCAGGAATGAAAGTCTTATCTTCTTACTTTAGGGGCAATTTTGGGATTGATAAAGATAGATTTTGGCAAAATTTCTTTCTGGAAAGTTGTAGATTTTTCTCTTAGCTTTCCAACGAATCAAACCGTGTCTAATTTGGAGTTCTGAGTAGAAAGTTATGATCTTTCTAAGTAGGGATGTTCTGGAGAAAGGGGTCAGACAAAGTTAGTCTTCATTCTTCGTCTGTGATAACGTCATCTTCGTCTGTGATGACGTCATCACAGACGAATTTTTACGTCTGTGCTGACGTCACCACAGACGAATTTTGCGTCTGTGCTGACGTCACCACAGACGAATTTTATGTCTGTCTTGGCGTCGCCACCACGCAATTTTTGCGTCTGTCTTGGCATCATCATCTCTCTTTTGTGTTTTTAACCCCTCTTCCTTCTTTTGGCCATAACTTTTTGTGTAGACCTCCGATTGAGTCGATTTTTGAAGCGTTGGATTCCTAAGACATTTTTCTATCTTTCCATACTATATAGATCAGTTTTGGAATTAAATGGAGAAAGATAACTTGGATTTTCGTGAACTGATCGGTTATAAAAGTTTGGACAGTGTTCAGTATTTTAGAGATATCTCGATCGGTAGAACTCCGATCGATTTGATTCTTTTTGAAAATGAAAATAGAGACATGGGGCTAAAAATGTTATGAAGGAGCCGATCGACAATGTAGCCTCTAAAACTTCCAAATTCGGGTCGGAAGTTAGGTGTAGTGTTCAGCCTCGGGTCTGAAGAACAGACTTCAGTATTTTGGAGATATCTTGAGCTATAGAGCTCGGATCGATCCGATTCTTGAAGCATTGGATTCTTAAGACATAGAGGAACATTTCTCTAGAAGAAAGTTTTGTCAAATGGCTTCATTTACCTGATCGAAATAATCAGACAAGATGTCAGTTTTAAAGATCAATGGAGGGGCAATTTTGGAAGTTTACTTAAAGGGTTAAGTTTATAGGCTTAAATGGAGGGGCTTATGGGTCATTCTTTATTCATTAATTGACCTGGCACTATAAAAGCAAGGGGGCTGTAGTTGTTTGGAGGAGAATCACGATTATTGCCCAAAAGACTTAAAAGAAATAAGAGAAAGAAGAGAGAAGGGAGAGCACTTTCGGATGAGAGAAAATGAAAAAGAAAGAGAGGGAAAGCATAAGGTTTTCGATTTTTGGGAGATCTCAAGGGGATTTTGAGTTGTTTAAAGGGAAAAAGGATGGAAGATGATGAAAGCTTCCTTCCAAACCAAGATGCATCCGAAAATGGTGAAAGATGAGGTAAGACCCAAAATTTTGATTTGTGAATTTTGGAAGAGTTTTGGTTTAGAATCATGGAAAAGGGAATGGGTTTGTGGAGTATGAAGTTAATTTTGTTGATTGCTAAGTATTATGGGTTTAATTTTGGATGGAAATTAATTAGGGTTTATGCCCAAATTTGGAATTTGGGGATTTTGGAAATTTGTGATTTAAAAAGCTTGAATATATGAGGGACTTATGTTTTCTAAGTTCAATTTGAGGATTAAGTTATTTATGATGTTGAATTTGGGTGAAATTGCTTTAGGTGAAGTTAAATTGGAAGAAAGAAGGAATCAACGGACAAATTGGAGCTAGGAACAACTTTCTAGCATCGAATCGAGGTGGGTAATGTGTTTATAATTTGAATTTATAAGCCACTACTGCTTTCTTTAAATAAAGAGATTTTTCTGATTTCAATTGCATCATAAGTGTTGCATCATTGTGTGAATAATTTGAAAAATCATCATTAATTCCATACATGAGCTTTTGATGAATTGCAAAATACAATTGTGTTATGCCTCGAAAGATTTCATGGCATTGTGTATATCCGTAAAAGAGTATTCGATTAATTGATTTGAGCGTGATATGTGCTTTTGAATGGGCAAGAGAGAACCTATTTCGTTAAGTCACGTGCACGTTGACCCCCCTTAGCCGTCTCCTGGCTGCCTGCTTGAGGCTTACGAGATCCGAAAAATAGACTCGTCGTGTTTACGGTAAACTTCGGTTTTCGTCGTGTTTATGGAACTCTCGAGCCATTTGTGTGCATTGCATATGTGATACGACATTGCATCTATAAATTGTCAAGTCGATGCATTCATGTTTTGTAATCTATGGATTTATGGCTGAAAGCCTAAGAATCATGCGTTTTACAAACTGCGAGTTTGACTCTGACAAGAAAAGAACTTTTATAAACATGCTTTATGGATTTCAAAGAAATGTTTTCTAAGACCGAGAAGGAAAAAGACTTCAGGTTTTGCTTATCCATTCGTTTATAAACATATTATCCACGAGCTTTGTGCTCACCCCTTTCATCCCCATCTTGAGTTTTTCGAGCGGAGATCGGATGAAAGAATGTCAAACGTGTTACTTGATTTTGTATCGTTTGTATTTTGTGAAAATGGGATTTTGTATCGGTTTGTATAAAATGGTTTTGTCAATTATGGTATTACAAGTATTATTATGGGATTGTATCATGAATTACGGACACGTGTATTGAGTTAAGTTATGAATGGGATCTAGATATAGAGACGATTGATTATTGGGTTTGGATTGATTTGATATATGAATTTTGTATAAAGATTTAGATTATGACCTTATGTATAATGATTATGGTTTGTATAATGAATTGAGGAATTAATAGGAATTGGATTTGTATAATGTGTGTTGGATATGGACATGTAGATATAGGATTATGTTTGTTGTGTTGGATTCCGGATGGGAAGTCCGATGATACTGGTAATATTGTGAGAAATATAGAAGTGTGTTTTGCCTTTGCAGGTTTTGGGTTAAATAGAAGGCAGCCGTTATGCTGCCAAAATTTTGGTGAGATGGGTGTAAGAATGAGAATTGAGATTTATTTGAGTGCATAAGAAAATGATTATGAATTGAGAAATTGATTAAAGAAGGTGGAAGAAACGAAAAAAAAAGAAAGGAATGAGAAAGGAAAGAAAACAAAAAGAAGAAAAAAAATTTATATCGATTTCGGATTGGGTCAGTCTTAGGGTTTCCAACGCAACGCGACAGTGATTCCTAAAAGATTTGTTCACGGGTGTCGAAAATTGGCTTTCGATTCGTTAATGAATTGTTTCGCTTTGTGATCAATTCGTTTTATTCGTTCCACCTTTTTGTGATTCGTATTCATTTTGGCTTTCGTTTTTCGATTGGGATCCGGTTCCCGGATCGGGTCCCAACATCAATTCCTTCAAAATCTTTAAACCTAGCTTTCCTCTTTTTCTCTTCTTCTTCCTTTGTCCCCAACGATACTCTCCCTCTTTCTCTTCTCACTTTCACTTTCTCTTCTTCTAATTTCTTTTACTTAAGCCTTAAATGAATGAACAAAGACCATTATGCCCTTCCATGTAAGCCTTATACCTCTTACCCTTAAGTGATCTTCCCATTTTGCCCTTATACATTCTCACTTCTTCATTTTCACTTACACCATACTATACTCAACTAATCTAAATTTCTCCAATCATTGACATGCTAATTAAACTTTAATCAAAAATAATTTATCTAGAAAAACCACATAATCAAAACAATTCACACTTAATAACATCAATAAAAATTCGGGGCCCAACACGGGAGAAGGCTATGAGTCAACTTGCACGTGACTAACGAAACGGGTTCCTCTCTTGCCCAAACAAAAGCACTTATTCACGCTCAAATCATTTGCTCATGTGTTCATACTTTCATGCTTTCACATCCTTTCATTCATACAAAATGCCATGACATGTTTCAAGGCATAACATAAATATTTCAAAACCATTTTCCATTTTATAATCAAAATTCGTGCACCAGCATGTAGCAATTTCTCAAATCACTCAAAAACATTTAAAGCAACATTTATGAAGTAATTGAAATCATTTTATTTTTTTGATTTAGAAAAACATTTATGGCTAATTTACTCTATTATAAAAATGTACCTACCTTGATTTCCTTGCTTAAAGTCTTACTCAAAATACCTCTTCTCTTGTTCCTCTTGCCTCTTTGATCCCCTTGGTTATTCATTAAATGAAGAGATCTTTGGCTCAAATGGAAGCTCTTCTCTTCATCTACCTTTTTCTCTTCTTGAATCACTTCAAAATCTCTCTCAATAGCTAAGAAATGAAGAAACCCTAAGTCAACTCTCTTCTTTTCTCTCAACCACCGAAATCTCTTTCTTCTTTCTCTTCTTCTATCCCAATTCATGTTTTCTCCTTCTCTTAAATGTAAGACCACATTTTGGTCTTATCCTTCCAAAAATACCCCTCCTCTCCTTTGATTTTCCCATTTTGCCCCTTCTTTCATTTACCTCCTAACTCCTTTAATCTTCTTAAACACCATGTTAACTCTAACTTAATTCAAATATTTCCATCTAATTTCAAATCTCTATTTATGCCCATGAAATTAGTGACTCAATTCTAAAAATAATAAAACAAATAAATCAATAATAATTGAAAAAAATTCGGGGTCCAATAAGGAAGCTCTAGACAATACGTGATAAGTTGAAGTTGTTTTTTAAAAAACACTTCAAAGAATACTTGCTTTATGATATAATCTCTCTAACAAATGATCTCTATACAACTCAAAAACAGCTATATTCTAATCCTTATGAGTCATCTTCAAATTAGTATGAGAAATTGCATTTAGTAAATACCTATCAACTCTTGATGGTCACAAATCTTGGTGAAGAAAAAAGGTACAGTTTAGTGGTTAAAAGAAAGAGATGTTAATTTTCTTTTTCTTTCTAGCCATTCAAGAAAAAAGAAAATCTAACAAGATTGGTGGCATTCTTGATGATAATGAGATCCTTGTTAGAACCAAGATAAACATAAATAGCTTTCCTTTAATCACTTCAAATTGATTAAAGGTATAGAAGTTAATTCCTCCTCTACTCTTTAAGAGTTAAACTCTTTCATTACCCTTGGATTATTATAAGTTCAAATTCTCCTCCTTAACTCTCATGTCACTAATATGGAGATTGGGGAAAAAACCCCTTTTTGACATGAATCTAAATGAGGTTCCTAGACTAAATGGACTTACTACTTCAATTTTCCAAAAGTCTTGGAACTTGTTAAATATTTAGATAATCAACATTGTTAACAAGTTCTTTAGCTTAGGGAAATTGTTTAAAGAATTAAACAAGACATTCTTTTGCTCCAAAAATTATAAACCTCACTTCCTTTCAAGATTATATATCCATAGCTTATTGCACAGATACTATAAGATCATTTCAAGGATCTCATCTTCAATACTCAAAGTTGTTCCCAGTGGTATCATTAACCAGTATTAATTTTCTTTTATTCTAGGTAGAAACATAAGTGATAGTATATTGATTGCACAAAAGCTCTTTAAAGCTTATTAGTTTATTAGAAGTTACTCTTTGAAAATTGATTTTTATAAATCCTTTGATACCATTTATTGGAAGTTCATATCTTATACTTTGAAAGCCATTGGTTTCCCCTATTTCTTTATTCATTAAATACTTCAATGTATTTCAATTATAAATTATAGCATTTGACTTGATGGAGAGGCCACTCCAATATTTAAAATTTTCAAAAGTATTAAAGTGATTTTTATCTCCTTACAAATGTATAGAACATAAAACTATGCAATATATCTTTTCCTAATGACTTAATATTGCTTTGTGGAGCTGATAAGAACTCTGTTAGCAATCTTATACATCCTTTAAAATATTTTTCTAAGCTTTCTAACATTAAGGTAAATTGCTTCAAAAGTTGATGGTTTCTTATATTGTTCGAATGAATTGGCATCGGAGCTCTCAAGCATTTTTTGTCTTCAAATTCATAAAGCCCCTTTTAAATACTTAGGAATTCCTTTTGCTACTTCAATTTAACTAATAGGGATTGTGTCCTCCCATTTGTCTTTAGCTTGGTGAGAATTGTAAGTTAGAAAAATATTACTATCTCTCATATAAGTAAATATCAGCTTATTGTGTCCATCCTTAACAATATACATATATATTAGAGTTCTCACTTGTTGGACCCCACACCCCACCTGTAGGTGTTTGGGAGTTATACTCCGGCGTGTGTTTGCGGGTTATACCGCGGCATCCAACCTTAATCAGTATTGTCCTCTTTAGGAATCGAACTCGCGACCCCTCAAGGTTTTGTTGTTTCTAGGAACACGCCTCTTACCATTGAGCTATATTTTTCTCTTTTTTTCAACCTCGTGATTATACTAAATTAGATCCAAAAGCACAACTTTGTTACTTTCTAGGATACACACCTATTGCATCTCGTCTCTCTAATCCTCATATTTCTCTTTTTCCTTATAAATGTTCTATAGATTATAGTTTTTTAAGAGCAAACCAACCTTCTACCTCTCTTAAAAAAATTTCTCAACTGTGGAACCTACTAAAAATGGATTCCAATTTCTCCTATTCCATCTGCTTCAGTTCCATATACACTTTATCAGTCTATCTGTGTAAGTTAAACCTTAGTTCTTATACACGATTATTATTGTTTTAATACTACACCTCATAAGCCTCAATTATACCACAAAGCTAGTTATAATCCTTTATGGTAAAAAGCATTGACATAATAGTTTCAACCACTTATTGATCAATGTGAATGGGATTTTATTGACTTAACCTCTAACAAATCAGAGATTAGTTATAAACGATAAGACTTATAGAGATGGTTCCATTGCAAAATATATAGCCCTACAAGTCACAAAAGGTACTGTTGATCTTAAAATATTTTTTCATCGACAATTTGGCATGAGTTTCTTCCTTGGCCTTGAAGTCTCATCCGACTAATATGGATATTACTTAAATCAATTTGAGTATATTAATGAGCTTATTTATAGTATAGATCTCATTAATCTAAAATTTTACAGACTCCTATGGAGGCTAATGCCTAGTATTTTACTAGTAATGGTACGTTTCTCAAAGATATGCGCATTATATACTCATCAACTATATATTATCTTTTATTGTAATAATTATAGCGTTATGCAACTTGGTTGTAATGATATTTTCCATAAACATATTAAACACATTAGAAATGATTGTCAATATGTAAGATAAAGAGCACGAATGAGTTTTAACACCTCCCTCGTCCTGTCTGAGCACTCGATAACGGAAACATGTGGGAAATGTAGAATAGTGAGACTTGATAGGATGCTTGCCAATATAATCTTTAAAAAGAGAGCAACCACAAAGACAAGAGATGAGCAAGGGAAAACAGTATACTAACGATTAGCAGGATATATTGGTTGAATTCTGAAGTATGATTAATTTGTTTTCATAGGAGGGGAAGTGTTCTACTGAAGCAGTGCATTCTCAGGAAAATCTTTTTAAGCACCACCAAGTAATTTTATGGAACATCTTAGCTGTATCTTACATAACTTGTCAAGAACGTCAAATTTAAACGAGATGATGTTTGCGTCGCTCTCTAGCAGAGGTAGAAGTGACGTATCCTTTCTCGGAAAAGGAAGACTTAAGACCAACTAAAAATCGGCACTGCCTCATTATTCTCTTATTTCTTTAATCGTTAAGAGTGTGGCTTGAGTTTTACAACACAAAGTAGCTCCGAATCAGGAAAAGGAGCGACCAGAACAATGTCATAATCTACAGATAACTGGAGTTACAAGCATGTGCTGCTATAGCGGATGGTGGCAAGGTCTGTAAGAATCAAACTTGTATACCTGTGTAACTACGAAAGTGAAAACAAGGCAAAAAATGCAAAACATACAAGGTTATATTTCAGATCACGGCTCCAATTCCAGAATATGATCTTCTACTCCAGTTTGGAGTTGAGTTCATAATTTCCTGACCAAGCTCCTTTATCTTTTTTATTAGAAGCTTTTGCTCAGTCTCAAGCTGTACCATGTAGTCTTCTTGCATGTCCTGAAGGCTCTCCAACTCACTTAAAGATGCTGAGAGTTCTTCCTCGTCGCTATCGTCCGCCAGAGATTGAAGATTGTTTATCATCTCTTTTATCTAATCAAGTATATAAAGAACCAGTTCATGACTTAAAGCTGATATAGATGGAATTTTTCAGAGAACTTTCACATGCAAATCACCACGCAAAATGAAAATCTTATGCAAAACAAAGTATCCAAATGGTATCATTAAATGCTGATCAAGAGCTTAGGAAACTTTCAGGAACACGAGGCTCATGGGCAATAGTCAATATGCTGGATAATCTCAGGCTGTCATCAAAGAGAGCCGGGGACATTCAGAAAACTTCCATTTAATGGCTCCTAAAAAGAGATATTGCTAATATTTTGAGATAAAAACCAGGTCAACTTTACTTAAACCCTCAACAGGAGGAGGTATTGCTCTCCCTCCCTCCACTAAAATTACTAGGTGTAACCAAAAATTCAACCCCAGGTCTGTATAAATGATACCGACTTTACTGATGTAGTGCACAATCCGGAGCAAATTTACATTAGATGAGAATATGAAAAAGTAGAGAACTATAACAGAAGAATAAACCGTCACCTGGCTCGATAGTTGGTGTGATTTAGTTAAAGATGCTTCAGAGTCCAAGCTGGTTCTTTTCTCCCACTCAGGAACTTTCCTAGTTATTTGGATATGGATCTCTCCTCCTTTAACCCCTCCCAGGGGTATCCACTTGTCAAACATCTGGTTTGGAGGCAATCTCTGATATTCAACTGCACAGTCACCTATACTTGCTGCCGGTAGCAAAGCATTATGGTCTTTCACATGCAACTCCAATGGACTTCCATCATCAGGGAACTCTAAGGTCTGATTCCATTGAGGATTCAAGGTCTTATAGACAACCTGAAAACCAAAACAAAGCAGAGCAACGATTGTAGTAGTGTAAAAATAGTTTTCTATAACAAATCTAAAAGAATTTGGCAAAATGAAATGACATTATTCATAAACATCTCCAGGTCAAGTGTCTACTACAGAGCACATTATCCCGACCAATCAATCATAGGCTAATGCTTAACAGTGAAAACATAGCGATGGAAACTACAGGAAGAAGAGACTTAAGGTGCAGAAGAACTGGCATACTTCAGACTGGATGTGGAAACAGAAGAAAAAAGAATAAAGAAAGTGAGACCTATGAATAACAAGAAAAGAGATAAAAGATGTCAAGCACCCGGATTTTCCTTCATTAAGGAGACTTACAGCATCAATTCAAACTCTGTTCTATAAGTTGGCCACTGAATAAAGAAAAGCATATAAATTGTAACTGAATAAGTGTTATTTATGAATGGGGAGTTCAAACCTTAGTTCTCTTCTTTAAGTTTCCATACTGCACCTTTACATATGGATCACTGGTCCCTCTGATATCAGCAGCTATAAGGTCTTTTGCTTCAATTATAACAAGTTCAATCCAACCATTGTTTGAATCTGCACCTGAACCCTGAGATGTTCAGGAGAGGGTAAAGGTGTGGAAATGAAAAAAATATTAAAGTAGCAACGTCAAGCTAAAGCATAATAACCCACTGAGACAACATTTTAAGTTTTAACATATACCAGGATTGTGGGGAAAGAAAAAGAATATTAGAGTAGGAACATCAAGCTAAAGCATCACAATCAACTGAGACAGCATATGGCAAGTTTTAACAGATACCAGGACTGTATGTACAATCACGAACTAACCCAAGGGGAAAAAGAAAGCAAGCAAAAGAGCGTAACATGTATGCCGAACTAAGTATTGTCTAGAAAAAGGGTAATGACTAATCTATTCCTGTGCCATTCATGCTCTGTAGGCATTGTACATTTAAAGATAAATGGTACCTTGGTTCCTTCAGAGTTACCAATCCTGACTGCTTCAATTTGCAGCCTCACTTCTCCTGAATTCACTTTTTCGAGGGGAACCCATATGTCCCTGGTTACACTATCAACCAGCCCTTCCATGTTCACTCGTGCACTTCCAATGTTATCATCTCCAAAGATTTCTTCATTGTAGCACTTAATCATGAGGCATTCACCACCTCCTACCTCATCAAATTCAAACTTCTGGTTCCAGGCAGGATTAGAAGCATGTGCAGTTTTTGTTCTCTGAAGAACCTGAACACAGATTGAAATTTGAAAAATATAGAATTGGGATAACCTGTCTACATTTTCAAGATCTTCAATTTTA
This sequence comes from Erythroxylum novogranatense, assembly GCA_029891385.1. Classification (NCBI taxonomy): domain Eukaryota; kingdom Viridiplantae; phylum Streptophyta; class Magnoliopsida; order Malpighiales; family Erythroxylaceae; genus Erythroxylum; species Erythroxylum novogranatense. Next base: position 75,437,520 of record CM057225.1, read on the forward strand.
CTTTAGAAACCACCAAATCCATTAAGAAAGAACTTACCTTTCCATATTGCCACTTAACATATGGATCACACTTCCCAGTTCTTTCTTTAGTAGTGAGGTCCCTACCCTCGACAACAACTAAATTAATTTTCCTTCCCGTCTTCAGCAGATGATTTGAAGGTCCGTATGCTGGTTGTTGAGAGCTGCCATGAAACTTGTTCACACTTATTGTACCATCAGAAAATTGCCATTCTTTCAAGACAAGCTTGACTCTTAACTGCAACATGAATTGAAGCAACAGAAATACCTTAGCTGCTATCACTGTATCTTTCTGAGACATAAAGGATACATAACAAGCTTAAAAAGAAAAGATTAGCTAAGATTGTTATAAGAAAATTAATTCAAGACCCCGTTGGGACCACTGAGCAAAGTAATGAGGAACCTTGATAAGTTCACATGCAACCAAACTTATCAACAGTTTTAAACTTCCAAAATCAAATTCTTCGACAATCAAAACATAGCTTTTTAGGACAATTACCTTATAACTTATGCATTAGTGTATAGATTACATAATCCTTATCCATGTTCTGACATTGCACAATGGCAAACAGGTTAGAGTTTAGGCCAAGCCAAGAAACATGGCCTCAATGGCAGATATATCAAGTACCAGAAAAGTATAATTTCCTGATTGCCAGTGCAGTCATTTTAACAGTCAGCATATGAAAAATGAATCATAAGAATAGATGAATATGAAGTGGGGGAGTCAAAAAGCAAGAGATATTAAACAAGCATCAAAACTTGTTAGCACCAGAAGCAGGTGATCAGAAAAGTTAAAATAACTGTTTTACATGTATGGACTTTAGATTCTTTTATGTACCTCCCCTGAATCAACTCCCTCCAATGGAACAACCATTTCAACTTCTTTTCCACAAAACTCAGCACGTGCGGCTATTACACCAAAGTCGGGTCCTAGTGCCCAAAACATAGATGAATCATCTGCAACGTACTTGATCTATTCAAAAGGTCAAAAGAACTGAGTGGGAAAAAAATTAAGGATGACGGTACAAAATAAACTCAAATCATACGTGAAATATTTTGCTCTCAATTAAAGAGACATGTCGCTTTAAGCTAATTTTACCCAGCAACATAATATTCTTACATCCATCTATTAAAAAATTTGTATTTTTTCTTGAACTAGATGCATTTTGAAAATATTTGTTCATTGAAAGTTCCTATATTTGCTTGAGAGTTAGAGCTGAAGCATAAACCACATTTTCAGGTTATCTAACACACTTACCTTCATTGAATGGTTTAGTTCCACTCAGCTACCATAAAAACAAAAGTCACGTATCCTTATCATTAAGTTTAACAGTCCACAACTCAGTCAATGCATCTAACTTGTTAAAAAAAAAAAAAGGCTTTCAATAATTAGCTCCTAATTCTTTTTCTACACAGCGTTGCTTTGAGAAACAAAAATTAACTTCTCAATTCAGAAAACAAGGGCGATATGAGGTAATCATAGGACCTTTACACATGTTTAACATAGTTCCTCTTCAAAACGTTTGTAACACAGTAAGGGATAGATGAAATTACAGACTACTCTTGCTAATGTATAAACTATGAACTGACATCCACAAATGTGAAAACTAAAGCATGGACTGAAAAGACAAGTGTTTGAAGTTTTTAGTGTAACAATCAGTTTACTATTGAAATTTGAGTATCCTAAGAATAGATTGGAACTGAAAACTCATAGGATGCATATGCAACATAACAGAGATTTAATATCTATGCATAAAATTCATGCCGGTGTTATAAAGCTGAAAATACATACATATCGAAAGCAGACCTAAACGAAGTCACAAGTTAAGGTTCTTAATTAAGAGTTTGAACAGTAACTTTACCTTTATCTCACAACTTCCTACAAAATCATACTTCACACTGCCTGGGGTGAAAACGTAAAGCTGGAATCGTAGAATTCCTGTATCTTCATGCAAAACCATGTTGAATGTTGAATCATATCTAGGATTTAACCCTGGTATTGCATCTGTTCTCCTTGTCAATTGCCCAAGTTCAACCTCCACAAATGTATGCAGATCTTTGTTACCAAACTTTTCTTCTAAACTACCATTCCTGTAATATAATTTTTTTGACGGGCTCCCTTTGAAACTATTCCCAGAAAGCTTACTAGCTGAAATGACTGAAACATGTATGATTCCCCCAACAGCCTTCTTCCCTAAATCCACTGCTGGTAAACTGAAGCATCGACGGCGAGGTTCAACCATAGTCTTCACTAAGGTTTCAGTAGCAATTTTGACCTGATGGACAAAGCAAATTAGAAAAGGGAACGTCCATATATAAGTATTTCCTTTGTCCAAAAGGTAAAGAGAATATATTTAAAGAACCCAATTTCATATATAGCTAGTTATCATAAAACAACTAGAATTCTGTAGAGATCTAAACAGTTATCAGATCCAAGAGAAGAAGCATACAGCTAACAGTTCTGCCGATATTAAATCATTTTGATAAACACAGCCAAGAGAGAAAACTAAAGCAAGATAAAATTGAAAGAGCACGGTACATGCAAGCACAATTGTGGCTGACCACTTTATACATGTTCTGTTTATAATCAAAGAAACACACTCCACCAAAGTGGAGCAGAGTAAAACAACTAGCTAAGAGAAATACCAGCCAAGAAGAAACACCAGGAAGCTCTGTCGCTGGAAGTGACTGGCTTCCACCACTTCCAAAAGCAATTCCTATGCGCACTTCAGGGGTCGATACAAATGAGTACAATATTGCTCTCCCTTCCAGAGCTGGCATCAAGAGAAGCTGTAAAATGTTGACAACCAGTCAAGTAGCAAGATAAAACCATTAACAATCAATATAATTTCTAAAATTTTACATCTGAATTGTATTCTTCAGGATTCACCTATGGTTTGTGTGGGACAATGTAATCTGTGTAATTATGTTCAGATTTTGTGGGGATTATGTGGTCCTAATTATGTCCATAAAATTAGGAAATAGTATCCCATAAATCATGGGATCTAACAAATCTGTACAAATTTATTTCCTACCTTGTACTAGGGTTAGTGTGTATAAAGCGATTGTATGTCTGTTAGTTACTCACGAATAAAATTTCTCCTTTAAATTCTGTCATTTTTGTCAGTTTGTGTGCAAGAATTTTCATTGAATTGCATGCTTTGCATATTATTCCGTTTATTGTCCATTTTGTTGAATAGTATTACCTACCAAATCTCTGGTGTAACTGATAGGATCTTGTCCTTGATTTCAAATTAAATAGGAAAATCCTAACTTGTAAATAAAATGCAAACACATCATGATAAAAATAAACAGATTTTGTGGTTGCAAATAAAAAGACATGGTTACCGACATAGTTGTCTGTAGATGAAAACACTCAACTTCCAATTAATAGTTTGCACCAATTTGTAAGTCTGATGCTGAACTAAACAAACCATTCACTTCCGAGTAATACTGATAATTTAGGCCACTCACACACAACACAACCACAAGGTGCACATGAACATAAACATACATCAAAACAAAAACAATCAAATAGGCACAGCCAGCCCCTAATTCACTTCCAGAAAAATAGTAATTAACATACATCACCCTTGATGTGGAGGCTGTTGATAACTATACGAGCAGTTCCCTTAAATGGTTTGGCTAGCTTAGCCAGCAACATAATGCTCATGTCACTTGTGTCCCAATCAAAACCCAGACGCATAATTTGCTGCCAAACAAATAAGAATGCTTCATCAAATTACTTGATATGTAAATACTGGAGTAGAATGATAGAAATGATACCATAACTTATAACTTTAAGTGATGTTTATGTGCATCTCTTTATCCATTAAGGGCCAACCTTTGTGCAACTGTGGAATTATTTCACGCTAAAACAATAAAAGAGTGAATTGAAAACTGCAGAATAATTGGCTTCAGATTGTTACATAGAAAATTAATGCAAAGCAATCCTAATGGATGCATACAGAAACTATTGCATAAGAAGACTCTAAAAGTTCACTTGCAAAATTTGGAACAGTGACGCTGGAAACCATACCTGATCACCTAAAGTTGACCAGCTAGTCCCTTGTAACCCCAGGCTAGGTGGGCAAGAACCTAGTGAAAACTCCAGCAGTTCAACTTTTTCCTAAAAAGTGTAAAATTTCATCAGTAAACAATAACGTTATTGCTGAACATCACAACAATTTTTGTCACTCAATCTATTAAAAACAAGAATTGAATCACTTACTATAAGCTTTGACTTGTTCTGCCTCAAACGTTTCTGCAGTAGAAGTTTAAACTCATAAGCAATTAAACAGCAGAATATGCAGTGAGGATTGTTCTGACTTATGAGAGAGAGTTGTAACTGTTAATCACTTTATTGTGCAATAGTAAGCACATGCAAATAGACCGTTTGATATCAACAAAATATGACCATTCCCAAGATTTTATGTTGTTGTAACCATTTTTTTCCTAGAATTGTCATACTTCTTATCCCACTTTCAAATACTAAAGCAAAATTGCAGGATAAATAAGATTACAGAGGGTTATGGTAAGTGGTTAGTGAGAATTTGAATACAACTTCACCCAAGAAAAAAGAAAAGAAGAAGAAAAAAGTGCCGTCAGCTGAATATTCTATTACTTTACGTGCTAGCATGGCCTCTTTGTCAACAATAAGTTGCAAAAAACTAAGGAAAAAAAGATGAAGATTGCAGAAAACAATTCGATCACATAAGGAGAACACACAAGCAATGAGCAGAAGATAGATATTGGTTCTGCAGTTATATTCCACAAGTTAATCAACATGGCCTGAATCTAACCTCAACCATTGATGAGAACCTTTTTGAAAATTTTGGGTTAAAATAGTTGAGCCAAACTTCCAGAAATAGCTTGTTCAACCACTCACAATGCTCCACTGGCGTTATAGGCTGTACAATGGCGCGAAATGATCAAAAAGTTTCCACATTATACAGCAGAAATTGAGGCAGTCCGCAGGAAATAAGAAGAAACAATAGGTACCGAGGTGCTCAACACTACTCGCTTCCATTTTTTGTTCAAGTCTTCGACAAGTATCTGACGTTGATAACTGTAGTACTGCAAAGTAAAGTCCGGTTTCGTAAGATTTCCATCCACCATCATTTAAATCCTCAAAAGTCCCTAATCAAACCACACGACCACAACACATACAGCTCAAAGAAGCACGATTCTGGCATACAGTAAACAAACAATTCACTGCTACGAGAAGAAGAAAGAAAACAAAAATCCACGAGCTTTATGAAGAAAACAGTAAGAATTTGAAAGATTTCATGCCGCCTCTACGTAACAAAACAAAGACAGTTATGGATAAAAAAAATGATACGGAACAACAATCGAACTCCCCGAATTTCCCTCTCAATGAGAAAGTTATTAAACAACCTAGACACAAAAGATCAACGCAGTATGATTTGGAGCAACCAAACAAAATTCAGCCGAACAGCAGGAATCATTCCAAGATCCATTCGAACAGAGGCTATCAAAAGCAGAGAGAGAAACATAGACGATTTTGTAACTTGCCTGAACAGTGGCCCAAACAGCGACAACAAGAGGAACCCAGTTGGAGAAAGTGAAAAGCCATCTCTCAATGCACCAAACGACGAAAACCAAAGGGATTAAGAAAGGAAGAAAAGGCTTTTCAGCAAGGAGTTGATTAGAGAATTTCAAAGCCTCTTCAACTTTAAGAAGAGCTTTCCTTCTTATCCTCAACATTTTTCTAAGCCAAAGAAAAGAATCACCTTTTGCTTCCCTTACCCATGTACACCATTAAAATCGTCGAAAAAGAATTCACGATCCTTGTTAAACTCTCCAGAAAGGAAGTACAGGCCAAAATGGGAACTGCCCAAGTGAAAAGATGGTGGGAAGATAAGATGTTTATTGTTGGAGGAGGACTTGAAAAGGTTGGAGAGACCGCCAGCAAGTCTCCCATTGGAGACGAAAAGTCGTTGGAGTCAGCAAGCTCGTTTAATTGCGCATTTATTACTCCTTTTATTTTAGACAAAAAATGAAGGATGAGCTTAATAAGGGGGGGAAAATCCTAATGGCATGTCTTAGTTGACTAATGAATGTCTGAATTCCAACTTACTAGCTGTATTGTATATTGATGGGAACAGCCAAGCCATTGTTCCATGAAAGAATCTTCAAAAGCAAAAGTTTACTTATCAATATGTTAATGAACCTTTTGTATTATTTATTCTCCTTCCGAGGTGCGTGTTGCTAAGAAGTTTGTTTTAAACAAGACTTGACATTTGATTTTTGACTTTCTAGAACCACATCGAATTGAATATTATGATGATGCAATAGTTGTAATTGAAGGCAGCTTTTTTAGATTTTCCCCAACTGAACTGAATTGTAGATCTATAAATACTTGAAAGTTGAAAGGGGAAAGGGGACCATGTTGTTGATGGCTTTGGGGTTTAACTTCCACGAGGATATGGCAGATAAACAGAATTAAAAAGCAGAGCCATGCATTTCTGCAAATGATTACCAGATGAGCGGCCCATGACTTGGTAGGTGTTTTTACGAATGAAAATAAACACCCCTTTTTTAACTTTCTACAAAATAGGCATAGGTTCAATTTGAAGTACCTTTTTTTTTTTTTTTTTTGCATAAAAGGGAAAGTAACAACTACATAATAAGTCGTGGGAAGCTAATCCTGATGATATCCTCGAGGAGGATCAAGAGACACCCTAAAGGCGCAGTTACAAAAGTAGTGATCTCAAGATTAAAATGAACAGCAAAATTCGCTAACCAATCGGCGCTCATGATGCCTTCCCTGTATGTGTGTCGGGGGAAGACTGTCTAGTTGCGATTGAACAGTTCGTTGATGTCAAAGATGAGTGGATTGGTCGAGTGAGTACGGGAGGCGGGGTCTAAAAAAGAGCTCAGCGCCACCTGAGAGTCAATTTCAAGGACCACCCGACGGTAACCCAGGCCCCAAGCGAGATGCAGGCCAGAGAAGACACCCCATAGCTCGACAGTGAAAGAAGAACACCAGCCCAGGTTCTGGATAAAGCCTCCAAACCAGGCCCTGGTGTTGTCGTGGAGTAGTCCACCGGCAAAGGCCATGTAGGGGCCGGTTTTGCTCATCCCGTCCGTGTTGAGTTTCACCTACCCCTGGATTGGTTTAGTCCATCCTATGTACTGTTCTTGTCAAGGTTGACAACCTGAAATTGTGCGAGCTTGCCAGACCAAAGTTGTAGAAATCTGCTGGACATATTGGAAGATGCAATGGACTGGAGATGTTGGCCAAGTGAACTGTGAGTCAAAAATGGCCAGATTCCTTCAAGACCATAAAAACTAACAAGCAGTCCCGAAGATAATGGACCAGTCAAAGCCACAAATCTGCTGGTGTCGCTAAAGATTCATGAAAAGCCAATTTGGAGCCCTGGTGGTGAAGAAAGTAGGAGGGAGGGCTTAGCGCAGGAAGGCGAGCCACACACATCGTGCACGGGGGCAATCTCGCATAATATGAAGAGAGGATTCTTCTGTCGTACAGTGTAGACGGTCCACAATCAGGGTGAGGCATCTACATCTCCGTTGTTGATTGGTGAGTAGTCTGTCTTGAGCGAGGAGCCAGAGGAAGGATCGAATATGTGGTGGATCGGCCCATCGCCAAATAGGCATCCATTGATCACTAGTAGTTTGTGTGTCGTGCTCCATCAGTAAGGAGTAGGCCGCGACGGTAGAAAATTGGCCCATTCCCAATCAGCCCCAAATCAGCTTGTCAGGCCCAGAGTGAAGCTGAGGCGGGAGAATACCTGCAATAAGCATACAAATAGCATGAGGAAGTAAGAACTGAAATTCATGCCATAACCAGTTACCTGAGCTGTCGGCATAACACTAAACACAGCAACAAAGCTCGGAGGGGATGATGGGGCTAAGAGTATGCGTGAGAAGGGGCCCTAGGTCCTCCACCCAGGGATCCAACCAAAAGCGGGCCTAAGAGCCATCATAGATCACCCATTTCATGCCGCGAGTGACGTGGGGTCATATAGCTTGAATGCTCCTCCGGGTCATAGACCCGTCGGACGCCTCAAGGGATGTGGGCAGGTTGTGAACATCCAGCTTGTATTTAGTAGTCAAAATTTTGATACATAATGCGTTAGGCTGCGAGAGAAGGGCCCACCCAAGCTTGATTAACAACACATCGTTCGATTCGCGAAGTTTGCGAATGCCCAGGGCCCCCAGTTCCTTAAGTTGACAGACTTGATCCCATTGAACAAGGTGAGGTTTTTAGGCACCCGGGGAAGAAACTGTTGGACTACGAACTTTTCTTGAAATTTTGAAGTATAAATTGACATTAGATGAGGAATTTGTGGTGAATTATTCATGTGCAAATAAAAACACAATTCAAGAATGTGAATTGTTATATGAGATTAAGATAGGTAAAATATGCTTTTGTTATTGATGTTTATGATTAATTATGGCTTTAAATGGTGTTTTGAGTTTAAATGGAATTGATAGTGAATGAATTGCTTTAAATGGGAGTGAAAAACAAGAAACGAATAATGAAAGTGCTAGATTTTGGAGAATTGAAAATCTGAAATTTTGAGGATGAATAGTAGCAGAAAATGACAATTTGAATGTGGAATCTTTGTGAATATTTCTGGCTCGATCTAGGTAGAATTGGATCAAATGATCTTCATGAAAGTTGTAGCTTCTGTTGATAGCTTTCTATCTCCATAAAATATGATATTTTTGATATCGGGATTGAAAGTTATGACCATTCGAATTTAAGTATATTTTGCTTTGTGTTTGGAAAAGGCTCATAGAGTAAGTTTATGTGTACTATGTTTTGAGGGAAATTCTGGACTGATGTAGTTTGAATTGGGTTAAGTGGTCTACATGAAAGTTATAGAGAAATTTCATAGCTTTACAATGATGTATAATATGTTATTTTTTATTGTGGAAATTGAAAGATGTGAAATTGTGAAGTTTGGATGTAGTATAGGATGACAAAATTCTGGCAGAAACTTTGATTGAAAAATTGACTTAGCTAAAGGTTGAAATTGCTTTGAAGTTCTTCATGGAAGTTTTAGATCATGTTCTGATCTTTCCATTGGTGTAAAGTATGGAAATTTTTGGCTATGAAATAGGAAGTTATGATTTTTCCAAGTTTCTGTTACTGTTTGGCATGATCATTAGTGGACAGAAACTTTGAAGGGGTTTTTGACTCCTTTAGGGGCCAAATTGATTTTTCTATCCTTCATGACAGTTGTAGGTTGCTTTTTGATCTTTCCATTGATATAAAGTATGACATTTTTGGACCTTGGAGTTGAAAGATAGAAATTTTAGAAGTTGTATTACTGTTTAGGGTAATCCGACCCTAGCCCGTTCTTTTATTTCTAACTTTTCCGTCCAACATCCGATTGATTTGATTTTTGAAGCATTGGATTCCTAAGACACTCCTCTACCTCTCCATGAAAAATTTGGATTTTGAGATTAATCTGAAAAAGATTGATTGAATCAAAGTGAGAGGATTGATTAAAGAGTTTGAGTTGGACATTTTTCTGAACATGCTTAGGTATTTTGGTGATATCTTGATTTGTAGAGATCCAATTAAGTTGATTTTTGTTTCTAAATAAACTAGAGACATGGATCTACAATTTATCTAAAGGAACCGAATTTCAATTCAGTCCCTAATATTTTCAATCTCTGAATTGAAGTATTAAAGTTATAAGAATATATAAGGGCAAATTGGGCATGACACTTAAGATTATAAGACTTAAGGCTTAAAGGAAGGGGCAAAATGGACATTGCACACTCATTAAGGGTATAGAAAGAAGAAGAAATGGTTGTTTTGTTTGAAAATGAAGAAGAGATTCGTGATTGAGGGAGAAGAAGAAGAGGAAAATTAGGGTTTTAGAGATTTTGAAGATTTTGAAGACTTTGAGGCTAAAGCAAGTAAGTATAAGTTTATTTTCATCTTGTTTTGGTTAGATGAAACCCCAAATATAGCTTAACATGTGCGTAAAGTGTTATTGAATGTTATATTGCAAGTGTTCTCTTTTAGGGTTAGTGATCCAAGATAGATTTTGATGTTTTGTTAATGATATTGGTTTGAAATTAGCTTAGAAATGAAGTAGAAGAGATGTTTTAATTTTAAGATAGGTTATATTTGAAAGATGGGAAGTGTATGGGTGATGAATTTAAAAAAAAAATCTTCGGAATGAATTTATGGGAACGTTCACCGCGGCGAACTGCTGGCCTCGCCGCGGCGCATACCACCAAATTCGTCGCGGCGAGCTTCTTCACGCAGCAGCGAGGACCCATTTTTCTACACAAACATGCTTTGGTATTTTGGGTATAACTTTTGTCGTAGGTGTCCAAATGAGATAATTTTTGATTCTTTGCAAACTAGAGACATAGAGATACAATTTTTGTGAAGAAATAAAATTTAAATTCAGTCTTTAAAGATCTAAAATTTTGGATGGAAGTTGAGTATAGATTATAGTGTCAGCATAAGGTTAGTCCCAACATGTTTGAGGTATAACTTCCATGTTTCTAAACCAAATTGAATGATTTTGGAGTCATTAGAAACTTAAGACAATAGGGAACAATTTTCTAGAAGAGAATATTACCAGATTTTGTCATTTACTTAATCATAATGATCATGGAAAATTGACCCGAATGTTTGGATTTTTAGAAGAGTTTGAGTTTTTAGAATTTATCTTAGTGAATATGCAATATATGGGTCCTCAAATTGTATTCCTATTGAATGGAAATTTTGTATTTGAAAAAGGAAATCAAGGAAAGCAAGAGGATCAAGACGAGAGACATCTTTTAAGCATGTATCCAAGCAAGGAATTCAGGTGGGTACATGTTTATAATTTAAATAAGCTACTACTGTTTTCTTTAAATCAAAGAAGTTTTCTGATTTCAATTGCATCATAAATGATGCATTATTGTTTATGAATGACTTGTGAAACATACTATATGTTGTTATATGATTTGAGTGATATTTTGAAAAAGATGCATGTTATGAAATCATGTTTTCAAGAATGGTTTTCAAGATATACATCAAGTATATGATAAGCAAGTTTTAGAGAAAAGTGCCATTTTGGGCAACAATTTACAAGATTTTGAAAGCTATGTGTTAAGTGGGTTTGTGGTAGTCCCTCAAGAACCGTCACGTGCACGTTGACCTAAGAATAGGCTTCTCCCGCCTGGCCGCTAGTGGCACGGAGCTCCTTCAAGGACTCCCTCAAGAAATTACGACTACACAGGACCATTTCGATGGAAATGTATAGTGCGTCATGAATTTGGACTTACTCAAACCATTCTGATGTATTTATGTGCTCATGTTATGTTTGATCAAGTTTGATGCATTCATGATTTGCAACTTATGGATTTTGGCTGAAAGCCTAGAAAACATGCATTTTATAAACTCAATGAAAGTTTTCTAAGACAAGTGAACTGTTTTCAAGGTTTTTGCTTATCTTTTATTATAAACGTGTTATCCACGAGCTGTAAAACTCACCCCCTTTCATCCATATCTCCAGGTATCAAGAGGGAGATCGGATGAAAGAAAGTTTAGACGTCCGTTCGTTATGTATATGATTTGGCTTTTAAGTTAATTTGTTGTAAGATTCAGATCTTAGACATGTTGAAAATTTTGGGATTTTTGTATCTTGTGCATTTTGGATTTTGATATTGATGTTATAACATGGCTTGGAATGCCATTAAGATTTTGTAAGCATGTATTTCTTTGATGTAAATGAATTATGGAATTGTGTATAGAATCGAATTGCAAATGTGATTTGGATATGGATAAATGTGTTTGTTTGTGTTGAGATTCCGGATAGGAGGTCTGATGATACTGATGTCTGAGAATTATTGAAGTGTTATAAGTATATAAATGTGTTTGTTTGTGTTAGGATTCCGGACAGGAGGTCCGATGAATTGTGTTGCTGGAATTGAAATATTGAAGTGCTTTTTGTTTGACTTGATTGTGTATAAATCATGTGTGAGATTTTACGGAAAGGAAAAATAAGACTTGTACAAACGATGGGATATGATTGTATAAGAAGAATTTATATGAATTGAGATTTGATTGAGGATGAATTTCTAAATGAGAAATTGTTTTGCTTTGTATGAGATTGAATAAAGAAGAAGAAAAAAAATTTATGTCAATTTTGGATTGGTTTAGACTGGTTATCTTATGGTTTCTAACGCGATGTTTTCCAAATATTTGTTTTCGGATTTCGGAGTTAAGGTTTTGTTCTTCAGCGATATGTTTGCTTTGATTCCGAGCCAATTCGTTTCGCTTTTGATTTCTTTCGCTTTCACCAAGTATAAGTTTGCTCACGTTTTGTACATGTGTTCGATTTATGATTCTATTTTTTCGGTTGGGGTCCGATTCCGAAATCGGGTCCCAACAGAAACCCATTGGAAGTTGCGTATCATATATTCCAGGTTGTCACAGAGGCGACGAGGGAGGCAAACAGTCTGCATAGTGTAGGTGGGGAGAGCAAAGAGGACCAATTTAATGAGAATGGTAGGGCTAGCGAAGGATAACAGATGTTCTGACCAGCCCGAGAGGCGCTGTTGGATTCTATCAAGGAGATGCTGGTAAGTGTTTTTGTGAACGCGATCATGAAGCAAAGGAACTCCAAGGTAACGCCCTAAGTCTGTGGTCAGCTTAAAACCCAACACGCGGCTCAACTGGTATGCTATGGAAAGGGGAATATTTTTGGAGTAGTAGCAGCGTGACTTGGCTTGGCTAACCTTTTTTCCTGAAGCATTGCAGAACGAAGATAAAATGCCCCGAATGACCTGAGCTTGTTCGGTAGTGGCTTTCGCGAATAAAATGAGGTCATCGGTAAAAAACAGATGAGAGATGGGGGGACCATTTTTGTTAAGTTGAATTGGTTGCCAGCAACCTTGGCTCACTATGTGAGAGATGAGGTGGCCCAGTCTTTCCATGCAGAGGACGAAGAGATAGGTAGAAAGGGGGTCTCTTTGACGAATACCCCAGGAAGGGTGGAATGTCTCGCTTAGCTCGCCTTCCCAGTTAACTTGCATGGAGACGGAAGAAACACACTTCATGATAAGAGAGATGAAAGACTCAGGTAGTCCAATATCAATCAGAGTTTTTTGGAGGAAGTCCCAAGAGAGTCGATCATAAGCTTTTTCGAGATCAACCTTGATGGCAATGAAACCCTTCTTCCCTGATTTTTTGCTCATCGTATGAATAATTTCCTGGGCAATGATGATGTTGTCAGTAATGGATCGACCCGGAACAAAATTGCATTAATTTAGGCTAACCAGGTTGTCAAGAAACGGTTTCAATCTGTGAATGAGGATCTTGGTGAGGCTTTTATAAATGACAGAGCACAACGCAATAAGCCGAAATTGAGTGATAGACATAGGGGAGGGTTGTTTGGGGATCAGGACCAGGATGGTGCGGTTTAAATCGTTCTCCCAAACTTCATGCCTAAAATTTTTTTGGATCGAATGGACCAGGGAGGGCCCTAAAGTGTCCCATTGGGATTGAAAGAATAAAGTTGTAAAACCGTCAAACCTTGGGGCCTTGTTGGGGGCCATGGAGAAGAAGGCCATCTGGACCTCATCAGGAAGGATAAGACATTCCAGGTCCAAAGTAGCCCGATGAGGGAGGGGGAAAACCCCCGCGGAGGAGCGGGTGAACAGGGAAAGAAGTCTCGACAGTGCAAAGGGTTTCCAAGAAGCCTTTGTCAAGGGCTCGAATGGCCGTTGGATCGGAACATGGAATCCCGGAGGCATCAGTTAAGGAGTCAAAGTAAAGCTTTCGTCTTTTGGTGGTAGTGATGGCAGATAATATTTGGTGTTCTTGTCGCCTTGACTAAGCCATTAGCATCTAGATTGTTGGTGCCAGTATAACTCCTCTTGTAAGAGGACCTATTCTAGCTCATTTCGTAGGTGAGTTTCCAACTCTTGCAAGGAATCAAAGTGCTGGGTATCAAGGGAACGCTAGATTCCCGAGAGCTGAGCTAGGAGGTGTTTTTTGCATAGGAAAATGTTACCAAAAGTCGAGGAATTCTAATGCTGTAAGTGGTCACTCAAATGTTGGATCGCCCCACCCAAAGTGTGCCTCTGGGGTTGCCAATGGTCGGCCACAAGTCGAGTGAAGCCTTCGTGAGTCAACCAAGCAGATTGAAAGCGGAAAGGGCGAGCTGATTGAGTCGGTCGGTGCGATGGAAGGAAGGTAACTAACAGAGGGCAATGATCTGATTTAAGGAAAGGAAGGTGAGTAACTTTCGTGGACAAAAACGAGGTGATCGAAGAAGAAGAACAAAAGACACGATCTAATCTAGCGAGGAGATGGCCGCGGTGCCACGTAAATCAAGGACTAGTAAAGTCAGGGTCCTGAAGATGACAACATTGGATACAATCACGGAATTGGTTATTAATAAACGGAGGGTTGCGGGTGCCCCCTCGTTTTTCGGCCCATTCCAGCTTGGCATTAAAATCTCCCCCAACAAGCCAAGGTAAAGTTGTGACACGGGAAATATTCCGAAGGTGCTGCCAAAGGAAGAGTTGTAGAGAATAGGTGGGGCTAGCATAGATGGCTATGAAGTTGAAAGAAATATGTCGCCAATCAAGTCTCAAATGGATGAATTGACGATGGGTGAGGAGAATATGAACGGTGATGTCGAATTTCTATACGAACCAAATGCCGCCTGAAAATCCGTTGGCTTCCACCCGATAGGAATTCGGGAAAGGAAGAGAGCAGATCACCTTATGTCCCCCTGTCACCACTAACTTTCGTGGTCTACATGGCATTGAAGAGAGTTGGATTTTGAATAATAAGATCAGAATGGGTGGGAATTAGAACAATAGTGTGTTGGGTTGAAATTTGGGGTATGAGGGGAGGCCGTGGACGTGGGTCAGGGGTGGGAGGAATTTGGGTCAGGCGGGCTGGGGGATTTTAGGGGCCAAAACATTGGGCCACTGGGGCACGAGCCTGTTGGAAGAGGCCTCATGCGTTTGGACTGTCTAGCCCGTTGATCTGGCGACTCGACCTGTCGCAGAAGGATAAGAGGAAGGCTTCGACATCTTCCTGAAGCTTCGGACAGTAGTGGAGGCTTGATGGCTCGCATGAAAGGCGAAAGGAGTGGGTGGGGAGCTAGTTGAGGGGACAGAGTCGGCTAGGATCTGAAATCGAGATCTACGGGATGTGTCGTCAGGAGGGCTGGAGTTGTCGCGTCTTGTGACCGTTGAAGGGGTTGAAGGACGGTAGCTCCTGCGTGGGGCTTGGAGCCAAGGGCCGTACAGCGGTTGGGAATCGTCGGAAGAGGCCTGCACAGCTGGGATTTCCGAAGGGAGAACCGGAGAGGGTTCAACCGAGAGAGGGGCGGTGGAAGGAGCAGGGGGTTGAGATCGGAAGGGGCAACCGACGGTATTGTGACCAACACGCCCACAGGAGTAACAGATTTGGGGAAGGCCTTCATAGGTGATTTTTATCTTCTCTCCGGCCAGTTCCACGATAGAACGAAGGGGAAGACTAATATCAATATCAACTGCCACTCTGGCAAAGCGGCCACGTTGGGAGTTATGTGTGGTCGTATCGATTTTGACAGTTTGTCCGACAAGATTATCTAGTGTGGTGAGGATGGAGGGGTGGTAACGTGCCATCGACAGCTCGGGGAAGCGCACCCAAATAATTTGAAGCATTTTTTACAAGAACGTCTCATTACATGAATATGTTAAACCAATTAGATTAAGACACTTAATCCAAATTTAGTCAGGACTGTGTGGAATTTTAACTTTTATCTTTTTAGTTAAGTACTATTTCTTGGTATTTTAGGTTGTAATCTAATTTACCTTTAATAAGTGTTCAAAGTAGATTTATTTTTTTAACATGATTTAATATTTTTAAGTCCATAATAAGTTAAATTATTTTTAAAAATTCAATAACAATAACAACATTCAACTAAAAATTATGCTAAAATGAATGTTTAGAAATTTGTAGCTTTACTCATAAATATTAAAGAAGTTGTTTCTAATTTAATAAAATAGAATTCATCCTTATAAAAAATAAAATTTTAATTAAAATCAACTCGACTATCTAATAAAAGTTTAATTAACCCTATTGAGGATCATAATTATAATCTAAGAAAATAAGTAGAGATATATTGATTAAATTCTCATGACTAAAATTATTAAATTTTAAGTTTTCACTAACTTGAATATCAAAATTGTAAAGATTAAGTAAAATTTAAATCCAAGATCCCGGTGTTCATTTTTTTATGTTTATTATTTTAAAATTTACATAAGATTATATTTTATGAACTAACTTTTAAAATAAAATATTTATTTAGTAAAAACATCATTCTTGATAATAATAATTAAATATTTCAATAAGATGTTAGTAATAATAATTGATATATGTTTAAATTCATAAATAAGATTGTTACGTGAGATTAATTCATTTACATGCATTTCACATATCAGATACAAATCTTCACATATATATCAATAACATGTATAACATGTATATATATATTATTTATAAAACATAGTCAGAGCATAACTGAAACAAACCATACCTCCAGCCATTGCATCTAGAAAAAACTTTATCACTGATTAGATCTCACTATCGAATGAAGTGTTTCTAAATCTCCTAACCTCTCAAACTCTCGAGTTAATGGTGTAAATTTTCTTTAAAACGAAAGCTGAAAGATAGAGACCCAAAAACAACCCATAATTATCCATTTATTGCTCTACCCATTACAATGATAACGGACAACAATAGGCCCTCACAATGTTGGAATACTCTGGGGTATATATGGGTCCAACTTAATGAAGATTCTCAATATAACAAAATGAATATCTATACGTGTGAGAAATATCGCATTGAATAAGAGTTTTATTGGAGACAATGTACATTCAATGACATTATTTTACAGAACATAGTTCCATTTGTTTCATGTGATCCTTAAACTACTTATGTTGGAACCCCACCCCTGCGAGTCACGTGCCCGACGTTCTACGTGACACCTGGACACGTATCCCACAAGGGAGAAATTCCACACCAAGCCAAACTTCAACAAAAATACCCAAATCACATACTTCCGAACAGATTTGAAAATTTAAAAGTCTTGGGTCCTAAATTGAAAATTGATTCCTTCATATAAGTTGTAATTCCATGTCTCTAGCTTGTTCAGAACTAAGAATCACCTCACTCGGACCTCTACAGATCGAGATATCACCACAATACGGAAGCATGTTCAAACTTTTTCAACCGATCCTCTCACTTTGATTCAATTTATCTTTTTCAAATCAGTCTCAAAAACTATAGATTTTTATGGAGAGGTAGAGGAATGTTTTAGGAATCTAACGCTTTAAAAATCAGGTCAATCGGAGGTCGGATGGAAAAATTATAAGCAAAAGAGTGGAGAGAGGTCGGGTCGGGGGAAACATGTGAAGTGAATCACACGTTAATACAATACTTAGGAAATGACATATGAATGCACGAGAAGGGGGGTTGAATTGTGTATTCCCCTTTTTGAAAAATCTTTCAAAACTGTTTGTTAGAAATAAAATTCTTTACAGAACTTCCGATAGATTCTAATTAATCAAAAATTTTGAAAACTTTGTTTACGAATTAAGTACTGATAAAACTTGAATCTAAAATAGAGATAAAGTGAGAATATTTGACACAACGATTTATCCTGGTTCACCCCAAACTGTGGGCTACGTCCAGTCCTCAGAGTTCCTTCTGAGATTTCACTATCTCTTCAACTTTACAAGTATTCTTTGCGAGCCTCTTCAGGTCTCTACAACCAGTATTCTTTTACACTTAGCTTCTGCAGGCTATCTGTTCTACTTTCTCACAGATAAGTGTTTGAACACTTGCTACCGTAAAAATAGCTCTCGGCTAATTTGCACAGAATGCTCTTTACAATCACGTAGATGTAATTCAGCTAATTTTTCAACTCGACTAACTTTGCAATCTTCGACTTCGATTTATATTTATAGCCTTCGTCTCCAACTGCTTTTTGATTCTTGTTTCTTGAATCTTTAAAGAAACAGTTAATCGATTGAGTTAGAATTTCTCGAATGACTCCTTCGTCTTCTTTTCAATTAGCATCTATTTTTCTCCGTCATATTTTATCATCTGTGTTTCGCGTCTCGTCAGATTTACACGCGTCTGCGTCTGCTTTTCTTTCGCATCTTAAATGCGCATCGCTTTTACATTTGCGTCGCTTTCTTCGTTTATACCTTTACTTAGCGTTTGCGTCTGCGTCTGCGTCTGCTTTTCTTAGCGTTTGCGTCTGCGTCTGCTTTCCTTAGCGTCTACATTTCTTCATCTGTGTTCTTTGTCTGTATGACTTCGTCTGTTTGACTTTGTCTATAGGACTTCGTCTGTAGGACTTCATCTGTTTTGTTTTGCTTTTTATTTATTCTCTTTGTTATACATCAAAATCATATCTAAGTAAAGTCATTTGGATTTAACAATCTCCCCCTTTTTGATGATAACAAATTATATACAAAAGAAAACAAAATACAATATTTTGAATAGAACAAAAAAGAACTTATCTTCAGAACTTCTTCTTTGACTTCTTCCTTTCTTCGTCTGCTTCAGTCACACCTTCTTTTCTGAACATCCTCTTCTCCTCTGCTCATTCTCTTCTCCCCTTGTTCATTCTCTTCTCCCCCTATTTGTTATAATAAAAAATGATTAACGATGATGGCTCTTCAGCAGTTCTGCCATCATCTTCTTCAG
Organism: Erythroxylum novogranatense; assembly: GCA_029891385.1. Lineage (NCBI taxonomy): Eukaryota > Viridiplantae > Streptophyta > Magnoliopsida > Malpighiales > Erythroxylaceae > Erythroxylum > Erythroxylum novogranatense. Next base: position 75,456,265 of record CM057225.1, read on the forward strand.
GTCATTCATCGTCTCCTTAATCTCGATGACTTCTCTGCATAATATGCTGAGTTCATCTTGTGAGTCAATCGGTAAGGAGGATTGATCAACATCTGCTGAGGGAGCAGTGAACGGAATTGTTGTAGTATAAGCATCAGATGATGGAATGTACTCTTCATTAAGCTCAAATGTTGGTGGACGAATAAAAGTATTGGATTCAGGAAGATCCAAGTCCAATGGAGCGGGTAGCATCAACAGCTGTCTTCCTTGCAGGGGTGTAGCTTGAGCTTGAATAGACAGTGTATCAGATAAAGGTCTAATACGCAAAACCTATGCGAACAAGGTGTTCTATAAACGTCCACTGATAACTCTTCCCCATCGGGCGGTCTTCATTCTTATCGGTATAGCTACTGACTAGCTCCTTCTTTATTCTCATTGAAGCGCATTCAAAGATCAATTCTACGACTTCTTCCGCAATTTGATATACAGACAGATCATCACAAACTTCTTTAGGAAATAGCTTCGACTTCACCTTAGTCAAATCCAAAGGATATCTTGGCTGGATATCCGGTACAACCTTTATTTCCGTGTTTTACGTGATCGAAAAAATAGTACACGGCTTCTTTGGAATTTTGTAGGTATGGCCAGGCGGATCCCTCAAAATATCGTAGAAAATCTTTTCATCTTCTTTCAGTAAGTCCCATGTGTCACTATTTACTGACATAGGTTGTACGACAGCCACTGTTTTCTTCATTAGTTGACTACCGATGGCGATAGCAATTCTCCTGGTAACAAGATCAACCATTCTGATCTTCAACTTATGTCTTCTCAAAAACTTATGACAGTTGAATACCATCAGACAAGGTTCATCAGGATCCTCCTGTTGTTCTTGATTCGAGTCTGATTCTACTGTTGCCTCTGGTTGAGCTTCAATAGGATTCTTCTGAACCAGGCTTTGCTCCACTGGTTCTTCCTGTTGTGCAATGGGAATTTCCTGAACTCTGCTCTGCTCAGTTTCTTTTTTTTTTCTTTTTGAGCATCATCAAAGGTTTATTTCTTTCGACTAACTTCCCCAACAGTTGACACGGTCTTCTTCCGACTAATCTTCTTAGTCTTTTCTTCTGCTTCAGTCAGTCTTGAAGATTTCTGTACTTGAGATTTTTCTCTTTCAGATTCTGATTTTCTCTTCTTCTCAGTGTCTTTGACTTTTCTGGTTGTATCCTCTTCCAGAATAGAGACTAAGGATTTTGTTGCTCTAGGTGCACGAGATTGAGAGGATTGTTCCTGACTCTGTTCTCTGGCATTCTTCTCTTCTTGTTGCCTTAGAGTCCGAATCCTCGGTGATCTCCTCGCCTTCTTCGTAACTTCACTTAAAGGACTTTCTCCTTGTCTTTTTGACGCACCTTCTTCTGTCCTCCGAGGTTGACTTACTTCGATTTTAGGACTGGCCTGTTTGATCAGCGGTCTTCCTGTTGTTCTTTTTATTTCATTCGCAGGCGATCTCATACTTTGTTGAGTTCGAGAACTTGAAGTGGGAGTCTTCTTCGAAACATGCTGCCCCTCAGTTCTTGTTCTCCTTGAAGAGTCGGCTTCTCCTTTAATCACTGTCCTCAGACCCATTCGTCGTATTGTGATTGAGTCAATAGTACTCTTCACTGGTACAATCCTTTTATTTCCTCTTTGTAGAAGGACTTCGGATTCCTTAAAAATCCTTGTAAGAAGCATACCATAAGGATAGCTATTTGTATCCTTCATCCCCTTAATCATATAATGAAAGATTATGAAGGGTAAATCAATAAGATTGCGATTCAACAGATAGAACAAACACTATTCATCCAGGGTGGTCACCAAATATCTTAAACCTACTCTGGGTAAAATGCAATTAAACAAAATCGCATGAAGAACCCTAGCCTTTGGGACCAAACTAGAGGTCTTCCTCTCCCATGGGTCATTGGCTCCATATAATTGTCTTCTGACATTTTCTTCTCTCATACCAACCTGGGACATCTAACCGGCCTTTGTAGACAGAGTCTTACCAACCGATGGACAATCAGTCACCTTCCTTATCAGCTCCTTAGTCACGACAACAGATATATCGTCTACTGAGGATACGATAGTGTTGTCTACAAGTTGAGCATTCTTCCAAAACTCGAATACCTCATTGGTATACACTGGTTCTCATATCTGGAAAAAATTTCTCCAACCAGCTCTTTCAATCTCTAGTTCTACGTCCATACCATCATTCCTCAATGACTCGAAATCCACATGCCTTCTGAAAATCATAGCTGCCTCCATTGTTTGAATCGGCTTTTACGTAAGCTTTTAAATCAGGGTAGGATGATTGAGAGAATTTTGAAAGTAAGAGGAACCGTCTAGAGATGAAAGTAACCGCAATGATTTCAACTTCAGGATACTTGAAGGGTCTAGTCTGGTGTGTTCTAGAATCATCGGGATTCTAAAGGTCATGAAGCGTTTCCCTCTAAAACTTTCTTGATAGAGAAGTTACTAGCTGTAACTCACTGTATCTGACGCCGTTAATTTTGACGTCTCTTTAGTCTGACTATTCGCTTAACATAACCATGTTAAGGTTGCGTCTGATCTTCTGGAACCGTTCTTCACTCAGTGGTTTGGTGAAGATGTCTGCCCACTAATGCTCTGTTTCGATGAACTGTAGACGCACCACCTTCCTCTGAACATAGTCTCTCAGGAAGTGATGTCTGATTTCGATGTGCTTCACTCTAGAATGCTGAATCGGATTCTTTGACAGATTGATTGCACTTGTGTTGTCGCAGTAGATTGAAATCTCCTCTTCTCGAACTGAATAGTCTTCAAGTTGATATTTGATCCATAATGTCTGTGAACAGCAACTTGTGGCAAACATATACTCTGCTTCGGTGGTTGATAAAACGATTGATTTTTGTCTCTTGCTTGACCAGGAAACTAGGTTTGCGCCAAGAAAGTGACATCCTCCACTTGTGCTCTTTCTTTCGATTCTATCTCCGACATAGTCCGCATCGCAATATCCGATTAACCTGAAATCTTTACCTTTCTCAAACATTAAGTAAAGATCAGTAGTACCTGCAAGATATCTCATTATTCTTTTAACAGTGATAAAATGAGACTCTCTAAGATCAGCCTGAAATCTTGCACACATGCATACACTAAACAAAATATCAGGTCTACTTGCTGTAAGATACAGTAAAGAACCGATCATCCCTCTATACAGGGTTTGATCCACCTTCTTACCAAGTTCATCATTAGACAAAAGGTTTGAAGGGTGCATCGGAGTCGCCATAGGCTTCACATTATTCATATAAAATTTGGACAACAGTTCTTTCACATACTTTTGTTGATGAATGAAGATTTTCTCTTCTGTTTACTTAACTTGCAACCCAAGAAAGAACTTTAATTCACCCATCATGCTCATTTCAAACTCTTTCTTCATTAGACTCTCAAACTTCATGCATAACATATTTGAAGTAGCACCAAAAATAATATCATCAACGTAAATCTGAACTAAAATAAAATCATTATGAAAGTTTTTCCTAAAGAGCGTCTTATCAACTTGACCTCTACTGAAACCATTTTCTAAAAGAAAAGTACTCAGACGATCATACCAAGCTCTAGGAGTTTGCTTAAGGCCGTATAAGGCTTTATGAAGTCTATAGACATGGTCTGGATTCTTAACATCCTCGAAACCAGGTGGTTGCTTAACATACACCTCTTCATCTATAAGACCATTCAGAAATGCACTCTTCACATCCATCTGAAACAGTTTTATATCATGACAGACCGCATATGCCAGCAATATCCTAATGGCTTCAAGTCTTGCTACTGGAGCATATGTCTCATTGTAGTCTATTCCTTCTTGCTGATTATAGCCTTGTGCTACTAATCTAGACTTATTTCGACTTACTCTTCCTGATACGTCTAACTTATTCTTAAAGACCCATCTAGTTCCTATAATGGATTTCTTAGGGGGTTTCGAAACTAAGGACCAGACATTATTCCTAGTAAATTGATTCAGCTCCTCTTGCATGGCTAACACCCAAGCTTCATCTTGAAGAGCTTCTTCATCCTTCTTAGGTTCTATTTTAGAGATAAAAGCCACATTAGCTTCTCTTCTGAATCTGGACCTTGTTCTAACTCCTTCTGAGGTCTCTCCGATAATCAACTCTTCTGGATGAGAACTTTTATATTTCCAGTCTCTTTTCAGTCCGATAGTTTCTGGAATATCTTCAACTTTGTCTACTTGAGTTCCTGATGATGGAGTTTCTGTTCTATCATCTAAGTTCTTTGAAGGACCTTCACTCTCCATGTCATCTTCCTTATGGGGTTGGGAACTATCATCAAACTTGACATGGATGGTCTCTTCAAATGTCTTTGAAGTAAGGTTGTACACCCGAAAAGCCTTAGACGATGATGAGTAGCCTAGAAAGATTCCTGGATAGGCCTTTGAATCGAATTTATCCAACAGCTCCTTTGTATTCAGAATAGAGCATTTGCACCCAAATGGATGAAAGTAAGATATGTTTGGTCTTCTTCCATTCCATAAATCATAAGGAGTCTTCTTCAACATGGGTCGCAACAGAATTCTATTCTAAATATAGCATGTTGTATTCATAGCTTCTGCCTAGAAGTACTTAGGAAGATTCATCTCACACAACATGGTCCTTGCCATCTCTTAAATCGTCCTGTTCTTCCTTTCAACAACTCCATTCTGTTGAGGAGTCCTAGGAGTAGAGAAATTGTGGGAAATTCCATTCTCCTCACAGAATAATCTAAACTTCTCATTCTCAAACTCTCCACCATGGTCACTCCTGATACTGGCTATAGACAATCCTTTTTCATTATGTAACTTTCTGGATAAGGTCCTAAAGAACTTAAAAGATTCATCTTTGTGTGATAAAAACAATATCCAACAAAATCGAGTAAAGTCATCAACAATAACAAGTCCATACTTCTTTCCGCCAAGACTTATTGTCCTTGTTGGACCCAATAAATCCATATGTAACAACTCTAAAGGTCTAGATGATGTTACAAAACTTTTAGAAGAAAAGGAAGTTTTAACTTGTTTTCCTTTCAAACAATTTTCACAGAAAAACTCTTTGTCAAAACTTATTTTTGGCAATCCTCTTACCAAATTATGTTTTGCCAACTTTAAAATATGTTTAAAAGAGACATGACCTAGCTTTTTATGCCAGATTAGTCTTTCTTCTTCGGAAGATAAAAAACATGAAATCTTTTGACTTTGAAAATCTTCTAAATCAATTTTGTAAAGATTGTTTCTTCTCTTGGCAGAGAAAAGTATAGACACATCTTTGTTTCTGACTTCGCAAAGATTTTGATTGAATGTGACTGTGAAATCAGAATCACACAATTGACTGACGCTAATCAAGTTATGCTTCAGACCATCAACAAGCAGTACATTATTTATGCATGCAAAGGAATCTTTACCTATTTTACCGATTCCAATAATCTTGCCCTGCTGGTTGTCTCCGAAAGTTACCGATCCTCCCTTCTTATACTGAAGGTCTAGGAACATAGACCTGTTGTTAGAGTAGTGCCCTAAAGGCAATCCCCTTTAGCGCTTTTTGTTCATAGTCATGTACAGACTTTATGAATAAATAAAGAAAGGCATGTTTCATTTATTTGATGTTCTTTATAAATTGATATTGATCTTTAATCAAATTAATGAAGTCCATGATATATGACATAGCATGAAGGAAATTATGATGTGATCATAATCACGAGATTCCTATCATGTGCAATTATGTCAAGATATCTAAATTCTCCCTAGTCATAGGATTAATGAGATCGGACATTATTAATCCCACAGACTAGCATATGTCATACTCCTTGATTGGATCAAGCGGTGGATCTCGAAGCGTAAATATGGGATATTTAGAGTTGACATGTGGATGCTTACTAAGGGTAGTAAGTACATTGGATGACCCGCCATGAGATCATCACATGGATGTCCTATTCAAATGTCGGTGATAATCTCATCATAGCAATGGTGCAAGTATCCTTAGACTTGAGGTACTCAAGGATATCTTGAATCTTGATTACGTGCTTTGACTCCATTCCTTGTTGCCTTCGAGAGGTTACTCATAGGGTGGTGCTTGGGTGCGACTTGAGGTATTGAAGGTAATTGAGTAGCCAATAAAGGATTCATCACTTCGTGATAGCGGAAGAGATACCACGCCTCTTATCGGGATCATTACTTTAAGTCTCGGCGGAGCATGACTATGTCATGAAGAGTGTCTTCATGGACATATAAAGTAATGAGTCCTCGACAGAACCGATTTCACTTGGGCTAGACTTAGTCTAGTAAGAGTTGACATATTGGCCATACTCAGAACCAAGTGGGGTATAGGATGTTGAAAGGACGAATTGCACAGTAATTGTCTATGGAAGGGTTCGTGATCTGGTTCGTGATGAATTCATCAAACCGATTACTTTCCGGTCAATTGGAAGTCATGATGTGTTGCTAGACGCTGTTCATGACTTGCTCAGATTAATTGTTAATCTAAGTGGCCAACATAACCGGGAACCTAAAGGGTCACACGCATAAGAGTGTCTCAGAGAATCTGTAAAATAGTAATTGGATAGAGTTCTAATTATGGAGAGCAACTGGATTAATGGATCCCGATGAGATTGGGATATGTCCCGATGAGATCGCGACATCGATATTGCTGAAAAAGGTTTTCGGTGGTTTTTCATGCCAGGGGCCGTAGAGACCGAATTCCAGTGTGATGGACCACTTCAAGAATATATATACATATATATATATGATTAATTAATTAAATAATTAATATATATATATATATATATATGCTTGAAACGTGGATTGATGGGAGAAGAAGCAAAGAAGCTTCCATTTGGAAGCTTAGTCATCACTTTTCATTAATTGACTAAATGACAAAAAGACAAAAGATGGAGGATGAAAGGTGTTGCTCGTATGACTTGGTTAAAAAGAAGAGAAAAAGAGTTTTCTTTAACCTTTTGGAAAGGCATCATCGTGAATGAAGGAAGAAAGTAAGGTTTTTGAGAAAAACCCAACACTCTCATCTTCATCATCGATTCTTCATCTTCTCCTTCAAGCTTTTGTCATCTCCTCCACGTTGATTCAAGCTCTCCACAGGACAGAGGTAGGCTCTAGCAGGCTTTATTCTGTTCTAGCTATTCCCGGGTCAAAGGTGTTTGATCCGGTTAGGTTTTCTGATCTCTGCGTGGATACCTTTAGAGATAGTCTCTATTGGCTATTCAGGTTTGAGTTTTCATACCGACACCGGGATCCTGGGTTTTCGGGAAGGTCCCGAGAATAAAATTTTTTTTTTCCGCTGCTGGAACATGTGATGTTCCTCCCGGGATTTTCCCACAGTGGTATCAGAGCGTCTGGTGTCGTGTGTGAAGCTTTAACTGAAGCTAGATCATAAACCTTAATTGCTTGTGATGTTGTAGCATGCATTCTGTTCAGATTTCGTATTGCTATAGAGATAGGGTTTTCAAAATTTTTCTGCCCAGGATTGTTCATAACATGTTAGAGAATATGTCTATGAATTTTCAGAATTTATCGATTTGATTTGATATAGTTTTGCTAATTAATTCCCTAAGGTTCCAGATGCTGTTTTGTGAAACACTCTGTTGACAGGTATGAGTATAAAATCGAGAATAAATTCTAGAAAAATATTTTTCTGGATTTTCCTTCGCTTACATGTCTCTAATATGTTGGTGAATGTCTGTGAGCATGGAAATTGGATTTCAAGGTGATTGGATATTTATTCACGAATTTATTCTATACTGTTGGGAATTGCTGTGCTGATGAACACAGATTTTGAATCGGTTTTGTTATTTTGGTTGACTGAGTTTTGGATGGCCTAAAATCTTGAACAAATTCAGGTAGCATGTTCAGAACATTTAATAACCTATGTAATTTTCTCAGAATTTATTGAAATTTTTTCATTGATCATTTCGAGCAATGTACAGAACTGGACAGTTTTGGTGAAAATAGTTGGGACTGTTTTGCTTGGCTTGATTGAGTGTGCTTTTTCAGTTCCAATGCCTTGCACCATTTTTAATGTGATTAAAAATGTGTTATCTTGATGTGGTATGATCGCCAAAGTGCATTGCTTGAAGTTGCTTTTCCAAGAATTTTGAATGCGAATTGGTCACATTTGTGTCTCGTTAGTATATTTCATTTTCTTGCTTGTTTTGGCCGTCACAATTTTTGTGACAAGTGCCGGAGTAGTTTTGAGAGTGTATACACTAGCTTGAGATGCTTAGGGTGATAATTTGGGTGTTCCTAAATTATTTGGAAATCTTAGAGTTATGACTCATTTCAAGCTTTTCATATAGTTTGACTATTTAAGGCATTCATGAATCAACGAAGTGTTCATTGAGGCATCTATTTACAGATATTACCCTAGGTATGATGGTATTGTGAATTGGAATTGCATGGATTGAGGAATTAGCCGATTAGAGATTATAGCATTTCTCCTTGGATAAGGCGACTTGTGTATGGAATAAGTCGACTTGTTCAAGGTCTTAGTATAAGTCGACTTGTAGCACATTACAAGGCGACTTGTACATGGGCAGGTGCCATAAGGCGACTTGTTTCATACAAGTCGACTTGTGTGTGGGCAGAAGCATAAGGTGACTTGCATTCGATGAAAGTTGACTTGTGATATGCTCAGGTTGGATGATGGATGATTATAAGGATTGATTCAATTTGATTGATGAAACCTAAATCATGCCATATAGTCATAGTGACTATGATCCTTCAGCTTGGAGTCTAGAGTTTCTAAATCCCTCCTCGGTATATGAAAACTAACGCCTTCCATTAATATGGTAAGAACCAGAGTTCTTATAGGGATGGATTGTTGGGTAAACCCAAGCTCACTCTATACGCATATGTTCGAACCACGAAAATATGATTTTCTCGATTAATGGGTTGGTTTTCACCGAAGGCGTTGGTTTGTTGAGTAAACTCAAGGTCAACGTGGACAGAGGTGAAATTGGGTAGCATACATCGGATTTATCGCATCAAAGAGTTGATACCTAATGTAAGTGCATACATCAACAAGTTGATAGACGATCGATAGTTGTGTCTAAGATGTAATTGGTATATCCGATACCTCCGAGACATAAGGTGGCTTGTTGGGTAAACCCAAGGTCATTCTCAATGTCGGTTATCGATGATGCAATTGGTATGTTCGATACCTACCGATTGACCTAAGTTGTGGCTTGTTGGGTAAACCCAAGGTCATTCTTAGCAATATCGGATATCAACCCACTAGACATTATGTCACTTTGTTTCTTTGGATTCAGTAATGAGGGTTATGGATTCTATGAAACTAGTGGGAGCTCTTTTGCATATCATTCAAGTCCTTATGATTATGCAGCTATTCCTATTCTAACATTCTTCCTCTCTATCCGTGTAGGTTGTTTGAAAATGTCGTCAAGTATGAATCTTCGCTCGCTTATGGATTCCAACAAGTTAACTGGACCGAATTTTCTTGACTAGTTAAGGAATCTGAGAATAGTTCTCAGATCTGAAGGTCTGGGATATATCCTAGATTTTCCGCTTCAGATGCACTCTTGTCGATGCTTCGATGATGATCGAAGGCATATAGTAAGCATCTAAGGGCGGTGACATGGCTACTTGCATCATGCTTGCCTCGATGTCACCAGAGCTGCGAAGCGGCGAGTCCATGGATGCTCACACTATAGTTTTCATCTTAGGAGTCGCTTTGACGAGCAAGCCCGGTCCGAAAGGTTCGAGACCTCAAGGCTTCTCTTCACCATTAAAGATGGCTCGAGGACATATCTTTGCAAGACGCTCGAAGATGAATGACTATATTGAGAGATTGGCCGTCTTAGGTTTTGCAATGGATCATGAGTTAAGTATAGACTTAATTTGGTTGGATTGTCAAGCGCTTATACGCGATTCGTGTTAAACTATCGGATGAACCAAATATCCACTACAATACTGAAATGATCAATCTGCTTCAAGACAAATGACGGAACTATCAAGAGTGATAGTAAGCAAGTCTTGTAGTAGCTTCTTCTTCTTGAGTTCCAAGAAGAAAAGAACCCAAAGAAGAAGAAGGCAAAGAAACCAAAGGGAAGCGCCATCAAGAAGAAGACCAAAGAAGCTGCCCGAAAGGAACTTGCTTCCATTCGGTAAAGATGGCCATTGGAGGCACAATTGCAAAGTCTATCTCGAGTCGCCGAAGCGTAAGAAGGCATCGATGCCTCGACTACTTGAGTTTGTATGTCATTGAAGTTAATCATCACTTCGATCACAACATTTGGGTATTTGATCTGGTTGTAGCTCACACATATGTAATGATATGCGGGGCCTCGAGGACGATGGGCAACTCATGAAGGGAGAAGTGACCTACGTGTTGGAAATGGAGCAAGAGTTCTTTGCATTAGCCGTAGGAACCTATGTTTTGTATCTCCCTCTTGAGCTTGTCTTTGGAATTGGATGATTGTTATTTTATACCCGTTTTGACAAAGAATATATTATCTGCATTTCTTATGCGAATAGATTTGGATTCCATATGAATTTTAATAGCAATGGTTGTTCTATCAATTCTAATGGAATGCTTTATGGAACTGGTACATTGTGCAATGGTATTTACATATTAGATATGTCTAATCCAATTTTAAATGTCAATGACACCAAGCGGTATAAAAGAGATAATCTAAAGTCAACTTACTTATGACATTGTCGACGGCCATATAAATGAGACACGCATCGCTAAACTCCATAAGAGTGGCGGTTTAGGGTCATTTGATTATGAATCATATGACACATGCGAATCTTGTTTATTAGGCAAGATGACTAAGTTACCCTTCAAGGGAAAGGGTGAACGAGCGATTGGAATATTAGACCTAATACATTCAGATGTATGCGGTCCGATGTCCATCCATGCCAGAAGTGGTTGTCGTTACTTCATTACCTTTATCGATGATTATTCACGATATGGGTACTTGTATCTGATGAGATCAAATCTGAAGCGTTTGAAAGGTTCAAACAATTCAGAAATGAAGTAGAAAACCAGCTTGGTAAAAGTATCAAGGCATTACGATCCGATCGTGGTGGAGAATACTTAGACCAACCGTTTCAGGATTATCTCAGAGATAATGGGATATTATCTCAGTGGACTCCTCCTTACACGCCGTAGCACAATGGTGTGGCTGAAAGGAGAAATCGAACCTTGTTGGACATGGTACGATCAATGATGGGTTTCGCAGTTACCAAAATCGTTTTGGGGTATCGCTAGAGACAAATTGCTTACTTGTTAAACGAGTTCCCTCTAAGACAGTTGATGTTACTCCATATGAGATGTGGACTAGCGAGAAACCTTATCTTTCTCATATGAAAGTATGGGGTTGTCACTTACGTGAAGCGGATTGATCGGATAAGCTTGAAGCAAAGTCGACAAGTGTTTGTTTGTAGGATATCCTAAAGAGACCATGGGATATCAATTCTACCTTCTTTGAGGAACAAAAGGTGTTTGTTTGAAGCATGCTATCTTTTAGAGAAAGAGTTTCTTCTGCAAGAAGACGGGGAGCAAAGTCGAACTTGAAGAAGTTCAAGATGCTCAAACAAGCACAGATCAATTGCTGAACTCGAGACTGCCACTCATTCGGATGAAATAACATTCAACCTTCGTGACACACGAAGTTCGTGGTCAAGTAGGATGCGACTGCTCCCGAGAGATATGGATTTCGTAAGTAAGCAGAATGACGTATTGCTCATAGAAGATGATGAGCCTGCTACCTATGAAGAGGTTACGAAAAGTTCGAGTCGAAAAATGGCTTTGTGCCATGAAAGCGAAATGGATTCCATGTACATAAACCAAGTATGGACTTTGGTTGATGCACCAAGGATAAAACCTATAGGGTGCAAATGGGTTTTCAAGAAGAAAATCGACATGGATGGTAATGTGATTACCTACAAAGCAAGGCTTGTGGCCAAAGGATTTCATCAAAGACAAGGAGTTGACTATGACGAGACCTTTAGCCCCGTAGCAATGCTTAAATCCATTCGGATACTCCTAGCCATTGTCGCTCATTATGATTATGAGATATGGCAAATGGATGTGAAGACGACTTTCCTTAACGGAAATCGGCGAGGATGTGTACATGACACAACCAGAGGGCTTCACTTCCAGAGATGGCGAAAAGGTATGCAAGCTTCAGAAATCCATCTATAGATTGAAGCAAGCATCCAGGAGTTGGAACATCCGTTTTGATGAGTCAATCAAAGAGTTTGGTTTCTCACAAAATTCGGATGAGCATTGTGTGTACAAAAAGGTTAATGGGAATGCAATCGTTTTCCTTGTGTTGTATGTAGATGACATCTTGTTACTCGAACAATGTCTCATTGATGCAATCGCTTAAAATTTGGTTGTCCAAGCAATTTGCGATGAAAGACCTTGGTGAAGCAACTTATATCCTTGGGATAAAGATCTATAGAGATAGATCAAAGAGGTTGCTTGGTCTTTCACAATCATCGTACATAGACAAGATGCTAAAGAGGTTTAGCATGGAGCAATCCACGAGAGGTTTCTTCCCATTACTCATGGGATAACACTCTCGAAATCTATGTGTCCTAAGACACAAGATGAGAGGATTCGCATGGATCGGATCCGTATGCATCTGCGATAGGATCGATCATGTATGCTATGTTATGTACGAGGCCCGATGTATCGTATACTCGAGTGTCACGGCGGATACCAATCGGATCTGGTGAGGGTCATCGGTGGTCACAAGAATATCCTCAAGTACTTGCGAAGGACTAAGGATGTTTTCTTGATATATGGAGATGGAAATCTCAAGTGGCGAGCATCTGGATGCGGCCTTCCAATCGACAAGGATGACTCGGATCCAGTCAAGTTATGTTTTCACGCTAAGCGGCGGAGCGGTCATTGGAAGAGTTCCAAACAAGAGACGGCTGCCGATTCGACGATCGAGGCGAGTACATTCTTTGCATCGAAGCGGCAAAGGAAGCTGTTTGGATCAAGAAGCTCATTTCTGAACTTGGTGTGGTTCCTAGCTGTGATGGACCCATACAGTTGTATTGTGACAACAATGGGGCTATTGCTCAGGCAAAAGAACCGAGGTCTCACCAACGATCTAAACACGTACTCCGCAGATATCATCTGATTCGAGAGATCATTGCTAGAGGTGATGTCGCGATCGAAAGGATTCCCACAGAGCAGAACATTGCTGATCCGTTGATGAAGCCATTTTCACAGAAGAATTTTGATTCTCATGTACTCGCTTATGGTATTAGATACCAAGGCGATTGGCTTTAGGTCAAGTGGGAGATTGTTAGAGTAGTGCCCAAAGGCAATCCCTTTAGCGCTTTTTGTTCATAGTCATGTATGCACTTTATGAATAAATAAAGAAAGGCATGTTTCATTTATTTGATGTTCTTTATAAATTGATATTGATCTTTAATCAAATTAATGAAGTCCATGATATATGACATAGCATGAAGGAAATTATGATGTGATCATAATCCGAGATTCCTATCATGTGCAATTATGTCGAGATCTAAATTCTCCTAGTCATAGGATTAATGAGACCGGACATTATTAATCCGGACAGACTAGCATATGTCATACTCCTTGATTGGATCAGCGGTGGATCTCGAAATCTGTAAATATGGGATATTTAGAGTTGACATGTGGATGCTTACTAAGGGTAGTAAGTACATTGGATGACTGCCATGAGATCATCACATGGATGTCCTATTCAAATGTCGGTGATAATCTCATCATAGCAATGGTGCAAGTATCCTTAGACTTGAGGTACTCGAGGATATCTTGAATCTTGATTACGTGCTTTGACTCCATTCCTTGTTGCCTTTCGAGGTTACTCATAGGGTGGTGCTTGGGTGCAGCTTGAGGTATTCAAGGTAATTGAGTAGCCAATAAAGGATTCATCACTTCGTGATAGCGGAAGAGATACCACACCTCTTGTCAGGATCATTACTTTAAGTCTCGGCGAGCATGACTATGTCATGAAGAGTGTCTTCATGGACATATAAAGTAATGAGTCCTCGACAGAACCGATTTCACTTGGGCTAGACTTAGTCTAGTAAGAGTTGACATATTGGCCATAGTCGAAACCAAGTGGGGTATAGGATGTTGAAAGGACGAATTGCACAAGAATTGTCATGGAAGGGTTCGTGATCCGGTTCGTGATGAATTCATCAAACCGATTACTTTCCGGTCAATTGGGGTCATGATGTGTTGCTAGACGCCGCCATGACTTGCTCAGATTAATTGTTAATCTAAGTGGCCAACATAACCGGAACCTAAAGGGTCACACGATAAGAGTGTCTCGGAGAATCAGAAAATAGTAATTGGACGAGTTCTAATTATGGAGAGCAATCTGGATTAAATGGATCCCGATGAGATTGGGATATGTCCCGATGAGATCGCGACATCGATATTCTTGAAAAAGGTTTTGGTGGTTTTTTCATGCAGGGGCGGTAGGGACCAATTCAGTGTGACTGAACCACATCAGTAATATATATACATATATATATATGATTAATTAATTAAATAATTAATTAATATATTTATATATATGCTTGAAACGTGGATTGATGGGAGAAGAAGCAAAGAAGCTTCCATTTGGAAGCTTAGTCATCACTTTTCATTAATTGACTAAATGACAAAAAGACAAAAGATGGAGGATGAAAGGTGTTGCTCAGTATGACTTGGTTAAAAAAGAAAAAGAGTTTTCTTTAACCTTTTGAAAGGCATCATCGTGAATGAAGGAAGAAAGTAAGGTTTTGAGAAAACCTAACACTCTCATCTTCATCATCGATTCTTCATCTTCTCCTTCAAGCTTTTGTCATCTCCTCCACGTTGATTCAAGCTCTCCACAGATGTAGGTAGGCTCTAGCAGGCTTTATTCTCGTTTCTAGCTATTCCGGGTCAAAGGTGTTTAATCCGGTTAGGTTTTCTGATCTCTGCGTGGATACCTTTAGAGATAGTCTCTATTGGCTATTCAGGTTTGAGTTTTCATACCGACACCGGGATCCTGGGTTTTCGGGAAGGTCCCGGGAACAAAATTTTTGTTTTCCGCTGCTGGAACATGTGATGTTCCTCCCGAGATTTTCCTACAAGACCTTCTTCCCGTCATATGTCTCGAGCATCCACTGTCTAAATACCAATGGTGCTTGTCGTATTTTCCAAGGAAGGATATCTGCAGGAGAAACTATTTTATTTTTTGGTACCCAAATTTTCTCGGGTCCTTTATGGGTAGTAGTATGCATATGATGAGTTCTTTGATGCATATAACTAGAACGTTGATTAAAACGAGATGTATTATGGTTTCTCTTTTGAAAGAAAGGTTTTTTATGAGACTGATTCTTGTTACCTGTAAACCCTAATTCAGTTTTATCACTCGGATGTCTACATTTTCCAAGCATCTCATTCATTTTCTTAGTGCTCTCTGTGAAGGTAGCTAAATCAGCTGACAGATTCTTAATCCTTAGTTTAAGCTGATTAATCTCTTCTGATCTGTCTATGACTTTATTTTTCTCCTCTAATTGCTTCTTTAGACAGATATTTTCTCTCTCTATTACTTCCATATGTCTAATATTTTTTGCATACTTTTTATTTAACAATTTGTACTGTTTCAGAATAGCATGAGAATCTTCTAAGAATTCTGTGTAGGCATCATGCAAATTATCGTAGTCAGATTTTACCTCCTCATCACTATCTTCCTCGACTACAAGGCAGATGTTTGCATGTTCAGACGACTCGAAACTTGTATCCGATTCTGATGAATCTAGGTCCTCCCACGTTGCCATCATGCTTTTCTTGCCTTCTCTATTCTTCTTTGGTTTCTTCTTAAGAGTAGGACATTCGGACTTGTAGTGTCTAGGTTGATTGCACTCGTAACAAATGACAGATGACTTCTCTGGTTTGGCTTCATCTTTGCCATTCTTCTTGAAAGTTTGATTCCCTTTGGTCTTCTTCTTCCACATGCGTCTTATCTTTCTGGAGATGAAAGATAATTCGTCATCTTCATCACTTGACTCGGTTACGATTGGTCGAGTCGTCATCCTTGATTCTTCAATCTTTAATGCTTTTGATGACTTCCTCCTTCTTTGAGTCTTGTGATTCTTATGTCCGGCCTTCAGCGTTATCGACTTGTCCCGTTTGGGCTTGTCTTCAGCATCGAGCTCAACTTCATGAATCTTCAAGGATCCAAGCAACTCGTCAAGCTTTAGCACGCTCAAATCTTTAGCTTCTTGCACCGTAGTAACTTTAGGTCTCCACCTCTTTGGAAGACTTCTTAGGATCTTTCGAACATGATCTTGATTGTTGTACGTTCTTCCAAGAGCTTTCAATCCATTGACAATTGTTTGAAATCTTCCAAATATTTGATCAATAGATTCTTCATCTTCCATCCTGAAAAGCTCGTACTGGTGCACAAGAATACTTATATTGGATTCTTTAACTTGACTTGTGCCTTCGTGAGCAATGGACAATGTGTCCCACATCTCCTTTGCGGTATCGCATCCGTGGACTTTGTCATACTCGCTCCTGCGTAGGGCATAGGTCAAGAAGAACTTCGCCTTTGAGTTCAGTTGTATTCTCGCCTTTTGATCAGCCGTCCATCTGATTCGTAGAATAGAATTGCCATCTTCATCTACTGGTGTATAAGGTCCGTTCTCTATCACGTCCCAAAGGTCAACATGAGTAGATTCTATGAATAGCCGCATCCTATCTTTCCAGTAATGATAATCCTCTCCGTTGAATGCTGGAGGTCTAGTGACCGAGGCTCCTTCTGCAATGTATACATGTGATTCCGCCATTATCTTTGATCCACACTTTGCTAAAGTGATCCTTGGATACCTTGCTCTGATACCAATTGAAACGAATCACACGTTAATATAATACTTAGGAAATGATATAAGAATGCACGAGAAGGAGGGTTGAATTGTGTATTCCCCTTTTTGAAAAATCTTTCAAAACTGTTTGTTAGAAATAAATTTTTTTACAGAACTTTCGATAGATTCTAATTAATCAAAACTTTTGAAAACTTTGTTTACGAATTAAGTACTGATAAAACTTGAATCTAAAATAGAGATAAAGTGAGAATAGTTGACACAACTATTTATCCTGGTTCACCTTAAACCGTGAGTTACGTCTAGTCCTCAGAGTTCCTTCTGAGATTTCACTATCTCTTCAACTTTACAAATATTCTTTGCGAGCCTCTTCAGGTCTCTACAACCAGTATTCTTTCACACTTAACCTCTGCAGGCTATCTGTTCTACTTTCTCACAGATAAGTGTTTGAACACTTGTTACAGTAAAAATAGCTCTCGGCTAATTTGCACAAAATGCTCTTTACAATCACGTAGATGTAATTTAGCTAATTTTTCAACTCGACTAACTTTGCAATCTTCGACTTCAACTTGTATTTATAGCTTTCGTCTCCAACTGCTTCTTGATTCTTGTTTCTTGAATCTTTAAAGCAGTTAATCGATTGAGTTACAGAACTAACTCGAATCGACTCCTTCGTCTTCTTTTCAATTCGCATATGTTTTTCCATCTGTATTTTATAAATACGTGTTTACGCATCTGCGTCAGATTTACATTTACGTCTGCGTCTGCTTTTCTTTCGCATCTTCGTCTGCATGTGCTTTTCTGTTTGCGTCTGCTTTACTGTTTGCATCTGCTTTACTTAGCGTTTGTGTCTGCGTCTGCGTCTGCTTTTCTTAGCGTTTGCATCTGCGTCTGCTTTCCTTAGCTTCTGCATTTCTTCATCTGTGTTCTTTGTCTATATGACTTCGTCTGTTTGACTTTGTCTGTAGGACTTCGTCTGTTTGACTTCGTCTGTAGGACTTCGTCTGTTTTGCTTTACTTTTTATTTATTCTCTTTGTTATACATCAAAATCATATCTAAGTAAAGTCATTTGGACTTAATAACATGATAATAGTCAACTGGTCGAAGATTATTAGTCAACTAATATAAGTAAAAACATGACAATAGTCGACTGGTCAAAGATTATTAGTCGACTAAGCCTATAGTATCTGATCGACTAGAAACTCTTGGTCTTTCTTCTTCCAATATCCTAACTTCTACAACTCATAACTTTTGATCTAGAACTCTAAAATTTACAAATTTGGTATCAATAGAAAGTTAAAAAGAAGCACTACAACTTCTAAGAAGGACTTAAAACCAATTCGGCCTCTAAAGGAGTCAAAATCTACCTCAAAGTGGCTACCTGAAAAAATGTCATCCTAAACAGTAACATAACCTCTAAAAATCATATTTTTCAGCTCCATGGTCCAAAAATGTCATACTTTATATCAATGAAAAGATACAAAGATAAACTTCCACCTTTAAGAAGACTTTATAAACAAATTTTATCTTTATGAGGGTCAAAATTCCACTCAAACTTACTGTCTCGAAATTGTCATCTTAGACATCACCCAAACTTCCAAAATTTCACATCTTTCAATTCCCACATGCAAAAATGGCATATTATACATCGTTGGAAAGATATGAAATTCCTATATAACTTTCAAGAAGGCTACTTGATCCAATTTAACCTATATTAGTCCCGAATTTACCTCAAAGTCAGCATACACAAAACCTACCCTTATGGATATTTACAAAAACAATGGAAAGTGACCTTTGGAACAACATTGGCAAAACACAATAAAACCTGAATATCTTTCATTAATATCAAAATATGAGTTGTTACAAAGCTTTAGTAGGAATTTATAGCTCCAATATATTAAAGTCTCGGAAGTTTAAATTACAAAGAAGCCACATGAACAGTAATTTTGCACCAAAAATGCAACTAAAGCTTTGTTCACAAAATATAGCTTTAAAATAAAATAAAAAGAAGCAAAAGGGAGTGATGCCTTGACCTCGGTTTGGTCACTCATTTTCTTGCTCATCGCTTGTGGATGGGAAGGAAAGAAGGGGGGGTGAGCTCGACGACTCGTGAGTAACATATTTATAACTAAAAACAAGCAAAGATCTTTGAATCATTTAATTCCAATGCCAAAATTTACATTGACAACTATGCCACATATGTGTTCCAAAATTTACAACTTATCAAGCAATTTACAAAATCAATACAACGAATGCATCAAAATAATTTCAAATCATAACCACAAAAACACATCAGAAATGGTTTGGGTGGATCCAAAACATAATGCACTACAAATTTTCACGTAGCGGTCATATGTAGTTGTGAACTTAGGGGAATCCGTGAGGAGTTCCATACCACTAGCGGGCAGGCGGAAAAAGCCTATAGATAAGTACACTTGACTTACTTAAAGGACCACCACAGACCCATATAAGCATACATTTCACATTTTTTCCAAACATATTGGCCAAAATGAAACATTCCCGAAAGGCAATTTTATAGCCCTTGCATTCTTTCAAAAATCACTTTCACATTCCTTTACAGTCATCAACACAATATGAAAACATTCTCATAATTCATTCACAAGAAAAAGACACATGTCACATTCTCAAATCATCCTAAAGGGTAATAAATACACATTTTCAAAGTTGTTGGAAAGCATTAAATTCCATTTATTAAAAGTAATTGTACTAGCTCATTTTCTCAATTATAAAGATGTTACCCACCTTAAAATCCCTTACTTTAGACTTGCTCAAGATGCCTTTCCTCTAGCTCCTCTTGCTTACCTTGAATTTCTTCACAATCACAAAAACCCAAATCAAAAGAGATCTTAAAATTGGAGAACCTAAGGAAACAAAAGCATGAAATTTATCCTAGAACACTCATACCTATACTTTTCCTAAGCCATTTGAATCAAAAACTCTTCAAAATTCTAAAAGATTTGAAACAACTAACCTTGAATCTCCACCCACAATTTTTTCTCTTTGGCTCTAATGGAAGATCAAGTCTTAATCTTTCTTTTTCCTTCTTGAAAAACTCTTAAAATCACTCTTCTAAAACAAAAAAAGATGAAACCCTAAGTTGTTCTTCTTCTTCTCTTCTTTCTCCTCTCAACCGAAACACTCTCCTCTCTTCTCCTTCAAATTTTCGTTCCTTCTTCTCCTAACACACAACAAGTCTTCTTTCTTTCTTTTAATGAAGCCAAAAAGACCAATCTACCCCTCCTTGTAACCCTTGTACCTTTTTACCTTAAGTGATCTTCCCATTTTGCCCTTATACATTCTTATTCCTTCAATTTAACTTACATCATACTATACTCTAACTTAATCTTAATTTCTCCATTTAATACTTCTAATTCCATCAATCTAAGCAATAAATCCTCCAACCATTGACATGCTAATTAAACTCTAACCAAAAGCAATTAATCAAACAAAACCTAAAAAATACATTGAAATCATGCTTATTCAATAAGAAAAGAATTTGGGGGCCAACAACTTAGGTGGCATGTCTTTAATCAAAGGATTCACAATCATCAACTCAGTGCTAATGTGCTCAATGACCACTTTCTTTTCCTTAACACGTTCTCTTATGATTAAATATTTAAGATCGATATGCTTACTTCAACTTCCACCCTTATTGTTTTTAACCATAAAAATCACCATGGAGTTGTCACAATATAACTTTAACAGCTTAAAAATAGAATCCACAACTTTAAGCCCAGATATAAAAATCTTTAACCATACACCATGCGAGGTGGTTTCAAAACATGATACGAACTCAACTTTCACAATAGAAGTAGCAGTCAAGGTCTTCTTAACACTTCTCTAAGATATAGCTCAAAGGATTATATGCTTATGTACAGATAGATTGAAAATCGAGAAGCAGATTTTGCTAACTACATTGATTTAAAAAAATCAATCTCATATTATATTTTACACTATTTAAAAAAAACTTTCAAAAAACAACGTCGTTTTACTTATTTCAATCCCAGCCTGAACTTGGCTCGTAGCCCGGTTGGGCCAAGGAGTCTTAGCTAATAACCCGGCCAACCGGGCCAAACTCAGGCCCAGTAGGGCCAAGATTGTCATCCCTAACTATTTTGGTTTTTATATTTTTATACCATTTGTCTTGTTTATAACATAAGTCTCCACATATTAATATCTTTCCAAAAAGATGTGTAAATTAACTCCAATATTTCAAGTCCATATACAAAATTTCTTGTACTTTGCTCAAACAATGCTCAGTTGGACTCTTACGAAAAATTTATATAACATGACGGTTGTAAGTTCATAACTAAATACTTAAATCAAGCATAAAATATAGTTCTTGTACTTTGCTCAAAACAAAATGTCAATACTCATTTGTACCCTAAAAACATTTTTATATAACATAACTACTAAAAGTTCACTCTTGATACAAAAAAAGCTAAAATAATATATAGTTTTTCTAAAATTATTTATACTTTAAATTTTTTGTAAAAATATTTATATTTTGTAAAAATCTTAAATCAATCATTTCATTAAATTTTATCTTCAACTTTCGTTGACCTAGATGTTTTGCACAATATGATACTCCACATGGATAAGTATATCGCATGGAGGTTATTGAGAAAGTAAACGTAAGGGATGTTATGTGTTAAACATATTAATTTATTATTAATCATATTTACATAGTGTTACATATATTGAAATAATAATAATATTTAATTTGTAATATAAATTAATTTTATTAAACTTTTAAAAATAGTGTATCTATTAGTTTTAATATATTATGATTTAATAAGGAGTAAATTAATTTTCATAAAATTTTATGTATTATGTAACAATATTAAACAAGATGATTAATTTAATTTAATTTATAATTAATATTTATTGATTTATTTTTCATACTAATAATAAAATTACAAATTTTATTATTTTACTAATTTATCATATTTACATCTCATTATTTATATGCAAATATAAAATATTTTTAAAATGTAATATCAATTTATTTTACTAAGAATTTATATATTAGTGTATCATATTTCGTTAATAGTTATATTTTAGATTACAGTGAGATAGTCACTATGTTGAAAATCGGATCGGTCGGTCGGTTCGACCGGTTCGACTGGTGACCGGTCGGCTATTCGGTCTGGTTCACTCTTAAAAACTGGTTCTCAATTGAACCAGTGAGAACCGGTCAAAACCGATCAATTGATCGGTTCGACCACTGGTTCAATAAATTTTTTTTGGTATATTTTTGTATTTTTTAATATTATTAATATTATATATAATTAAATATAATTATTGTATAATTATGACGTCCGGTAAACAGTAAGGCCTCCGATTTGATGATCGGTCCGAGTTTCAAAACACTGAAGATAGTAGTTAGAGAATTAAGGATTCTCCATATGAAGCTTTACTCTGGGAAGTTTTGTAACCAAAGATCGTTGACCATATCCCCATCAAGTTTCTTTGTAATGAACCATTTTTCACTTTGCTTGTTTCAAGTAAAGAATTTGTCTTCATATTTGAGCTCAATAACTTCTATATCCCTTACAAAATCTCTGAAGTTCCCATTAAAGTTTCTTAAGAATGCGTTGCCATCTTATTCTAATTCATATAAAGTACCTTAACAAATCCAAGGGGATCGAGTCTAGGAGTAAATTCTTTTCGGTTGTCCCTTTAACTTATATTTTTGAAAAGCATGATTAGAACTGTATACAAATGAAAAACCAAAAGGGTTAATTATTTCACAAACTTTCCGCAAACTTCTTTGGCACCAACAAAATAAAAACAAACAAAATCGAAATAATAAAAATACTAAAAATTTGGTAACGTAATTCGACACACGTTGCCTATATCTGCGGGACCCTCACCCAGTGTAATACTTTCACAAAAGTACAATAGATTTACCCAAAGATTTATTGAACCGACACCACTTAACCATTGACACTATTTCTGAACCTCACTTCCCGTGAAATAATTTAACACTCAATAGTACGACAATCTCGTACTAATCTCAACAGAGAATTTTCTCAATTAATCTTTTAAAGAAAAAATAATAAACAAATAACTCAAGTGATGAATCAACTAAGAATAAAATCAGAAAACACTTGAGATAAAAGAAAGACTTCTATATGGTTTTATCTTCTCGAAATAATTCAGCTGAACCTTTTCACTATAGTTGATTCTTTCTACACAAAAATATGTCACAGTGCTTCGTCAATTTATCACTAGTGCCCACTTCACGTAGATGACTTCACTGCTTCATCAACTTACACTCTCAACCACGATTTTCGAACATCCATAATTCACTTCAGTTTATTTAATAATTAACGTTTGCTGCGCCAACCCTTGCTCAGAAATCAATTTCACCGTGGCTCGCACAAAAGACAAGTTATTCAGTTGTTTCCATACATAAGCACAACACTGTAGCTCCCAGTAAGGACACGTTATTCAGTTGATTTCGTGATGTGCGTCACAAGCCATATTCTCTTTGTTCATAGACAAATAAAACTTACTGCTTCAATGACACACGCGCGCACATTCTATTTGCCGCACACACACAACTTAGTTTCTTTAGCTTGCGTGTTTTTAATAGACTTCTATTATAAATCAAAGATGTATGCAACACACCTATCAAACATTGTTTAATAATCTTTCTTTTAATGCACAACGTAATCAACGCACTATTAAACAACACACCCACTAAGTTTATCTCACACACACACACGTGGCTTCAACTTTTCCACACACATATATAAGCAACAAACTTATTCTATTGATAGAAGATATACACGATATTCACTTCACTTATTCTGTTATTCACCAAAATCTCCGCAAAATAAATTTCTATTATCCTTTATCTACACCATCCAACAGTAACCTAATTAAATTCAAAATAAACCTTGATGCTACATTATCTTATATTCTCAATTATCTAATAATGCCAAAATTAAATAATAAGATATATAACATATATCTTAACAATCTTCTCCTTTTAGCATTATTTGTCACATATTTGAAACCCTTAAATAACATAATTGAACATA
Organism: Erythroxylum novogranatense; assembly: GCA_029891385.1. Taxonomy (NCBI): domain Eukaryota; kingdom Viridiplantae; phylum Streptophyta; class Magnoliopsida; order Malpighiales; family Erythroxylaceae; genus Erythroxylum; species Erythroxylum novogranatense. The sequence goes on from CM057225.1 coordinate 75,480,215, forward strand.
TAAATCAAATACACAATCCATATGACAAATACTCCCCCTTAATCAACATCAAATTCCAAAGAGCATTAAGTTATTCAATCATGCAAATTTCTCTCCCTTAGAACAAAAAGATGCCAAAAAATAAGACAAATAATCAAATATATATCTTGAAATCTCCCATTGAATGAAACATTCACCATAAACAATCTGATGTCTCCTCCTTGAGACAAAAAATATAATCATAATAATCACCAATAGATGCAGCGAAAGAATCATAAGCAGGTCAAGATGATAATTTACCACCAATTAATACACATGCCAATATATCATTACTTCAAATCCATCTTTATAAGACTGATCAAATTCAAAAACTCAAGCAAATAAAGATGAGTGTTGCTAGTGTAGTGAGACAGAGAGATATTCGAGAAAGAGACCCATATTGGTGAGAGAGTTGAGGAGTCTTTGGTGGAGCCAAATAGAAGTCACAATGTAAACTACTAAAAAGATAAGATGACAATAGCTACCTAAAACTAAAGAACAAAAGAAAATATTTTTTCGTTTTATTTTTTTGTTGTTTTTTTAACAACACAAAAAAATATTTCAAAAATATAAAACAAACTATCCCTATGCCTATCAAAGAATCTCAAACCTGGGCTTATTCCTCATCACATTATCTCAGTCATCAGTTTCTTCTTCAAAAATAATTGACTTGTCATCTGTTTGACCAGTTACTTCACAAACAGTAACTAACTATGAATTTATACATTTTCTTATTTTTTTTCCTTCACTACATTTTTTGTGCTTGTACTGTACTTTCTAATCCAAGTTTGTTTCGATATCATATGATGCTACTGAAAATTTAATAGAGATTGTCTAGATTTTCGATTTTGACCCCTTTGAAACATCATTTGTAACATCTTGTAGCATCTCGATCTTATGTGCCTGATAACTTCGCAAAAATGACACGTTGGTACAAATCTTCTATTCTTTCTCAATGTTTCTTCTTCGCGGATAGATCTAGACATATTATTTTTCTCCTCATTCAGTTTAGAGCATTCACCCTTATAACCAATGTCTTGAAGATCCTCTTTAACTTTACCAATTTCCAATAAGTTCTTTAGTTTTTTAATACCTCCATTTAACATTCTCAATCCCTTTTCGGTACTTACTAATTTCATTCTAGCTTCGCCAAACTCATTTGATGTCAACATCAAATTCTTTTCTAACTCTTAGATGGTGTTATTCATGGAGAGATTCTCTTCCTTCAATTTTTCATTCTTTTTACATATTTTCACCCATTTTTTGTGCATTAATTCGTAAGCCTCATAAAAGTTCTCCATTTTATCACTTGACCCACTTTCATCACTTTCATAATCTGAAATCAAGCTTTGAGTTGAATCGTTTACATTTTTCCCAAAATTTCCAAATTTACTCACTTTTTCATCTTCAGTTACTTCCTTCTCAGTTACAGTTAAACAAGTAACTGGACTTTTGCTGTACAAAGTAACTAACACATCATTATTCACAACTTCTTCTTCACTTCCGAATTCATTATCACTCCAAGTACTCATATAGGACTTTCCTTTTCTCTTCTTCACAGTATTAACACACTCCGCTTGAACATGTCCAAAGCCTTGACACTCACGTCATTGAATTCTTTTTACCTTTCTTTCTTCTTTTTGAGTTTTGGCTTGTTGATTGAAGTTGTTGTTCAATGAGTTCCTGCCTTTTTGCCTAAACTTGGGTCTGTCCTTTTTCACTCTCTTCAGTCACTTACTAAACTCTCGTGTTAATAGCTTTATCTTCTCATTCTTATCGGATTCATCTTCTAAGTCATTCATAACTTTACCAATCTCAGCTTGCAATGCTAATCCTTTCTTCTTCTCTCGATTGTCCCTCAATAAATTCAATTTGAAAATTTTAAGAATTCCAATTACCTTCTCCATGACAAATCATTGATGTCATGAGCCTCCTTGATTGCTACAATTCTCGGGATAAATCTTGAAGGTAGTGATCTCAACGTCTTTTTGACTAGTTTCATAATGGAATATTTCTTCCTGAGTTGATGTGCCTGATTCGCTATATCATGCAATCTTTCATGAAAGTCCCCAATAGTCTCATTCTCTTCCATCTTCAGTTCTTCAAATCACATAGCTAACATCTGTAGTTTTGACGCTATAACAGATTTTGACCTTTCATGAATAGTCTGCAACATATCCTACACTTCTTTAGCCAATTCACAGGCTGATATCATTAAGAAGCATCCTTCATCAACAGCACTGAAAATTGCATGCAAAGCTTGTTAGTTTCCAAGTGTTCTTTCTTCTTCAGCTCTTGTCCATTCAGATGGATTTTTTAGAATTGTCTCTCTTTTATCGTTAGTAATAATCAAATGTGTCCAGCCATGTATTATTGAGTTCCATACTCTTATTCCCTGTGCCTGAATAAGGACCCTCATCAATGATTTCCATGTAGGATAATTGGAATCATCCAATAGCGATGACTTGATAATTGATGCTCCTTCTCTTATGGCCATGTTCGTGAAACTAGGATCTGCACCAACTTACTACTAAGTTCTGAATCGGTGACCTTGCTCTGATATCAATTGAAAAACCAAAGGGGTTAATTATTTCGCAAACTTTTCGCAAATTTCTTTGACACCAACAAAATAAAAACAAGCAAAATTGAAATAATAAAAAAATTATAAATTTGACAATGTAGTTTGACATACCTTGCCTACGTCTGTGAGGCCCTCATCTAGCTTAATTCTTTTACAAAAATAAAATAAATTTACCAAAAATTGTACTGAGTTGATACCACTCAACTCTTGACACTATCTCTCAACCTTACTTTCTATGAAAGAATTTCACACCCAATAGTACGACCGCCTCGTACTAACCTCGAGAGAGGATTTTTTTCAATCAATCTTTTATTGAAAGAATAATAAACGAATAACTCAAGTGATGAATCAACTAAGAATAAAAACAAAAAACACTTGAGATAAAAGAAAGACTTCTATATGGTTTTATCTTCTCGAAATAATCTAGCTAAACCTCTTTACCATATCTGATTCTTTCTACACAAAATTATGTCGCAGTGCTTCATCAATTTATCACTAGTGCCCACTTCATGTAGATGACTTCATTGCTTCATCAACTCACACTCTCAACCACCGTTTTTGAACATCAACAATTCACTTTAGTATATTCAATAATTAAAACGTTTGTTGCACCAACCCTTGCTCACAAACCAATGTCACCGTGGCTCACACAAAAGACAAGTTAGTCAGTTGTTGCCATACATAAGCATAACACCGTAGCTCCCAGTAATGACATGTTATTCAGCTGATTTCGTGATGTGCATCGCAAGCCATATTCTCTTTGTTCATAGACACATAAAACTTATTGGTTCAGTGACACATGTGCACACATTCTATTTGCCACACACCCAACTTAATTTCTTCAGCTTGTGTGTTTTTAATAGACTTTTATTATAAACCAAAGATGTATGCAACACACCCATCAAATGTTGTTTAATAATCTTCCTTCCCAATGCACAACGTAATCAACGCACCATTAAACGACACACCCACCAAGTTTATCTCTCTCACACACACGTGGCTTCAACTTTTCCACACACATATATAAGCAATAGACTTCATTTATTGATAACAGATATACACGATATTCACTTTACTTATTCTGCTATCCACCAAAATCTCCGCAAAAAAAAATCTTATCCTTTATCTACACCATCCAACAGTATCCCTATTAAATTCAATGTAAACCTTGAAGCTACATTATCTTATATGTCCAATTATCTAATAATGCCAAAATGAAATAATAAGGTATATAACATATATCTTAACAACAAAAACTATGGAGAGTTCAAGTGATTGAATTATTTTAATTGTCAATTTTGGATTAATCGCAAACGCACAATGTAGTTGTAGTTATGAGTCGATCCTACAAAGACAGTGATTACTAGTAATTACCTTTCTCAAGAACTAGTATCTAAGTTTTGAATCTCCTTAAAACCTTTAAATAATTAACATTTTGTTATACAATTATTTTGTTAACTATTAGATTGTGAAAATTCCTATCGTACGCTAATAACTCATTTGGAACTACTAATAACTAATCTTAGAATTATTAACCGATATTATTCAAGTTAAAGGTACTAAGATTGTTTTATCGATTGTTAATTATACTATTAAGTTTGGCTCTAATCCAAAGATTTTATGTCAATCTATCTCTATGTTTGCGATCAACTCTTTTCAATTAAAGTAGATCTATTCATACACAAAATTCAATAAATAATAATAAAACTAGGGCAAAACAAAACAAAACAAAAGCCTTTGTCTAATATGTTTGCGAATCTATGAACATCAATGCCTAATCTCTAGTAATGGTGCAAAAATTTTGTTTGTAGTTTTTTTTATTGCAAGTGTACGATATAACTGTAGCTAGCATGGGCAAGTATGGGTCAAAGACTATAAGTTAATTACTAAGTATTCACAAACTTAATATGTTAGACCAAAATTTACGATTGAATAAGAAAATAAAATAAATAGAAAATCTAAACAACAAAATCAAGAATAGACTAACCTATAAATAAAATAGATTTAGGTGAGGTTTCTTTTAGGACTTTACTATTTTCAGTTTCACTCTAACTTAATGAATAATTCTAATTCCTAGACTAGTTAGAATTCCTAACGTTTTATTCTTTCTCGACATATACAACCCACATTCTTAGATTAATTAATTGAAATCCTTTTTAAATCAAGACAACCTAAGAATGTATTAAATCATTTTATAAATTTTTTTGATAGATTTTGCCCTAACTTAGGAAGATATTGCAACTTTCTCTATAACTCATGTTACCCTCTTTCTCCATACATATTAGCTCTTGAATCTCGATGTATGAATCAAATAATCAAATCTTATACTTTCACTCCTTTAATTCAATCAATTATAAAAACATGAATAAATCTAAAAAAAGAATTCATTAAACCTAAAGATCAATTTGACACAAAAATCCTATGATCCATCCCACCTAAATATCATTATCATCATTACACCCAGTTTAAAGTCCCGCAATAAAGCGAGGTCTGGGGAGGTCTGATAGCCTTACTTCTATAGAGTAGAGAAGCTGTTTCGGGTAGACCTATATGCAAATGTGATAATAAAATAGTGATGCAGGTTAAAGAGTAAATAAGTAAAACTGACACGCTAAATCATTAAGTAAATAAAATCACAATAAATACATAACTAAATAAAAAATAAAATATAACTCAACTTTCAAAAAATATTTTAAAATTAAAATATAACGACATATATCATCTCTTTATTTTTAGAAAAGCATCAATACCCAAACAATAAGAGAGCAATAAAGTATCAAAGAACTCGACTTGAATTATACAAAACACGAAAATGTAGAAACACAAAACGTCTAAAACCATAAGATCATTAAGCATAAAAATTCAATCTTGACAAAAACCCAACAATATCATAATCAAAGAGATCAACATAATACATCCAAGAAACCATTAAATACTAAATCAAACAAAGAAACTAATATCAACAGCACAAAAAACTATAAAGAATAGAAATTTCAGAAAACCCAACAAACCCAGAAAACACCAAAGTAGAAGAGACTGATTGATTAAAAACCATACTCAAAACGAGGAAGTTGCAGAGAAGGAAGAGAGAGTGAGAGCGTCAGGAAAGAGAGAGAGCAACACAAAAAATTTTTTACATGTTGAATAGTATTATTAATAACAAAACAATAAAAACTGCAACCAGCCGTCACTTTGCAATCTACCATTTTATAATCAACTACTACAAAGAAAGTTTCCAAATTTATTATTATTATTATTATTTTCTCCCAAAGAGGAAAAGAAAAACTAACATGTTTGTTGTAGATATTGAAAAGGTACTATAACCAAACACCAATCCAAGCATTGAAGTCTTTCCAAAGCTCATTGTGAAAAACTAACCTTGGATTGTTTAGAGGAGTTTGCTATTTCATGTCAACAAAAGTGGTTGTCAAAAATGGTAGGCATCATTCAGAGCCTACCAAAATGGACAGCCACCAACTTTCAAAGTTGGCAGCCACCACCAACTTTGAAAGTTGGTGGGGATGGCTGCCTTCTCCTGCCTATAAAAAGGCAGGAGCAGCATGAAGAGCATACAAGCAAACGGAGAGAGCAGAAAAAAATAGAGAGAAGTGAGGTGAGAGAGAAAAGAGAGAAAGAGAGAGGCAACAAAAATATTTTGTATATTTTTGTGAGTCTAGTTTCTCTTTGTAATTCTCTAGTTTTCAATAGTAAAAGCCTTCTATCCTTGCCCGTATTTTTTACCCTAATTTGGGGGTTTTTCACGTAAAATATGTGTGTTCACTACTATTCTCTCAGTCCTATTTTAGTTGCGAACCTACTCTAATCCGGTCTTTTTTTACAACAAGTGGTATCAGAGCAAGGTCAGAAAATTACGACGAATTTTTTGGCATAATCCGTTTGGAGTTCCTGTGAAAGTCGGTGAATAGTAACCAAAAGGTGACAACTGTTCATTCATTTAATTTTGCGTTACACTGTGCAGTTACTGTTATTCAGTACTCTTCACATACATAATACTATTCACATATACGGAGACCATACATACAGGTACTATTCATACATACAGGTACTATTCATACGTACATGTATTATTCACGTGAAATAGTGGGAGCTAAGTTCTGTTCGTAATAGAAGCAATGGCAACAAAATTTGAGATTGAGAAGTTCAATGGGAATAATTTCTCATTGTGGAAGTTGAAGATAAAGGCAATCTTGAGGAAAGATAATTGTCTGGCGGCCATTAGTGAACGATCAGCTGGAGTCACAGATGAGAAATGGAACGAGATGGACGGGAATGCTGTAGCTAATCTTCACCTAGCTTTAGCTGATGGAGTATTATCCAACATAGAGGAAAAGAAGACTGCGAAGGAAATATGGGACCACCTTACAAAATTGTACGAGGCCAAATCACTCCACAACAAAATTTTTCTGAAGAGGAAACTATAACACTTTACGATAATGAATCCACTGCGATGATTGAACACTTAAATATTTTAAATACTTTATTTTTCCAACTCACATCATTGGGGAATATAGTAGAGATAAGTGAACGTGCGGAACTTCTACTCCAAAGTCTACCAGATTCATATGATCAACTCATCATCAATCTAACAAACAACATAGACACTCTAGTCTTTGACAATATTGCAGCTGTTATTCTAGAAGAAGAGAGTCAGTGCAAAAGTAAGGAAGATAGGCTGGCAACTTCGCAACAAGCAGAAGCCTTGGTGATGACGAGAGGAAGATCAATGGAACGTGGCTCAAATGGGAGTCATAGTCATAGTAGATCAAAATCTAGGAGAAAGAAGAATTTCAAGTGCTACAATTGTGGAAAGAAAGGACACCTACAGAAGGATTGTTGGAATCTGAATAAGAAGGATTCTATTCCTCAAGGAAATGCGGCGAATACTTCAGATGATGGAGGTGCAATGGTCTGTGAAGCAGCAACGACTATTGGAGGTAAGAGAAGATTTGTTGATGTATGGCTTCTCAATTCAGCAGCTATTTTTCATATGACCTCTCGAAGAGAATGGTTCCATCAGTATGAATCTGTCTCTGAGGGATCTGTATACAGCTGTAATGATCAAGCTCTAAAGATCGTTGGTATTGGCACCATCAAGCTAAAACTATACGATGGGATAACTCAGACTATTGAAAAAGTGCGCCATGTAGAGGGCCTAAAGAAGAATTTGTTGTTTGTAGGACAATTGGATGATCTCGGTTTCAGATTTGAGATTCAAAACAAGATCATGAAAGTGATTAAAGGAGCTCTAGTATTTATGAAAGCAGAGAAGATTGTTGCAAATCTGTATATGCTGAAGGGAGTAATTTTGCAAGAAGGAGAGGCATCCGTTACAGTGACTAGTCCAGACCACAAATCTGCAATGACGTCGCATAAGAAGCTTGGACATATGTCAGAACAAGGAATGAAGATACTTGCAAAGAAGAAGCTACTTCCAGGACTTACAAAGGTAACACTACCTTTCTGTGGATTGCATTGTGAGTAAGCAACATCGATTAAAGTTCAACACATCAAAGTTCAGAAGTAAAGAGATTCTAGAATTGATTCACTTTGATGTATGGCAAGCACCAGTTAAGTCCCTAGGAGAAGCAAATTTTTTTGTGTCCTTTATTGATGATTATTCGAGGAGATGTTGGGTGTTTCCTATCAAGAGGAAGACAGATGTGTTTCCAACTTTCAAATCTTACAAAGCGCGTGTATAACTGGAATATGGAAAGAAGATCAAGTGTTTGCGCTCAGATAATGGAGGTGAATATAATGAGCAAGAATTTGATTAATTCTGCAAGCAAGAAGGCATCAAAAGGCAGTTCACTACGTCATACACTCCTCAACAAAATGGAGTAGCAGAGTGGATGAACAGAACTCTGTTGGAAAGAACCAAAGCGATGTTAAGAACTGCAAGCTTAGATAAGAAATTCTGGGCAGAAGCAGTCAATACTGCCTGTTATGTGGTGAATCGAGCTCCATCAACTGCAATTGAGTTGAAGACACCGATGGAGATGTGGACTGGTGAACTAGTGGATTATTCCAACCTTCATGTATTTGAAAGTCCGACCTATGTGATGTTTAATGCCGAAGAAACTACAAAGTTGGATCCAAAATCCAGAAGATGCATTTTCTTAGGGTATGCAAAAGGTGTGAAGGGGTATCGTCTGTGGGATCCCACTGCCCACAAGATTGTTATTAGTAGGGATGTTATCTTTATAGAAGATAAGGATCAAGAGCAAGCAAAAAATGTTGGCACTGTACAAGAGAATCCAGAAACTACAACTGTACAAGTGGATAGGGAAGTTGATCACAATGATTCTTCTGAAGCTGCACCAGAGCACGAGGAGTAAGAACCAATTGAATATGATGTTTCAGATGCTCGGAGGCCAACTCGCATAAGAAGAGCACCGAGCTGGCACTCATATTATATTATGGAGAGCAATATTGCATACTGTCTTTTAACTGAGGATGGAGAGCCGTCAACTCTTCAAGAAGCAATGACTAGTTCAGATGCATCTCAGTGGGTGGCAGCAATGCAGGAAGAAATTGAAGCTCTGCATAAGAATAAGACACGGGAGATAATATCACTATCGCCAGGTGAAGTAAATCACACGTTAGTACAATGCTTATATAACGATAACGAATACACGAGAAGGGGGGTTGAATTGTGTATTCTCCTTTAAAAAAAAAACTCTTTCAAAATGGTTTTGTTTAAAATCAAGTTCTTTTCACATAAACTTTGATAATTTCAAATTAACCAAAACTTTGAAAACTTTGTTTCGGAATGTAAGTAATAACGAAACTTAAACTTAAAGAGGAATAGGATAGAGAGAAGTTGACATAGCAATTTATACTGGTTCACCCCAAACCGTGGGCTACGTCCAGTCCTCAGAAGTCTTTCTGAGATTTCACTATCTCTTTAACTTTTACAAGTATTCTTTCCCGAGCCTCTTCAGGTCTCTACACTCAGTATTCTTTTACACTTAGCCTCTGCAGGCTATCTGCACTACTTTCTTACAAAAGTATTGAAACTTGTTACAGTAAAATTAGCTCTCAGCTAATTTGCACAATTGTCTTATAGACAATCTTTTTTGTTTGCGTACGTAAATCAATTCACTATATTTTTGCTAATTTTTTTTCTATGTTGGACCCCGATCTTTAATTGAAATTTAGAAATAGTAAATGAAATTGAATGAGTGTTTTGTTTAAGTATTATGTTATAGATGAAATTATGCTTTAAGGAAATTTTGAGAAAAGAATTATGAGTTTTCAATATATTTGATAATTGTGGAGATTTGTATGGGTTATGAAAGTTTAAGCGAATGAATTGATTGAAAAGTTAGTAGAAAATCAAAAAATAAAGAGATAAAGTGTGAAAATATGAAGAATTGTGAAAAGTTTGACTTTTTGCCCTTTGATAGTTGACTTTTGATTTAGGCATAATTTGAGAAAATGATCTACATGAAACTTGTAGTTTATGTGAAGAGCTTTCTGTAGCCATAAAATTTGATATTTTTCGATATCGAAAATGAGAGTTATGATCAGTCAAAGTTCGCTTAGAGTTTGACTTTTTGAAGAAAAAGTTGATTTTTTGATTTAGGTAAAATTCGAGAAAATGATCAACATGAAAATTGTAGCCTCTGTCGAGAGTTTTTTTTGGACATAAAGTTTGCTATTTTTCGATGTCGGGATTGAGAGATATGATTTTCCGAAGATATGCTTTGTTTTAAAAATCTATTAAGTATAGATTTGTGTGTTTTATGCTTCGAGGCCACTCGTCGTATGGATTTAGTCTGAATTGGAGTAAGTAGTCTTCATGAAAGTTTTAGATGATATTTTTATCTTTCCATTGATATAAAGTTTGAAATTTTCTGATATCGGGACTAGGAGTTATAAGCGATTACAAATTGGAAGTCGTTTAGGAAAAGTTGTTTTGGACATAATCTTTGATTGAGTTTCCGACCTCTTTGGAGACCTAATTTGATTTTGATTTCTTCAGGGAAGTTGTAGAGCTTCCTTTGATCTTTTTATTAACACTAAATTTGTCAAATTCCGAGTTCAGGATCGAGAGATATGATTTTTGAAAAGTTCGGTTTTGAAGTTCGGTTACTTTGTTTTTAATCCGATCCCTTTTGTAATCTTTTACTTATAATTCCTTTGTTCGACATCCGATTGACTTGATTCTCAAAGCGTTGGATTCCTAAGACAATTAATTTCATTTTTATGAAGAATTATGATTTTTAGAAAATTAAATGGAAAGAGATTGATTGAACCAAAGTAAGAGATTTGGTTATAGGTTATAAGTTGGATAATTTTCTGAACATGATTCAGTATTTTGCGAAATTCGGGAGTTGTACAACTCCGATTGAGTTGATTCTTGAGGCCAAATAAAATTAAGATATAGGGCTACAACTCTTGTGAAGGGATCGAAATTTAATTTCATCCCTAAGATTGTTAATTTCTGGAATTAAATTAACGTAATGTTCAGTCTCAAATTTTGTGAAGGTCTGATAATATTTCGGATATAACTTCTTCGTTTCTGATCCGAATTGAGCGCGGTTGGTGGTGTCGGATTCGTATGATTGAGAGGAACATTTCTCTAGAAGGAAGTTTTAACAAATTCCTTTAACTTGATAGTGCGAATCAAACCTGCAAGTGAGAATGGCATAAAGTAAAGTATAAGGGCATTTTGGTCTTTTTAGTCATCATTTAATGACATGGCTTTAAACACAAGGTGAGATGTCGTTTTAAGCCTTATAAGGCCACGATGTTGGCTGGAAAAATGAGAATAAAGGAGAAGAGAAATAATAAGAAGAAGAGTGGAGAAGTTTCGGTTATGGTGGAAGATGAAAGAGAAAGCTTAGTTTTGATTTTTTCTACTTGTTTCTTAGAGATTTTTTAGATGGTTCAAGAGAGAAAAAGGTGGAGGAGCACAAGAGCTTCCTTCCAAGCTAAGAAAAGTCAGATTTCAGTGAAAAATGAGGTAAGGTTGAAAATTTAATGTGTGATTTTTGATGAGTTCTTGGTTTAGAAATATGGATAATGACACGGGTTTGTGATTTATGAAGTTGATTTTGATATATATGCCTTAGGTTGTGTTTAATTTTGGATTGAAATTTGTTTAAGGTTTAGGCTTAATTTTGTGTTTGAGAAATTTGTGAAATTTTGGAGTAGAATTATAGATAATGATATGGGTTGGTGATATATGAAACCAATTTTGAAGAATTTGTGAATTATGATATTGAATTTAGATAAATTGGTTTAGGCCAATTTTGAGATTTGGGGATTTTTAAAATTTGTGGTTTAGATATTGTAAAATGAGTATGAATTGATGAACTATGACATCAATTTTAAGGATTATGCTATTTATGATATTGAATTTGTATAAATTGGTTTAGGCCAATTTTAAGATTTGGAGATTTTTGGAATTTATGATTTAGATAGATTGATTTTATATGGAATTGGTGTTTTCTAAGTCCAATTTGAAGAATTAAGTGAATTATGATATTTATGATGTGAATTTGGATGATTATGGTTTAGGTTTATGTTAAATTAGAAGAAAGAAAGGAGAAATGGCCAAATTAAAGCTTGGAACAAGTTTCTGTAAGTGATAAGTCGACTTGTACCATGTGTAAGTCGACTTACACATGTTCGATACCGATAAGTCGACTTGTTCATTGGATAAGTCGACTTGTTCAAGGTCGATCTTGTTTATTTGTGCCCTAAAGGCAATCCCTTTAGCGCTTTTATTCAAAGTCGTGTGCAGACTTTATGAATAAATAAAGAAAAGACATTATTCATTAATTTGATATTCATAAACATTGTTTATGAATTGATTTGATCTTTAATCAAATTAATGAAGTCCATGATATATGACATAGCATGAAGGAAATTATGATGTGATCATACTACCGAGATTCCTATCATGTGCAATTATGTCAAGATATCTAAATTCTCCTAGTCATAGGATTAATGAGACCGGACATCATTAATCCGGATAGACTAGCACATGTCATATTCCTTGATTGGATCAAGCGGTGGATCTCGAAGCGTAAATATGAGATATTTAGAATTGACATGTGGATGCTTACTAGCGGTAGTAAGTTCATTGGATGACCTGCCATGAGATCATCACATGGATATCTTATCTAAGTGTCGTGATAATCTCATCATAGCAATGGTGCAAGTATCCTTAGACTTGAGGTACTCGAGGATATCTTGAATCTTGATCACGTGCTGACTCCATTCCTTGTTGCCTTCTAGAGGTAACTCATAGGGTGGTGCTTGAGTGCGACTTGAGGTATTGAAGATAATTGAGTAGCCAATAAAGGATTCACCACTTCGGATTAGCGAAGAGATACCCATGGCCTCTTGTCGGGATCATTACTAAATTTGGTCGGCATGTATGTCATGAAGAGTGTCTTCATTGACATATAAAGTAATGAGTCCCAGGACGAGAACTGATATCACTTGGGCTAGACTCATTCTAGTGAGAGTTGACACTTTGACCATACTCATAACCAAGTGGGGTATAGGATGGTGAAAGGACGAATTGCATGGTAATTGTACATGGAAGGGTTCGTGATACGGTTCGTGATGAATACATCAAACCGATTACTTTCCGGTCAATTAGGGGTCATGATGTGTTGCTAGATACCGCTCATGACTTGCTCAGATTAATTGTTAATCTAAGTGGCCAACATAACCGGGAACCTAAAGGGTCACACGCATAAGAGTGATTGAGAGAATCAGTAAAATAGTAATTGGACGAGTTCCAATTATGGAAACATTAGACTAAATGGATCCCAATGGGATTGGGATATGTCCCATGAGATCGCGACATCAATATTGCTAAGAAAGGTTTAGGAGTGTTTTGAAAGATCGGCCTGCAGTTTGTAGGACCGACCCCAGTTGGACTGGACCTTAACAATTATATTCTAATTAATTAATTAAGTAATTAATTAATTAATTAATTATTATATATAAATATAAGCATGTGCACGTTGGAATGGGAAGAAGAGATTAGCTTTGACTTTTCAAAGTTCATTTCTTTAATCCATTAATAAATGAATGGCTATTAAGCCATACACTTGGCCTTAGCTTATGGTACTCTTTTAAGAGTTAAAAGATACATATAAGAAGTCTTAGGAGGTGATGGTCGACGGTGCTTATGGGTTGGAAGAGAAGTGGAAAACTTAAGTGTTAAGTTTCCTTTGAAAAATGGTTTTTCAAGCTTTCTTCCTAAAAGCATCATCGTTTTCTCTCTTCTTCCATTCAAGGTTCCAACGTCGATCCAAGCTCTCCAAGGACAGAGGTAGGGTCTAGCAGCCTTTAATCTGTTCTAACTATTCCCGGGTCAAAGGGGTTTGACCCGGTTAGGTTCGATCTCTCGTGGATCACCTTTAGAGATAGTCTCTTTTGGCTATTTAGGTTGATGTCTTCATACCGACACCTGGATCCTGGGTTTCGGAAAAGTCCCGGGAACACAAATTTTTGTTTTCCGTTGCCGGTACATGTGATGTACCTCCCGGGATTTTCCTACAGTGGTATCAGAGAGTCTGGTATCGTGTATGCAGCTATAACCTAAGCGAGATCAGAAATCCTAATGGCATTTTCTGTTGATGCATGCTATCTGTTCAGATTTCAAATTTATATTGTGATATGTTTTTTGAAACTTTTCTGCCCAGGATTGTTCATAACATGTTAGAGAATATGTTTATGAATTTTCAGATTTTATTGATTTGATTTGATATAGTTTTGCTAATTAATTCCCTAAGGTTACAGATGCTGTTTTGTGAAACGATTCTGGAACAGACATGAGTATAAAATCGAGAATAAATTCTAGAAAAATGGTTTTTCGGATTTTCCTTCACCTACATGTCTCTAAGATGTTGGTGAATGTCTGTGAGCATGGAAATTGGATTTCAAGGTGATTGGATATTTATTCACGAATTTATTCTATGCTGTTGGGAATTGCTGTGCTGATGAACACAGATTTTGAATCGGTTTTGTTATTTATGTTGACTGAGTTTTTGATGGCCTAAAATCCTAAAAACATTCATGTAGAATTTTCTGAACATGTAGTAATCTATGTAATTTTCTCAGAATTTATTGAAATTGTTTCATTGATCATTTCGAGCAATGTACAGAACTGGACAGTTTTGTGAAAAATTGTTGGGACTGTTTTGCTTGGCTTGATTGAGTGTGCTTTTTCAGTTCCAATGCCTTGCACCATTTTTAATGTGATTAAAAATGTGTTATAATGATGTAGTATGATTTCCAAACTGAATTGCTTGAAGTTGTTTATCCTAGAATTTTCGGATGCCTAATTGATCACATTAGCGTCTCGTTAGTATATTGCATTATCTTGTTTGTTTTGACCGTCATATTTTTATGGCATGTGCTGAAGTAAATTTGATAATGTATGTGCTAGCTAGAGATGCTTAGGATGATAATTTGGGTGTTCCTAAATTGTTTGGAAATTAATGAGTTTTGACTCATTTCAAGCTTTTCATATAGTTTGACTATTTAAGGCTTTCATGGTTCAATGAATTGTTCATTGATACATCAAATTTATCAGATATTACCTTAGGTATGTAGGTGTTGTGAATTGGAATTGCATGGATTGAGGAATTAGCGATTAGAGATTATAGCAAATTACATTGGACAAGTCGACTTATTTAGGATATAAGGCGACTTGTTCAATGTCTCATATAAGTCGACTTACGGTGTACAAAGGCGACTTGTGCATGGGCGTAGGCATAAAGCGACTTATGCCAGGATACAAGTCGACTTGTGCGAAGAAGCGAAGACAAGGCGACTTGTATTATGATACAAGGCGACTTGTGTGTGAAGCGAAGCATAAGGCGACTTGCATTTGATGAAAGTCGACTTGTGGCATGCTCAGTTGGATGATGGATGATTATAAGTTGATTCAATTGGATTGATGAAACCTAAATCATTCCATATAGTCTGGCGACTATGATCCTTCACTTGGAGTCTAGAGTTTCTAAATCCTCCTCGGTATATGAAAACTAACGCCTTCCATTAATATGGTAAGAACGAGTTCTTATAGGGATGGGTTGTTAGGTAAACCCAAGCTCGCTCTATCTGAATATGTTGAACCATGAAAATAAGATTTTCGGATTAATGGGTCGGTTTTCACCGGAGCGTTAGTTTGTTGAGCAAACTCAAGGTCAACGTGAATGAGGCGAAATTGGGTAGCATACATCGGATGTATCGCATCAAAGAGTTGATAACCCAATGAAGTGCACACATCAACAAGTTGATAGACGATCGATAGTTGTGTCTAAGATGTAATTGGTATATCGATACCTCCGAGACTTAAGGTGGCTTGTTGGGCAAACCCAAGGTCATTCTCAAAGTCGGTTATCGATGATGCAATTGGTATGACCGATACCTACCGATTGACCTAAGTTGTGGCTTGTTGGGCAAACCCAAGGTCACTCTTAGCAATGTCGGATATCGACCCACTAGGACATTATGTCACATAGTTTTTGGATTAAGTAAAGAGGGTTATGGATTCTAGGAAACTAGTGGGAGCCATATGCATATCATGCAAGTCCTTATGATCATGCGAGCAATTCTATTCTATCATTCCTTCTCTCTATCGCTAGGTTGATTGAAGAAGTTTTTCAAAGGTGTAATTTTCGCTCTCTATTTTGGACCGAATTTTCTTGATTGGTGAGGAATCGAAATTGTTCTCGGATCCGAGAAACTGGGATCGTCTAGATATTCCACTTCCAGATGCACTGCTTGTTGATGCTTCGATGAGGATCGGAAGGTATATCGTAAGCATCTAATGGGCGGGGACATGGCTACTTGCCTCGATGTCACCAGAGCTGCGGAGCAGACGAGTCCATGGATGCTCACTCTATAGTATTTCATCTTATGGAGCTGTTTGATGAGCAAGCTCGATGCGAAAGGTTCGAGACCTCAAGGCTTCTCTTCACCACAAAGATGGCTCGAGGATATCTGCATCGAAGATGCCACGAGGATGAATGGCTATATTGAGAGATTGGATGTCTTAGGATTTGTAATGGATTATGAGTTAAGTAGAGACTTAATTCGGTTGGATTGTCGATGATTATTCACGGTTTGTGACAAACATATCGGATAAACCAAATATCCACAACAATTCTGGTGATCAATCTGCTTTCATGATAGTGAAAGAGTTATCAAGAGAGATAGCAAGTGTTAATGGTGGATGCTTCTTCTTCAGTTCAAGGAAGAAAAGGACAAGAAACCAAAGGAAGTGCCATCAAGGAAAAACCAAAGATTACGCCCCAAAGGATTTTGCTTTCATTGTGGCAAGTCTAGCCACCAGAGGCCTTAAAATCTATCTGGAGTCCTTGAAGCAGAAGAAGGCATCAGATGCCTCTACTTCTTCAAATATGTTTGTCATTGAGGTTAATACTATTCCTGATCCAAACATATCGGTATTTGATACCGGATGTGGCTCATACATATGAAATGATATGTAGGGCCTCAGGGACAGTAGAAAGCTCATAAAAGGAGAACTAGACCTTTGTGTAGGTAATGGAGCAAGAGTTGCTACATTAGCCGTAGACACTTATGTCTTGTTACTCCCTAGTGGGCTTATATTCAAATTGGATGATTGACATTTTGTACCTGTTTTAAACAAAGAACATATTGTATGTTTTATGTTTAATTAGAGCTGGTTTCCATTGGACTTTTAGTAGCAATGGTTGTTATATTAGTTGCAATGGAATGCTCTATGGTACTCGTACATTATGCAATGGAATTGACATATGAGATATGTCATATCCAATTATGAATGTCAATGACGCGGAAAGACATAATCGAGATAATTTAAAATCAACTTACTTATGGCATTGTCGGCTTGGCCATATAAATGAGACACGCATCGCTAAGCTCCATAAGAGTGGATGTTTAGGTTCATTTGATTATGAATCATATGACACATGCGAATCTTGTTTATTAGGCAAGATGACTAAGTTATCCTTTAAATGAAAGGGTGAACGAGTGAATGGAATATTAGACCTAATACATTCGGATGTATGTGGTCCGATGTCCATCCATGCCAGAAGTGGTTGTTTTTACTTCATTACTTTTATCGGTGATTATTCACAATATAGGTATCAGATTCGATGAGATAGAAATCAAGCATTTGAATAGTTCAAATAATTGAAATGAAGTAGAAAACTAACTTGGTAAAAGTATGAATACATTACGATCGATCGTGGTGGAAAATGCTTAGACCAATAGTTTTGATTATCTCGAGATAATGGGATTTTATCTCGAGATACTCCACCTTACACGCCAAAGACAATGGTGTGGTGAAAGGAGAAATCGAACCTTGTTAGACATGGTGCGATTGATGATAGGTTTTGCTGATTTTGGGAATATCGCTCAAGACAATTGTTTACTTGCTAAACAGAGTTCCATTAAAGACGCTTGTTGTTACTCCGTATGAGATGTGGACTAACCGAAAGCCTATCTTTCTCATCTGAAAGTTTGGGATTGTCCTGCTACGTGAAGCGGACACGATCGAGATACATTTGATGTAAAAGTCGACAAGTGTTTGTTAGTGGAATATCAACTCTACCTTGCTTAGGAACAAAAGTTGTTTGTTTCCAAGCATCTATTTTCTTAAAGAAAGAGTTTCTTTTACAAGAGGACGGTGGGAGCAAAGTTGAACTTGGAGAAGTTCAAGATGCTCGAACAAACATAGATCAATCTGCTGAACTCAAACTGTCACTTATATAGATGAGGTAACATTCAACCTTCTACTACACACGAATTTAAGAGGTTAAGTAGGATCGCACTATTCTGAGAGATATGAATTTCGTAAGTGAACGAGAATGACGTATTGCTCATATGAGATGATCGCCTACTACTATGAACGAGTTACGAAAGGTTGATGCGGAACATGGCTTTATGCCATGAAATCAAAATGGATTCCATGTATGAAAACCAAGTATGGACTTTGGTTGTTACACCTGAAGGGATAAAACCCACAGGGTGCAAATGGATTTTCAAGAAGAAAACCGACATGGATGGTAATGTGATTACTTATAAAGCAAGGCTTGTGGCCAAAGGATTTCGTCAAAGACAAGGAGTTGACTATGACGAGACCTTCATTCCCGTAGCAATGCTTAAATCCATTAGGATACTCCTAGCCATTGCCACTCATTATGATTATGAGATATGGCAAATGGATGTGAAGACGACTTTCTGAATGGAAATCTTCCCGAGGATGTGTATGATGACACAACAGAGGACTTCACCTCTATAATGGCGAAATGGTATGCAAGCTTCGAATTCCATGTATGGATTGAAGCAAGCATCCGAAGTTGGATTATCCGTTTTGATGAGTCAATCAAAGAGTTTGATTTCTCACAAAATCTGGATGATCATTGTGTGTATAAGAAGGTTAATGGGACTGCAATCGTATTCCTTGTGTTGTATGTAGATGACATACTGTTACTAGGAAACAATGTCTCTATCTTTTGTCGGTTAAAATTTGGTTGTCCAATCAATTTGCGATGAAAGACCTTGGTGAAGCAACTTATATCCTAGGGATATAGATTTATAGAGATAAATCAAAAGGTTGCTTGGTCTTTCACAATCATCGTACATAGATGAGATGCTAAAGAGGTTTAGCATGGAACAATGCTATGTCTGAGGCCCGATGTATCGTATGCTCTAAGTGTTACGGCGGATACCAATCGGATCTGGTGAGGGTCCTTTGGGTGGTATCAAGAATATCCTCAAGTACTTGCGAAGCACTAAGGATGTTTTCTTGATCTATGGAGATGGAAATCTCAAGTGGCGCGCATTTAGATGCAAGTATTTAATCGATAAGGATAATTCGAATCACAATCAGGTTATATACATTCACACCGAATAGCGTGGCGGTCGATTGGAAAAGTTCCAAACAAGAGAGGGTGCTGATTCATCAACCGAGGCGAGTACATTCTTGTATGAGATGCATGAAAAGCGGTTTGGATCCGAAGTTCATTCTTGAACTTGATCGGTCCCTAGCTATGATGGGCCCATAGGATTGTATTGTGATACAATGGGGCTGGTTCGCAGCAAAGGAACCAAGGTCTTATCGACGATCCAGAACTCGTGCTTAGCCGATTCGGAGATCATTAGTCGAGATGATATCACGATAGAGAGAATTCCCACGAGCAAAGTGTTCTTTGTTAGTTGACAAAGTCATTGTCACGGAGAATTATGATTCTCATGGACTCGCTTATGGTATTAGATACTAAGGCGATTGGCTTTAGGTCAAATGGGAGATTTGTAAGTGATAAGTCGACTTGTACCATGTGTAAGTCGACTTACACATGTTCGATCGATAAGTCGACTTGTTCATTGGATAAGTCGACTTGTTCAAAATCGATCTTGTTTATTTGTGCCCCAAAGGCAATCCCTTTAGCGCGTTTTATTCAAAGTCGTGTGCGGACTTTATGAATAAATAAAGAAAAGGCATTATTCATTAATTTGATATTCATAAACATTGTTTATGAATTGATTTGATCTTTAATCAAATTAATGAAGTCCATGATATATGACATAGCATGAAGGAAATTATGATGTGATCATACTACTGAGATTCCTATCATGTGCAATTATGTCAAGATATCTAAATTCTCCTAGTCATAGGATTAATGAGACCGGACATCATTAATCCGGATAGACTAACACATGTCATATTCCTTGATTGGATCAAGCGGTGGATCTCGAAGCGTAAATATGAGATATTTAGAATTGACATATGGATGCTTACTAAGCGGTAGTAAGTTCATTGGATGACCCGCCATGAGATCATCACATGGATATCTTATCTAAGTGTCAATGATAATCTCATCATAGCAATGGTGCAAGTATCCTTAGACTTGAGGTACTCAAGGATATCTTGGATACTGATCCTGTGCTTTGACTCCATTCCTTGTTGCCTTCAGAGGTAACTCATAGGGTGGTGCTTGGAGTGCGACTTGAGGTATTCAAGATAATTGAGTAGCCAATAAAGGATTCACCATTTCGGATTAGCGGAAGAGATACCCATGGCCTCTTGTCGGGATCATTACTAAAGTGGCGGCATGTATGTCATGAAGAGTGTCTTCATTGACATATAAAGTAATGAGTCCCGTGATTGAACCGATATCACTGGCTAGACTCGCCTAGTGAGAGTTGACACTTTGACCATACTCATAACCAAGTGGGGTATAGGATGGTGAAAGGACGAATTGCATGGTAATTGTACATGGAAGGGTTCGTGATCGGTTCGTGATGAATACATCAAACCGATTACTTTCCGGTCAATTGGGGGTCATGATGTGTTGCTAGATACCGCTCATGACTTGCTCAGATTAATTGTTAATCTAAGTGGCCAACATAATCGGGAACCTAAAGGGTCACACGCATAAGAGTGATTCAGAGAATCTGTAAAATAGTAATTGGACAGAGTTCCAATTATGGAGAGCATTAGGATTAAATGGATCCCAATGGGATTGGGCTATGTCCCGATGAGATCGCGACATCAATATTGCTAAGAAAGGTTTTGAATTTGTTTCAACATTGGGGCTCGGCGGTAGTAGGACCGACCCAGTTGGGCTGACCTTAACAATTATATTCTAATTAATTAATTAAGTAATTAATTAATTAATTATTATATATAAATATAAGCATGTGCGTTGGAATGGGAAGAAGAGATTAGCTTTGACTTTTCAAAGTTCATTTCTTTAATCCATTAATAAATGAATGGCTATTAAGCCATACACTTGGCCTTAACTTATGGTACTCTTTTAAGAGTTAAAGATACATATAAGAAGGCTTAGGAGGTGATGGTCGACGGTGCTTATGGGTTGGAAGAAAGTGGAAAACTTAGGTGTTAAGTTTCCTTTGAAAAATGGTTTTTCAAGCTTTCTTCCTAAAAGCATCATCGTTTTCTCTCTTCTTCCATTCAAGGTTCCAACGTCGATCCAAGCTCTCCAGGACGGAGGTAGGGTCTAGCAGCCTTTAATCTGTTCTAGCTATTCCGGTCAAAGGGTTTGACCGGTTAGGTTTTCGATCTCTGCGTGGATCACCTTTAGAAATAGTCTCTTTGGCTATTTAGGTTGATGTCTTCATACCGACACTGGATCTGGGTTTCGAAAAGTTTAGAACACAAATTTTTGTTTTCATTGCGGTACATGTGATGTACCTCCCGGGATTTTCCTACAGTTTCTTGCATCGATTTGAGGTGGGTAGCATATTTATATTTTGATCTGTAAGCTCATCACAAATTATCGAAAATTAAAGAAAGCTAAAATTTAGATTTTTGATAAATTATTGTTTTTATAAATGTTTGAAACTATGATTTTCGAATATTTTCTGAAAAAATTATTATAAGCTTAAATTCATTGTTCTAGATGATTTGATAAATCGATAGAAATTTCTAAAAATGCATTTGTTGTGTCTGCATTGATAAATTATGAAAATTGTTGGAAATTATTGATTGATTGAATTATGTGAACTGTGAGTTTGTTGTGTTTGATGAAATGAAGTTCAAAATGTGCCTTCGGGCAGTTTGATTAGTATGTGTGAAAAGTAAGATTTTTGAAAATGGCCTTCGGGCAATTCGAATCTCCGTTTTCGTTTATATGTTATGTGGGTTAGGTTAGGTCCCTCTGTGAGTCAGTGCATTATCTCTATTCGTTATAGCCTTCTCCCGGCTGCCCGCTAGTGGCACGGAGCTCCGAATTCGGACTCCCTTCACGGCTACACTAGACCGCAATGCGGGAAAGTGTAGCACGTTCTGTTCACGACTGCACAGGATCGCTATGCGGGAATGTGCAGTACGTTCTGTTACGGACCGAACCAGACCATTATGATATGTTACGTGTTTTGATTTGTTTCTGTGTGCTGCATTCATGTTTAAAAAATTGAGAAAGGGAAAAGTGACTTTTGTTATGTAAAGCTTGAAAAAAAAATTGAAAGGTTTAGGAAACCGTTTTGAAAAGTTACAAAGTTTGAAAAATTAGCCCTTTTGGCAAAAAGTTTATGAAAGAAATGATTTCTGCTTATTTGTCATTTTATAAATGTGTTATCCACGAGCTGCCAAGCTCACCCCCCCTTTCATCCCCATCTCTAGGTTTCGAGCAGGAGATCGGATGAAAGAGCGTCAAGTTCGATTTTGCCGCATTTGTATTTTTGTATAAATTGAGAATGGATATTGTTTTTTGCTTGAATTGCCTTTTGTGTATATAAAGCAGTTATTACGGGATGTATATGAATTCGAGACTTAGATATTGATTTTATGATCATAACTGAGTATGATTATGCTTTATGTATGTAATTGGACATTAAATGTGGATTTTGCATATGGATTTGAGATATTGAATGTGGTTGGGATTGATTGAGATTTTATATGATCAATTGAGGATTTTTTAAGTGTTAGGTTTAGATGTGCGTTTCTGCTGGTGTTTCGGATTCCGGACGGGAGGTCCGATGTTGATTTGTGTTGTTGGGTTGAGATATTAGAAGTGTATTTTTGCCTTTGCGAGAATTTTGGGCTGTCAAAATACAACCGTTATCTTTGCCGATTTTGGTAAAAATCTGGTTAAGATAAGAATAAAATTAAGAAGTTAGTTTGGTAAAGATGAGATTTGCGTGATTAAGACAAATTATATGAATTGAGTGTTATATGAGGATAAATTTCCAAAAGGAAATTGTATGGATTGATGATGATTTGAATGTGATTGAGTAAAGAGAAAAGGAATGAAATATGGAAAAAAATATCTACCGGGTTTGGATAGTCTAGGTTTCCAACGCGAATGTGTTTATGTGTTCTTGATTGTTCTCGGATGTCGGCTCCGTTTGTGAAGTATTGTTTCCGCTTCGCTTTACATTATGTCTTCCGCATTGTGTTCGCTTCGCTTTTCGATTTGCTTCCACTTTCGTTTTGCGTTATCCAATCGTTCTTGTTGTTTTCTGTTTTCGTTTTCCGGTTGGGATCCGGTTCCCGGATCGGGTCCCAACAGTCTATCTGACTAACTTGTCTAACTTTGCAATCTTCGACTTCGACTCATATTTATAGTCTTAAATGAATCGCTTTCTTGATTCTTGAATCTTGAATCTTGAAAAGCAGTTAATCACTTGAGTTCGACTCTTGCGTCTTCTTTTGAATTAGTGTATGCTTTTCTCCGCTCGTATTTTAAATGCATTTTTTCTGCGTCATGTTTTTGCGTGCGTATGCAAATGCCTTTTCTACTTTTGCTACAAATGCATCTACTTTTATTTTGCATCGTGTCTTTGCGTCGCGTCTGCGTCATTTTTCTACTTTTGCTTACAAGCGTCTGTTTTTAACCTGCGTCTGCGTCTCATGTTTTCTCAAATCGCTTTTATTTTCTTAAATCATCTTTTCTATTTTACGTATGCTTTTGCTTCTTTTTTGTTATTCATCAAAATCATATATATATATGTAAAGTCATTTTGACTCAACAATCTCCCCCTTTTTGATGATAACAAAATATATATAAAAGAAAATAAAAAATACAATGATTAAGAAGAAAAATCTTATCTTCACAAAATCTTCCTCTTCCGTCTTTCTGTTCTTCTTCGACTCCTTCAGTCACACCCTTTGAGATTCTTCCATTTTCTTCTGCTCATTATGTTCTCCCCCTATTTGTTATAATAAAAAAAATGATCATTGACGATGACTCTTCATCAGTTCTGCCATCATCTTCTTCATCTCATTCATCATCTCCTTTATCTCGTTGACTTCACCACGTAGTTGGCTGATTTCATCTCGAGAGTCAAGCGGTGAGGAGGGTTGATCATTATCTTTTGAGGGTTTTGCGAACGGAATTGTTGTAGCATATGCATCCGAGGATGGAATGTAATTTTCGTTAATCTCAATAGTTGGTGGACGAATAAATGTATTAGATTCAGGAATATCTAAATCATATGGGGCAGGTAGCATGAGCATCTGTCTTCCTTGCAGGGGTATGGTTTCATCTTGTAAAGACAGTGTATCAAAAAGTGGTCTAATATGTATCTTTATGCGCATGGCGATTGATGAAAGTGCTATAAGCGATCTTCCCCTCTTGAGCAGGTGTTCATTTGTATCCGTAAAATTGCAACCAGCTCCGTCTGTATTCTCTTTTAAAGCGCATGCTGCATCAATTCTACGCACTTCTTCTGCAATTTGATCTGCGGACAGATCATCACTTGGTTCTTCAGGAAATAGCTTCATTTTCTCCTTATTCAAATCCAAAGGATATCTCGGCTGAATATCAGGTACAACCTTTATTACTGTCTTCTCTGTGATCGGATAAATAGTACATGATCTTCTGGTCATTTCTGTAGGGTATGGCTTTGTAGCAGCATCCCTTCTTCCTTGGTTGTTCACAGATGGCGATCGCAGTCCTTCTCTTGGTAATAACTTCAACTATTCTGATCTTCAACTTGTCTCTTCTCAAAAATTGAGAGTAGTTGTATATGATCAGACCAGGTTCATCGGACTTCTCCTGTGGTTATTGAACCAAGTTTGATTCTGCTATTGCCTCTTGTTGATCTGTGCAAGGAATAGGTTGAACCATCCTTATCTCCGCTGGTTCCTCCTGTTGAATAACAATGGGGGTTTCCTGAACTCTAGTATGCTTCTTCTGACTAACTTCCTCAGCAGTGGATACACTCTTCTTTCGACTAATCTTCTTAGTCTTCTCTTCTGCTTCAGTCAGTCTTGAAGTTCTCTGAACTTTAGATTTTTCCTTCTTAGACTCCGTTTTTCTCTTTTCCTCAGTCTCTTTAGCCTGTTTGGCTGAGTCTTCTTTTAAAATTGAGACTAGAGACCTTGTCGCTTTAGGGACGCGAGATCTAGGAACTTCTGTCTCACTCTGTTCTCTGGTTCTCCTTTCTTCCTGTTGTCGTAGAGTGCGAATCCTTGGTGATCTCCTCGCCTTTTTGGAAATTTCACCCAAAAGATTCTCTCCTTTTATCTTTTCCGCACCTTTTTCTATCCTCCGAACTAGGCTCAGCTCTCTTCGAGGGCTCGCCTGTTTGATCAAAGGTCTTCCAGACAGCTTTCTTCTTTCTTCTCTGGGCATACTCGTACCCACTTGAGACTTAGAACTTATAGCGAGAGACTTCTTCAATAAACGCTCCCCCTCAGTTCTTGCTTTCATCGTAGTCTCTGTTTCTTCTTTCACTACCACCTTCAAGCTCATTCTTCTTATCGTATCAGAGTTAATAGTACTCTTGACAGATACCATCATTCTGACTCCTCTGTGAAGAAGGACTCTGGATTCCTTAAGAATCCTTGTGAGCGACATGTCGTAAGGATAGCTGTTGGTATCCTTCATTCCCTTAACCATATAATGAAAAATCAAAAATGGTAGGTCTATTTGACGGCGATTCAACAAAAAGAACAAACATTGTTCATCCAAGGCAGTAACAAGATGCCTTGACCCGACTCTCGGTAGGATGCAGTTAAACAAAATCGCATGTAGAACCCTAGCCTTTGGGACCAGACTCAAGGTCTTCCTCTCCCATAGGTCATTAGCGCCATATAACTGTCTTCCGACATCTTCTTCCTTCATGTTAACCTGGGACATCCATCTGGCTTTGGTTGAAAGGGTTTCTCCAACCGATGAGCATTCAGTCACCTTTTCAACTAGCTCCTTTGTCACAATAACAGAGATTCCATCTACTATGGAGACGATGGTTTCATCCACCAGTTGTGCATTCTTCCAGAAGTCATATACTTCATCAATATACACCGGTTCTCGCACCTGGAAGAATTTCCTCCACCTAGCTTCTACGATTTCTGGTTCAATATCCATGTTGTCTGACCTCAAAGATTCAAAATCCACATGTCTTCCATACATCATAGCTGACTCCATTTGATCTTTGAATAGAAACTGATTCTGGAAAGGTTTTCTTCAAAAGTAAAGTTAATCTCAAGAGTCGAGAGAGATGAAGCTTCTGTATCTGAGAGTAACCGCAATGATTTTAATTTCAGGCTACTTATAGGGGTCTTATCCGGTGTGTTCTAGACTCATTGGGATCCTCAAGACTATGAGATTTTCCCTCCACAATTTTCTTGTGAGAAAAGTTACCACCTGTAAACCACTGTTTTTGACGTCGTTAACTTTGACGATCTCTAGTTTGACTGGTCATTTAACATAACTATGTTGATGTTTCGTCTGATTTCTTTGAATCGCTCTTCACTCAATGGCTTAGTGAAGATATCTGCCTATTGATACTATGTTTCAACGAAATGTAGTGTCACCACCTTCCTCTGAATGTAGTCTCTTAATAAGTGATGTCTGACTTCAATATGCTTCACTCTTGAATGATGTACTGGATTCTTCGATAGATTGATTGCACTGGTGTTGTCGCAATAGATTGGGATCTCCTCTTCCTGAACTGAATAATCTTCCAGTTGATATTTGATCCATAATGTTTGTGAACAACAGCTTGCTACAGACATGTACTCGACTTCAGTAGTTGATAGAGCGATTGAACTTTGTCTCTTGCTTGACCAGGAAACTAGGTTTGCGCTAAGAAAGTGACATCCACCACTAGTGCTCTTCCTTTCAATCCTATCTTCGGCATAGTCCGCATCGCAATATCCGATTAACCTAAAATCTTTACCTTTCTCAAACATTAAGCAAAGGTCAGTAGTACCTGCGAGATATCTCATAATCCTTTTAACATCAATAAAATGAGACTCTCTAGGATCAGCCTGAAACCTTGCACACAAGCATACACTGAACAGAATATTAGGTCTACTTGCTGTAAGATACAGTAAAGAACCGATCATCCCTCTATACAGGGTTTGATCCATCTTCTTACCAAGTTCATCTTTCGACAAAAGGTTCGAAGGATGCATCAGAGTCGCCATTGGCTTCACCTTATTCATTTCAAATTTACATAGCAATTCTTTCACATACTTTTGTTGATGAATAAAAATTTTCTCTTCGGTTTTCTTAACTTGCAACCCAAGAAAAACTTTAACTCACCCATCATACTCATTTCAAATTCATTTTTCATCAGACTCTCAAAATTCATACATAGCTTCTTTGAAGTAGCACCAAAAATAATGTCATCAACGTATATTTGAACTAAGATAAAATCATTCTCATAATTCTTCCTGAAAAGCGTCTTATCTACTTGACCTCTAGTAAACCCATTCTCCAAGAGAAAATTACTTAGACGATCATACCAAGCTCTAGGAGCTTGCTTCAAGCTGTATAAAGCTTTATGAAGTCTATAGACATATTCTGGATTCTTAACATCCTCAAAGCCAGGAGGTTGCTTCACATACACCTCTTCGTCTATAAAACAATTCAAAAAGGCGTTCTTCACGTCCATCTGAAAAAGCTTTATATTATGACAAACAACATATGCCAGAAAAATCTTAATAGTTTCAAGTCGTGCTACTGGAGCATATGTCTCATTGTAGTCTATTCCTTCTTGCTGATTATAGCCTTGCGCTACTAACCTAGCTTTATTCTGACTCATTCTACCTGATTCGTCTAACTTATTCTTAAAGACCCATCTGGTTCCTATAATGGATTTCTTCTGCGGTTTCAGAACTAAAGACCAAACATTATTCCTAGTAAACTGATTCAGCTCCTCTTGCATGGCTAAAATCCAAGCTTCGTCCTGAAGAGCTTCCTCAATCTTCTTAGGTTCTATTTCAGAGATGAAAGCCACATTAGCTTCTCTTCTGAATTTGGACCTTGTCCTAACTCCTTCTGAGGTCTCTCCGATAATTAGCTCTTCTGGATGAGAACTCCTATATTTCCAATCTCTCTTTAATCCTATAGTTTCTGGAATATCCTCAACCTTATCTACATGAGTTCCTGATGATGGAGTTTCTACTGTATCATCTAGGCTCTTTGAAGGATCTTCATTCTCCATGTCGTCTTTCCTATGAGGTTGAAAACTATCATCAAACCTAACATAGATGGTTTCCTCAACAGTCTTTGAGATAGGGTTATATACCCGAAAAGCCTTAGATGATGATGAGTAGCCTAGAAAGATTCCTGAATAGGTCTTTGAATCGAACTTATCCAATAATTCCTTTGTAGAACTTGCAACCGAATGGATGAAAGTAAGATATGTTAGGTCTCCTTCCATTCCATAACTCATAAGGAGTCTTCTTCAACAGAGGTCGCAACAGTATTCTGTTCTGAATATAACATGATACATTCACAGCTTCTGCCCAGAAGTACTTTGGTAGATTCATCTCACATAGCATAGTCCTTGCCATCTCTTGAATCGTCCTGTTCTTCCTTTCAACAACTTCATTCTGTTGTGGAGTTATAGGAGCAGAGAAATTGTGGAAAATTCCATTCTCCTCACAAAATAATCTAAACTTCTCATTTTCATACTCTCCACCATGATCACTCCTGATACTGGCTATAGGTATTCCTTTTTCAATCTGTAACTTTCTGGAAAGGGTCCGAAAACACTTAAAAGATTCATCCTTGTATGACAAAAACAATATCCAACAAAATCTTGTAAAGTCATCAACAATAACAAGTCCATATTTCTTTCCGCCAAGACTTATTATCCTAGTTGGACCAAATAAATCTATATGTAACAACTCTAAAGGTCTAGAAGATGTTACAGTATTTTAGAAGAAAAAGATGTTTTAACTTGTTTTCCTTTCAAACAACTTTCACAGAAAAATTCTTTATCAAAACTCATTTTTGGTAAACCTCTTACCAAATCAAATTTTGCCAACTTTGAAATATGCTTAAAAGAGACATGACTTAGCTTTTTATGCCAGATTAGTCTCTCTTCTTCAGAAGATAGAAAACATGAAACATTTTGATTTTGAAAATCTTCTAAATCAATTTTATAAAGATTATTTCTTCTCTTGGCAGAAAAGAATATAGACCCATCTTTGTTTCTGACTTCACAAAGATTTTGATTGAATGTGACTATGAAACCAGAGTCACACAATTGACTTACACTAATCAAGTTGTGCTTCAGACTATCAACAAGCAGTACATTATCTATGCATGCAAAAGAATCCTTACCTATCTTACCAATTCCAATTATCTTGCCCTACTGGTTGTCTCCGAAAGTCACTGATCCTCCCTTTGTTATACTGAAGATCTAAGAACATAGACCTTCTTCCTGTCATGCGTCGCGAGCAACCACTGTCTAAATACCAACGGTGCTTGTCGCATCTTCCAAGGAAGGATATCTGTAGGAGAAACTATTTTATTCTTTGGTACCCATATTCTCTTGGGTCCTTTCTGGTTAGTAATATGCATATAAGGAGTTCTTTGATCCCTTTTACTAAAATGTTGATGAAAACGTTTTTGGTAGTGCATTTTACTTTGAGAAAGAGGCTTTATATGAGAATGAGATTTATTACCCGTAAACCCTAATCTAGTTTTGTCACTCGGGTGTCTACATTTTCCTAGCATCGCATTCATTCTCTTAGTACTTTCAGTGAATGTAGCTAAATCAGATGAAAGGCGTTTAATTATGAGCTTCAACTGATTTATCTCATCAGTTTTATCTACTACCTTCTTTTTCTCCTCAAGTTGTTTTTTTAAGAAAACATTTTCTCTCTCTATTTCTTCTGTATGTTTGAGGTTTTCTACATACTTCTTCTTTAACAGTTTGTATTGTTTCAGAATAGTATGAGAATCCTCTAATAACTCTGAATAAGCTTCATGCAAGTTATCATATTCAGAGGTTACCTCCTCGTCACTTTCTTCTTTGGCTACTAGGCAGATATTAGCATGTTCAGATGTTTCGAAATTTGTGTCTGATTCTGATGAATCTAGATCCTCCCACGTTGCCATCATGCTTTTCTTGCCTTCTCTACTCTTCTTTGGTTTCTTCTTCAGAGTAGGACATTCGGACTTGTAGTGTCCGGGTTGATTACACTTATAGCATATGATAGATGTCTTTTCTGGTTTACCATCATCTTTGCTATTCTTTTTAAAAAATTGACTTCCTTTGGACTTCTTCTTCCACATCCATCTTAGCTTGCGGGAAATGAACGATAGTTCGTCATCTTCATCACTTGACTCTTGTTCTGATTCGCTTGAGTCATCATTATTCGATTCTTCTATCTTTAGTGCTTTTGATGACTTTCTCCTTCTTTGAGTCTTGTGGTTCTTCATCCGCCTTGATCTATTGACTTTTCTCGTTTGGGCTTGTCTTCAGCATCAAGCTCTACTTCATAAATCTTCAGTGATCCAAGCAGCTCGTCAAGCTTCAGCACGCTCAAATCCTTCGCTTCCTGCACTGCCGTCACTTTTGGTCTCCACCTCTTCGGTAGACTTCTCAAGATCTTCCGTACGTGATCTTGGTTATTGTACGTTCTTCCAAGGGCTTTCAGTCCATTGACAATTGTTTGAAATCTTTCAAAAATTTGATCAATAGATTCTTCATCCTTCATCTTGAAAAGCTCGTACTGGTGCACAAGAATGCTTATCTTGGATTCTTTGACTTGACTTGTTCCTTCATGAGCGATGGACAGTGTATCCCACATCTCCTTTGCAATGTCGCATCCGTGAACTTTATCATATTCACTCCTGCTTAGGGCACACGTCAAGAAGTATTTCGCCTTAGAGTTGAGCTGAATTCTCGACTTTTGGTCAGCCGTCCATCTAGTCAGTGGAATAAGATTTCCATCTTCGTCTACTAGTGTGAATGGTCCATTCTCTATGGCATCCCAAAGGTCGACATGAGTGGATTCTATGAACAACCGCATTCTATCTTTCCAGTAGTGATAGTCTTCTCCATTGAATGCTGGAGGTCTCGTGACTGAGGCACCTTCTGCAATATATATATGTGATTCTGCCATTATCTTTAATTCATACTTTGCTACAGTGATTCTTGGATACCGAGCTCTGATACCAATTGAAGTAAATCACACGTTAGTACAATGCTTATATAACGATAACGAATACACAAGAAGGGTTGAATTGTGTATTCCCCATTTAAAAAAAAACTCTTTCAAAACGATTTTTTTAAAATCAAGTTCTTTTCACAGAAACTTTGATAATTTCAAATTAACCAAAACTTTGAAAACTTTGTTTCGGAATGTAAGTAATAACGAAACTTAAACTTAAAGAGGAATAGGATAGAGAGAAGTTGACACAGCGATTTATACTGGTTCACCCCAAACCGTGGGCTACGTCCAGTCCTCAGAAGTCTTTCTGAGATTTTACTATCTCTTCAACTTTTACAAGTATTCTTTCCCGAGCCTCTTCAAGTCTCTACACTCAGTATTCTTTCACACTTAGCCTCTGCAGGCTATCTGCACTACTTTCTTACAAAAGTATTGAAACTTGTTACAGTAAAATTAGCTCTCAACTAATTTGCACAATTGTCTTACAGACAATCTTTTTCGTTTGCGTACGTAAATCAATTCACTCGATTTTTGCTAACTTTTTGTCTATCTGACTAACTTGTCTAACTTTGCAATCTTCGACTTTGACTCATATTTATAGTCTTTGCCTGTAACTGCTTCTTGATTCTTGAATCTTGAATCTTGAAAGAAACGATTAATCAGTTGAGTTCTGTAACTAACTCGAACTGACTCTTGCGTCTTCTTTTGAATTCCGCATCTGCTTTTCTCCGTCTGTATTTTTGCGTCTGTCTTTCTGCGTTTGCGTCTGCTTTTCTACTTTTGCTTCTGCGTCTGCATCTGCTTTTCATTTTGCGTCTGTGTCTTTGCGTCTGCGTCTGCTTTCCTACTTTTGCTTCTGCGTCTGTTTTTAACTTCTGCGTCGTATGCATGTTTTATCTGTACGCTTTTATTTTCTTAAATCATCTTTTCTATTTTACGTCTGCTTTTGCTTCTTCTTTGTTATTCATCAAAATCATATATATATGTAAAGTCATTTTGACTCAACACCAGGAAGAAAGCCTATTGGCAATAAATGGGTTTACAAGATCAAGAGGAGTGGTGATGATCAAGTGGAGCGATATCGTGCTAGATTGGTGGTAAAAGGATATGCTCAGAAAGAAGGTATTGATTTTAACGAAATATTTTCTCCTGTGGTTCGACTTACTACCGTCCGAGTGGTTATAGCAATGTGTGCTATATATGACTTGCATCTTGAGCAATTATATGTGAAAACTGCATTTCTTCATGGCAATCTTGAAGAAGAAATTTATATGCTCCAACCAGAAGGTTTTGAAGAAAAAGGGAAAGATAACTTGGTTTGTAGGTTGAACAAATCTCTATATGGTTTAAAGCAGGCGTCGAGGTGTTGGTATAAGAGATTTGATTCCTTCATCATGAGCCTTGGATACAGCAGACTAAATTCAGACTCTTGTGCGTACTTCAAGAGGTTTGAAAAAGATGACTTTATAATCTTACTGCTATATGTAAACGACATGTTGGTAGCAGGTCCCAATAATAGTCGTATCAAAGAATTGAAGGCACAATTGGCTAGGGAATTTGAAATGAAGGACTTAGGACCAACAAACAAGATTCTAGGGATGCAAATTCACCGAGACAAAAAGAATAGGAAGATTTGGCTTTCTCAAAAAAATTATTTGAAGAAGATCTTGCGGCGATTCAACATGCAAGATTGTAAGTCAATTTCTACCCCTTTTTCCTGTTAATTTCAAGTTATCCTCAAGTATGAGTCCTAGCAATGAAGAAGAGAGGATGGAAATGTCTCGAGTACCGTATGCATCAGCAGTGGGGAGCCTAATGTTTGCTATGATTTGTACAAGACCAGACACTGTACATGCAGTGGGAGTTGTTAGTAGATACATGGCGAATCCTGGTCAAGAGCATTGGAATACTGTCAAGAGGATGTTTAGATATATCAAAGGAACCTCAGATGTTGCATTATGTTATGGAGGATCAGATTTTCCTGTCAAAGGATATGTTGATGCTGATTATGCAGGTGATCTTGATAAAAGTAAATCCACCACAGGATATGTGTTTACATTAGCTAAAGGAGCTGTGATCTGGGTTTCAAAACTGCAGTCAGTTGTGGCTATGTCAACAACAAAAGTAGAATATGTAGCATCTACACAAGCAAGTAAAGAAGCAGTGTGGTTGAAGATGTTGTTAGAGGAACTTGGGAATAAACAAGAGAATATTACTCTGTATTGTGACAGTCAGAGTGCTATGCATTTTGCCAAGAATCCAGCATTTCATTCAAAGACAAAACACATCTGAGTTCAGTATCATTTTGTTCGTGAGAAAGTGGAAGAAGGAACGGTGAATATACAAAAAATTCATACAATGGATAACCTGGCAGATTTTATGACAAAAGCAATCAATGGTGACAAGTTTTTGTGGTGTCGATCCTCGTGTGGCCTGATAGAGACGTAAGCAACATGAAGCAGCAAGGTAGAAAGAATAGTGTGAAGATCTAATTGACACTCAATCAAATCTTCAAGTGGGAGAATTGTCAACAAAAGTGGTTGTCAAAAATGGTAGGCATCATTCAGAGCCTACCAAAATGGACAACCACCAACTTTCAAAGTTGGCAGCCACAACTTTCAAAGTTGGCAGCCACCACCAACTTTGAAAGTTGGTCGGGATGGCTGGCTTCTCTTGCCTATAAAAAGGCAGGAGCAGCATGAAGAGCATACAAGCAAACGGAGAGAGCAGAAAAAATAGAGAGAAGTGAGGTGAGAGAGAAAAGAGAGAAAGAGAGAGGCAACAATAATATTTTGTATATTTTTGTAAGTCTAGTTTCTCTTTATAATTCTCTAGTTTTCAATAGTAAAAGTCTTCTATCCTTGCCTGTGGTTTTTACCCTAATTTGGGAGTTTTTCACATAAAATCTATGTGTTCATTACTATTCTCTCAGACCTATTTTAACTGCAAACCTGCTATAATCCGGTCGTTTTTTTACAATATT
Source organism: Erythroxylum novogranatense (assembly GCA_029891385.1). Lineage (NCBI taxonomy): Eukaryota > Viridiplantae > Streptophyta > Magnoliopsida > Malpighiales > Erythroxylaceae > Erythroxylum > Erythroxylum novogranatense. The sequence continues at coordinate 75,514,691 of CM057225.1, forward strand.
TCACACACAGTAACCTTTATGACAAAGAAAATCATCCTAGAAGAGATGCCTTCCAAAGCTTCAGATTCCAACTAAGAGCCACCTCTAAGAGTACCCATAAAAGAAAATTTTCTTTTTTTCCACAAAAATAGGAAAGTCAAAAGAAAAAACACAATTGCATATATCTAATATGAATATATAAAGTTTGATAAAGCAGAAAGCATTACCCTGTACTAGATAAACTGGAACAGAAAAGGAGGGTGGCTATATTATAAATAAACAACCAATACTCATATTTGAGTAAAAAGCTAGAAACACAAATTCATATGTATCACCTAATGGTTACATTTAATTAAGGAAAAATCATTACAAATGCCACTAAATTAAAGCTTTGCAACATGAAGCTTGAGTTACGACATTTCCATTTTCCAACCCAACCAAGCATTTAATCTCATTTCCAAGTCCAAGGTCAAATGAGCCAAAAACTACAAAACATAAGCCCATGTAAGTCCAGATACATCGTAAACAAAAGAAATCAATTAAAGCATAACCAAGGATCCTTTGAAAAATCCAATAAAATCACTTTCTCTCATTGTTTCAGAGAACCTCGATGCAAATAACAAGCTTATATCCAGAAAAGCTATCCAGTTAAACAAATGCATAAAACGAACACAAGATCTGAAAGGAGAAACCAAGGCTTTTATAACCCAAAGACAAGACGTATCCTTCGAGAGAAACAAGGAAAAATCCAAGAACCAAATCTAAAACCATCCCACCTAAATATATAACCTATTTAGTTCATAATTTAAAAAAAGAACAACAACTAAAAGTCTAAAAATAAGAAAGAAAACTCATTAGGATGAGTCTTGAATCTTTAATGAATTCTTGTTGAAGTTTTTTCTGCTTCCTAGAATGCTTAAATCAAGAGAATTTAATGTAGAACGACTTCCAAATGACTTCTTACTACTTTCCTGCTCTTCTGTTGCCCAAAAATTTCTTTTCTTTTCTTTAAATATAAACCCATAATTTTTAATGAATAGGATCATGTAGCAGTGCAGGCCATGTTGTTATATAATTTTTTTGAAAGTCTTCAACGCCAGTATGGTAACTACAAATGGACATGTAAGTGTTGTATTTCTTGATTCAAGGTGTAATACGAGGGTATGTAGGCTATAAAGGAAAGATATAAGCAAGCTCTTTGATACAGACCAATCAAGATGACATGCAGTTGCCGTAGTCAAGGGCCTTTCTCCAATTCTCCTCCAAAATTTGTTCATCTTATTTAAGTATTTAGAAATAAGAGATTAAATAAAAACGTTTCTCATTTTAAGTGCCAAATCCTCAAAAATTATCCAAAATACAAGTAGTATAGTATAAAAGTAATGTGTGACTAGCATACATCAGTATATAAGCTTTGCCTATTATTTTATGGTTTTTAAATTGTTATATACTTATATTGTCAAATATTCTAACTTTTGCAATAAACTCAAATTTAATAAGTTATATAGAATTCTCCAATACCATTGTAAAAATTCAACTACTTTTATTCATAATCTTCTTAAATAAAATAATTATAATTCACATAACATTTATTTATAATATTTACAATAATAAATTCAAACAACTGCTTAAATAAAACAATATTATTGATTAAAATTATTAATAATTTAATTTTCACAAACAAAGAGATTAACATACTTCTTATTAGATAACAATAAAATTATGTGGAGAAAATTTCAAAAGGGCCTTAACAATTTAGTCCTAAAATGAAAGTATTAATGAAGAAATTTGTTTATTGCAAACAAAACATATTAAAAAAGGATTATGTTATTGGAGATAGTGTTTTAAATATTGGATTAGACCGAATTGATTGGTTTTACCGATGAACCAAACTAATTATTAGTCCACAAAATATCTAGTTAATTAATATACAAGTTGTTTTCTTTTTTTGGTAAGGAATTCTCTTAGCTTAAATGAGATCACAGGCTCGAACTTTCTTTATGTATGTAGTTATTTAAAATTTAGAGTCAGAACTTTGCTTCTGATAAGGAATCTATCCAATTTAAGCAAAGATTAGTTTAAATGTAAATAGTTTAAAAGTATTTTCTTATAATTGAGACTCTCCTTAAATACCTCTTAAAAAAACCAATTGTTTTCTATTACAAATCGTAGCCATCCTTTTTTTAAGTATATGGGCCCATAACCTGTTTAACATGTGAGACCTACAGTACATTTCTTCTTTCTTTAACAAATTATTAACCATATGAACATGCGGGACTTACTAGCTAGGAGTCTAGGACCACCATTAATTTCTTTCTCATTTAAAATGGGAACATATTATTAGGTGAAGATTCTCTATACTTATAACTCTGTATTAATCTTGTTTTATACAATCTTATTCATATATTTCTTGAGCCTTATATATTTATGTGTATAAGATCATATGAAATAGAGTTAGTACATGATTATGGATACATAAAATTTGATTCCCAAATCATCTATTTCAAATAGTTTGTTCCCACTTTATTTTGTGAGATTTTGTCTACATATTTATATAAATCTCACATAAATAAGTAAAAAGATTTAATAAAACAAGGTATTTATTAAAACAGAGGATATGTTTTCGTCTGAAACCAGCTCTTGCACAGTTTTTGAGTTTTCGTTGTTGAAAAGTTGAGACTTAATGGGTATATTTGATAAATCTTTTGAGTTTTTAATAAATTATATATTTCAAAATTTATATTCTTTATTTATCTCTTTATATTTTAATTAAAATTTTGTTTTAAATTATTATTGTTAAAATAAATAACTATTTTTCTTTAAAATACTAAATTTATTTAATCTTATTAATAAATTATATTTGTCAAATTTTAATTTCTTTATTTATCTCCTTATATTTTAATTGGAAAATTTTAAATTATTATTGTTCAAACTAATTATTATTTTTATTATGAATTTTTTTATTAAATTGAATTATTAATTAATGCATATAAATAATTTTGTTTAAAATAATTTAAAAATATGTTAAAAATAATATTTAAACTATACAAAGATATGTTTAAGGGATATTGAAAAAGTTACTGACTTTTTAAAAAATACTTAAACTAGTCATTAAATAAATCATAATATAGAATAAAATTTTAATAATAATTATTATTTATAAATTTATATTATATTTAATCTTGAGCTAAATTATTAGATTTATTATATAATATTTTATTTATTATTTATCATGTACTGATTTTATATCGGACCAATATTGATAAAAATTTTAAAATTTAAACTTTTCCGGTCCAATTTTTAGAACCATCAAACAGAAACAGGAAACATTAATTGAAGCAACCAGAAACAGGAAGATGCGGGAATGGATGACCGTGCATAAAAAGAAAAGAAAATAAAAAATTATAGAAGCTAAAAAGCCTTAGGCCTCCTACCTATACTTTTTACACGTAAACGATAAAGAAAAAACAAACTTAATTTCCCGCCAAAAGCGCCGCCACTGCCCAACCGATATCTCCGCCCACAGCACCACATGCCCAACTGCTTCCCGACAAACCCTCTCCTCTTCCCACGTCATCGTTTCACTTGCAACGGCCACCATACCTGGCAGCGCCACCAATTTCAAATATCAAAATAGAAAATTTTGAAAAGGAATATGTTTCGTGTTTCCCAAATGAAAAGTCCTATAACTTGTAAATTCCACGTGGCATAATCCAAGTGGGCAAAACTGTTTCAGTTCTGGTGGACTTCCCTCATAACACCCATGCTGTGGCCTCAATATATATGTATATTTATATACACGCCCCAATCTCCATTTTTCTCTTCCTTCCATCTCCACCATCGTCGTCCTCAATTTAGGGTCCCAAAATTTGCTATCTTTTACCAGAATTTCCAAATTTTTACCTTGTTCATACCTGCCCATGTTGATGTTTCCTGTTTCTTGTGTGATCTTACGGCCACTTTCTTGAAAAAGCACCAATCTTTTTCCAAACACATCACCAACATGAGTCCCACGCATTTTCATGACAGCCATGCAAACACCAACGGTGGCCTTAGCACACCTACACTGAAGGTGAACAAAGGCTCGTACATGATCAATAAGAAATCATCGTCGTCCCCATCCTCCTCCCTGACGTCGTCGTCTTCCTCCTCCTTCACATCTTCCCTTGGCGTCACTGGCTCCAGCAAGACGTTGCATCGTCACCCCGTGATCATATACACACATTCTCCAAAGATCATCCACACACACCCTAAAGATTTTATGGCACTGGTGCAGAAGCTGACAGGGTTTTCTCGGTCCGGCGATGATGAATCTGTGACGGAAAGGGGGAAACTAGAAAAGGGTAATGACGAGGAAATGAATAAGAACAGGAGGATTGCCAGGAGTGATGATAATGAGTCATCGTCGGTGATCACCGATGAGAATAGTGGGAGCATAGGTGACGGACAAGTGAATTCTTGCTTCGTTCCTCCAATTTTTGAGCCCCCTAATCGTTATATGACTAATATCCCGGCGTTTACGCCAACTTCAGCAGATTTTTTCTGCCCCCACCAGCCATTTTACAACTATACCGATCCCTTGTTTTTCAGTTCTGCACCTAATATCAGAGCCTCCATTTCATCACCTTCTACCGTGGAGGGAATGAATGAGTAATCCTTCTCCAATTTCTTGTTAAGCGTGGTTTTTGGGTTTCGATTGCATTTTTTGGTATATTTTCCTTTTTGGAGTGTCCAATAGGTGTCGCCGTAGCTATTCTTTGATCTCTTTCTGCTTTCAGAAATAGATCTCCACCAATAAAATTGAGTTCCTTTGTGTGTTTAATTAATCTTATACAGGGGGGGGGAAAAAAGAAAGGGAGGAAAACAGAGAAAAATGGAAAGCCGAAAGGTCAGGAAGGTTGTTTTTGATATCTTGCGCTCTTCTCGGTTGAGATTGAGTACGAATTTGGATTGAATCGTGATATCCTAGGGAAGACAACAGTTTATGTTCTACGAATTTGGATTGAATCGTGATATCCTAGGGAAGACAACAGTTTATGTTCTACGAATTTGGATTGAATCGTGATATCCTAGGGAAGACAACAGTTTATGTTCTGCTCCGGAAGGCAATAATGTTTCTTTTGCTCAGATACAAACTAGCAAATTTTCTATTACACGCTATGCGTTTCACTATGTTTGCTAATCTTCAATCCTGCACAAAATAAACACAAAAAAAAATGGAAATGCCAGGATGTGTCTTGTCATTTTGTGAAGAGCACACTTAAATTTCTTTTTACATGGTGATGTTGGTGAGAAAATTGACGCAGTTACTTCTTCTTTTTCACTTCCTTTTGTCTTTGGAGAAGTACAGGAGCCGCAGGAATGCTATACCACCAATCTCTTAATCTCCTTGTCCATCTCTCTGCACTTCCTCTCCTTAGAGGTGAATATCTCGTAAATGTCTCCAAGAAAGTGAGCAGTATTATATTCTTGATAGGTATGAAAGCCAGGACCAAAGCCATTAATGCAAGGGTTATCGCCAATTTCTCAGTTGCCTGGTCAACTCAAAGTCAAATAACATCAGGCATTTCATTGATTTACTATTTAATTAGAGCATTGCAGGATAGTCAACATGCTTTTGATGTACTATGTCGACTAAGAAGAAATATTACATGTATGTACATTCACACACACACACACACACACACACATATGTACAAGTGCTCAAGGAAAAAGACAGAACGAAACCTGAGGAAAAATAGACAGCAACAAGGCACGTAACTTGAGTAGGAAAATATTTCCGTCCTTCATGAGCTGTTCAACTTGGGATATTGCATTTTGCACAGCCAAAAGTCGCTCCATTGTGTTCATGGGTGGGGGTGCCGTCACCTTAAGTGCATCAATAGGTCTTCCTTGGTTACGCCATCGAGTAATCATCATAAAGATTGCCAAAAATAGGACAGCTATTCCAAAGGCATAACCCAGCCATCCCCTAAAAAGCATATCCCATAAGTCCTTGGAATGGAAAATTATCAGTTTATCTATCTATATCTATATATGTATATATAAACAGAAAGGACTTCATTTGAGGACTTTCATCTCTTAATTCAAGCATTAGAATATGATTTAAATATGTATTTGCTATTTTCTGCATCAGGCGACCACCAATCCTTATAATACGAGATACGAGTCTCACCTCCAAATTACATAACCGAAAACCAAACAGAACAACAAAGACTTCAGAGAATCATTCCAATATACTAAGGAGAGAAGCAACTTCACAGCCTCCAGAACTGGGAAAAGCAATCCCTGTAGAAACAGCAGACAGTTAGGAACATATTGGGGGTTATGTACTACAAAGCACAGTTAGCAATACGAATGATTTGTCTATACTGGATTTGAGGATAACTTTTACATTCCAACTATACTACACTGGATTTGTCTACATTATAGGAAAAAACAAGTGCTACTGTAACTGTGGATGAAAACTTCATTTTTCAAGCAAATATGCAGAATAATACAATTCAAGCAACCAAGCACACAAGAGGGTTAGGGGTTGAGGGGTCCTTTACATACAAAATGTTCCCCATGTCCAATGTCTGTTTGTTTTCTTTGTTTGGATACTAGAGGTAAAATGAAATGAAAGTCCAATGAAACTTTTCCTCCCAGTCCACAAACTTTTAGATCCCAAATAATAGGAACGAGATAGAAAGATAAAGCAAAACATGGAATGCCGACTTACCTCACATCCTCATCGTTTCTTGACTCTAAAAACACAACTATAACTTAACATGTATGAGAATTTTTACTCCTACCTTTTTTTCATTCCACCAAATTGTATTAGCATACCCAACATGAAAAATGAGAACAACTATCTCTTAGCACACTCTCTCTCTTCACTTTAGTCCTTCAACTATTTCCTCCCTAAATTTAACCCCATCCAAGTGCTGTAATTACTAGCATTACCTTCATTACAGCTACATTGGTGTCAACACCATCTACTTTAACTCTATCCACTGTCTCTCGTGCAAGAACCACCTGAAATGATTCTTTAACTGCTCTTTCCAGCACGCTAATTTCTCCCACAGCTATCTCACCCACTGCAAAACTGGTCCCGTGTGGAGCACTCGAACTCGTTCCAAACACAAGTCCTAAATTAGAGACCATGACCAAGGCTGACACCGAAGACATTCCATTCACAGCAGTATAGTTGTTAGTACTGTCTAATTCCCTCGTACAGGACATGTTTGCAAGCGTTTCTAGTATCAAATCTCCACCAGGAAGTTGATCACATAGATTAAACATGAGAAGAGTTTCGTAGCAAGCAGGATTCAACGAGCTAATGTCTTGAATGGCTTGTAGTCGCAAAATGCCAAGTACAGCCCTTAGAAGAGCTTCATCCCGTGCAACTCCAGTGATGTGAAATTTATTTACGTATCTGTGGGCATATAAAACTTCCCGGATAATCGCTAACCAGTAATCACGACGTGCATGCCCTTTAAGCTCAGGGAACTCCATGACAACTGGTTCTGATCTATGAAATAAACCTAAAAGGTTAAAAACTATTAAAGTTCTAAGATGCACCTTTCAGTTGTTCAGAATTTTACATAAGTGAGATCAAAATTCTAATATATATCCTATATAAATATATATAGTTCATAGCGCATATACAGGAAATCTGAATCATGCCTTACAAGGAAATAGATTTATAGTACACAGCCTTGTCAAAAAGTCGAGTTCCCCATGGTCCAGTTAGTTCAGGCTTGACAACCTGCTTTAATTCATCCGACAAGTCATACATTTTAGGCTTGTCAAATGATACAACACGGAGAGCTTCAAAGTATAGTGCATGATCAGTGAGAGTCAGACGACCTGAGGGTATAATTTTATGTTAGAAAACCTTGATATATTGGAAAATTCTGCAAACTGAAATTAACAAGATTTTGTATTAAAAGCTCTTCTGGATCTATTTCTTTGCATTAGTGCTTCAGAGTGAAAACAATAATTGGAAAAGTTGACGCAAACTGAATAAATTTTAATTAATTTACCTGGCCAAGTAGATATTCCTACATGTTCAAGAACTGGCTGAGTGGTGACCGTTCCATCCACTTCTAGAATCTTTTCTCTTCTAGAAGACCGAATTGCAGAAAGAAGTGATGAGTCTGATTGGGTTGTCATCCTTCTTATTGCGCTGTAAAGAAGCATATTCAAAACAAAAACAATAATTTCTCTAGATACATACTGAGCGTAAATAAAAGATGTGCAGGGAAGTAAGTGATAACCAGCAAACAGAGAACATTAGAACAAGAAGAAAAACAAATTGAGGTCCTACTATTAGGCCCTCAGCTTCACAAGACATATCTAAGAAAACAAATAATTGTTATGAGCCCACAAATAGGATCTCATCACAGGTTGGTTCGCGGGATAGTCCTCTTGATTTTCCTTACTTTTTCCGTTCTTCGAGATACCTATTCTGAAGCTTTAACGGTGATTTGTAAGAGATCACTAACTATATGTTCCTTGACTAAAAATATTGATGATCTTTATTGAATATGGTCCGCCACAAAAGGGTAAGAATCCTTATTTAAGAAAACTACCCGGAAAAAGAGTTATTTGTAAATAGGAAATACTTCCTAATTAATAGAAAAACATTAAAATAGAAATCCTGAAGTTTAGCTAAGATATAGGAAAGTTGAAATCGTTTGACTATGGCTCCCAATACTAGTACTATTTGTGGTTGCATTTCTTTCCAATAAATGCATCCACAAAATTACTCCTCTTCTCGACTAAAAACTTGTCCTCAAGCTTGAATTCAGGATAAGACTTCCGAAACTCGATCAAGTAAACCTAAATAGCTTCATCCAATGATAAGCTTCCCCATTCTACTGGAACTTAAACAACACCTCGATTAACTCGAGAACAAATAGTTGGATTAAGGTTTGGGAATAATTTTGCCATCCTTCAAAGGTGCAAAGGAAGCACACTAGTAGGAGGAAAACCTAAAAACCATAATAAAAGGTGGAAAAAATCATGAATCTTACTATGCTCTGGAATTTCCAACTTATAGGCAAACTTGCCAATTTGCTGCAAAACTTTGAATGGGCCATAAAACTTAGGAGTTAGTTTATGAAGAACACTTTTCCCAAAAGACCGTTGATGATAAGGTTGCAGTTTCAACCAAACAAATTGCCCAAGTTGAAACGATAATTCTCAATGATGGTGGTCATAGGCTTGTTTCATTTGGAGTTAAGCCTGCTGTAAATGAAGATGTATTTAAGCCAAGACAAAATCTCTCTTTTGCAAGGAAAGATCAATCTCCTTCAAACGGCTATAACTAGGTTCATAGGAAAAGAGAGGAGGATTGCAACCATAAATAACCTACAAGGATGTCACACCAAACGAAGAATTATAGGCAGTGTTATAACAATACTGGCCCAAGGAAGCTAATCAACCCATTTTCTTAGTTTATCCCCGATAAAGTAACATAGATATATCTCAATAGTGCGGTTCACCACTTCAGTTTGACTATCTAATTAAGGATGACAAGTAGAGGAAAAGGCTAAAGTGGTACCACTTAATCAAAACAATTCTTTCCTAAATGTATTAATAAAGATTAGGTCCCTAACAATAGTTTCCAATAACCCATACAAACAAAAATTTGAGTGAAGAAGACATGAGCAACAAAAGTAGCCTGTACAGATGAGAGAGAGGGATGAAATGAGCGTACTTAGAGAAGCAATCCACCGCTGCAAAAAGGACTGATTTTCCTCCAACTTAAGGTAGCTCATTTATAAAATCCATGAAAATATTAGCTCATATCTGTGTTGAAATTGAAAGGGGCTATAAGAGACCAGTCAGATGTAGATTATCCTATTTGTTTTGTTGACAAATAGAGTAGCTTTGGATAAATTCCCTAATTAAGGCTTTGATTCCTTACGAGTGGAAATCATCTTGGATGTGATAGAGTGTCCTCTAAATACCTTCATATGTGGAGTTGTGAATACTAGAGATCATGGAGGGAATCAAAGAGGAACCAGTCAGAAGATATACCCAACCCTCAAGATCAACGTTCGGTAATTGTAAGACTGGAGTAGTGGAGAGGAGGCATTCTTCAAGTTATCCAAAGTCATTTTGGCTACATTGTCCCAATAAAAGGCATTCTTCCTCAATAAATTGGTTAATGGAGCAACCATCGTGCCATAATTGTTTCTGTTCAACTTTGCAGTAATACCCTATCAAACCGAGGAAGTCGTGTAGCGCCATGGCTAATTTAAGAGTCGACCTTTCCTTGATTGCTTGGCTTTGGGAGTTGTCCACTGATACTCTATTATCGTTAATGCCCAAGTATGTGAGCTAATCCTCTCCAAAGAAGCACTTAGACCGTTTGACGAAGAGCTTGTCTTGGCATTGTAGCTCAAAGACAATCCTTAGATGATGCATGTATTAGAATTTAGGGTTTCAAGGTACCCTCTTTATTGAAACTTAATAGGATATATATACATAAAGAGTACAACATAGATTAGGAAACAAATCTCCTAATCCTTACTGAACTAGGAATCTAACCCTATCTGAGGAGGATCCCTTATTTTTAGGGATCTTAATACATATCCTATATCTGATATTTATCTCCTATATTTGATATTTATCTAATACAGTATCTACAACACAGATTCTCACACTCCCCCTCAAGCTGGTGAATAGGAATTTTCCATTCCCAGCTTGGATGCAATGTTCTCAAATATTGAGCTGCTCAATCCTTTAGTGAAAATGTCAGCAAGTTGTCCTTGTGTTGGTAGATACGGAGTGCATATCAAACTACTGTCGAACTTCTCCTTGATGAAGTGTCTATCCACCTCAATGTGCTTAATTCTATCATGTTGAACTGGATTGTGAGCTATGCTTATTGCTGATTTATTATCACAGTAAAGCCTTATAGGAGCATCCCACTTAATCTTTAAGTCTTCTAGGATGATTTTTACCCAAAGCAATTCACATATACCTTGTGCCATAACACGAAATTCTGCTTCTGCTCTAGATCGTGCTACTACCCCCTGTTTTTTACTTCTCCATGTGATCATATTTCCTCCAAGAAAGGTACAATAACCCGATGTAGATCTCCTATCCACCACTAATCCTGCATAGTCAGCATCGGTATATGCTTCAAGTGTCATATCCTCATTTCTTTTGAACAAAATCCCTCTTCTTGGAGTTCCCTTAAGGTATTGCAAAATTCTATGTATTGCCTGTAAGTGAACTTCTCTAGGACTATTCATGAACTGGCTTACCATGCTTATTGCATAGGCTATATCGGGTCTGGTATGAGCCAAGTAGATTAGTCGACCTACAAGTCGTTGATACATTTCTTTATTGACTGGAACATCTTCCTCTGCCTTTCCTAGCTTAAGGTTCGGCTCCATAGGTGTAGTTGCGGGTCTACATGTAGCCTTCCCTGTCTCCATAAGTAAATCAGTAACATACTTCTATTGGGATATGAAAATTCCTCTCCTGGAGTGTGCAACTTCAATTTCTAGAAAATACCTTAACCTTCCCAAGGTCTTAATCTCAACCTCCTTAGCTAAACAATTACTCAAGATCTGCTACTCCATCTCATCATCTCCTGTAAGTATGATGTCATCTACATAGACTAGTAATACTGTTACCTTCCCTGTGGCTGAATGCTTAATGAACAAGGTGTGATCTCCTTAACTTTGCTTATATCCTATAGATAACATAACTCTTGCAAATCTGCCAAACCAGGCCTGTGGGGATTGTTTCAATCCATACAAAGCTTTATTCAGCTTACATATAGTATTAGTAGCCACTTTTGTTTCATATCCTGGTGGGACCTACATGTAAATCTCCTCTGTTAACTCCCCATGCAGAAATGCATTCTTTACATCAAACAGTTGTAGTTCCCATCCACGGTTTGCTGTTGGAGATAAAATTACTCTAACTGTATTCATTTTAGCCACAGGAGCAAATGTTTCTAGGTAATCAATCCCATAAGTTTGAGTGTATCCTTTTGCTACCAATCTTGCCTTATACCTTTCTATCGACCCATCAGCCTTATATTTTACCGTATACACCCACTTGCAGCCCACTGGTCTTTTTCCAGCTGGCAATTCCACCGAACTCCAAGTTTTATTCTTTTTTAGTGCCTCCATCTCTATATCCATGGCTTGTTTCCATTTTTCATTGGACAGTGCTTCAGATAAGGTTCTAGGAATGGTGGTGGTATTAAGGTTCACAAGAAAGGCTTTAAAGGTTGGTGAGCAATTGTGAAAGGACATGTAGTGTGAGAGTGGGTATAATGGCCTTTTAGTACATGTTCTGGTTCCTTTTCTAATGGCAATAGGTTGATCTTGATCCTCCTCACCAATCTGCACTTCAGTGTCAGTTTGCAAAGTAGGGAAATCGGAGTTTGTATCAGAATTTGTTACCTCATTTGAAGAATCTAGTTCAGATTCATGTACATGCACAGATTTCAGATTAACCTCTTTCCGCCTTGAGTACACCTTTCCAAATCTAACCTCTCCAGAAGCAGATTTAGGTTCAGACATGGGTTGAGTTTCGGTTGGAGTATATTATGGTTGAGCTGAAGGTATTTGACTGATTTTGCTAGGTTTAGATAGAAGGAAAGGATCATTTTTCGACACTCCAAGAAAGAACTCCTTATTTTCCTTGAGATTCTCCCCCTGAAGATAAGGTTGGACAAAATAGGCCTCTTGTTCATTAAAGGTAACATCTCGGGACACAAGAAATTTCTTAGGAGGAGGATGATAGCACTTATACCCTTTTTGAGTTGAGGAATACCCTACAAAGATATACTTTAGTGCTCTAGGATCCAATTTCCCTCGGTCTTGGCTGTGAATATGAACAAAGGACACACACCCAAAAAATGCAAGGTACAAGATTGTTTGAAGTAGGTATATGCGGGTAGAATGAATTGGACTTTTGAATCCTAGGACTCTAGAGGGTAACCTATTAATGAGATGAGTGGTTGTTAGGACTACTTCCCCCCAAAAGTATTTTGGTACATTTTTTTGAAATAACAATGCTCTAGTTTGGTCTAAAAGGTGTCCATTTTTCCTCTCCGCCACCCCGTTTTGTTGAGGTGTTTTGACACAAGAAGACTCATGAATTATCCCTTCTTTTTGACAAAAAGGAGTAAGAGTTTGGTTGAAGTAGTCCTTGGCATTGTCGGATCTAAGTTTCTTGATTTTTATACCAAACTGATTTTTTACCATGGAAATGAAATGTGGAAGGACAGAACTCACTTCAGACTTGTGTTTGAGCAAGAAAACCCAAGTAACTCTAGTGCAATCATCAATAAAAGTTACAAACCACTGTGCTCCTGACACATTTGAAACAGTTGAGAGACTCCAAATATCAGTATGAATAAGATAGAAAGGAAAAGTGCTTCTTTTATTGCTAATAGGAAAAGGTATACGCTTGTGTTTAGCAAGCTCACACACCTCACAATGAAGACTCTCAAGATCTAGCTTTGTAAACAAAGTAGGAAACAAAGACTGAATAATCCTAAATGATGGATGACCTAACCTACGATGATGTAAGAGGATTTTTCCTTTATTTGTCAACACTGATTCAGACAAGAATGAGTAGGGTGATCTGCTCCTGGATAGGCTTGATCCGTTAGTTTCCTCAAGATAGTAGAGGCCATCCCATTCTCTAGCACTTTCAATCATCTTCCCCGAATCCTTCTCCTGAAATAAACAATGACTTGAGTGAAATGTAACATTGCAAAGTAAATCAAGTGTGAGTTTCTGAACAGATATTAGGTTTGTGGCTAGTTTAGGGACATGGAGAACATTCCTCAATGTTATGTATGGGTTTATTTTACATCTCCTATGCCACCATCGTTGCTAAGGATCTATCACCGTGGTTATCTTCTTATTGCTTGGGCAAGGGAATAGGTAGTAAAGAGTTTGGAGGAATAGGTCATATGGTCAAGAGCTCGAATCCACAATCCAAGATTGCTGAAAACCATATCTCAAACACTTAACCCAAATGAACACATACCGAATGCACAAAGGTGCATGTACCGCAGATTTTTCGTGTTGTTGACAAATGCTCTCATCTTTTCCATTTCATCCGGTTAAAACCCTTTGTGTCTTGTCTGTCTTCTTGTTGGGATGTACTTGTAGCAATCTGCACTTGTCCATTACCCCTAGACTGATATCCCTTCTGTCCCCATTCACAGCTAGGAGGCTTTCCATGCAACTTCCAGCACTTTTCCCTTGTATGACGTGACTTTTTGCAGTAGCTACACCATAGGTCATCACGGTTTTGGGTCTTGGATTGACTCCCTTTTTCAATTTCTGCGTCAAATCTTTTTCCAGCCTGTTTTTCACTTCTAGCCACCATAGCTGAACCATCAGAAGGTTGAGAGTTAAGCATTAGATTCCTCCTACTCTCTTCACTCCGAATAATAGCCACTACCTCATTAAAGCATGGAACTTTCTGCCTTCCAAGTATTTGGATCCTTATTTGATCAAACTCTGAATTTAATCCAACCAGAAAATCATAGACTCTATCTTGTTCAATGAACTCCTTTAGTATAGCAGCATCATCCGGACACCTGGTTTGAATCACTCGATAATGATCAAGTTCTTGCCATAATGACTTCAGCTGATTGGCATATTCAATCACATATTTGTTTTCTTGTTTAGAGGCAATAGTCTTGACTTTCACTTCATACACTTGAGCTGCATCCCTAGCTTTTGAGTATGTCTGCTGAATTGCATCCCAAATATCTTTGGTTGTAGCCATGAACATCACCGTATCACTTATTTCAGGAATCATTGAGTTCCAAAGCCATGCCATGATCATTGAGTCCTCCTCATCCCATGCCCCAAAACCTGGATCTTCTGGCCTTGGTCCAGTTCCTAACAAGTGACTGATCTTCCCCTTGCCTTTCAAAATTGTTCGAACAAGTTGTGACCACTTGAGATAATTTTTTCCATCCAATTTGTAGACTGATTGAATGATCTATAACTCTACCGAAGACAGAATCTTGGGTACTTCATCTGATGAAGCCACAATTATTGAACCACTCTCCTTGGTTTCTGCCATTGTTTCTACCAAAAACTAATCAGTGATGAAGGCTGGAACAAAGGGAACAAGGATTTTGGATACAGCCGAATAGGACAGCAATAAAGGCTCTAATCAGCGATGAAGGCTGATGTAGGAAAAAGGAAAAAAAAAAGGATTTCGAAGAAAGAAGAAGAAGAGAACAGCAATGAAGGCTCAATCCTCTCTTCATTTTCTAGGAAAGTTCGAGCCTAAAGCTCTAATACCATATCAGAATTTAGGGTTTCAAGGTACCCTCTTTATTGAAACTTAATAAGATATATATACATAAATTGTACAACATAGATTAGGAAACAAATCTCCTAATCCTTACTGAACTAGGAATCTAACCCTATCTGAGGAGGATCCCTTATTTTTAGGGATCCTAATACATATCCTATATCTGATATTTATCTCCTATATTTGATATTTATCTAATACAGTATCCACAACACAGATTCTCACAGCACGTATTCTACCCAAGTTTTACTATAAACCAAAATGTCATTAAATAATACTAAAATGAATTTGCAAAGATGGAACTAAAATACCTCATTCATTAAAAATTGAAATGTGGAAAGTGCATTTGTGAGACCAAATGACATGACTAAAAATTCAAAGTGAACATGATGGGTTCAGAAGGCAGTCTTCTCAACATCTTCGAAAGTCATTCTAACCTAAAAGTATCCTGACCTTAAACCTAATTTTATGAAATATTGGGCACCATAAAGTTCATCCAACAAGTAGTCCCCAATTGGGATAGGAAATTTATCCTGGACAGTCCAACTATTAAGCACCTAACAGAAAATGCCTTAAAAACTTCAAGCTTATTGCATGGATTAATCTGCAGCATGTTTTCCCAAATGATTCTTTCGACACTTGATAGTTGTTCATATAACAAGGAACAATAACTTGCTACCAAGTTACAATGAAAGATATAAGGACATTCAAACGAAGTCAATTAAGATTTACATAACAA
This sequence comes from Erythroxylum novogranatense, assembly GCA_029891385.1. Taxonomy (NCBI): domain Eukaryota; kingdom Viridiplantae; phylum Streptophyta; class Magnoliopsida; order Malpighiales; family Erythroxylaceae; genus Erythroxylum; species Erythroxylum novogranatense. The sequence goes on from CM057225.1 coordinate 75,530,718, forward strand.
AAGAGAAGAAACCAATTTTAATTTAGGCAAAAAATATTTCATATAATAACAAAAATCACCTTTCTAATCCACCTAGGTACTTGTCATATATGGAGAATTGAAGCCTGCTACCAGTGGACATTGTAAGCACCTCAAAAAGATTTTCACTGATAACCACATTAGCAATGACTGGAACTGCTGGAGCTATTCGAGAGAATGCTTCAATCCCAACAGTCAATTCATCATCTACCTATAAAGATAAGAAAAATTACAATAACCTTCACACAATGAAGATGTGCAAAGAAGTGCACAGACATTTGAATTCAACAGCGCCCACTTTCAAAGAGTGGTAAAACAAATTGTTTACTATAAACCTGTTTGGGCACTTCTCTTTCACTCCATCTCTCAGGAATGCACATACACATGTGCCACAAAAGCAAAGTGAGTTAATGATATGGTTTTTATAAATGAGAAACTAACACTACCCAATATAACTAGCATTGAAAGTGGTAACAAACTCGAAAAACCTAGAAGATAATTACAAGAGATATATTGAGCGAGTTTCAAAATGATGAATTTCTAAAATATAAATAACTAGGCTATGACGATACAACTATTTGCTAGTAGTTTTGAGCCTGAACCATCAAACAGTTAAAGAGGGCCTTTTAAAGTTGACATATATATAAACAAATAGAATATATTACAACTATTCTTTATGTCTAGGAACCGTGTGTATATTACAATCCTCGTCTTTCTACTTAGCCATATTACAATATGTTTATGCAAAGATGCATATCCATGAAACATGAACATATACTGGGATTAGATGAAATAAAAATGTACACAAAGATACTGCTTTGAAATACATAATTTGCATCAAAGAATAGTTTTTAACAAATGTCAAGATAGATGAAGTTTTAGCATGTCATTCAACAATGTAACAATGAACAAGATACAATAACCAAATGAGTGAACTTGCACTTAGCGAAGATGCATATCCCTAAAGCACGTACATACACTGGGCCTTGGATGCAATATAGTTGTGCATAAAGATATTCTTTGAAATATGTAATTTGCATCAAAGAAAAATTTTCAACAAATGTCAAGATGGATGAAGTTTTAGCATCTCATTCAACAATGTAACAATGAACAAGGTAATCAAGAGAACCAAATAAATGAACTTGCATTCAGTAGAGGTTGGCTAGCTGCTGCTGGGGTTTCCCAAGCCAACATCATATCATATGTCAAGCGTCGAAACTTCTTGTCTGTGAGATCACACATTTGTTGAACACAGAGGGCAAGCGCTTTGAAGCAGCAATATTCTAGAAAGTTCCTTGCATACCGAGATTGATGCTTAATGGAGTCAAAAGCCTCTTCGTTGAAGCATTTTTGAAGCTCGCATGTAGGAATATCAAGGATTCTGCACATTTTTCCTTGCATAAGGAGACAAAATTTGGGGAAATAGACGGAGTTCACATGCTTATCGATGATGTTGTCAAATCCTATGGAAGAGAGGGAAAATGGAAGATAAATGTGCTAAAAAGTTCTCAGAAAAGCCTAAATCGTAAAATTAAAATAAAAATTCTAGCTACATCAATGACAAATACAACAAAGGAACACATAAGATAAGTAGTGGAACTTACTTTGAGCATCTACGAACAACCGTATTAGCAAATGGAGAAAGCTCGGATATCCAACTCTTGCGAGTAGATGAAGACATTCTCATCTCCTCAAATTCTTTGCCAAAGTAACTTCTCTTGCTAAGTAACCACTTAAATGATCCTTCTCTTACTAGTTTCTCGAGCATATTTCCAGTCTTGCTAGCGGTAGCCATCTCTATTGTCAACTAACTACAAATTTCAAAGTGAAGCCAATTAAAACCCTTTCATTCAAAATGATAATTCCGGCAAGTATATCCAACTTGGCAAATTCCTAAAGGAGAAACTAATTAAGTAGTTCAGAATTCAAGAGGCATACGCTTAATTAAAATTCAACCGCTATCCCCTCATAGCTCAATCACGCAACAGGCAATCCCAATGTCAGAAACTTCTCAAAGAAAAACCAAGCCCAAAATTTCCAAAACCTGACAACAGAATTCACCAAGAAAACATCTCCGGAAACTTAAATAATCACAAAACCAAGCATCAGACTCAAATGGGAAGTAAATCGCCGTAAGGTTTGAATTTTTTATCAACCCAAAAGAATTTTAGTAAGTTACAAACATAAGCAAAGAATGTCAGTTTAAAAAGCACACCTGAGAAGAATCTTACGGGATCATTTTATAAGAAACCAACTGATATTACACCACAACACCCAAAAAAAACCAAGGCAACAGAGAAGATGACAACCCCAAAAGAAACTTGTGGGAGGTGCCCTTTCACGATTCTGTCTTCCAATGGAGTTCACAGAAACGCTAATTTTTTAAATTTATAAAATATTTTTTAAAATTATAAAATAGTCTGTTATTATATTATATTATTCAAAAATCATAATAATAAAATTTAAAGTAATAATAATTTATTTATTTTTATTAATATTAATTGTCACATATTTCATAACCTAGTCTTCCTATTTTTGCTATATTTCAACCATATACAAAGGTTGTCCCAAGTAGTTTGCAATCTCTTATTAGTCCAATATTCTAAAGAGACATTATACAAGTTAATCCATAAAAGAATTGACTTTTTTTTTTTTAGCATGGAACTCCAGGGCCAACTTTAAAGAAATAGTGATTCTCCATAAAAGGTTGGAGTTAAAAGTCAAGAGCAAGGTTTTAGGAGGGTACGAAGGGAAATTCAACTAGTGATTCTCCATAAAAAGTTGGAGCTTTAGGGGTTTGTATAATGGTCAAAATTAGGTAGGAAAATTTGGTTAGAGCTGTGAAGATATTTTAAAAAGTTGTTACCATAAAAAGTAATAAGTCAAACGTAGGAATGCAGAGAGAAAAAGAAAAGGACCTAGATGCCCCTATCTGGTTCATTTAAAGGTAAACAGAAGAAAGGACGAAAGGAGGGCACTCTGTTTTTGTATACCTATCCTATTTTATTAGATCCAAGTCATTTATTTATGTAGATTCTACACAAATAGATAGTTTAGATCCAATTCGATAGAGTAGGTACAAAAAAAAATAAAGAAAGAGAATTTCAGGCCTCAAGAGTAGGTGAATATAGAAGTTGCTAGATTAACGAAGTGAGGGATGAATGTAAAACTAAGATGCGGCTGAATAAAATTATTAGAAAGTTGGATGAGAGGGTAGGACAAAGATGAACCAACCTTGTTGAACTTGTATCTATTTATTTCCCCTATCTATCATTTCTTTTTTTTATTAATTATCTCCTTAAAAAAATTGCAACCCCTAAGCTGCAAATCACTAAAAAATTCTTTTACACCCTAATCAAATTTAATTAAATAAATATAGATTTTTAAATTATACACCTTACTACATTTAGTGACAATAGTCATGACATCAAACTTTGACAAAACTTTCTGTCACTTAAGAGTGTCCAAAACTAATAAATTAATAATATTATTACTCGTAGTAAAATTCTTATAAAATTATCTTCTCATTTAAACATGTTTAAATTTGGAGTCTATTAATTGATATTAAATTTGTAAAACACTATATGTCTTCTAAGAACTCATATTATATTTAATCATGATTTAGAGTCACTTTTTCAAATAAAATATATAATATCTAATGTTTTTAAAATTAAAAAGTTGTAATAGAACATTTATAAATATAATTCAAATTACTTCAATGATCTTTAAATGAACAGACAACTTAATATTTATTGATACATCATCCAACTTTTTTCAGGCACCTCTTATCTTTTCCTTATGGAAATCGCAATCATTTACAACCTAACTTTCAACTTCTAACATATTCTCTAAGGCACTCTCCCCTTCAAATCTTTGTCATTCCATTAAATTAGTCGGTTTAAACAAAAGTCAAAGGCAAAACAAGAGCTTTCTATTCCAAAAAAAAAAAGATTTAGTAAAGATTCTAATAAGTGTTTTATACCATAGCCGTAGGTAAAGGTTGTTTGTTGTACCATTATAAATCAGTTTGTCTTTCTTTTGCTCCATATTCTTTAAACTATTGCTTAATTGTGCAATTGATTTATATTGATAATTTTATCATATACTAATTCTTTTCAAATTGCATCCATTAGTTAAAAATACAAAATTAATTTCATAAATACCTAATTTACCCTTTCTTAGGTGTTATTAAAGACCAACAAATAGTGTTAAAGTAGGTTTATTTCATTGTAATTTTAAAAAAATTAAAAATGATCATCATAGAATATCTAGGCATATCTTCATCTAGCTAAGAGGCCTAAAATATTAATAGAGGTTCCTTGTTTTAAAAATGGAAATGACCATCTTTATTAGAAAGTAAGGATAAAATTTTCCTTAATAGGCCTTGACTTGAGAAAAACTGTCTCAAGTGGTCCATTCATTCCTGCTAACTTCATAAATGATAGAAAAGGTCTAAAACTAAAAAAAGAACGTGACTTTTAAGATAATAGACTAATTTTCTTAAATAGTAAGATTATTCATATCTTATTTTGTATATTAGGAAAAAACAAATTCAATAGAGTCTCCATATATTAAAGGACTCATAAAATTTGTCATATTTTAAAAGTTTTATATGAGAGAACAAATTAAGTAAAGGGACAACAAAGTAAGCTATGTTAATACATCAATATGAACTCTTTCAAATGTAAGTATGATAAGAGCATATATAACATATAAACTAGATTTATTGATAGTATCAATGCTCTTAAAAGCCTAGGTAAGAAACATAATAACGCCAAAATATGGAAAAATTGCTTATGTCTCTTCCAAAGTATTGGGAAGTCAAGGTAATGGCAATCCAAGAAGCAAAAGGCCTAAATGTGCTACCATTGGAGGAACTTATTGCATCACTACTCACCTATAAAATGAGGCTTAAAGAGACCCAATAAGAAGAGACAATGGCTCTAAAAAGGAAGAACTTAGCTTTTAACCCTTCTAAGGAGGATTTAAGCAAAGAAGAATATACATCAACTAATGAAAAGTCATAAAGAAGATATTTCCCTATCACTAAAAAATTCAAGAAGTTTTTATGAGAAAGACATTCTCAAAAAGAAAGGAATTCAAGGGTGGTAAGATAGATTCAAATTGTAAATTAAATAACATTATCTGTTTTGAATGTATGACCTAAAACATATGAACTCCCAATAGCTTCTTTTTAAGGAAAATGAAAATATGAGAGAAACGATAAAAAGGAGAAGATGGATAAAAGAAGAAAAATCTCTACTTGAGATGACACAGGTAATTTCTAAAGTGAACATCTGGAAGAAGAAGAAGCTCACATATGCTTCATGGCTAAAGATGATGAGAGATAGTCTCCAACCTAAATCTTATAAAAATGAAAGTGATATTGAATTGTCGTATAATGAACTAGTTAAAAGCTTTGAAATATGAGTATGAAAAGAAAGAAGCTATTTGCCAAACTTGAAGAGGCTCAAAAGCTTCAAGTTGTATGCATGAGTGAAAATAGAAAAAAGAAAAGAAAAGTGATGTAACATCCCGACCCTAATGGGAAGGGTATATGGGTCATTTTGGTCAAGCTAGTAATTTGCATTTCATATTTCTGATGTGAACGTTTATTTGGTCTCTGATTGTAGAAGAATGAGTTATTTGACACATGCACATATAGGTACAAGCATTCATGACTTTTCCCGGCATTTGCTTTTGTAAATGATTTGAATTGTGAATGTGTGAGATAATTAGATTGGATTATGATTGATTGAGATATTAGGAGTAATTGGGTTCATATAATTGATTTAGAATAGTTTAAGAGTGATTGACAATTGATAGTGGCTTATAGGAAATTTTCTAGAAATTCGGAGGAAATGCCCGGACCGAAAATTTTCGAGGGACCGACTGATTGATCGTATGGTACTGAAAGAATTGTCTAATGGTGATGGAAAAATGAGAGTTATACTGTTAGGAGAATTAAAAATGTTGAGCCATTGGAATTTAGAGACTGAAATCTAAAGGAATTGAGGACTGATGTCTATATATATATCTAGGTTTCAATTTGGGGATTTTTATCCTAAGGTAAAGCAATCTTCTTCTTCTCTTCTCCCACAGTGTCTTCGATTTCTTTCCCTTTGGTGTGAGCTCTCGATCATTTCTTGTGGTTTCCCTTTCATTGTGCAAGGCTAGCTTGTTTATTGTGGGAGATGGAGTTGGTTGAGGCTTGAAGGTGGAGATCGTTGGTTTTGAAGGTTTTAGGGTTTCTAGAGATTTGTGGATTTTTAGCTTGATTCGGTAAGTTAATGGTTTAATGTTGTGATTATTGTGTTTAAAGCATGCATAAGAGTTAATTGTTAAAGATTTGAGTGTTTATGAGTTAGTACTGGATTTTTAGAGAGAGAACAGAGGGAGAGCTCATCGGAGAAGACGACTGGAAGGCCGCACGTCGCGGCGTGCCTGCGCTGCGACGCAGCGAGAAAATTGTGTTCTCGCCACGGCACGCACGAAGGCCTCGCCGCGGCGAGCCTCCATTTACGCGCCGCAGCGAGCTTATTGAAGCACGTCGCGGCGAGCCTCCAATTGTCCGCGCCATGGCGAAGCTATGCTTATCGCCGCCATGCGAAGCGCTTGTCGCCGCTGATTTAACGCCCTCACGTCATGGCGAGGCTGCTTTCTTGAATGAGTATAGTTTGGTTTTAGGGCATAACTTTTGATGTAGACCTCCGATTGAGGTGATGTTTGATTCGTTGTAATCTAGAAAGAGGTCTACAAATGAGGAAAAGAATGAAGGTTTGAAATTAAATTATGAGAATCTGATTTGTGAAAGAAAGCTAAGAAATATGATTGTATTGCATCCTAAGAATTGTTTTGAGTAATTGGGGTATAATGTGAGACCGTGAAAGTAAATTCATTGCTCTCGGGAATTTTAGGAACCGAGCATAAAGATTGAATTTGATCTAGAGATTAGTGATATTGCTTTTGAGGTCATACCTGCGAGTATGACATGATAATTGCTGGATATTAGAATTGAAATTGGGAGTTCAGATCATGTTATTGAATTGGAAATGAGCTGATATTGATCAAGTGAGTGAAAGTTCGATACTGAGTAAAAGAAAATGGAAAGTGGGAAAAGGTACCAGGAAAATCATGAATAGGCATAGTACATCTTTTATTCAAGGCATGTGCATCATTAATTATTTCGACTGTGCATTTTGTAATGAATGAAATGAATTGATTGTTTTGAGCTGATGGATCGATAATCCACGGACAATCTTTGGAGCTTCGAGCAACGGCGAAAAATTCGTGTAAGTAACCTAGTTGGTTCCTCAGCCTTTATGTATTTAATAATTTGCAATGATGCTATGTGGAGAGAATGGAGGGATATATGTGCTTGTTTTAATTGATTTCGGACCACGGGTGTCCGAAGTATTTGAATGTGATACTGAAGTGCAAAATGTGTGTACTACATGTGAATGCTGCTGTGAAATGATTGGGAATATGTTTTGATACATGTGTATTGTCTATAGAGATATGAATGAACGTGTGAAATCCATAATTGGTTAATAAGTAATGGTTGTGACTGGAGCATATTCTGATCGGAGCTATAAGCTCATCAATTGTAAAAAGAGAATAGTGCATACCCAGAGGGCTCTCCTATCCCTAATGTGAGCGAGCAGTAGTGCATACCCAGGGGGTTCTTCTACTTGCTTAAAATGTGATTACTGTTACTGAACCGAGCTTTGAGCTCGAGGGGAGTCAGTGTATACCCAGAGGGCTCTCCTACTCCCTAAGTGTATCTGAAGTCTGTTCTATTAAGCGCCCAGTCATAACTCAAAGTAAAACAATGGAAATTATGGGAAGAGATTTGTGTGCAGTGTCGATGTGTATGTGAATAGTGTGAAAGGTGATACGCCTTATATGTGTACAAGTTAGCAATGCCTGAATTGATTTGGAATGCGATGATATGTGATAAGATGTGAATTATTGGTTTATGCATGCGTTGAGTAAACCATCGATGATGGTTTCTCACTGAGTTCGCAAACTCACCCAACATTGCAACTATTTTCAGAATTGAAGAGTACCCCGTTAGTAAAACGGGAGTATGTTTGCAGGATTCAAGTGAAGGTCAGCAGTCGGGATCAGTTCGTGTCTGCATTGCATGTCTTTATTTTGTAATAAAGTGTTTATTTGTATTTGTGAAATGGACCTCAAGAACTTTTGGAATTGTGTGTATTCAAATTGGATGTGATTGAATGAGTACCCAATTTGGGCATGGAATTCCGCATATATGTTTTAAATGAATAATGTACCGATTTCTGATTGAGTGGTTAGCACGCCACCCTCACGGGACACGGACTCGGATATCACTGTGGATGTCGGGTTCGGGTCTTGCAGTGTGGGTGTTACATTTAATGTATCGAGCCCGTATACAATCTTACATGGGCGTTTTGAAAAAAATGTGTCAAGTTACATGCATTTAAGTCGTGTCACGACAGACAATGACAACTGATCCCCAGTCTAGTATATGAGTCACATGTAGGAGCCTGTACCAATTGTTTCAGTTATTAGAATTAGTGAGGAAATTGATGATATATCAAAATGGGATAAATGTCAGTTGTGGATACCATGAAATCAGAAAAAAAAATATGATTCGATTTGACAAATGAAGATTGAGTGTAATAGTATTAGTGGATACCTTATGAAATGCGATATCTGGGTTATACCGGGTGTATATTCTTGAATGTGAGATAGATATGAATATGTTCTGAACTGATAGAGGAAATTAGAGCTATGAGAGAAATGACAAGAGTACAAGTGTATAATGTGGATGAAATGAAATGTTATCATTGAGATTGAACACTGTGACGAGTGTTATGAATAATGATTTCTGACTGTGAATCGATTACGTTAGAGAGAAATCAAGAATGATGGTATATCTATGATGTTGATTTTTGAGTGTGAAAATATATGGGTGCGATGTAATAATGAAAAGATTGAAAGGTAAGACAAAGATACTGATAAGTGAAACAGATGTTCCGGTTTAGTTGATTTGCCTAAGTGAATACACACCTGATTATGAGAGCCCCATGGTAAGTGAAAATATTAACCAAATTGTCTTGTGTATGTAGAGATGGCATGAGAAGTAAATTAAGGGATGATCGTATTGTATAAAGTTCAATATGAGTTCAAATGAGAAAGGAAAATGTTTATGATAAATCCTTTGGGAAAGAAGAGAGACTGCTAATGGTGGTACCAAAAAGAGAAAGGTTATCTCGAGTAAATATGAATAAAGAGTTCTTAGTAGTATTTGATGAGAATACATTTTCAAATAAGATGTGATGATTATATTGGGAATGAATTGAAATTTGTTATATGTTGAAGACTTGATCATAATTTAATCCTCACGAGTGAGGTTAGGTGCAAAAAGAGAGTATTGTGTATCCTTCGTGTAAATGACTATTTGGTATATCGATGCAATGATTTTTGCTGTTACGGACCTCAATGAGCAAAGATTAAAAAGGATAGTCTGATTATATGGATTGTGGCATAGATTGATCTACATGGGATATTGTGTTCCTAAGGCATTGGAATTGATTGACAAGAAATGTGATGACTGTGATGTTGAGAATGTCAGAAGTATTGATGAAAATAGTAAGAAATCTGCTTGCAAAGAAAAATTTACCTGAATTGGATTAAGTTGATCGAATGATTCAATTAAATAGTGATCGATCTGAAGGACGATATAGAGATAAATTTGAAATGAATTACAAGTTAAATTTGGAGTCTAAATTCTAGCAGAGACTCGAGCGTAAGAGGTAGAAAATGATGTCATTATGATGATGAGATGAATCCAATTATGTAAGAGAATTACTGAACATGAAGAAAATAGTAATTTCGAATATGAGGAGAAAATAGATTCGTGTATGGTTTGTGTAATTATGTGCTGGAACTACGAAATTGATTTGATGAATGTTTATGTAACGTAGGCAGTGATCTATTGTAAATAAATTGGGTTATATGGAGGAATTAGGGTAGTAGGAACATAGGTCAGAATATGTTATGATGGAATTGAGAAAATTATAAGAAAATCGTTCCTCATTGGAGACTTTGATATTTAAAGAGTTATGCAAATTGATCACGGGTATAAGGAATTTTGAATTGTAATTGTCCGAGATGACAATGCCCTAATAGTATTGTGCTACTGAAAGGTAAAATGTCTTGAGTGCATTCAGATTTGGAGAATGATTAAGATCATCGATGATCGAATATGTAACACCCCACACCCGTAAGACCCGAACCCGATATCGTTGGTGATATCCGAGTCCGTGTCCCACGAGAGTGGCGTCTTACATCGATCGATTTAAAATTCAAGATACACTTTTTTTTCTTTTTGTAGCCATTAACTCCACGCTCACACGGCAAACACAGTAAGTAAATAAAATCCGTGTTTAATATAAACCAGCTTCATTATTACAATCATTCAAGATTAATTACAATCACCAATGCAAGAAAATATTACTACCACAATGGCTCAAGAAAATACAATGCCTTGTTATACGTTGATTGCGAATACAATTTACTAAAACACTAATGCGCATAACGAACCGATCCCGACCTCTAACCTTTACTCGTCTACGGTAGATATACTCCGTGTCAACCGGGTATTCTTCAGACTGAAAATAAATGCAAATTTTGGGTGAGTTTTGCGAACTCGGTGAGAAACCATCATCGATGGTTCACTCAAATCATGCATTACGCCTATGGCGTAAAGATAATACATTAATCATCGACACCGATAAGCGATCAATAATCATATCCATGAATAAAACATTCACATAATTCATGCCATTACAAAAGCGGACATGTCACGTAGCGGTCATTTATGCGAATGCAATGCATATGAGACTCTTTCCGCTTATTCAAGATGTGCCCAAGTGCTCGATCGGTGTTCAGCTGGGGACGCGTCGAGGATTTCTCCCCTCGGGCTCGTGGCGGTCAAGACAAATATGAGAGCTCAAGCTCTTATCGAAATAATAGCAATTTGGGCACGTCCATTATCCGATCATGCAATTATGTATGCGATAAGATGCAATAAATGTACGATGTTTGGCTATAAAGCCCGAGGTATCGATGAATCAATGATATGGCTATAAAGCCCAAGATAGCGAAGTTGAAGACGGTGGCTATAAAGCCCGATCTACCAATGACGATAAAATCATACAATACAATCCCATGAATTCCAATAAAATTGCTTTAGGCCCACCACGGAATGTCATGAATGCATTTACCGTAATTTCATATACACAATTGATCATGTATCAATCCTATTATGCATGAACAGTTCTAAATATTCCTATTAGTCCCATCCTATGCCAAGTTTACTATTTTACCCTTCCAGGAGGGGGTGGGATGTTACAATTCTCCCCTCCTTAAAAGAATTTCGTCCTCGAAATTCTCAGTCAACGGTTCACTATGACAGTAATCATATGAGTCTATATATCCTATACACTTTTCCACTTAATGATTCACTTTTGAGTGATCACAAGAACCACTCTCAGTCCGTGGTTCAGTTACTATGGCTAACTCGTTATCACTTAGTACAGTAAACGGATTTGACAAAACTATCAGTTGGCGATCTCATTTTCTTAGCTATCTCACTTGCCATTTCTAAATAGAGTCACTACCTTTGGTTCCGATATATTACTCGATTCGGTATTTTCAAATCTATTCACGATCACATTTTATCCTTCTAATACCTTTTTCCACAAAGGTGCTATATAGTCCAATTCAGTATTCCATTGAGGACATCTCCATGTCTTTGGTACCTCCTTAATCACGTCGGGGACTATTTACATTCCTTGGTACCAATCTGATAATATTTAATTCCACTTCACTATAATCGAATAATGTACCTAATGCAGTCATTTTTATATGCCATTCACTTTATATTCAAATTCGATTCTCGTAAGACAATTTACTATTCTATAGTGTTCACACACTTTATTCGGATATACATTTTACTCGCCTCATTTGTCCGATCCGATTCCACTTTAGCTAACCATGCGCTTTCCTAAGTCACTTTCCTTTGTCTCACTCATTATAGTCTCAAATCCATCATGATCTTTGACTCCAAGAGAGTAATCGCGATGTAACAAAGATATATTCTTGATGAATCGAATTCTATAACACGACCATAATCAAACCTTTTTCCTATTGGACATTCAATCTATAAACTCTTGAGCCAATAATCACTTCATTCTAAGACTACAATTACTCAATTTCACTTTTCAATTTTGTTCACTATAGTTTTCCAATTCCATTCAGATATTCAAACTCATCATAAGATTTCCCCCCTTTACTTTCTCGCACTATTAACCTTTTGTATCACTATTTTTTTACAACTTCAATTTTCCGTAAACACTTCACAAATTCCCCGATATGCTTGACATTCATTGAAAACCCCAATATCTCAGAATTGATCTTTTCATTGCGGCATTATCGTATTTATACTGTCTCTTTCCTCAAATTAACACGGTGTATGCTTATAGAAATCTACAGTCTCAAGGCTTTCAATCACGAGCATGACACCAGCACCATTTATCACGGTCGATTCAATTTATTTCATACTGCTCAACATATTGTCACAGTTCAATACTCGCTGCCCACTCTTTCCAATGTATGTATATCATCAGTATCAGATTCCTCAATTAGTCCTATCGTTCTTTTCACTTTTCTTTTCACTGTTCAACACTTCCAAACACATTCTATCTCTAATCACAGTTACTACCATTTGCTTACCTCGCATAAATCCCTTATTAGGGTCCTATTGACTTTACCATACATCTTTTACCCTTTTCATTGAGTCCACACTTAGTGTATCTGCAATTTCTTTATGAAGGTGTCACTACATCACCTCATTGTCAGTTTCCCTTGTTGACCCTCTTGTCTCTATTCAGTTTCTCTTTTTCATTTTCTCTTCTCAACTGTTTTCATATCTTTCATATCAACATATGTTGATACCTTGTCATCCATATTTAAACCTCCAAAAATTTTCCATTTTATTTTAATATCTCTCTTCTCAGTTCGGGACTCTTTTATTTTTCATTTCAAATCTAGATTCCTCAACAGTTTTACATCATAACTGGAGATCGATTCACTTCACATTGCAATAGAATCACCTCAAATTAAAATCTCACTCATATGGAATTCTTTACATTTCTGTACATACAATGCAGATAATCTCAGCAGTATGAGCTATGACCCAATTTCACTTTTAATTTTGTCCACAAAAATCTCATCAACCAATGATTATTCCTAATTGTGTTTCAATCCTTCTTCACTATACGTACAATCTCAATCAAGACACTCTTATGTCTTCATTTAACAGATCAGAACATTCCTTTCGCGAAGGTTCCTTGTGGCAGTCATTTAAATACTTTCTTTACCACTTGTTCAGTAATCTATACCAGAATCATTTTTTTTTCAGTTCCTCTCATACAGGTACACTCAGTCCACTTCTATCTTACTTTAACCTCTTAAGAACTTCACACTTTCATCACTCTAAACATTTACCGCTCATTTCCTCTATGGTTTTCATATGTCTGTAACATACATTTCATTAGTCACAATCAACATTACTGTCCAATAGATATCCCTAACAGTAAATCGATTTAAATGCAATAACTCTTTTCATACACCACTCTATATCTTTATTTCATTCTCACCATATCATTAAACTGTATGTCTCATTCCCCTATCCGTTACGTGAAACTTGACCTTATAAGGTCATATCAATTTGGCTTATCATCTTATGCATCCTTAGGCTTTATCCTCGTGCGACTCTGACTAGGGATCAGTTACCACGGTCTGCAACGACGTGACTCAAATGCATGAAACCTATGTTCCAAACTGTGCCCAGATACATCAGTCGATTTAAAATTCAGTATACACTTTTTTTTCTTTTTTGTAGCCATTAACTCCACGTTCACAAGGCAAACACAGTAAGTAAATAAAATCCGTGTTTAATATAAACCAGTTTCAGTTATTACAGTCATTCAAGATAATTACAATCACCAATGCAAGAAAATATTACTACCACAATGGCTTAGTAAAAATACAATGCCTTGTTATACGATGATTGCGGAATACAATTTACTAAAACACTAATGCGATACCTAACCGATCCCGACCTCTAACCTTTACTCGTCTACGGTAGATATACTCCGTGTCAACCGGGTATTCTTCAGACCTGAAAAATAAATGCAAATTTTGGGTGAGTTTTATGAACTCGGTGAGAAACCATCATCGATGGTTCACTCAAATCATGCATTACGCCTATAGCGTCTGATATAGTACATTAATCATCGATTACGATAAGCGATCAATAATCATATCCAAGAATAATAAAACATTCACGAGAATTCATGCCATTACAAAAGCGGTACATGTCACGTAATCACTCATTTATGCGAATGCAATGCATATGAGACTCTTTCCAGCTTATTCAAGATTGTGCCCAAGTGCTCGATCGGTGTTCGGTGGGGACGCGTCGTGATTTCTCCCTCGGGCTCGTGGCGGTCAAGATGCGATGAGAGCTCAAGCTCTTATCAGTAATAATAGCAATTTGGGGCACGTCCATTATCTGATCATGCAATTATGTATGCGATGCAAGATGCAATAATGTACGATGTTTGGCTATAAAGCCCAGTGTATCAGTGAATCAATGATATGGCTATAAAGCCCAGTATAGCAGTGTTCAGTACGGTGGCTATAAAGCCCAGTCTACCAGTATCAGTAAAATCATACAATACAATCCCATGAATTCCAATAAAATTGCTTTAGGCCCAATTACCGGGAATGTCATGAATGCATTTACCGTAATTTCATATACACAATTGATACTGTGTATCAATCCTATTATGCATGAACAGTTCTAAATATTCCCTATTAGTCCCATCCTATGCCAAGTTTACTATTTTACCCTTCCAGGAGGGGGTGGGATGTTACAGAATAAATGCATTTGAAAAGTGAAGACGATAAATTGGCTCAGATGAGGAAATTGTATACTATGCGAGTCTCATAAGAGTGAATTTGACCTTGATTGAATAAATAGTGGATGAATTATTATTCAAAATGGCACATTGGGAGACTTAATGACGATAGGGTATGGATACAATGCTGGCTGTAAGGGACTTATATATTGGAGATTTTGCATTATATAACGCAATGTCCCAAAAAGGTTATCTTGCAATCGATTTAAAGGATGTAAAGTGATTTTTGTACCTTGGGACAAGTAAAACTTCATGGGCTGTATTGGGATTGATAATTTGCGATCTGTTGTAATGAGTGTTGCTCTAAAAGCTTGGAGACAATAATTGGACAGAAACAATTGAAGATGTCTACGAATGTGCAAATCAATAGTGATGGAGGTATTTTGTGAATTCGAAAGATTTGAAAAGAATTAAACGATTGAATAATTCAATTATGCTAGTCATGAAATTAAATGGATTGAACAGGAAATTCAAATGAGATAATCACAATTTGAGCGATAAGGTTTTGATTGTATGACTGAGTAAAAATCATCGAGCTAGCAAAAAGGGGCAAAAAGAAAGTATTATTTGTTATTGGAATTCCGAAACTGGTGTGTACATTTAAAAAGATTGACAACGACCAAATTAAGGTGTCGTCATTTGCGAATGTTATCGAGAAACTGTTAAAGAATATTATGGTTAATAAGAGCAAATCGAAAGAGGAATCGATAGTTTAGCGTGACAAATCGAATGGTTGTATGTGTGATTTACCAACAGGCTTGTTTGTTGGAATTAATTGTCAAATGGATAATTTGGGAATTCATAGGGACATAAATTGACGATAGTGATTGCAAATATATCAATTGTTGCATTGGTGACACCATTTGAGGAGTGTATATGTAGAAAGAGTAAATGAATTTTAATAGGATTTCAAATCAAAATTTATGACAATGTGTCGAGTTGATTGTTATCGAGGTGATTATAATTTTATGAGATTCGTTTTCTCACTAAAGGGATGTACTACGATAGCGATAAATGAAATGTTTTGAAGTGTATCGCCTTGGTCAGATACACTTAGATAGAGACACAGGTGTAATGAAGGGAAATTAAATTTGATATGTAGTGATCTCTATGGGACTGTAGTGTGAATGGAACTACGGATTTGTAAACCTGTAAAAGATGTTTCGGATCCAAAGTGTTACTTGGACAGGTTTAGGAAATATTGTTATGATCTGACATATGTATTATCGATATCGAAAGTAAAGAATTGCGAGTGATCTTGAGGAAACTATGAGACTGTGTATAGTTAGAGAAAAGATGAAGAGTGATTGATAGTATTGATTTCAGTTATTTGGCAGGAATTGGCTATATAGTAACATAAGTGGGAAACAGTATATAGTGATCGGAGCAATTTCCCCCTCCCGATCATCAGATATCTGAAATTTCGAGGACGAAATTTTTGTAAAGAGGGGAGAATTGTAACATCCCGACCCTAATAGGAAGGGTATATGGGTCATTTTGGTCAGGCTAGTAATTTGCATTTCATATTTCTGATGTGAACATTTATTTGGTCTCTGATTATAGAGGAATGAGTTATTTGGCACATGCACATATAGGTACATGCATTCATGACTTTTCCCGGCATTTGCTTTTGTAAATGATTTGAATTATGAATGTGTGAGATAATTAGATTGGATTATGATTGATTGAGAAATTAGGAGTAATTGGGTTCATATAATTGATTTAGAATAGTTTAAGAGTGATTGGCAATTGATAGTGGTTTATAGGAAATTTTCTAGAAATAAGGGGGAAATGCCCAGACCGAAAATTTTCGAGGGACCGACTGATTGATCGTATGGTACTGAAAGAATTGTCCAATGGTGATGGAAAAATGAGAGTTATACTGTTAGGAGAATTAAAAATGTTGAGCCATTGGAATTTAGAGACTGAAATCTAAAGGAATTGAGGACTGATGTCTATAAATATATCTAGGTTTCAATTTGGGGATTTTTATCCTAAGGTAAAGCAATCTTCTTCTTCTCTTCTCCCACGGTGATCTTCGATTTCTTTCCCTTTGGTGTGAGCTCTCGATCATTTCTTGTGGTTTCCCTTTCATTGTGCAAGGCTAGCTTGTTTATTGTGGGAGATGGAGTTGGTTGAGGCTTGAAGGTGGAGATCGTTGGTTTTGAAGGTTTTAGGGTTTCTAGAGATTTGTGGATTTTTGGCTTGATTCGGTAAGTTGATGGTTTAATGTTGTGATTATTGTGTTTAAAGCATGCATAGGGGTTAATTGTTAAAGATTTGAGTGTTTATGAGTTAGTACTGGATTTTTAGAGAGAGAAAAGAGGGAGAGCTCGTCGGAGAAGACGATCGGAAGGCCTTGACGTCATGGCGTGCTGCTACCGCGACGCCGGCGAGAAAATTGTGTTCTCGCCACACGCACGCTAAGGCCTCGCCGCGGCGAGCCTCCATTTACGCTGTGGCGTGGCTTATTGAAGCACGCCGCGACGAGCCTCAATCGTCCGCGCCATGGCGAAGCTATGCTTATGCTGCGGCGGCGCCTGTCGTCGCCATGACGAACGTCCTCACGTCGCGGTGAGGCTGTTTCTACTGAATGAGTATAGTTTGGTTTTAGGGGCATAACTTTTGATGTAGACCTCCGATTGAGGTGATGTTTAATTCGTTGTGATCTAGAGAAAGAGGTCTACAAATGAGGAAAAGAATAAAGGTTTGAAATTAAATTATGAGAATCCCGATTTGTGAAAGAAAACTAAGACATATGATTGTATTGCATCCTAAGAATTGTTTTGAGTAATTGGGGTATAATGTGAGACTTTGAAAGTAAATTCATTGCTACTGGGAATTTTAGGAACTGAGCATAAAGATTGAATTTGATCTAGAGATTAGTGATATTGCTTTTGAGGTCATACCCTAGCGAGTATGACATGATAATTGCCTGGATATTAGAATTGAAATTGGGGAGTTTTGTATCATGTTATTGAATTGGAAATGAGCTGATATTGATCAAGTGAGTGAAAGTTCGATACTGAGTAAAAGAAAATGGAAAGTGGGAAAAGGTACCGGGAAAATCATGAATAGGCATAGTACATCTTTTATTCAAGGCATGTGCATCATTAATTATTTCGACTGTGCATTTTGTAATGAATGAAATGAATTGATTGTTTTAGAGCCGATGGATCGATAATCCACGGACAGTGTTGAAGCTTCCAGGCAACGGCTAGAAAATTCAGGTGAGAAACCTAGTTGGTTCCTCAGCCTTTATGTGCTTGTTTTGATTGATTTCGGACCACGGGTGTCCGAAGTATTTGAATGTGATACTGAAGTGCAAAATGTGTGTACTACATGTGAATGCTGCTGTGAAATGACTGGGAATATGTTTTGATACATGTGTATTGTCTATAGAGATATGAATGAACGTGTGAAATCCATAATAGGTTAATAAATAATGGTTGTGACTGGAGCATATTCTGATCGGAGCTATAAGCTCATCAATTGTAAAAAGAGAATAGTGCATACCCAGAGGGCTCTCCTATCCCTAATGTGAGCGAGCAGTAGTGCATACCCAGGGGGCTCTCCTACTTGCTTAAAATGTGATTACTGTTACTGAACTGAGCTTTGAGCTCGATGGGAGTCAGTGTATACCCAGAGGGCTCTCCTACTCCCTAAGTGTATGTGAAGTCTGTTTTGTTAAGCGCCCAGTCACAATTCAAAGTAAAACAATGGAAATTATGGGAAGAGATTTGTGTGCAGTGTCGATGTGTGTGTGAATAGTGTGAAAGGCGATACGCCTTATATGTGTACAAGTTAGCAATGCCTGAATTGATTTGGAATGCAATGATATGTGATAAGATGTGAATTATTGGTTTATGCATGCGTTGAGTGAACCATCGATGATGGTTTCTCACTGAGTTCGCAAACTCACCCAACATTGCAACTATTTTTCAGGAATTGAAGAGTACCTCGTTAGTAAAACGGGAGTATGTTTGCAGGATTCAAGTGACGGTCAGCAGTCGGGATCAGTTCGTGTCTGCATTGCATGTCTTTATTTTGTAATAAAGTGTTTATTTGTATTTGTGAAATGGACCTCAAGAACTTTTGGAATTGTGTGTATTCAAATTGGATGTGATTGAATGAGTACCCAATTTGGGCATGGAATTCCGCATATATGTTTTAAATGAATAATGTATCGATTTCTGATTGAGTGGTTAGCACGCCACCCTCGCGGGGCACAGACTCGGATATCACTGTGGATGTCGGGTTCGGGTCTTGCTGGTGTGGGGTGTTACAAGTGACTTGTATAGCATCAAAGTATTAAGAGTGTGTCTATTATTGTTAATCATAAATCAAACGCATTAAAGCATAAGAATGAAGAATTTAAAAAGGAGGTCAATGCCCTTAAGGATTTATTTTCCAAAATTTACAAAATAAAGTTAGAAACTTAAAAGCTTGTTCGGAGCTCAAAAGAGTTCAAATAACATATAAGGGATTAGATATAACTATACAAGTTTATTCATTACGAAAGCTACATTTGTCAAGAAAAAGCATTTTCATAGTGAAAAACTATTGCCTAAGATATGAAATGACTGTGAAACGTCTATATCTAAGCATAAATATAAGTCATATGCACATGGTATATCCACTAGGGCTTAGTCTAAGAGCAAACGTGATGCTTTCATGTATTGCTCTCAATTTATCCTTAGAACTTAATATTCTCAAGGAAAGAATAGGCATAATTTATACCAAAAATACATAATAGCATACAATTACTTTTTAGGCCTCGGCATTACTTTAGAAGTATCAAACCTCTACTTATAATATATGTCATACTATGCATAATGTCATGAAACATGTTTACAGTCCTTATAAGCATCAATACAACCAAAGAAATATGCTTAATAAATATAATTATGCTAGGTCTTTTTACTACCCAAAAAGAGCATTCAACTCCTTTAATACCTAAAAAAGGGGTCATCATCATTCATATACACATAAAAAAGTAAAGAATATATTTATGCACCAAACTCATAAGGTTCATTAACGTAGCATAAGGTATATTTTCAAATTTTCTTTTATAAAACAAAGCATAATAAGTGAACCTTCAAATAAGTGAGTTGAAAAGAACAAAGAGACTAACAATCAAGGATCCAAGCTTATTTAGGTACCAAAAATATATTGTTTGTTTTGTTTTATCTCGAAGAAAAAGAGGAACAAATTGTATGTGGATAGTAAATAATTAAGGCTCATAAATGGTGATGTATCCTAATCTTCAACTTTTAAAGCAAAAAATAGAGGATTTTTCATATTTAGAGATAATGTTAAGGGTAATATAATTGGAATTGGAAAAGTTAGTAAGGAAGATCACACAATTATTGATAATGTGATTTTAGTTGATGGATTAAAGTATAACTGGTTAAGTATGAGCCAACTATATGATAAGGACTATAAAGTATATGTAGAGGAAAATCATATATCATATCTATAGTTTAAAATAACATTGCATTTTTGGTAAATAGATAAGAGAATTTATATACAATTGATCTTGATGATTTCTTTAATCAAAATGTGAAGTACTAAATATCTATTATTGAACATGCATATATTTGTCATAGAAGTCTTAGACATATAAGTATGAACCTTATCTCCAATATCAATTCTAAACAACTTATCAATAAACTTATAAGGGAAAAATTTAAGAAAGATAAGATTTTTGAAGCTTGCCAAATTGGAAACAATCCAAGACCTCAATTAAGAGCAAGAATTTAATAACTTCTACTAGACTTTTACAATTACTTCATATGGTTTTATTTGGACTAACTATAATTTCTAGTCTAGGTGATAAATTCTATGCCTCTATTATAGTTTAAGATTTTAGTAAATTTACATATATTTATCCTTAGCAAGCAAAGGTGAATACTTTAAAGAATTTACCATATTTATAAAGAGAGTTTAAAATGAAAAGAAACTCTCTATTGTATGAATTAGGAGTGATCATGATAAGGAGTTCAAAAATGAAAGACACGAAGCCTTTTGTGAAAATAATGGTATTTTTCATTTTTTTTAATCCAAAAACCCCTAAAAATAAAGTTGTTGGAGGAAAAATAGGACGTTGCAAGAAATGACATAGATTATGATAAATTAATATGATCTTGATTATGATAAAATTAATATGATCTTCCTAAGTACTTTTGGGAAGAAGCTATAGTATGACTTTTCACATTCCTAATAGAGTCTATATAAAGCCAACTTTATACATGATACCTTATGCATTTTGGCATAGTAAGAAGCCAAAGATTAGTAACTTTAAAGTTTTTAGTTATAAGTGCTACATTTTGAATACTAAAGATAATTTAGGGAAGTTAGACTCTAAAGTGGATGAAGGAAATTTTCTTATTTATTCCTTAACTAACAATATGTATAGAGTGTTTATACATTTACTAGTCATGATATATTATCTTTCCTAAGAAGATCTGTAGGGAAGAGTGAGATTGGTAACTAAAGGAAGAGGTGATTGAAGGGAATTGAAGATTTTTATTGTTAAGATTGTTACTTCTTTTTGGGAAAGTAGTAGTTGAGAATTCATGTAAGCTTCTATTTTGGGGAAGTCGATAGAGGCCTCTACTGGAAGCTCCTTTGTGAGTTCTTTCCCTCCTTAAGCAGGGAGCTAGTTTGTTTCCAACTCCTCAAGAAGGCTTACGAGCTTTTCACAAATACAATGATAAATAGCACACATCTTTCATTTACTAACATATGGGTTCATTTCAAGCCTTAAGACTAATGAATAGACTACTTTCTTAATATTTTAAATCTGCATTTTCTAAAAAAGAGTAGATTTTGCATCACTAATTAGTCGAGTATACGCAGACATAGCTTTTGGTCTGTCAAGGCCCACATCTTGATGGGTTTTTCCTCACTCAATATTATTAATCACATCTTCAATCAAACGACCCAAGGAACGGTGAGAAGATACCGCCTCCATCAAAGCTTGCCTGCTCTTTTCCACTTATATCTTTCACCTTCCTCCTCACTTCACCATCCCAATCCATCACACACCTTATTCCTCTCTCTATAACGTCGGCACTCACGATCATGTCCTTTGAAGATGAAGTCATCACGAACTGGTCGCTTCTGTAGTCAACTTTAATCTCCACTCCTAAGCCCAACTCTTGGACCAATAGGAAAGCATTCAACTGTTGTTTTGCATAGAGAGGTAGTGTTGCGATTGACACACCGAACCACAAGCTCTCTAACGTTGAGTTCCAACCACAGTGCGACACGAACCCTCCGATTGCTTTGTGGGCCAGAATGACTATTTGTGGGGCCCATCCTATCACTTTTCCAATCCCTGCCATGCGATCAAGGAGCTTTCCTAAAAGTCAAAGGCAAAACAAGAGCTTTCTATTTGAAAAAAAAAAGATTTAGTAAAGATTCTAATAAGTGTTTTATACAATAGCCGTAGGTAAAGGTTGTTTGTTGTACAATTATAAATCAATTTGTCTTTCTTTTGCTCCATATTCTTTAAACTATTGCTTAATTGTGCTATTGATTTATATTGATAATTTTATCATATACTAATTCTTTTCAAATTGCATCCATTAGTTAAAACATACAAAATTAATTTTATCAATACCTAATTTACCCCTTTCTTAGGTGTTATTAAAGACCAACAAATAGTGTTAAAGTAGGTTTATTTCATTGTAATTTTTAAAAAATTTTAAAATGATCATCATAGAATATCTAGGCATATCTTCATCTAGCTAAGAGGCCTAAAATATTAATAAAGGTTCCTTGTTTTAAAAATGGAAATGACCATCTTTATTAGAAAGCAAGGATAAAAATTTCCTTAATAGGCCTTGACTTGAGAAAAACTATCTCAAGTGGTCCATTCATTCCTACTAACTTCATAAATGATAGAAAATGTCTAAAACTAAAAAAGAACGTGACTTTTAAGATAATAGACTAATTTTCTTAAATAGTAAGATTATTCATATCTTATTTTGTATATTAGGAAGAAACAAATTCAATAGAGTCTCCATATATGAAAGGACTCATAAAATTTGTCATATTTTAAAAGTTTTATATGAGAGAACAAATTAAGTAAAGGGACAACAAAGTAAGCTATGTTAATACATCAATATGAACTCTTTCAAATGTAAGTATGATAAGAGCATATATAACATGTAAACTAGATTTATTGATAGTATCAATGCTCTTAAAAGCCTAGGTAAGAAACATAATAACGCCGAAATATGGAAAAATTGCTTATGTCTCTTCCAAAGTATTGGGAAGTCAAGGTAATGGCAATCCAAGAAGCAAAAGGCCTAAATGTGCTACCATTGGAGGAACTTATTGCATCACTACTCACCTATAAAATGAGGCCTAAAGAGACCCAATAAGAAGAGATATGGCTCTAAAAAGGAAGAACTTAGCTTTTAACCCTTCTAAGGAGGATTTAAGCAAAGAAGAATATACATCAAATAATGAAAAGTGATAAAGAAGATATTTCCCTATCACTAAAAAATTCAAGAAGTTTTTATGAGAAAGACATTCTCAAAAAGAAAGGAATTTAAAGGTGGTATGATAGATTCAAATTGAAAATTAAACAACATTATCTGTTTTGAATGTATGACCTAAAACATATGAACTCCCAATAGCTTCTCTTTAAGGAAAATGACAAATATGAGAGAAACGATAAAAAGGAGAAGAGGGATAAAAGAAGAAAAATCTCTACTTGGGATGAAACAGGTAATTTCTAAAGTGAACATCTGGAAGAAGAAGAAGCTCACATATGCTTCATGGCTAAAGATGATGAGAGATAGTCTCCAACCTAAATCTTATAAAAATGAAAGTGATATTGAATTGTCGTATAATGAACTAGTTAAAAGCTTTGAAATATGAGTATGAAAAGAAAGAAGCTATTTGCCAAACTTGAAGAGGCTCAAAAGCTTCAAGTTGTATGCATGAGTGAAAATAGAAAAAAGAAAAGAAAAGTGACTTGTATAACATAAAAGTATTAAGAGTGTGTCTATTATTGTTAATCATAAATCAAACGCATTAAAGCATAAGAATGAAGAATTTAAAAAGGAGGTCAATGCCCTTAAGGATTTATTTTCCAAAATTTACAAAATAAAGTTAGAAACTTAAAAGCTTGTTAGGAGCTCAAAAGAGTTCAAATAACATATAAGGGATTAGATATAACTATACAAGTGTATTCATTACGAAAGCTACATTTTTCAAGGAAAAGCATTTTCATAGTGAAAAACTATTGCCTAAGATATGGAATGACTATGAAACGTCTATATCTAAGCATAAATATAAGTCATATGCACATGGTATATCCACTAGGGCTTAGTCTAAGAGCAAACGTGATGCTTTCATGTATTGCTCTCAATTTATCCCTAGAACTTAATATTCTCAAGGAAAGAATAGGCATAATTTATACCAAAAATACATAATAGCATAGAATTATTTTTTAGGCCTCGGCATTACTTTAGAAGTATCAAACCTCTACTTATAATATATGTCGTACTATGCATAATGTCATGAAACATGTTTACAGTCATTATAAGCATCAATACAACCAAAGAAATATGCCTAATAAATATAATTATGCTAGGTCTTTTTACTACCCAAAAAGAGCATTCAACTCCTTTAATACCTAAAAGAGGGGTCATCATCATTCATATACACATAAAAAAGTAAAGAATATATTTATGCACCAAACTCATAAGGTTCATTATCGTAGCATAAACTCATATAATTCATTTAATATTATATGTCACTTTTGTGGTAAATAGAGGTATATTTTCAAATTTTCTTTTACAAAACAAAGCATAATAAGTGAACCTTTAAAGAAGTGAGTTCAAAAGAACAAAGAGACTAACAATCAAGGATCCAAGCTTATTTAGGTACCAAAAAATATTGTTTGTTTTGTTTTATCTCGAAGAAAAAGAGGAACAAATTGTATGTGGATAGTAAATAATTAATGCTCATAAATGGTGATATATCCTAATCTTCAAATTTTAAAGCAAAAAATAGAGGATTTTTCATATTTAGAGATAATGTTAAGGGTAATATAATTGGAATTGGAAAAGTCAGTAAGGAAGATCACACAATTATTGATAATGTGATTTTAGTTGATGGATTAAAGTATAACTGGTTAACTTGGGATGATCTAGATTCATCTGAATCAGATACAAGCTCCGAGACATCAGAACACGCGAATATTTGCCTAGTAGCCGAAGAGGAAAGTGATGAGGAGGTAACTTCTAAATACGATGACCTACGTAATGCATATTCGGAATTACTAGAGGACTCTCATGCTATTCTGAAATAATAAAAATTGTTAAAGAAAAAGTATGTAGAAAACCTCAAACATACACAAGATTTAGAGAGAGAAAATACATGCTTGAAATAGCAAGTAGAGGAGAATAAGAAAAAGAAAGTTGTAGATAGATCTGAAGAGATCAATCAGCTGAAGCTTAGGATTAAGAGTCTTTCAGCTGATTTAGCTACGTTCACTGAGAGTACAAGGAAAATAAATCAGAAGTTAGGAAAATGTAGACATTTGAGTGATAAAACTGGATTAGGGTTTACAAGAATAAATCTCATCAAGGAAGAAAGCCTTTCTTCCAGAAAAAGAAGTATCACCAAATATGGGTTCATCAACAATCTTATAAAATGCATCAAATGAATCATTCTGTTCATATTACTAACCCAAGAGGACCCAAGAAAATATGGGAACCAAAAAATAAAATAGTTTCTCCTGCATATATCCTTACTTGGAAGATGCGACAAGCACCATTGGTATTTGGACAGTGGATGCTCGCAACATATGACGGAAAGAAGGTCTATGTTCATAGATCTTCAGTGTAAGAAAGGAGGATCAGTAACTTTCGAAGACAACCAGCAAGGCAAGATAATTGGAATCAGTAAAATAAGTAAAGATTCCTTTACATGCATTGATAATGTGCTGCTTGTTGATGTTCTGAAACACAATTTGATTAGTTTCAGTCAATTGTGTGATTCTGGTTTTGAGGTTACGTTCAATCAAAATCTTTGTGAAATCAGAAACAAAGATGGGTCTCTTTACAAAATTGATTTAGAAGATTTCCAAAATCAAAAGGTTTCATGTTTTTTATCAACTGAATAAGAAATTCATTATAGGAACTAGATGGGTTTTTAAGAATAAGTTAGACGAATCAGGGAGAGTAAGTTAGAATAAAGCTAGATTAGTAGCACAAGGCTATAATCAGCAAGAAGGAATAGACTACAATGAGACATATGCTCCAGTAGCAAAACTTAAAGCGATTAGGATATTGCTGGCATATGTTGTTTGTCATGATATAAAGCTTTTTTATATGGATGTAAAAAGCGCATTTCTGAATGGTTTTATAGACGAAGAGGTGTATGTTAAGCAACCTCTTGTTTCCGAGGATGTTAAGTATCCAGATCATGTTTATAGACTTCATAAAGCTTTATACAGCTTGAAGCAAGCTTCGAGAGCTTGGTATGATCGTTTAAGTACCTTTCTCTTAGAGAGTGGTTTCAGTAGAGTTCAGGTAGATAAGACGCTCTTTAGAAAGAATTATGAGAATGAGTTTATTCTAGATCAAATTTATGTTGATGATATCATTTTTGGTGCTACGTCAAAGAATTTATGTTTTAGTTTTGAGAGTCTAATGAAAAATGAGTTTGAAATGAGTATGATGGGTGAGTTGAAGTTCTTTCTTGGGTTGCAAGTTAAGCAAACTGAAGGGAAGATCTTTATTCATCAACAAAAATATGTGAAAGAACTGTTGTCTAAATTTGATATGAATAATGTGAAGCCTATGGCAACTCCGATGCATCCTTCAAACCTTTTGTGGAAAGACGAAGTTGGTAAGAAGGTGGAACAAACCTTGTATAGAGGGATGATCGGTTCTTTGCTTTATCTTATAGCAAGCAGACCTGACATACTATTCAATGTATGTTTGTGTGCAAGGTTTCAGGCCGATCCTAGAGAGTCTCATTACATAGCTATTAAAAGAATTATGAGATATCTTGCAGGTACTACTGATCTTTGCTTAGTGTTTGAGAAAGGTAAAGATTTCAGGTTGATCGGATATTGTGATGCGGACTATGCTGGAGATAGAGTTGAAAGGAAGAGTACGAGTGAGGCTGCCACTTTCTTGGCTCAAACCTAGTTTCTTGGTCAAGCAAAAGACAAAGCTCAATCGCTCTATCAACTGCCGAAGCCAAGTATATGTCTGCCGCAAGCTGCTGTTCACAAACATTGTGGATTAAATACTAACTAGAAGATTATTCAGTTCAAGAACAGGAGATCCCAATTTTCTGTGACAACACCAGCGCCATCAACTTATCGAAGAACCCTATACAACATTCGAGAGTGAAGCATATCGAATTCAGACATCATTTTTTGAGAGACTACGTTTAGAGAAAGATTGTGAGTTTACAGTTTATTGAAACAGAGTTTCAATGGGCGGATATCTTCACTAAACCATTGAGTGAAGAACAGTTCAAGGAAATCAGACGGAACCTTAACATGGTGATGTTAAATGACCAACCGTCTGATATTTCACAGCCAAGTTAAAAGGTCGTCCAAGTTAACGGTGTCAGAAACAGTGAGTTACAGCTGGTAACTTCTCTCATAAGGAAATTTTGGAGGGAAAGTCTCATAGTCTTGAGAACCTCACCGATTCTAGAACACGCCTGATAAGACCTTTCGAGTAGTTTGAAATTAGAAACCCTTCAAATACTCTCAACCCATAAACTTTTCAGCCCTCTCAAACGTCTTAAATCAACCTTACCTTCGAAGAACAAATTCCCGAATTCAGTTTCAGAATCAATAGAGCAAGCAACGATCTACGGAAGGCATGTAGATTTTGAATCTCTAAGGAAAGATGATATGGATATCGAACCAGAGATTGTATAAGCCGGTTGGAGGAAGTTTTTCCAGGTGCGGGAGTATGTATATCAGAATGAAGTGTATAAGTTTTGGAAGAATGTGCAGATGGTAGAAAAAGCTATTGTTTCTACAGTAGACGGACTGTCTACAGTAGAAAAAGCTATTGTTTCGAGAAGGTGACCGTATGTCCATCTGTTAGAGAGAAGCTAACGAGCAAAGCCAGATGGATGACAAAGGTTAGTTTAAAGGAAGACGAAGTTAGTGTAAGTGATCTAGAAGGGGGGGTTGAATAGATCTTAAAATTCTTTGAAAAATATCTACAAGAAAATCAGAAGTTAAACACACAAAAATAATTTAGATAAACTTTAATTGAAATAGTATAGGGAAGAAGATCAAACACTCGTTTTTATAGAGGTTCGGTGCCAAGACCTACGTCCTTTACCTAAGCTCCCACTTAGGATTTTGCCAACCACTTTATTGCACACTTTGTAGTTGAGTATGAACTTTTTACAACTTCACTTGAATTCCGGCTCAAGCAACCTTTACACACGATTTGTATTACGGCACAAATCCTACCTCACGTGACCTTCCCTCTAGCCACTCAATTGTAACAAAACAATATAAAAATTGAAGAACAAATGCTCAAAGCAAATTGTAACAATATAGGAGCAATAGTGAGCAATATGAAGTAATATGAGAGTATTTGAGCTTGTGGAACTACTATCTACTCTTCTTCCATCATCCTCTATTTATAGTTGATGAAATATAGCTGTTGGAGCTCAACTAGCCGTTGCTTGATTGGATATAGCCGTTCCTTGATCATCTCCATTCCATTTTTATCAAATTGGACCGTTGGAGCTGAATCTGTGCTTCAATAAGTCGACTTGTCGAATACATAAGTCGACTTGTTTCAACCATTTACGTAAAACTGGTAGCTCCGCTCTCTAATAAGTCGACTTGTTTGCCTCGATAAGTCGACTTGTTCCCAATAAGTCGACTTGTGTGAATTCATCTTCATATGTAAGTCAACTTGTATTGTGTAAGTCGACTTGTTTAGCCTTCAACGGTAACATTCGGTCAAATCCTCTAGAATCTTCATGTGTAATGCCATTTACACTTAGAATGAACCTCCTTTCTTGATTCTTCAATAATTTAAACATTTGTTCATCTTGTTTTGCATGATTCTTTCCTTGAGTAATACCTGAAATAATTTCTTAACTAATTCTAGATATTTTATTATTATCAAAACATAAAGGGATTTAATTTGTCAACCACCATTGGTCCAACAATCTCCCCCTTTTTGATAATGACAAAATATCAAGAAATTGACAAGAAATTAGAAAGAGATAAAATTTGATCAAGGTTTCCCTTGTCTTGATGGTTAGGTTATCTCCCCCTTAATCAATGAATAAAATTGAAATCAATAAAATTGCAAATCAATGAAGAAATTTTCACTCCCCCTAAATTAAATATCAATTTCAATCTTACTCCCCCTTTTTGTCATGATCAAAAATTCAAAATTAGATTTAGCAAAAATGAAGAATAATGAAGTCGAAATCCAAACCTAACATCAAATTCAAACGATGGGAATAGTCAATACAAAAGAAATGTCAAAACAACATAAACACATAAAAAACAAATAAAGCAACAGAAATCAAAATGTTGGTCACGGCTTAATGCAACACACATCATGAAGAATCATCATGTCTACACCCAAGCTTATCAAATAACTTCTTGATGCTCTTTTCTAATCTAGTAAGAATGCTGCGTTGCTCGTCAATTTTTCGTCCCAGCCGTATGAGTGAGTCTTGGTGACCATCCTGACGCTCATTAATCTCATCTAATTGATCTCGAAGTTCTCAGATATCACCAGAGACCTCACCGCTTTGGACATTACTTGGTCGTGAGTCGCTTTCGGACGCCTCTGTTGTCCTAGATCATTTCCTAGAAGATACCTGCTCACCCACCAATGTCAACCCAAGCTTCTCAACATGATAGGAGTATGCCCAACCTTTTTCAACTGTCCGAACCAACTTCATACTCCTTAGGTTGTACGGCGTGAATCGCCAACTCTGAGGATAAGGAAAACTTATATAAGTGTCCAGATTGCATCTCCTAATCTGAGAGATATGAGAAATTTAGAGCAGCAAATGGCATTCCTGTATGCCGGACAAGTTTCCCCTTCAGTTGTCCACGTAATAAGCTTGCTTTTCTCCTCATCATCTGAATAATCAAACTCGAAAAATTTATTTTCCGACCCTCCTCCATATGCCACAAAATCTCCCTATCCAAGGCAGTGATCTGATTATTGCTGGCCTTCTTAGGAAACACAACCCTGTTAATAGCATAATGCAATAAACGATAATTCAAAGGAAGATCCATAGCCTCAAATGGAGGGGAATGGTCGGAACATAACCGAACCAACAAGTCAGCACCCTTTTCCTCAGTATAGCCGAAATTTTCTTCGGCTTCCTCGTCAGTTTCACCATCAACATTTCTCATAATCTCAAAATCAGAAAAAGAGGCTCTAGGCCTAACTCCTCCTCTAGGAAAGTTAAACATAGTGCACAGATCTGATTCACTAAGATAGAAAGCTTTCCGTTAATTTTCAAGACAAGAGAACTCCCTCTTCAACATTGCTCCTAATCACAAATAGATTCGCAAAAATTCTTTTACCGCCTCTTCATAGATAACATCATGGAAACCCAAAAATCCTTTAACCCAAGGTTCACAATTTCAAAAATACCCGAGAACTCATCGCTATCTAACTCAGTCAATCAATCTCATAGAGGGAATTAAAACTTCATTTTTCAGTACCTTGTAATACACATTTTGAGCATCCCTCGAGACGAATCTAGGTTCAAGAACGTCATCCTCCATTGTCGCATCTCCTCTTGAAGAGGATCCACGAACCTGTGGCCTTGGAGAAACGTAAGGATCTTGAGATGGAGCGGTTGCTTTCCCTTTTTGAGAGGCTTTTCTTGGAGCCATGGAAGATATTTAGAGAGAAAGAGAAAAAATTCAGATGTGAGGTTAGGGTTTTAAAAGAGGGTTTTCGAAAAGAGAGAAGGATTAGAGGAGGTAATGAGTGGGTAGTGAATGGGTGAAGGTCGAAAATGGATGGGTAAGTGAGATTTGAGTAGTTTGTAGAGGATAAGTCGAGTTTTGAGAGAAAGGTTTAGGGTTTAGTGAGAGAAATTTTGCGGAGAAGAAGAAGGAGAAGGGTTTTTAAAAAAAGCTCCGTCCAGGAATAAGTCGACTTGTTTCCTTAATAAGTCGACTTATCGACATTAATAAGTCGACTTGTCGATACAAATAAGTCGACTTATCATCCAATTTTCTGGTTTCCAAAACACTAAATTCCTCACAACTCGACTTGTTGATGGTCCAGTCAAAAATTATGTCCATAACTCCCGAATAATTCACTTAATTTAGCCCAAGTGAGCAACATGATGAATGTATCTTCGGATGTGATTGCATAAACGCCTCAAATCTTGACCATTTGATATATGAATAAATTCAACCAAAAGCATTTAAATCACACATGCCTAATCTCAATTTAATATTCACAAACACATCTTCTTTAAGAGGCTTAGTAAAATGTCATTAATTGATCACTAGTAGAAACATGCTTCAAACAAATGTCACCTTTCAAACAATGATCACGAATAAAATGATGCCTAATCTCAATGTGCTTTGTCCTACTATGCGAATTGGATTTTACTCAAACAAATAACCCGGTATTGTCACAATACATAGGAATATTTTTTACCACAACACCATAATCAAGCAATTGATGTTTAATCCAAAAAACTTGGGCACAAGCACTCCCAGCTGCTACATATTCGGATTCAGCAGTGGAAATGTTAGATCCCGTTACCGAAACCCAACTACATACGCAGAACGGAAAACGAAGCAAACGGAAACGAAGGGAAACGAAAATTTTGGATCGAAATTTCAAATCGAAAACAAAATGCGGACGCCAATCGAATAAACCTACCGAATTGGATAACAAATTACGAATAATAAAATCGAGGGCGAGACGAAATCAAGTAGAACAGATCCGACATCCGAGCACAATAATCAAAGAAAACGATCGAATGAACATAATCGCGTTGGAATTCCTTAGACTCAAACTATTCGAAATCCGGTATGAATTTTTTTTTCTTATTCTCATTTCTTACATCAATCACATCCATATAATTTCCCATAGGAAATTCAATCTTAAACCCAAAACTTAGCAATCATACCAAATCTTATACAAATCCATACAAATCTCAAATTACACTTTATTCTCATTTTATCGAAATTTCGGCAGCATAACGGCTGCCTTAATCCTAACCCAAACCTGCAAGGGTAAAGAAATACACTTCTAAAAGCCAAACAGATCTCAGAATCATCGGACTCTCCCGTCCGGAACCCAAACACCAGCAAAACGCAAACCTAAATCTAATACTTCCATAATTCTCAATTCAATACCAAACTCATAATTCAATCAAATTCCCAAATCAATCATACATATATATACCCCAATTATCCATAATTTCACATACAAATTTCACAATCATCCACAATTCTCAACTTTATACACAAATACATTTTTCCCAACTTATCTAAAGCCATAAACATACTCATACTCAAGAATCCAAATTACTCAAAAGCTAACGTATTCAAATGTTGAAACTGACGTCTTCACATTCTTTCATCCGATCTCCGTCAAAACTCAAGATGGGGATGAAAGGGGTGTGAGCTTCGGAAGCTCGTGGATAACACATTTATAAAGTGACAAATAAGCGAAATCATTTTCATAATCTTTAGCCAAAAGGGCTAAATTTTCAAACTTTACAATTTTTCAAACAATTTCCTCAAACCTTTTTTATATATTTTCAAACTTTTCATAGTCATCTTACTTTTATTTTTTCTTTTTTTCAAAATTCTAATTTTCATAAATATGAATGCAACATATGAAGCAAAATTGAAAACACATAACATATCAGAATGGTCTGGCTAGGTCCAAGCAGAGCGTCTTGCAGTCCATGAGAAATGTCCTGCAGCAATCGTGAATGAAACGCATTACACTTTCCGCCTAGCGGCTTATGTAGCCGTGAAGGAGTCCGAATCGAGCTCCGTGCCACTAGCGGGCAGCCGGGAGAAGGCTATACGAATAGAGACAGCGCTGACTCACCAAAGGACCTACCAAACCCACATAACACATATCGAAAACGAAAATTCAAATTGCCCGAAGGCACTTTCCAAAATTTTACTTTTCTAACATTATTTCATCAACTTAAAACAATCTCACAAATTCACACATATCATATAATTCAATTAATTCAATCAATCAATAATTGCAACAATATGCATAATTATCAATGCGTACCTGAACAAATACAGCTTTAAATTTCTAACGATTTAGCAAATCATTTAAAACAATGAATTTAAGCTTGTAATAATTTTTCAGAAATCACTTAGGAATCATAATTTCAAACCTTAAATCAATTCTTATTTTCAAACATTTCCAAAAACAATAAGTGATCAAAATTCCAAACTTTTGCTTTCTTTTAATTTTTTCAAAATTCGTATTAAGCTTACAAATCAAAATATAAATATGCTACCCACCTCGAAATGACGCTAGGAACTTGTTCCAAGCTTCAATTTGATCCTTGCTTCTTTCCTTCTTTCAATTAAAATTGACCTAAGCCATAAAATCCAAATTTCACATCATAAATTGTGAAATTCCCAAAATTAACTATCGGAAATTCATAAACATCATACTTCCAAGCTTTCCAAAATCAGAATTTCTAAAATCCTCAATTTCAAAAATTCGACCTAAACCAATACACTCAAATTCAATCTCATAAATAACTTAATTTTCAAAACTAACTTCACAATTCATCAATTCACATTAATTCCAAAATATCTACACCACCAATTTCAAAAATCCCCAATTTCCAAAATTGGCCTAATCCAATTTTCACAAATTCTATATCATAATTCACAATTTTCTCAAAACTAATTTCATATTCCACAAACCCATATTATTATCTTTAATTCTACACCAAAAATTCACCAAATCCTCAACCATAAAATTTAGCCTAAACTTTAAACAAATTTCCATCCAAAATTAAACATAACCTAAAGCATTAATATCAAAACCAACTTCATATATCACATACCCAAGTCCTTTTCCACAGTTCTAAACCAAAAATTTATCAAAAACTCAAAGTTCAAAATTTTCTCTTACCTCTTTTCTTCTCCAATTTTCGAATTTCTTGGCTCATGAAGAAGCTCTCTTCATTTTCCATTCTTTTCCTTCTTGCAAAAATCCCAAAAGCTTGAAGAATCAAGTAGAAAAAAATCAAAATAAAGTTTTCTCTCTCACCAACGACTCCTTAAATTTCTTCTTCTTCTTCTTCTTCTTTAAAGAAACGACTTCCACTCTTCCCATTCACTTATTAAATTTCTTTCTGGAGCCTTCCACACACGAAAACTCATCACATAATGTGCCATGTCATTAAAATTGATGAAAAGACTAAAATGCCCTTGTCATGTTACTTTAAGTCATGTTCACTTGCGGGTCTGATTCGCACTATCAATTTGAAAGAATTTGTCAAAACTTCCTTCTCAAAAATGTTCCTCTCAATCATACGAATCCAACGCCACTGACCGCGCTCAATTCCGATCACTACATCAAAAGTTATGCGCAAAACAGTTCGGGAATATCCACATTCTAACATATTTTCCATGTACGATTATTTCCGTCCAAAAATTCACATTCTTAATCCCAAAATTGAAACTTGATGTCTTCATAACAATTGTAGCCTTATGTCTCTAGTTTAATTCAAAATAAGAATTGTCTCATTTCAATTCCCAGATCAAAAGTTATGCTCAATATACTCTTAGATGTTCCTAATCCAAAAATCACACCCTAATTCGAACTTAAATTCAGAAATTAAAAGTCTTAGGGGCAACATTGACATTTCATGTCTTCATATGATTTGTATCCCCTTGTCTTATCTTTATTTCGCCTCAAGAATCACTACAATCGGATCTCTACAGATCCCGAATTTCACAAAACACTGAACTATGCTCGGAAAATTTCCCGACTCACTTTGATTAACTTAATCACCATCAATTAAATCTCAAAAATTCACAAATTTCCTATGAGAATGTAGGGAATTGTCTTACGAATCCAACGCCGCAAGAATCAACTCAATCGGATGTCGGACGGAAAAGATATAAACAAAATAGTAAACAAAGATCGAATTTGTGAAATGAAACTAACAAAGGAATCAAAACGGCGCCGTATTGGAGAAACAAAAACGGCGTCGTTCCAAGCAAAAACGCCCGCGTTTAGGCGAGGCGAAGATGCGGTCGCCCTGGCGACCACGTCGCCCTAGCGACGCGAGCCGAATGCTCGCCATCGCTATGGCGATGCGCGTCGCCGTAACGACAGCGGCTGGACGTTCGCCATCGCTATGGCGATACGCGTTGCCGTAGCGACGGCAGCTGGACGCTCGCCATCGCTATGGCGATACGCGTCGCCCTAGTGACGGGAATAAATCATTTTTCTCTCTTTTTTTTTTTAAATACAAAAATTCCAAAATTCATAACTCTTAATCCCGAACTCCAATTTTGACAAACTTAGTCTCTATAGAAAGCTTGAAGGAAGCTCTACATATTCCATGAAGGACATAAAAATCAATTCGACTCCTAAGAGAGTTCATTTTCCGATCAAAGATACTATCCTCTAATAATCCACAATATAAACTTGTCAAAATCATAACTTATTATTCCGAGATCAAAAAATTGCATACTTTATATCGAAATAAATATCAAAACAAACCCTTCAATTTTCATGAAGAACATCAAAGCTCAATTAACCTCTAACTAGGTTAATTTCTCAGTCAAAGATTCAGTCATACTTAAAGGTCAAAAGTCAACCCTATCACACATAAACTTTGACTGATCATAACTTTCACTCCCAATATCGAAAAATTGCAAACTTTATGTCTACAGAAAGCTCTTAACATAATTTACAAGTTTCCAGAAGACCATTTTATCCCATTTTGCCTAAATCAAAAGTCAACTCTCAAAGTCAAATATTCTCTCTCCAAAAAGTCAAACTTTCTAAATTCTTCAAATTTTCACACTTTTTCTTTTTAATTCTTGCTATTTAACTTCATTTCAATCAACTCATCCACTTTCCTCTTATAATCCATATAACTTCATTCAAATATTAAAGTCCTCAAAATTAAACAATTCATTTCTCATAAATTTTTCTTAAGTTCATCAAATTTCCTTAAATTTATTCTCATTCTCACCAATTCTTTATCACTTAAATTCATTGTAATATTTCTAATTTTCATCAAAAGTTCGGGGTCCAACATTTCTCCCCCTCTTAAAAGAATTTCGTCCTCGAAATTCATACTTATTTAAACTCCAAGTAACTCATTCTTGCATAAATTTCTTTCTAAATAAAAATCATCAAACACTTTCTCACTAATTTCTTTCCAAAACTCATAATCAATTACTTTTTCATCCAATTTACTCATAATACATATTCTCAATCTCTTAACAATTTTCACTTTTTTAAATCTTATAACACTCATATCATATCAAATCACTATATTCATAACTCATTGTTTCTACACTTATGGGCACAAATCAATGGTCCATTTCTTAAGAAACCCTAATATGGTTCAATCATCGTTTAATCTTTCTCATTATGTCATCATTTTTTTCATCTATATCAATTCATCACAATTTGTCAAGAAATTCTAATCTTAAGTTCCTCAACACATTCCGAAAATCAATCATATTCTTAACACCCAAATCGAACCAATCACTTGAATTCGTCAAATAGTCATGCACATCAATTTCAAATTCCTAAAGACAATCATACTTCTTTCATCAAAATCAAATGATCACTAAGCATATCTTCACCAATTTAACCTTATCCTCACACATTCTTATCAATCTTATATGCCCAGTTAAGATCCTAATACTGGGCTCTGATACCATCTATGTTGGGACCCAATCCAGGAACCGGATCCCAACCGAAAAACGAAGAGAACGAAGGAAACGGAATCGAATGGAAATAGAAATTTCGGATCGACATTTCGAATCAGAAACACAATGCGGAAGCCACTAGCAAAAACAAACTCGAATCCAGCGTGGCGGAAGCAAAACAAATCGAACAAAGTCGACATCAGAAACAAAGACAAGCATCGCGTTGGAATTCCTTAGACTCAAACTATTCGAAATCCGGTATGAATTTTTTTTTTCTTATTCTCATTTATCAAACTCATACAAAGAAATCTTATATCCTTTTTCCTTGGAAATTCTTTCTCATGTGAAATCTCAAAACTTAACCATATTCTTACACATTAGTATGAATATGATTTTTGGGATTAATACCAATGTGTAAGAATATGGTTAAGTTTTGAGATTTCACATGAGAAAGAATTTCCAAGGAAAAAGGATATAAGATTTCTTTGTATGAGTTTGATAAATGAGAATAAGAAAAAAAAAATTCATACCGGATTTCGAATAGTTTGAGTCTAAGGAATTCCAACACGATGCTTGTCTTTGTTTCTTTGTTTCGGATGTCGGCTTTGTTCGCATTTGTTTTGCTTCCGCTTATGTTGTGATTCGAGTTTGTTTTTGCTAGTGGCTTCCGCATTGTGTTTCTGATTCGAAATGTCGATCCGAAATTTCCGTTTCCATTCGATTCCGTTTCCTTCGTTCTCTTCGTTTTTCGGTTGGGATCCGGTTCCCGGATCGGGTCCCAACAGGAAATGGCTACACTAATTTGCTTTTTGCTAGCCCAAGAAATCAAAGATGATCCTAAGAAATGACACAAGCCACTAGTACTTTTTCTATCAATTCTACAGCCACCATGATCAAAGATCACTATAAGCATACAAATCAAATGAATCACAACTAGGATACCACAAACCATGATTAATAGTTCTACTCAAATATCTAAAGATTCTTTTGCAAGCGCTTAAATGTGAAACTTTAGGGCATGATTGAAATCTAGCACATAGACATGTGGCAAACATAATATCGGTCTAGAAGCGATTAAATACAAAAGAGAGCCTATCATACCTCTATAGAGTTTTTGATCAACGCCTTCTTCATGTTCATGTTTTTCCAAGACCAGTTTTGTTGCCATTGGAGTTCTTTGCTACTTTGCATCCATCCATTTTAAACTTCTTAAGAAGTTCCTTGGTGTACTTCGATTGATGGATGAAGATCCCATTTTTGTGTTGCTTGATTTGCAATCCAAGGAAGAACTTGAGTTCCCCCATCATGCTCATTTCAAACTCACCTTGCATTAAATCACTAAATTCTTTGCACAAAAATTCATTAGTAGCACCAAACACAATGTCATCAACATAAATTTGACAAATAAGCATATCATGATCAACATGTTTAATAAACAAAGTATTATCTATCTTACCACGAACATATCCATGTTGAGTTAGAAAAGTACTTAACCTCTCATACCATGCTCTAGGTGCTTGCTTTAGTCCATAAAGTGCCTTCTTGAGTTTGTAGACGTAATCCGGATGCTCATGATCTTCAAATCCCGGCGGTTGTTTGACGTAGACTTCCTCTTGAATATACCCATTTAGAAATGCGCTCTTGACGTCCATTTGATTTAATTTGATCCTTTTATGTGACACGAAAGCACATAGCAATCTAATTGCTTCCAAACGAGCCACAGGAGCATATGTTTCATTGTAATCAAGGCCTTCTTCTTGATAAAATCCTTGAACCACTAACCTTGATTTATTTTTGATTGCTTCACCATTATCATCATACTTAATTCGATTTACCCATTTAACTCCAATGATGGTCTTGTCTTTCGGTGGAGCTACCAAATCCCAAACATCATTTCGTTTGAACTGATTAAGCTCCTCTTGCATAGCTAAAAGCCGCCATCTTTAAGAGCTTCTTCTATATTTTGGGTTCTACCAACGAAATGAAAGCTGAATTACTCATATTCTCATAAATGTTTCTTCTAGTCCTTACTCCAACATTCAAATCACCAATCACTTGCTCCATAGGATGATTCTTTGCTTTTGCCCATGATTTAGTGTCGGGTACATGGTTTTCTTCATCCAGCTTCAATTCCTCAATCTTGGATTCAATTTCTTCAAATTTATTACCTGAACTACCTGCATCATCATCAAAACAAACCTTTCTCGGGGGTGAAATTATTTCATCAAATTTAACATATATACTTTCTTCAACACATTTAGTCCTATTATTATAAACTCTAAAAGCCTTACTAGTTTGAGAATAACCAATAAATACACCAACATCGGATTTAGAATCGAATTTTCCCAGATTACTCTTTCCATTATTATGAATAAAAACTTTACAACCAAATGGATGAAAATAAGAGATGTTGGGTTTCTTACCTTTCCAAAGTTTGTAGGGTGTCTTATTTTTGTCTCTTCGCAAGTGCACCCTATTGATGACGTAACATGTGGTATTGACCGCTTCTGCCCAAAATGATTTAGGGAGGTTGTATTCATTCAACATGGTTCTGCTCATTTCCTCAAGTGAGCGATTTTTCCTTTCTACAACACCGTATTGTTGCGGAGTCCTAGGTGTTGAGAAGTTATGCTCCATTCCGTATTTGTCACAGAGATTTTCAAAAGGTTCACATTCAAATTCTCCTCCATGATCGGTCCTAATAGCAACGATCAACAAAATTTTCTCATTTTGAACCAATCTACACCACTTGGTAAATTCATTAACGGCATCACTTTTATTTGCAAGAAATCTTACCCAAGCAAATCTAGAGAAATCATCTACAATCACAAGTACATATAATTTTCCACTAAGACTAGCATGCCTAGATGGTCCAATCAAATCCATATGCACAAGTTCAAGAATTCTAGATGTGCAAATTTCTTTCTTTGGTTTGAAAGATTCTCTAACATGTTTGCCTTTCAAGCAGGACTCACATAAGTGATCTTTAACAAATTTAATCTTAGGCAAACCTCTTACAATGTCATTCTTTAAGCTTAGAAATTAAAGGCAATGGTGCATGTCCTAATTTTCTATGCCACAAAAATGCATTTTCTTCTAATGTTACTAGACACTTTTCATTAAAAGAGCTATCGTCATGCAAGTCTACAATGTATGTATTTCCATGTCTCAAACCAATGAAAACAACATGTCCATTCTTTTTAATCATGCAATGTGATGATTCAAAACTAACATTGAAGTCCATATCACATAGTTGAGACACACTTAGCAAGTTATGTTTCAACCCATCAACAAGTACAACATTGTCAATGGTTGGTAAAGGTTCCTTACCCACTTTACCAATTCCAATGACCTTACCTTTGTTGTTGTCTCCGAAAGTGACATAACCTTGATTTTTTGGTTTGATTTCTGCAAAAAGGTTCTTGTCCCCACTCATGTGTCTCGAACATCCGCTGTCGATGTACCAAGTGCTTGACGGCCTTTCATCCCTTGCTTGTACCTACAATATCAACGTTCTTTCTTCTTATAGGTACCCAAGCCATTTTGGGTCCATATTGGTTAGCCATATAAACCACATTTGGTGGTGTTGTGCCTTTAATAACCTAAATTTTCTTAACCTTAATACACCTTCTAGTACTCTTGCAAGCAAGTTCTATATGTCCATCTCTCAAACATCTAGTACATTGAGCAACTTTTCCATCTTTGGTAAATTTGGAAATTAAATAACACTCTCTATTATACGGATCATATCCTAATCCATGTTTAGAAATAGTATATCTTTGTAAAGACAACAATTCTTCAAACTTAGCATTTCCACCAGCGAATTTACCAACCACATACGAAAATTCTTTTCGAAGCCTATCAAGTTCACAAATAAGATTTTCTTTTTCAATAAGACATGCAGAATGATCTTCTTTTGGACTATCTAAATCATCAATCGTTTCATGTAAAGCACTGTTTTCAGCAGTCAACTCTTGTATTTTCTTTCTTAATTTTTTGTTAATCTCAATGGCTTCTTCAAAATCAGCTTGTAAAGCATCAAAGGAATCTCTTAAATCTTGGTCATAGTGATTTACCTCATTTCCATCGTCGCTTGATGAACTCTTGGCCATAAGTGCCAGGTTGTTTTCATCATCGCTTTGGTATGCATCCTCCTCATCACTCCAAGTTGCCACCAAGCTAGTTTTCTTTTTACCTTTGTCGTATCTATCATTTTTCTGAAAGTTTGAAGTTGATGATGAGCTTTTGCATTCTCTTGCGAGATGTCCTCGCTTTCCACATCTCCAACATTCTTCGTTGCCTTTCTTTTCGTAATAGCCTTTTGTTTTTCTTTC
Organism: Erythroxylum novogranatense; assembly: GCA_029891385.1. Lineage (NCBI taxonomy): Eukaryota > Viridiplantae > Streptophyta > Magnoliopsida > Malpighiales > Erythroxylaceae > Erythroxylum > Erythroxylum novogranatense. Next base: position 75,572,024 of record CM057225.1, read on the forward strand.
CGTGCCAAACCTCTTTCTTTCTACCTGTTTTCCGCCATTTAATTATTTTCTTCGATTTTTGAGAAGTCCCTTGAACTTCCTTAAATTTCTGGCGTACATCGCGATTTCTTCGTCTTCCTCACTTTCATCTAATTCCTCATCACTTTCATCAACAAGAGAGGTGTTAGCTTTAAAAGCGATAGATTTTTTAGGCTTACCTCTACCTCCTCTGGATTTGAGAATAATCTCATAGTTGATGAGTGATCCCACCAAAGCGTTGAATTCCAGATGGTTGAGATCCTTCGACTCCATGATTGCGGTCACTTGAGAATCCCATTCCTTTGGCAGTGAACGAAGAATCTTCTTCACCTTCTCGCTATCCGTCATGTGCTTTCCCAGGTTGCCTAATCCATTTATAATTTCTGCAAAACGGTCAAGCATTGTAGAAATTGACTCACCTTCTTTCATGACGAACATCTCGTAGTCGTGGAGAAGCATGTTGATTTTCGCCTCCGTGCTTGATTTGTCCTTTCATGAGTTACTCAAGTCTCTCCACATTTCCTTGGCGATGGTGCAGAATTTACCCGATTTCTTTCCTCAACCGTTAACGCACAATATATCGACTTCATGGCTTTGGCGTTGATGTACGCTTGCCTCCGTCGTTATCATCATACTCCACTCATTTTCGACTCACCATTTTCTTTCAGAGGGGCTTGGAGTCCGAAGATAATGATCTTCCAGTATTCGACTCCCTCACTTATAATATGGTACTTCATAGGATTTTTCCATGAAGAATAGTTAGAGCCATTAAACAATGGAGGTCGGTTATTAGTGTTACCTTCTTCCGCTAGGTTGTTGTGTGCCATCCCAGATACTTTTGCTCTGATACCAATTGTAAGTGATCTAGAAGGGGGGGTTGAATAGATCTTAAAATTCTTTGAAAAATATCTACAAGAAAATCAGAAGTTAAATACACAAAAATAATTTAGATAAACTTTAATTGAAATAGTATAGGGAAGAAGATCAAACACTCGTTTTTATAGAGGTTCGGTGCCAAGACCTACGTCCTCTACCTAAGCTCCCATTTAGAATTTTGCCAACCACTTTATTGCACACTTTGTAGTTGAGTGTGAACTTTTTACAACTTCACTTGAATTCCGGCTCAAGCAACCTTTACACACGATTTGTATTACGACACAAATCCTACCTCACGTGACCTTCCCTCTAGCCACTCAATTGTAACAAAACAATATAAAAATTGAAGAACAAATGCTCAAAGCAAATTGTAACAATATAAGAGCAATAGTGAGCAATATGAAGTAATATGAGAGTATTTGAGCTTGTGGAACTACTATCTACTCTTCTTCCATCATCCTCTATTTATAGTTGATGAAATATAGCTGTTGGAGCTCAACTAGTCGTTGCTTGATTGGATATAGCCGTTCCTTGATCATCTCCATTCCATTTTTATCAAATTGGACCGTTGGAGCTGAATTTGTGCTTCAATAAGTCGACTTGTCGAATACATAAGTCGACTTGTTTCAACCATTTACGTAAAACTGGTAGCTCCGCTCTCTAATAAGTCGACTTATTATATATAAGTTGACTTGTTTGCCTCAATAAGTCGACTTGTTCCCAATAAGTCGACTTGTGTGAATTCATCTTCATATGTAAGTCAACTTGTATTGTGTAAGTCGACTTGTTTAGCCTTCAACGGTAACATTCGGTCAAATCCTCTAGAATCTTCATGTGTAATGCCATTTACACTTAGAATGAACCTCCTTTCTTGATTCTTCAATAATTTAAACATTTGTTCATCTTGTTTTGCATGATTCTTTCCTTGAGTAATACCTGAAATAATTTCTTAACTAATTCTAGATATTTTATTATTATCAAAACATAAAGGGATTTAATTTGTCAACCACCATTGGTCCAACAGTTAGTAAATAGTTATATGGAGTTAATGACCTAACAGAGAGGAAGACCTCGAGTCTGGTGCCAAATGCCAGAGTTTTACATGCAATTCTGTTTAACTACGTCTTATCGAGAGCGGGTTCAAGGAATTTGGTGACTACTCTGGATGAACAATGCCTATTCTACCTGTTGAATCGTCAACCCATAGACTTACCATTTCTGATTTTTCAGTATATGATAGCTACCCATACGAAAAGTTGTTAACAAGAATTTTCAGGGAGTCAAGAGTCTGTCTTGACAGAGAAATCAGATGAATGATGCCTGTTAAGAGTGTTATCGACTCGGGTACTATAAGAAAAATGAGCCTGAAGAATCTGGACAAAGAAGAAGCAGATTCTGAGAATAAAGGTAGAACTGAGGGGGAGCGGATACAGAAGAGGTCTCCCACAAAGAGTTCTAAATCTCAAGTTAGTACAAGAATGCCCATTATTGAAAGAAGGAGATCATCTGAAGAAGTTTTGAAGGAAAAGATGATTTCTCAAAAAGAAAGTAGCCAAGTTCGGAGTATAGATGAAAGTGTCTTGAAGAGAAAAGGGGAGAAGCTTCTGAGTGATATTCCAAAGAAGGCGAAGAGATCACCCAGGATTCGAACCTTGAGACAGCAAGAAGAAAAGAGGTCCAGAGAACGAAGTCAGGTAGAAGTCTCTGTGACTTGCGCATCGAAGGCTACGAGATCTCTAGTCTCGATCTTAAGTGAAGAATCAACAAATCAGGCTAAGGAGACTGAGAGAAAAAGAAAATTGGAGTCTGAGAAGAAGAAACCCTAACCTCAGAAAACTCCAAGACTGACCGAGGCAGTGAAGAAGAAGAGTGCTTCAACTGCTAAGGAAGTTAGTCAGAAGAAGAATACTCCTCTTGCTGGTCCACAAGAGACAACAGCAGAACTAAGTCTGGTAAATGTTATTCCTACTGAGGTTAATCAACAAGAATCAACAAAACTTAGTTTAGTACAGGTTCAACAAGAAGAATCTGAAGAACTCAGTCTGGTTCCATACGACTATTCTGAATTTTTGAGGAAAGACGAATTGGAAATCAGATTGATTGAAGAAGTTCAACCTGTAAGGAGTACTTCAATTGCCATCATGGATACACCGAGAAGGTTAGTAAAGGCTTACTTACAACCTATTCCGATAAATAGTGAGACTTGGCATCTGTTGAAATGAAGCTGAAAGGAATTTTTATGAAGCCTTGAGATATGCTGCCACAAAACCATACCTTAAGAAGATGACCAGTCAACCATACACTATTTACCCGATTACAGAGCAAATGGTGATAAAGGTTGTACCAGACCTTCAACCAAGATATCCCTTGGATGTTAATAAGGGGAAGAAGAAGTTATACCCAGAAGGGGTAATTGATGATCTGTCTGCAAATCAGATTGAAGAACTAGTGCGAAGAATAGATGAAGCATGCACTTCAGAGAAGACGATTACAGGAGCCAATTGTAGTGCAATAACAAAAGATGAACACTGTCAGTGGAGGGAAAGCTTACTAAAGGGAAGTTCACTAAATCCCTTGTGAGGACAATAGTGCATATTAGGCCACTATCTAATACACTGTTAATTGAAGCAGAAGCTCTACCCTTGCGTGGAAGACAAGTGTTAATGCTACCAGCTCCTTATGACTTAGACCTTCCTGAGCCCAACTTATCGGTTCATCCACCTATTTTTGAGCTTTTTGAAGACTATGTTCCATCTTCAGACGCATACACTACTACAATTGCCTTTGAATAAGAACACCCGAAGAATGATGATCGACCAACCTCTTCCTTTGAATTGCAAGCAGAGGTAATGCACCTACGAAGAGAAGTCAAGGAATTGAAGGAGATGGTGAAAGAATTGTTGAAACATCCTCAGTCGTAATCATTTTTGATCAATAACAAATAGGGGGAGAAAAAGTAGAAATCAAAGGGGGTGAACGAAGGAGATGAATTTTTGAAAAAGGAAAAGATAGGGGGAGGAAGAATAAGCAGAAAATGAAGAAGTCAGACGAAGACAATATGAAGATATGTTTTCTTTTTACAATTTTTCATCTTAAATTGTATGATTATTTATTATCATCAAAAAGGGGGAGATTGTTAAGTCAAAATGACTTTACATAAATAATTTTGATGAAGTAAAATAATAGAAGATGAAAAACATACGGAAGAGAGAAAAGCAGACGGAAGATTGAAAAGCAGACAATAGAAGAAAAGCAGACGGAAGAGAGAAAAATAGACGAAAGATTGAAAAATCGACGATATAAGAAAAACAGACGGAAGAGAGAAAAGTAGACGTAGAATGAAAAACAGACGATAGAAGAAAAGCAGATGATAGTCAAAAAGTAGACGGAGATTGAAAAACAGACGGAAGATTAAAAAGCAGACGATAGTCGAAAAGCAGACGGAGATCAAAAAGCAGAAGGAAGCCAAAAGCAGACGGAAACAAATTACGTCTGAGAACTCAACTGAATAATCGTTTCTTTCAAGATTCAGGAAACAAGATTCAACAAGCAAGATTCAAGAAGCAGTTGTAGGCGAAGGCTATAAATATGAGTCGAAGTCGAAGAGTGCAAAGTTACGAGAGACATATACATTACGTGAACATACGCGCACGCAACAATTGTTTTCAAAGCTTACTTGAGAGTTTATTGTGCAAATAGCTAGAGCTATCTTACTGTAACAAAGCTCGAAACATCTTTTTATAAGAAAGTAGTACAGATAGCCTGTAGAGGCTAAGAGTAAAAAAATACTGATTGTAAAGAGACCTGAAGAGGCTCAGAAAGAAAGAATACTTGTAAAGCTGTTGAGAGATAGTGAAATCTCAGAAAGACTTCTGAGGATTGGACGTGGCCCACGGTTTGGGGTGAACCAGTATAAAAATTAATGTGTCAACTTCTCTCTACCTTATCTCTCTTATCGTTCAAAGTTTCGATTTTAGTTATTTTTCAAACAAGTTTTCAAAGAATATGATTAACTTTGATTTGCAGTAGTTCTTGTGAAAAGAACAAATTTTTCTTTTTACAAAACAATTTTAAAAGGTTTTTAAAAAAGAGGAAATACACAATTCAACCCCCCCTTCTTGTGCATTTAGACATCGTATAATAAACATTGTAATAACGTGTGATTTACTTCATTGTTTAAGTGATTTTTTAACAGGGGAGAAACTTTGATTGAAAAACTTCATTTCTTTTAAGTTCTTCATGAAAGTTTTAGATTATGTTTTGATCTTTCCATTGATGTAAAATTTGGAAATTTTGGACCATAGAATGTGAAGTTATGATTTTTAGAAGTTTTTGTTACTGTTTGGCATGATCATTAGTGGACAGAAACTTTGAAGTGATTTTTTTGACTCCCTTAGAGGCCAAATTGATTTTTCTGTCCTTTATGAAAGTTGTAGATTGCCTTTTAATCTTTTTATTGATATAAAGTATGACATTTTTGGACTTTGCAGTTGAAAGATAGAAATTTTAGAAGTTGTGATACTGTTTAGGGTGACATAAATGTCGATAGAAATTTTGATTGAGATTTTGACCCCTTTAGAGACGGAATTGGCTTTTAAGTCCTTCATAGAAATTGTAGAGAATTCTTTTATCTTTCTATTGATACTAAATTTGAAAAAGTTGGAGTTCTGTGTCACAAGTTATGAATTTTAGAAGTTGGAAGGTTGAAAGAAGAGAAGGAGAAGCGCGTCCTCGCGAGGGCTAGAGGTCGCGCTCAGTCGCCCTGGTGAGCAGCCACGTTCGGTCACCCTGGCCGCGCTCGGTCGCCCTGGCGAGCGACCCGCTCGCGAGCGCCTCGCTCCGATTTGAAATTTTTCCTGACCGACCTCTCTTCATTTTTTTGACCATAACGTTTTCGTTCGACCTCTGATCGACCTAATCTTTTAAGCGTCAGATTCCTAAGACATCCCTCTATCTGTCCATAAAAAATTGTAAATTTTTTAGATTAAATTGAGGATGATGGATTTAGTCAAATTGAGTTGGGAAATTTTATGAACATGGTTCAGTATTTTGGTAAATTCTTGGTTTGTGGAGATCCAATTGGGTTGATTTGCAAAATAAACTAGCGACATGGGGCTACAAGTCATATGAAGGCATTGAATTTGAATTTAGCCCTTAAGATTTTCAATTTCTGAATTGAAGTTGGGATTAGTGTGACTTGGATTAGTAAGTGTTGAAAGTGTTTAGGCCATAACTTTTGCTCTAGTCATCCAAATGAGGTGATTCTTAATTTGGATTAAACTAAAGAAATAGGGCTACAAATGTTCTGAAGAAATTGAGTTTTAATTTAGTATCTAAGACTATTAATTTTCGGATAGAAGTAAATCGCAGGAAAATGTTTTAGCGTAAGAATAGCCCGAAATGTTTGGAGTATAACTTTTGGAGTAGTGAACCAAATTAAATGATTTTTGTGTCATTATGAAATTGAGACAATGAGGAACATTTCTCTAGAAGGAAGTTTTAGCAAATTCCTTCAATTTAATGATTTGAAAAATGTCCTAAGTTAAGAATGACTTATTGATATTTTGAGACTTTGATTTATTTTATGGTTTTTGAGGAATTAATTAGCATGTTAATGTGAATAATTAGCACATTAATTTGAGTAAGATCATATGGCATAGGGAGATTGGATTAAATTTAATTAAAGTGTTGAAAATACTTTAGGGGCAAATTTGAAAGATCACTTAAAGTTTTAAGTTATAAGGCTTATATGTAAGGGTAAAGTGGTCATTTCTCCTTCATTAATGGTAAGTTGGTAATTAAAAAGGGGAGTCTTCGTATATGAAGTGAGCAAACACGAATTGTTAAGGAAAAAGGAAAGAAAAAAGAAAGAAGAAAGAAGAAAGAAGAGAGAAGAGTGGTTTCGGATGGGGAGAGGAAAAAGAAGAAAGAAAACTTAGGGTTTGATTTTTGGTAAGTTTCAGGTTCGATTTTGATGTAGATTCAAAAGGAAAAAATGAAGAGGAGCATGGGAGCTTTCTTTCAAGCCAATAAATTTTGAATTTGGAGAAGATTAAGGTAAGAGAAGATTTTGATCTTTGAATTTTTAAAGAGATTTTGGTTTAGATAGCTTGAAAATGTTTTGGGTTTGTGATTTCTAAGTTGAATTTTGGTGATTTGTTTCTTTGGGCGTCTCAATTTTGGATTCCTAATGATGTAGGAATTATGCTAATTGTGAAGGAATGAAAAGAGGAAAGAGGAGTGTGAACAAGTTTCAAGCATGGAATTAATGTGGGTACCATGTTTACAATTTGAATTATAAGCTATCTATATGTTTTTGAAAAATCAAGAAGACAAATATTTTCAAATTCATTGTTTTAAAAATGATTCGATAAACTGTTGCAATTGAAAAATGCATTATTTTTGAATAATTAGAGAAATGTCTACAATTGATGATTTCATTGTTTTTGAATGAATGTGAAATTGCCATATGGATTTTGGATGACGAATGCGCAATGTGAATGGAAATTTGTTTGAATTATGATTTTTGATAAATTGCTACGATTTTCACATTCCTTGTGTTTGAATGGTTGAGAATTTGATATGTGAAATTGTGTGACATTGTGACTTTATGAATGACATTATGTTTGAATATGACATGATATCAAAACTAAGTTTTAGAAATATGCTTTCGGCAATCCGATTTTGCAAGTGTGAAATATCTGTTATGTGGGTTTGGTTAGGTCCCATAAGAGGGTTAAGTGCACTTGTCAAAGGTTTCGCCCGCCTGCTCGCTAGTGGCATTGGAGCTCCGTTAAGGACTCCCATAAATTCACGGCTACACCGGACCGCTATACGGGAAGGTGTAGTACGTTCTGTTCACGGCTACACAAGACCGCTATGCAGGAATGTGTAGTACGTTCTATTTTCTGGACCGATCCAAACCATTTATGTTGTGTTATAAGTGTGCTGCATATAAAATTGATCATGAATGTTTTTGAATAGTTGAAAAGTTTGAGAAATAAGCATCTTTGATAAATTTCTGTTGTGAAATTTCTATAAAACGACAAAAGTTTTGAAAAATGTTTTTTTGGCTTATTTTTCGGTTATAAACATGTTATCCACGAGCTGTAAAGCTCACCCCCTTTCATCCCCATCTCCAGGTAATCAAAAAGGAGATTGGATGAAAGAAAGACAAGACATTCGTTCGTCATGTTTGTGATTGTATTTTTGTTTAAGTTGGATTTTAAGTTGGATTATTGTAAAAATAAGAGCTTAGGCTTATGTTGGGTATTTTGGAGATTTTTATATCTTTGTATTTTTGGTTTATGAAATTGATGTTGTATTTGTGGCTTGAAAATGCCACTATTATTTAGTAATGTGTTTCTTTTGGAATATGTAAATGATTTATGAATTTGTATAAGGACTTGAATTATGAAATTGTGCATGGTGAATTATGGTTTGTGTAATGATTATGATTGATTGTGATATGGGTTCCGGAAAGGAGGTCCGATGACTGTGATGATTGAGCTGAATTATTGAAGTACTATGGGTATGGATGATTTTGATTGTGTTTAGATTCCGGATAGGAGGTCCGATGATTGTGTTGATGGATTGGAAATATTGAAGTGCTCTTTATTTATGACTTGATTGGTTTATAGCATGTGCGAGTTTTGTTGGCAAAGGAAAAATGAGATTTTTTTAAATTTATAAGAGAGGTTTGATTTGGAAGAAATAAATTGAGTTTAAGTGGGAATGATTTCTATTGGATATTGAAGTCTGTTTGGAAATTGATTTTGCTTTGAATGTTATATATATATAATGAAAAATAAAAAAATTTACACCGAATTAGATTGGTTTAGATCAAGTGTCTTTAGGGTTTCCAATGCGATGTTTTTCTAAAATATTTGTTTTCGGATGTCAGAGTTAAGTTTTTGTTCTTAAGCGATTTGTTTTTGCTGATCCTGAGCCATTCGTTTCGCTTTCAATCCTTTCGCTTTTGATTCCGTGGTTTATTTGTTTTTCCGTTGGGCCGACTTTCGCTTTATGATCCGTTCGTTCGTTTCCACCGATTTGTTTTTCGTTTGCGTTTGGCCCACTGTCGTTTAGGATCCGTTCTTTTGTTTCGCTTTCTATTTCCATTTAGGATTTTGTTTTTTGATTGGGCTCCAGTTTCAAAATCGGGTTCCAACATATATATTTAGTTTTAAATGCTACCAGCTCGCAAGAAAATTTCTTTAAGCCAAACTTAAACAATTTTTGTTACATCCCATCACCGATGGGAAGGGTAGAATAGTAATTTTGAGTGATCAATGAGCGTTTAGAAATGCCTTTACATGTTCATACATAATCTAGCATCCGCATACATGTGAATAGTGAATTTTGCACATGAAAAATGACTGTACATGTATTCATGACATTTTCCGGTATAAGTGTTAAGAAATGTGATTGTGAATAAATGTGATTTGTGTGCTTAAAAATTGAGTTGGAGAGGGTCTTTGAGGTTTGAGAATTTTTAGTGAATTTTAGAAATTCTTTTTTTGAAATTTCTGGGTAATTTATGGACTAGGAAAAATGCCAAGAGGCAGACTGATTGTGTATCGATAATAGAAATTACTGTCCAATCGCACTGAAAATTTAGATAAATGATTTTAGGATTTATTAATGAGAGCCATTGGAAATTAGGGAATAAATTGGAGTAGAATTTGGATTTTTATTCGAAAGAACTAGTGAGGGCTTAAGAGTGTGACATGTGGCAAGTGACACTTGTCACTTGCCTAATATGCCAACATGCTCCTCTTTTATTAAAAACCCACCCCTCTCTTTTTGATCTTTCACGATACTTCTTCTTTTACAAGGTGATTGGTGATTTAAAGTGACAATTGTCCACCATCTTCGTAGCTCTCTTCTTCCTTACTTCTTTTGATATTTTGATCACCTTTTCTACCTTCTTTTACCTTGATTTCTCTTCCTTTGGTTCACAAAAATAAACCTAAACCTCACCCCCTCAAGATGAAGATGACGATCGTATATGGTAGGGGAAGTTAGGAAGTTTGTGACAAGTTTGGAAGATTGGAAGATTTGGAAGCTTAATTAGGTAAGAATTGTGTTTTATATCATGAATTGTTAGTTAAACGCATTATTTTGATATTATGTGAATTTAACTGCATGGGAATTGTGTTTAGGGTGGATGGGTATGAAGTTTTGTTTGATTGATGATGAATGATGTAGAATGTGTTGTATGTAATTTGGGATGGTTTAGATTGATTTAATGATGTTAGATGAGTGTATGAAAAGGAAGAAAATTTAGTGCATGTTGATACTATATTGTAGGTTAATGTTCAAGTAGAGGTTTTGATTTAGTTATGGTTGTTTTCATGAGTGAATTGAGTGGTATTTGAGTGAGAAAATGATGTGGAAGAGGTAGGAGAAGAGTTAGGTTGAAAAGCTGGAAATTGGATTTGTATATGTTTCCATGTTTTTGCCATAAATTTTTATGTGGTTATGCAATTGAGATGAGGTTTAGCTTGAATTAACCTGAGGAGTTTGGCTACATTTCTTGTGAAGGAGGTTCTGTTCAATTTTGGCTTGAAAAGTTCTAATTTTTGACTTGAAAGTGGTAATGTGTGTAGGGATGAATAGTGTCATTTTTGTGACACGAATATTGAAATTGTGATCTGAAACTTTAGGAATTTTTCTAGGTTGATTGAAGCTGATTTTGATAAGTTGGTCTTCATAAAAGTTGTATCTCTTCTTGATAGCTTTCTATCGCCATAAAATGTGTCATTTTTCGACATTGGAGTTGCTTGTTAAGAGTGATTGAACTTTGCTTATGGTTTAGTTGAAGGAAAACAGGGCAGCCACAATCATGTGGGAATTTGACCTAGTTAGAGGTAGAATTTTCTTCTAAGTTCTTATGAGAATTGTAAAATGTGTTTTGATTTTTCCATTAATATAAAGTATGGAATTTTTGGACAATGGGATAGGAAGTTATGATTTTTAGAAAGTGGGATACTGTGTAGGATGACACTTATTTTGACAATAACTTTGATTGGGATTTTGACACCCTTAGAGGTGAAATTGGTTTTCAAGCCCTTCATGAAAATTCTAAGGCTTTCTGTGATCTTTCCATGGAGACCAAATTTGTTAAATTTGAACACCTGAGTGAACAGTTATGCATGTTGGAAGAAGAGAGGGAATAAGTGGAAAAAAAAGGCACGGAAGCTGGCCCTCGCTATGGCGACGCCTCGCTAAGGCAACCGCGTTAAGTGCTCCTCGCGAGGGCGCACGTGTAGTGCGCGTCTCGCAGCTGCGAGATACTCTCGCGTGTGAGTGGCCAAATTGTTCCCCTAATCCGACCCCTCTCCACTCTTTTGCTTATAACTTGGCCATCCGATCTCCGATTGACCTGATTTTTGAAGCGTCGAATTTTTAAGAAATTTATCTACATCTCCATGTGAATTTGTGAATTTTTGAGATTAAATTAAAAATTATGGATTAAATCAAAGTGAGATGACCGATGGATTATTTTTTTCTGGACAGTATTTTGGCAATATCCGGACCTATAGAGATCTGAATTGAGTGATTTTGGTGTTTATGGATTCCTAAGACATAGGGGAACATTTTTATTAAAGAGAGGTTGCCTAGGTTATCTGATGTTGATGGTCTCATTGATCAGGAATAGTAGACCTGAAATATGTGTTTCAGAAAAACTGAAATAAGTATATGAGCAATAAATTGCAAGTTTCACGGTCTTTAGTGCGGCTTAACCCTAGGCATAAATGAGTTTTGATCTGGGAATGATTTTGTGATGAAATTTATGGAATGATATCGGGATTGTCATGAACATGCATCGTATATATTCCATATACACTCATATGCATAAATGAATGCTTATAATTGTGCAAAATTATTAATGTGTGTGCAACGTATTGCATAAATGGGTTGTGCAGGTTAAAAGTCCGCAGTCAGGCGTTTCCAGAATTTAGAAGCAAATGCTAATCTGGAGCGTACTGTGAGTAGACCGAGATGATGATACGACCCGCCTTTTTGGGTCGTGTTGGCACTAGGGAATCGGTAGGCTTAATGCCACCAAAACCCGTAGTAAGCCCAACTATTCTATCTTCTACTAAAAATCCGGCATGACTCATTCGTTTATATGATAATCCTTTACCTGCTTAATAGGTTGTAAGAAGCAAGGATTCAAATCTACAATTCTCACATACAACATCTACTTATCATCAACCAATATCATTCTCAATACCATAACAAATCCATACAGGTTATATGTACATATAATTATGACAAACCATGGAGCGTCTAGAAGTATCTGCAAATTTTACATCATGCCAAAAACATTACTTGATTGATTATCCAAACGAGTCTCAAAAGGCTTGGATTTCTCTCTTGTCCGATCTGCTAATCTCCTGAAACGGTGATAGTGAGGTGTGAGTCTACAACACGACTCAGTGAGATATAAACATACTACCATGCTTGTGAGGCTAGGTAATACAAGGCTAGCTTCACAAGAATGGCCTGTGGCATTCAAAGCAACAATATACAGCATCAAAGGATACACAGGTAGTAATCTCAAATGCGGCAATAACATGAGTATCAATAATAAAGCTCAAAGTGAATTGTTCAAAGAAAACAAGAATATGGTTTCTGAATTCTTTTCTGGGTTTTGGGTTCGGGTTCTTTTCTTTTCTGGTTTCTTTTCTAGATCCTGAGTTCTGATTCTTTCTGAAATTCTTAGGAAGAGACAGAGGCATGCTAGTACGGCGTATCTCCCCTTTTCTGATTCTAGACAAGGTCGGCCTAACCTTGCCCCTGAGGCCTGCCTCTCCGTAGGACCGGATCTAACCCATCATCAAGGGTCATCTATGTGTACATAGTCTGATAATAAACCCTATCAGCTGGGTATTCTGAGAACTCATCAATCTTGGTTAACATGGAAAACATGCTTCATCAAAGAATCACAATCAATAGGTTCAACGCAATAAGGGAACCAGAAGTTGCAAAGAATATGAAATCATCTGGTCAATCTGGCATACAACATGCTAGACTCAACTAAATGGAGTTATATGTCAAATAAGTCATAAGGATTCAAGAACAATTCAACAAGCCGCAATATTAAAGAAAGGATTACTACACAAGTATAGTAGTATGCTTATACTCACCTCAACTATCTCAGAATTTCTTATTTCTTTCTACCTTTCTTGAACTTGAGATGTACTAGGCACGACGTCTAGTTCTATTCCTTTTCTGCTTTCACAAGCTACTAGATAACATGCATGAAAATGCATATACCCTCATTAGTCATTCTCATACAAACCTCATTGCTTAACACATAACATTACAAAACTGCATAAGTCCCATTCGCGATGGCATAACTCCTTATACCTAGGTCCAATGTTTTTCAAACTTTCCAGTCCTCTAGTTAACACATAAATTCACATTTTTTTCTTTTATGACCATGCTCTAATTCGGTCAATAAGGAGATCCAAATCTCCCATTTACAATCAGCTTTAACATGCAGTCATTAGTTGGACCTTTCTCGACTCACAACCTTATAACTCATTCATTTCTCATCCAATTAAGGTGATTCCAAGTTTCATTTTCAATAGACTCATATGTCTATCACATATTCAAGGATGACTAAAAAATGACTCAAATTGGATTTATTGTAATTTTTACAAGCCTGACCTGTTTCTGCTCTCTTCTGTCACTCTAAGGTTAGTAACATGCTTCCCTTAATCGGCCATATCTAACAAAATACTCATCCAATTAATAATCCCTTTCTACAAAACTTAGAGGAAACATTTTGAAACATTTCGTAAGAAGAACTTGTCATCCAATTCTAACCCTAAGGTCTTCAAACAATTAACTTACAGTTCTCATTTTAATCTCGCTGGTATTTTGAACCAGTACCAATTCGGAGCCTATTACTCTTATTCGGCTTGCCCTAAAATCCTGGAAAAATTCATGGAGATAGTATACATCTATATCTACAACTTCTATGTTTTAAGTTTCTCCATATTCACACGTTAAGCAGCTCAAAAAAAATAGACAAGGGGAGTCACGAATCTGTCTCCATGACAGCTCAACCTTCAAAACCCTAGGTTTTGGTTTAACCCCCCAAATCACCATACACACGAAATTTCTTCAAGAATAAGTGTCATTGGACATCAAAGAACATCGATCCATCATCCAAATCATTCAACTCATGCATTCCCTAAAATGGGTTTCACAAAGAAGAGAAAATCAAGCTTTAAACCCATGGATCTAAGCATAGGAGTGGAGGCTTACCTCTTTATGTCACTCAAATGGCTTGAATAACCATCTTCTTCTTGTTACAAAGCTTGAAAAAGCTTGGAGAGAACTTCCATGGTGGCTGTCGTGAAAGAGGGAGGAGGAAGAAGACAAGTTTTGTCTTATTCTCCCACTTAGGTCCTTTTATATGCCTCTCAAGTCCACTTAATTACAAAAATGTCATTCTTGATCTTTCTTTTTTTTTAACGTCTGTCTGAACCACTTCCTATGACCACCGAAAAATATCATACATCATTAATTTGATGTCACTAAAAATTATTATTCACTGCTCTGGTTTTAATGACATAAGTCTAAATATAAATTTTATTTCGGTGTACCGGTTAAACTAGATACCGGGTATTACATTCTCCCCCCTTAATAAAAATTTGCCCACGAATTTTGAAAATTTACCTTACTGGGGAAACAACTGGGAATATCTGGTCCTCATTGATTCTTCCGTTTCTCATGTATATTCCTCAATTCTTTGATTTTGCCATTGGACTTTGATCATCGGAATCTCTTTATTCCGCAACTTTCTAATCTGTCTATCTATGATGGCAACTGGAATTTTTTCATAAGAGAGATTTTATGCTATATTCACTTATGGGGTTTGCAATACATGAGAAGGATCTGGAATGTACTTCCTTAACATTGATATATGGAAAACTGGATGCACGTAGCTAAGATGAGGAGGCAAAGTTAACCGATATGACACATTTCCAACCCTTTCCAGGATCTCGAATGGTCCAATATATCTAGGATTCAGCTTCCCTCTCTTTCCAAATCTGACTACGCCTTTCATATGAGAGACTTTGAAGAAACTTGATCACCTGGTTCATATTGCACGTCCCTTCTCTTAGAATCTGCATAACTCTTTTGTCTACTGAAGGTCATTCTTAATCTTTCCTGTATAAGAGAAACTTTTGCAGAAGTTTCTTGAATTAAATCTGGTCCTTCTAACTGTCTTTCTCCTACTTCTGTCCAACAGAGTGGAGATCTGCACTTTCTGCCATACAATGCTTCAAAAGGTGTCATTCCAATAGTGGAATGGTAGCTATTATTGTAAGCAAATTCTATTAAAGGTAGATGACGTTCCCAATCTCCACCAAAATCCAAGACACACATTCTTAACATGTCTTTGAGTGTCTGGATGGTTCTCTCTGATTGCCCATCAGTCCGTGGGTGGAATGCTGTACTAAAATCTAGTTGTGTGCCCATGGCTTCTTGTAGTTTCTGCCAGAATCTAGAAGTGAACTGCGTTCCCTTATCAGAAACAATAGACACTGGCACTCCATGATACTTCACAATTATGTCAACATACAACTGGGCTAACTGAGCCGCACTATAAGTGGTTTTAACAGCTATAAAGTGGGTGACTTGGTCAATCATCATTATAACCCAAATAGAATCATGCCCCTTAGGCGTTCTTGGCAATCCAATCACAAAATCCATGGTAATTCGCTCCCACTTCCACTCGGGTAGCATAGCTCCTGTAGAAGTCTAGTGGGCTTCTGATGTTCAAACTTGACCTGTTGACAAGTTAAACAGGTGGATACAAACTGGGCTACATCTTTCTTCATACCTGGCCACCAATATATGCCTTTAACATCATAGTACATCTTGGTGGTTCCAGGGTGAACACTATAGGGTGCATAATGTGTTTCATGCAATATCATTTGTCTTAGTCCATTTATGTCAGGTACACATATCCTGTCACCGCATTTCAATATCCCATCTACTATATTGAACTCTGTCATCTTACCATCCTGGACAACTATTCTTAATTTGGCTATCTTAGGATCACTATCTTGGGTAATTTGAATCTCATCAATTAAATCGGACTTCACCTGGAATTGAGCAAGTAATACTTGGGAATCAGATACTTCTAAGTGCAAACCCGCATTAAATAACCCATTTAAATCTTGAACTAGCTCTTTCTTTTGAACGGAGATATGATGTAAACTCCCCATCGATTTTCTGCTCAAAGCATCAGCCACTACATTGGCTCTACCTGGGTGATACAAGATCTTACAGTCATAATCCTTTAGTAACTCAATCCATCGTCTTTGTCTCAGATTCAACTCTTTCTGTTGCTGAATGTACTGAAGACTCTTATGATCTGTATATATTTCACTCTTTTCATCATATAAATAGTGTCTCCAAATTTTCAGTGCAAATATCACCGCTACCATTTCTAGATCATACGTAGGATAGTTTACTTCATGTTTCCTCAACTGTCTAGAAGCATAGGCAATTACCCTTCCATTATGCATCAATACACAGCCTAAACCAACTTTGGAGGCATCACAATATATCACATAATCACCTTGCCCTGAAGGTAATGCTAACACTGGAGCTGATGTGAGACATTCCTTAAGCTTTTGGAAACTTTGCTCACAGGAATCATCCCACTCGAATCTCACTTGTTTCCGGGTTAACTTCGTCAGGGGAGCAGCTATCTTTGAAAATTCCTTTACAAATCGTCTGTAATATCCAGCCATACCTAAGAAACTTCTTACTTCGGTAACATTAGTAGGTCTAGGCTAGTTAGACACCGCTTCCACCTTCTGAGAATCTACTTGAATTCCTTCTTTACTAATTATGTGACCCAAGAAATTTACTCTGTCAAGCCAGAACTCACACTTTGCCAACTTGGCATACAACTGATTATCCCTAAGGCTTTGTAACACTATTGTCAAGTGTTTTTCATGTTCCTCTTGGCTCCTAGAATATACCAATATATCATCAATGAACACCACAACGAATTTATCCAAATACGGCCTGAAGATTCTATTCATCAAATCCATAAAGGCCGCCGGTGCATTCATTAAACCAAAAGGAAGCACCAAGAACTCATAATGCCCATATCTGGTTCTAAAGGCAGTTTTTGGCACATCCTCTTTTCGGATCCTTAACTGATGATACCCAGATTTGAGATCAATCTTAGAGAAATGACTGGCTCCTTGTAATTGATCGAACAAATCGTCAATCCGAGGAAGAGGGTATTTATTCTTAATAGTTACTTTATTCAACTGCCGATAATCTATGCATAATCGTAGGGATCCATCTTTCTTCTTGACAAATAACACTGGCGCACCCCACGGTGAACTACTAGGTCTAATAAACCCTTTATCCAAAGAAATCTCAGAATCGCACCTTTAACTCTCTTAGTTCTATAGGTGCCATTCTGTATGGAGAAATGGAGATAGGGTTTGTACCAGGAATGAGTTCTATATTAAACTCTATTTCTCTTTCTGGTGGTAATCCAGGTAAATCTTCTGGAAACACATCTGGAAAATCCCTTACTATAGGGATCTGTTGTATCTCACTTATCTTCCTTCTGGTATCCCTAACATGAGCTATATACCCCTGACATCCCTTCCTTAGAAGTCTTTGAGCATGCATAGCTGAAATTCTGTTGATAGGAAACCCAATTCGATCTCCCTGATATAACACTTCTATTTCTGGATCTGACCTAAGTACAATTCTTTTGGCATAACAATCCATTGTAGCATGGTGATTTGACAACCAATCCATACCCAATATAACATCAAATTTTAATACTGCCAACTCGATCAAATTTGCCATAAATTTTCTGCCTTCTAACTCCACTACACAAGAGGGGTAAACATATTGTACTTCAACGGTTTCCCCTAAGGGTGTAACTATGAACAGCGAGTCTTTCATTACTTCTCTCCCTTTATCTAGCTTTCTGGTAAAACTCGACGCTATGAATGAATGAGTGGCACCCGAGTCAAATAGCACTTTAGCATTATGATTCTGGATAAGGACTAAGCCTATACCAACATTCAACATAATTAAAAACAATCATATCTTCTATCATAACAGAGCATAGACATTTTATTCATAATAACAATTTAACTAAATATTAACAGGTTTATATAGGGTTACCTGTTACTGCCGTATTAGAGGCCTGTGCTTCCTGGGGATTAACCGCAAACACTCTCCCCTGACCTCTATTTGCTGGAGCTGGGGCTGACATCTGCCCCATATTCTGAGTGAGAGCTTGGCCTTGAGGTCTACCTCTACCAGTTGGGCCTCTATTTACAGGTCTATCTATCTGCACAGTAGTCTGAGAAGCTGGGGGTGGAGCTGCTTGGTTCTCTGGCATTGGCCAGTCTTTCATGAAATGCCCTTGCTGTCCGCACCTATAACAACCTCTGGACCCGAGTCTACAAGGTCCTGGATGATTCTTTCCATAGACATTGCAAGCGACTCTAACTCGGTATCGTGTTGTAGGTTCTTTGTGATCTAGCCTTACCGGGTTACATGCACCACCAGTCTTGAAAAGATTGATGCATCTGGATTTTTGCCCCTACCTTGACCCCCTCTCTGTAGTTCTTGAGGAGCAGACTGTATTGGTTATTCTGATTGTCTCATCTGAGAGCTATCTCTTTCTCTGCGACCTCTACTGCTCTGGCCTTTACCTTTTCTTCTCGA
The DNA here is from genome assembly GCA_029891385.1 of Erythroxylum novogranatense. Taxonomy (NCBI): domain Eukaryota; kingdom Viridiplantae; phylum Streptophyta; class Magnoliopsida; order Malpighiales; family Erythroxylaceae; genus Erythroxylum; species Erythroxylum novogranatense. The sequence continues at coordinate 75,590,669 of CM057225.1, forward strand.
TTCTCTTCTGCTCTCCCTCCTTAAACTTTGCTTCTAATTGTCGAGTCTTGTCAATCAATCTCGACAAATTTGGGAAGTCAATAGCTGCAACAAACACTAAACAAGGAAGGTATAAGTCCCAACTTGTATCTTTCCATTTTTATGACTTCAATGAGCACTATTGTTGTAGCAAATTTGCATAAGCGTAGAAATTCACTTGCATAATCATCCACGCTCATACCAAAGCTTTGTCTAAGCCTTTCAAATTGCGTGGCTAGATTACATCTCTCATAGGGAGAAATGAACTCATCTATTAATGCTCGCTTAAAGAACCGCCAGTTGGAGGGTTTTCACCATACAGATTGATCTTCAATATTCCTCTGGAACCACTCCCAGCATTCTTTGTCAATTTAACCCCACTAATTCTATGATCCGTGCATCGAGCAAGTCAATCTTCGACCATTTTCTCAAGATGACTCATAAATCTTGGGATCCTCATGTCTCTCACCACCAAACTCGGGGTTTGTAATTTCAAGAAATCATTGATGCTTACCCTTCATCATCTAAAGCTCGCTTAGGCAATCCTCCGGCATCTGCAGACCGGCCGAGGTGGTGGTGCAGGGAGCAACTTCGTACCCCAGAGTCCTTTCTCTCTCTTTGTCTAAGTATTCTTACTTCTTCTCTTAATTCCGAACCTCCCGCCTTTCTCTTAAGGCTCAGTTCTCTCTTCTAAGGCTTCAACCTTTGTTGTAACGTTCGACCTCTTCCTCTTGAGCGCCTAGGGTTCAGGGCTCATTTTCTATCTCGATCTCCTCCTAACTCTGGGTGGAGACCTTTCTTCTTGTTGTTCTTGCTGTACAGACTCTACATCAGGAACAGTAGTCGAAATTTCCCCCCTTCTAGGACGACCTCGTCCTCGTCCTCGTTGAGGAGGTGTTCTTCTTCTAGGAGGCTTACTAGAGAGAAAGTAAAATCATTTAGACACAATGATAACATGCTATAGACATGATGCAGATCCTATGCTCCATGGTGTCATGCTTATGCAAGATATCATATGCATATTTCATAACATAAACCTTTCTTTAATACTTTTTGTCCACCATGTAGATCACAAGATCCTTACTTTTATACAACCGGGCTCTGATACCATCTGACACGTCCCGCCTTTTTGGGCCGTGTTGGCACTAGGGAATGGGTAGGCTTAATGCCACCAAAACCGTAGTAAGCCCAACCGTTCTGTCTTCTACTAAAAATCCGGCATGACCCTTTCGTTTATCTGATAATCCTTTACCTGCTTAATAGGTTGTAAGAAGCAAGGATTCAAATCTACAATTCTCACATACAACATCTACTTATCATCAACCAACATCATTCTCAATACCATAACAAATCCATACAGGTTATATGTACATATAATTATGACAAACCATGGAGCGTCTAGAAGTATCTGCAAATTTTACATCATGCCAAAAACATTACTTGATTGATTATCCAAGCGAGTCTCAAAAGGCTTGGATTTCTCTCTTGTCTGATCTGCTAATCTCCTGAAATGATGATAGTGAGGTGTGAGCCTACAACGCGACTCAGTGAGATATAAACATACTACCATGCTTGTGAGGCTAGGTAATACAAGGCTAGCTTCACAAGAATGGCTGTGGCATTCAAAGCAACAATATACTGACATCAAAGGATACACAGTAGTAATCTCAAATGCGGCAATAACATGAGTATCAATAATAAAGCTCAAAGTGAATTGTTCAAAGAAAACAAGAATCTGGTTTTTGAATTCTTTTCTGGGTTCTGGGTTCTGGGTTCTGGGTTCTTTTCTTTTCTGGTTTCTTTTCTAGATCCTGAGTTCTGATTCTTTCTTAAATTCTTAGGAAGAGACAGAGGCATGCTAGTACAACGTATCTCCCCTTTTTTGATTCTAGACAAGGTCGGTCTAACCTTGCCCCTGGAGGCCTGCCCTCTCCAGGTAGGACCCGGATCTAACCCATCACCGGCGGGGCATCTATGTGCACATAGTCTGATAATAAATCCTATCAACTGGGTATTCTTAGAACTCATCAATCTTGGTTAACATGGAAAACATGCTTCATCAAAGAATCGCAATCAATAGGTTCAACGCAATAAGGGAACCAGAAGATGCAAAGAATATGAAATCATCTGGTCAATCTGGCATACAATATGCTAGACTCAACTAAATGGAGTTATATGTCAAATAAGTCATAAGGATTCAAGAACAATTCAACAAGCCGCAATATTAAAGAAAGGATTACTACACAAGTATAGTAGTATGCTTATACTCACCTCAACTATCTCAGAATTTCTTATTTCTTTCTACCTTTCTTGAACTTGAGATGTACTAGGCACGAAGTCTAGTTCTATTCCTTTTCTGCTTTCACAAGCTACTGGATAACATGCATGAAAATACATATACCCTCATTAGTCATTCTCATACAAACCTCATTGCTTAACACATAACATTACAAAACTGCATAAGTCCCATTCGCGATGGCATAACTCCTTATACCTAGGTCCAATGTTTTTCAAACTTTCCAGTCATCTAGTTAACACATAAATTCACATTTCTTCTTTTATGACCATGCTCTAATTCGGTCATTAAGGAGATCCAAATCTCCCATTTACAATCAGCTTTAACATGCAGTCATTAGTTGGACCTTTATCGACTCACAACCTTATAACTCATTCATTTCTCATCCAATTAAGGTGATTCTAAGTTTCATTTTCAATAGACTCATATGGCTATCACATATCCAAGGACGACTAAAAAATGACGCAAATTGGATTTATTGTAAGTTTTACAAGCCTGACCTGTTTCTGCTCTCTTCTGTCACTCTAAGGTTAGTAACATGCTTCCCTTAATCGGCCATATCTAACAAAATACTCATCCAATTAATAATCCCTTTCTACAAAACTTATAGGACACATTTTGAAACATTTCGTAAGAAGAACTCGTCATCCAATTCTAACCCTAAGGTCTTCACACAATTAACTTACAGCTCTCGTTTTAATCTCGCTGGTATTCTGAATCAGTACCAATTCGGGGCCTATTACTCTTATTCGGCTCGCCCTAAAATCCTGAAAACATTCATGGAGATAGTAGACATCTAGATATACAACTTCTATGTTTTAAGTTTCTCCATATTCACACGTTAAGAAGCTCAACAAAAATAGACAAGGAGAGTCACGAATCTGTCTCCATGACAGCTCAACCTTCAAAACCCTAGGTTTTGGTTTAACCCCCTAAATCACCATACACACGAAATTTCTTCAAGAATAAGTGTCATTGGACATCAAAGAACATAGATCCATCATCCAAATCATTCAACTCATGCATTCCCTCAAATGGGTTTCACAAAGAAGAGAAAATCAAGCTTTAAACCCATGGATCTAAGCATAGGAGTGGAGGCTTACCTCTTTATGTCACTCAAATGGCTTGAATCACCTTCTTCTTCTTGTTACAAAGCTTGAAAAAGCTTGGAGAGAGCTTCAATGGTGGCTGTCGTGAAAGAGGGAGGAGGAAGAAGACAAGTTTTGTCTTATTCTCCCACTTAGGTCCTTTTATATGCCTCTCAAGTCCACTTAATTACAAAAACGCCATTCTTGATCTGTTTTTTTTTTAAACGCCTGTCTGAACCACTTCCTGTGACCACCGAAAAATATCATACATCATTAATTTGATGTCACTAAAAATTATTATTCACTGCTCTGGTTTTTAATGGCATAAGTCTAAATATCAATTTTATTTCGGTGTACCGGTTAAACTAGATACTGGGTATTACAGATGGTCTCATTTCATTATATGTTCTGTTTGAATTTGTATTGATTGACTGCTGAATGTTCATATAAATGGTGATGGATTGTGATTTGATTGTGGATTCCGGATAGAAGGTCCGATGACTGTGTATTGAGGGAGTTGTGATATTGAAGTGCTACTTGAATGTGAATTGGATGAACTATATGTATTTAATGTGATTGAAAAATGTGTTTTGAGTGTGCATTATATGATTGATAAGTGCCGGACCACGGTCCGATAACAAATATCTTTTGAATGTGCATTGCATATGTATGAGATATGTTTCTCAACTCTATTGTTGAATGCCAGACTACGGTCCGATGACATGTGAAAGTGAGTGAATGAGATTGATGCATTTCATTACATAAGTGTATGAAATATAATGGTTGTTGTGACCAAAGTAGCCACCGATCAGAGTTTAAAGCTCAACGAGTAGAAATGAGCTTCGAGCTCAAAAGTGAATCAGAGCCTCAGGTTCAACGATTAATGAGCCCTGTATCCTCCAAATGGATAAGGGAAAGTTATTAATGAGCCCTACATGGGACAATTTAGGCACTCGGTCGTAAAAAAGTAATAAATGAAAAGTGAGTCTCATATGCATTGCATGTGCATAATATGAATGATAAGTGTATCGAATGTGAATAATGTGAATGTGAAATAATGTGAATGTACAATAATGTGAAATGTGAAATAATGTGAGATGTGCAAATTTTGTGTTATGTGACTGGGTGAGCCATCGATGATGGTCACTCATTGAGTTTGCAAAACTCACCCAAAATTTGCAATTATTTTTCAAGACTCAGAAGAATACCCCGTTAGGCAACGAGAGTATATCTATTACATGTGAGTGAAAGAAGAGGTTGGGATCAGTTCGCGTCTGCATTGTATCCCTTTATTTTCGCACTGAATTATAATTTCTGCAAATTATTGTATTTTGTGTATTTGAGTATATTTGTTGTGTATAACTTTTCGATTGGAAAAAGGTTTTGCAAAAGAGCTTGATCAAAGTGTAATATGTTTTATTTTTTGAATGGGCTAATCGACATTTTATCTTGCAAATGAAAACGTTTCTGAATAAAAATGGGCTCAAATTTGTGATTATTAAAAAAAATTATACCGACTTTTGATTGCTAAGTGATGTAACACGCCACCCTTGCGGGGCTCGAACTCAGATATCACCATTGATGTCGGGTTCGGGTCATACGTGAGTAGGGTGTTACAATTTTCTAAATCAGAGGGTCTTTTAATAGAACAGACATTACAACTTGTAAAAGATGAGTTAAAAGTGATCTAAAATGCCTACAATATTGATCCTAACAATTATGAATTACAATATAAAGAGATTAGGAAACTAGAAGATTATAACATGGCACTGATTAATCACAATTCTCTACTTATGCAAAAGGTAAGGAATATATAGATTAAGGAAGGTGACTCCAACTTTAAAGTTTTCCATAGTTTGATCCTAGCAAGAGGGACTTCAAAAAAGATTCTTTATTTACTTGATCATAACGATCAATTTATAATTGATAAGGTACTAATTGAAAGAATGGTGATTAACCATTATGTTAAGCTGTTAGCTTCAAATTCCTCAATTAAATTTTTAGTGTATGATTTTATGGCATTGATTTGTTCTCCACTCCCTCAAATCAGTTTGGATTTGACTCAATTGCTAACTTCCACATAAGAAATCAAGGAATTTCTTTGATCTCTTAATCTAAGGAAAGCTCCTAAGCTAGATTGGTATACTACCTATTTTTCTAAAATGCATGGAACACTACAAGTTAGCTTCTATTGTAAGTGGTCCAAGAATTCTTACATAATGGAAAGATGCTAAAGGAGATCAATGCAACATATATTTGTATGATCCTTAAAATTCCTAATGTCATTTCCCTTCAAGATTTTAGGCTTATATCTTTTTATAACATAACGTACAAGGTGATTGCCAAGTTATGAGCTAACAGATTCAAGGACCCTCTTAAGAGATTGATCCATATTTTGCAAGGGGCATTCATTTATGGCATATCCATCTTAGATAATATATTACTAGTGCTAGAGTTGATGAAGGAATATACTTCTAAGAATTTCATCAAATGTTGTGTAGTCAAAATATACTTTTCCAAAGCATTTGATCGTATCACAGTTAATCTTATCTTTTCATTTTCTTTATGTTGAATCCCTCTTTTTATGGATTGCTATGGTTGTTTGATGTCTATTGATTTGGGTATTGTAATTATTTGAATGTGTTCAATGAATGTTTTTGTGAAAGACCATTGCTAGAATCTTAAGTACAATACATAATCGTTGTGTTTTAGATTTATTTGTAGCTACTAATAACGATGAATCATTAGGAACAATGTAACATAGGTTTAATAACCTAAACTTGTGTGGTTACTATCTAGATTGATCCATTTTCGTTATTCATAATGCAGTTATCTAATTACATCTAGAGAGCTTTTTCAAGGTTATTCAATAGTTAGGTTTAATTAAAGAGCTTATTTTAATTAAGCATGATTTAAAGAAAAATTGGGATTAACTGAACTTGTTGTTATACAATCAACAGTTCTAAGAGAGGTGTGAAAACATTATAATAATGGAATATGTTTACTTGTGTGTAGGCTGAGATTGATTTGAGATCCGAATTTTAAACACATTTATCAATTTCAACACTTTTGATTATTTTCCATAATTTGTTTTTGTTAGTTTAACTTTACTTTGTTTTCTTAATTGCATTCAACCAATAACTTTTTTAATCTTAAAAATCAATTATTTTCATTGCAAAAGTTACATGTACATTCCCTGTGGATACGATACCTGCTCACTGTTACTATAAAGTTTTAGTGTGTAGAGTTACGTTTATTTTGTGGTCCATTCGACATGTACTATCAGTAGTAGTTAAGGGTATTATGAGCAACCAGAAGCAGCTTAGGACCTCATTGAAGAATTGGGTGATGAATAACTATTAATGTGTAACATCCCACCCCCTACTGGAAGGATAAAATAGGAAATTTGTCATAGGATGAGATTGATAGGAAATAATTAGTACTGTTCATGCATAATAGGATTGCTACACAGAATCAATTGTTCACATGGAATTACTGTACATGCATTCATGATAATTCCCGATAATTGGGCCTAATGCAATTTTATTGGGAGTAATATGGTTATTGGATTTGAAAAATTATTTTGACTGATCCAGAGTGTGTTTTATATTTTAAGGGATTTTTAGGAATTTTTTTGGAATTTTCCGAAGAAAATTCCCGGACCGGATAAATCGCCAAGCGACGAACTGGTTGATTTTCGGTAGCGAAAATTTCTATCCAATGGCACTACAATATTGGGTACATTATTTTGGGATTGAAATTAGGGCCATTGGAATTGAATGGGTCAAATTTATGTCATTAGGGTTTAATTCCATTAATTGCCAAGTGTCATTAGTTGGACTTATCCTTATTTTGGCTTTTTCCTCCAATTGCCAAGTGTCCTAAAGAGTATTAATGTTTTTGTCTTGTTCCTAGCCCATGAATTCGGCAACCTCATTGATAAAAGGAATGAAAAAGACCAAACTCTTGATTATTTCTTCATTGCATCCGAAAAAGGAAAATCTCCCCTTCTTTTCATCCCCATCGAAATTTCTTTTCTTTTTCCCTAGCTCTCTTGCTCTTCTTTTCTTCCTCCTTAAGTGTTCAAGTTGATGATGTTGTGCATGTGTGTGAGAAGTAAAGAAGTAAGGTAGTTGGAAAATTAAAGGCTTGAAGAAGTGGAGTTGGAAGCATTAGGTAAGATGATGTTTATGTTTATGTTTTACTTGTGGTTTTAATGCATGAATTCATAAGAAAATGATTGAAAATAGGTACTGAAATTTATGGATATATATTGACATGAAGGTCTTGATGACCTATTGGCATAATTCTTGTGTTATTAGGATGCTTATGCATGTGGAATTGGTGGTAGAAGTAATTGTATGTAAGTTGAAGATGAAAGCTGGAAAATTGGTTTTGACCTACTGTACTGTTTTGAGCATAACTCATTGTGTGGTTATGTAAATGAGTCGAGGTTTCTGCCCAATGAAACTTTGGTTTGTTGGCTACATTTTTGTGTGAAATAGCTGTTGTCTAATTGTAACTATAAGAGGTTGAAATTTGGCTTGGAAAGTTACTGTTTTAACTTAGGTGAACAGTATCCAGATTAATAACCTGATTGTTTTGATGATTTTTCTAAATTAATTGAGAAGGAATTAGTGAAAATGGCCTTCATGAAAGTTGAAGCCTATATTGTTAGCTTTCCATTCCCACTGATTTTGCTATTTTTATATCTGTATATTGGGAGATATGACCTGTTTACTATTGACTGGTTTTGAGCATTTTGATGAAACCTAGCCTAAGTGTAGATTTTGTGAGCATTCGGATTGGAAGCAATTTTAGCAATTTATGTAAATTGAATTGGTGTGAGAGATCTTCTGAAAAATTGTATAGGAAGAAATTATCTTGAAAATGATATATTGCATGTAATTTTTGGATGTCAGATTTGGGAGTTATGATTTTGAAAAAACTGAACCTATATTAGGTTTCTCACTGCTGCCCTGATCAGTGCATTGTTTGGCAGATTTGAAATTGTTAGAGATTGAATTGGAATTTGGGTTCTTCATGAAGATTGAATTTTGAGATCTTATCTTTTCAGGGATATAAAGTAGTGATTTGTGTGACATTTGTGCTAGGAGATATACTGGTTGGAAATTTACTGCTCATATTGGGACAGTTTAGTAGACAGATGCTTCGGTGAATTATTTGACCTAGTTACTAAATGAAATGGGATTTTGGTTATTCATGAAAGTTTTAGATAACATTGTGATCTTGATGAGCATATTTATTGTGTAATTTTTGATTGAAGAGAATGAAAGTTACTGAATTTACAAGATACTGTACTGTGTTGAGTGACTTTGAGTGAGCAGTAGCTTTCATGGTGTTTTGGCACCCTTAGGGGTGGAATTACTTTGAATGGTCTAAATGAAACTTGTAGAGGGTTTCATTATCTTTCCAATGAGATATGGTTTATAATTCCCTGAATTGTGTGCAAAGAGTTATGGATGTTATAAGTTTGGTTGAAAATCAGCAAAAAAAAAGGAAGGAAGTGAGGTAGAACCTCGCCGGATCGCAAGGGCGACGCCTCGCCCTCGCGAGGCGAGGTAAGATGGCAGGATCGCGAGGGCGACTCCTCGCCCTCGCCAGGTGAGGTAAAATGGCCTGGTCATGAGGCGCCTGCGCCGCCTCTGCACAGGCGAGGTGAGTCGGCCTCATGAGGCGACATCTCGCCCCATGAGGCATATATATATATATATATATATATATATATATATATATATATATATATATATATATATATATATATATATATATATATATATATATATATATATATATTTATTATTATTATTATTATTATTATTATTATTTGGCATTAAGTGACCTAATTGTTTCTTTTGTCAATTTCTTTTCCGTCAGGCGTCCGATTGATCGATTCTTGAGGCATCGGATTCACTGAATATTTAATTTCATTTTCTGAGAGATTGGGGATTTTGGACGAGAAATTGGCGTGACCCCGTAATGAGCCTTTAATCACTGTTTTGTTTAATTGGGGACCTATAGAGGTCCAAATGCATGCCGTCAGCGCCAATAGGTTTCTAATTTTTAGATGGATTTTTATGATGGAAAAAAATGGGATTAGGGCCGGGAATTCATGAACATGCATATTTCACCTACATGTGCACAAATTGCATATTTAGTGACTCGTTCTTTCTCTGATTCTTTTAGAGGCCCAAGTGGAGCATCGTTCGACCGACGGGGTGGAAACTTCCCGGCATTAGCTCGGAAGTAATAGGTGAGTAACCTAGTTGGCTCCTCAATCTTTATGTGATGGAAATTATGTGGTTATGCCATGTGGAGACAATGGAGGGATTATGTGTGTTTGCTTTTGATTGATTTCGGACCATAGGTGTCTGAAGTATTAGGAACTTGTTATCGAAGTGCTATTTGTGTGTAACTGTTTGTGAATGATTACGTTTGAGATCTCGGATCAAAGGTCCGAGGGAATGGGAAATTGATATTGAAGTGTTAATTGTTTGTTTCGATAAATTGGTTTTGACTTTCAATGTGATATGGTAGAATTGTAATAAATGAATTCTGTACATGATTAATTGATAACATTTGTATTTGGAGTCGCCACCGAGAGCTATATGCTCAACATTTAATGAGCCCGAAAGGACGTTTCGAGCTTTATGCTCAATGCTTAATGAGCCCGAAAGGGCGATTGAGCTTTATGCTTAATGCTTAATGAGCCCGAAGGACGATTCGAGCCATAGGCTCATCGATTAACTTGCCGGATTGGGACAAGACAGGCGCTCTGTCACAACACATAATCTAAATGGGAAGAAATAAAAAAATGTTATGCATGTATTTGATTGTACTATGAATTGGGAAAAGCACTGAATCACTGAAATAAAATGGAAAATGTCATGTATTTGAGCTTTGAATTCTTTCTGATTATGCTGTTGTGAAAATCTGTAAATTGCCATATGATATTCTGAATGTGCAATTGTGGTAATCTGTACGCTATACGCGTAATGCATGAATTGGGTGAACCATCGATGATGGTTTCTCACTGAGTTCGCAAAACTCACCCAAAATTTGCATCTATTTTTCAGGACTAGAAGAGTACCCCGTTTGACACGGGAGTATGTCTGGTGCAAGTTGAGATAGAGGTCGGGATCAGTTCGCGTCTGCCTTTGTGTTTCCTAAGTTTGTAGTCCGCGTAATTGTGAAATGACTGAAACTGCTTCCTTTTAACATGGAATGAACAGTTGAACAAAACTATAAAAAAAAAAGTATACCAAGTTTTATCGACCGACTGATGTAGTACGCCACCCTCGTGGGGCACGGACTCGGATATCACCAACGATATCGGGTTCGGGTCACTCGGGAGTGGGGTGTTACATAATGGGGCTTTTTTTAAAGCAAAACTTAGCATGTTGGTAAGAGTCTATGACATAGATATGGTTATAGCATTTACAAGTGAGGTCAAAGCTCCGAGTAGGAAGAAAAATAGATTAACTTGAATACTCAATTATTCTAAGTTATGTAATGAGAGGTGTGCGAGGCTAGGACATTCAGGCTACGTATGTCAAGATCTAAAGTGCAAGCATGTGGATTATATCAGGAATGCTCTTAGACCCTATAATAATCCTTATAGTAGCAAATATAACCTAGGATATAGGAATCACCCAAATTTCTCTTGGTGGAATTAAGGATAACCAGGGAACAATCCTCCACCAAGATTCCAACAACACCTACCTCATAACAAGAATCCAATAGTTGCAAACCTCCTAACAAGATTTCTTTAAAATTTACAGGCAAGATTTCAAACCATATAAACTTTACTAAGAAATCAAGAGGCTTTTATATATAACTTAGAAACTTGTATTAGTTAACTTTTGAAGTTAGTTTTTAAAACACAATAAAGGTGTTTTTGTTTGGCACCATCAAGATAAATTATAAAAATTATACGATGGCAGTCACCCTTAGGAGTGGAAAAGAGTAACAAAAAAAATGACAAAACCTAAGATGAGAAAAAGAGTGACACCAAGAATTAAGAAAAAGTTAAATGTGAATAGCAACTTCCAAAAGGCAAGGAATTATAGCTTGTCATCTCTTATCTTACTAAAGTGAAGAAAGATTGTATGGATGAGCAATTTGGTAAGTTCCTTGAACTGTTTCAACAATTTCATGTTAAGTTACCCCTTATTGAGGTTCTTACATAGATGTTGAAATATTTGAACTTTTTGAAGGAGTTACTAATAAATAAGAGGAAGTTAAAGGAGTTAGCGATTGTGACATTTAATGAAAGATGCTCATTAATTCTTCAAAACAACCTACTATAGAAGATTAAAAATCCATAAAGTTTTACTATCCCTTATCAAATTTCTAGTTTAAAAATAAAAAAGGATTTAGCCAACCTACAAGTTGGTATTAACATGATGCCCTTACTCTTTTTTTTTTAGAAACTAGGATTAGGTTAACTAAAACCTGTTATGATAAGTTTACAATCAACAAATAGATCGATAAAGTATCCTAGATATATTATTAAAGATATAATTGTTAGATTGATATGTTTATTTTCACAATTGACTTTGTGATTCTTTACACGGAGGAGGATATAAAAGTACCTCTAGTTCTAGGTCACTGTTAGGTCTAGTATAGATGTTAGTAAAGGCAAGCTGGTACTTAGGGTTGGAGATAAAGAGGTCAAATTTAAAATATCTAATTTCATAATTCATTCCCTTGAACATATTGATGTTGGTATTTTATTAATATATTTGATGATTTAGTTTCAGATGCTTTGCAAGACTTTTTTTCTAAAGGTTTGCCAAAGCTATTCCTAGTTGAAGGTAAAAAGGAAGATGAGAAACGTCACAAAAGTAAAAAAAAAAAAAACATGTAGCTTACTTAGAGGTTAAGGACATAATAGTAAGAAAACAAAAATTTTATAAGCTGCCTTGATCATGGTTAGGTACGTCGAGCTAAAGAGTTTAAATAAGAGCTACTTGAGAGGCAACCCAAGAATTAGGATACTTTTAATTGATTTGATATGTTATTTTGATTATTTATTAATATTGGTTTAGGATTTCAATATTTTTTGTTTCTTTTATGTTAGGTTTTTAAGCATCTTTATTTAATTTTTCCTAATTTTGGCGTTTGTGATATTTGTTACTTGACTCTCTAAAGTTTGAGTGAAAACTTTGAAGTTTATAGGAATTACTAGGTGTATAGGGTCATGTACATGACCGTGTGCATAAAGATCTTATTTTTGCATATTTTATATGATTCCAGAGACCTAAATGGTCATTGAACACGGTCGTATACTAATAAATGCTTATTTGACTATAATTATATACCCATATTTGATTTTTTCAGTTTTTTATTTAATATTTTTATAGTATATTTGGTACTTATTTTGCTTTAAATGTATTTGTAGGTAATAACTGTCTTCTTATACTAAAAGGAGAAGAATTGGGATGAAATCATAGCATGGAATGAAGATTTGAAACAACTTGGACCTACACAATCGTGTATAGTGATTGTGTAAGTCTTTGTAAATGTGTAAAGATTTGAAGAATATTGTTTATGGTTATGTGAAGCTACACACTCATGTATATTGGTATACAAGGCCATGTATGTTGCCTATGTAAGTCTTTATACCTATGTAAAATTGTGAATTCAAGTGCTTTTGGTGATACATGGTCACCTAAACGATCGTGTATGTTGACCGTGTATATCCTAGAACTAGTTTTTATTATAAAAGGATGTGAGCAAAGGCAAAACAAAAGAAGGCATTTATAAGTAATTTTGAGTCATAAGAAACATAGAGAGGTAACAATTCTAATCAAAGGAGGAGGAAAACACGAAGAACATGTAAAAGATTTGACAGATAACAACTTTCAATCCAACTTGTAAGAAGATCCATTAAAAAAAGGGAGATTTAAAATTATGATTTCTTTATTTTCTAGATATTTTTTGCATATTTATCTATTGTTTTGTTTTCTCTGAATAGGAACTAAAATTATTTAGTACCGTGTGATGAACCTTAAGTTGTGATAACAATATGATTTTATCTTTTATTTAATGCAATTTTATTAAATGATATATTGAGATTCAATTATGAGTTTTATTCTTGCTCTAATATATTTGAAATATTAGTTCATGATTTAATTTCATATAATTACAATTGGGAAATCCTATTTTATAAATAGATCTACCATAATTGGAAAGAGTTCCATGCAAACTTAGAGCTATGTCTACATAAATCCTCTAGATTAAGGTCAAACCTAATAATGAAATTTATAAACCAATAATGTAATCTTAGTGGTTTTAATTAGAAAGATTTCTATTAATCAACTACTCTATTAGTTTGTAATAGTCTTAAGAAAGATATTAATATAAGATAGTAATTTCCACGATCCAATAATCAATAATACATTTTCATGATAAAGGTTAATATTTAAGGAGTGCTAGGGGATTCATCACCTAGGTACTATTTATTTGATATAAACTTTTCCTAGTATTTTCCTATGTCTTAAGTTCATTATTATTTCAATCATAGTTTAGTTGTTTAGTTTTATTTTAATTAAATACATAATCAATCAATGATTAGATAATAAGAAAAGGGTAATTATTTGTAACACCCGCTATTAACGTTACAATCAAATAAATTAATATTGAGACTAATGTCATTAAAATCAGAGCAATGAACAATAATATTAGTGACATCAATTAATGATGTATGATATCTTTCGGTGGCCACGGGAGGGTATTCTAACAGATGTAAAAAAAAGCAGACAAGAGTGGCGTTTTGTAAATAAGTGGACATGGGGAGTATATAAGGCCTTGTCTTCTTCCTCTCTCTCTCATGCACGACCCTAACCTCCATTAGAGCTCCTCTCAAGCTTTTTCAAGTTTTATTTCATGAAAGGAAGGTGATTCAAGCTAAATCATCAACATAAAGTAAGTCTTCATCCCAATGCTTAGATCTATGGATTTCAACTTGAGTTTCTCTTCTTTGTGAAACCCATTTGAGGGATGTATAGGTTTGATGATTGGATGATAGATTTGTGTTCTTTGATGTCCAATGACACTTATTCTTGAAGAGATTTCGTGTATTTGGTGATTTGTGGGGTTAAACCAAAACCTAGGGTTTTGAAGGTTGAGCTGGAGACAGATTCGTACCTCCTTTGTTCATTTTTTTTGAGCTGTTTAAAGTGCGAATCTGGAGAAACTTAAAACATAGAAGTTGTAGATCCAGATGTCTACTGTCTCTATGATTTTTCTCACGATTTTAGGGTTAGAAGAATAGGAGTAATAGGCCCCGAATTGGTACTGGTTCAGAATACCAGCAAGATTAAAACGAGAACTGTAAGTGAATTGTTTGAAGACTTTAGGGTGAGAATTGGATGACGAGTTCTTCTTACGAAATGTTTCAAAATGTGTCCTCTACGTTCTGTAGAAAGGGCTTATTAATTGGATACGTATTCTGTTATATATGGCCGAATAAGTGAAGGTTGTTACTAACCCTAGTGACACAGAAGAGAACAGAATCAAGTCAGGCTTGTAAAAATCACAATAAATCAATTTAAGTCATTTTTTGAGTCATCTTTGGATATGTGATAGCCACATGAGTCTATTGAAAATGAAGCTTTTAATCGCTTTAATTGGATGAGAGATGAATGAGTTATAAGGTTTTGAGTAGAAAAGGGTCCAACTCATGACTGCATGTTCAGGCTGATTGTAAATGAGAGATTTGGATCTCCTTAATGACTGAATTAGAATATGGTCATAAAAGAAGAAATGTGAGTTTATGTATAAACTAGAGTTCTGCAAAGTTTGAAAAACATTGGACTTTCGTGCTAAGAGTTATGCTGTCATGAATGAGACTTATGCAGTATTTTTATGATGTTTTGTGTGAGAATGACTAATGAGGGTATATGTATTTTCATGCATGTTACCCAATAGCTTGTGGAAGTGGAAAGGAATAGAACTAGACATTGTACCTAGTTCTTCACAAGTTCAAGAAAGATAGAAAGAAATCAGAATTTCTAAGATAGTCGAGGTGAGTATAATCATACTACTATCCTTGTGTAGTAAGCCTCTTCTTTTATCTTCGACTTATCGAATTGTTCTTGAATCCTTATGACTTCTTTGACATATGACTCCATGTAGTTGAATCTCACATGTTGTATGCCGATTGACCATATGATTTCAGATTCTTTGCATCTTCGGTTCCCTTATTGTGTTGAACCTATTGATTGCGATTCTTTGATGAAGCATGTTTTCCATCTAACCAAGATTGATGAATTCTCGAATACCCGGTGATAGGGTTTATTATCGGACTATGTGCACATAGATAACCCGCCGGTGATGGGTTAGATCCGGTCCTACCTAGAGAGGCAGGCCTCTAGGGACAAGGTTAGGCCGACCTTGTCAAGAATCGAAAAAGAGGAGATATGTCGTCTTAGCATGCCTCTGTCTCTTCTAAAAATTTCAGAAAGAATGAGAAAGAATTGAAATGAGAAAGAACCCGAATGAGAAAGAAACCTAAACTCGAGAAAGAACCCGAAACCTAGAAAAGAATTCAAAACCAAATTCATGTTTTCTTTGAACAATTCATATTGAGCTTACTTGTTGATACTCATGTTATTGCGCATTTGAGATTTACTACTGTATATTCATTGATGCCATATATGTTATTGTTCAGAATGCTATAGACCATTCTTGTGAAGCTAGCCTTGTGTACTTAGCCTCACAAGCATGGTAGTATGTTTATATCTCATCGAGTCACGTGGTAGACTCACACCTCACTATCATTATTTGAGGAGATTAGCGTATCGGACAGAGAGAAATCCAAGCCCTTTGAGACTAGCTTGGATAAGCGGACAAGTAATGTTTTGGTTTTGTATTCGACATGATGTAATTTGCAGATACTTATAGCTGCTCCATGGGTTTGTCATAATCATATATACATAAAACATTTATGGTCTTGTTGTGTTGTTGCGAACAATGTTGGTTGTTGATGATGTATGTGAGAATTTCACGATTGGATCCTTACTTACAACCAATTAAACATGATAAGGATTATCGGAAAAATAAATGGGTCATGCGAATTTTTAGTAGAAGTTGGGCTTACTACGGGTTTTGGTGGCATTAAGCCTACCCATTCCCTAGTGCCAATCGACCCAAAAGGTGGGTGTGTCGGATGGTATCGAGAGGCAGGTTGCATAAGAGTAAGGATCTTGTGAACTAGATGATGGACAAAAATTATAGATGTATTAAAAAAAAAACAAAGACATTTCGGATAAGAGATATGCATATGATATTTTGCATGAGCATGACACCATGGAGCATAGGATCGCATCATGTCAATAGCATGTTATTTTCGTGTCTAACGATTTCTATTTTTTTTATACTAGAGATGCCTCTAAAGAAGAACACCTCCTCAGCGAGGGACGAGGGCGAGTCGTCTAGAAAATCCCGACTCACTGTGCTGATGTCGAATCGATGCAGCAAGAACAACAAGAAGAAAGGTCTCCACCCGAGTTAGGAGGAGATCGAGATAGAAAATGAACTGAGCCCCAATTGCTCGAGGGAAGATGTTAGAACCTTACAACAAAGGATTGAGGCCTTAGAAGCGAGAGAATCGAGCTTTAAGAGAGGCGGGAGGTTAGAATTGAGAGAAAAAGTACGAATACTTAGAAGAGAGAGAGAAAGAACTCAGGCTATACAGAAGTTGCTCTGTACCATCACAGCCAATGCAAATGCCTAGAGGATTACCTAGGCGGCGTTAGATGATGAAGGAGTAAGCATCAATGATTTCTTGAAATTGCAAACCCACGAGTTTGGTGGTGAGAGATATGAGGATCCCCGAGTTTATGAGACATCTTGAGAAAATGGTTGGAGATTGACTTGCTCGATGCGGATCATAGAATTAGTGGGGATTAAATTGACAAAGAATGCTGGGAATGGTTCGGGGAATATTGAAGATCAATTATATGGTGGGAACCCTCCACACAGGAGTTCTTTAAGCAGGCATTAATCGATGAGTTTGTTTCTCCATATGAGAGCGATGAATCGAGCCCTACAATTTGAAAGGCTCAAACAAAACTTTGGTGTGAGTGTAGATGATTATGCAAGTGAATTTCTCGTTTATGCAAATTTGCTACAGCAATTGTGCCTCTTGAGGCTGCAAAATGGAAAGATACAAGTTGGGACTTATACCTTCCTTGTATAGTCTTTGCAGCTATTGACTTCCCAAATTTGTCAAGGCTGATTGATAAGACTCGCAATTAGAAGCAAAGTTTAAGGAGGGAGAGCAGAAGAGAATCAAGAAGAAAAGATAAAGGCCGAGCATTAGAGGCCATAGAGAGAGATAGCTCTCAGATGAGACAAACAAAACAAACAACACGATGCGCTCCTTGGAACCTCGAGAGGGGGTCAAGGTAGAGTTAGAAATCCAAGTGCATCTGTCTTTTCAGCACTAGTGGTACCTGACACTAGCTCGGTCTAGATCACAAGAACCTCCAACACGACCACGAGTTAGAAGCTGCTTGTAATGTGCGTGGAAAGAATCATCCAGGACCTTGTAGACTCGGGTCTAGAGGTTGTTATAGAGTGCGGACAACAAGGACATTTCATGAAAGACGCGCCAATGCCGGAAAACCAAGCGGTTCCACCCCGACTTCACAAACTCTTGTTCGGATAGACAGAGCTGTTAATAGAGGCCCACCGGTAGAGGTAGACCTCGAGGCCGAGCACTCACTCGAGAATATGAGGCGGATGTCGGCACCACCCCAAACAAATAGAGGTCGGGGAGAGTGTTTCTTGTGAATCCCAAAGCACAGGCCTCTAATCTGGTATCACGGGTAACCTATACAAACCCGTTGACATTGAGTTAAATTGTTGTTATGAATAGAATATTTATGCTTTGTTATGATAAAAGATATGATCTTTCTTTTATTGATGAATGTTGATATAGGCATAGTCCTTATCCGAATGAGAATGCTAAAGTGCTATTTGACTCGGGTGCCACTCATTCTTTTATAATGTAGGGTTTTGCGGAAAGTTAGATAAAGGGAGAAAGTAATGAAAGACCCATTGTTCATAGTTACACCTTTAGGGAAGCTGTTGAAGTGACATATATTTACTCCTCGTGTGTAATAGAAATAGAAGGCGAAAATTTATGGCAAATTTGATCGAGTTAGCGATATTAGAATTTGATGTCATCTTGGGTATGGATTGGTTGTCAAATCACCATGCTACTGATGGATTGTTATGCCAAAAGAATCATACTTAGGCCAGATCCAGAAACAGAAGTGTTATATCAAGGAGATCGACTTGGGTTTCTTATTAACAGAATTTCAGCTATGCAGGCCCAAAGATTCTTAAGAAAGGGATGTCAGGGGTATATAGCAGTAAGGGATACCGAAAAGGAGATCGGCGAGATACAATGATTCCTATAGTAAGGATTTTTGGATGTGTTTCGGAAGATTTACCTGGATTACCACCAGATAGGGAAATAGAGTTTAGTATAGAACTCCTCCCTAGTACAAACCCCATCTCCATTACTCCATACAAAATGGCACCAATAGAACTAAAAGAGTTGAAGGTGCAATTGCAGGATTTGCTTGATAAGGGGTTTATTAGACCCAGTAGTTCACCATGGGGTGCGCCAGTGTTATTTGTCAAGAAGAAAGATGGATCCTTGCGGTTATGCATAGATTATAGGCAGTTGAATAAAGTAACTATTAAGAATAAATACCCTCTTCCTCGGATTGACGATTTGTTTGATCAATTACAGGGAGCAAGTCATTTCTCTAAGATTGATCTCAAATCTGGGTATCATCGATTGAGAATCGAGAAAAGAAGATGTGTCGGCGCCTTTAGAACTAGATATGGGCACTATGAGTTCTTGGTACTTCCTTTTGGGTTAACAAATGCACCAATGACCTTTATGGATTTGATGAATAGAATCTTGAGCCATATTTGGATAAATTCGTTGTAGTTTTCATTGATGACATATTGGTTTATTCCAGAGCCAAGAGGAACATGAAAGACACTTGGCAATGGTGTTGCAAATCCTTAGAGATAATCGTTATATGCCAAGTTGGCAAAGTGTGAGTTCGGCTTGACAGAGTGAATTTCTTAGGTCATATAATTAGTAAAGAAGGATTCGGTAGATTCTCGGAAGGTGGAAGCGGTGTCTAATTGGCTAGACCTACGAAGGTTACGAAATCTGAAGTTTCACAGGTATGGCGGTTATTACAGACGATTTGTAAAGGATTTTCCAAGATAGGCGCTCCTCGGCGAAGTTAACTCGGAAACAAGTGAGATTTGAGTGGGATGATTCTGTGAGCAAAGTTTCCAAAAGCAAGGAATGTCTCACATCGGCTCGATGTTAGCATTGCCTTGAGGCAAGGTGATTATGTGATATCTTGTGATGCCTCCAAAGTTGGTTTAGGTTGTGTATTGATGCAGAATGGGAAGGTAATTGCCTATGCTTCTAGACAATTGAGAAAACATGAGGTGAACTATCCTACACATGATCTAGAAATGGCATTTGTGATATTTGCATTGAAAATATGGAACACTATTTATATGGTGAAAAGAGTGAAATATATCAGATCATAAGAGTCTTGATACATTCGAAGCGAAAGAATTGAATCTGAGACAAAGACGATGGATTGAGTTATTGAAGGATTATGATTGTCAGATCTTGTATCACCCAGGCAAAGCCAATGTAGTGGCTGATGCTTTGAACAGAAAATCGATGGGGAGTTTGCATCATATCTCCATTCAAAAGAAAGAGTTAGTTCAAGATTTAAATGAGTTATTTAATGTGGGATTGCACTTGGAAGTATCTGATTCCCAAGCATTACTTGCTCAATTCCAGGTGAAGTCCAATTTGATGGATGAGATTAAAACTGTCCAAGGTAGTGATCCGGAGCTAGCCAAATTGAAAATAGCTGTCCAAGATGGTAAGGTGACGAGTTTAATATGGTGGATGGAGTATTGAGATGTGGTGACGAGTTATGTGTACACGATATAAATGGGCTAAGAAAAAGATTATGCATGAAGCACATTATGCACTTATAGTGTTCACCTGGAACCACCAAGATGTATCATGATGTTAAAGGCATATATTGGTGGCCAGGTATGAAGAAAGATATAGCCCAATTTGTATCCACTGTTTAACTTGTCAGCAGGTCAAGTTTGAACATCAAAGCCCATCGGACTACTACAGAGCTACATTGCCCGAGTGGAAGTGGGGCGGATTACCATGGACTTTGTGATTGGATTGCCAAGAACGCTTAAGAGGCATGATTCGATTTGGGTTATAGTCGACGGACTAACTAAGTCATCTCACTTTATAGTTGTTAAGACTACTTATAGTGCAGCTCGTTAGCCCATTGTATGTGGACATAATTGTGAAGTATCATGGAGTGCCGGTGTCTATTGTTTACGATGAGGGACGCAGATTCACTTCTAGATTCTGCAGAAATTACAAGCTATGGGTACACAATGAATTTTAGTCTGACATTCCACCCACAAACCGATGGGCAATCGAGAGAACCATCCAGACACTCGAGACATGTTAAGAATGTGTGTTTTAGATTTTGGTGGAGATTGGGAGCGTCATTTGCCCTTAATAGAATTTGCTTACAACAATAGCTATCATTCCACCATTGGAATGGCACCTTTTGAAGCATTGTATGGTAGAAAATGCAGATCTCCACTATGTTGGATGAAGTGGGAGAAAAGCAGTTAGAAGGACGGACCTAATTGAAGAAACGTCTGCAAAGTTCCTCGATACGAGAAAGATTGAGAATAGCTTTCGATGAGCGGAAGAGTTATCTGATTCTAAGAGAAGAGATGTGCGATATGAACCGGTGATCAAGTTTTAGTAAAGTCTCTCTATGAAAGGCGTGGTGATTTGGAAGAGAGGGAAGTGAACCTAGATACATTGGACCATTCGAGATCCTTGAAAGGGTCTGAAATGTGTCATATCGGTTAGCTTTGCCTCCTCATCTTAGCTCTGTGCATCCAGTCTTCCACATATCTATGTTAAGAAAGTACATTCGAGATCCTTCTCATATCTTGCAAACCCAAGTGAATATAGCGGAAGATCTCTCTTATGAAGAAACCCCATTTGCCATTATAGGCAGTGATTAGAAAGTTGAATAAAGATATTCCGATGATCAAAGTTCAATGGCAGAATCAAAGAATTGAGGAATGTACATGGGAGACAGAAGAATCAATGAGAAGCGAGATATCCACGTTGTTTCCCCGATAAGGTAAATTTTCAAAATTCGTGGACGAATTTTAATAAGGGGGGGAGAATGTAACACCCGCTATTAACGTTACACCGAAATAAATTAATATTGAGACTAATGTCATTAAAATCAGAGCAATGAACAATAATATTAGTGACATCAATTAATGATGTATGATATCTTTCGGTGGCCACAGGAGGGTATTCGGAACAGATGTAAAAAAAAAAAACAGTACAAGAGTGGCGTTTTTGTAAATAAGTGGACATGGGGAGTATATAAGGCCTTGTCTTCTTCCTCTCTCCTCATGCACGACCCTAACCTCCATTAGAGCTCCTCTCAAGCTTTTCAAGTTTTATTTCATGAAAGGGAAGGTGATTCAAGCTAAATCATCAACATAAAGTAAGTCTTCATCCCAATGCTTAGATCTATGGATTTCAACTTGAGTTTCTCTTCTTTTGTGAAACCTATTTGAGGGATGTATAGGTTTGATGATTGGATGATAGATTTGTGTTCTTTGATGTCCAATGACACTTATTCTTGAAGAGATTTCGTGTATTTGGTGATTTGTGGGGTTAAACCAAAACCTAGGGTTTTGAAGGTTGAGCTGGAGACAGATTCGTACCTCCCTTTGTTCATTTTTTTTGAGCTGTTTAAATGGCGAATCTGGAGAAACTTAAAACATAGAAGTTGTAGATCCAGATGTCTACTGTCTCTATGATTTTCTCACGATTTTAGGGTTAGAAGAATAGGAGTAATAGGCCCCAATTGGTACTGGTTCAGAATACCAGCAAGATTAAAACGAGAACTGTAAGTGAATTGTTTGAAGACTTTAGGGTGAGAATTGGATGACGAGTTCTTCTTACGAAATGTTTCAAAATGTGTCCTCTACGTTCTGTAGAAAGGGCTTATTAATTGGATACGTATTCTGTTATATATGGCCGAATAAGTGAAGGTTGTTACTAACCCTAGTGACACAGAAGAGAACAGAATCAAGTCAGGCTTGTAAAAATCACAATAAATCAATTTAAGTCATTTTTTGAGTCATCTTTGGATATGTGATAGCCACATGAGTCTATTGAAAATGAAGCTTTTAATCGCTTTAATTGGATGAGAGATGAATGAGTTATAAGGTTTGAGTAGAAAAGGGTCCAACTCATGACTGCATGTTCAGGCTGATTGTAAATGAGAGATTTGGATCTCCTTAATGACTGAATTAGAATATGGTCATAAAAGAAGAAATGTGAGTTTATGTATAAACTAGAGTTCTGCAAAGTTTGAAAAACATTGGACTTTCGTGCTAAGAGTTATGCTGTCATGAATGAGACTTATGCAGTATTTTTATGATGTTTTGTGTGAGAATGACTAATGAGGGTATATGTATTTTCATGCATGTTACCCAATAGCTTGTGGAAGTGGAAAGGAATAGAACTAGACATTGTACCTAGTTCTTCACAAGTTCAAGAAAGATAGAAAGAAATCAGAATTTCTAAGATAGTCGAGGTGAGTATAATCATACTACTATCCTTGTGTAGTAAGCCTCTTCTTTTATCTTGCGGCTTATCGAATTGTTCTTGAATCCTTATGACTTCTTTGACATATGACTCCATGTAGTTGAATCTCACATGTTGTATGCCAGATTGACCATATGATTTCAGATTCTTTGCATCTTCTGGTTCCCTTATTGTGTTGAACCTATTGATTGCGATTCTTTGATGAAGCATGTTTTCCATCTAACCAAGATTGATGAATTCTCAGAATACCCAGCTGATAGGGTTTATTATCAGACTATGTGCACATAGATAACCCGCCGGTGATGGGTTAGATCCGGGTCCTACCTAGAGAGGGCAGGCCTCTAGGGACAAGGTTAGGCCGACCTTGTCAAGAATCAGAAAAGAGGAGATATGCGTCTTAGCATGCCTCTCTCTTCTAAAAATTTCGAAAGAATGAGAAAGAATTGAAATGAGAAAGAACCCGAATGAGAAAGAAACCTAAACTCGAAAAGAACCCGAACCTAGAAAAGAATTCAAAACCAAATTCATGTTTTCTTTGAACAATTCATATTGAGCTTACTTGTTGATACTCATGTTATTGCGCATTTGAGATTTACTACTGTATATTCATTGATGCCATATATGTTATTGTTGAATGCTATAGACCATTCTTGTGAAGCTAGCCTTGTGTACTTAGCCTCACAAGCATGGTAGTATGTTTATATCTCACTGAGTCACGTGGTAGACTCACACCTCACTATCATTATTTCAGGAGATTAGCGTATCGGACAAGAGAGAAATCCAAGCCCTTTTGAGACTAGCTTGGATAAGCAGACAAGTAATGTTTTGGTTTGTATTAGACATGATGTAATTTGCGAGATACTTATAGCTGCTCCATGGGTTTGTCATAATCATATATACATAAAACATTTATGGTCTTGTTGTGTTGTTGCGAACAATGTTGGTTGTTGATGATGTATGTGAGAATTTCACGATTGGATCCTTACTTCTTACAACCAATTAAACATGATAAGGATTATCAGAAAAATAAATGGGTCATGCCGAATTTTTAGTAGAAGTTGGGCTTACTACGGGTTTTGGTGGCATTAAGCCTACCCATTCCCTAGTGCCAATACGACCCAAAAAGGTGGGTCGTGTCATTATTAGTATTTATAGTCCTTAGGGGATCGAATTGTACTTGTTGTACTTTAGCTATTGCTACACCATGCACTAGTGATTTTTAATATTGATAATTTTCTTATAAGCATATAAATCACCAATAAAATTTTTGACTTCGTTTTCCAGGATTAGTAATATTAGGAAAACCTATATGTTACTAATATAACCATTATTTTTATTTTCTTTTATTTTCTTTTTGTTTTATTCATTTATTTATCTTTTGAAATTCTTTACTTTGACTTTGAGTTTATGGCTTACTGTTAGGATTTAAATTTATTGCTATATCCACAACCCATAATGGAAGAATGGAGTGGGGAGTGAACAATTTTCTCATGGTAGTTATGATATGTCATTACTTATGGCAACATCACAAAATTCGAAAGAAAGGTATGGTGATATTTTTTCAAAGGCTCAACTGGTATCCATGTTGTAATGTGACAAATGTGGGAGTAACATTTACAATCATAAAAGTCAGGCACCCAAATATATATGGGAACAACTACGCACGCAAAACTAGTCTCAGAGTGTACCCTACGAGAATATTTATAATTCAAAGTGAAGCAATCCTTACACTTTTAGATGGAATATTTATGCTTCAAATGAATATTTACAACAACATCAGCAAGAAAAGAGACTTATAAATATAATAATAGAATATTTTGCCCAAGGTGAAGCTAGTTTATGTGAATTCAAAAAGAGATTTTTTTTTCACTTGAATAAATTAAGTATAATACAACATATTATTTGAGCTTATTAAAGCCTCAAAGTGAAGAAGATACGAAGGTACATTTCATGAGTAAAGTTGCATTCCAAGAAGACAAGTGGGGTAACTACAAATTTAGAAGAGAAGTACAAATAGATGATAGGGATAGGAGAAGTAGAGAAAGCTTCTATCAAAGAAGAGGAAGAAGAGAAGTGGGAAAAGAAGATTGAAGAAGAAGAGGAGGAGGAGGAGATCTTTATCCAAGAAGAGAAAGTTGACGAATGGACAACGGTGATTAAGGAATAACAAAAGGTGGAGTCAAATAAGGAAACTATTGATGAATTATTAGTAATCACCTTAAGTACAAAGGGTTACCACTTCCTACAAGACAAATTGTTTGAGTTAACTGAAAATTCAGAGAGTTTTTCATTCTTTATTTTATTAACAATTTGTTATTGAAAAGGGCATTAATAAAGTCAACTGGATTTCTTAATTTGATAAATTTTGTCCTTATTATTATGTTACAACATGTGGTTTACAGCATAGGCTATAAAACCACTATATGGAGTAACAGGTAGAAGCAAGCCATTCGTAGATCCAGATTGATGGTAAATATGAAGGGTATGTTGAGTTAACAACATTAAACAAGCGTTACTTGGGAGGCAACCCAAGAATTATGATAGATTTTTTTAAAAATTGTATTTCATTTTGTTTCTTTAGTGTTATTGTTGTTATTATTATTTTCATTTGTCTTTTTATCCTTTTTACTTATATTTGACAAAGATGATTGTATCTAATATCGAATGGATCCCTTAATGAAATAAAAATAAAAATTCTTATTACTTATGGAAGAGCCAATTTCTTATCCTTTCTTCCTTTCTATTTATCTTCGCTTATATTATGTATATTAGGGATAATGTAAAATTTTAAGCGTGGGAAGTAATTTCTTAAACTTATTTAATCTTTGTTATTCAATTTTATTAAGCGATATACTAAATTAGTTAAAATATATCTGAAGCTACTTGACATCATTATCGATTATCAAATTGAATTAATATCCAAAAGATATACATTAAAATAAACTTGCTTTTATAAGTCTTATTGTTAGTAATCACTGAGATAGTTAATTTAAATGAAAGCGCATATTATTCACACACATAAGATTCATTTTTTTGTGAGCTTTTGATTCTAAGAGCAAATAAATCAATATTTTAACTCTTTTATTCTTTCATGTGTTATCATAGATAGTTGAATAATTCTAGAACTTGTTTTTATTATACATATTGAGACCACATTTGATAAATTAAAAGCATTGATGTGATAAAGGAACTTAGATTCAACATTTGTTAGTCTATTTTCTTGAATTACCCTACCTTATTTTATCCCTTAGGAGTAACCAATTTTGAGCCATAGCCTTTTTCATTAATTATAGACCCATTGTTAGCTTTTACCTTTTCTTTCTTGAAGCCCTTTTATTAATTTGACCCTAAAGGTTTTTACATTACTTGATTGTTTGAAACTTAAAATTTGAAAAGGTCTAATATGTCTTTAATTGTTGGTATATGATTATAGATTTTTAAAAAATAGTGATTAAGGTTCTAGTGCCCAAGGATTTATAGTATAAAGGAACAATATAATATGAAGAAATAAGTTTCTTGTACTATTGTTTTGTATATTTCCTTCAAAAATGTATTACCCATTTATTATTCCAATCACACCTTACCTAAGCCCCTTTAAATCCTTCTATCAAGACCTTTTGACTTTTGTTTTTAATTTACTTGTAAATGGTGGAGATGTGATAATATTACAAGCTTATGGTTAAGAGTTCTACTATGTATTAATTTGAGAGTTCTTACACTTTTCACCTTAAACATTTGTGTGCATTGAGTGAAACCTTGGCGAGGGTGTGAAGATTTGTGGTTTTGATTTCAAAAAGATTATATTTATTAGTAGCCATAAAAGGCATCAAAAAGGAACGATACAATGAGAGTTACACAAAATAAGATACAACAATATAGTTGATTTCAGGGAAAAGCTAATATTAGAGTTTCACCTTCTTCTGATATGAGGCTTAGTTAATCAGTCACTTGATGAGCTACCAAAGTTTCCTTAATCCAACAACGCAAATTATGAATAAGAGTGTACTTGTTAATTCTCTTCTGTTGATTATTTTTTTTATTTCTTTCCCTTTAGATCGAATGAACTGCATAACTGAGGCTAAAAATTAATCAGATTCTATCATTTCCCATAGAAAGAGATTTTGCTTCAGCCCATTCAAGAATCTTGTTGCAATCAGATTCAAAGCAATATTGGTTTAGGGTGTGCTAAATGCTAGCCCAAATGGAGGTTGTGAATTCACATTTAAAGAGTAAATGGGCTATACTTTCTTCTTCATTATTACAAAATTCACAGAGTGTTAATAGAGCCATGAATCTTATCTTTTGTCTTTAGTCTGCTCTAGCTACTAGCCAAGTTGTGACTAAGACTTTAGACTTCAAGGATGCTTTCTATACTACATTAAACCATGATATATCTGGGGTAAGAGGTTTGAGATCTTTAATGCAGGAGAAATTTAATAAAACCCCATTGGAACTTAAATTCCAAATATGCTTGTCTGTAGTAGAAGAATAAGGTTGATAGTTTGGTAGTAGATTTGGAGCCTTTCAAATCCTCCACCTTGAAAATACTAGAAGTTGTTTTCCATGATGCTATAAACTAGAGCATGTGATGGAATTCTTGTAGACAAGGTAGAAATATCATTTGTGAGGTGAAGAGCGCTAAAGGAGTTGTTTTGTAATATGATGGATGTAGTCTACATCATGCAACTATTTTTTGCTAAAATCATTCGTAACTCTTAACCTTATCAGATAATATAATCCAAAAGTTAGTAGTTATTTTACCTGAGTTTGTGCCAAGTGGCATTTGTCGCATATGCCACTTTTAATACTATCATAGAATATTTGACAAGACTTATTGTTACAATATTTGACATTATATTCAGACACATTTTAATTTATGAACTTTTTTTGAATTTTTTGTTTACAAAATATAAGAAATACTCATATTTTCTTAATATTTTGGGTAAGAACAAAGTATCTTCTATTTGTTTTATACTTTTCCTTAATTTTGTTGATACAATTTGAGGAATTTACCATAAATTAGATGTGTTAATATTTGAATCAATAATGTTTTCTATAACTTAATGTTTATTTTCTTTATTGACACTTTACTTATTAGTGAAATTAAACAAATTCAATAGTGACCATCCAAAAATTATTTATCCAAATCACAATGTCAATAATATAATAAGAAAAATCAAAATAGAATAAACTTTTAAGTGAAAATTATAAAGGTTTAAGTAAAACTTTGCAAACAAATTTTGGCCATTTTAGTTATATTTTACATACTTGTAGTTAAAATACATACTTACAAAATTATAGAAATGTGGTAAATAATCTATAACTACAATGGCACAAAATGTTGCCAAATAATATTTGTTGTATTTTTCACAAACATTGACTTTTGCTTAACATGTAGCTATGCATTTATGGTAATTTTGATACGATAATAATGTGTAGCTAATAATTTTACTTTGTGTATAATTTGAAATAATGTCACCTAAATTATTTTGAAGCGTGGAATTTTCTTGTGTGATACTTTTGGATAAATTGGCTACAATTTTATTCATATCCTATAGCCCAGTTTGCTGTAGTAATAGAATGAGATTCTTTAGTAAATATCTCCTGAACTAAAATTTGTAAGAGTATGAAATCGTGTAAGGAAGAAATAACAATATGACATATTGTATGAAGTAATATTTATTTCTTCTATAGCTATAGCTAGTACTACAACTTACCTTTGAAAGTCTTAATTAAATCAACTAATAAAATTTCATATTAGATATGAAACGATAAGACTTTAAAAGAGTTAAAGTTAATGATTTTATGATGTGATGCTTAGTTGAATCATTTATTATCCAATAAGTAACTAAATTGGATAATAGAAGCTTATGGGATATCCGAAAGGTTGGATATAATATCACAAACTTTGTTGAACACGTATTTTGATTAAATGAAAACCTATTAGAGAATGGTTCTTAAGATAAGTAGTGAGAGTACGATAAAATTTGGAAGGTTTAATTCAAATAATAACACATATAATAGGAACTATTGCATTTATTGGCCCATTTGATGTATAATGGAAACACTATAAGATATTGAAATATTCACTTTTATAATGAATTCAATGAGTTCGTTGTAAAGTTGATTATGAATTTATCATGTCTATAAGACATACTTCTTATAAAGAGAAAATAATTTATATTTTCAATAGTAAAAATATAATTGTCCAAGCACAATTAAGTATTAGATGTGAAAAGTAACAACTTAATTTTGGTAATTAGATCTATAGAGATAGATACATAAGTTGCTGACCTATTTTAATCTAAGTACATAGATAATGTACTAAAGAAGCTTAGTACTTGACATATTTGATACTTGTGAAATGTTAAAGATACTTATTACTATATGTATAAGTTGATATTTGAGTTCAAAGTAATGTGGATATTAACTTTTGAAGTAAATCCTTATGAAGTTATATTTTACTTGGAAAATTTTTTTGAGACTAGAAAGGTTCTAATATAATATTAATTGCTAATTAAGCTCAAACACATTTTTCATTTAGTGGGAATGAATATTTGGATGATGTGTTCTTTAAAGAATTTGATATAGTTCCTACTATTCTTCAAGTTAGTAATGTGTTGTTAAACATGAGATCTATTAGGCATGCAAAAGGAGTTAAGGTCTCATCAAAGATCTAAATATGTATTTATGTAGTTTCTCTTAATTACAATGATAGTTGAGATAAAAGCTGAAAGATTTAAACAAGTACTAACTATGAAAAATCTTATAGAATTCTTTCACCATATTTCCAAAAGTAGCAAGATTATAATATGGAGATATTATGTAAGATGTTTAAACAAGTGGCTTAACACCAATAGGAGATTATTGGTTCCAATCGATTGGTTATAGTTTAGTGATATATTTATTTAAAGGAATTCTTTTTCTTATATATATTTATATTTATATATAAATTAAATTATGATGATATTATAATTATGAGATTTATATTACATTTATGAATTATCCTTAAATTGTTCTTAGTTATCGTTTTATTAAAATTGGATATTAAAAGAGTGTAAAAGAATAATACACATTATGTATCTTCCTTAAGAAAGAAGTAGTTAATCTTATAGACTAAAGTATATAGATACTTAAATAAATGTATATATGCTTGTTTCAGAGCAAGTTCACTGAACTTACCTCCTATGATAATTTTTTTTAAAAAATAACTTGTATTTCTATGAAAATTCTCATCGTGATAATTGTAAAAGTAATTCTTTGATTTGAGATCACAAAATATCTCATGTAGGCTATATTTTGATAATACTTGTGACCTATTATAGTCAATGGTAGCTCAGTCGATAGTCATTAGATATATTATGAACTATATGGAAGTAATTGAATGATCATTATAAGATTTTCATCCTAAAATAATTAAGGAGAATGTTACTGTTTTTCTCGATTAGTATTGATTCAAAAAATCCTTGACTAAGATGAAAGGATATTATGAAAATAGTTTTCAAATGTCAATAATAGAATCAAATATTAATGGTAGAGACCTAATATGATTGGACTCAAATATAGCATACATAATTAATTACATAATCTATATTTAATCGAAACATTATATGACAAAAGTATTGAATTATAAAAAATTATGCATAAAAAAGTTATTCAAAATTACTTTGACATTCCTAAATATTCGGGTGGTCTTGCTAAATGTCAATCTTGATCTATAGATATAAATTATTTAATTAAATAATTAAAGATAACTTAAAAGATTTTAATTTATATAATCTTAAATATGATTTAGTGCTATAATTTATATCCATTTGTAACAACCTAGATCACCAACTCACAGATATTGTCTATTTTGGGCCTTGGCCCAATTAAGCTCTCACGGTTTTGCTTTTCTCGAGGCCTTCCCAGGAGGTCACCTATCTTGGAACTACTCTCGCCTAAGCACATTTAACCTCAAAGTTATGATGGGATCCGATGTGTTGGGTCATCGAAAACACATCTGTAAGGGAGAGGTATCCATATCCTTATAAGGCATAGTTCGTTCCCCTCTCCAACCGATGTGAGATCTCACACTCTCTACCTCCCTTAAGGCCCAACTCTTTTTGGAGTCTAGCCTAGCTGGCACAATAGTTCGGGTATCGACTCTAATACCACCTAACAGCTCAGATTATCCGTTCACAGATATTTTCCGCTTTGGGCCTTGGCCTAGCTAAACCCTCATAGTTTTGCTTTACCCGAGGCCTTCTCAAGAGGTCACCCATCCTATAACTACTCTCGCCCAAGCACATTTAACCTTGAAGTTCTTATGGGATCTGGTGCATTATTGCTTTTCTTGAGGCCTTCCCAAAAGGTCACCTATCCTAGAACTACTCTCGCCCAATCACATTTAACCTCGGAGTTTTGATGAGATCCGGTGCATTAGGCCAAAGAAAACGCGTCTATAAGGGAAAGTCCAACTCTCCTGCTGGTCCAACCGGCCCGAGTACTGACTCTGATACCACCTGTAATAGCCCATATCACCCATTTATAGATATTGTCCACTTTGGGCCTTGGCCCAGCCAAGCCCTCACAGTTTTGCTTTTCTCGAGACATTCCTAGGAGGTCACCCATCCTAGAACTACTCTTGCCTAAACACATTTAACCTCGGAGTTCTGATGGGATCTGGTGCATTAAGCCATGAAAAATGCGTCTTGTGGGGGAGGCCTAGCCTCCTGCCAGTCCAACCAGTCCGAGTATTGGCTCTGATACTACTTGTAATAACCCAGATCACTCACTTATAGATATTGTCCGCTTTAAGCCTTGGCCCAGCCAAGCCCTCACGATTTTGGTTTTCTCGAGGCCTTCCTAGGAGGTGAAACGCATCTATAAGGAAAAGTACAACTCTTCAGCCGATGTGGGATCTCACACCATTGCTAACATAATTAGGAACATAATGAGTCACAAATAAAGAATGAATAAAAGAGAGAAAAAGTGTTTTAATCAAGTTGAACTTGATTATAAAGTTTGAAAATTTTATGATTAAATATAAGATATTTAATAAATAAGAATCAATGTGAGATATTAGATCTTATTTGGACCCAATTGGTATTTGATTCAAATTAATTGTTATTATAATTAAATTGTAATTGCAAGGTTTATTTCAATTAAATTAATAAAATATCTAAAATGTATTATAAAGGTTTAGGTTCCAAAGAAGCTAGCATTTTTTGTCTAAGCCTCTTTATAACAGTTATAGAGTTCTCTTAACACATATTATGGATGTCGTTAGAGATTGGACTCTTGTATGATTATGGTGGTTGAGATAAGTCAATTTAAAAAATGGCATAAGGAAAGCGACAAGAAAACGAATCAAACTTCAAAATAAGGTACGAATTATGATTCATACTTTGTTAATCATGTTATAAATTTTTTAGTGATCTTGACTATCAAAAAATCAAACAAACTACATATAGAATCAAATCACGTCCCAATTTCCTAAAGGGTTTGGAATCATAATCTAATCCCATTCATTTTCTTTATCCTTTGGGTCTCTGTTAAAGACAGATTAGTTACCAAAGATGTTCTCAAAATACCCTATGTGGATTTTACTTATGTCCTCTTTCAAGATGGTAATGAACATATGAACCACCTCTTCTTCAACTGCAAGTTCTCCGTTACACTTTGGAATATACGTACCCTCTGTAATCTTTAAAGTAACTGCTCACTATAGGAAACACCATCTCTTTGTTTGTTAAACTCAATTATCATATAAAGGGAAATATAAACCTATTTATGCTAGCTTTTAGAGCACTACAAGAATATTAGGTTTTAGCGACAAAAATTATCGATGGAAAATAAAGATAATATATTGGGAAACAAATTTGGTGACGAAAATTACTAACAGAAAGAGTTGTTAGATAAATGACCGTAGGTAAACTTTAGTGACGAATAAAATAAAGCCATCGCAAATTTAACAACGAAAATTTTTATTTTTGTTGGTAAATTCAACGACAGAATTTTACATTTCTATCACTAAATTAAGGTAAATTTACTGATGAATTTAGGATATTTTGTCACTAATTTTTCGACAAAATTACAATATTCCATCGGTGAATTTAGCAACGATAAGTTTTAGATCCGTCGCTAAATTTACTGACAGACATAAAACATTCCATCGCTAAACTTACCGATGGAAAATATTATTTGTCGCTAAATATTTATCGACAAAATAGATTGTTCCGTTGGAAACTTAGTGATGGAGTTATATATCCGTCGATAACTTAGTGTCAAAATGATTTATTCCGTTAGTAACTACAATCCATTGCTAATTAGCGACAAAATATTGTATTTCCACCGAGGAAATTTAATTATGATAAATTTCAACCACCACTTCTCACTTCCTACCCGATTTTGCTGTTAAAAATATTATTATTATTTGCACATTTAATTTCTATAAATAATATATAACATTGATTGATAAATTTAAAGTAAACATTATCTTGAATGGTATAATAAAAAATTATAATGTAAACGAACAAGTATCTTGAAATTACCGTTAATTAAGAATTTATACAAAAACTTAAGAGTAGTAGATTATCATTACATTCACTTATCCAGAAGCTATGCATATGGTGATTGCGAATGCTCTTAATGATGCGATGAGGTCCTATCCTTACCTTTCAACTCATCCATCTCATTACGAAGCCAAATTATGCACTCCATCAACCTCTCTAGTGTGCTCTCAAGTTGGAGGACTCTCTTATTTGATGCGGACTGCCTACTAGATCCAACTGTAGTGGATGTGGAAGATTTAACATATGTTCGAAAATGAACCTAAGCCAAAAATCCTTCCACAGTAGTCCTTACCACCCACTACATAAAGATATGTCTGACTCTTAACAACAGTTTCAAAGTTCTGAGGCTATCATTTAATGTTTTCTTGTATTTGATCTTATCATTATAAGTGTTTATGTTAATAAGTGATATTTTTAAGGGTTAATATTAAAGTACAGACTTTACATATATAAACTTGTCTACATCGGGTGTTAAAAAAGGTCACACCATCATGCTTCTTAGTATGAGTGTACAAAAAGAGTTGGCATGATGTAAACTTCATACCCATAGACTTTTCCTACATAAGAATAAATTGTTATAAGTAAACTACATTTTACAAAAATTTTGGCAAAATTTCCTCTATTTTTATGATATTTACTGTCTATTAAACAAAAAATTTAACTCAACAATACAACCATTAATGTCACCAAACATTTATAACATTATTATTCTCCATAATGCACATATATTTTCATTTTAAATTTCATACGTCAAACTACATAGAAATCAAATTTCATACATTAAAGTAAAAAAATTAGGTTATAATTGTAAAATTTTGATACTTACAAGTCAAAGATCCTCTATTATGTACGGGTAGACTCTTTTCGTTTGGTCCTCCATGTCTGTTGACATAATTGCACTCTGAAATGGATATTGTCTCGAATGATGTCCAATACTGTTACCAACAACTTTATATTTCTTCAGATATATAAGGTGGTCGTACATCATTCTTGTGTATCGAAGCAAGAAAGTCTCTATAATATGTACAAGCTTGCCTCTCCCATACATTATAAATTACAACATCAAATTTTGGATCCTAAAAAAGTTATTTTTTAAAAACAAGAAAAACATACTATAAGTACTTATAAATGACAATATTTATCTAATTAATGTATAAAATTAGATAAAATAAAAAAGGTTAAAGAATATATTTTGTGTACCTTAAACTCCTGATAATAAAAATCCTTGGTCGGCTGAGAGACATTCTTCCATATAAAACCCTCAAGATCTATCCTCTCCTCAAACTTGGAAGATATATTTTTTGAGCACATTCCAGACGAAACTAACATAATATTTAAGTTATTTTAGATAATTTTCAAATTAAAACTTATAATTTCAACATAAACCTATGGTGTTATCTTGTATTACAACATTTTTAGAATTTTACTCACAAATCATTGACAATTGTAATGTACGTTCTTCCATCAACTCCCTTAGCTCTAGGTTGGAGGTTGCCTCCTTCATCAGCAACATTTACCCCTGATATATTTGTTGGGATAGGGCTAGTAGATAGTGTAGGGCTAGTGGATGGTGTAACAAAACTACTGGATTGTATAACAATAGGTACAGAAGGTGATGCCTCATTTGGCTATGCAGTAGCATCCACAAAATCTGATGTTTCACCTGGAAAAACACTGGCTTCTCCTAATCATAGTAACCTGAACCTTAGCCACATAATATCTTGTTTTCTTTTAGATGTCATTTTAAACCTGAAATTCACATTTTATTGAATTTTCCAATATATAATAAAATAATATAAATTGAATATATAATAGTTCGCAAATGTCCTTTCACAAGATCACATATGAACTTATTCTCAATTGGATTTTTTTAGGCCTACACGAAAAACAATTTATCATATTAAATAGTATAATGTCATCTAATCACTTTGATATGATAATTCAACTATTTCA
The DNA here is from genome assembly GCA_029891385.1 of Erythroxylum novogranatense. Taxonomy (NCBI): domain Eukaryota; kingdom Viridiplantae; phylum Streptophyta; class Magnoliopsida; order Malpighiales; family Erythroxylaceae; genus Erythroxylum; species Erythroxylum novogranatense. Next base: position 75,626,357 of record CM057225.1, read on the forward strand.
ATTATTACAAGTGAAAACTTACATATTTTTCAAACCATCGAGGAAAGTGTCTTTCAACTTCTTTATTAATATCATCCTGTGTTTTTTAGGCCATTAGCTCGCATAACTATCCCTCGTATAATCTAAAAGCATTATTATATATTTTATTTTTGAACAACACTAACTTCAAAAACCTAAATAATAATGTCAAAATCAACTTAAACTTACTGCACAAAAGGTTGAACCTCTTGACAATTCAATAAAATGTAAATGGGCGGACTCTATTTTTTCTTATGTTAACATTCTTCTTGTTGACCGTCCATATATTCATCCAGGATATGTGAAAATAGATAAGTTACCATCATCATCACCTATTCCTCCCCCATCGTCATTACAAGGAACTTTTCTTTCTCTTGGGTACACATTTAACTCAAAATAATATGAACAAAATGTAATTGCTTCCTCCACTAAATAAACATTACATATTGAACCTTCAACTTTAGCTTTATTTTTGACATTTTTCTTCAAGTGATGCAAATACCTACATTACAAATAGGGTTATTACAATTTTGTGACTAAAACATGCTATAAATCTAACTTAAATATTAACTATAATTACCTCTCGAACATATACGTCCATTGATATTAAACTGGACCAGTAAGTTTAGCCTCGTATGCTAAATGTAGTAAGTCAAAAAAAAATTCTATGTGGTTTTGGTTCTTCTTCAAAATTTTCTATATTTTCTTGAAAAGTATAACCAACTGCATAATAAACCATTTGGATGTAAGGATTTTTAGTTGCACCCACATTATTTTTTATAAATCTAGTCCCCCCTTCAAACCTATCCACATATAGTGACGAGTTTCCTTCATTACCCCTTGAGGTGTTGCAAATTAATGGCTCCCTATGTTGTGTCCACTAAAAATAATTTGGAACAATTTGTTTTCTTAATAAATAGAGATTCACTTCATCAATCGAAAGAAAACAAAGATGTTGCATTTTTATATGGACATCTGATCTTTGAGTCATTTATATATGCAGGTTGAGAAAATGCATAGTGAATAAAAACTTCAACTCCCTCAACAAACTCTAGATTAATGAAACCATTGGGTGTTGACTGTATATACATTCAAGATCAATCAACATTACTCATTTCTACAAAACTGTTACTTAAAAAAGTTATTTCATAGTTAGTATCCTCCATTCCCCTTAAGTTTACAAAACATTTAATCTTTACTTTACATAACATCCCATAAGTTTTTACAGATCTCTGACCATTTCTCCTCTATATTGAAGCTAACTTATCCCACCATATGAGTTCAAGTATCTATGATCGAATTAATCACCTACAAGTTGATTTCCAAAGTTTGATTTTAAAAAACACAATGGTATGTGGCATTATTTACACCTGTGAATCGAGAAACAAGTTCTCGTTGTGACTTCTAGGCTCGTGGATTTTCTACTAATGAGCCTTATGGGAGCTGCATCACGGGTTTTCAGCTTATATATCATCCTAAGGGTTTATTATACCTTAAATCATCCATAATTATACAAAATTATTCAACATGCAGTAACTACTTATGTAATTCATACATCTAGCTATCAATCATTCTAACAACATTCCAAACAACAACATATAAAACCAAGATAACTATTTTTTCATTAATCACCTACAAGTTGATTTCCAAAGTTTGATTTTAAACAATCACTATGGTACGTGGCATTGTTATACTGTATGAATCAAGAAAGTAAGTTCTCGTTGTGACTCCTAGGCTCATGGAAATTTTCATTGATAAGCCTCATGGGACCTGCATCATGAGTTTCTAGCCTATATATCATCCTAGAAGTTTATTATGCCTCAAATCATCCATAATTATACAAACTTATTTGACATGTAGTAAATAGTTATGTAATTCATGCATCTAGCTATTGATCATTCTAGCAATATTCTAAACAACAACATACAAAACCAAGATAACTATGTTTACATTAATCACCTATAATTTGATTACCAAAGTTTGATTTTAAATAAGCGTTATGGTACGTGGCATTGTTACATCATATGAATCGAGAGAGCAAGTTCTCGTAGTGACTCTTAGGCCTATGGAATTTTACATTGAAAAGTCTCATGGGAGTTGCATCACGAGTTTCTAGCCTATGTACCATCCTAGGGTTTATCATGTATTGGATCATCCATAAGAGATCAAATTCATTCCACATATAATAAATACTTATGTAATTCATACATCTACTCATCAATGATTCTAACAAAACCTAAACATAAATACTTAGACTATTAAAGAAAAACATAAAAACTCATCAATTATTATAAGAATATTCTAAACAACACAAAATCATGACCTCCTTTGCATTCACACAAAATCCAAACACAAATACTCGTACTATTAAAGCAAAATATATGATAGACATTAGTTGGACGACTTATCTAGATGGACAGATAACTACAGACTATAATGAAGAAGGATGAGTTTGGATAATTAGCGATACTCTTTAACACAAAATAGGGTCTGCGAAAAAGAAATTTTCGTATTTAATATAATACACTTGTAAACACAATGTAAAGACATTCTACCTCCTTTATAAAGTTCAAACACTTTAAATTGACACATCCTCAAAAGAAATCACCCATTTAAACAAGTGTTGGAAATTTTGGTGAGGTACTCTCATCATCTTTTTATGAAATTGAGCATACCATAAGCTTGAAAATAATCTAATCTCCACTACTTAAATGGATATATATGTATAAGAAAAAGTAAAAGGTCTTTGAACATGGTTGTAATAAGGCCATAGGCATAAATAGGTTAATAAAGAAAAGGGAATAGGAGAAAAAAAAATAATAGTTAGTAGAGAAAGAGAAAATAGATCCATAGATTTATCCATACAAAATTCTAGAGAAAATAGATCAATAGATGTATCCATAAATTACTCCACTAACTCCTTATATGTTTGCAATAACCTATTTTACTTCATTCTTTTCAAATAAAAGAATCCACGTCAATTAATTTTCAATGATGATCCTTTTCTTATTGTTATTTTTCTTTTATTTTATTTTGTTTGACATGAATTTCCCTTTTATATTCCCTTTTTCCTACAAGTCACCATCTCATATAAATTTTTTTTTGCGTACCATACCCAACAACCATATGAAATCATAAATAAAAACTCCACTATTCACGAATTAAGGTGCAATTATTTTTATTTTAGGTTCAAGGTTCTTTCGAAAAGGGTTACAAAGAAAAAGGCTAAAATATATAATAGACTCAAAAAGGTTCACTAATGTATTAACCTATAAAAGATAGGGAATTTTGATGAAACTTCCTAAGTTAGAGGAGGTGAACACAATTAAGGTTGTACGCGATCCAATACAGTTTGAGATTTTAAACTGTATTAGGGATTTTAATATTCACTTCAAATATTAGGGATTTTAAAAATTGAATCGCCATAATCACATTTAAAGTAAAAATATTTTGTTCTATATTATATTAGAATATGGTATAATACAATTTAGAGATTAAATCCTTTTAAGATAATATATAACATATCTAAACTAATTGATTGCATAACCTACTCAAACATAAATTACTAAAACATAAATGACAAGTTGTTCATTATTAAAATATCTTAATTTACACATTTAATTTTTCTTTTAAAAGCAAGCAAAAGATAGTTAACAACTAAAAAGAATTAAAGAATCAAATTTTATATGAGGACTGAAAACCTCTTAAATACCTTTTATATGCCATACATTTTAATAATTATTATTAACTACAAATATGTAAATAAGAAGACCAATTAGTGAAGTTAGAGTTGCCATCGAGATGAAGGCCAAACATCATACAATTGTTTTTTTTGGAAATTGAATAAAATTTCATTAATTGTAACAAAACTATCCCAACACTATAATCACATCACCAAACTAATGCTTTTAGGAAGATATAAGTAGCAAGAATATATTCATAGAGTTACAAGTTCCATCTGTTCTTGATTCCTAACTATTGTGTTAAAATCTCAAACTTCCTAGCTATTAACAATTAATCTTAACATAGAATTATGTATACAATCAGAAACTAAAATAAAATAGATAGAAATAGAAAATTAAACATAATACACTCAAAATAATTAATTCCTCATTTTAGAAAAACAACATATGACTTTCTTCAATAGGACAATTCATCGAACAATTGATAGGCAACCTGAATTCATCTCTACCATTATATTTTTCCATTTTTCATCAACAAAAATACATTCAAACACATTATTTACCGATCAAAGTTCAAAAAACACACAATGCTGCAACAAACAATACTCAAACCGTCGTTTATAAACCCATCCATGAAATGACTAACCTTGACTTAACTTACGAGGATGGACAATAGATGAGAGCAAAGTAGTATATCTGGACAATGGACGATGGACGAGAGAAGATCGACGGTGACAAGAAGAAAACCAATAAACAAAAACGAGGAGAGAAGATGATGGATGAAGAAGGGGTTGTTTTAGGTAGGTTTAAGGTGAGACGAAAACGACATCATTTTTAAAAAAAAAACGTTAAAGTTGAAATGAATGAAGAAGTTTAACTTAAAATTTTATCGACGGACACTCTTCTGTCGGTACACCTCATGCTTATTCTTCCACCAACCTTGCCGCCTATTTTTATGATGACCACCATTATTTTGTCAAAAAATTTATGAAAATAATTTCCCTCCATCTTTACCAATGGATATTGTGTCTGTCGCAAATTTTAAATTTTTTTGACAATTTTACGAACGAAAAATCATTTTTAGTCTGTAATGTCATATAGTATTTGTTTCACCAGTAATTTTTGGTTGTTAATTTCTACTTTTCTTGTAGTGGAGTATTAGTTTACATGATGTGGATGGAAAGGAATCAGAAGATCTTTGGAGATATCCAAACCGTTATGAAGCTCATCTATCAAAGATTGCTGCTTGGAAACCTATGAATTGGATTCAATTCATTACTTTTATGTAACTGAATTCAATTCATGCATTTGAAATGTATAAAAAAAAGATGATTTGAATTCAACCACGTAATTAAATATCATTTTCTTTATGAATTCAATTTACATATCAAATGATGTGAATTAAGTTTTGAATTGAAAAGTCAATCCTTTTCAAAACATTAAAATTCTTTTCCAAATATACACATTATAAATATACAAATTACTAAAAATACACACACATTGATTACATACTATTTTTAGTTAAGGATAAAAAGTCATATAAAGTAACTAAATTTATTTTTATTGTGTTCCAAACAATATAATTGAATTCAATTCTAATATTTATAGATTTATTCCAAACAGTATAAATCGAATTTAATTCAATGCCATAAATATAATAAAATCGAATTCATCAATAAATCCAATTCGAAAGTTTCCAAACGGCCTGTTATTAGTAAGATAAAGAAGCAACCATAGCTAGAGACCTATTACAACTATGAGTACAAGCTTTATAAACCAATAAAACTTGGAGTAAGTGTGTAAGGATCTCACGTGATTGTCATCTCATGGTTAAGGAATGTGTTATGCTTGTGTGACGTACATGCTGCTAATTAACTTGCAGCTTCTTTTCATTGCTCTAACACCATTACTGGTGCTATTGTCTCCTTGGTTATATTGGTGTAACTTTTTTGGAACTAGTTTGAATTCAATTTCTTGATTTACTTTCAAAAAAGAAAAGCACAATTTGTATCATCCAATGCAGATTCTCTCTTCTGGTTAACTCAGATTAGAGCCCAATTACCATGAATGAATTAATTTCTCAACAATGTGTTTAAGTTGCATGGTATGTTGGAGTCCAACATCAGTGACAGGGACCCTATTTTCGTAAGCAAATTCTGCGTAGGAACTCCTTCGACTACAAGGAGTTAAATTGAAGTGTTCCATGGCTTACCACCCGCAGATGGATGGACAGACGGAAGTGGTGAACAAAATTCTTGAAACATATTTTTGGTGTTTTTGTGGGGAAACACCTCAGAAGTGGAAGTGGATCAGGTCCTACAGAATAGGAAGGCCATGACTAACGTCACCAAATTCCATTTGCGGAGGGCTCAAAACAGGATGAAATAGTATGCGGATTCGAAAAGATCTGAACGAGAATTCAAGGTTGGTGATATCGTCTTATTGAAATTGCAACCTTATAAACAGTATTCTTTATAGAGATGAAATAATCAGAAATTATCTCCACTTTAGTGTGGGCCTTATTAGGTTGTATGAGTTGGAGAAGTGGCATAAAAGTTGAAGCCTTCACACGAGGCAGCAATACACCCTTTGTTCCGTATGTCCTAGTTGAAGAAGACACAATCTGAGCAAGCTCGAACATCTTCTTTGCCGGAATTTCTCACGCCAGTTGAATGTGTACTTTTAGCTATTACAGATTGCCGAATGACAAAGCGAAATAATCGTGCTATCACACAGTGGTTAATTCAGTGTTCAGACGGAGAGAACACTAGTGCGACATGGGAATATCTCTTCGACCTTTGAAAGAGATTTCTTGAGGTTAACTTGATAGATAAAGACATTAAGTGGAAGGGAATTGTTGCAGTGTTTCATGAGGAAGACGAAGATCGCTCAGGAAAGGATGGAAATTCTCTCTGAATTCGTATGATACGATGTATTTCTAATAAACCTTAGTAGTAGTTCCTATACTCAAGTATACGGGATAATTTCAAACATGTATAAAAGTTGTCTCTAACGGCGAGACGACAGAGGTTATTATGAATGGAATGAATTATGCTTTTCTCTCTCTTCTGTGATTTCTCTTTCATTCTTCCCTTTTCTCTAGGATTCTTTTCTGTTATTGGAGCGAACTTACGTTGGTCTTTGGTAATCTTCTATTATTCGTTTTATTCTTAACATTTGTTTTACAAAGAACATGCTAATCAACATCATTGATTGGTAGAATTCAATGAAAGGGATATGTTGATGGTTATGATTCGTTTGGAGTGTTTTCAAAGAGGAAACTATAAGAAATTGCATTCACAAATGCTGGACCTTATAAGATCATAAAAAAGATAAGTGCTAGTACTTAGGTTTTGGAATTACTTCGTGATATTAGAATAAGTCTTATCTATAATGTCCCGAATTTAACTATTTATCATAGACAGCATGATGAGCAATCCCTTATTGTTGCTGTAAGAATTTCAACCATTCCCCATCTTAAGGAGGAGATAGAAAATGTTCTAGATGAACAAGTTGTAGCGACCAAAGGTGGATGATACCGACAATTCTTGTCAATCGAAAAAGGAAACTAATTTATGACAACACTTGGATTTTAGAGTTTGAATTTTAGAAGTTGAATCCAGATTTATATAATCAGTATTTATCACATTTTATGTTGAGGATGACTTCAAATAAGCCGAGGAGAATTGATGCAAAAGAGTTTAAAGCCTATATATGAAATAAAAGAGGAAAATTTAGGCAAAAAAAAGCCTTAATTTGGTGGGATGGAGGATAAGAATTGAGTTGATAACAAAAGATAAAGGCTAAAATTCAGATATGTATTGTTGTATCTCTCAATTTTCTTCTATGTTCTGCATCATTTTTTTTTCATGTCACATTTGTATGTGGGTCTACCGAAAACAACCTCTCTATTATGTAGAAATAAGGTTGTGTACAATTGACCTCCCCAGACCCTGTTTCATTGCAGAATTTCAGACTGGATGCGATAATGACGATAATGATAAAAAAAGTGAAAGATCATATCATTTCTGGTCTTGTTCTAATCTTTCGATGAAGATTAAAGAAGGGCTTATTGAAACAGAATTATTAATTATTCAAACATAGTTGTCAAAGGGCTTATTGAAACAGAATTATTAATTACTCAAACATAGTTGTCAATACATTTGTTGTTTGAGCCACTATTGGCATAGGAGGAGGCAATTGATACCCTGACACGCTGACAACCTCTTTCCACTTCCATTCCATCAGCCCACTGTAGTTGGATACTTGAACTTGCCCATATTTTGTTGCTGCTCCTCTCCCACCCTTTCTCCAACTTCACTTAATCTAAACTGCGAATATTTGGCACTATCCATTTAGTTACTATGGGACCCAATTCAGCCCCTTTCTCCCTCTTTGTTCATGCATGCTAGATGACACAAGCTAAGACTTGGTCAAAAGCGGGTCAAAGAAGAAAGATATACATAAGCACACACATCCAATTCTTATCTATGTTGGAGTGCCCACACTGCCCATTCTCATTTAGGCATGCCGTGGCCCATTTTATTTTAATTTTGCCTCTCAATTTCTTTTTGGATGCAACGAATCTATCCATCTTCGCCTTGGAACTCTTCAAAGGGCCAAAAACACCAACAGACAAGCAACCAAAAAACTTATCACTCTCCAATCATGGCTTTAATGAATTGGCAACATCCTAATGAGCTTAACTGTCCATTATGATGCAGGGGATCCATACTTTCTACTGATTTTCTATTGGTTCACGTAGATTTGACAAATGACATGTCAGGGCAAAACTTCTTGTTAATTTCATATCTTCTATTCTAATTAACTAGTTTCTAATTTAATCTAGTAAATTTTGTTCACATATTTATATAGAGATCGTAAAAATATATGAATAAAATTAAATAACATATGATTAAAACACCCTAACAAAAATAGAATGCTTCAATCCTACTTCAAGGGCTTTACTACTACTCGCCAGTGTCAAAAAATGAATAGGATTTCTTTTTTTATCCGTTCAAGTCTTTCTGACACTAGACAACATAAGCTGTCATTTGATGAACGCCTTCTTTTCTTGTTTTTTGCTTCTAATATCAAGCTTCCTATGGTACACTTTGAATTGTTCTCTCTCTGCCAATTGCTTCTGTCCTTTCAGTAAAAGTTTAGGTCCTGCTGTTCCCTAGATTCTGCTTCTGCCTGCAAGTAGCCTAAAGCATGTTTTGTTGGTTAGAAAAAATAATATTCCAAATTACTGTAGTCTTTAGTGGTTTTCTCTGGACAGTTTTTCCAAGACAAGTGTCACTTCTCCATTCTTTCGTTTTCTATAGACTCCCATTATCGAAAAAAAATTCCACCATGGAACTTTTACTACTGTGTATGTCCTGGTTAGCTTAGAAGTATCTTCTTGTTCATGCCGCTGACGATGATGATGAGCATCATTTTGAGTTCGTCTCACCAGGCCTATAAACTTCATTCAATTCAACCTCAATCACCTTCATTGCCCACACAACACATATTTAGGGGAAATGTCAAGTGAATCACTGTACTTGCTCCTATCTAAAATCAATGACTTGGTTATTACTTGTGCCTTGCATGACTAAAGACCCAATAGGGACTTTTTCCTTTATTTTATAAATCACGAGAAGGAGGGTTACCAACAAAAATTCCTTATACGACCCGCTTTCAATAGAGCTATTAAGATCAGTCACCATGATTACACCTTTAACGCTTCAGAATAGCAAAATTGTAATAATAAAAGGGAAAATGTTGAATAAGAAATAAATTCTCACACCCTGTTTTTGCGAATTGTACACGTATACAATAGAATGGCCACTTGTGCTAATGTTATAGCATAAGGTGGTGATGAATATTATATATGCGGAAATACAAAAGTATTGGGAGACAGAACATTTCCATATGTTGTAACATCCAAAAATGAAGTCAAATGGACCATGTTGAGTGGAAGAAACCATGTCCTCCATATCTTTCTGTCATCAATCTCTCCATTTCTTTTGCTTCTCGTGCCTTTGTCCTCTGCACACATGGAAACATAAATGTTTGTCAAAAAAAATGCACAGATTTCTAGGTACTCTGCTATAAATGGCACTTTTACAAATTAAAATAACTTTACTGAACATTTCCAAAAAAGAATTCCTACTGCTTAGCCAAAAGATTTATGAATAGTGAGGACCTGCAATGTTTCTACGGCATCTGGCTCTGCATTGAAGTCATAAAATGTGCTTGCTGCGGTGAGCTTCATGGATAGAAACTGAATTCACAAGAAGAAAAGAATTAAATATCTCAGTTCAGGAGTCATAAATCCTTTCAGACGATGTATCTTCAGCAAACAGTATGAGCTCACCTCTACTTGACTCTGCAAGGACTGAACATAATTAATTATCTCGTCCAACATCACTGCCATGCCCATGGTCTGCGAACAATGAACAGTACATAATATGTCACTTACGTAAAGGTTAACCCTTTTCCCAGGGCAATGAGGAGGATAACACATACCTTGCGGCAGCCAGGGACTATATCCTGTAAGCATCTCAGCCTCTCATTGATTTTTCCTCTTCTAACCTGCTATGCAGGATATGACGGTTAACTATTCAACTGTATTAGGATAAAAGATTAGTATTTTAAGTTATTTGGTTTTGAGTCCAAATATACCCGTTCCGCCAAACTGTGGCTATCAGTGGCTTGACCCCTTCTAGCTCTGACATGGACAACTTCCTTGGGTTTTTCCTCATCATTGTTCTTCAGTCTCTTTCCACTTCTTGAACTCTGTAGCTGTAGTCACAGAAAATAGGGCCCAATTTCTTCAGACTTTGTAACGCTACAGAAATCAAGATTAACAGTAACATTTCTTGAAAAAAGTAAAGAAGAGTCAATGGAACTGCTTTGAATTGATTACACTTTTCCTCTTAATCCCACTCTCTGAAACTTGTGGAGACGAGTTCATAGGACTGCTTTCCGATACAACCTTTGCTTTTCTTTTCCCCCCATCAAGAGTTTCACTTTCATTTGCAGGAGAGCCAATTGGCTTAGAAACTGGGAGAACGTTCTGGTTGCTGCCACTTTGGTGGAACACAGCATGAAGATTTTCTGTCAAGTTCCCTGGAAATTCTGGTGCCTGTTGGGTGTAGAAGTTGAGATTAGAGTAAGGCATGAAGTTATGACAACTCAAACTTGAATTGTCCAACATGTCACCGTTTATTTCTGTGAATTGGGTTATTGTTTCCATGCTTTGATCAATATCTGAGAAGGGAAATGAGTGTCTAAAGCTTTGCAAATCTGCAGGAAAACCAGCCATTGAACTTTGTAGACAGGTAGTTGTTGGGAGAGCCAAGTTGGTTATCCTCTGGATAATGGTAGGGGCATAAGTTTGTGTATTTATAGTGCGGGAAACAAATATGCTCCTTCTATGCAAGAGGTTTGACATTTTCTTCTTATTGATGAGTGAACTAAAGAACAGAGATGAAATTGAAGCTGCTTGAGGAGGCCACGTGGCGATTCCAGCATCTTTAGTTGTGTTCCCTGATGGGTCCCACTATCAGGAGATATACCCAATTATAAGGGGCCCCTTGGGGAGCCACAAAAACAGAGGAGCTCTATAAAATAAACCAAATCTACGTAACTGGTGGGACTTTGAATGCAGCTGTATATTGCAAGTGCTGAGAGGAGTTCAATTGTACCCAAAGCACAGAAGTTCAATTCTTATTTTCGCTTATCCAAGCAAATATCAAAAGAAGAAAGAAAACTTGGTGGCTCCTTGTACGCACAGAATAATAGGCTCCTTTTATGATAAATTAAGTGAGATTAAATCATAATTTAATCCTCTCATAATTCTATCAGGTCAAAATGCGAGAGTGCTTAAGACGAGCGATTCTACCTTTTAAGTACAAGAAGAAGAAATCTGTAAAAACAAGCAGTCCCATTTTGATAATCCTTTGTTGATTTTTTAAATTTCTCGGTTACCCTTTCCTTTTAATAATTAATTAACACCTACTTTCGTCAGCACCACAAAATCAAAACAAGATCGTATTGCAACCACTGTGTTTATTTGGCAACTCAAGAGGTGCACTTGGACATAATATGGGCATATCCAATATCAGAAAGCTAAAGAAGAGGGTATTAAAGAACCACTTTCTTAAGTGGTTATGGACATATGACAACATCAACTAGCTTGTACGCAATCATCGTACAGCATCTACTGCTTCGACTCCCAGTCTACTGTCTACCCCAAACCTCTCTCAATTATAAAGATTCTTTTTCTTCCTCTTTAAACTGTTGCTTAAAATCTTCAATTTTCATTTAATTACCAACTGTATATAAGGATAAGCCACTGTAACTTTATCCTCTGCAAAATTAAAAGCTCCATCCGTATCTGTGACTTCTAAGGACTGCAAGAAGTAGGATTCGGTTTAATTATTCTCTACCTATATTCTTGTGAACGTTCCAAATCAAAATTACTTATAATAAGTTAAGATTTTGATTTGCATGTCTTAAAAAACCATAAAATTGGAATAATAAAAATCATAATGTCTTAGCAAATTCATATCTAACTCTATTAGGTTGTTTGAGTTTTTGAATATTCATCAAATTGTATAGCACATAAAAATATAATTTTAAATAAAAAATATATTCTTGTGAACGTTCCAAATCAAAATTACTTATAATAAGTTAAGATTTTGCTTTGCATGTCTTAAAAACCATAAAATTGGAATAATAAAATCATAATGTCTAATGCTAAGACAACATATATTTTCATAATTAAGCACTGAAACAAAGACAAAAATATCCGAAACTTCAAATTGTCTTTATGTGAACTCCATAACATTCAAAACTCTATTTTCATATCATTTGCATTATTATCATTCTATAAGAAAATAAAATATAATGAAAAAAGTGAAGATAGAGGAATAAAGTAGAGATTTTAAAGCTATTTTTTTAAAAAATATTAATATTTTATTATATTATATTTAACTATAAATATTCAAAAAACAAAAATAAAGTTAATAAAAAGCGGATAAAGTATAAGTATCCATCGGTTCGAGTTATCACTAGACTCATATCTAATTCTATATTTACACATATTTTTTAGCATTCATTTAAAATATATATTTTTAGTCTCTATGTCTATTTTTTGGGTCAGGTGGTGCAAATATTAATCGAATTGAAAACTCGTTACTATCCCTAGTGACTTCACAGTATGTCTTTAAATATATGAATCAAAGATTGTGTCTACGATAGCAGAATCTTACTGTTAAAATTAGTGAAGACTGTAGGATTAACTTGTAAATACCATTGATTAAATCACTTATGAAAGTTAATTTTTATTTTCATTGACTAAAAAAATTTGGAAGTTAAAAGAAAAACTAGCTTGTTTATGTGTTTATCATCTCCTACTTACATACGATGAGTTCATTCGATTGAAATTCTACATTTCCCATACTTATCTAATAATTCGATGATGAAAGTGCATTGTCATAAATCTTTTAGGAATATACATCTCTACTAAAACATTAATCCTTAAATATATTTATTATATTATATCCTAAGTTATATATCACGTCCTTTTCTTCTTTGATCTCATTTATTTCATCATCTTGTAATTTGTATTCATTTATGTTACAAAGAAAAGATGCCAAATTGAATATAATTTTTAATGTAAATAACCAAACAAAATGACCTTTCCAGAATTATCTCATAAGATTGCATCGCACATGATCTTCTAGTAATATTCTAAAATAGCAAATCTTAAATTTTATTCTTAATAATCAAATAAGAGTCATCAGGGTATACTATGAGACTCATTTAATCTTTAGGATCTCCCACTATGTAAGTTGAGATTCTATAACTTACATTGATTAATTTTATAACCGTACTTGTATATGATAAGAGTTATATGCTAAGATATTGTCTTTTTATTTATTTAGAGTGTATGTTTTTCACGAAATACTTTATACATGTTAGTTTAAACATACCTAATATTTAACCTGAGTTCACTAGTCTACTCTAAAATTCATCTTTTAAAACTCTTATATGGCAACATAAGACATATATAATAACCATTTTAATCACTCCAAACTAATTTCCTTTTGATTTATTATCTCAAGCAACATTTATGGTTTAAGCTTTTTGCTCTTAATTATCACCTATATAATAAAATTTAAACTTGCCTTATCTCTGGTTATTACAAATAATGGAGGCAATTTCTCATATGAGAGGTCAATCTCTTATTTGTCTTACAAACTCTTTGATTTATATACAAAATATTTCAAACAAATGAGGTATACTTTAGAATAAAGTATTACATAATTCTTATCATATAATAAGCAATGTTAATATATATTTTGCAATTAGACATGATAATATAATGAATAAAAATACATGTAGAAATATTTATCAATTATTGTTTATCACTTGTGTATGACGTTATATCATTTATAGTTATATAGTTCATATTCACTTCTCCTTATATAATTATATCTTTCAAACAATTATTCTTAGTATATGTATGCTTGGTTTTGTAATAAAATTTGTCATCCTTTGCTTAAGTGACTGCCACTTGACTATCACAGTTGATTAATACTAAATCAATCTTGCCTTTAGTGGCTCTTAAATGAACTAAGAATCATCTAAGTCAAATAGCTTCTTATATTGTAATTGAAAATGCTAAAATTTAGCTTTTGTTAAATATAACGCAACACAAGATTCTTTCTTGATTTTTTATGATATTGCATCGTCGTTGAGTAAAAAAACAAATATAAGGATATATTTTCTCTTATGTAAATCACTTCTCCAATATGCATCTATATGACCTTATATGCATAGGTTGTTTCCTTGATAATACAATGCATAATCAATAATACCTTTAAGATAGCATAACAAATATTTGACCTTATATACATTATTGCATATATGAGACTTCCAATTGCAGTAGAATATAAAACTTTCTTTATTTGTTCTCTTTAAGGGGTTGATGGGAAAAACTTCTTGTTAATACCTTTGCCTTTAGTAATAGGATTATCAATTGGTTTGCAATCATACATACAGAATTGTTTAAGAATTCTTTAAATATAATTCACTTGAGAAAGTAACAATAATTTCTTTGAACGATCACTTGATATCTTAACTATAAGAATATACGTAACTTCACCTTGGTCTTTCAACTTAATTAGGCTTATAACTAGCCTTTGATTTGCTTAGCAAACTCACAATCATTACAAGCAATCAAAATGTCATCTACATATAAAGATAAATAACAAATTTATCTTTGGAGCTTTAAACATTTACATAGTAGTCTTCATTGATCATACAAAAATAATATAAAATAAGTATGTTATAGAAATGAATGTAGCACTATCATGAAGACTGCTTCAAACTAGAAATTGATTTTAATAATTAACACACTTTGTGTTCTTGAACTGTGTCAATGAAACCTACAAGTTCTTTAATATAGATTTTGTCTTCTCTTTAATATAGATTTTGTCTTCTTCTAATTCTCCATTTAGAAAAGTAGTCTTGACATCCATTTGATGTAATTTAAAATCTAAGTTGGCAATTATAGCTAAGAGGAGAAGGATTAAAGAAAAGCTCTTAACTAGTAAAAATATGTCTTTGTAGTCAATTCTTTCATATCAACTTTTATTTAAAATTTTGAGAACCTATTTGTTTTCAATAGTTTTTTGCCTACTGGGGAGAACAACCAAGCCATATACTTTATTTAATCTTAAAGAAGTCATTTCCTTCTTTATTTCTTTCATCAATTCTTCTTTATAAGACCAATATGAGTCTTATATACATTCTGTGAATCATTCTTTTCTTGTAGAATAATCATCTGAAGTTTCTTAAATTTTAAAATGAAGTTGGGGATTTATTTTATGATTATTTCAACATAAATGAGGTTTAAAAGAAACAAATTTATGAATGTATTATGCTATATAAACTTTTACTAGGTTACGACCTAACGTGAGCTTGAATTGATTCTTTAAGTTCTACACTTTTTTGACTCAGATGAATTCTATCTTCCTAATTCGTTGTAACATAATCATTTTGATCAGAAGTCTCATATAAAAATAGGGTTTTCCCTATTTTACATTTGTATGGAAAGTCATTTTATAAAAATATGATATCTCATTATTCAAATTAATTACTCCTTCATTACCTCATTTACCTATAAACACATATCCTTTTAATTTTTTGGAGTATCTAAAAAAGATATTTTTTCCTTCTTGGGCCTAGTTTCTCATATTTGTGAGAGAGGTTATGAATATAGACATCATACCCCTATGGTCATAGACTTATTCATATCAAGTTTTTTACCTGTTTAAAACTTATATGGAGCACTGGTATTTGATTTTATGGGCACTAGATTTAGTACATAAGTGGTTATAGTGCATCACCTTAATAGGTGATTGAAAAATTTGCTTATACCATAATGGACCTAATCATTTTTAGTAGCATTCTGTACCACTTTGATGGGGAGTTCGAGGAATAGTCAACTATCTTTAAATTCATTTTCATCATTTAATGACTTGAACTTATCAACTAAGTAATTATTATCCTAGATCAATTTTTATAATTTTATTTTCTTGTCTAGCTATTTTTTTAACTATACTATACGAAACAATTTAATTGCTTCTGATTTGTGAAAAATTAAATAGACATGACAAAACTGAGTATAATTATCTACAAAAGTGTCAAATACATAGTTTCACATCTTACTATTATATTCATTAGACCATATATAAATTAATTGTAATGGATATGCCGGCTTGTATTCCCTTTCTTGTCAGTTTACTAGCTAGACAATATTTGCAAATATGTAGATCCATTTGATGTAAATCACCAAAAAGACCTCCTTTAGCTATTCAATTTATTCAATTTTGACCAATGTAATATAGTATACTATACCTAGGGGTGAGCATTCGGGTAATTCGGGCCGAAATTTCACTGTTCGGCTCTGACCAATTATTCAATTTTTTCATCTTACCCTACGGAACCTGAACTTTTCTTACCCGAGCTTACGGGCCAATTACTCGAAATTTTGTTGGCTTTACAGATTTACAAGTTGTTTTTTGATAATTTAAAAAAAAAACCTGAAATTTTGTATTTTTATAACCTAATTCGGGTAATTGGGCCGGCCCAAAATTTTTTGGAATTACCCGACCCCAGCCCGAAAATAATTCGGGTAATACCCGAATTATCCGAATTACCCGAAATTTGAAATTTTTTTACCCGAATTAATTCGGACCGGGCCGGATAATCGGGCCGGCCCGAATAATGCTCACCCCTAACTATACCACCAATTTGAATCGTTATTGGAATTATTAGATGATGAAAACAAAAAATAACTTATATTACTATTTGAATAAACAACATCCAAAATAACAAAACCATCTAACATAAATCCAAGACCATAATAAATGGTTCTAAGATATAAATCCATTCCAACACATGTGAAAGTTTACATCAAATTCAAGGTTATTCAATACCAACACAAAAATAAAATTTTGTTTAACCTTTGGAGCAAATAACACCTTATGTAGGATTAAGGATCAACCATCACACATTTCTAATTTATATGTTCCAATCTTTTTTATAATAACTCTTAAGTTGTCTCCTACATAAGTACATCATATTTTATATAGGATTTTCTAAAATTTTGTAAAAGCTTTCCTATCCTTCATTACATTGTTAGTTGCTCCTAATTTTGCAATCCATAATGAATTTGTTTCAATTGAAAAAAAAAAAGAATAAGAGACATCCATAGAATCAATGTTTGTACTATAAGATTGTATATTTTTAAGATTGCTACAATCATAAGTGTGATCTTATCACAATTAGAGTACTTAACTCTTTTCACGTTCTAATTTTGAAAGGGACATTTTTCCTTTTCCATATTCGTTCCACTTAACTTTCTTAGATTTATAAACCACTACAAGAAAAATGTAGATTAGCGACGGAAACTTAGCAATGGAAAAATTTTCATTGGCAATTAGCGACGGAAATATGCTTTTCGTTTCTAAAATTGAGTGATTTAGCGACAGTACTAATATTCGTCGCTAAATTTGGAGAAAATTTGTCCTGACAAAATTTACAACGAATATTAGTGACGAAACAATATAGCCGTCAGTAATCAATTATCGACGGAAAATATACCGTTGAAAATTAGCGACGGAAAACATATTTCTGTTGGGCCTCGATTCCTCTTCCCTATTAAATAGCTTGTTTAAATTTTATTTTGAGGTTTAGTTTGCTTAATTTCTTTTGGTTAGAATAATTTGAGGTTTTAGTGCCTAGGTTGATGGAAATTAAATGGAGGGATTAAGTTTAAATTAGAGTTTTATATGGTGTTAGTAAAAGTAAAGGAATAAGATGGTATGGGGGCATTTTGGGTAGATCACTTAGGTTTTTAAAGGTTAAGGATTATAAGGAGGGGTATTTTAGTTTTTTTAGATTCATTAAAAGAGAAAGGAGGAAACAAAAGCCTTGTTGTCGTTAGTGAGAAGGAAAGGTTACGAAATTTTCAAGGAAAAGGAAAGAGGGAGAGTTTCGGTGGAGAAAAGAAGAAGAAGAGGTTAGGGTTTTGTCATTTCTTGCTTTAGAAAGGTATTTTTGTTAGTAGTGTGCCCTAAGCCAATGGATATTTTTGATTCATGTATTAACATTATAACTTGTTAATAATATATTATGAGGTATTCCTTTCATATATGCATGTATTTCGTTTATGTAATGTGATTTACATTCCATGAATGGTATTAGACTTATGTCATCAAGTATGTGACTTGATAGTAAAACCATAAGCGTTATAACACTATTCTAGACTATCCCTGGTCGATCATTATTGGTGGAACAATAATGAATTAAGACTAGTATGTGTTTTGATTGATGATCACGTTTTACTGATCATGTATATGAGATATCAAATCAGAAACATAGATATATGTTAGAGAACATATATTGGACCGACCCACATAAAGAATACTACATGGTTTCATGTCATTAGTGATTCTTTATATGGTTTGAATTTAGTCCTTTGACCTGAAGTCATCATGGTTCCCTACATGAGGAATTTAGTGTTTTGATATTAGACTAAGTTATTTTTAACCGAATAACAAATAGTCTTATGTTGGACACTAAATGAATCATGCGGGGGGATGTGAATGACGTAGATGGGATTTGTACCTCTCTTAAATGAGAGAGATATCATTTGGGCCTCTTGACAAGTGTGACTGAAGAAATGCATGGCCGTGCTCAAATGAATTGATGAAGAGTCATCAAATGTCATTTGTTATAATCAGTCAACTTGGGGATCAAGAAACTATGATTAATCAAAGGTTGACATGTACCATGCCTTATGATTAATCTTGATATCGTGTTACAAAAGGACTGAACTTATAACCATGGTTACAGGTTAAATCGAATTATCGATCCTCATTTGATTTGGGTAGTCATAATGTCTTGCTAGAGGCCGCTTATGACTTATGGGCCTTGAAGTGTGATCAAGCCCATTGCCAACATCAAATGAGCCTACAGGGTCACACACAAAGAGTTATGTGATTTGGGCTTGTTCTCTTGGGCCTAATTTATTAGGTACTGAATAAACATATGTAGATATATTTATTGGGCTAGATTGAATTAAGTTGTCGGGCTTTTATTATATAAGATATAATGGGCCGAAACTTATTGGGGCCTCAATGGGATTAGGGTTTCTCAATAAATAGAGAAGCTTAGGTCTTATTAGGTAGAGGGAGACACAATTGTCACGAAACCCTAGCCACCATCCGAGAGGAAAATCAGAGCGGCGTTCGGAAAGCGTTTCAGGACGTGCTAGCACACCATAGCCGCAGCCTGGATCGTGCATACTCATGTGGATACCGGTAGAGGGCATTCACGTTTGCAGTGTCTTGGAATCCGAAAAAGAAGCACCTATTCACGAAAACAAGGTATTTTCGTACATCCTTGGTATTTTTGATTATACATCATGTTGTTGTATGGTTTTTCCGCAGTGTATTGTGAATACTCAGACCATACGCGATCCAATAGTGGTATCAAATCCAGGTTCTTCTGTATAATCGTTAATATACGTGTTTTGATTACATGTGTTCACGATTTTGGCTTCTGTATAATCGAAAATATGTATGTTTGGATTACATGTGCTCACGATTTTTGATTGCGTGATACGAAAGTGTTTTTATTTCATGCATGTTGTTTTCGGATTTGTTGATTATCTTGGTACTGATGAGAATATATGACAAGCATGAAGGGTTTGGCCGAAAAGTGGTGGCTGCTAGGGTTTCCACCATGTAAGACATGGATGTGGAATAGGAAACCGCAAGTATCCATATTGGACAAGGATACTCCAGTCGACTATCATCTCTTCCAGTCGACTAGAATCGTTCCAGTCGACTGATCGGAGAGCGGAGATGAGTGTTTCAGCAAAAATGTTTGTTCCAGTCGACTGGCATTGGTTCCAGTCGACTAGCACAAGTCGACCAGTCGACTATCATCTCTTCCAGTCGACTAGAAGCGTTCCAGTCGATTGATCGGAGAGCGGAGATGAATGTTTCAGCAAAAACGTTTGTTCCAAATGACCGGCATTGGTTCCAATGACTAACATTAAATCGACCAATGACTATCATCTCTTCCAATGACCGACAAGCCCGAAAAGGCGACTTCCCCTACGCTTGTTTGTTCGTTATGTGTTATATATTCTGGGTGATGTTACATGTGTTTATTTATATTTTTTGAATATTTATATTCATGTGTAAGTTACTATTCTATACTTCTAATATATATACTCAAGTATGTTGTAGTATAGGATTAGAAATAGCATAGTACAAACACCCTTACTAATAGGATTAGTAGCCTTCATAATGTACTAAGAACGACCCTCTTCATAATTTTAAGTTTATACGCCTTCCATAAATCTTTACCAATGTTTATCTCTAGCTTATCCTTATGTGGGTTTTTGCCAAAGCAAGGCATGTAGGGATCATCTAGGGAAGACATTTGAATAATGGTGTTATTCATAGGTAAAGTATGGTTAAACTTAACTAAGCTATCAAAACGGTTTTGGGCTTAGGGCATAAGATTGGGTTTTTACATACATAGTACATAAGATGTATTTTAACATAAGCCCATAAAGAATTACATATGATGTAATTGAAAAGAGTTTTCTACCTAAATACCTAAGTCTTGAGTGTTAAGCCAAAGATTTCTTAGGGCTTAGTGAAATATGGATCTTGTTTCTCCCATTTTTCAATTGAGGGTTATTTATTTGAGTGGGAGCTAATACCTCTTAATAATAAGAATCTTGACCCTTATTGCATAATTTTGTAGATTATGGCTACTCCATCCACTAACCTTTCCATGCGATCTATCCTAGAGAAAGAAAAGCTTAATGGAACAAATTTCCTAGATTGGTATAGGAACTTGAGAATTATTCTCAAGCAAGAAAGAAAGCTTTATGTCTTAGAAGAGCCCATCCCTGAGGAACCACCAGCAATTGCACCTAAGGCTCAAAAGGATGCTTACACAAAGCATATCAATGACTTTACGGATGTGTCATGCCTTATGTTAGGCGCCATGATCTCTGACCTTCAGAAGGATTTAGAGGAAATGGAGGCCTATGACATGCTTGCTCAATTGAAAACTATGTTTCAAGAGCAAGCACACCAAGAGAGGTTTAGAACCACTAAGGCATTGAATTCATGCAAGATGACTCCTGGCACACCCGTGAGTGTTCATGTTCTCAAGATGAAGAGTTACATTCATCATCTTGAGAAATTAGGTGCACCTGTTAGTCAAGAATTGGCAACTGATCTTATTCTAGCATCTTTGACTGATGAATATGATCAGTTCATTCTTAACTACAACATGCATAATATGGAGAAGTCCATTGATGAATTGCATGGGATGCTGAAAACTGCTGAAGAGAACTTAAAGGGAAAGGTTAAGACCACCAATGAAGTTCTTGTGATTCAAAAGGGAAAAGCTTTCAAGAAGAAGGGCATAGCGAAGGGCAAAGGTAAGGTACCTAAGTCCAAGCCCAAGCCCAAAGCTAAGACTAAGGCACCCAAGGAGGGAGTTTGCTTTCATTGCAATGAACCTGGTCATTGGAAAAGGAACTGCAAACTCTATTTGGAAGAGCTGAAAGAGAAGAAGAATAGTGTGACTACTTCTTCAGGTATGTTTGTTATAGAAATCAATTTTACTCCTTTTGCATCTTGGGTATTAGATACCGGAGCTGCAACTCACATTTGTACTAATGTGCAGAGTCTAAGAAAGACTAGAAGATTGATGTCTGGTCAGATCGACCTGCGCGTGGGAAATGGAGCAAGAGTTGCTGCTTTATCCGTGGGGGCTTATGATCTTATTTTGCCTACTGGACTCATTTTGGAACTCAAGAATTGTTATTATGTACCTACTATGAGTAGGAACATTATTTCTTTTGCTTGTTTAGAGAATGATGGATTTAAATTTTCTATTGAGAATAGAAGTATTTCCATTTATAAGAATGACATTTTATATGGCATTGCGCGTCAATTAAATGGCATTTATACTCTAGACACTGAGTTTGTTACAAATGAGCCCATCTATAACATAAATACCAAGAAGTTTAATCTAACGATTTGAACCCAACCTATCTTTGGCATTGTCGCTTAGGCCATGTAAATGTCCGTCAAGATGGGTTCATTGATTCTTTTGAATCTTTTGAGACATATGATTCTTGTTTACTGGGTAAGATAACAAAGGCCCCCTTCACAGGTAAAGGGGAAAGGGCCAATGAGCTATTGGGCCTTATACATACCGATGTATGTGGTCCTTTTAGCATTTCAGCGAGAGGAGGTTATTTGTATTTCATTACTTTTTCAGATGACTTCAGTAGATATGGATATGTCTATTTAATGAAGCACAAATCTGAATCTTTTGAAAAGTTCAAAGAGTATAAGAATGAAGTACAAAATCAGCTTGGCAAAACAATTAAAATCCTTCGATCTGATCGAGGAGGTGAATACTTAAGCCAAGAGTTTGATGATTATCTTAAGGATTGTGGAATCGTTTCACAATTGACTCCTCCAGGAACTCCTCAATGGAATGGTGTTTCTGAAAGGAGAAATCGATATCTATTAGATATGGTTCGATCAATGATGATTCAAACTGATCTTCCAAAATATTTCTGGGGCTATGCTTTAGAAACAGCAGCATTCATATTGAACCGTATTCCTTCAAAGGCTGTAGAAAAGACACCTTATGAGATATAGACTGGGAAGCATCCCAATTTATCTTTTCTAAAGATTTGGGCTTGTTCTCTTAGGCCTAATTTATTAGGTACTGAATAAATATATGTAAATATATTTATTGGGTTAGATTGAATTAAGTTATCGGGCTTTCATTATATAAGATATAATGGGCCGAAACTTATTGGGGCCTCAATGGGATTAGGGTTTCTCAATAAATAGAGAAGCTTAGGTCTCATTAGGTAGAGGGAGACACAATTGTCACGAAACCCTAGCCACCATCCGAGAGGAAAATCAGAGTGGCGTTCGAAAAACGTTTTAGGACGTGCTAGCACACCATAACCACAGCCCGGATCGTGCATACTCGTGTGGATACCGGTAGAGGGCATTCGCGTTTGCAGTGTCTTGGAATCCGAAAAAGAAGCAACCTATTCACGAAAACAAGGTATTTTCGTACATCCTTGGTATTTTCGATTATACATCATGTTGTTGTATGGTTTTTCCGTAGTGTATTGTGAATACTCAGACCATACGCGATCCAACAATTTTAAGAGTTCTTTAAGAAGGAAAAAGGAAGAGGAAGGTTTAATCTTCCATTGGAGGCAAGAATCAATTTCATGGGTGCCTTTTTAGGGTGAGTGTTTTGGAAATCTTTTAGAAAAATTTGAAGGGTTTTGGTCCTAATAGTTTAGGAAAAGCATGGGTAAGGTTGTATAGGATCTATTACATGCTTTTGCTTCCTTAGATTTGTCAATTTTGTCATCCCTTGTAATGTTGAAATTTTTGTGTTTTGATGAAGGACAAGAGAGGCAAATGGAGTTAGAGGAAAGGCAAATTGATCAAGCCTAAAGCTAAAGGATTTAAGGTGGGTGATTTTTTAATAATTGAGTTAATAAGCTACTTAATTTTTCTTCAATAAATGCCATTTAATGTTTTCCTATGACTTTCAAATTTTACATGTATTACTTTTTGGGATGATTAGAAATGGTATTATGTGTCTTTTGTATGTTAAATAATTGTGGAAATATTTGCAAGGTTGCTTGACGAGGGAAAAAGAATGAGAAATGGGATTTCGGAAGATTGTGAAAGTGAATTTTTGTAAAGAAGGTGATCTTATAAATTTGCTTTCGGAAATGAGCCATTTGTGGCTAATGTGTGTGAATTATGTTAAATGCATGACTTTATGGTTTGTGGTGGTCTCTTAAGAGTCAAGTGTACTTGTCTGTTTATAGGCTTCTTCCGCTTGCCCGCTAGTGGCATTGGAGCTCCTCACGGACTCCCATAAGTTCACGGCTACACATGACCGCTTCGCGAGAATATGTAGTACGTTCTGTTTTGGATCCACTCGAACCACTTTCTCTGTGCTTATATGATATTTTGACTTGTGAGTAGTTTGATGTGATGAATTCGTGAAGATGTTTGATAAATTGATAATGTTTGATCAATGTGAAATTGGCTTTGAAAATGAATGAATAAAGAATGTTTTTGCTTGTTCTTAATTATTAAACTGTTACCCACTCAGCCATCGAGCTCACCTCCCTTTTCCCATCCACAGGCGTCGAGCGAGAAAATGAGTGACCGCGGACATGGGCATCACTCGTACTTATTTTTATTTTCGAAGCTTTCTTTGGAAACAAAGCTTTAGGTGCATTTTGGAGCAATGTCCCTTCTTTTTATTTTTGACTTTTGATACTTTTGATGTATTAGGGCTAAAATGCCCTCTAAAGCTTTGTAATAACTTATGTTTTGACATAAATGAAAGACATTTGGTTTACGTTGTATTTTGTATTTGTTTAATCAAAATGTGATGTTATATGGTTTTGAAAATGATAAGAAGAGTAATATTGTGGTTGCTGCCATTTGAGATAAATTTCTGAGTTTATATGGATTGGTTTGGATTTGGGAGTTGAAGAATGTGGAGATTGAAGTTTTTGTGCAGGTGCTGGAAAATTGTGTGGGCGTTTGAAGAATTTGGCTAGTGTAAATTTAGGGGAGATGCTGTCAAAATTTACATGATGGGTAGAAACTTTGACAGAGTTTTTGACCCTCTTAGAGTTTGAATTGGATTGGAGAGTCTTCTTGAAGCTTGTAGTTCATATTTAGAGCTTTCCATTGGTACATAATATGTCGCTTTTGGACTTAGGATTAAGAAGTTATAAGGTTTGAAAGATTGTTGTTACTGTTGGAAAGGGGATTGTCCAGGCAATATTTTTGGAAGGATTTTTCACTTCCTTAGAGCCTACATTGATTTTTGCATCCTTCATGAAAGATGTAGATTGTCTTTTATTCTTTCCATTGATGTATAATATGCCATTTTTGGGTTTAGGAGTAAGAAGTTATGAGGTTTGGAAAAATTCAGTTACTGTTTGAATTGTCTTTTTATAGGCAGTAGCTTTGAAAGAGTTTTTACCTCCTTTAGAGACTAAATTGATTTTTACATCCTTCATGAAAGTTGTAAATCGTCTTTTTATCTTTTCATTGATGTAAAATGTGACATTTTTGGGCCATTGAGTTGAAAGATATGATTTTTGAAAATTCTGTTATTGTGTAGGATATTTTTTACTTTGGGCAGTCACTTTGAGGTAGCTTTTGACTCCCTTAAAGGCCAAATTAGTTTTTGAATCCTTCATGGAAGTTGTAGAACTTCCTTTTATCTTTTTATTGATACCAAATTTGAAAATTTTGAATTTCTGTGTGAAAATTTATAAATTTTAGAAGTTGGATAGTTAAAGAAAAAAAAATATTCGGATCTTGCAAGAAAATTTTTGGTTTTATTTATTTTCTGCTTTTTCCTATTTTCCAAATTTCAATCTCCTCTCACTCTTTTGCCTGTAACTTTTTTGTTTGACCTCTGATTTAATTGATTTTCGAAGCATTATTTTTTAAAGAAAATTCTCTACCCTTTTATGCAAAATTTAGAGCTTTCGGGATTAATTTGAAAATTATGGATTAGATCAAAGTTAAACAATTGGATGGAAATATTGAACATACTTCCGTACTTTGGTGATTTCTTGATCTAGAGAGATCCGATTGAAGTGATTTTTGGTTCTTATTAATATAGAGACATGAAATTTTCATTTTATCTTAAGAATCGAATTTAATTTTGGGCCTTAAGAAGATCAATTTTTTTTCAAAAGAAAAATTAGGATGAATCTTTCAAGATCTGTTCGGAAGTAATTGAAATCGGTTCGTGTTTATGGTTTGACGTGGTGGGGAATTCCTCCCTCATGGAATGCACGTCCAGATTTCACATAGGACGTCGGACACGTGACTCACCAGGGTGGGGTTCCAACAATTTCCATCACTAAAATTGAGTAATTTAGCGACGGTACTAATACTCGTCGCTAAATTTGGAGGGAAACCATCGCGGCAAAATTAGCGACGGTATATGTTCCGTCTCTAAAAATGGAGGAAATTTTTGGCGGAAATTTTTTTTTTGAGTTTACCTACGGATTTTTCCGTAGGTAAATTCCGTTGGTAAATGAATTTAGGGACGAAATTTTCTTTCCGTAGGTAAAAAGGCAGGAATTATTGGCGATATAATTTTTTTAAAATTTACCTGCAGAAATTTTCGTCTATAAATTTTTTTAAATATAAACTCACCCGATATCTCCCTCCCACTTCTATCTTCTTTTTCCTTTCTTCTTCTTCCTTCTTCCTACATCTTCTCTTCAATTTTCTTGGAGCCCATTTCTCTGTTGTAGACTCCTTTTCTGCTCGACGACGTTGTCTTCTTCGGCTATTGTCATCGTGTCCTTTGGTAGAGGTATTTTTGCAACTACTGTCATGTTTTTTCATATATTATATGAAAGTTAATTTGGGTATTTATTACTTTCGTTTATTTGTGTATTTTATTATTGGAAAACAACTTTAAGGTATAAATGTTAGTGATAAAGGGACAAGACATGATTTTAGTTATGATGTTAAGATAAATTCATAATGCGTGTAAGGTGTTTGATGAAATGTTTGTTATTTGAAAAAATGATTTCAGTTCTTTATTTTCAGTTCTGTTTTAGTATAAATTTTAATATTTTAATTCTTTTACTTGAAATAATGAAGTTCTCTCCATGGTGACTTCTAGAGAAACTAAACACTTTGTAGGTAAAATTTAAAAAATAGTTTTCAGCAAATTTACCAACGGAAAAAAATTCCGTTGGTAAATATATTGGATTTTACCGATGGAAAAAATTCCGTTGGTAAATATATTGGATTTTACCGACAGAAAATTTTTTGTCGCTAATTACTGACGGAATTACAAAATACATTGGTAATTTTCTAATAGAAGAATTTTCTGACTGAACAAAATAATCGTCGGTAAATTTACCGACGGAAATTTTTACCATCGGTAAATTTACCAACAAAAAATTTTCGTCGTTAAATTTACTAACGACCATATCTCCGACGCCTTTTTCTGTGAGTAAATTCCGTCGCTAAATAAGTTTACTGACGGAATATGTACAAATTCTGTCGCTAAACTCTATTTTTCGTATAGTGAACATTGCAATTATTCTTCTTACCTTTTTTTTCCTTTAGGCTCACCATGATGGTTACACTTCTTGTTCATAGCTTTGTGTGAGTTAGAACTAACTACATATACCTTAGAGGTCATCTTGGAAGCTTAAATACATTTTTCTTCTAATATAAGTTGCCTTATAGTTCCATCATTTTAATGCTCTTAGTATAAGTTTGATGTATTTTAATGTGCTCCTAACTTGGGGGTAGACATAAATCATAACTTACACTTATTTTTCACTAGCTCAAAGGTCATCTTAGAAGCTTAAATAAATTCTTCTTCTAATACAAGTTGCCTAGTAGAATCTTCCATCATCTTGATGCTCTCAGTATAAGGTTGATGTATTTTCATATGCTCTTAACTTGAAGGTTGACAACGGATCATAACTTGCACTTATTTGTCACTAAATAACTTATGACCAATGTCTTGCAAGTTATTTATCTTGTTTGGCATATGCCTTAAATGCTTTTGTATTATATGATCAAGTCGTTTTTTATACATCTCAAACTTGATACTAAACTACCTTAATTTGGTCACTAAGGTACCTTTAAAATGTGCAGCCAAAGCAAATCACATGTCTTTAGTTCTGAACCCACAAATAATATCATTTTCTATATTGCTCAATAACATAATGTAAGCCAATGATTTCTTTTGAACTCAAATGCTTTTTTACTATATGATCAAGTCGTTTCTTATATAGGTTAAACTTGACACAGTGAGCAACCTTAATTTGGCCACTAAGGTATCTCCAAAATGTGCAACCAAAACAAACCACATGTCTTTAGTAGTTTCATACTTTTTGTATGTTAGACTGTATTACCTTCCCTAGAAATATTTATACTTATACTAAATGGTTCTAGAGCCTTTTTCTCTTCTAATGTATATTTGATTTCCATGCTCTAAATTCCATAATTATTGCCATTTAACTTCTCACTCTTGTTGAGCTCAACATTGTTCTTTAAATAATTAGATTTTACTTATTAATGAAATTGAAAGATCACATGAGTTCTCAATCATCTTTTATATAATAACTAAATGCCAATTATTGTAGTCAAATGGAGTCTCATGCATAATACAATTGATAAAGATACTAAAATGACTAAGATAGCAAGTTCGTGTATAAATAAATGATAAACTTAGTACAACACAAAATGATTACTTATATTGCCTAAATGTAACTAACCCTATGTGGGATATAGTTAACTAGTTCACATGATAAAGCTCTTGAAGCTCGAATAGAAATAACTGTAATTATTTTAACCAAAAACTTATTGGGAATAAAGTCGTTGTCAATTTCCTTCTTCTATTTGCTCTCATAAACATCATCACCAACCAACTATGTTTTTTCATATTTAGTGATTCCAAATTTCAAAGCATGCTTAACGTTTCACCTTCTAGTTATGGCAATATTAAGATTATAAAAATGTGCTTCACCTTAACATTTGTGAAAGCCAAAACAACCTTTAACATATAACTCTTATATAAGCTATTAACATTAGTAACTTGTTGTGTTAGACCTTCTCTAAGTAATAATTGCATTTGTAATAACTAAGTTAACTCGATAATGACACGTCTCATGTATGTAACAATTTGTAGATGTTTGGATGTCCTCTTTATAATAGGCATTTTCCATAAAATAAAATTTTTAGAAATAAGAGGTCTATTAATTTTCTCGAGAACCAAAAATCATATACTAAATAAAAAATTATCTATAATAATCATGAACTTATAGTCATAAAATATTAATATTTAAAAATTCAAGTCATTTACTTATAATAATTTTATTGTTGAATTAATTAAATGAATAAAAATTATTAGTTTCTAATTATTATTGAACTAATCATATTAATAATTATGATGAATTTTTAAGTAGAATAATTATTCTAATAGATGAATCCCTTTTATACTCGAGTTGGACTAGCCTAATTTTGTAGCCAAACAATGCTAATCATTAGTTTAGCTTTGATTTATTCATGTACCTAAATAAGGCATTTTCCCAATGTGTCGATTTAATTTAATTTTAATTAAAGTTTTTAAAATATTTTATTTATCCTTCCTAGTACTAAACATCATCTCTTTTTCTCTCACTAAAGCAATGACCAATAGTAAGAGGGGGTTATTAGCATTTTGGTGAGAAAGGGGTAGAGATGAAAGCTGCCACCACCATTTATCAACATCAAGCTCCCAAAATGAACCTTCTCTAACATAGATTATTGCTCAATGTCGTTGAGTTTCAATGGAATTCATCTTTAAAGAAATTTTTTTTCACGATTTGCATTTTGGAGTTTGGATATTTTTTAGTTTTATAGATTTCTAGGTTCCAAACACAAAAACCTATCTAACTTTTAACATTTGATTCTACATCAAAAGTTTAAAACTTCACTCCAATAGAAAAAACCCTCAAAATATTCGTTGTTTATCCATTGTTACGAGAAGAAATAGAAACATTAAACTACATTTTTAAGAGTCCATAATAAAATGGTTTGAGTGAATGGTGATTCGTAACCCTTCGTTTTCACTCTCAAAGTTTCAACATATCTTTTAGTGATAAGGGATTCATTTTTGATGTATAGAAAATAGAATGGACAAAACAACATATTTTAAAGTTCCACATATAGAGATATAGTTCTTCAAGTAATTAATTACGTTGACCATAAACAAATATCCTAATTTAAGAGCCACATTTAATAATAAATTAATTCAAATTCAACAAATAAATTTTCCTTTATTTTAGAGATTTATTATTACAATATAAATTTGATTAATTATCAAATCAATTCTTTAATAATGTAAATATAATTAAAATTATCTTTTAAAATAGAAAATTAGTAATGAGAGCAATTCAAAATATAACGAAGTTTAAGTTTTAAAGACAATAAAGACACTTCACAATCAAAATATATACACACAAATGCTATAAAAAAATTAAATTTAGTGTAAGATTGTGTGATAAACTTATATCCATCATTGATTAAATCACTTATAGATATTAATCTTTATTTCTATAGGTTAAAAGAATTTTAGAAAGATTTTTTTAATTTCAAGTTCTAATCTTTCTAATAATGTTAGTTTTTATTACTCTTTAGCAATTAGAAAATAATAATTCACCTGTTTATGTGTGCTTATGTGTCTATCATTTACCAAGGAGTGTTAATGTTAGTGTATATACCCTACAGCCAATCATTAGTTATAATTTAGTTATATAATTATTATAGGCATTCTTTATCTTATATAAATTTAGATATATATGATAAAGTGTAACATCCGTTATCTATGTTAAGGCTAGAATTGTGATTTATGAGAAAGTACTGAGAAATTAGGAAAAGTACATCATGCTTTAGTTAAATATGACATGTATATTTTTGCTCATGAATATAATTGTACATGCATTCATTGACATTTTTTGAGTATAATTGATTTATAAATGTGATTAAAATGTGAATTGTTAGTTATTTGTGTTAAAAATTTATTTGCAGACTATTAGTATTATTTCAAAATTTTTGATAAATTTGAGGTACATTTGGACTAGGATATATGCCAAGTGGTAGGATAAATTGATATATGAAAAATTTAGATGATTAAGCCTAAATTTGAGTAACATTTGGCACAGTTAAATTGGTGACAATTGGACTAGTAATTAAACGACAATTGGACCAATCTTGGAGTGACATTTGGACTAATAAAAAGGTGACAAATGGCAGCATAATGAGTGGATTATTGTCAGCTTAATTGTTGAACAAATGGCTAGCATGCTTTAAGACATATGTCCTTGTAAGTTATTGACACCTAGCATGTTGATGTGGCAAATTCCAACACCCAAGTTTCTGCTTCCTTTCTTACTTACTTCACTGAAATTTGCTCCAACTTTCTCCTCTCTAATTGTCCTGAATCCTACCCAAATTGCTGCACTAAAACAAGCTTTTTACCTTACACAAAATAGCCAAGAAAAGTAGTTGAAAGTTACCTTCATCTAACTATTCAAAATCAACCTGTTTTCATCATAATTTTGTGATGAAATTTGCTTCCATGAAGACTTGATTTAATTTGAAGTTTGAGCTGAATTGAAAGCCTAACAAGTAAGTGACAATCTGATCTTTATGATATGTTTGGTAGTATGAGAATTATGCCTGAATTGGAATGACATTAATGACATATTGGTGAAGATGTATGATGGAATATTATGAGCTGGAGAATTTTCATTGAATAGACTTCGATATTTTGATGATATCTTGAACTGTAGATATCCAAATACGTTGATCATTGATTCAGAATAAATTAGAGACATATGTCTACAACTTTCCTAAGAAGTTGAATATTAATTCTATTTCTAAGCATTTCAAATCTGTCTGGAATTAGAGTTAGGAGTTCTGTTATAGTTTAAAAACAGTCTGAACTGTTTTAGGTGTAATTTTCAGTATACTGAATCAAATTGTCTGATTTTGGTGTTATTAAAAACTAGAAACATAGTGGAACAATTTTATAGAGAAATTATTACTGAAATACACCATTTTCCTTGTCATAATGATATGCAAAGTTATCCCGAAACGGGATGTTAGGATGAAAATGCTAGGGTGTGCTGGAAGTTGATAACTAGAATGTTTTTACTCAACATGCTTCAATATTTTGGCTATGTTTTAATTTGTAGATTTAAAAATGAAATGATTCTTAATTTAAATTGAACTAAAGACATTTTGATACAAATGTTAAGAGAAATTGAATTTGAATTCGTTTCTTAAGGGTCTTGAAATTAAGCTGGAAAGTAAGTATTGCCTTAGACAGTAGCACTACCAGGGATAGAAATCATGTCCTGTTGTTATTGAATAAACTGTATTGATATAAGTAGAATCAGACAAAGATGTCTTCACAAAAGTAATCGCTTATTCTCTTAGCTTTTGATTAGTATAATGTTTGTAATTTTTGGATATTGGAATTGAGAGATAGGAGGTGTAAAACTTGAATGCATGATCATGCATTAGCCAAAATTTCAAATGTACCCAGTCTGTGGTAGTTTGAGCATAACTCATAGAATAATGAACCAAATTGAATGATCTTGGTATCATTAGAAACTTAAAACATTGGAGAACAATGTTCTAGAAGGAAGTGTTGCCTAATTTTTTCATTTACCTTATCAGAATAATTATGTAAAGTTTACTCGAAAGCATATTATGAGAAAACAATCTGAAATGATCAATTGGGTTATGAAATTAGTTTCACATTGTTTTATTATGGTCCAAACCCTAAGTACAAATTATATTAATGAGGGTTTTGCTATCTGAATGATATGGTGACAAAATCTCAATAAGATACCTGGAATTGTCATTGAGCATGCATTGTGTGTATTGTCTATACATTGATGTGCATAAAGAAAGACTTATACATTTTTGCAAAATGGTGATATATGTAAATGTGTTTTGTATGATATTGAGGAGCACATTGGACACTAGTCGGATATTGCTGGACCATCTAGTCAATAGCATATTGGAGTGTGCTATGAGTAACTTAAGATGGTCTAACCTTGATTTGTTTTGTTTATTACTGAATTGAATTTGATATTGATGAATGTGTACTAAATTTCGGACAATAATTGTCCGAGGCATTCAATGTATGTGAATATTATTAGAAGTGCTACTTGTATATGAACGAGACTGCCTACTTGAATATTCTAATTCTCAATTGGAAAGTTGAATGTCGAATTTATGTCCAATGACCTCTTAATAATATTTGAATTCTCAACGAAAGTTGAATGCCGGACTTAGGTCCGATGATTATGAGATTTTTATTTATGAATTATGAATGTTTGCTAAACATGATTTAATTCTGTATTTGATGCATTTTATAAATGCAAGCTCAGATAAAGGCGTTATGACCGGAGTAGCCAACATAAAAGTGCTTACACTTAGAGCTTTACTTCGTGATTACTGTTTTTGTACGTAAAACTATGCTCCGTGATTCTGTTCTAGCTGAGCCTAATGGGTCAGTATCTGTATATGTATGTGATAGGCTCTCATTCACAACAATAAAAACGAGTGTGAGTCTCATGCATATAACATTCACATATGATTGAAATTCATTGAATGATTTGTAAAGCTAAAATGTAATGATAAATTGATATGAACTGTTGGATTATATGAACTTGTGAATATATAATGATTGAATTTTGTTATATGAGTAAGCCATCGAGGATGGTTACTCAACGGAGTTCACAAAATTCATCAAAAATTGCAACGTGACTTTTAGGGTTTAGTAAAGAACTCCAAAGAGGCTCCAAGTAAGAGATCCAAGTTGGGATCAATGTGCGTCTACATATGTCTTCAGTGAATTTTTTGCTTTTGAATTACGTTCCGCAAGAATTGTACAAAGTGTATGTTTATGATTTGGTAATGAAATGACTTTATCATTGCAATTGTTTTGTTCTGTAATAGGCCCAAGTAGTTATTGAAACTCTGATGACTTCAATAATGATTGTAATTTTTTTGACTGAAATTGTTTATAAATAAGTTGGATCAAAATTGATTATTGATTTTCTGCATATATGTACAATGTTTTAAATAATTTGTAATGAGTTATGCCGCTCTTGCAGGCTTTGTTCTCAGATATCACTCATGATGTCGGGTATATGTCTTGCAAGAGTGGGGTGTTACATAAAGTCCATGTGATAAATATATATTGCAAATGAAATGATGAGGAAGTGATAATTATGAGATTCATATTGAATTTATATATTATTTCTAAATTATTCTTGGTCATTGTGCTATTAAGACTGGATATTAATAAAATATAAAAGACTAAGATAAGTTATATTTCTTCCTTATAAAAGAAATAGTAAATCTTTTAACTAAATTATGAAGATGATTAAACAAATTTGTGAGTGCTAGCTAGATAAAAATCTATGTGAAATCTATTTGAAATATTACATGTATGTATATGAAAATTTTATCAGTGATGATTATATAAGTGATCATTTGATTTAAGATCACCAAAGTTTCTCATGTATGGATTGTTATGTTGCGATACTACTTAATATCTATTCTAGTCAAGGATAACTCAGTCAGTAGTCATTAGATATAACATAAATTGTATCGAGGTAGTTAAGTGATCAATATAGGATTTATCACCCTAAAGTATTTAGGAAGAACGTTTCATTGTTCTAAATTAGTGTTAATTCAAGAAATCCGTGACCGAGTTAGAATAACATTTTGAAAATATTTTTAAATGTCATTAATTGAATTAATTACTAATGGTAAAAACTAATATGATTAGACTTAAACAAAGTAGATATTATTTTCATACTTTATATCTAATTGAAGTATTGTTTGATGAAAGAATTGAATTATATGTAAAAATTATACACAAAAAGGTTAGTTAAAACTAATATTTGGATGGTCATGATCGTTAATAAATGCTAATCTTGATATGTGGATATAAATTGTTTAA
This sequence comes from Erythroxylum novogranatense, assembly GCA_029891385.1. Classification (NCBI taxonomy): domain Eukaryota; kingdom Viridiplantae; phylum Streptophyta; class Magnoliopsida; order Malpighiales; family Erythroxylaceae; genus Erythroxylum; species Erythroxylum novogranatense. Next base: position 75,661,255 of record CM057225.1, read on the forward strand.
TTAGATAATTAAAATAAATTAAAGAAATTTAATTTATCTAATCCTAAATATGATTTAAGGTTATAATTTGTATATATTGTCAATATGTTTAGAAACCTATAAGTCACATACAAAGAACACGTTTAAGAGAGAAAAAGTATTTTAATTAAGTTGATTTGTTAGAGTAGTGCCCTAAAGGCAATCCCCTTTAGCGCTTTTTGTTCATAGTTATGTACAGACTTTATGAATAAATAAAGAAAGGCATGTTTCATTTATTTGATATTCTTTATGAATTGATTGTGATCTTTAATCAAATGAATGAAGTCCATGATATATGACATAGCATGAAGGAAATTATGATGTGATCATAATCCTCGAGATTCCTATCATGTGCAATTATGTCAAGATTCAAATTTTCCTAGTCATAGAATTAATGAGACCGACATCATTAATCCGACAGATAGCATATGTCATACTCCTTGATTGGATCAAGCGGTGGATCTCGTAAACCGTAAATATGAGATATTTAGAGTTGACATATGGATGCTTACTAGTGGTAGTAAGTTCATTGGATGACTCGCCATGAGATCATCACATGGATTTAATGTCGTGATAATCTCATCATAGCAATGGTGCAAGTATCCTTAGACTTGAGGTACTCAAGGATATCTTGATACCGATCCTGCATTTTGACTCCATACCTTGTGGCCTTCCAGAGGTTACTCATAGGGTGGTGCTTGGAGTACAGTTTGAGGTATTCAAGGTAATTGAGTAGCCAATAAAGGATTCATCACTTCGTGAGAATGTAAGAGATACCTGCCTCTTGTCGATCATTACTTTAAGTCTCGGCGAGCATGACTATGTCATGAAGAGTGTCTTCATGGACATATAAAGTAATGAGTCCTCGACAGAACCGATTTCACTGGGCTAGACTTAGTCTAGTAAGAGTTGACATATTAGCCATACTCATAACCAAGTGGGGTATAGGATGATGAAAGGACTAATTGCACAAGAATTGTCATGGAAGGGTTTGTGATCTGGTTCGTGATGAATTCATCAAACCGATTACTTTCCGTCAATTAGGGGTCATGATGTGTTGCTAGATACCGCTCATGACTTGCTCAGATTAATTGTTAATCTAAGTGGCCAACATAACCGGGAACCTAAAGGGTCACACGTATAAGAGTGTCTCAGATAATCTATAAAATAGTAATTAGACAGAGTTCCAATTATGGAGAGCATTAGGATTAAATGGATCCCAATGGGATTGGGATTTGTCCTGATGAGATCGCGACATCAATATTGCTAAGAAAGGTTTAGGAGTCGTTTCAAAGATTTGGGGCCCGAGGCCGGTAGGGACCGACCCAGTTGGATGGACCTTAGCAAATATATTCTAATTAATTAATTAAGTAATTAATTAATTAATTATTATATATATATATGTCCATGTACGTTGGAATGGGAAGGAGAGGATAAAACTTTGAAAAGTCAAAGTTTATTACTTTATTCATTAAATAAACTAATGGATATAAAGCTCCATTTGTAAGCTTCTTATGGATTGAATTTTTAATTGTTAAAATCAATATAAGATGGCTTTTTGGAGAGGATGGCCGTAGGTTATGCATAAGGAAGAGAAAAAGAAAGCTTAAGTGTTAAGCTTTGTAAAGAAAGTTTCAATTTCTTCTTCTTCCAAAAGGCACCATCGAATTTCTCCTTCTCCAAGCACAAGGTTCCAACGTTTTCTCAAGCTCTCCAGGACAGAGGTAAGGTCTAGCAGCTCTTATTCTGTTCTAGCTATTCCCGGGTCAAAAGGGTTTGACTCGGTTAGGTTTTCTGATCTCTGCGTGGATACCTTTAGAGATAGTCTCTATTGGCTATTCAGGTTTGAGTTTTCATACCGACACCGGGATCCTGGGTTTTCGGGAAGGTCCCGGGACTAAAAATTTTTGTTTCCGCTGCTGGAACATGTGATGTTCCTCCCGGGATTTTCCTACAGTGGTATCAGAGCGTCTGGTGTCGTGTATGAAGCTTTAACTGAAGCTAGATCATAAACCTTAATTGCTTGTGATGTTGTAGCATGCTTTCTGTTCAGATTTCGAATTGCTATAGAGATAGGGTTTTCGAAATTTTTCTGCCCAGAAATGTTCATAACATGTTAGAGAATATGTATATGAATTTTCAGAATTTATCGATTGATTAGATAAAGTTTTGCTAATTATTTCCCTAAGCTTACAGATGCTGTTTTTGAAACTATTCTGTGAACAGGCAGTAGTATAAAATCAAGAATAAATTCTAGAAAAATCGTTTTCTGGATTTTCCTTCACCTACATGTCTCTAAGATGTTGGTGAATGTCTGTGAGCATGGAAATTGGATTTCAAGGTGATTGGATATTTATTTTAGATTTTATTCTATGCTGTTGGGAATTGCTGTGCTGATGAACACAGTTTTGGAATCGGTTTTGTTATTTTGGTTGACTGAGTTTTTGATGGCCTAAAATCCTAAAAACATTCAGGTAGCATGTTCAGAACATGTAGTAACCTATATAATTTTCTCAGAATTTATTGAAATTTTTTCATTGATCATTTCAAGCAATGTACAGAACTGGACAGTTTTGGTGAAAATTGTTGGGACTGTTTTGCTTGGCTTGATTGAGTTTGCTTTTTCAATTCCAATACCTTGCAGCATTTTTAATGTGATTAAAAATATGTTATCTTGATGTAGTATGATTTCCAAATTGAATTGCTTGAATTTGCTTTTCCAAGAATTTTTGAATGCCGAATTGGTCACATTTGTGTCTCGTTAGTACATTTCATTTTCTTGCTTGTTTTGGCCGTCACAATTTTTGTGACAAGTGCCGGAGTAGTTTTGAGAGTGTATACACTAGCTTGAGATGCTTAGGGTGAGAATTTGGGTGTTCCTAAATTATTTGGATATTTATGAGTTTTGACTCATTTCAAGCTTTTAATATAGTTTGACTATTTAAGGCATTCATAGATCAATGAAGTGTTCATTGATACATCAACTAACAGATATTACCTTAGGTATGATGGTATTGTGAATTGGAATTGCATTGATTGAGGAATTAGCCGATTAGAAATAATAGCAATCTTGCAGAATAAGTCGACTTGTTTTCAGCATAAGTCGACTTGTTTTCAGCATAAGTCGACTTGTTTGCTACATAAATCGACTTGTTTTCAGCATAAGTCGACTTGTTTGCTACATAAGTCGACTTGTTTGCTACATAAGTCGACTTGTTTGCAGGATAAGTCGACTTGTTTTCTGGATAAGTCGACTTGTTTTCTGGATAAGTCGACTTGTTCAAGATTTTTGCCATAAGTCGACTTGTATCAGGATATAAGTCGACTTGTGTGTGGGCAGAAGCATAAAGTGACTTCCATTCGATGAAAGTCGACATGTGGCATGCTCAGGTTGGATGATGGATGATTATAAGGATTGATTCAATCCGATTGATGAAATCTAAATCATTCCATATAGTCTTCGTGACTATAATCCTTCTGCTTGGAGTCTAGAATTTCTAAATCCCTCCTCGGTATATGAAAACTAACGCCTTCCATTAATATGGTAAGAACCAGAGTTCTTATAGGGATGGGTTGTTGGGTAAACCCAAGCTCACTCTATACGGATATGTTCGAACCATGAAAATATGATTTTCGGATTAATGGGTTGGTTTTCACCGAAGCGTTAGTTTGTTGAGTAAACTCAAGGTCAATGTGACAGAGGCGAAATTGGGTAGCATAGATCGGATGTATGCGCATCAAAGAGTTGATACCCAATGTAAGTGCATACATCAACAAGTTGATAGACGATCGATAGTTGTGTCTAAGATGTAATTGGTATATCCGATACCTCCGAGACATAAGGTGGCTTGTTGGGTAAACCCAAGGTCATTCTCAATGTCGCTTATCGATGATGCAATTGGTATGTTCGATACCTACCGATTGACCTAAGTTGTGGCTTGTTGGGTAAACCCAAGGTCATTCTTAGCAATATCGGATATCAACCCACTAGGACATTATGTCACTTTGTTTCTTTGGATTCAGTAATGAGGGTTATGGATTCTATGAAACTAGTGGGAGCTTTGCATATCATTCAAGTCCTTATGATTATGCAGCTATTCCTATTCTAACATTCTTCCTCTCTATCCGTGTAGGTTGTTTGAAAATGTCGCCAAGTGTGAATCTTCGCTCACTTATGGATTCCAACAAGTTAATCGGACCGAATTTTCTTGATCGTTAAGGAATCGAGAATAGTTCTCGATCTGAAAGTCTGGATATATCCTAGATTTTCCGCTTCAGATGCACTCGTTGTCGATGCTTCTGATAATGATCAGAAGGCATATAGTAAGCATCTAAAGGACAGTGACATGGCGACTTGCATTATGCTTGCGTCGATGTCACCTGAGCTGCAGAAGCAGCACGAGTCTATGGATGCTCACACTATAGTTTTTCATCTTAGGGAGCTGTTTGACGAGCAAGCCCGGTCCGAAAGGTTCGAGACCTCAAGGCTTATCTTCACTACCAAGATGGCTCCAGGATATCTCGTCATGCAAGACGCCTCGAATATGAATGGCTATATTGAGAGATTGGTCGCCTTAGGTTTTGCAATGGATCATGAATTAAGTATAGACTTAATTCGGTTGGATTGTTCGACGATTATGCATGTTGTGCTAAACTATCGGATGAACCAAATATCCACTACAATACCGAGTGATCAATCTGCTCAAGACAAATGAAAGGAACTATCAAGAGTGATAGTAAGCAAGTGTTGGTGGTTGCTTCTTCATCTTTGGGTCCAAGAAGAAGAACCCAAAGAAGAAGAAGGCAAAGAAACCAAAGGGAGGCGCCATCAAGAAGAAGACCAAAGAAGTCCCCAAAAGGAACTTGCTTCCATCATGTAAAGATGGCCATTGGAGGCGAATTGTAAAGTCTATTCGAGTCGCCGAAGCGTAAGAAGGCATCGATGCCTCGACTACTTCAGTTTGTATGTCATTGAAGTTAATCACATTCGATCACAACATCGGGTATTTGATACTGGTTGTGGCTCACATATGTAATGATATGCGTGCCTCGTGACGATGAAGCAACTCATGAAGGGAGAAGTAGACCTACGTGTTGGAAATGGAGCAAGAGTTCTTTGCATTAGCCGTAGGAACTTATGTTTTGTCTCTCCCTCTGGGCTTGTCTTTGGAATTGGATGATTGTTATTTTGTACCCGTTTTGACAAAGAATATATTATGCATTTCTTTCGTTCGAATAGAAATGGATTCCATATGAATTTTAATAGCAATGGTTGTTCTATCAATTCTAATGGAATGCTTTATGGAACCGGTACATTGTGCAATGGTATTTACATATTAGATATGTCTAATCCAATTTTAAATGTCAATGACACCAAACGACATAAAAGAGATAATTTAAAGTCAACTTACTTATGGCATTGTCGACATGCCATATAAATGAGACACGATTGCTAAGCTCCACAAGAGTGGCAGTTTAGGGTCATTTGATTATGAATCATATGACACATGCGAATCTTGTTTATTAGGCAAGATGACTAAGTTACCCTTCAAAGGAAAGGGTGAACGAGCGATTGGAGTATTAGACCTAATACATTCAGATGTATGCGGTCCGATGTCCATCCATGCCAGAAGTGGTTGTCGTTACTTCATTACCTTTATCGATGATTATTCACGATATGGGTACTTGTATCGATAAGATACAAATCAAGCGTTGAAAAGTTCAAACAATTCGAAATGAAGTAGAAAACCAGCTTGGTAAAAGTATCAAGGCATTACGATCCGATCGTGGTGGAGAATACTTAGACCAACAGTTTCTGGATTATCTCAGAGATAATGGGATATTATCTCAGTGGACTCCTCCTTACACCCCACAGCATAATGGTGTGGCTGAAAGGAGAAATCGAACCTTGTTGGACATGGTACGATCAATGATGGGTTTCGCAGTTACCAAAATCGTTTTGGGGTATCTTGCTAGAGCAATTTGCTTACTTGCTAAACAGAGTTCCCTCTAAGACAGCTTGATGTTACTCCATATGAGATGTGGACTAACGAAAACCTTATCTTTCTCATTTGAAAGTATGGGGTTGTCACCTTCGTGAAGCGGATTCATCGAGATAAGCTTGAAGCAAAGTCGACAAGTGTTTGTTTGTAGGATATCCTAAAGAGACCATGGGATATCAATTCTACCTTCTTGAGGAACAAAAGGTGTTTGTTTCAAGCATGCTGTCTTTTAGAGAAAGAGTTTCTTCTGAAGAAGACGGTGGGAGCAAAGTTGAACTTGAAGAAGTTCAAGATGCTCAAACAAGCATGATCAATCGCTGAACTCGAGACTGCCACTCATTCGGATGAAGTAACAGTTCAACCTTCTTTGCACACGAAGTTCGTAGGTCAAGTAGGATGCGCACTGCTCCCGAGAGATATGGATTTCTCATAAGTGAACAGAATGACGTATTGCTCATAGAAGATGATGAGCCTGCTACCTATGAAGAGGTTACGAAAGTTGAGTCCGAAAATGGCTTTGTGCCATGAAAGTCGAAATGGATTCCATGTACATAAACCAAGTATAGACTTTGGTTGATGCACCTGAAGGGATAAAACCTATAAGGTGCAAATGGGTTTTCAAGAAGAAAACTGACATGGATGGTAATGTGATTACCTACAAAGCAAGGCTTGTGGCCAAAGGATTTCGTCAAAGACAAGGAGTTGACTATGACGAGACCTTCAGCCCGGTAGCAATGCTTAAATCCATTCGGATACTCCTAACCATTGCCGCTCATTATGATTATGAGATATGACAAATGGATGTGAAGACAGCTTTCCTTAACGGAAATCTGGCCGAGGATGTGTACATGACACAACCAGAGGGCTTCACTTCCAGTGATGGCGAAAAGGTATGCAAGCTTCAGAAATCCATTTATGGATTGAAGCAAGCATCCAGGAGTTGGAACATCCGTTTTGATGAGTCAATCAAAGAGTTTGGTTTCTCACAAAATCCGGATGAATACTATGTGTACAAGAAGGTTAATGGGAATGCAATCGTTTTCCTTGTGCTATATGTGGATGACATATTATTACTCGGAAACGATGTCTCAATGCTACAATCAGTTAAAATTTGGTTGTCCAAGTAATTTGCGATGAAAGACCTTGGTGAAGCAACTTATATCCTTGGGATAAAGATTTATAGAGATAGATCAAAGAGGTTGCTTGGTCTTTCACAATCATCGTACATAGACAAGATGCTAAAGAAGTTTAGCATGGAGCAATCCAAGAGAGGGTTTCTTCCCATCACTCATGGGATAACACTCGAAATCTATGTGTCCTAAGACACAAGATGAGAGGATGCGCATGGATCGGATCCGTATGCATCTGCAGTAGGATCGATCATGTATGCTATGTTATGTACGAGGCCCGATGTATCGTATGCTCACGAGTGTCACGAGCGATACCAATCGGATCCCGGTGAGGGTCATTGGGTGGTGTCAAGAATATCCTCAAGTACTTGCGGAGGACTAAGGATGTTTTCTTGACATATGGAGATGGAAATCTCCAGTGAGTCGGCATACGGATGCGGTTTCCAATCTGACAAGGATGACTCTGATCCCAACAAAGTTATGTTTTTACTGTTGAACGGCAGAAGCGGTCATTGGAAGAGTTCCAAACAAGAGACGATCACGATTCAACGATCGAGGCGAGTACATTCTTTGCATCGAGGCGCAAAGGAAGTCGTTTGGATCGAAGTTCATTTCGAACTTGGTGTGGTTCCTAGTGTGATGGACCCATACTGATTGTATTGTGACAACAATGGGGCTATTGCTCGTGCAAAGAACCAAGGTCTCACCAACGATCTAAACATCGCACTCAGTAGATATCATCGATTCGAGATCATTCTTAGAGGTGATGTCGCGATCGAGAGGATTCCCACAGAGCGTAACATTCTTGATCCGCTGACGAAGCCATTGTCACAGAAGAATTTTGATTCTCATGTACTCGCTTATGGTATTAGATACCAAGGCGATTGGCTTTAGGTCAAGTGGGAGATTTGTTAGAGTAGTGCCCTAAAGGCAATCCCCTTTAGCGCATTTTGTTCATAGTTATGTACAGACTTTATGAATAAATAAAGAAAGGCATGTTTCATTTATTTGATATTCTTTATGAATTGATTGTAATCTTTAATCAAATGAATGAAGTCCATGATATATGACATAGCATGAAGGAAATTATGATGTGATCATAATCCTGAGATTCCTATCATGTGCAATTATGTCAGTATCTAAATTTTTCCTAGTCAAAGAATTAATGAGACCGACATCATTAATCCCATGACTAGCATATGTCATACTCCTTGATTGGATCAGCGGTGGATCTCGAAACGTAAATATGAGATATTTAGAGTTAACATATGGATGCTTACTAGTGGTAGTAAGTTCATTGGATGACCTGCCATGAGATCATCACATGGATTTAATGTCAATGATAATCTCATCATAGAATGGTGCAAGTATCCTTAGACTTGAGGTACTCGAGGATATCTTGAATCTTGATCCTCGCATTTGACTCCATACCTTGTGGCCTTCCGGAGGTTACTCATAGGGTGGTGCTTGGAGTGCAGCTTGAGGTATTCAAGGTAATTGAGTAGCCAATAAGGATTCATCACTTCGTGAGAATGAAGAGATACCTCGCCTCTTGTCAGATCATTACTTTAAGTCTCGGCGAGCATGACTATGTCATGAAGAGTGTCTTCATGGACATATAAAATAATGAGTCCTCGACAGAACCGATTTCACTTGGGCTAGACTTAGTCTAGTAAGAGTTGACATATTAGCCATACTCATAACCAAGTGGAGTATAGGATGATGAAAGGACTAATTGCACGATGAATTATACATGGAAGGGTTCGTGATCCGGTTCGTGATGAATTCATCAAACCGATTACTTTCCGGTCAATTGGGGGTCATGATATGTTGCTAGATACCACTCATGACTTGCTCAGATTAATTGTTAATCTAAGTGGCCAACATAACCGGGAACCTAAAGGGTCACACGCATAAGAGTGTCTCAGAGAATCTATAAAATAGTAATTGGACAGAGTTCCAATTATGGAGAGCATTAGGATTAAATGGATCCCAATGGGATTGGGATATGTCCCGATGAGATCGTGACATCAATATTGCTAAGAAAGGTTTAGAGTCAAGTTTGAAGATCGGGGCCCAGAGCCGTGAGACCCATTCCAGTTGGATCGACCTTAACAAATATATTCTAATTAATTAATTAATTATTATATATATATATGTCCATGTACGTTGGAATGGGAAGGAGAGGATAAAACTTTGAAAGTCAAAGTTTATTACTTTATTCATTAAATAAACTAATAGATATAAAGCCTCCATTTGTAAGCTTCTTATGGATTGAATTTTAATTGTTAAAATCAATATAAGATGGCTTTTGGAGAGGATGGCCGTAGGTTATGCATAAGGAAGAAAAAGAAAGCTTAAGTGTTAAGCTTTGTAAAGAAAGTTTTAATTTCTTCTTCTTCCGTAGGCACCATCAATTTCTCCTTCTCCAAGCACAAGGTTCCAACGTTTTCTCAAGCTCTCCAGACGTAGGTAGGGTCTAGCAGCTCTTATTCTGTTTCTAGCTATTCCCGGTCAAAAGGTTTGACTTCGGTTAGGTTTTCGATCTCTGCGTGGATACCTTTAGAGATAGTCTCTATTGGCTATTCAGTTTGAGTTTTTATACCGACAAGGGGATCCTGGATTTTCGGGAAGGTCCCGGGACTAAAAATTTTTGTTTCCGCTGCTGGAACATGTGATGTTCCTCCCGGGATTTTCCTACAAGACTTGATTATAAAGTTTGAAAAATTTTATAATTAAACACTAGATAAAGACTAATATGAGATATTGAATCTTATTTAGGCCTAATTGATATTTAATTAGAATTAATTATAATTTTGATTAAAATTTAATTTGAATAATTTTACTAAAATATCCAAAACCTATTATAAATAGACTTAGATCCCAAGTGAGCAAGCATTTCTTGTCTAACACCTCTCTATAATAGTTATAAAGTTCTTCTAACATATTCTGTAGATACCGTTATTAAACACTTGTATAGTTATGGCAGTTTAGATGAGCCGATTTAAAAAATGATTTAAAAAACAAAAAATGGATGAAGTTTCAAAATAAAATATATTTTATGATTTATTCTTTATTACGTTTTATGTGTTAATCATGTTATAAAATTTAAGTGGTCTTAATTTCAAAAAATAAAATACGAAATATGTTTTATAATTATTCTACTATGCATAGGATCTAATCCAATCCAACCCTGATTTCCTAATAATTAACAAGCATGTTTTGTTCACATATAGACTAAGTGCTTATTTGGATAGACTTATATTAGCTGAGCTTTTGTCAGTAGAAGTTTGTTGAAAAAAACTTTTCTAAAAAGTCAGTTGATTGTTTGACTGTCAATTAAAAAACCAGCTTTTAAAAAAGAGTTTCATACAGTAGATTGTTTGACAATATAAAATAAAATCACTTTTAATTTTAATTATATTTTAGTTGGTAATAAAATTATTTATATATATGAAAATTATTTGAAGTATATTAAACAATATGTAAAGTATAATATATTAATTATTGTACAATTTTAAACCATATAAAACATAAATGAAAATATATCTAACAAAATCTTTTATATGGATTATAATATAAGTAAAGCTAATATAAAAAATATTAAAATATATTTAAAAAGTCAAGTAATATTATATAACTTCAAATAAAGGTGAAGATGAGCTTGTAGATATTGTGGGAATTATGTGTGAAATATAAGGATAAAAGAGACTAAAAATTTTGGTTTATTAACTGATCTGAAAAATCAATTAAAAATTGCATTGTCAAAATAATTCGACTGTTGTTAACATTGTATGGTTTAATTCCTCTAAGCACATGAAAGATTTATTCATATTGTTAAGAAAATTGAAGACTATCATCATGTGTTGTACATTTCCTTGATAAATTGCTTTCAAAGATGAAACATTTTTTATTTTCTTTATCTTGTTTTAGTGAAAGATGAAGCAAAGTACCAGAGGATTTTTGTTGATATAAACGGAGAGAGAAGGAACATACCCAAAAAAAAAAAAAAAAAGGGCAATGTCGAGAAGTCTCAAATTAACCAATACAAGATGAGCTTTTTTCTTTTGGTACTGGTGTTATTTCATATTTGCTTTGCGTCTAAATTTTATTAGACTGGGCCACGTTATAGGTATTTTAAAATTCATCAGGCCCGTTTTGCCCTTCAATATTGACATCTTCTAATGAGCTTCAATCCAATTTATGGTGAAAAAGGCAATGCGACTCGGACTCGGACTCGGACTCGGAGCCTCCTGTCTGATTCATAAGCTCTGTCCGAAATCAAAATCTTTTTTCTCCAGATGTTTACATTACTTTCTATTCCACTTATTTTTTTAATTTCTAAAAATTATTTAGGATGACTTTATACCATCCAATATATCATAGAAAAAGAGATTGAGGGGGGTACAGGTACTCGTACGGGAACTCTTGTAAAATTATTTTCCTATCATGAAATATGTAAAATTTTTATATTTTATTTCTGTTATTATATTCCTTTTTAATTTAATCCGTAGAGCCGCATGAAAAATAAAATAAAGACTAAAATGATGGAGAGCACAAAACATAAACTCGCATAAATAAGTTTTCAATGGTGTCATAATTACTTTGATTCAATTACACCTTCTTTGCGATAATCACGCTTTATCAGTACATTCCAATAGTTGGGTTTTCAGTGATTTTTAGTTGGTTTTTTATATATTTTATTTTAAAACAAAAATAAAATATGCCAGATTATTAATTTTAATATAATCATATATTTATAATAATTATTATGTAAATTTAGAAAATTAATTTATAAACTAGATAGGTTTTATTTGATAAATGACTAATCAACTACTTTTTTTACGGATTGAGTGGTATTTGACTGTTTGATCATGCAAAACGTTGATAATTATAGTTGATAATTAACTGATTGAGTTGACAAATTGAACTTAATCTGTTATTTTTAAAAATGCTCCTACAAAAAACGGTTTGCTTCTACGGTTAAGAAATTAAAGGGCAAAAATGATTGTGTTTAAAAGTTATTAAAATTACTCAAGATGAGAAAATGAGAAATAGAGATGATAATTTTGTCTTTTTTCTTTCTCTTTACATACTCAATTTTGTTTCTTTTAATTTTTTAAATAATAGTAATTATTTTTTCTCTATCTAAATTTTTATAAAAATATTTAAAGAAATACTAAGATATTATACTTAAATCTTTATAATTTTTTAATTCATAACCTTACAAGACATTTTATATATAAATAATTAATATTGAACATTTAATTTTATTAAATATTATTAAATAAATAACTAATATTATCTTAGACAGCTGATTGTTAAACAATAACGATAACTTGTTAATATAAAACTAAAAACGTACATTCAGTACCATTTGGTAGTCTTTTTTTTTTTTTTTTTTACCTGGTCACAGTGATGATCTTGCCAATCAATATTCCCTCTCCAAGACTAGGAACTCTCGGGAAAATGGCATCAACGTTGTGTCACTCATTATTACCCGCAATGGAGTGGTAGAGTGACTTGTATACCGTGAACTAACGTAATGTTTGGTTACCATCCCCGTGATCAGGGACAGTGCACAAAACATAAAAATTCTGTCAACTGGAAATGTTTGGTTGCTGTCTCCCTATGTTTGTTCACTGCCCCCAGTTAACGGCGTCCAGAAAATTTGTTAACTCCAAATCCGTGGAACAGGGGTCATTACGTCCCTGTCAACTGAAACATTTCCTCTCCTCTTCCATGCGTAGCCCTACCGCCGTCTCCCTCAACCATCGTCTTTGGTGTCGACCCACAAGCCGTAGCGTCTCTTTGGTGTAGCCCTACATATCATCTCCTTCTCGAAGCTTCGCCCGACCTCGCGGTGAGCGTGACGTCGCTTCCTTCGTCTCTGTCCGTTCTTCATCTCTCTACAACGTGACGTTGCTTTCTTCTGTACCGATCCGTCTTCATTTCTCTACAAAGTAAGTTTTGATCTTCTTTACGTTTCGATTCGTCTTCATTTCTCTACAAAATAAGTTTCGATCTGGATCCATTGAAGCATGATTTACGTTTCGATCCGTTTTCATTTGTAGAGACGGATCCATTTCTCTACAAAATAAGTTTCGATTTGGATCCGTTCTCTACAAAATAATAACTGAGGTAAAGCATGATTTACGTTTCGATTCGTCTTCATTTTAGAGCCCTACGAAGCCTGGATCGATCGATGGGTTAACTCGGATCTTCTTCTTCAGCCCCGAGTAGAGACATGCCTTGTTTAATTGATTGTGTTTCGATCTTGTTTAACCGATCCAGTCCTTGTACCATGACCCATTCTAGCGATTCCTATCAACAACCACAAGAAGATGAATCTTCTCCATGTGTTCCAACTCAGCCCTCCAGTTCCGGTGTCTTTTTTTTTATATTTTTCAGCCCTCCAGTACCGGAATTAATGATCTTCAGTTTTTGTTTTTAACCTTGGTTTATGGTAGTGCACATTATTTTCAAGCTCCATGAACAAGGAAGTCATGAATGTGATGCTGCTGTGATGAAAGGTGTTGGGAACTTTCATCACAGAGTGGGATGAAGGGCGCATTATTTACAATGTGGTTGTGTAGATGAACCGATTAAGCATTCTATTGTAATGTGGTTGTTTAGTTCTAATTTTAGTTTAGTACTGTGGTTGTGTAGATGAACCGATTAAGCATTCTATTGTAATGTGGTTGTTTAGCTTTGGTCTAATTGACACAATATCTTTTATTTAATTTAGTATTTTTAAACTTTGTCTTTGTTGGTGTTTAGGTGAGGTGGGTGTGGTAGCTCGGTCGAGAGGTTGCTTGAAGCATTAAAAGAATCTTGTGTTTCATTTTAAAGGTAATTCAATTGTGTTTGGGAAGTTTGCAGTATGAGTTGTGTTTGCGGATGAAAATTTGGCTGTGTGTAGGGAACATTGAATGTAATCTGATTGTTCATTAGAGTGCTCCTGTTTAATTGTGTATGTTGCTATTCAATTCTAATTTTACAAGTTCTGTAATATGATTCAAGACTCTTGTCTTGGACTGGTTTAATGAAAGGTATTAACAAGAGGATTACAAATCCGTATGTTGAGATGATGTGAGATTAGGTTGCATACATAGTTTTTTTTAATAGCTATAGCGTTTTGGTTCTGGTTTCATTTGTCAACTGCGAAATGCTTGAACCACTAAATTAAGTTAATAACAATTAATTCTATATAAAGTGCAGAATTTGTTTTGCTTAATTATGAATAAGAAGTCTTTAAATTTTCTAACCAACTTTACGGATTGAGCACGCCCAATCATAGTAGCACTTGGCACGAACGTATTGTTCCTTTTCATATACTTTATCATTGACATGGTGCTAATTTGTTAATAAAATTTGTGATGGCGATGCATTGTTCCTTTTCATATCAAAATTTTAAACATATTGTTTTCTAAATGATATGAAAGACTAAAAGGATAATCCAATTTAAAACGTTGTTTTCCTTACTTATTTGTTTGAACGCCTAACTAATCTTAATTTTAGCATGAAAATTAGTATTTTGTTAGTCACAAACTTCCTTTACTAATCGTATGTGAATAGTGAAAAAATCATACAAACCAAAACCAATGTATAAAAAGTATCTATCGAGAATAAATATATCATCTTAACAATGTATAAGATGAGCTTGGTTTTGATTATGGACACGGAATATTCATAACGATGGTATAAGTGGAAGTAGATTGGTACATTTGAAATTCATAGTATTGGAGTAAGTGAAAAGGTTTACAACATTCAAAATGTTCAAGAAAACAAAGAGATATCAATTAACTATTTTCTTTATTTACTATATAGCTTCTCTTTATTGCATAAGTGATGAGCTTTAGGATTATGAATCGATAGATGTGGACCTTTCTTGCTATTGTTTTATTCTTATTTTTATTTGTTTGCTGATCTAGTGGCGTCGCAATATTATATTATTGTATTACTTTGTTACAATCACTGCATATAGGGAGATAGTAGTATGAAGAGTAGTATGAAGGTTTGATTAACTTCTACTGAAGGAGCCTTCACATAGTATATAAGAGAGAATACTAATATCATCTTAACAATGTATAAGATGAGCTTGGTTTTGATTATGGACTTGGTATTCAAAACAGTGTATAGTGTTCAATTTTAGTTAACGATCAATACGTTGTGAACTCTTTCGGATAGTTGTTGTTCCCAACATGGATAAATCGCGTCGTGATGTGATTTTAAAGGCTTTGACATGTCTTGATGTTTGGAATGGGCAGTTGGAATTAATGAAAGTGGTAATTGCGGTAGTGTTGGCAGTATACAGAAGAAAACGGAAGAGGAGTGATCTTGCAGTAGGGAGTAGAGCTTTGACAAGGCCATCGAGGAAGCTAATATACATAGGATTTTGCATGAGGGTGATAGGAATAGTCGATGGGATTTAAGGATGGACGTTAGGACATTTTCGGTGTTATGTGAAATGCTTCAAGCCCATGGTGGATCGCCAATCACCGCCATCTTTATTGAAGAAAAGGTCTTGATCTTCCTACGAATATTAGCACAAAATGAAAGTAATAGAGTATTACAAGTAAGGTTGATGAGATCGGAGAAACAATAAGTAGGGCCTTTCATAGTGTGTTGAAGGTCAGATTAAGGTTGCATCGACTTTTGTATGTGAAGCCCATACCAATTCCGATGATGAAATGCACCCTAGATGGAAATGGTTTAAGGTTAGTAAACTTTGTTAGCTACCAAAATTGTGTGATATCGGTGTTGTAAATTACTCAACTCTAACTTAGTTTTCTGGAATTTTGTGGAAAGGGTTGCCTTGGCGCTCTAGATGGGACCTATTTAGGTATTACGGTCTTGAGATGAGAAACCCGATACGAGGTAGGAAAGGGCAAATATGCACAAATGTGTTGGGGTGTGTGATAAGAACTTAAACTTATATTTATGATTTTATTAACAATAATTACGATTAGTTCTTGTTATTATTAATCAGATTAAATATTGTTATTATTAATCGTATTCAATATTGTATTTATTGTTATTATTATTATGAAAATTGACTACATTAATTTTGTAGTTAATCTTGTTATTATTAATTTACTTATTTATCATTCATATTGTTTGTTTGTTATTATCAATTTATTATTATTAGTATTATTATTATTAGTAGAAGTAGTAGTAGTCGTGCGTGTATTATTATTATTATTATTATTATTGTTTTTAAATAATAATTAAATAATTATTCTTGTTATTCGGATTAATTTCAAATTGTTATTATTATTCTCAGTTCATTTTGTAACTAATACAAGCCATTCATTTTAAAAGAATATTAGAATTACATATTTTAATCAATTTAAGCACCAAGGGCATATCATCATTTGCATTATATTTGTTCTCGTCTCTCGCAATAAACACATTCTCATTTATGAGATGAGCATAAATTCTCTTCACAACCACAACCAAACACCACTCGCCTGCGCGGTCTATTCCATTCTCGCTCGCTCGCTACATTACATCTGCGATCGGAGGATCGCTACCAAACGCAGCGTAAGACCACGCCTTTGTATCCGCAATCATTTCCTGTAACAGGCAAACTGAGATTATATAAGCCAAAAGACACTAATCAAATGTATTCATCTTTGGCTCCAAAACCAAATTTGTCTCTTCGTTTGGTAGTTGTATATTTCGGCTTTCACTTTAAATTTAACAGGAACAGATCGAAATAAATAAAGCATCTTCAACTCATGGACCGTGGAAACCAACTTTAACGAGCAATCCACTGTTGACTCATCTCCCTTTGGGGTGTGTCATGGCTGGCAATAGTTTTGCAGAAAACAGAAACCAAGCATTCCTCACCGATGTGGCGTAAGATTTATGCACGTTAGACGAATTTAAGGAACTCTTCTGCTACCGAGTCTCAGAAAAGCCCTCGTGACAGTAACTGTACATACAAAAGAGTCAAATATAGCTGCATTCATATCATAGACATGTCCGATAGACGAAATTTAGGAACTTTTTCGTGTGTTACTTTTCTATCTCAGAATAAGATACGTGAGCAACAAGAACCACATAGAAAAACAGAGATAGGGGAAAGCTACGGGCAAGAAAAACAGAGACGTTATACAATTGTTTAATTTGAAGTATATGTTTTGAGATTCCAAGCAAAGGCTCAGAATGCCGCCTGATTTGGCAAACACCAATAGGCAATAGCGGCACGTTTTAGGGTCCACTTTTAAGTGATGTAAAATGTCTTTTATCCAGTCAAGCACGTTCCTCCGTTTTTAACGTCATCTAGAACTAGTTACTAACCAAAATGATTCCGATATTTCATTTTCAATTATTTAA
Organism: Erythroxylum novogranatense; assembly: GCA_029891385.1. Classification (NCBI taxonomy): domain Eukaryota; kingdom Viridiplantae; phylum Streptophyta; class Magnoliopsida; order Malpighiales; family Erythroxylaceae; genus Erythroxylum; species Erythroxylum novogranatense. The sequence continues at coordinate 75,678,749 of CM057225.1, forward strand.
TTTTTCTTTCTTCTCTAATAATTTTCTTGTTTAGGGTCCCTTCGAGCTTGAGTAAATGAGTTGAATTCTGGAGTCTAGACCCTACTCAGTCGGCACTATCTTATGTTAATCAAGTCTTGATCTTTATCTAAACACATTATATAATCTTACTACACTATCCTTCTCTATAATTTCTTGTGTTAAGCCGGACACATTGACGATTCCTACTATTATAGTCTCTATCAAAACTCACTGTCCATTTTGGTTTTGGCTTTATGGATTGGGCGTCTCTCATTAAGTGTGGATTAATGTTACGAATATCGTACCGGATTTAATATTTGATTGAGTTCTGGTATTATATTATATTAGTATCAATTAATACTGGGTATCATTTCAGTTAATTTTTTAAATTTATAAAATAGTCCCTAAATCTTTTAAAAATTACAGAATAATTTATTGTTATACTGTATAGTTATAGTTTATTTAATTCAGCTTTTCTATATCTTATTCATTTTAGTTTATATATATCTTTATTACATTCTAATAATTTCTATAAATAATAATTATCTAAATATAATAATTTATTGTAAAATAATGAAAATAATTCAAATTTTTGTATTTTATCAAAAGTTTGAATTATTTTTAGAATTATTATTTTCACATTCCATTTCATTTTATATTAAATTAGACATAATCACAATTTTAATTTAATATACAAAATTAATTTAATAATTATTAATAAGTATAATTAAATTTAAAATATAATTTTAAAATATATAAATTTCAAATAAATTTTGATTTAATAATTAAAATATATAAAATAAATATTAGTTTATAAATAATAATTTTAAATCATTTATTTTAAAATAAAATATTTTTATTAATACTTTATTAATGAATATTATATAAAATATTAAAATAAATAAAAATAAAAATAATTTATTAGTAATAATTTATTATTAATTAAAATAAAATATTTTATTTTTAAGTTTTATTTAATTTAACTTTAAACTATATTTTAAAATATATAAATTTCAAATAAATTAGACCGGTATTCAAATACGGTACCAAAATACCGACCAAATACTGTCCAGTATTGAAATTTTTAAAAATTTGGGAGATTTTTTTACAAAATTCAAAATACGATACAAGTTTTAGGTCGGTACCGTACCGACCAATACCGACTGGTACAGTGTAGAACTTATAACTATGGTGTGGACTCTTAAGTGATGGCATCTTTAAAGTATAAATCTTAAAAGCTTTCATGTTTCTAAGAGTTCATAACTTTTATTTTACTTTAAATATCAAATAATATAAATATGAAGTAAAACATATAAAATATTATACAAATTTCTTCTTATAATTAGTGCTTGTTAAGATGTGTATGAATTATTAAAACTAACAAATTTACCTTATAATAATTAATAGATTTTATTAATTCCAATAAGCCTTACAATCCTTTGAAAGCTTTTATTATATAGTAACATATATATAATAATAGATAAATTACAAATCAATTTTAATTAATGAGCGTAATCTTATTATAATTGAAAACTTTTACTAAAACTTGTTAATTATAATTAATATTTCTTATGAATTTTTAAAATTATTTATTCTTATGAATGAAGAAGATTTTTGTATTTATGTGTGATCACGTAAGAGTTCTCTACATGATTGCATGGTTTCTCATCAATAATCCCTTTTCCTTTCCCTCTTCTCGACTGTGTGTGCCTTTTTTTGTGCTTTGTTTTCTCTTTTTAGGTCATAACTCTTTTTGCATGTCCTGCTTCTTGCTTCTTCTCTAGTTCACTTACGTTTGTGCTTTCTTTATGTTTTGTGTTATTCTTGGTAGTCTTCTTCTTCCTCCCTTTTTTTCTTTATTCCCCTAGTCTTCTTAGTGCTCTTACTTCTTCCTTTTCCTTCCTTTGTTCCATTAGTGCTTTCATGTTTTTCCACCTAATTGTCTCTTTTTCTATCTCTCATTTCTCCTCCCTTTTATGATTGGTTTTTTCTTTCCTTTTTTAACAAACTTTTTATCTTTTAGGCATACCTTAAATCTTTTCTCCCCTTCAACTCTCCCATTAATTTTCACTCTCCCTCTTATTCTTTTGTTCCTAGTTACATCATGAAAAGCCTATTTAATTTAACTATTCTTGATCAAATCTTTTCAAGCCCTCTAACTCAAACTAGGTAAATGCTCTTAATTGGAGTTACTCTTCCTTCCTCTTCAAGACAAGCTCCTATAGTCCCTTTTAAGTTCCTTCAACTTTAGTTCTTGCTACTCTATGCTTATCTTTTTCCCTCAGGCCAAGTTGCACCTGCACCCAACTCCTCCTTCATTCCAAATAGAAGAACTTAGTTTAAAGTCCTGGGAGACTTTTCCTCCTCCCTAATAAACAAATAATAACTCCACCAATTCATGTATTAAATGAAGGAGTAACAAAATTTGAAGTCACTATCATTAGATTTTTCAAAGGCACAAAACCCCCATTTCCCTATTAGGAACAAATGGGCTCAAAAATTGGTGAAATTTGAGTGGATTAAAAGAGATCCTTGTGAATGAGGATAACATATTCCTATTCATATTTGAAACTCCATCCCAAGCTCACAAAGTATTGGACTCGGTGCCCTGACACATCAACTCCAAACTAATCTTTATCCAAACGTGGAGGCTAATTATATAATTGCACAATCTTAGGCATCCTTAAGTCTTCTATTTAGGTTAATATCCAAAATATACCATTAGAATATTGGACCAATGAGGCTATGAGCTACTTGAAAAGCATACCTCTTTGTCTTAATAAAGCAATAACAACTATGAAAATAATCAATTTTGCAAGGTTTTGTGTCTTTGTTGATATAAAAAATTTCTACCTAATGTGATTCCTTTAATAAGGATGGATGAGAATACAAATTTGTATATGGATATGGTCTCTATCACCTACTCTTAGAAACCATAATCTAACCAGCATAGTGGAGTATAGAAACCAACAGGTGGATCGTTCATTATTACCAACTATGAGGAGATAATGCATAAGGATACTTCAGATAATTAGCTCAATGAGGAGAACTTTGATAAGAAAAACACCAAGGATATTGATAGGAGGGGAGAAAACTAGGAGAATGAGACATGGATGGTGATCTATATCCCCTAGGCTATGAGCAAGCAACTCCCAATATTCAATATAAAAATATGTTCAAGTCTTTGATTACCAACATCTCTGTTATAAAAACCATTCATCCTAGTACCTTTAAAATTAATCAAGTGGAAATTGATCCATCCATCAATATCAATAATATAGGGATTAATTTGCTGCATAGAAATTAGATAGTAGGGGTTGAGCTGAACATTACTAACTTTACACCTGAAAAGGATCCCTTTTTGCTTATTATAGGTAACTTTGATTTATATACTTTTAATTAGGTTGAAAAAAGGAAGTATAATAGGAGAAATATAAACCATTCTTCTTCTTTATAATATCATTATTAGTTTGGAACATAAGAGCGCTCAACAGTTCCAAAGCAAAATTCTCTGCATGAGTTTTTTCTACACTATGAAACCTTGTTTAATTGGTTTATTAGAAATAAATCTAGTTGAGAATAAATGTAAGAATTTTAGTCTTTTTGGAAGAATTGGTAGGTCATCTTTAACAACCAATGTTATTTTTATGAAAGGATTTTAATTGCTTTTAATCCAAATAGAATTGAAACTCTCCATTCCATATGCACAGATTAATTAATCCATATGTCAGTCAAGATGAACCAAGCGAGATGCTCTTTTTAAGTCTATTTCATTATACTTTTAATCACTTTTTTCATAGGAGGTATTTAAGTAACAGATTTAAAGATATTGGCTTTACAATCACATCTTCTTAAATTATAATGGAAGACTTTAACAGTGTGATGTTTCCATTTGAAGTAGAAGCCAAAGCATGCTGAAAAAATTACATAGAGGACCTAAAAGATTATATGAGTTACTTGCAAATAAATTATCTCAAAATGGAAGTGAATTTCTTCACATGGTATGATAAGCATAAGGGTCATTGGTTTTTAGAAAAGAAAAAGCTTGATGTGGCCCTTGTTAATGGTCAATGGATATATGAATTCCCAAATAGTAAAACTAATTTTCATAGTCCACTTTTTTTGATCATTCACCAATTTTGATTTAAAATTTCATCACAATTTAAAGGAGCCACACACCTTTTAGATGCAACAATTATTTAACTGATGTTAAAGGGTTGAAAAGGCTATTCATATAGAGTTAAGTTTCCAAGTTTAAGGTCTTAAGATGTTTATATGTATAAGGAAGCTACAACAAGTGAAACAAAGAGTTAACTTCTTAATTTTGAAACAAAGAGCTAGTGATTCTTCTATAAGTAAGTGCTATCAAAGAGGAATGTTAATATAACTTCATCTTTAATGTTGGATAATGGTTCTTTAATTGAGTGCTGCTTATGACTTAGGTTCTAATTGCTTATCCTGTGTTCAACTGCTATATTCTAGCATTAACGAACATATTCCCTCTTATCATAAGGACTACTTGATTAGGCCTTTCACTACTCTGGATGTAGAGAGACTTGTTTTTACTCTTAATCCTTATAAAGCCTTAGGGCATGATGGACTTAATGGCCTTTTCTTTTAGAAAGAATGACCTATAATTGAGGATTTGGTAATTTATGCAGTGTTATAATTCTTTAAACATGGCAAAATGTTTAAAAACTTTATAAGACCTTTTTTATTTGATCCTTAAGGTGAATTCCCCTAAAACTTTAAAGGAATTTAGGTAATTTCCAAGCTAATAGATATATAGGCTTAAAAATGTGCTAACCAAACTTATTTATGCTTCCTAAGGTGCTTTTATTAAGGGAAAATTGATTGGGATAATATCTTAATAGACTAAGAGCTTGTTAAAAATTACAATAGAATGCTTTCTAATAAGAATTGTGCTCTTAAGATTGACTTTCATTAGGCCTTTGAATCAATTTATTTGAGCTTTATCCTAAATACCTTAAGAGCTTTTGGCTTTTTTGATTTGTTTATAAATTGGATTAATTAATGCATTACAACTATTTCCTACAATGTATTAGTCAATGGAGAACCAACCAATATCCTCCAAAGTGGTAGAGGTTTGAGACAAGGAAAACCTCTTTCTCCTTACCTCTTTAATTTTGGCATTAAAGAGTTAACTAGACTCATCAATTCAATTATCCATTAGGAGAAAAAATTCAAGTACCATTCAAAATGTAAGAAACTTAAAATTTGGAGCCTTTCTTTTATTGATGACTTAATACTCTTCTCTAATGATGATGCTTGCTTAGTCAGCATCTTAATGGCTTACCTTAGAGGCATTTTAGGACTCTCCACCAATAAAGAGAAGAATCAGATGGTTATTTCTATAAGTTCCTAAAATGTTTCTATCTAGCTCAACTTTATAATTAGTTTGAGGGCAATGTAGCCAATTTCTTACTTACCTAGGTATCCCAATATCTTCCTAAAACCATTTTTAATGAGTTAAAAACATTAGTATGGAGACTTTATAGGAGATTATCTAGCTAGTGCACTAAAAGCTTATCTCTAGTTGGTCAGGTGTAGCTATTCAACTCAGTGTTGAATAGTTTACATATGCATTGATCATCTCATTTCCAATAAATATAGTGAAAATAATTGAAGATCGATCGATAAGCCAATTCCTTTGGACTAAAGATAGCTTAACTTTAGCACTATTTAAGGTGAAGTGAAGTGAACTTTGTCTACTTAAGGAGGAAGCTTGTGTAATGATAATTCCAAATGGAACTACTAATAAGTTTCTTATGAAAAAGAATTTGACGTATTCTCATCGACAAGCGAGCATCGTGGGTCAAATAGGTGCATTCTCACAACTTTAAGCAATGAAAACTTTTGGTTTATGTTACAAAGGTACAATTCCTCTTGGAAAATGGTGAGCTAACTAAAACTAAGGGACAAAGTTAGACCATATTTCTTAACTAAGATTAGTAATGGTGATTCTAAATTCTTTTGGCATGATAATTCGTCTGGTATGAGGCCTTTAAGTAACAACAATGAAATAGTCTCTTTGAGTAGCTTGAAACTAGATAGTGCTCTGGTGAGTCAAGTTTTGAACAATACTCAGTAAACTTAGAGTTATTGCCACAAACTAGTATAAGGGAACATCTTTTTGGCATTGTGTTCAATCCTCATCAGGACGATACTATCGATTAGAATTGCCACCTATATGGTGGCTTTGCTAACTTTATATAGGGAAATGTTAAGAACTCATGCTCTTAAAGTAGCTTGGTACATATTAGTTTGGATGAAATAAGCAAGCCCATATACCTCTATGTTTCTATGGTTAGCTCTTAGAGGAAGATTAAGCATTACTAATAGGCCCCAAAATTTCATGTACCTTCTTATAACATGTTTCCTTTGTTTTGAAGAACCTAAGTTGATAACCTATCTTTCTTTTAAAATGCACATTATCGTCCTTCATCTGGTTTCAAATTAAGTCCTTTAGTAATATTTTTTCAGGTGGTTCAAGCTTATGTGATATGATTAATTAATTTTCTTTGTAACAATCTAAAAAAAGGGAACTTGAAAGTGTTGAAGATTGATTTTGGATTTGCCTTATATATGATATGGAATGAAAGTAGTAAAATAATATTTCAAAGGATAGCCACTCCAATGGAAAATGTACTATATGAGTTGATAATGAATATAAGACTACATATATTGGCACATTAAATACACAAAAGATTTAGTAACTAATTTTTAATTAAATGATGTTTGCTTGATTAGAACTCGAGTAGTTGCATTAATTATGTGATGGGGACCTGACTCTTAGAGAAATGTAGACATATAGATGGGTAGGAGAAGTAATATTGGAATATGGTTAGGGAAAGGACATACTATCTCCTAGCAACCAACATTTTGATAACAATTAATAGCATTTTTAATAAGGATAAAGAACACTTTCTTCTACGTAAGTTGTTTAATAGCTCTGGATAACTTCATTTCTATAGATATTATGTTTATTTATGAAAGCTATCATGACTAATTGTAGCTTTGTAACCTCTCCTTTTGGGATTGTCTTAATAAATTATTTATTTTAAAAAATGATTTTTGCACTTAATTTTAGTGATACGAAATATTCAACTATTTATGATTTATTTAATATAATTAAAATAGAATTATATTAATTACAAGTAAAGCATGTAAGTTTTAAAACTTGGAAGGATGGCTTTTTTAATATTACTTTACTACAAAAATAAAATAAAAATAGGAACATTCTAGTGGAAGATTATTCAATTTATTTAAAGAAATTCATATATTAAGATGCCAAAACAAAATCACTTAGTCGTTCGAAGAACTTGAACATGAACTGTATTAAGGATGATAGTCAAATGTATGCTTTAATCTTTATTGTTCTCTCAAAATTTTTAAAAAAGCACCTTAATGCTTCCATGTATATAAGCTTTCAATAATATATAAATCATACCAAAGTATTCTTATATGGACAAAAGATATTGACTCTAGCTGTCTAACACTGTTATCACTATTTCAAACGACGTAATAACCAATTTTTACTTAAGGCACTCATTATTGTCATTATTGCAATCTTGTTGGTTGCCTTTCCTCTGAATCTCTAATTTCTCAATTAACATTTTAAATTCCTAACTTCTTTTCCATTTTACTCTCTTCCTTGAAGTCCAAGACTAGGAGACATTCCTATATCAAAGTTTTATAAGCAAAGAAGTTATAAAATTATGTCTTATATTGTCCTGTTAAGTGGTGATACAAAGTTGAAACACAATTACTTAAATTTGTCTAATTTTGATGCTATAATTATTTATATAAGGATCCTATCTTCCTTACTTGTTACGATAGCTATTGTATTATTTGATTACTTATTTAATTATATACTAGTATATAATCTCTTGGATGAAATGAACCAATTTGTAATTTTGAATTAAGATAGTGAGCTAAAATTATAGCTTGAGATAAGATATATAAGAGGTAGTTAAACATATTTGATAAAGTTGATAATGAATTTGTGAATTATATGTAAATATATGAGATGAGGATATATTTTAATACCAAACATTCATAAAACTTACTATAGAATTTTTGGGAACAAATTTAGTAAGTCATAAAGATTAATATAATCAAACTATGATAACATGAAGTTGTAAGTTTGATGAGAATAGAAAGGATTATTAATGTTTATATTACAACTAAGTTGTCATATGCACATTTATACATAAATTTTTAGTTATTAATAGGACTAATAAGCTGGGGACATTGCCAGGACAGGATGAATAACACAATATGGATGTACAAGATGGATAAAATGTCCAAGTTAGAATAGAAAAGAGTAATGCAACAGAAAAGTTTGATATAATGAAACGTAAAGTCGATTGGAATAATAAAATGAGATAGGTGAGAAAAAAGAAATGAAAATCCAAAATGTGAAATATATCTATATATTCAAAATGAATTCGAAAGGAAAATGTTCAAAATGGTATAGGTGTAGAAAGTCAATTAGTTGGAGATATGTTCAAGCAACAAATTAAGATTAATAGGAAAAAATATAATTGGTTTAAGTAAACATGATATTCAAGATACGTATGTTATATATGTATATGTGTGTATGTGCATGTATGTGTGTATGCGTATGTATGTGTGTGTGTGTTGAAAGTATAGTTGAAGATGTAGATGTTAAAAATGAAGATAGCCATGATGATGAAAAAATAAGGACATAGATGAAGAAAATAATGAGGAAATTTCTAAAATAATGAGAAGTGTAAAGACATAAATGTCATGTAGTTTAAGAAATCTAAAAAATCCCTAATCTAATTATTAAAAAAACTCCTTCTAGTTTTATCTTCCAAAACCCTTATTTTAGACTTTAGAAAAATAATGACGAGACACATATTATATGAATACCGGACATGGACTGATTAAATGTTATTTATATAAAATTCAATACAACTCTTAAACTCAAACAAAAATAATTAAATTTGATTCAAACAAATAATTTGTTTTAATTATTAATTTAATTTGAATTTAATTCATTCAGTTGAATTTAAAAGTGAGTTAGGTTATCATATTAATGGCATTTTATTAGTCTAAGTTTGATACTAATAATACGTGTATTTTGTCTTTATTTTTAACTGAAGTCTAAGAAAATAGGTTTTTTAAATTGAAAATTAGGAGTTCTTTTAGAATTTTAGAGATTATGGGTTTTCCTAAGTTTCTTAAACTACAAAGGACGTTTATGTCTTTTACCTAATAAATGAAGAAGCTTTATTGAAACTCAAAATTACTTTAATATGTCAAATTAAGATGTCATTAACTAATGATTATTGAATAAAGTGATTGTGGTTGCTTCTTGGACATTGATGACTACCATAGTTGAAGTCATAAGGATCACCATTATAATCTAGTGAATATCAGGCTACCATTTCCATAAAAATTAGTGGACCACAATCATTTTAAATTTTATGTTATTTAAATAAAGAATAAATATGCTAACAATCACCAAAAAGAACCTATTAAATGTAATAACCTGCTGTTTTATTTCTTAAATATCTTTTGAATACCAAACTTTTATTAGAAACAAGTTGTATATATTTTACTTTAATATAATATCATGCCAAATTTTGTATCTTTTGAGCGCCAAATCTTAACTAACAAATTATTCTATTATGTATAAAAATCTTTTTCTATAGATTTTCCTTTAATGTAATAAAATGCCTTTTTATGTATATTTAAATTGAATTATAAGGGAAAAAGATAAAATGTAACATGAAATTCATTTCGACATCAGTAAGATTGCAAGTTGGTCCTTATATGAAACTTAATTGTAAATTTGTCAATACTATATATTTGTTTTATAATGTAATTCATAATTAAAGAGACATTAACTATAAGGAATCCTAAAATTATATTAACTAACATCAACATCAACTTCAACTCATTCCTTCTATAAAAAATATCAATGTCCAACTTTAGTTTGTTTTTAAAATTTCTCCTTAATTTCTTTTCATCTTCTCTTTATGGCCTTTCTTTTTCAAAATTTGCACGAATTCCTTAATATCTTTATTGTTACCAAGTGACTCTACTTCACTTTTTTTGTTTCAACTTCCTTCTTTTATGTAGATATTATCTCCACGGTTTTTGAATTAAAAAATAATTTTCAATAAATTGTTCTTCATGCCATATTTTAAAGATCATAATTTCACCTATAAAGCAAAATATTGAAGTAATGTGACTCACTTATAGTTTCATCAGTTGATCTTGATAAATAGAAGATCGAGGTGAAGATAATACTAGGGATTTAAACCCCTAATTGAAAAATTAGAGATTTAAAGGAGAGTTAATGATTTGAAATATCATAGTGGCAATTATAGTCTCCTTAAATGAAATTTAGTAATATATGACAAATTGAACGAAATGCCAAACAAGTTTAAGACAGAGTTGATGTCTTCCATTTTTGTAATATTTGATATGTTTATATAATGTTTAGGGGTTATTAGTACATATTAAATATTGACATATTTTTAGAATTTTAAAGAAAATTTTAAGGACCAAAATATACTTTTTTCCCCATTAAGATGAGTGAAGAATAGTCAAATTGATCACTTGAAAGTGGTGGTTAACTCAAAATGGAAAATGTTCTCCAGGTTAAGTGTAATATAGTGTTAGCATAGTGCCCTAAAGGCAATCGCCTTTAGCACATTTTGTATAAAGTTGTGTACATACTTTATGAATAAATAAAGAAAGACATATTTTATTAATTTGATGTTCATTGTTTATGAATGGATATTGATCTATAAGCAAATTAATGAAGTCCATGATATATGACATAGCATGAAGGAAATTATGATGTGATCATACTATTGAGATTCCTATCATGTGCAATTATGTCAGTATCTAAATTATCCCTAGTCGTAGGATTACTGGCTGGACATCAGTGTCCGGAAGACTAGCACATCTCAAGCTCCTTGATTTGATCAAGCAGTGGATCTCAGAAACTGTAAATATGAGATATTTAGGGTTGAGATGTGGATGCTTACTAGAGGTAGTAAGTACATTGGATGACCTACTATGAGATCATCACATGGATATCCTATTCTAATGTCAGTGATAATCTCATCATAGCAATGGTGCGGTATCCTTAGACTTGAGGTACTCGAGGATATCTTGAATCTTGATTACGTGCTTTGACTCCATTCCTTGTTGCCTTCTGAGGTCGCTCGTAGGGTGGTGCTTGGGTGCAGTTTGAGGTATTGAAGGTAATTGAGTAGCCAATAGAGGATTCACCACTTCGTGATAGCGAAGATGATACCCATGGCCTCTTGTCGAGGTCATTACTTGAAATCTCGATCGAGTACATATGTCATGAAGAGTGTCTTCATTGACATATTAAGTAATGAGTCCCAGGATAAGAACTGAAATCACTTGGACTAGATTTGACGTAGTCAGTCTAGTAAGAGTTGACACTTTGCCCATACTCATAACTAAGTGGGGTATAGCATGGTGAAAGGACGAATTGCACGGTAATTGTCTATGGAAAGGTTCGTGATATGGTTCATGATGAATATAGGTTCATTCGTCAAACCAATTACTTTCCGGTCAATTGGGGGTCATGATGTGTTGCTAGATACCGCTTATGACTTTCTTGGATTAAGTGTTGATCTAAGTGGCCAACATAACCAGGAACCTAATGGGTCACACGCATAAGAGTGACTCGGAGAATTCGTAAAATAGTTTTGAATAGAGATCCAATATATGGAGAGCAATCGGACTAAATGGATCCCGATGAGATCGAGATATGTCCCGATGAGATCGCGACATCGATATTGCTGAAAAAGGTTTCCGGTGGTTTTTTCCATATCGGGACCCGGTAGGCCGGTAGGACCGACCCCAGTGTGACTGGACCACTTCAGCATTAATATACATATATATCATATTAATTAATTAAGTAATATATATATATATATATATGTTATAAGTGGATGGAGGAGGAAGCTTTACTGTATATATATATATATATATAAAGGCCATACGTGGAAAGCATTCCACTTTGCATTTAATGTCTTTTAAAAGTTAAAAGACAAATGGCATTTGATGATAAGAAGAGAGAATAATCGTTGGTTTATAAAGACAAAAACGATGGATGAAGGTAGGGGTTTTAGAAAGGGTTTCTAAAATCATACTCTCTCTTCTTCATCTTTCATCAAGCTCTCCTCTCCAAGCTTCATCGATTATCTTCTTTCAAGCTCTCCAAGGACAAAGGTAAGAGCTATCACTCTTTAATTTGTTCTAGCTATTCTCGGGTCAAAGGGTTTGTCCTGGTTAGGTTCTCCGATCTTTGCGTGGATACCGTTAGAGACGGTCTCCTTTGGTCGTTTTAGTTTGACTTTATTATATAGTCACATGGATCCTGACTTTCGGGAAGGTCCCGGAACAAAAATTTTTGTTTTCCGCACCGTGGGCATGTGATGCTCACACCGGAATTTTCCTACATATAGTTCTCTAAAAATTGGAGTAATATTGGTTTTTTGTTTTGCATAAGTCTCCTTTAGATATCGTGATGAAGATGATTAATAGGAATCATAATCCTATGTAATCTAGATCTTTTGGACTAATATAGATCATTTGTACATCTAGACTATATATATTTTATTCAATGAAATTAATTACATTTTGAAAAAATATAGTTCTTTGGAATAGTACAAAATGTTGACAACTAACAAATTGGTACCCATCCCTTAACAAATTGACACACTAATGTTAATTCATATATAAGGATTTTATATCACCAAGCATTATATTGACTTGTGAAACTAATAAAGGGTTATTGTGGATATCATTCAAAAATAATTTTCTTGAGTTTAAAATTTTGTTCACATAAAAATAATCTTGTATTGTATTTCTATACACTAAAATCAAATTTGGTTAAGAGAATTATATTTGATATTCTTTATAAGATGTTTTAAAAATAAATTAAGGAAGAAATGTTTTAGCAATTTCTCTTCATCCTTAAAAAAGAGGTTCGTGATGGAACTTAATATTCAAGGACAATTAGCGAGTAAAGTAGGTCTCCAAGAGGACCAAATCATTATATATTTGGTGTAGTTTCTCTTACACTATTATTTATATTTGTTTACTTTATTTTATTGCTTAATTATGTTGATTGAATTGAACTCACATCATCTCACAAGTATTTTATATATTTTTAGAAATGTTTTAAAATTTTCATCACTCATTTTAATTTAAAACAATTAATCCACTCCTTCCTTGAGTATTTATTATGAAAACATATTATATCAATAAAATGTTATATGAATTATAATTAAAGAATAAAATAAATAAAATATATTAGTGTAAATTAAAAAATTAAAACTTTACTCAATTTTGCAATACTAGTGCAAAATTTAAAAAAATGACATCAAAATGCTCCAACTTTTAAATTATGTAAGATGACTTTTTTGACACATCGAAATGTTTACAAATTACGACTTCTAAAATCAATTTTTCAAAATAAAAATAAAAAATAAGATAGCAAATAGAAAATCCTCTTTTGATGGGCTTGCTTGAAACTAAGATTCGGCTAGCTAATATGAATAAATTGCAGATTTTGGCTGCTCAGTGGAGTTTGTTATCTAACCACAGGTACCATGCTTATGGCCGGATAATCGTTTGTTTTAATTCGGCTGAGATTCAGGCTAAACTTCTCGAGGCCACAGAGCAGGCTATGCATCTTCGTATAATTTTGTTGCAAGGTAATACTGAGTTTTTTTGTCTCCTTTGTGTATACTAGTAACTTTGAGTTCCAACGTCAAGATCTTTGGACCAACATTAGTCGGGTGAGTGGTACCATCACTAAACCTTGGCTTCTATGTGGGGATTTCAACACTATACTCTACACTTCTGAGGCTCAGGGGAACATTAGCTTGAGAAACTATTCTGCTGACTTTCTGAACTGTCTAGCCCAAATGAAGTTAACGGATCTTAAATTCTATGGCCATTTGTTCACGTGGTCGAATAAACGAAAAACAAGGTGGTTTATTAGTAATAAACTTGATAGGGCCCTTGTCAATGATCTTTGGCTCCAGCTCTTCTCTAATAATTCAGCCCGATTCTTGGACCCTTTATTTTCTGACCATACCCCCATCCTGGTTTCTCCTCTGATAAAACCTACGATTGTCCATCACCCATTTCAGTTCAACAACTATCTTATTGAAGCTCCTGGGTTTGTTGACGCTTGCTTGAAAGGTTCTACGTTCTACTGTCGCGGTATTAAACAATACGCTTACCTTCAAAAACTGAAAGTCATTAAACGGGAGCTCAAACTTATTAAGTCTGTCCAAGGTCCTACTGTTGTATCGTTCAATTAGACTAGATTGGAGTTGGCTTAAGTACAATCTCTCTTATCTTCCAGTCCTGCTAAACAACATCTCATTGATCAAGAGAAGCTCGCCCTCGCCACTTATCTTCAAGCTGTTCATAACCACTCCTCCCTTTTGCAACAGCGAGCCCAGATTAATTGGCTCCAAGATGGGGACACTTTCTCTCAATTTTTCTTCCATTCCATTCTATCTCGGAAGAATCCGAACAAGATTCTTTCTATTAATTCTCCTACTGGAGATGTTATTCATCACCCGGAGCTTATTCGTGATGAAGCCTTCAACTATTTCAGCTCCCTTCTTGGCACTGAGGCTACTTCTCAAGTTACTCTTCGAGATTTATAGCCCCTTAATCTTACACGTGTGTCTACTTCTAACATGGATCTTTTAATTCAACCAGTGGAGGATAGCGAAATTGAGCGTTGTGTTTTTGGGATGAATGGTAAGAAGGCTCTTGGGCCGGATGGTTTAAATGAATTTTTTTATCAACGATCTTGGAATGTCATTTGGGGTTTTGTCAAGGAAGCTGTATATGAATTCTTTCAAAATGGGGTGATGCTTAAGGAGATTAACCGAACCTTCTTGTGTCTGATTCCAAAAGGTGCTAATCCATCTTTCTTTTCAGACTACCGTCCCATCTCTTGCGCTAACTTCATTTATAAGGTGATCTCTAAGATTTTAGCTGCTTGATTGAAGAAA
The DNA here is from genome assembly GCA_029891385.1 of Erythroxylum novogranatense. Lineage (NCBI taxonomy): Eukaryota > Viridiplantae > Streptophyta > Magnoliopsida > Malpighiales > Erythroxylaceae > Erythroxylum > Erythroxylum novogranatense. The sequence continues at coordinate 75,693,835 of CM057225.1, forward strand.
GTGTTGGCTCCGTTGATTAGTGACACCCAGAGTGCTTTTTTGTCCAATTGAAATATTGGCGATAACGTTCTTATTGTCCAAGAACTCTTGAAAGGATACTCTTCCTCTCATAGCCCTCAGAATTGCACTTTGAAAGTTGATTTCCATAAAGCTTTTGACAGTATTTGTTGGTCTCTCTTGAGATGTATGCTGGTGGCTTATGGTTTTCCAGACCAATTTATTAAATGGGTCTTGGAATGTATTTCCTCTGTATCCTTTTCGGTCTTGATTAATGACTCTCCTACTCATTACTTTAGAGCTGCTAGAGGAGTAAGACATGGTGATCCCATTTTTCCGTATCTATTTATCTTGACCATGGAGGTTCTTAGTGCTCTCATCCGATAGAAGGCTATCTCTAATCCACTTTTCAAGCATCATTCTAAATGCAAGACATTGGGACTCACTAATCTGTGCTTTGCCGATGCTTGCTTCTCTTTTGTCGAGCTGACCTGGCGTCGATTCAGACTTTTATGCAGGCTTTATATGATTTTAAACTTTTTTTCTGGATTGCAAATCAACTTTACTAAAAGCTATTTTCTCTCGTCTAAAAAAGTTGTTGGCTTGGCATCTTCTATTTTAGAGGCCACGGGTATGCAGCTACACACTCCCCCTCTTTTATATCTTGGTCTACCTATCTTTACCAAGTGGCTCACCAATGCAGAGTGTTGACCTCTCTTAGAAAAAATCCAAAAAAGAGTTACATCTTGGGTGAATAAGTCGCTCTCATATGCAGGTAAGCTTCAACTTATTAAATCGGTTCTTAACTCCTTACATGTGTATTAGTCCTCCCACATTTTTTTAGCTCAAGGCATTATCAAGGAGATTGAACGGATTCTTCGGACATTTTTATGGAGTCATTCCAATGGTACTCCAGGAGCGGTTAAGGTGAAATGGTCTGATCTTTGTTTTGCCCAACACGAGGGCGGGCTGAATATTCTTCCCATTCGAATTGCTAACCATTCTTTGATTCTCAAGCGCTTCTGGTGGATTTTGGAGGACAAAAACTCGTTGTGGATTAAATGGTTGCATGTTTACTTTCTTAGAGGAAACAACATCTGGGCTATTAAATTGAAAGCCTCACACTCTTTCTTTCACAAATAGCTCTTGAAGTTAAGGGATGAAGTTCAGCACGAAACCTCTTGTATTATTAAAGATGGTCGGTTGGATTCTTTATGGTACGATAATTGGTCCATTAGAGGATCCTTAATTCACCAGTTCAACATGTCTAAAGCTTCCTCATTGTTCCCTCTCAAAACCCGGATGCGAGCTTTCATAGATGGATCCTCTTGGAATCTTCCTCGAAGCTTATGCCACCTTCAACCAACCTATTCTCTTTCTCCACAGGAACCTGATGCCTTCTTCTGGAAAACTATTCCTATTGCCAAGCTGACTAATCACATGATTTGTGACAACCTGCATTCTCATCGAGACACGATTCCATGGGTAGCCACGGTTTGGAGCAAATATTTAATGCCTAGACTGTCGTTCATTTTTTTGGTTAGCCATTCAGCATAAACTATCCACAGCTGATCGACTTCCATATGTGCAGATTGACCAACAATGCCCCATGTGTTCTCAATAGCCGGAGACATGTTCCCATCTCTTCTTTGAATGCCCATTTACCAAAGCTATATGGGAACATGTCTCTACTGTGTGTTCTTGGACAGACCCAGGGTTGAATATTGTTGAGATTACTACTTCTTTATCTGTTCATAGCGCTAACAGCAGACCACTTTTTACTGTAGTCTTAGGAGTTTGCATTTATTCGATTTGGCAAGAATGTAATTTCTGCTGTTTCCAGCACATAACTTCTCTAAAGGAATGCCTCATCTCTTTAATACTGACTGTCATTCGCGAGATTGTTTTGGCTAAACGCCTCCACTTAATGTGTAGCTCGTCTGTCTGCTCAGCTTTACGCCTTTAACGTGTTGCTTTGACTGGTCTTCCACTTTGCGCTAGGTCTCTGGTTCTGGATATGGAAGCTGTTCAATATCTCCATCTGGCAGTTACGGTCCCTGGTTTCCTTCGTTTTCATTAACATTCCACATTTCTTTGTTTTTGTTGTGTTTTTTGCTAGGGGTCATCCCTTGTTTTCCATCTTGTACTTTGTCTTCTTCTTTCATTAATTAATTCCATTTTCTATTTTTTTAAAAAAAAGCAAAATCCTTTGCACTCTGTAACCATCAGCTTTGTTGCACATATTGTTTTTCGATGGAAGTTATCTCTTCTGACCACCAATCACAAAGACTACCCCACTTCTTATTAGAGAACACTTTGCTAATATAAAGGACAATAAGCCGGTGAAGAGTCTTAAAATGGTGAAGTCTATGTTCTATGTGAAGTTAGTGATGATGTGGAAATCGTTGCTTTTTATTGCATTGACATGCTATGTTAGTTCTGGTTATTTCGGTTACTAACATTTTCATGGGTCATATTGGAAATTATGAGCTCTCTATTGTTGCCACTTCTCTATCTATTATCAAAACCTTCAATTTTGGTTTCATGGTTAGCTTTTGTTTACCATTTTCATCTCTTCTACTTTGCATTCCATTTTTCTGAATTTTCATGTCTAAGTTTTTGCATACTTTTGTGTGTTTGTTCTTATGTCTTTAAGTTGGATTGTCTTTGAAGGATTCTACTTTTTATCCAGGACTCTTCGTTTCTTACTGTTCTTGTTCATGTTAGTGTTTCAATATTAGAAACTTTTATAGTACACGAACATGGGCAAATCAAGAAATTATGAAGGGATGTAATATGGTGCTTGGCTTATAATATGAACATATCGTAGAATAGATGTGACAAAGAGGAAGCTAAACTTTGCTAGAAACCTTGAGCATTGATCTAGGTATTTTAGAGTTTTTTATTTATTATTTTTCAGTTTTATTTTAAATATTAATTTTACACATGACAGTCATACTACATGTTACATGGTTAACTACGTCAGCAATATTAATGGTAACAAAATTGGGAAATACTAATAAATTGAATGTTCATTGTGAATTTATATAAATATAAATGTTACATGGCAATAAAATCTTAATGCTACCTTGTACTGATTAAAAAGTGAGCCAGTTTTTAACACACTAACTTAATATGTTTTATATAAATTAAATTAAAATAAAATTCACATATTTAATGTTCCTAATGTGTTATCATCTTAAACTATTCAAATCATCCTCACTAACATATGATGTATTTTTTCTTTGGTTGTAAAGATAGGAAGATCTCGTCTTGACTATAAGGCCGCCCGCTAAGGTTTATACGAAGAAATTGTACAAAAACACAAATTGACCATCTCTCATAAGACGAAATTGGAAGTACACCAAATTTGAACCAAAATGGTTGAGGATTTGTATTTCCATACAAATATAACATAATTAAATGAGAAGATAGGAAGATTTCATGATAACTAAGCAAATACTCTCTAATTTTAGATATAAAATACAATTGACCAGCTTTGTCATATCGGAAAAGCATTTAAAACTTCAATCAAGTTAAAACTATAATGAGAGAAAATTGTATTCGGTTTTGGCCCTTTTTTTCCTTTCTATAAGAATAAATTTCAAGGAAGGAAGTTGGATGGAAACTCCATGGTAAGATTACTTCCACTAGCTATTCTTTTTGAAAAATTGTAAATCGGTTATAGGCCTCTTGGGAGGGTATATAAGTCATAAACTGCCAATCGGGAGTTTGCTATTTAACACTCCAATATTGTTTTCCTTTCCGATTTTACTTTCTTTTCTGAGTTCTCCTGTCCCGTGAGAGAGCTGGCTATGCGTTCTTTAACCAAGTCGACAAGCAGTTCTAGTGAAGATGATTGTGAACTCAGGAGAGGCCCTTGGACTCTTGAAGAAGATACTCTTCTCATTCATTACATTGCTCGTCACGGCGAGGGTCGCTGGAATTTGCTTGCGCAACGTGCGGGTAACGGAAAGATGTTTTAATTCTTAGAGATATGTTTCAAGAGTATATCAATCTATGAACTTTTACCAGCTTTTGCATGTTGGTGTTTTTTGCTAAAGGGTTGAGAAGAACAGGCAAGAGTTGCAGATTAAGATGGCTAAATTATCTAAAGCCAGATGTAAAACGAGGAAATCTTAGTCCTCAAGAACAGCTCTTGATCCTTGACCTCCATTCTAGGTGGGGCAATAGGTAAGCTGTTCAACTTTTTGATTTATATTGATTGCTCATTCATGTACTGTCCTTAATCATTGAAATTGCAGCTTGGTTCAAAAATTTCCCTACAATTGGATTCTTAATCATGACGAAACTTGTGTTTTTCAAGCTTTATATACTTCAGTCACGATGATCAAGTTGCATATTGATCCAACAACTTGGAGTAGATTTAGCGCTTACCATTCACCTTCTTTACTTTATTTGTTCCTGTCTCCAAAAGGTGGTCAAAAATTGCACAAGTTCTACCTGGAAGAACAGACAATGAGATCAAGAACTACTGGAGAACTCGAGTGCAAAAGCAGGCACGCCACCTTAAAATAGACGCAAATAGCACGCAATTTCAGCATATAATTAGGAGTTTATGGATGCCAAGGTTGCTCCACAAGATAGATGGCTCAACTTCAACATCTTCCATGTCATACTACAACAACGCATCTTCTCAGCCTGCCAATTATGGTTCTCAGCATTTAACATTCCTACCACAGCTACCGAAGCTGCCACAACAACAGCAGGAAACTCCCAGCCACAGCAACCCTTTTGACATGACTATGACAAAGCACGCTATAGAGCTTCAGGACCAAAATGCAGACTCAGAGCAGTGCACAGGTCCATGTCTTTCTTCTACAGAATCACTAAATATCCCAGAAATACCAAGGGTATCGCAGTACCCAACTAGCCCTTTTCATGTCATAGACAACAATAGTGATCGAACGACTTTTGTTAAGGATTGCTTTGTTGAAAGCACTTGCTATGGCATGGAAACCATCAATTTGGCAAACATGTCAGTGTCAGGAGGAGTTGGCAACTCTGCAGGCAATTCCCACACGGCAGAAAGTGGATGGATTGGATGTGACTTTGGAGATACCTTATGGAACATAGACGAATTATGGCAATTTAGGAACTTACAGTTGAGTGGAGAATCAGGCTCTTGTTTTTGAGATAGCCAAGAAATACATACATGATAGTATGTGAGAGGTTATGTTTTTAGGGTTAATTGTGTGTCTATGTGATAAGCAAAATTGTTTATTGACAACAAGTTTGGATTCTGATATTCCATAATCATTTCAATCTAGCTAATTATTTAGTTTAGGGATGAATGTTGTTTCCTCTGTTTGCTTTCTTCTTACAGGAACCAACTTGGTTCCCTATAGCTAGACGCAGTTGTTTCTTTAACTTGGTTTCTGTTTCAAGGTTTTTGTTGTTTGTTATTACGAGGGGGGATGGAATTGATGGAGTTAACTTTCGAGGCAGAAATGATTCTCTTGTTGAAAATTTTTGTCACAGAACGCAAGGGATGAAATGTGCAGTCAATTTATTGGAGAAGGATACTCTGCCCTGTACTGCAGATTTTCCATTAAGCTTAATATTCTTGGCCACCGGTAGAAACTTGTTCGAGTTCTGATTATAAAATAAAAGTTAAGTCCCGAAAGCATGATTCTTTCATGGGAAACATTTTTTTTTTTTTGAAATTTCTCATTTATGCCTCTTGTAGACTTTCCAGTTTGAAAGGAACCCACCCACCCATACAAGTATTAAGGGATGACTCTTTGTGATTGATGGATGGGGATTACTTTGTCATCATCTTCGAAATAAAAGTTGAAAACGTGTTACCTCAAGTTTTGTCCACTATGAACGAAGAAATTGAAACCAAGAAAAGACACGGAATTCAAAATGAAAATGAGCATAATTGCTCCATTGCCGACGAGCTTGAAACAGATAAACCAACTCTCCCTCTCCTCCTTGTCAATTACCTAAAAATCTAGTCCATTCAAGTAATACGATTTTGCTTTGTTGTTGTGCCTTCTAACTCGATCGGGAAAGAGCTTAATAAATAATATCTCATGCTACCTTAAGACTCAAAATTTGATCAAGTCCTCCTTACCCTTTTGGAACACAAAAGAGAAGGGTTTTGTTACAAGGAACAAAAATACAGATTTCAATTAAATTATTGTTTTTTAGGAACCCAGCTTGCAAGTTGCAGCTGCAGTGAGCATGGATTTGATCTTATCCCCATCAAACACGCTAGATATCAACGTTTGGGACCAAAGTAATCGAAGTCACTAGCTTGGATATGGAAAATCTATCCCCCCGTGGCCTTTAAATTCTAGTCAACATGCTCATTTAAATGCGTACAACATCTTATCATCACATGTGCGATTCTTTCACAATCAGAAAAGGAATTTAGTCGGTTAACTAATATTGACTGCGAGGCGAAAGCTACTTTGTTCTCTTAAATGAATAAATTCCAGTTTCCAGTTTCTAAACAACTTAGAAAAAACGTTCATACCCAAGAAGAAGCAACAGATTCTACCAATTAATAGTTGACTGGTCAATTCCCTCATCGCCATCGATTATGCTCTTACGTAAAACAAACTTCAATCTTTTTTCTGGAAACAAATGTGGAGATTTAAGTTTTTTTATAATTTTACAATTATAATGCTCGGTAGTAACGGAGTATTTGTAATATGTCTGGGTCAGAAGGCAAAGCATACCCTTATACATGTAAACTTTTCAATAATATCCCTTTTCAGTGGGCTCTTACAATGTTAAAATCAACCCAAAACGAAAACCCACTGGATATGGTTATAAGTGTAGTTAAAAATTCCAAAATGTACAGGGATTAGATCTAATGTTCCAGTTATGATGTTCCTATCATATTTTATTAAATTTCATCCACACATTTTTGTGAACCCCACATAAATGTATGAATGAAATTTAATAGAACAAGGCTAGAACATCATAATTTGAACAGAAGATTTGATGTGCGGTAAAAATTCAAAAAAAATGGCTTTGTGTGAGCAGATCTCAAATTTTGGGAATCTGGCATTGATTTCATGTTCATCGAAGAATTTGCAAAATATGAGAATTATCAGTTAGCTTTGTAAATTTGTTTTAACATATGGACCTAGGGTTACATCATAAAGTTAACTTTTGATCAAAAGATAAAGATAGACAAGGATTTACTATATTTTAGGTTTTAGTCATTCTAACCGAAACACAAGCCCTTTTTCTATTCACGAGTATCAACTCTTAAGGCTTGCCTTTTAGGAATCTAAACTAACCAATTTTTTCGTGCATATCTTAGACTTCAAATAGGAGCTACATTCCAAGATTTTCTGATACAAAAAATCCTCATAAAGAGGTAAGTATAAAGTATACTTGTCTTTCTATTTGAATGAACTTTATTGTTCAAGGATCAAGATTTTAGAAGAGAAAAAACTTAGAAGAAAGTCATAAGATAGAAAAACACACTTTATATTATTGATACTATGTATGAATAAGGCGTGATTACAAAGAAAGAGAATCTTTGTTCTTATAGGCCAAGCAAAAATAAAAAAACAAGACAAATGATTTTTAAAAAAAGATATAAACGAACTACATGGTACAATAATGGAAACTAAAATACAAAAATGCATAGTAAAAGTAAAAATTATTGGGAAACGTAGGATCCCAATAATATTCCTAAATAATAAGATAGAAACCCTCGACATGGTGGTGCATATAAGGATTGGAGTCTACTGTCATCATTAAATATAAACATTTTATCATCTTATTTTTCCATTTCTTTAATGAAATGAACTATTTCAGCAACTATCCAAATTGGGGGCCACGAAACTTAAATGTCTTGGAAATAGTCTAGAATGGATTTGGGCTCTTCTTTGGACTTATGAGCAGTGGAGCTTTCTCTAATTTCATAAGTCGAGGGTTCATAACCAGATGGACATGGTAGCTCTCTTGCCATGATGCTAAAACCCATATAAACAAACTAGTCAACAAAAGGTCGATATCCGACAATTAGTGAAATGAGCTATGGTAGAGCAAAGTCTCTAGGATATAGGCCTAAAGATGTACAAGTGGTAGGTTTGCTAGATTTTTGATGATGATTAAAGTGATCGAGAAAGTGATAAAAATCGCGCATTATGTCTATCTTGTTTTTAGGCTACTTAATAGATGTCTTCCATATTTGAAAATGATTAATGGTGTAAATATAACCATTTTTAGTCATATTATAAGAATAGTGGACGATGAAGAAAGACTAAACTTTCTGTTTTATTAGGGGAATACTCCATAATTGATATTGTTGAGTATCTGACCTAATTTGGTATGTCACTTTGCCAATAGTTGGAATCATTCCAAGAATGTCCACAACAAAGAATTGACATTGGTGGGATTAGCTAGATTTTGGTAAACGTGTAATAGAGATAAAGTAATGGGATAGGCATAAAGGGCAGATAAAGCTCAGAGATGTTACATAGTTGGTTCAGAAAGAGAATCATAGAGATGGTGTAGTGTGCACTAGGGTGTCAAGATGTCGAAGTGATATGGATGCGGAGGAATGTTCAACATAGTAAGAACAAGATGAAGATAATAAAAAAGACTCTTAAGTAGAACAACAATAATTTCATCTAGATTTTGAGGAGGGTTTCTAGTTATTGGAGGAACGAATTTCTTAATTTAAACATCAAGTAGGAAAACCATAATGTGGAGAATTAAGAGAGGAATTGGTTTTCCAAAATAGGAGTGGGAATTTGGATTAGGTTTTTAGGTCTTGAGAGGAAATTGGCTAGCATGTTATGATGACCTTGAATATTGTGGGTTGTGAATTTATAACGAGATAATCAATCTTTCTAATGACATAATTGGTTTTCAGGCAATATCTCAAGGATTTTTGGAAAAAGATGTATTGTCCATTTCTATCAAAAAGTGATAAGGGCTAATGTGGAAATAAAACTTTTCAATTTATAACCAAAATTTCATTATATATGGATTGATAGTGCCTTTTCTGATTCCTTAAACTAACCACTAATATGACCATAATAATTTCATTTCCCATCAATCTTTTTAATCAATATTGCACCTCAATAATGACCATTATCATTTGTCCGAAGGATGCGTTGTCTTTTGTAAGGAATCTTTAAAGGGGGTGGATGTTGACTTACTTGCTTTAACCATCATAATCTAGTGAATATCAAGAATCTTTAAGCTGGCTGAACTAACTATGTTTTCTCTATCCTAAAAGTTTGATTCTTGAATAATGTAGTTCCAGTTATACAAAAAAAAACCAAGTATGCTACACATTTTCCTCTTTATGAAGATCCTGTGTATAAAAAAATCTTAAAATATAGATTCTGTTTGAGGTATAAGTTATGGTAGGAAGGATTGACCAGTTTAGATTCCTAAAAGGTAGTCCTTGAGAGTTGGTTCCCCTGAAGAGAAAAAGGGTTTGTGTCTAGGCTAGCATAACTGGAATCTAAGATACAACCAATCCTTATTTATCTTTGCCCTCTGACCAAGGGTTTCCTTTATGGTATCATTATATATAAAGAATATTATGGGTGTGTTTTAATACCTCATACATAATTGATAAACAATACCTAATAGCTAATAAATAATAATTTATAATTATTAGTGTTAACATAAGGCTCTTTTAAGAATTAACAAAGATTAAAACTATTCCTCGAGGTCATTTTTGTATGTCCCATATGGTTATTACATTGTAATAGTTGTCCCTTCTTTAGTGTTTTGTATCTGGTGAGGGTTTCTCACCCTTGTGTTTGTATCTTTGATGCAAATATGTCTTATATTAATTGAATCACTTTTAATTTTTCAAAAAAAAGTTGAGCTAAATGAATTAAGTTTGAAAAGTTTTTATTCCCCTTATCCAAAAGAGGTTATGGGCAAGTTCTAATTTAATCTAAAGCATTTAATGGACTCCAAGTGAATTACTTTAATATTAATAACCTCCCTAGTTCAGTTGAGAATGAGTTTGAGTGATGCTTAAGTATCCATTTCTACTTGTTAGAAAGTACTCTTATTTCTCTCTCCTTATTCCTTAAATACAATAACTCAACCCAAATTTTAAGATGTTTAAATCATGTTTGTTCTGAAATTTGATTCCTAAGGATCAACTTATCATTAAAGACTAGTAAATTGGTAATGTAACTTGTATTGACTTAGAAACTAATTTTAAATGATAATTATATGACTATACTAGAAGAAAATATTATCTAAGTGTTTAGGAAAAGTTATAAAATTTGTAAAGGTCCTTACCATTAGATTGTCAGTTAATTTCATCCATGATTTTGAGTCTTTTTTCATCTAATTAAAGAATAATTTTTTTAGTAAATTTCTATTAAACCATACTAATTTCTCCCATGGAATTGTGTGCTCAAATATCTTGAAGTGGGATAGGTAAGAGTTGTAGCTGAAGATTTTAGAGTTATGCCTTAACCAAATAGTTTAATCCTTTTTCTTTAGATCAAGACTATAGTTAAGGACTAAAGCCAAGATTGTTAAGAAACCTCTATAATCACAATGCCACATTCGTACCCTGATAGTCTCTGCAACTTTTGTTTAAGCAAGAATATAAAGCTAATGTGAGTTGAATTTAGAGGGTAAATGATGACTCAAGTTATTTCGTTTGTCAAATTAAAAGCTAATTCTTTCCCCATTTCTATTATGGAATTTAATCCTTAGAAATTGAAATTCTTAGCTTTAGTAATTGGTTAATGTTGTAAGAGTTATTAGGTTTGCTTTTCATGTTTTAAAAGATAGTCTTTATGCGTCTATTTGACCCATCAAGATTCCTAACTATTAAAAGGCCTCCATATTCTTTGGTAAGTAAAACATAATTGGAGTCTATTATAGATCTTGGACCAAGTCTTCCCTATTCCTTAGGTAAATATACTTCTTTCCAACCAACTTTGGCTATTCTAGTGTTACTTAATCCACCATATGATAAGATGTTATTCAGTTATGTTATTAAAATTATCTCTTTTTTGTTGGCTAAACTAATTTGGTACTTAAATATAATGTTTATTTTGTTTTAAGAGATGAAAAGTGAAGATTGCATCAAATTGGAGCATTATTGGTCAAAATCACAAATTTTGAAAAACGTGGATAGATTACTACAATAGATAAGGCAAGATCATGATAATGCCAAATTCACTTAAATAGTTGAAATTCAATTAGGAAACTTATTTCCATCCCTATTACGTAGGGATTTGGATTTGTTTTAGATAAGGATTTTTGTAAAACAGGAGATTAGGTTTAGAGTAGGAAAGAGAGACAAAAATATGTCTTTCACCTTCTTCAATAATCTCCTTTTCATTTCTTCTTAGTTTTATCTCAATCTTACATCTTTTCTTCTAATTTTGGTGTTAGAACTAAAGCCATGTATGGTTATACTCTTCTAATTTTGGTGCTGGATCTAAAGCCATATATGGTTAGACTCGAATATTCTTAATCAAGGGGATTCAAAAATCTAGTTGTAACATTATGAGATTTTATTCTAAACTTATATTTATGTTTTAATTTAAGTATTTATTGTTTTGTGTTCTTACATTTCGTGAATAATTAATATTGATTGATCTGAAATTTTAATTTAATGTTGATTATTCTACAACTGTCCATCAATTCATTGATCTATAATTGTCTTAAAGGCACAAATGTCACATCGTTATTTGATGAATTTGCATATTTAACTTTTAAGAAATAAGAAAACTAAGTTGAATAGTTATAACTATCTCAATTATTTAATTTAAGGTCTAGTCCTTTTCACTAAACTTATTTTTATTATTTAACTAATATAGAATGCTATCACACCCAATCAATTGATGGTAAGTTTTGATTTGAATGCTGTGTTTAAACCAATTAAATTAGGAAATTTTGGGACTTGTTATAGCTATCCTAATATGTTTTAGACTAACCACTTGAATTGTAAAAATTATTCTTTTTAGAATAATGATCAATGTTACAATTAGATGAGATATTTTCTTTGAATCGAAGTTAAGTACTCCTGAATTTATTAATTTGATATTCAACTAATTTATTTTGATTCCTTGTTAATTTTACTAAATTAGTTAATTAATCATAGACCCCTACTTTTTTTTTCTTAATTGAAATTAAGAATATAGTTTTTAGTTCTCTTGGGATTCGACTTAGTCCTATGACTACTACAAGAAGCTAGAGAATCGAAATTAATTTTGGGAGTTTGAACAATGCAATCAAAATTTGATACCATTACTAGGGAACTGTTTGAATTTTATTTTATTTTATTGTGTTATTTTATAGTTTACTACTAATCTCTTGCTTTGTCTAACTCATTTTTCTCAGATAGGTGAATTGAAATATAATCTAAAAATTAAAAAGATAGCGCATTCCTTAAGGAAAGAGACTAAACAAGGAAACAGTCATTCACTTTTAGAAGTGAAAGTTAAGATAGATCTAACAATTAGAGAAGATTCTAATTTTCAAGAAGTTGAAGAAAAGATGTCCAATCCTAACACTAGAATGTTGAGGGAGTTAGCAATACTAAATTTGATTCAACAAACCTTACCCGTACGATTTCCAGATGTCAAGGTAGATTTTGATTTAAAATCTAGTTTGATTTACTTACTCCCTAAGTTTTGTGGTCTTGTAGGTGATAATTCTCATAAATAAATAAAGAAATTTCGTGTTTTCTACTCTAGAATGAATCTATAAGGGTGAAAGAAGAACAAAATCATCTCAGAGCCTTTGCATTCTCATTGAAAGATAAAGCAAATGATTGGATATATTTCCTCCCCTGGCTCAGTGACCATATGGGATGAGATGAAAAGATTGTTCCTAGAGAAGTTCTTTCCTGCATCATAAGCATCCAATAAAAAAAAGATATGTGAGATAAGAGAATTCACCCAAGAAATATTGTATATATGTTGGGAGAGGTTCAAAGAGTTATATGCAAGCTACCCATTCCATCAAATTCCTAACTAACTTTTGATTAGTACTTTTACGAAAGAATATTTCCAGTAGATAGGATTATGTTTTATGTAGCTAATAGAGGAGCTTTGATAAATAAAACACCTAAAATGACTAAACAATTGATATCAAATATGAAAAAATTTCTCAATAATTCGAGATAATGATGGATGAAGTTATTAAGTGCTTTAATGAGGTAAGTAACATAAACCTTGAGGATAAATTTCAAATTTAAATGCTCTAATTCATCAAATAAATGTAGATTAATTGTAGTTAGCATCAGTGTGAGGAGTATGCTTATTCTCTAGACATCCTAAATAAGACTCCCTTTAAGAAGCTAGCTTAATAGGGGAATTTCTTAGTCAGCTTGCACAAAAATATGACCCTAATTCTAATAATTATAATCCAGGATGAAGGGATCATCCAAACTTTAACTATAGAAATCAACGAGGGTAGAAAGCATATCAACCTTTTAATTTTAGTAGACAACCTCAAGCTCCTATATATGCTCTATCTCAATCTTCAAATTTAGGTATATCTTTGGATGAAATTATTAAGGCACTTGCTGGTAATACTAAAAACTTTCAACAGGAAACAAGGGTAAGTCTTTAGAAGTTAGGAAATCATATCACTTAATGTAAATTGAAAGCAAAATCATCAAGAAAATTACCTTCCCAAATAGTGGCGAATCCTAAAGAGAATGTGAGTGCAGTGACTTTGACAAGTGGTACAAAAATTCAATTTCTATTTCCTTACCGATGGAGGTAGAAAAGCATGATGAAGAAGAAAAGAAAGGTGATCCTCTAACTCAAGAATTAGTAAAGGTGAAAGCTAATTTATCTTCATCGATATCAACTAATTCATAAGTATCTTCTTTTCCTAGTGGTTGGCTAGATCAAAAGAAGAGGAACATGAAGGAGAGATCATTGAAACCTTCAAAAAATTGGAAATCAATATACCACTTCTAAAGGCCATCAAGCAAATTCCAAAATATGCAAAGTTCTTAAAATAACTATACATAAATAAAAGGAAGTTGAAGGATAAGGAGAGTAATTTTAGGTAAGAATGTATCAGCTATGATAAATAGAAAATTAGCAGAAAATTGTAAAGATCCAGTTATGTTTACACTTCCATGTGTTACTATTGATAAGAAAATTGAGTGTGCCATGTTAGACTTATGTGCAGCTATTAATATCATGCCATATTCAATTTTGGTCAGCTTTAAATATGAATTATTTTTAAGAAACAAATGTGACTATTCAACTGAATGATCATTTATGTGTCCTATTGGTATTATTTAGGATGCTTTAGTCTAAGTTAATAGTTTGTTATTCCCAGTGGATTTTGATATCTTGAAGATGGATGGAGATAGTATTGAACATTCAACTTTGATTTTGTTAGGAAAGCCATTTCTAAAGATGACCAAGATGAAAATCGATGTGGATGAGGGTACTCCTTCTATTGAATTTGATGGAGAGATAGTAAGATTCAATATTTTTAAAGCAATGAAACATCCTAATGATTTTCAATCCAATTACCATATAGATATAGTGGATTCATTTATGCATGGTATTTTTAAAGAGAAAAATGTTGATGGTGAGTTGAAGTTTTGTAGTGCCCCCTTACCGTAGGCTACGCACTGGAACGCCCGTAGGTCATTCCGATACATAACTCACGATACGGGTGCACTATGATTCGATCATTTCTATAATCCACATAGCATCAATATAATAAAGTTGTAATATCAAATTCACTAAATTTTAAAACCAAAGATTTTCAATTGCATACCCTAAAAATAGAATTTACAAGCCTATCAGTTTCCATGAACTATACAAATCTTTCCAAAAAGGAACTGATACTGTAACATCCCATCACCAATGGGAAGGGTATTTTGATAATTTGGGACGGGTTAGGAGTACGGAATTATATCTCGGCTTGAACATACAACATATAGCCTCTATGATTGCCGGTTTGTTGCACTTGCACATGGTATACATGCATTCATGACATTTTCCGGCTTAGGTTTCAAATTGAGATCTTTTACGAAATTTATGGGATAATGATATTTGAAAAATTATTTGGAGTGCGCCATAAATTGTTTTACATTTTTAGGGATTTATGGGAAATTTTTCTGAAATTTTTCGGGGTTCGTGCCCGGACCGAAAAATTCCAACTGACCGACTGAGTGAGCTGTTTTGTACCGAACAGGATTGCCTAATGGCATGAGATTAGTGGATAATCGATGTTAGGGAATTATTTTAGTGCCATGATTAGAGTTTAATTGGGATTAGTGCTTAATTACCTAAGATTAGCTAACTTTTGTCTTTTCTTCATTAAAATGCCAAGTGTCCTCTCATTTAATAATCGTGTCTTATACCATTCTTTCACTCACGACACTCTTCCTTCTAAAAGTCACCAACTCACTTTTAAAAGCCAATTTATGCTTGTGGTTCTCTCATCATTCATGGCACTTTCATTTGGAAAAGAAACAAAAGTGAAAGTTGGTTTTGCTTCTCTCATCCGAAACCTCCATACTTTCTCTTTTCCCCATCGATTTTTCTATTTGTTCTAGCTAACTCACTCTTCCCTTCTACCTTAAGCACTTCCTTTCATGCATGCAAGCTCAACCCTCCTACCTCCCTTGCTTTGGTGATGTTTGTGTAGGGTGAAATGAAGTGGAGGGGTTGGTGAGTTAGTTGAGTAATTAAAGAATTGAAGAGCTTGTAACTTATTGAATTTCATTTTGTGAGAAATTGGGAATTTTTAGACGGGAAATTGACGTGGCCCCGAGTAACGGAGCCGTTAGTCACTGTTCTATTTATTTGGGGACCTATAGAGGTCCGAATTGCGTACCGTCAGCGCCAATAGGTTTCTAATTTTTTAGACGGATTTTTCTAATGAAAAAAAAATAGGATTAGGGCCGGGAATATCATGAACATGCATTGTGCACCTGCAAATTGCTTCGTATGCATTATTAAATAGTTCTGATTGGAGAAAAGGTAATGGTTATATTTTCTGATTATCATAGAGGCACATTTGGAGCGTCGATCTACCGACGTTACTGAGACTTCCAGATATTAGCTCGGAAGTACAGGTGAGTAACCTAGTTGGTTTCTCAATCTATGTGTGTTTAATATGACGCATTGATTCCATGTGGAGATAATAGAGGGATTATGTGTGTTTACTTTTGATTGATTTGGACCATAGGTGTCCAAGTATTGAAACTTGTTATCAAGTGTCATTTGTGTGTGATTTGTTTGTGAATAATTACATTGGAGACCTCGGACCAAAGGTCCGGAGGAATGGGAAATTAATATTGAAGTGTTAATTATGCTGTTTTGATACATTGAATATGACTTTTAATATGATATGGCTGGATGCAAGAAATTGTAAATGTATATGATGAAACACTGCATCAAGGTCCAAGAAACGAAATTGATCACCGAACTATAATCGATCAGAAATGGGAATTAGAGCATATGCATCCATGCATGATGGCATGATCGAGATAAAGGCGATTGTGACCGGAGCAACCACCGTGTCGGGGCATATCACGCCTAACGTATATGAGAGCTTTCACCAAGCGCACGAGACCTCGGGTCCAGCGTATTGAGCCTCGGGCTCAATGTACCAGGGCTTCAAGCCCAATGTTTTCAGAGCCACTGGCTCAACGCAATGTGTCCGTTACTGGGACAGTTTCAGGCGCACGGTCACAACAACAAAATGAAAATGAAAAGTGTCACATGTTCATTGCATAAATGGTATGATTAAATATGGATGGTATGAAAGGTGATATGCTTTACATTTGTGAATTGTGATAGTATGTGATATTTGGTAAATTGATTGAATATGCATGAATTGAGTGAACCATCGATGATGGTTTCTCACTGAGTTCGCAAACTCACCCAACATTGCAAATATTTTTCTCAGGAATTGAAGAGTACCCCGTTAGTGAACTGGGAGTATGATTACTACAAGAGAGTCGGTGTTCGATGTCTGGATCGCCACGTCTGCATTTGTGTCATTTTGACTTATGTGTAAATTTATATTCCGCAAAATAGCACTGAATTGTTTGAGGGCCCTAATTGATAAATATTGTTTGAAAAGTGATCTTTGATAAAGAGTAAGACTAAAATAGGGTTTCGTATCACGGGCCCGAATCGTTTATTTTAATTCCGCACTCATTGTTTCAAAACAAAAAATATCATAATGAGTTTTTGACCGATTGATCGCTTAAAGATACCACCCTCATGGTCGCGGCTCGGATATCACCGTCGATGTCGGGTTCGGTCTCGTGGGAGTGGGATGCTACATTTGTGGTATCAGAGCCCAGAAGTACAATCTTACATGGGCTTTCTAAAAAAAAGTCAAGTTACGTGCATTTAAGTCATGTCATGGTAGACAGTGACAACTGATCCCTAGTGTAGTATGTGAGTCGTATGCATAAGTATGTCTTAGTCGTTTAAGAGGTTAGAAAAGGTGAGAAAAAGGATAATGTGTTAGAATGTGATAAAAGGAAGTAACTGATATCGCAAAATAGGAAAAAATGTATGGTTCGACTGATGGATGAATATTTAGTGTATGGGTATTGACGGATATCTTGTGAAATACAATATTAGAGTGATATGGGGTATATTCTTGACTGTGAGTTTGAAATAAAGATTATAGTTGTGAATTAATAGAGGAAAATAGAGATGTGACAATGGTAAGATTTCCAGTGTATAAGGTAAATGACAATAAAGTGTTCTATGATATAGAGAAGTTACATTTGGGATTGATTACCATGATGAGTGTTATAAATAAGGATTGGTGATTTGGAGTCAAATTATACAAGAATGATTTCACATCTGTGATATTGATATGAGTATGGAAATATATGGGTCTCGTGGGAGTGGGATGCTACAGATACAAAATCCTAAACTAAGTCATCCCCAAAATCAACCCCAGCTGACCAACCTGTGAGCCATGCTTTTATCGCCAACGCGCTCAACAAGGTGAAAAAGTCTCGTTATCCTGAGCTATGAGCCTACTGTCACTGTCCTGAAAAATAAATGCAATGTTGGGTGAGTTTACGAACTCAGCGAGAAACCATCATCGATGGTTCACCCAATTCATGCATTACGCAAAATTGCATACAAAACAACACAATATCACGTTCTGAATAACAATCATAAACTCACTAAACAATCATCACACCTATGCATTTAATCCATTTCACATTCACAGCACAATCAGATACTAAATGCATGATGATTTTCATTTCATTTTAGTGTTATGACTGAGCATCAGTATTATCCCATTTCCGGGCACATTAAACAGTAATCGCGTTTTAGGGGTAGGAGAGCCCTCTGGGTATGCACTACTGCCCATGCACATTAGGGATAGAAGAGCCTTCTGGGTATGCACTATTCCCTTTTTGGGCCTTAAGCCCATTTTCACAGTAATTGAGCTTATAACTCAGATCAGAATTTGCTCCAGTCACAACTGTTAATTACCAAACTTTTGACCATGCATAGCATGCGTTCACAATTTCACGATAACATATCTCATACAACAGTATTCATGTAAGTCACACAGTTGATTCAAAGCATTTAACAAATCAGAGATTGAGGAACTAACTAGGTTACTCACCTCTAAACTTCCGAGCTATTGCCGGGAAGTCTCCGCTGCGTTGGAGGATCGACGCTCCACTTGAGCCTCTATAACAATCAGAATAATCACACATTATTAATTGCTCAATTTCTAATATTCAATAATGCATATGTAGCGAACAAATAATGTACTATACATGTTATGACATTTCCGACTCCAATTCCAATTCCCGAGTCTTCTTAATTCACTTCACTCACTCCAACAAAATTTTCGAAATTCCATCTTATCAATTCAAAATTCTTCGTCTCTAAATTCCAATTAATCACTAACCAACTCATCAAAAATTAACTTAACACATAACCAACTTAATTCATTTTCGGAAAAGCAAGGGTCCTCGCTGCGATGCATGTTTCTTTTCTCCTGCGGCGTAAAATCTTCGTCACGCGACGTGTCTTCGTTGCTTTCGTCAGCGACGCAGTGCAAAAAATCCGCTTCATTGCAAGACATCTCCACTCGTCGTGGCGTGCGACAGAAATCGGCTCGTCGCGGCGTGTTCATCACACGTCGCGACGTGCGAACCTAGAAAATCATCCAAAACCCAGAATTTCCCAGATCTTCTGATATATAAACCATTTAATTCAATTCAGATCACTCCTAAACAACTTTCTATACTAAACCTAACTCATTTCTAACCTCAAATCCATCTAACATCAATTATTCATTAAATACCCAATTCAAAATCAACATTTTTCTTAAAACTCATATCATCCGAAACTTCTAAATTCTTAAACAATTAATAACTTTAAATCACTCATTAAATCCAACTATTTAAATCATAAATGAGTAAAACTTACTTGATTTAATCCTTCAACCTTTCAAAATCACCAAAATACTCAAATCTCCAACCTAGGCACATGTTGGGACCCGATCCGGAAACCGGATCCCAACCAAAAATTAGGAAAACGAATACGAATACGAACCAATATGAATCGAATCAAAGCAAGGAAACGAAACATAAGGCGAAATCAAATCAGATACGAATCAAACTTTGGATTACAAAGCTCAACAAATCATTAACGAATCGAAAGCAAATCGAATCGAAAACAATTTCTGATACATAACAAAACGGAGCCGACATCCGTGAACAAGTATCAAAGAAAGCGTTTGCATTGGAAACCTTAAGACTATCAATCAAAACTAATCCAATCCGTGTACATTTTTTTCTTTCTTTCTTTCTTTCATTTTCATTCCATCTCTTACAAGTGACTTCAATATCCTCAATCCAATAACATTCACATACAATCGCACTATAAAACGTCCAATACCCGTTCATTCACATTTCTCCATATACAAATCATGCTTATATCTCAGTTGGACATACACAAGTTATATAACATATCCATGTGCAATACCATAACTCAATAGCCTCATCGAAACCTCATAAATACAATTACGATTTATACACCATTTCATAAATCAAAGCTTTATACAAATCATAGTGGCATTTTCAAGCCTTATACATTACCCATAACCCTAAACCAAAGTACACAATACACAACGATTCTAGACTTCTCAGCAACCATCTAACTTAACAATAATACAATAAAACACATGTAAACAGAAATCTTCATTTTCTTTCACCCGATCTTCTTCTCATCACCTGTGGATGGGAATGAAGGGGGGGTGAGCTTTACAGCCCGTGGGTAACAGTTTATAACAATATATAAGCAAAATCCTTGAAATTCTTTTTCTTTTCTGGTCTTGGAAAATATTTCTTTGAAATCCTTAAAGCACATTTTCAAAAAGTACTTTTCTCGTTGTAGCCAAAATCGCCATTTGCAAAACATATGATTTTTAGGCTTTCAGCCATAAACCCATAAATTTATAAAACATGAATGCATCAACTCGGCAATTCATAGATGCAATGGCAATTCACATATGCAATGCACAACACATGGCTCGAGAGTTCCGTGGAACACAACGAATAAACCGAAGTTTATCGTAAACACAACGAGTCCGATTTCTCAGGATCTCGTGGCCTCTAACGGGCAGCCGGGAGCAGGCTTAAACATCGACGTGCACGTGATTAACACAACGTTCCTCTCTCGCCCAAACAAAAGCACATACTCATGCTCAATCACTTTATCGAATGCTCTTTTCCAAATATACGAAATGCCATGGGATCTTTCGAGGAATAACACAAATGTATTTTGCATTTCATCAAACGTTTATGTATGGAGTCAATAATGATTTTTCAAATCATTCACATAATGGTGCAACATTTACGATGCAATTGAAATCAGAAAATCTCTTTATTTAAAGAAAGCATTAGTGGCTTATAAATTTTATTATAAACAGGTACCCACCTCGATTGATTCCTTCTTTCTTCCAATTTAACTTTACCTAAAGCAATTCCACACAAATTCAATATCATAATTAACTTAATCCTCAAATTGAACTTAGAAACACTAATCCCTCATATATTCAAGCTTTCTAAATCACAAATTTCCAAAATCCCCAAATTCCAAATTTGGGCATAAACCCTAATTAATTTCCATCCAAAATTAAACCTATAATACTAAGAAATCAACAAAATTAACTTCATACTCCACAAACCCATTCCATTTTCCATGATTCTAAACCAAAACTTTAAGAGAAACTCAAATCTTAAAAACTGCTCTTACCTCATTTATCCTCCATTTTCGGATTTTTTGGTTCAAGGGGAAGCTCTCTTCATCCTCCACCTTTTTCTCTCTTGGAATGACATTAAAATCTCTCTTCAAGTGGTAGAAAATCGAGCCCTAGCTTTCTCCCCTTTTTCTCCACCGAAACTTGCTCTCCCTTCTCTCTTCTCTCTTCTTCTCTTACTCCTTCTTTTCTCTTAAGTTTCGTGGGTTGCCTCTTAAAATGACAGCCCACTTACTTTTATAGTGCCATGACATTTAATGAATGAGGAATGACCCATAAGTCCCTCCATTTAAGCCTATAAACTTAATCCTTTAAGTAAACTTCCAAAATTACCCCTTCATTGGTCTTTAAAACTGACATCTTGTCTGATTATTTCGATCAGGTAAATGAAACCATTTGACAAAACTTTCTTCTAGAGAAATGTTCCTCTATGTCTTACGAATCCAACCCTTCAAGAATCGGATCAATCGGAGCTCTATAGCTCAAGATATCTCCAAAATACTGAAGTCTATTCTTTAGACTCGAGGCTGAACACTACACCTAACTTCCGACCTGAATTTGGAAGTCTTAGAGGCTACATTGTCGATCGGCTCCTTCATAACATTTTTAGCCCCATGTCTCTATTTTCATTTGCAAAAATAATCAAATCGATCGGAGTTCTACCGATCGAGATATCTCTAAAATACTGAACACCGTCCAAACTTTTATAACCGATCACCACTTCAAAATCCGAGCTATCTTTCTCCATTTAATTCCAAACTGATCTATGTAGTATGAAAAGATAGAAAATGTCTTAGAATCCAACGCTTTGAAAATCGACTCAATCAAGGTCTACACAAAAGTTATGGCCAAAAGAAGGCAGAGGGTCAAAACACAAAAGCATTTATGATGTCAAGACAGACGCAAGTTAAATGCGTGATGACGCCAAGACAGACGCAAAATTGCCTGCGTGGTGACGCCAAGACAGACGCAAAAATTTGTCGTGATGACGCCAAGACATCATAAAAAAATTGTCGTGGTGACGCCAAGACAGACGCAAAAATTCGTCTCTGGTGACGTCAAGACAGACGCAAAATTTCGTCATGATGACGCCAAGACAGACGCAAAAATTCGCTCCGTGATGACGTTAGCACAGACGCAAAATTTCGTCTGACCCCCTTCTCCAGAACATCCACACTTAGAAAGATCATAACTTTCTACTCAGAACTCCAAATTAGACACGGTTTGATTCGTTGGAAAGATAAGAGAAAAATCTACAACTTTCCAGAAGGAAATTTTGCCAAAATCTATCTTTATCAATCCCAAAATTGCCCCTAAAGTCAGAAGATAAGACTTTCATTCCTGCACCAACACCGCACTCCAATTCTCAACTTCATGACAATATTTGAGACTCTTAGGCACATAATTGAAATTGATGTCTTCTCACAAATGTAGCCATATGTCTCTAGTTTAATCCAAATTAAGAATCATCTCGTTTGGATTACTAGAGAAAACGTTATGGTTAAAATACTGAAGCATATTCAGTGAACATTTTCAGATCACTATCAATCTTGTCTCCAAATCTTTCCTTATCATAACTCATACCAAGATCACTCTTTCTACTCTCTTGTCCAATATTTTCATGCTTTATATCAATGGAAAGATAAAACAACCTCTACAATGTTCATAAAGAACTCCAAAGTAACTTCACCCTCTAGATAAGTCAATTTTTCAATCAAAGTTTCACTGCTTAGCAATCACCTAAGCAATATCCAAACTTCAATTTATCATAACTTCTTGCCCCGATATCGAAAAATTGCATACTTTATGGCGTTAGAAAGCTGGAAACATGAACTACAACTTTCATTAAGATTACTTTGGCCAAATATATCTAGATCAGTACAGATTTGCCATTGAAGTTTCTAACACCATTCCAACACATCAACTTCACATATCAACATATCACCACAAGCTCTTCAACTAATTCCTCTCAAACACAAAACATACAAATCTATACACAATTGATTTTTTTACACAATTGATCTTTCATATCCATATATAAATCCATGTCTCAATAACATCATAAGATAAATGTTTATAAAATTAAATGGCATTCCAAGCCATATTACAACATCAGTATTCAAGTCCAAGTACAAAAGATACAAAACTCCACCATTCTCCACATATGACTGAAATCTTATTCTTACAATAATCTAACTTAAAACACCACATGCATAACCAACCAAATTGTCTTTACTTTCTAATTTCTTCAAAATTTTTCACTTTCACTTTCTATTTCTTGATTTCAACTTCCATTTCAATCCACTCATCCACTTGAACTTTCATAACCCATACAAATCTATTTGAAACTCAAAGTTATCAAATCAAACAAATCTTTTCTCATCAATTTCCTTAAGGCAAAAATATCTATAACTCCATTCATATACAAAAAATCTTATCAAATTTTTATTTTCATATTTCCAATTTTCACTAAAAGATCGGGGTCCAACAGCACACCCACGGCAATCCCCCATAAAAGCACCAAATTTCATTCTTTTCCAACACAAGCTTAGGGTTAGCTAAATGATGAGGAAGGAAGCACTTAACGAGAAGGAAATGGAAACAAAAGGGCAACGATGATGATCCACGAAAGAAGAAAAGAGGAAGACAATCAAATTTTCTTTCAAGGCAAAAGAGTTTCGTGGAAGACAATTTCAAAGGATTAGGGTTTTTATACTAAGACTTAACAAGGCTAGGGCATGTTTGGCAATTCATTTGCCACATGCCTACTTCTTAGGGTCTAAAAATCCAATTGTTATTCTAATTTTTTCCCAATTTTGCAATGGCTATAAATAATAAATCCTAAAATCATAATTCTAATTATCTCGTACCAATTTTCAATCAATTACGGAACCGGAATCCGATTAATCAATCGGTTAGCCATTTTTCCGGTCCGGACCCGTTATTCTAAAAATTTCAGAAAAATCCCTATAAATCCTCAAAATTAGGAAATACATAATACTATACTCCAATTTCAATTCTCAAACCCCAAATTTTGATTTTCACTCCAATTCTATGATCAAAACCTAATCTGTACACTTTTCACCTAATTTTCCAATTAACACAAATAAGTCGGGAAATTGTCATACATGCATGTACATAGATATGCTAATGCAATACTAATCATTTATCAATAATTTATAGAGGATAAATGCATATGAAATTCAATAATATGCATGCATTCATTCCTAACCCATCCGGATTACCGATATGCCCTTCACACCGGTAACGGGATGTTACAATTCTCCCATCCTAATAAAAATTTTGTCTCGAAATTTTCTTACCTGGCTGATCGAACAAATGAGGATACTGCCTCCTCATGTGCTCCTCAGTCTCCTATGTCGCCTCCTCAGTGGAATGATTTTTCCAAAGGACTTTCACCAATGGAATCAGCTTGCTCCTCAACTACTTAACCCGTGATCCTATAATCGGCACCGGCTCCTCTACATAACTCAAATCACTGGCTATCTCAATCCCCTGAGCCGGAACCACATGAGTCGGGTCTGATCGATATCTCCGTAGCATACTCACATGGAAGACATCGATATCTCCGTAGCAAAGCCAATCTGTAAGCCAAGGGTCCAATCCTCTCAAGAATCTCATAAGGACCAATATACCGAGGACTCAACTTGCCCTTACGGCCAAATCTGAGAACTCCTCTCCACGGAGACACTCGGAGGAATACTCTATCTCCCACAGCATACTCCATCTCTTTCTGATGCTGATCCATATAACTCTTCCGTCTATCCTGAGCCGCCTTAATGTGACTCCGAATCAACTGTACCTTATCCACAGTGTCCTGAATCAGCTCGGGACCCTCTAACATCCTCATGCCCTCTTCATCCCAATAAAGAGGCGATCTACACTGACGTCCATATAACGCCTCATATGGGGCCATACCAATGCTGCTCTAATACTGATTATTATAAGCAAACTCGATCAGAGCCAAATACTGATCCCATGATCCTCTGAACTCCAATACACAAGCCCGAAGCGTATCCTCAATAGTCTTAATCGTCCTCTCACTCTGCCCATCTATCTAAGGATGAAATGTCAGATCAAGTTCAACCGAGTACCCAATGCGCATCGCAGCTCTTCCGTAACCTCGAGTAAATCTGGGATCCCGGTCTGAGACTATCGACAACGGAACCCCATGCAGCCGCACAATCTTTGCACATACTTCTGGGCCAACTGATCGAGAGTATTACTCTCCCTCACTGTCAAGAAGTGAGCCGATTTAGTCAACCGGTCCACTATGACCCAGATAGCATCAAACTGTCTCAGCGTCCTAGGCAATCCCATAATAAAATCCATGGTAATTTGTTCCCATTTCCACTCCGGAATAGGTAACGAATGCAGCTTACCCACTGGAGCCTGGTGTTTAGCCTTAACCTGATGGCACGTCAAACACCGAGAAACAAACTCTGCCACCTGCCTCTTCATTCCTGGCCATCAGAAATGCAACTTAAGAGTGCGATACATCTTGGTAGTACCAGGATGCATAGCATAGACAGCCACATGTGCCTCCTCCAGAATCTCACGTCTCAAATCATCTACATCAGGCACACACAGTCTCTGCCCCATCCACAATGTCCCATCTCTCAACTCAAACTCAGAAAGCCATCCAGATCTGACTCTATCAATCAATCTCACTAACACAGGATCCTGATCCTGTCGATCAACATCGACCTAAGCCTCAATGTAGCAATCAGAGCTCCATCCTGACCCAAATCCATCTGCACATTAAGAACTCTCAACTGAATCAAACTAGGCAGTCTCCCAATCTGAATCTAA
This sequence comes from Erythroxylum novogranatense, assembly GCA_029891385.1. Lineage (NCBI taxonomy): Eukaryota > Viridiplantae > Streptophyta > Magnoliopsida > Malpighiales > Erythroxylaceae > Erythroxylum > Erythroxylum novogranatense. The sequence goes on from CM057225.1 coordinate 75,719,902, forward strand.
GCTGCACAGATATGAGATCTCCTACTCAATGCATCAGCCACAACATTAGCCTTCCCTGGATGATACTCAATCGTGCAGTCATAATCCTTAAGCAACTCTATCCATCTCCTCTGCCTCAGATTCAGCTCTCGCTGACTCAACAAATATCTCAAACTCTTATGATCAGTGAAGATCTGGAACGTCTCGTCATATAAATAATGTCTCTAGATCTTCAGAGCAAACACAACTGCTGCTAACTCCAAATCATGCACTAGATAACTCATCTCATGCGACCTTAACTGTCTCGAAGCATACGCTATAACTCTCCCATGCTGCATCAGGACATATCCTAAACCCTGATGCCAAGCATCACTGAAAACCTCAAAACCTCCTGCTCTAGATGGCAAAGCTAACATCGGTGCCGTAGTCAACTGATATTTCAGCTCCTCAAAACTCCTATGACACTCATCAGTCCATCTGAAGGCCACACTCTTCCTCAGAAGTTTTGTCAAAGGGGCTGAGATTACAGAAAACCCCTCGACAAACCTCCGGTAATAACCTGCTAATCCGAGGAAACTCCTCAAGTCTGACACATTCCTCGGAACCTCCCAACTCCTCACTGCCTCAATCTTGTGAGGATCCACCCGGATACCCTCACCAGACACAATATGACCTAAGAACACCACCTCATCCAGCCAAAATTCACACTTAGAGAATTTGGCATACAACTGTCTATCTCTCATAATCTGCAACACAATCCTCAGATGCTCCGCATGCTCCTGTCTACTCCTCGAGAACACCAGAATATCATCAATAAACCCAATCACGAACTGATCCAGGTAGGGCTGAAAGACCTTATTCATCAAGGCCATGAAGGCTGCCAGGGTATTAGTCAACCCGAACGGCATCACTAAGAACTCGAAATGCCCATACCTGCTCCTAAAAACGCTCTTAGGCACATTGGCCTCTGCAATCCTCGACTGATAATATCCTGACCTCAGATCCAATTTAGTGAACACCTGAGCTCCCTGCAACTGATCAAATAAGTCATCGATCCTCGGCAGTGGACATTTATTGATTGAGCCAAGTTTATACTATGAATTGGATGCATTTTTATAGCTGCTTGTGCATGTGTTGACTCCTAATTGATGATTTTTGTGCTTAAATTGGTTCCTCATACCGAAGTTCTTTCAATTTTAATTTGTCAAGAAATTGTCATGATTTGATACTTATTTCTCTACAATTTTATCGGGACAATTGGTACCGCAAATTGTTGCTATTATCTTATTGCAGAACAAAGGAGTCAACGCCGAAGTCAATGACCATAGGTCTTTTCGCGCGTCGTCATGACGCATGGCATCTCACACGACGCGGCGAAAGACAAAGATTTCCAAGACGTCATGACGCTGCGGCGATGCACACGACGCGATTTAGCAAAGTGATTGCACACGCTATGCGGCAATTTGATTTATTTATTTTATTCGTTGCGACGTACGAGCGGATATCCGACTTTTTATGGAAAGTTCGTCTCACTGTTTCGACCCGGCCCGCGCTTCATCATATAAAAACTTGCCATTTTTAGGTCATACGCAGACGGGAGATAGAGAAAACTTTGAACACGTAGACTCGGGAAGCAGAAGAAGGAGACAACATTCGATTCCATCTCCACGTTTTCATCATCGTCTACAATCATCACCACCGTCAGCGTCTTCTGCCAAAATGAGCATCGTTACATCTCCAGTATCTGAGGGATCAACCAGAGTCATGCGTGGCTGAGTCAACTTTCCTCTTGAAGATGTAGCAATGACTTGAGTTTGTAGGAAAATCTCGGGAGGTACATCACATGTACCGGCAGCGGAAAACAAAAATTTTTGTTCCCGGGACCTTCCTGAACCCAGGATCCAAGTATCCGTATGAAGACATAAACCTAAATAGCCAATAGAGACTATCTCTAAAGGTGATCCACGCAGAGATCAGAAAACCTAACCGGATCAAACACTTTTGACCCGGGAATAGCTAGAACAGATTAAGAGCTGCTAGACCCTACCTCTGTCCTGGAGAGCTGAAGGAAACGTTGGAACCTTGCCTTGGAGAAGAGAAGAATCGATGATGGCCTTGAGAAAGAAGGAAAGATGAAACATTTTTCATTTTTAAGCTTAACACTTAAGCTTTTCTTCCTCCTATCTCAAACCATACGAACCATCATTCTACCATACCCGAAAATCAGCATATATATATGGTGTCTTTAACTTTTAAGACACCAATTAAAAGCTTACAAATGGATGGCACACCATTTAAGGAATAAAGTAATGATACTTTGACTTTTCAAGGCTTTAACCTCTTCTTCTCCCATTTCCAACGACAACTTGCATATATATATATATATATATAATAATTAATTAATTAATTACTTAATTAATTAATTAGAATATATTTGCTAAGGTCCAGTCCAACTGGCTCGGTCCTACCTACTATCGGGCCCCCCAGTCAAAACACCTCGTAAACCTTTCTTAGCAATATTGATGTCGCGATCTCATCGGGACATATCCCAATCCCATCGGGATCTATTTAATCCTAATACTTCCATAATTGGAACTCGTCCAATTACTATTTTACTGATTCTCTCAAACACTCTTAAGCAGGACCCTTTAGGCTCCGGTTATGTTGGCCACTTAGATTAACAATTAACTGAGCAAGTCATGAGCGGTATCTAGCAACACATCACGACCCCAATTGACCGGAAAGTAATCGGTTGATGTATTCATCACGAACCGATCACAAACCCTTCCATGTAGACAATTAGGCAATTCGTCCTTTCACCATCCTATACCCCACTTGGTTATGAGTATGGTCAGTGTCAATTTTACTAGACTAAGTCTAGCCTAAGTGATATAAGTTCTGCCTTAGACTCATTACTTTATATGTCCATGAAGACACTCTTCATGACATATTCACTCGCCGAGATTTCGAGTAATGATCCCGACAAGAGGCCACGGTATCTCCTCCGCTAATCCGTAGTGGTGAACTTTATTGGCTACTCAATTATCTTCAATACCTCAAGTTGCACCCAAGCACCACCCTATGAGTTACCTCCGAAGGCAACAAGGAATGGAGTCAGTACATAATCAAGATTCAAGATATCCTCGAGTACCTCAAGTCTAAGGATACTTGCACCATTGCTATGATGAGATTATCACCGACACTAGATAAGATATCCATATGATGATCTCATGGCGTCATCCAATGAACCTACTACCGCTAGTAAGCATCCACATGTCAACTCTAAATATTTCATATTTACGCTTCGAGATCCACCGCTTGATCCAATCAAGGAATATGACATGTGTTAGTCTATCCGGATTAATGATGTCCAGCCTCATTAATCCTTTGACTAGGAGAATTTAGATATCTTGACACAATTGCACATGATAGGAATCTCAGAGTATGATCACATCATAATTTCCTTCATGCTATGTCATATATCATGGACTTCATTAATTCGATTAAAGATTCAATCAATTCATAAACAATGTTTATGAATATCAAATTAATGAAGAATGCCTTTTCTTTATTTATTCATTCACCAGATACGATCGTGAATAAAACGCTAAAGGGGATTGCCTTTTAGGGCACAAATAAACAATGATCATCCTTGAATAAGTCGACTTATGAATGTACAAGTCGACTTTATCGGTACTTTTCAAGAACAAGTCGATTTATCGGTAGTACAAGTCCACTTGTACTTACAGAGTTCACGTAAGCTTCAAGGGAGTAATCACATAGTATCTGAATTCTAGTTATATTTGTGTAACTTCGAGTTAGAGGATTGCATCGATATTTCTAGATTAGCATTGTTATAGTTTAACCGCAGTCGATAACTATGTTGAGATTTGGACTAAGTAATTTGTAGAACTTTTGATGCTTAATATATGAAGTTTCATATATGTCATTGAATATTACATTTACTACCTTTATCTCCTAGTTGTGTTTGATTGAGATTGTTGTGTTTTATTCAATGTAATCGCTGCAATTGCTTGTCTATTCTCACACTATAGTTTTTAACAAAGATTTAAATGATGGAGTTCATTAATTAAATCTTTGGACCTAAAGAGTCCTTTAGGGTTGATCTTTCAAACTTAGTGGATTGTATCCTAAAATCATTTTTGAACTGTGATAGCCTGAGCCTCATTTTCAAGAGGATTTTATCAATTTGATTTTTATCTGATTCTTTGTTTATTGCATTATTTCAAAATCCCAAAAATATTCTTTTATACTTTTGTTAGATTTTGATTACTTTATCGCTTTGACCAAAATACCAAACCCCGCTTATCAACTTCAATTGCAATTTTTGATATTTAGGCTAGTTTAGACTATTTTTATTTGGTTCCGATTAAGTGAGACGACCCGAGGTTGCATTCTATACAGCAATCTTGGAATTTATTTTATTTGACCGGTTTCTAAGGATCGATCGAAGATCGCATCGACAGAGTCATGATCAAATTACGCCATTCTTGGGGAACCAAGAAATTGGTTTACCATCAGATAGCCATTGTCATTCTTTTGACTTGTCGTTGATAATAGGAATCATTGTTTTTGCTTGCATTTAGTATAGTTTGATCTTTACGCTTGTTCATAGTATAGGTTTGATTCCCTTTTGCACACAAACGCATCATACTTTGATTTTTGTCTCTTACTTTGCACATTTTTATTTTCACACATACACACTCATACATACACTCATACATCCATACTCTTGCATTCATCACATTTCACTTTTATTCGATCTTGTGTAACTGTGAGCAATTTTGTTACCATTCATTTTATTTGTGGATTGATTTTTTGGTGCATGCCCAAGAAAGGTAGACTTTTTTAATTCCATCCCGAAGTTGGGAGACATTTGAGGAGACTTAGGAAAGAAAGGAAAGAACAAGAGAGACGGAGAGTAGTTGAACGAGATAGTGAGAATATGGCTGAGAATCCAAACATTTTTCTGAATCCTGATTATCCTATTCACCAACCTAGAAATGGGACTAATGGAGGAAATGGTGAGCATGAGAGAGTGGGAGAAAACAATGAGAACCAGAGACGTAGGACAATTAGGGAAGCAACAACTTCGATGTTCATTATGATCCATTTATCGCCGCTTGCCTAATTTTGATGTTAATTTTGAGATTAAAGGCTTGTTGATTAATTCTCTTCCTAAATTTCATGGCTTGGCAGAGAGGATCCATATATGCACCTACAGCTTTGACAATGATCCGCCAGAGTATGAAGCCGTGGAGCTACTCGATCAAGTGCTTTGAAGGTGTTTCACTTGTCCTCGAAGGGAAAGCAAGAGAGTGGTATATGAGTCTTCCTAGGCATGTGGCCAATGCTTACTATACCGGGCCAATCTGAGGAAGGCCTTTTAGAGAAATACTTTCCACTTCCAGACATCTTCCATGAGGAAGGAGATTTACTCACTTTGTCAGAGTACGATGAGTCATCAGATGATTATTGGAACCGCTCCAAGATCTTTTGACAGATGCCCCATCACCAAATTCCGATGAACAATTGGTGCAAGATTTTTATGATGGGTTGAAGAGTCGAGAAGGGTATGTTAGATGTCGATCTAGAGGCTCTCTGATTGACCTTACACCTTGGAAGCATGGGATCCGATTAAGAAGATGGCTTTAAATCATCAAGCAGACAAAGGTCGAGATCAAAGAGGAGTGCATGAGTTGGAAGCCTTGACTACCAAGCTAAAAGAATGGAAAGCCTAGAATCGAAAGTGGATTATTTGGAAAATCGGATAACATCACAAATTGCCTTGCATCACTACGAGCTGAAAAATTTGAATGTGCATCGTTCTACTACTTCAACAGAGCTTACCGCACCTAGTTGTGAAAATTGTGGGGTGTAATGCATATTTCGAGTGTTTTCAGACAATATGAGGAAGTTTCAAAGAATGTATCATGGCGGCGTAATCGTAAATGGGACCCATACTCCAACACATACAATGAAGGATGGAAGGCTAATCCTAGATTCATTGGAGGAATGAGGAGAACAGGCACCTACCAGATTTTCAAGGGGAGGAGCGGCACTTCCACTAGCCAGCCCCCTAATCAACAACAAGCCCCGGTAGTCCCACCAAAGGAGGATACCAATCGCTTGCTCCACAAGATGATGACCTTGATGAAGGAAGAGAGGGATTCTAATGCTAACCAGCTTAATGCTATTGCTTTTTGATTCAACAGATTCCTCAAAGACTGCCGCCAGTTCAATGCCTTGGAGAAGAGGATGGAGCAATGGGAGACCAAAGCGAGAACATAAATTCCTATGTTACTCAGTTGTCTAACAACACGAGTGAAAATCAAGCAAAAGCAAGGGGACCATTCCTTCAAATACCGTGATGAACCCAAGAGTTTGAATGCCATTGCCTCGTGGAGTGGGAAGCAAGTGAGGTTTAAGCCTCAAGATGATGAAGAGCCATGTGAGGATAAGATTGAGAGTGAGCCAAGACTCCACCACAGATAAGATTAAGAGATCGAAAGTGTGAGGGAAGAAGAACTTCGAGAGAGAGAAAGCAAGCTTCAAGGAACAAGGGAACTACTTCGAAAGTTCTAATGATCAAGCGTGAAGTGGAGAGTCAAGCAAGCAAGCGGTAAAGGTAAGGAGGTAAGTATTCAAGACCTTCCTTTTCCAAACTCTTATTTGATGAGCAAGCGCTAAATGAAAAACAACATGAAAAAGAAATTATTGACTTGTTTGGGAAGGTCAAGTGAATGTGCCTTTGCTAGATTTAGTGAAGAGAGTTCCGCCTATGCAAAATATTTGAAGGATTTGTGCACTAACAAGAGGAAGTTTAGCCGATCGAGAGAGTGCAAGTAAGTTCCAATGTGTCTGCATTGTTTAAGCCGCAGACACTGTCAGTGTCAAGACCCTGATCTTTTACCATCCCTTGCACCTTAGGAAAGGTGACTATCTGTGAGCTTTGTTAGATCCGGGGCAGAATAAATGTGATGCCTAAGTCGCTTTATGAGGCCTTAGAGTGAAGAGTATTGCCTACATCCGTTGTCCTCTAGTTGGTGATAGATCCTTTAGGCATCCGATGGGGATAATTGAAGATATCTTGGTGCAAGTTAAAGGTTTAGTGTTTCGCCGATTTTATGTTCTTGACATGTCTCATCGAGGTCAGTGCAGATACTTCACCGATTCTTGGATCTACCCTTCCTTCTGGACAAAGAAGTACAATGATTAGCATGAACGAAGGAAAGATAACTATGGAGGTTGGCGATCAAAGGTGAGCTTCAATATGTATGAAGCAATGAAGCACCCCCATGAGGATTACTCTCTGCTTGGAGTAAATATGCTTGACACGGTTATTGATGATGCATGTTTTGATTTTGCACAAACTTTAACATCTTCTACTAACACTCTTCTTGGAGAACATTTGCTTGTTGATGATTTTGTAGGAGAGACTTCAAGTCAAGTGTTGGACATGGAACTGCACTAGAGCCAAGCCGTTGGGATGAAACTTCGATTTTCTTTGGGTGACTATCCCAAGTTTCGTGACCCACCATGAGACCAAAGTTGTTTCTCCGTCAGATTCTCATTTTATTCATGCATCCTGCTTGGAAGTGATGAAAACTTTTGTGTTGCATGAATATCTTGATTAAGTGGGGAGAAACCTAGCCAAGAGACTAGCTGTAATTAGGTAGGATTTCGCTCATTGTTCAATAAATTGGTTTCCTTTGTTAGCTTTACATCTTTCTAAAGAAGCATGACATCACGGAGGATAAATTTTGGGAGATTGATTGTTTTAGATTGATTGTAGATTGATTAAGTCAGTTTGTGTCTTTCTTTTTTGGGCAGAGGCGCCGCGACGATTTGTATTTATACGTCGCGACGCACTCGCTCCTCTTTATGCCCTCGTCGCGACGATTTGCATTTGTACGTCGCGACGTATCTTGTTCATATGGCGCTTACGTCGCGACGCGCCCACACTCGACACCGCGACGTCCCATCGCTTCAAGTACCCTTTTTCCCTTATGTCCCGTGGTCTTCGCGTTTTGTCCTGAGCCCTTCTTGTCTTTTCACGCTATGACGCTCCATCTTCTTTCGCCGCTTCATCTTCTTCTTCTACTTCTTCTTCTTCTTCTTTTCTTCTTACTCTTTCTTTTCCCGCCATCATCGTTGCTTCTAGCTCTCCGCTCGCTCTCTCTCGTTGCCGAGTCCACATCCGCCTCCCTTCTTGCATCTTCGATCTTTGTAAGTGTTCCATTGTCCTTCATGTTCTTGTTTTTCGCTCTGCGTTGTTAGAGGTTTTGAGTTAGGTTTCCGTGATTTAGCGATTGCTCGCCGATGCGTCTGAAAAAAATCGCCATACGCCGCGACGAAGCGCGATTGCCTCGTCGCGCGACGCATTTAAGTATTTACTCGCCATGACGCTCGCTTCCGCGACGTCGCGACGTCTAGTCGAGGACTTGGCCTCGCCGCGGCGTCTGCCCACACGTCGCGACGAGGAGGCTGATTTTTGCTTAATTCCTTATTGATTTTTCTATTCTGTTTCTTTTTGTTTGCAGGATATGCCTCGCACAAAGAACGTTAGCAAGTCACAGCGTCCCACGACCCCTTCTCATGTCCTTCCCTCTCCCTCTCACTCGCTTGACGAGTCTATTTCTGCTCCACCTGTTTCCCCTCATCCCGCCGTCTCTCCACCTTCCTTAGGGGTTTTCTCCGCTAATTCTCCCTCTCCTCAACCCTCACATTCTTCGCACCACCACCCCTCCCCTACCCATTCCCCTTCTCTCCAGGTTGATCCAGAGTATGTTGCCCTGGCCGCCAAAACTGAGGCCCGGGCCATACTGAAGGAAAAACCTTTTCCTTTGACCCCTGCCACTAACCCATTTGTCCACCAACTCTTCGCACTCAACCTCATCACCTTTGCCCATACCCGTACCTCTGGGAACATCACCTTCGTCCGCCAGTACTACACCTGTGCCCGCTACTCAGGCTCTTATGGCATTGCATTTCGTGGTGTCTCCATTCCCCGTGCCTTTACTTCCATCTCTATTCGGGAGCATTATCAGCTTCCTCCCACACCCCGTTGCCACTATGCGGAGCTCATATATGAGTACCCTTGTGATGATGTTCTTCATACTCTCTACCCTGAGGGTATTGAATGGTATCAACCTGTGGGCGCTAACGCTATCTCCGCCAGGTCGACCTTCGATCCAAGCCCGTCCGTGGCTTCATTTTATCTCGCAACAACATCCTTCCTACTACCCACCTAACCATGGTTCCCAACGAAAGCGTGCTCTTTATATTTATCTGTTGATGGTCGGTCGGCGGCCGATCTCGCCCATGCCATCACCTCCGCCCTTCACAATGCATCCTCTCCACCAACCCCAACCATTCTCTCATATTTCCTCACCTCATCATCGACATGTTCCGCCCATCGTCCCTAACATCCGACCGACCTTACCTTCGAGCTCGCCTCACTTTCCTAGACGTCCATCTCCGCCACCTCGTGGCCTTCCTACCCCATCTACCCCTTCCCCACCTTCTTCTCCTTCCTCCCCCCGCCATTTCGCCTGCTCCTTCCCTCCTGCTCCTCCCGTTTGTCACTCCACCCAAGGCTCCTCCTCGTGATCACATTCCTCCCTTTCGCCTCCTCCGCTTGATCGCCCTTCTTCACGAGATCATACCAATAGAGGCTCAGATGGCTACAGACCGCCAAGATACCACCACGATGTTCCGACTTATTGCAGATCACCCGCAGCTGCCCATCCCTCCTGCTCCCTGTGATCCTTCACCTGGTCCTAGTATTCTCCCACGCTCCTCCAGACTCCACCAAATCCGATCCTCCGCTTAGCTTTATCTTTTAGTTCTTTTCTTTTATTGTAATTCTTTTCTTTTGTTGTATTTCTTTCCTTTTGTTGTCTTTTCTTCATGTATTTAGTTCCTTAGTTCTTTTGTTTCTTTTGTCCTTGACTTAATTCTCTTCATGCTCAATCTATGATTTTTGTGCCTTTTCTTCTTCTCTTTCCTTCAGACATTTTCATTGAGGACAATGTGTGCTTCAAGTGTGGGGAGTTGTTTCATTTATTTTTCACATTGTATGACTTTTGATATTGAGGACAATATGAATTGTTGGCTAATTGGCATTCTCACGATAAACTTGGTGAATTTTCTATCTTTATGTCATTCTCAGATCTTCACATGACGAGTGTCCACACGTCACGCGGAAACGTTCTTCAGATTTTGTATACGTCGCGACGTCATCCTTGTTATGTCGCGACGTCCATACGTCTCGACATCTGCTTCTGCACATCGCGACGCAATACTCATGCATGAATGATTCTGTGCTTAATTCTTCCACTCATTTCAAATTTATCTCGCACTAGACTTTTGTGGCTTTTGTTTTCAAAGTTTTTACTAGGTTCAAAATGATGCTTGAGTTTTTGAAAACACCTTCCATCCTTTTAATGATAATTGACCTTGACAAAATCTTGCTTTCAATGTTCTCAATTCAAAGTGAATGGAAGCATGCTAACAAAGTGGCATTGTGAGTTTTTGAGACTTGAGATTGTTCATGGAGATTATACCCTTGTGGAAGGATATTTGAGCCATAACTTTTCCTCTATCTTCAGGTGCATCTACTTATTTCATTCTTTTCTAGAACTTGTTTCAATTCTTACTTGCTTAATGGACTGAATTTTGTTGATATGATAGGCTGCCTTTCTCAACCTATTTTCCTAAACACCGCCCACTACACATTTATCCTCACTAATTTCTTTCGAGCCCTCCTATTATGAGCATTTGCATTCATATCATCATGGGTTACCGCTATTTTGCCTATGTCAAAATAACATTAAATAATAATAATAATAATAATAATAATAATAATAATAAAAAAAAATTGTGTGTCCAGAAGAGACAATGTAGCACTTCAACTCCCATGAGACCCGAACCCGACATCTACAAAGGACATCCGAGTCCGTGACCATGAGGCAAGATGCTAAAGGTATATTACCTTTTAAAACTCATTATTGCACTTTTCTTTTTCAAAACAGCTTAAACGCTACTGAAATCAATAAACACTTTGGGGTCTGACTTATCATAAAAACATTTTCAATTACCAAACACTCTCAATACTAATTAGCACTCAATGGTGCTTAATCAAGACATAAACAAAGGCATGACCCAATTGTTCCAATGCGATTTCAACACATTTCAAGAATCAAAACACAATACACTTTTTTTTTCATTTATTAAGCTAGGCCCATGAACAAAACATTATACTAATGCAGATGTGACGACACCGATCCCGACCGATACTCGCTTGCTAGCAACGATCATACTCCCGCTGATCTAATCGGGTACTCTTCGCCTCTGAAAAATAATTGCAATGTTGGGTGAGTTTGCGAACTCAAGGAGAAATCATCATCGATGGTTTACCCAACTCATGCATATATAGTCAATTCACATTGCATCGCATAATAACACATTTCAAATAATTCATGCATTACCAATTTCACACGATAAGGCGACGCTTTTGCAAATATCACATTTAATCATTCACATATTTATGATGCACGTGTGACACTTTTCATTCTCATTTTGTTGTTGTGACCGAGCGATATCGCTGATCAAGATTCAATTTTGTCTAGGGAGTAGGAGAGCCCTCTGGTATGCACTAACTCCCTCGAGCTCAAGCTTCGGTTCAAGAATGTAAATCGATTTTTGGCAAGTAGAGAGCCTCCGGGTATGCACTATCGCCCACTCACTTTAGGGATAGAGAGCCCTCTGGGTATGCACTAATCCCTTTCACACAATAGACCCCACACCCCACCCGTAGGTGTTTGCAGTTTTATCATGACGTGTGTTTATGGGTTTTACCGCGACATCCTCAAATATTCAAGGCGCCTCGGCCCACAACTATCATTAATCGATCATTTAACTATGCATGAATGCATATGTTCACTATCCATTTTCAGTCATTTCACATTTCTTCTGACCTTTAGTCCCAGATTTCGATCATATACACATTTCAATTATTACTCTAACCCTTTTACAATTCGATTCACTATTGCATTTATGCACATTTATTCACATTTTGCACTTCCATATCTCATCCAATATTTCAACACCCATGGTTCAAATCAATCAAAATAAATACACATATCCATCCAGATTCCACATGGCATATGTACACAAATGTAACATATATAGGTTGAGAAACCAACTAGGTTACTCACCGCACTTCCGAGCTACAGCCTGAAGTCTTAGCACCGCCTGTGGAATTGCTCCATCTAAGGCCTCTAAAACAATCGTAATAATCGAATATCACTATCGCACAATTTCCAATATTAAAAATGCAAATGTAGCAAATACACCGAGTATTGTACATGTTATGACATTCCCTAAATATTCCCAACTCAATCCTCTTTCACTCTAATTCATAATAATTCCAAATATCATAATTCAATTTACAAATTTTCATACTCTAAAGTCACATTTCAATTGAAATCACATTCACTCGCTCATCGCCACTAGATTCCGATAATCATCCGATTAAATTCCAAATTCTCATCTTATCAATTCACAAAATCTTAGCCTCTAAATTCCAATTAACCAGCCTCTAAAATCCAATTAATCATCAAGGAACCAATTCAATTGAAATTAAACCTCAAACTCATTACTTGTAACAATCACCTTAAAATCACTTAATTTCATTCTCCCATATGCAATTCTTAGTCTCAAAATCAATCGATCCAATAACCAAACTCATAAGAAAATTAATCCTCAAAATTTCCTATAAAATAAACCATTTCTCTTGAGTTCACATGTCCTCGCCATGACGAATCCACACCTCTCGCCACAGAAAATCCTCCGCTTGTCATGACGTCTTGCCGCTGCTCGTCGCGACGCAAGGACTTATCTCTTTCGTCACAAGCACTAATTAAATTATTTCCTTATCGTCATGACGCACACGCTGGGTTGGCTCGCCACAGTGTTCATCACACGTCATGACGCATGAACCCGTAAAATCGTCCAAACTTAGAAATTTCTCGATCTTCCGTTTAAATCCGTCAAAACACTCCGATCACTCCCAATCAACTACATATACTACACTCAACTCATTTCTAACCTTAAATCCATCAAATAACCATTATTCATTAAAACCCAAATCAAAATCAACGCTTTTCTCAAAACCTAACTTCCAAACTTTCAAATCCTCATAACGATTTCATTACTCACTCAATGATCAAATTAAACGATTCAAATCATAAAGAAGAAGAAGCTTACTTGATTCTAGCTTTCAACCCTTTGAAAATCCTCCAAGAATCTCCAAATCCAAGCTACTCTCCACCCACGGTGAAACTCAATCATTTTGAAAGCAAAACGATTTCGCCGATGCTTTAGACATATATATATAAATGACTTAGGCTTGTTTGCTACAAGTCCCAATTCAACCACTTCAATCCAATTTCTGATTCTAATTTCTCCCGATTCGCAATAACAATTAATAATAACTCTTAAAATCACAACTCAATTTGTCTCATATCAATTGTCAATAAATCTTTAATCTTAATTCAATTTATCACCACTATACCATTTTTTCATCCGTCTCGATTCTCTAAAAATTCCAGAAAATTTTCATAAATTCACAAAATTTGGAATTACATATTCCTACACTCCAATCTCATAATTCAATCCTCTAAATTCAATTTTCTCATTCCAATTCCCTATTCGAAACTCATTTATACACTTATCACACAATTTCCAATTTTTCCACAATTCAATCGGGAAATGTCATACATGTACGTATATTAATATACTTATGCCATCAATAATCATTTACCGATGACTATAGAAATTATGATGCATGCATCATGTAAAATTCACATTTGCCTGTACTCTAACCTAACCCGATCCAATTTTCAGATATACCCGTCACTTCGGTAACGGGATGTTACAATTCTCCCCTCCTAATAAAAATTTCGTCCTCGAAATTTCACATACGATCAATTAGGAAGACGGGAGATTTATTCCGATCACTATAACACTGTTTCCCACTATATCAATACAGAATTCTATTTATGCCAATTCACTGAAATTAACACAATCAATTACCTCTTTTTCCTTTCTCAAATTCCACACTGTACTCACTATTCTTTACTTTCAATCTAATCAAACACACTTTCAATCATATCAATATTCCCTATCTCGGTCCATATAACACTTTACAAATCCAAATCACCTTTTTAGTTCACATTAACTTACCAATTTATAGTTCTATTCACAACACAATGACATCGGGGCCACTTATAACAAATTTAATTTCTCCCAAATTTTACCTTTATCTTTATCTCAGTGCATCTTGGTCGAGGCGATACACTTCAAAACATTTCATTAACCGATTATCAGATCACATCACTATCGGGTTCAAACGCCAATTTCATAAACTTCTCAACAACCTCGATAAAATCAATTTGATTCATCGACATGAACTATGATTTCACAATTCCTATTTCAGATTCATTTCACCGATTTACATCGCTCTTATAGAGTACACCTTTGACCCCTATACACTTTACCAATGGTAACACCAATAAGCAATTAATATGCACTCAATCAATTTGAATCAGACATCAACCTCACATCCCTATGAACTCTATAATATCGATTTACATTTATCTCCAACAATAAGTCTCTGGTTATTCACACAAACAATTACTCGATGTCACACTCTACTTTTGTTACCTTCCAATACACTCTTATTCAACATAAAGCTTTGATCGCTCCTTACAATTCCTCTAATAGCCTTCAAAGGTATTACCCATATTTCTTAATTCAATTCTATCAATCATTTTCTCAAAAGTCGAATTCATTTTCAATTCTCAATCTCGCTTTGCCAATCCTTTTGCACACACACATCTGATTTGGAATTCAATTACCATTAATATTTCCTTTTTGTCCCATACTGGTTCGACAGCTCACACTCAGAGTCACAATAGGTTTTAAAAAAAAACTTATCGCTCAAATCGAAATTTTCTGCCATCAAATTTTCCGATTCAATACTTCACATTGCATAACTAACTTAATTTTGAAATACTCAAACACATAATTTTGTTCAAATCTTTCAAATTCCCGAAATACTTCAATCGCATAATCTTTTTCACTACTCTCAGATTTACTAATATCTCAATCATTATCACTTTGCGTATCCATAGATACATCTAAACACATTTCTTTGCAAATAGGGTCTCTAAATTTTCCAACAATAACCAGTACAATATCTATCAGTCATCAAATCACAATTCGACCCATGAGATTATATTTATCCCTATACACATATAATCACTTTATACTATTTCCAAAGATTGCATCATAGCCCTTTTTGGGACACTTTGGTAAATATTACAAAATCTCCAAATGTCTCATATACACATGTCCCTTGCAAATTTCGCATGTTATCATCTCTATCGACACTAAGTCTCCCAATGTGCCATATTCAATACTAATTAAATCACTATTTATTTGATCAACTAAGATTCATTCTTACGACACTTGCATAATAAACAATTTCCTCAACTCGTGCTAATTCATACATTTCATTTTTCAAATGCATTCAATTACTCATCTATGCTCATAGTCATTATTCACTCTAAATACGATCAGACATTTTAATCTTCAAGAGCATAGTAAACTCTTCATACACATGATCACTTCAGATAATTTTCTAATTATCGATTGTCTCCAATGAGGAACAATTCTCTTATAACTTTCGGTTTCATCTTAGTATAATCTAACACCTATTCCTTTACACTAATTTTTCCACATAATTCAATTTAGTCACTCTCATTTTAAACTAGATCGATAACACATTTATCATATCCAATTGTACTTTCCGAACATTTTTACACCAATATTCGCGAACTGATATATATATATTTATTTTTTTATTTTATTTTTTCCAATTACGCATCCAATGTCTTTTCACTGTTCCATAATCCTATTACACAGTCAGATTCTTTACCTTAGCATAATATACATCCTTTCAGTCACATATTTTATTTCTTACTCTTGAGTCTCCGCCAGGATTTAGACTCGCAATAATAACTTTTCATTCGTTTCAAATTTATCTCTAATTAAATCATTTAATCAACTCAACCCAATTCAGGGGAACTCCTCTTTGTAGAAGATTTCTATCTATTTTATCAATACCACTTATGAAATTCCTAATCATTTACATTCACCACATTTCTTGTCACCATTCTCAATGCCTTCGTAAATCAATTTCAACTATACTCATTATATCCCATAAGGATCAATTAAGCCTCGCCCAATAAATCGTAACATCCTTGTTAATACTGCTCATCGAGGCACATATCATCTAAATCGTTTCATCAAATATCGAGAGATGATGTGAAATAATTCACCCATTAATCACTTACACCGTCCAATCTATAATTCCATTTATATCCTATTTACAATCTCAACACATTCCAATAAATCACTATAAACGCTTTGACTTCTCATTCTAACTCAAACCGAACTTTACACTACAAGAACTATGATCGGTTATCCACTAACTCGCTAGCCATGGTACCCCATAATCGATAAAAGCGCTCCTATAGGCAAATCAACTTAACCTTGACATCTATTTCATCTTCCATTATCATTTTCATACATTTCAATCCTTTCATTATTGGAGAATGTCCCACTTAACACATTCTGACTTTAAGTCACAAAGCCCTATTCATAACTCTTATCACCGAAGTCAAACCCAATTGTATTCTCTATAAATCGCAGGACATTTTATTTCCATTCACTTTGCTTATACACTATCAATCTTACCAATTTCATCATATCGCTATTTCCCTCTATCAATTCACCACTATACATTCATATCTATTTTTCCATTCCAAGATACACTCCAGTATAACAAGGATGTTGCTTTTCATAACATATACACTAATACCAATACACCAAATCCTCATTTGTCAAATCGAACCATACACTTTTTTCTTATTTCACAATATTCACAATTTCCTTTAATCACATTCTAACGTATTCTCTTTTCTCACTATTTCTCATCACTTAAACCACTAGTACAGCTCATGCGCGACTCATATGCCGATCGGGGATCGGTTGTCACTATCTGCTGGTGACATGACTTGAATGTATGCACTTTGACATATTTTTTCGAAAGCCCATGTAAGATTGTACTTACGGCTCGATACCACAAATGTAGCACTTAACTCCCATGAGACCCGAACTCGACATCTACAAAGGACATCCGAGTCCGTGACCATGAGGGCGACATGCTAAAGCGACATTACCTTTTAAAACTCATTATTGCACTTTTCTTTTCAAAACAGTTAAACGCGCAGAAATCAATAAACACTTGGGTCTGACTTATCATAAAAACATTTTCAATTACTAAACACTCTCACTAATTAGCACTCAATGGTGCTTAATCAAGACATAAATGTAAAGGCATGTCCTAATTGTTCCAATGTGATTTACGAACACATTTCAAGAATCACAAACACAATACACTTTTTTTTCATTTATTAAGCTAGGCCCATCGAACAAAACATTATACTAATGCAGATGTGACGACACCGATCCCGAATTCGATATTCGCCTTGCTAGAACGATCATACTCCCGCTGATCTAACGGGTACTCTTCGCCTCTGAAAACAATTGCAATGTTGGGTGAGTTTATGAACTCAAAGAGAAACCATCATCGATGGTTTACCCAACTCATGCATATATAGTCAATTCACATTGCATCGCATAATAACACATTTCAAATAATTCATGCATTACCAATTTCACACGATAAGGCGACGCTTTTTGCAAATATCACATTTAATCATTCACATATTTATGATGCACGCGTGACACTTTTCATTCTCATTTTGTTGTTGTGACCGAGCGCATATCGGTGATCGTGATTCAATTTTGTCTAGGAGTAGGAGAGCCCTCCTGGTATGCACTAACTCCCTCGAGCTCAAGCTTCTGGTTCAAGAATGTAAATCATATTTTGGCAAGTAGGAGAGCCCTCCGGTATGCACTATCGCCCACTCACTTTAGGGATAGGAGAGCCTCCGGTATGCACTAATCCTTTCACACAATAGACCCCACACCCCACCCGTAGGTGTTTGCAGTTTTATCATGGCGTGTGTTCATGGGTTTTACCGCTGCATCCTCAAATATTCAAGGCGTGCCTCACCACAACTATCATTAAATCGATCATTTAACTATGCATGAATGCATATGTTCACTATCCATTTTTCAGTCATTTCACATTTTTCTGACCTTTAGTCCCAGATTTCGATCATATACACATTTCAATTATTACTCTAACACTTTTACAATTCGATTCACTATTGCATTTATGCACATTTATTCACATTTTGCACTTCCATATCTCATCCAATATTTCAACACCCATGGTTCAAATCAATCAAAATAAATACACATATCCATCCAGATTCCACATGGCATATGTACACAAATGTAACATATATAGGTTGAGAAACCAACTAGGTTACTCACCGCACTTCCGAGCTACACTGAAGTCTTAGCATCGCCTGTGGAATTGCTCCATCTAAGTGCTCTAAAACAATCGTAATAATCGAATATCACTCATTGCACAATTTCCAATATTAAAAATGCAAATGTAGCAAATACATCGAGTATTGTACATGTTATGACATTCCTAAATATTCCCAACTCAATCCTCTTTCACTCTAATTCATAATAATTCCAAATATCATAATTCAATTTACAAATTTTCATACTCTAAAGTCACATTTCAATTGAAATCACATTCACTGCTCATCGCCACTAGATTCCGATAATCATCCGATTAAATTCCAAATTCTCATCTTATCAATTCACAAAATCTTAGCCTCTAAATTCCAATTAACCACCTCTAAAATCCAATTAATCATCAAGGAACCAATTCAATTGAAATTAAACCTCAAACTCATTACTTGTAACAATCACCTTAAAATCACTTAATTTCATTCTCCCATATGCAATTCTTAGTCTCAAAATCAATCGATCCAATAACCAAACTCATAAGAAAATTAATCCTCAAAATTTCCTATAAAATAAACCATTTCTCTTCGGTTCACATGTCCTCGCCACGATTTAATCCACACCTCTCGTCACAAGCGTAAAATCCTCCGTTAAATCGTCGACGTGCGGACTTATCTCGCTTCGTCATGGCGCACCAATTAAATTATTTCCTTATCGTCGCGACGCACGCTGGGTTGGCTCGCCACAAGCGTGTTCATCACACGTCATGACGCAATAACCCGTAAAATCGTCCAAACCTAGAAATTTCTCGATCTTCCGTTTAAATCATTCCAAAACACTCGATCACTCCCAATCAACTACATATACTACACTCAACTCATTTCTAACCTTAAATCCATCAAATAACCATTATTCATTAAAACTCAAATCAAAATCAACGTTTTCTCAAAACCTAACTTCCAAACTTTCAAATCCTCATAACGATTTCACACTCACCAATGATCAAATTAAACGATTCAAATCATAAAGAAGAAGAAGCTTACTTGATTCTAGCTTTCAACCCTTTGAAAATCCTCCAAGAATCTCCAAATCCAAGCTACTCTCCACCCACGCTGAAACTCAATCATTTTGAAAGCAAAACGATTTCGCCGATGCTTTGACATATATATATAAATGACTTAGGCTTGTTTGCTCTGAGTCCCAATTCAACCACTTCAATCCAATTTCGATTCTAATTTCTCCCGATTCGCAATAACAATTAATAATAACTCTTAAAATCACAACTCAATTTGTCTCATATCAATTGTCAATAAATCTCTAGATCGACCACTATACCATTTTTTCTTTCTCGTCTCGATTCTCTAAAATTCCAAAAATTTCCATAAATTCACAAAATTTGGAATTACATATTCCTACACTCCAATCTCATAATTCAATCCTCTAAATTCAATTTTCTCATTCCAATTCCTATTCAAACTCATTTATACACTTATCACACAATTTCCAATTTTTCCACAATTCAATCGGGAAATGTCATACATGTACGTATATTAATATACTTATGCCATCAATAATCATTTACCGATGACTATAGAAATTATGATGCATGCATCATGTAAAATTCACATTTGCCTGTACTCTAACCTAACCCGATCCAATTTTCAGATATACCCGTCACTTCGGTAACGGGATGTTACAGACAATGTCTCTAAAATGTTCAAATTACAAAAAAAAAGTTGCATTCTGTTTATGCAAATGATTAGTTTGCATTCCACTGTTGACATCAGTTCGCGTTTAGTGAATATGCTCATATTTTCTTTCTTTCCATTCATCCATTTCATTTAGCCTTCCATACATTACAACCCTCAAAGTCCTCTTGATCTTCGTAATGATAGTTTTGTGGTAGAAAATAGAATTGACACAAGCTTATGGTAAGAGATGGATTAAGTAGATTGAGAGAAAAAAACCCTGACACAAGTGAGTCGAGCGAAAACACTATATCTTGAGTGCTATCTCTTCTGCTCAATCTCTTGTACTTGAATTCTTTCAATGTTTATTTTATTAGCACTCTTTCATTTCATTGTGGTTGAATTTTTAGGAAGTGACTTGCGTCAATTTCATTTTATTGTTTTGAGCATGGCTGCTATTTTCTTTTCTCTTGTATTCTTTTTGACTCTTGTAAACTTTGTCCAGAGTACAAAGGTTTAAGTGTGGGGAATTTGATCGAGCCAAGTTTATACTATGAATTGGCTGCATTTTATATATTTGCTTGTACGTGTTTGACTCTAATTGATGATTTTTTGCTTAAATTGGTTCCTCATACCGAGTTCTTTCAATTTTAATTTGTCAAGAATTGTCATGATTTGATACTTATTTCTCTACAATTTTATTGGGATAATTGGTACGCAAATTGTTGCTATTATCTTATTGCAGAACAAAGGAGTCAACGCCGAAGTCAATAACCATAGGTCTTTCCACGTCGCGACGCATGGCATCTCACACGACGCCAGCGAAAGCACAAAGATTTCCACACGTCATGACGCACGGCGATGCACACGACGCGATTTAGTAGGCGATTGCACACGCTATGCATTTAATTTGATTTATTTATTTTATTCGTCATGACGCATTTGTGCGATATCCGACTTTTATGGAAAGTTCATCTCATCGTTCGACCCTACCACGCTCCATCATATAAAAACTTGCCATTTTTAGGTCATACGCAGACGGAGATAGAGAAAACTTTGAACACGCAGACTCGGGAAGCAAAAGAAGGAGACGACATTCGATTCCATCTCCATGTTTTCATCATCTTCTACAATCATCACCACCGTCAGCGTCTTCTGCCAAAATGAGCATCGTTACATCTCCAAAGATCCGAGGGATCAACCAGAGTCATGCGTGGCGAGTCAACTTTCCTCTTGAAGATGTAGCAATGGCTTGAGTTCACGTAAGCTTCAAGGGAGTAATCACATAGTATCCAATTCTAGTTATATTTGTGTAACTTCCGAGTTAGAGGATTGCATCGATATTTCTAGATTAGCATTGTTATAGTTTAACCGCAGTCGATAACTATGTTGAGATTTGGACTAAGTAATTTGTAGAACTTTTGATGCTTAATATATGAAGTTTCATATATGTCATTGAATATTACATTTACGTCTTTATCTGCCTAGTTGTGTTTGATTGAGATTGTTGTGTTTTATTCAATAGATCGCTTGCAATTGCTTGTCTATTCTCACACTAAGGTTTTTAACAAAGATTTAAATGATGGAGTTCATTAATTAAATCTTTGGACCTAAAGAGTCCTTTAGGTTGATCTTTGAAACTTAGTGGATTGTATCCCTAAAATCATTTTTGAATGTGATAGCTTGAGCCTCATTTTCAAGAGGATTTTATCAATTTGATTTTTATCTGATTCTTTGTTTATTGCATTATTTCAAAAATCCCAAAAATATTCTTTTATACTTTTTGTTAGATTTTGATTACTTTATCGCTTTTGACCAAAATACCAAACCCCGCTTATCAACTTCAATTGCAATTTTTGACATTTAGGCTAGTTTAGACCATTTTTATTTGGTTCCAATTAAGTGAGACGACCCGAGGTTGCAGTCTATACAGCAATCTTGGAATTTATTTTATTTGACCGGTTTCCAAGGATCGATCGTAAGATTGCATCGACAGAGCCACGATCACTTATTCTTGACTGTCACCCGATTCAGCTGCCTATAATCGATGCATAACCTCAAAGTCCCATCGTTCTTCTTCACAAACAACACCGGAGCTCCGCACAGCGAAACATTGGGCCTAATGAACCTCTTATCACGAAGCTCATGCAACTGAGCCTTAAGCTCTCTCAGTTCCACCGATGCCATGCTATATGGAGGTATAGATATAGGAGCGGTACTTGGAACGAGGTCAATCGAGAACTCCGTCTCTCGATCCGACGGCAAACTCGGTAACTCCTTGGGAAACACATCTGGAAATTCTCTGATCACGGGAATGTCCTGTAATCTCTGCTCAATCCTAGAATCCACCACATGAGCCGGATAGGCCTTATAACCTCCCTGCATCAACCTCAGAGCACTCAGAAACGAAATCATTCTGACCGCATCGCTCGACTAAAACCTCGAATATCAAACTCTAGTCGACCAGAGACTCCAACACGACCTCCTTGGTATAACAATCCATAACAGCCCTATGGGAGTGAGCCAGTCCATCCCCAGAATCAAATCAATCTCTCTCAGAGGCAACACTATCAGGTCTGCACTCAACTCCGACTGATCAATCATAATCGGACACCCCTTGCAGACCTCTCCCAAAACTGTGGTACTACCTAGAGGTGTACTCACCTCTAGCCCATACTGCAACATCTTCCTATCCACATGCAATCTACATGCCACATGCGGTGCAATAAAAGAATGCGTGGACCCTTGAGCTATCAATGCAAAAACCTCAATACTAGAGATCAGAAGCGAACCTACAACCACATCTGGAGAATCCTGGGCCTCCTGCTTAGTCATGGCGTAGTCCCTGGCCTGGGACTGTGGTCGGCTGCCACGTCCCTCAGTTCCCACAAAGGAATCTCCACCTCTATCTCGGGCTCTGCCACGACCCCTAAATCCAAGTCCACCACCCCGACTCTGCTGCACTGTCGAACTACTACCAGCTCTCCCACTCGCAGCAGACTGAACTCCCAAAATATCTAGACAGTTTTTGATATGATGCTCCATAGAGCCACACCTGAGACAAGCTCCAGTAAATCTCCAGCACTCTCCACTATGCCTCCTCTCACAGTACTCACACAACAGGAGAATCTGGCCTGAACCTCTACCACTACTACTGCTACTGCCAGTCTGCCCAAATCTCCCCCTCTGGAAAAACAAGCCTGTCTAGATCCTCCCGCTGATCTGAACCTGCTCTGGCGTCTTCTAAAGCTCCTACCAGAGCTACCCTGACTATCACTAAATCTCTTACTCCTGGATCCCTGCCCAGTCTCAGTCCGACTTTGCCTCAGAAGCTGCTCAATCCCCACTGCAGCAGCTCTCAACTCCACAAAGGTACCCATATTAGACCGGGCTAAGCTGGTACGGATCTCCAGATTAAGCCCTCCCTCGAATCTCCGGCACCTATCAGACTCAGAGGAAATCAGAACAGAAGCATACGCCATCAGCTCATTGAACCTAACCTCATACTCAACCACTATCATCGACCCCTGTCTCAACTCTAAGAACTCCTGCATCTTCATCTCCAAATAGACCCTGGGCATGTAATTATCCCGAAAGGCTCTCAGAAAATCTGCCCTAGTCAAAATACAGGGCTTGGTAGAACTGTCCGGAACAGTCTTCCACCACTGATATGTTGGACCCTAAAGCAAAGAGACGACATAATCAAAGCGTTCATCGGGGTCGCAGTCCATCTGATCTAGGAATCTCTCACCCTTCCAACCATCCCCGACCTCAGCGAGGTCTCAGCCATAAAATCCACTCCCTTACAATGAAACAATCATACCTCCTCTCCCGTCTCATGGGAACTCTAGGAGGCTGCTCCTCAAATAGAGGCACTGAAGACTCCCTACTAGCTCTGACTGATCCTTGGTCAGTTGGTTGATCTACCTGATCACCAAGAATGGATGACCTACAACAAAACCACAATTCCCAATCAATTTCTACTTTTCTTATAAAAATTCAAGCCTAAAATATACTATGCCCAAAAGATGCCAAACCATGCTCTGATACCACCTAATGTAGCGCCCCCTTACCGTAGGCTACGAACCGGAATGCCCGTAGGTCATTCCGATACATAACTCACGATACGGGTGCACCACGATTCGATCATTTCTATAATCCACATGACATCAATATAATAAAGCTGTAATATCAAATTCGCTAAATTTTAAAACCAAAGATTTTCAATTACATTTCCTAAAAATAGAATTTACAAGCCTATCAGTTTCCATGAGCTATACAGATCTTTCCAAAAAGGAACTGATACAAAATCCTAAACTAAGTCATCCCCAAAATCAACCCCAGCTGACCAACCTGTGAGCCATGCTTCTATCGCCAACGCGCTCAACAAGGTGGAAAAGTCTCATTATCCGGAGCTATGAGCCTACTGTCGCTGTCCTGAAAAATAAATGCAATATTGGGTGAGTTTGCGAACTCAGCGAGAAACCATCATCGATGGTTCACCCAATTCATGTATTACGCAAAATTGCATACAAAACAACACAATATCACGTTCTGAATAACAATCATAAACTCACTAAACAATCATCACACCTATGCATTTAATCCATTTCACATTCACAGCACAATAAGATACTGAATGCATGATGATTTTCATTTCATTTTAGTGTTGTGACTGAGCATCAGTACTATCCCATTTTCGGGCACATTAAACAGTAATCGCATTTTAGGGGTAGGAGAGCCCTCTGGGTATGCACTACTACCCATGCGCATTAGGGATAGGAGATCCCTCTGGGTATGCACTATTCCCTTTTTGGGCCTTAAGCCCATTTTCACAGTAATTGAGCTTATAGCTCCGATCAGAATTTGCTCCACAACTGTTAATTACCAAATTTCCGACCATGCCTAGCATGCGTTCACAATTTCACGATAACATATCTCATACAACAGTATTCATGTAAGTCACACAGTTCATTCAAAGCATTTAACAAATCAGAGATTGAGGAACCAACTAGGTTACTCACCTCTAAACTTTCGAGCTATTTTCGGGAAGTCTCCGCTACGTCGGAGGATCGACGCTCCACTTGAGCCTCTATAACAATCAGAATAATCACACATTATTAATTGCTCAATTTCTAATATTCAATAATGCATATGTAGCGAAAAAATAATGTACTATACATGTTATGACATTTCCGACTCCAATTCCAATTCCCGAGTCTTCTTAATTCACTTCACTTACTCCAACAAAATTTCCGAAATTCCATCTTATCAATTCAAATTCTTCGTCTCTAAATTCCAATTAATCACTAACCAACTCATCAGAAATTAACTTATCACATAACCAACTTAATTCATTTTCGAAAAAGCAAGGGTCCTCTTCTCTCCCTCGCCGCGATGCACGTTTCTTTTCTCCCATGGCAGAAAATCTTCGCTCTCGCCGCTCGTCATGACGCAGGCAAAAATCCGCCATTGCAAGCAAGACATCTCCACTGTCATGCATGTGACAAAAATCGGCTCGTCATAAGTGTTCATCACATCGTCATGACGTGTAAACCCGTAAAATCATCCAAACCGAATTTCCCAGATCTTCTGATATATAAACCATTTAATTCAATTCAGATCACTCCTAAACAACTTTCTATACTAAACCCAACTCATTTCTAACCTCAAATCCATCTAACATCAATTATTCATTAAATACCCAAATCAAAATCAACATTTTTCTTAAAACTCATATCATCCGAAACTTCTAAATTCTTAAACAATTAATAACTTTAAATCACTCATTAAATCCAACTATTTAAATCATAAAGGAGTAAAACTTACTTGATTTAAGCCTTCAACCTTTCAAAATCACCAAAATGCTCAAATCTCCAACCTAGGCACACCCACGGCAATCCCCCATAAAAACACCAAATTTCATTCTTTTCCAACACAAGCTTAGGGTTAGCTAAATGATGAGGAAGGAAGCACTTAACGATAAGGAAATGGAAACAAAAGGGCAACGATGATGATCCAAGAAAGAAAAAAAGAGGAAGACAATCAAATTTTCTTTCAAGGCAAAAGAGTTTCGTGGAAGACAATTTCAAAGGATTAGGGTTTTTATACTAAGACTTAACAAGGCTAGGGCATGTTTGGCAATTCATTGGCCACATGCCTACTTCTTAGGGTCTAAAAATCCAATTCTTATTCTAATTTTCTCCCATTTTTGCAATGGCTATAAATAATAAATCCTAAAATCATAATTCTAATTATCTCGTACCAATTGTCAATCAATTGCGGAACCGGAATCCGATTAATCAATCAGTTATCCATTTTTCCGGTCCGGACCAGTTATTCTAAAAATTTCAGAAAAATCCCTATACATCCTCAAAGTTAGGAAATACATAATCCTATACTCCAATTTCAATTGTCAAACCCCAAATTTCGATTTTCACTCCAATTCTATGATCAAAACCTAATCTGTACACTTTTCACCTAATTTTCCAATTAACACAAATAAGTCGGGAAATTGTCATACATGCATGTACATACATATGCTAATGCAACACTAATCATTTATCAATAATTTATAGAGGCTAAATGCATATAAAATTCAATAATATGCATGCATTCATTCCTAACTCATCTGGATTACCGATATGCCCTTCACACCGGTAACGGGATGTTACAAGTTTAATGCTAAATTGGAAGAGAATGAGCAAGTTGATGAAACTTGTGAAGTTATAGAGTCAATATTAATGATACAAATAGATTCAAAAAATTTAAATGCTGAAATTACTATAACTCGTAAAAATATTATTGTCTATCTTGCAAGCTTTAAAGATATAATTAAAAGTCTTAACTTATCACCTAAAATGTTAACTATAGGACAAGAGGAAGGGTTGGAAGCACCACTTAAGAAGTGCAAAATTACAACTACGTAGAAGTTTGAGAAGAAAAAGCCCTGTATGATGACATTAAAAATTACACTTTTTAGGAGGCTACCTAAAATATGATAGTTTTATTAATTTTGTCTTTAGTTATATATAATTTCATTTGTTTGTTTTTGAAAAAATAGTTTATTAGCTTAAGGGGAAATAGGTTTTAAAATTCCATAATACTAAATTTGCTTAAGGCGTGATCATGCCATATGTAATTAAGTTATAGGATTAGAGACTCAAAATTCCAAAATACTAAATCTTATAAGAGATCATGCCTTATGCAATTTAGCTTTCTAGAATGATTAAAATCCAGAATGACAAATCTCATAAGGAGAGATCACGCCTTGTGAAATTTAGCTTTCTAGAATGGAACCTTTAAAATTTTAGAATACTAACATTCATGAGGTGTGATCACACCTTATACATTTTAGTAGTCTATTTGGGTTTCAAAGAAGTTTGTCATTTTTATTTACATCTTAGTAGTCTGTTTGGGTTTCAAAGAAGATTGTCATTTTTATTTTATTTTATTTAAATTATTATAATAGTAATAAAAATGAAAAGAATAAAACAAAACCCTAATATGTTTGTTTCTCTTTCAAAAGATAGTCCTACATACAAGTATCCAACCATGCATCACTGTAGATGCACAAGCAGGCATAGCCCACACCAACCAACGAATGTAGCAATATCTTTAGCAATGCAACACACCAGATGTAGCTTTAGGTAACAACACAATCCAATAAATGACACACCAATGCACTAGATGTACACCTAAATCGTAGATGCTACTCACTTTAGCTAGCCAGTAGTCTCCCAGCTTTTGTCCCAATGAGCAACATATCTAGTAAGCAACACACATTAACTATCCAACCACTTAGTAGATGCACCAGACTCACCACCAACACCCATTAGTATTGTATTGATGTTTTATTTTTTTCTTCATTTTTATTAATTAATTTTTGTTGCATTACTTTCATTTTAATTTTAACTATTGTTAGGTTGTTTTCATTATTTTTTGGATTAGTTTTACGTTTATACATTTTTATTATTATGGGATGCTTCAAAGTTACTACTTGGATAATAGAAAAAGGAAAATCTACATGAATCTAATTGCAGAAGATCAATTCGCTATAGGACCTACAACCGGTACTCATCATAAGCGTGTTCCAATAACTAAAGGATGAGATAGATTGAGAAACAAACGTAAAAATTCAATTATGTATCACGTGATACCTTCATGTCTATTGACACCATAGTACATCTCATTTCAGATGCTTACAACTCATGGGAAACATGATTAGTGTTTTTCATAAAATTACTTTATATATCTTATTAGTTTTGCTGAATTAAAGTATGCAAAACTTGATGCATTTTGACACCTACATGAGCGTTGAGCCTAAGAGCATTCATCACATTTATGGTCATACATTTCTTTTTGTTGTATGTTATCAAACATAGCTTTTTATGCTAGAACTTACTTTTTAGTGCATGTTGAGACCATATTTTTTTCAATGAATTTATGTATAAAGATGATAAAGGTACTTAGGATAATTATTTTTGACCTAAATAAGCCTACCTTACTTTTTATCCATAGAAAAGCAATTTAAGCCTTACCTTTCTTTTCTTGCATAATAACCTTGTTGGACCTCGTTTCCGGAGCCTAACATCGGACATGGGATCATGAAGTTTGAACGTGGAGGAAGACTTAGAATTTGAAAATTTAAAGAAAAAAAAACTTTGGAAGAAAAGGTGGGCTTCACTGCGGCGAACGTGGTTTCGCCACAGCAAACATATACGAGAAAACTTCAAAGACCCTTCGGGTCAATTTCATCACAGCGATAAGTATATCTTCACTGCGGCGAAGTCGTCACGAGAAAAGTGGAAAATCCTTCAGGAGAATTGCGCCGTGGTGAACTCTTGACTTCTCCACGGCGAAAACCCCTGTAGCAGAACCCACAAGCCAAAACTACCTATCTTACTAAAAACCAACTTAAAAACCTTCAACCACATTCATCAATTCAACCCAAAAACAAAAGAACCTAACCCCAAACAAATTCTCAAAATCTTAATCTCGTTTCCATAATTGAATACTTTGTGAAATCAAGAAAACCGTAGACAAATCCAAACACATATTTCATTAATAAAAAAAGATAAAAGTTTTACAAAGCTTTAATGACATTTCAAGCCATAATACATGAGTTGAGTTCGAGAACCAAAAATACAAAATAAATTTGAACTAGAAAAACTTGAAATGTGGCTAAAGCCTTGAATTTCCAAAAATCTAACTTAAAAATACAAAAGTGTGCCAATTTAGAGTGATGCCATAACTCTTGACTTACTCGATCTCTTGTTTATAACCTAAATAGGGAGAGGAGAGTGGGGGTGAGCTTAAAGCTCGTGGTGACAAATTTATAATCGAGAAACAAACAAAAACTATTTTCCAAACTCATTGCCATTATACATTTTGGAAACCATAGTAATTTCTCATGAAAAATCACCAAACACTTATTTCTCAAAATTCTCAGTTTATCAAACAATTTATGGCAATTATAAATCATGCATGTATCAAACTTGTTAACACTTCATAAGTACTTAAGCACATCAGAGTGGTTTGTGTACATCTACGAACATGACGAACAACACATTTCCACATAATGATCATGTGTAGTCGTAAAACTTGACGTACTATCGCAATCCCACACAATAGTCTTGTGTAGACATAAACATGAGGGAGCCCATGAAGGAGCTCCGTACTACTAGTGGACATGTGAGAGAAGCCTTTTCTTGATTAACGTGCACATGACATTCTTGAATGTATTGCACCAAACCCACATAACATGTAATTCATGACTTGAAAATAGTTTGCTCATATGGCACATTTTGGAAACTTGTTTTTCATGCACATGAGATATTTTGAAAACCACTTCCGAAAACCTGATTGCATAAACTTGCATCCTTTCAAAAAGAATCATTTTCAAAATCTTTTCAAAAATCATCAACACAATTCATGCAGTAAACATACAACAAATTTTACAATCCAATCAAGAAGCAAATAAATGCAACATCTATGATGCAATTGAAACCATTTAGCTTCCTTGATTCAAAGAAAACAATTAGTGGCTTATTTACTCTATTATAAACATGTACCTACCTTGAATTCCTTGCTTATAAACTTGCTTAGGGATGTCTTTCCTCTTGAGTCTCTTGATTCTCTTGCCTCACTTGATTTCCTTAAACAATAACCAAAATTCAATTTAATTTGGTTTAGAAATCGGAAAGTCATACTTCAACAATTTGGACTATTTCTTATGCTGAAACAAAATTCTATAGTCAACTTCCCTCCCAAAATTGAAACTTTTAGAGACTGAATTTAGACTACATTCCTTCAATTTGTAGCCATATGTCTCTAGTTTACATAAAATTAAAAATCACTCCATTTGGACATCTACAGAAAAAGTTATGCCTAAAATACCAAAATATGTTCAAGTTATTTCTGGACAAACTTCGTCGCGACGAGCCAAAAAGTTGGCTGTGATGAACTTTTATTTTTTTCAATGTTGGCCACAACGAACTACAAAGTTGGCCGCAGTGAACCATGGGAACTTTTTGATGGCAAACTTTCACAGAAACATGACTCTTCTCCCAAATTTTTCCAGATTCTCCACATCCAACATCTACATCTAACACATCTTATACAAAAATCATCCTGTCTACTTCATTTTCAACTTCATTTCAATCCAATATCATTCACAAACCCATTTATGATCTATCTTTGTTTTGTGATTTCATACATTACGGGTAGTAGTTGACCTCGTGCCAACTGATTCTGAGTAGCTTTATCGAGATCAGAAGCGAATTGGGCAAAGACTTCTAATTCTGTGAATTGGGACAATTCCTGATGTATCTTTGATCATTACCCCAAAAATGTAAAACATTTACTCATACCGTTCATCAACAATTTCCTACCTACATTCAACCATGTTTTCGCTTCTAACTAACCCTAACTATGCTTCATCCAACAATCAAGAAAGGTTAATGCTTATACTTGTTTTAGCTTCAAATTCTTCAAACTCTTTAAGGTCTCCCAAAACCCTAGCTTTTCTCTTTTTTTCCTCTCTTCCACGATTTCTTCTTCAATTTAAAGCAAGAAAACAACTTCTTCTTGCTTTTATATCCTTAATGATTGTAAGATGACCTTTTTGCCCTTCCATTTATGCCTTATAATCCTCATCCTCAAGTGACCTACCAATTTTGCCCTTTAGGTTATACACTCTCAACACTTTAATTTAACCAACCTAAGCAATAAAATCCTACTAACATTATCATGTTAATTACTCCAAAATATTTAATCTATTAGGACCTTCAAAATTATTCAAATCATGCTTAATAAAATCAATAAAACAATTTGGGGCCCAACAGTGATCACACTTTATACATCTTACAAGTCTATTTGGGTTTCAAAGAAGCTTGTCATTTTTATTTACATCTTAGTAGTCTGTTTGGGTTTCAAAGAAGATTGTCATTTTTATTTTATTTTATTTAAATTATTATAATAGTAATAAAAATGAAGATAATAAAACAAAAACCCTAATATGTTTGTTTCTCTTTCAAAAGATAGTCCTACATACAAGCATCCAACCATGCATCATAGCAGATGCACAAGTAGACATAGCCCACAGCAACCAACGAATGTAGCAATATCTTTAGCAATCCAACACACCAGATGTAGCTCTAGGTAACAATGCAATCTAGCAAATGACACACCAACGCACTAGATGCACACCTAAATCGCAGATGTTACTCAGTCCAGTTAGCTAGTAGTCTCCCAACTTCTGTCCCAATGAGCAACACATCTAGTA
Source organism: Erythroxylum novogranatense (assembly GCA_029891385.1). Taxonomy (NCBI): domain Eukaryota; kingdom Viridiplantae; phylum Streptophyta; class Magnoliopsida; order Malpighiales; family Erythroxylaceae; genus Erythroxylum; species Erythroxylum novogranatense. Next base: position 75,751,900 of record CM057225.1, read on the forward strand.
AACAACACACATTAACTATCCAACCACTGAGCAGATGCACCAGACTCACCACCAACACCCACTAGTATTGTACTGATGTTTTATTTTTTTCTTCATTTTTATTAATTAATTTTTGTTGCATTGCTTTCATTTTAATTTTAACTATTATTAGGATGTTTTCATTATTTTTTGGATTAGTTTTATGTTTATACATTTTTATTATTATGGGATGCTTCAAAGTTACTACTTGGATAATAGCAAAAGGAAAATCTACATGAATCTAATTGCAGAAGATCAATTCGCTATAGGACCTGCAACCGGTAATCATCATAAGCGTGTTCAAATAATCGAAGCATGAGATAGATTGAGAAAAAAAAGTAACAATTCAATTATGTATCACGTGATACTCTCATGTCTATCGACACCATAGTACATCTCATTTTAGACACTTACAACTCATGGGAGTCTTCTACTCCATGTTTTTATTTTTGTTGATTATTTTTTTGGAATGTGAGCATCCTATGCATACATAGGAGACAATGTATGATTTAGATGTGGTGAAGTGTAAGAATATATTATGATTTTTTTTATTTTCATTTGAACTCATGAATACTTAATTCATATGTTGATTATTCCTTATGATAGCCTTAAAATTTTCTGATTGTTGTTTAAAAATAATCCCTAAGTTAGAATATATTTTTTGTTTAAGTTTTAATACATGAGAGAAACAAACATGATTAATGTTTTTCATAAAATTACTTTATGTATCTTATTGGTTTTGCTGAATTAAAGCATGCAAAACTTGATGCATTTTGACACCTATATGAGCATTGAACCTAAGAGCATTCATCACATTTATGGTCGTACATTTCTTTTTGTTGTATGTTATGAAACATAGCTTTTTATGCTAGAACTTACTTTTCAGTGCATGTTGAGACCACATTTTTTTCAATGAATTTATGTATAAAGATGATAAAGGCACTTAGGATAATCATTTTTTGACTTAAACAAGCCTACCTTATGTAGCACCCCACTCCCGTCAAGACCCGAACCTGACATCAACAGTGATATCCGAGCCCGAACCCCGCGAGGGTGGCGTACTAATACAATCACTACCTTTTTAAAACTAGTTATAACATTTATCTTTTCTTTCAAAAGTAGTTGATTGTACGAAAAACGGTAAACAATTTGTGCCCACTTCAATTTGAAATCATTTTCAGTAGAACAATATTATTCAAAAGGGGCACTCATTTACATTTATCAATAAAACACAGATTCCCAAACTGGGCTCACTGCTATTTCTGAACATTTACAGTCACACTATACAATACATTTACACATAATCAATGGGACCTACTGAAACAAATCACTGCACTAATGCAGACGTGAACGACACTGATCCCGACCCGAAAACTCTGTCTTGCTAGCGGCAGACATACTCCCGTGTGTCAAACGGGGTACTCTTTATTTCCTGAAAAATAGATGCAATGTTGGGTGAGTTTGCGAACTCAGTGAGAAACCATCATCGATGGTTCACCCAACTCATGCATTCACAATCATATACACATAACACACAGTAGCATTTACAGTAGCATTTACACAGTAGCATTTTTGTGATCTGAAAATTTGGGAATTTTTCTGAGTTAATTTAGGAAGATTTTTCTAAAGGGGTCTAAGTGAAAGTTGTAGCTTTTCTTGTTAGCTTTTTATCTCTATAAAGTATGATATTTTTTTTATACTGGAGTTGAAAGTTATGATCTGTTGCCTTTCGGATGTTATTCCAAAGATTAATGTGCTTTGTGTTTGGAAATGTCCATAAGTGTAGGTTTTGTGGATACTGTGCTTTAAGTCAAATTCTAGACTGTTATAGTTTGAATTGGATCAAGTAGCCTTATTGAAAGTTATAGAGGAATTTCTTAGTTTTTTTGATGATGTATAATATGTCATTTTTGGATGTAGGAATTGAAAGTTATTAATTTTTGAAGTTTGGATATGGTTTAGGTGATGTTTAACAGGGCAGAAACTTTGATTGAAACTTTGACCCATTTAGAGGTTGAAATTGTTTTTAAGTTATTATGAGAATTGTAGAATGTGTTATGATATTTCTGTTGATATAAAGCATGGAATTTTTGGACAATGGGATAAGAAGTTATGATTTTTAGAAATTGGGTTACTGTTTAGGATGACATTTAATGGGTAGTAACTATGATTGAGATTTTGAATCCCTTAGAGATGGAATTGATTTTCGAGTCCATGGAAATTGTAAAACTTTTTGTGATCTTTTCATGGATACCAAATTTGTCAAATTTAGACTCCTGAGTGAAAAGTTATGCATGTTGGAAGAAGAGAGGAGATATAAGTGGAAAAAAAATGAAAAAAAGAAAGAAAGAAAATAGAAAATCGCAGCCTCGCAGCCGCGATAGCGTTGCGTCGCGAGGCGGCTCGAAAAAGAGCCACCTCGCGATCGCGAGCCGACCTTTTTGGGGAGCCGGCTTGCGCCTGTCGACTCAACTGCCCTTCCTCCACTCTTTTGCTTATAACTTGTTCATCCGACCTCCGATTGACCCTATTTTTGAAGCGTCGGATTCGTAAGACATTTATTTTTCTCTCCATGAGAATTTGTGAATTTTTTAGATTTAATTGAAAGTAATAGATTGAATCAAAGTGAGAGGCCCGATTAATAAGCGTTTGAGGTGAGTATTTTCTGAACATACTTCAGTGTTTTAGCAATATCTTGACCTATAGGGATCCAAATTAAGTAATTTCGGTGTCTATGGATTCTTGAAACATAGGGGAACATTTATATTGATGAGAGGTTTCCTAGGTTATCTTGTGTTGACGGTCTCATTGATCAGGGACAGTAGACCCGAAAGTGTGTGTTTTAGAGAAATTAAAATAAGTCTATAAGCAATTAATTACGAGTGTAATGATTTTAGTGCGACTTTAAACCTAGGAATAAATGAGTTTCGATACGGGAATGGTTTTGTGATGAAATTTATGGAATAATACCGGGATTGTCCTAAACATGCATTATACATATTTTATTTCAGTCATGTGCATCATTAAACACTATGATTGTACAAATTATAACGTATGTGTATCTTGCATAAATGAGTTGTGTAGGCTAAATGGCTGCATTTAGGCGTTTCCAGAAATGGGAAGCAAATACTAATCTGGAGCGTATAGTGAGTAGACCGAGATGGTCTCATTTCATTATGTGTTCTGTTTGAATTTGTATTGATTGACTACTGAATGTTCATATAAATGGTGATGGATTGTGATTTGATTTTGGATTCCGGACAGAAGGTCCGATGAGTGTGTATTAGGGGAGTTGTGATATTGAAGTGCTACTTGAATGTGAATTGGAAGAACTATATATATTTAATGTGATTGAAAAATGTGTTTTGAATGCGCATTATATGAGTGATAAGTGTCGAACCATGGTTCGATGACAAATATCTTTTGAATGTGCATTGCATATGTATGAGAATATGTTTCTCAACTCTACTATTGAATGCCGGACAACGGTCCGATGACATGTGAAAGTGAGTGAATGGGAATAGGTCAATGTGATTGATGCATTTCATTGCATAAGTGTATGAAATATAATGGCTGTTGTGATCAGAGTCGCCACCGATCAGAGCTTTAAGCTCAATGAAGTAAAATGAGCTTCGAGCTCAAAAGTGATTCAGAGCCTCAGGCTCAACGTTTAATGAGCCCTGTATCCTCCAAACAGATAAGGGACAGTTATTAATGAGCTCAACGTGGGACAGTTTAGGCACTCGGTCACAACAAAATAACAAATGAAAAGTGAGTCTCATGTGCATTGCATGTGCATAATATGAATGATAAGTGTATCGAATGTGAAATAATGTGAAATGTGAAATAAAGTGAAATGTGTGAATTATGTGTTATGTGACTGGGTTAGCCATCGATGATGGTCACTCACTGAGTTCGCAAAACTCACCTAAAATTTGCAATTATTTTTCAGGCTTTGAAGAATATCCCGTTAGGTAAACGAGAGTATAATTACTGTATGCAAGGGAAAGATAGAAGATGGGGTCAGTTCTCGTCTGCATTATGTCTCTTTATTTTTCACACTGAATTATGTTTTCTGCGAATTATTGTATTTTGTGTATTTGAGTATATTTGTTGTGTATAACTTACTGATTGGGAAAAAGTTTTGCAAAATAAAGTGATCTAAGTGTAATATGTTTTGTTTTCGGATTGGGCTAATCAAAATTCTGGTTTTTTTTTAAAATTGGTAACTTTTGTAAACGAAATGTTTCTGAATAACAGTGAGCCCAAATTTGCGATTATTGATTTTCACGTACGCTTGAAAAAAAATTTATACCAACTTTTGATTGTTTAGTCATGTAGCACGCCACCCTCGCGGGACACAGACTCAGATATCACCATCGATGTCGGGTTTGGGTCAAGCGGGAGTGGGGTGTTACATTGATGAAGCTCAGACCGATGCTACATGACAGGATCAGGAGAGTTCAGGGAAAGGATCCTGATATGATGAAGCTTATTGAGAAAGTGAAAGCAAATTCGGGTTCTGAGTTTGAATTGAGGGATGAGAATTTATGGTTGGGATCGAGGTTATGTGTGCCTGATGTGGATGATCTGAGGAGGGAGATTTTGGAGGAAGCTTATATGGCCACCTATGCTATGCATCCTGGTACTACCAAGTTGTATAACACTCTAAAGCAGCATTTCTAGTGGCCTGGCATGAAGAAGCAGGTAGCAGAGTATGTATGCAGGTGTATGACATGCCAGCAAGTTAAGGCTAAGCACCAGGATCCAGTGGGGAAACTCTATTAGTTGCCTATTCCCGAGTAGAAATGGGAACAAATCACTATGAAATTTATTATGGGTCTGCCTAAGACTCCAAGGCAACATGATGCTATTTGGGTCATAGTGGACCGGTTAACTAAATCGACCCATTTCTTGCCAGTGAAGGAGAATAATTCACTTGATCAGTTGGCCCAGAAGTATGTGAATTTGAGAACTACTTGCTTGTGATGTGATAAATTGTGACACATATGTTGATTGTGATGTATAAACTGCTTAATTGTCACATATGCATTTCATACATGAATGCATACTCAGATAATGACAGTTGTGACTGGAGCAGGCACCGAGAGCTAAAAGCTCAATGATTATATTTGGGCCTCGAGCTCCACAGTGATTTAGAGCCTCAGGCTCAACGATTAATTTGCCCATATTGGGACAGTCCAGGCGTTCTGTCACAACACCGTAATAAATTGGAAAAAGGGTCACATGAGCATTTCATATGCATTTTCTTACATATATTTTATTGAATGAAAGGCAAAATGCCTTATGCTTATGTGAAAATAAAATGTGTTACTGATATGTTCATGTGGTACTTCTGATGTATGTGAAATTATGAAATAATTGTGATATGCCTGATTGTTGCATGAATTGAGTGAACCATCGATGATGGTTACCTCATTGAGTTCGCAAACTCACCCGAAATTGCAACATATTTTTTAGGACCGAGAGTAGACTCCCAGCTCCAGAGGGACTTTTTGAGCCGTGTAGATCATTTTGGCGGGAGAAGTCATGGCTCACAGGTCGGTCAGCTGAGACTTTTGGGATGACCTAGATAGATCTGCAGTATTTCTCCTCTTTCATGTAGCATATTGTACTAGGGTTTTGGAGTGTTGTGCAGACAGTGAAAACTGACAGATGTGTAATCTTTTGGTTTCTATGAAATGAAATGAGGAAATAAAATAAAATTTGGTTTCAAAAAGTTTGTGATTTTTATATTAATGTTTTATTATGATGCCAAGTGGAGTGTTTGTAGTGATTATTCGTAGCTCACCCTTATCGAAGGATATGTACCAGAATGACCTGCGGGCGTTCCGGTGGGTAGATACTTAGGGGTATCCCATATCGATTGGAGAGGAGAACGAAGCGTGCCTTATAAGGATGTGGAAACCTCTCCCTTGTAGACGCGTTTTCCATGCCCTAACGCACCGGATCCCATCATAACTCTGAAGTTAAACGTGCTAGGGCCAAAGTAGTACCAGAATGGGTGACCTCCTAGGAAGTCCTGTGAAAAAATAAAACCGTGAGGGTGCGAGGCCCTAGAGACCGAGGCCCAAAGCGGATAATATTTATAAGCGGGTAGGTGCGAGGCCCAAGAAGCCGAGGTCCTACAGATTAGTATCAGAGGCAGGACTCGAGCGATATGCCAGTGCGGACGCTGGGCCTCCTGAGGGGGGTGGATACTTAGGGGTATCCCATATCGATTGGAGAGGAGAACGAAGCATGCCTTATAAGGATGTGGAAACCTCTCCCTTGCAGATGCGTTTTCCATGCCCTAACGCACCGGATCTCATCAGCACTCCAAAGTTAAACGTGCTAGGGCCAGAGCAGTACTAGGATGGGTGACCTTCTGGGAAGTCTTGTGGAAAAATAAAACCGTGAGGGTGTGATGCCGTAGAGGCCGAGGCTTAAAGTGGACAATATCTGCAAGCGGGTGGGCGCGAGGCCCGAAAGGTCGAGGCCCTTTAGAGGATGCAAGGCCCGTGAGGCTGAGGTCCTGTGGACGCGAGGCCCGAGAGGCCGAGGTCCTACATTAATATTACAATTCTTGAGAAAAAATTGTCAAAGTGTTTACATTCCCAAATTAACCTGATATAAGACTTTTAAACTTAACCAAACTGTAGCATATGTTTATTGTTGTGATATAAGACTTTTAAACTTATGCAAACTGTAGCATATGTTTATTGTTGTGTTTCAACACAGTTCAGTTAAATACAACAACATTACGAAGCTATCCTCCAGGGACCAGATAGAGCTTATGGAAAATTAACAAATCATATTTGAATGTATTAGGGAAATTCCTATTAAAGAGAGGTAAATAATATTTGGAAAAATATCTCTGCAGAAAAAAAACATAATGTAGGTTTCCTTTTAAGATCCACCTTGGAGATCTATCAAGTAAACTATAATACAAACTATCTTGTCCCTTCCAACTTAAATTGTTAACTTGTTAACTTTTAACAGTAAGTTAACTATTTAACTTATTAGTGGTAAGTTTGTAAGGCATCATGTTAGCAGTTATATGAGATCATTTAGTTAAATTACGAGAGGATTTGACTTGCATTCTCAAGCAATTTTCACAACCACATACGAATGACATAATGAAATACTAAATATCCTTATGATTAAGGTAAACCTTCTATAAAATCTATGTTGATGTTAGAACATACTTAGTTTGAATGGGTAGCAGTAAAGTAAAGTAGGAGAAGCTATGTTCTCATACTTATTCTTTAAACATATTTTACATTCCTTATGTATTGATATAAATCCCTTTGTAACTTATGGAAAAAAAGCCTTAACTTTTTACATATACTTAACCAACCTGAATGACCTCCTTAAGCTATTGCATGAAACTATTATATGAGCTTATTACGTAATGTCATTAACTTACCTATTACTATTCATTTGTTAAAATTTAAGGTTTCATTACTATATGTATAGGATGCTCCCTCATACTCCTTTTGACTAATCTAAGTTAGCCTTACATTGAATAGAGTCATCTCCTCTCTAGTTTTCCTTTATCTCCTAAAGCATATTAGTTGCATCTGTGATATTGAAAAAGATAAATAACTCAGAACTTATCATGTGGGATAACGAATAGATTGTAGAATTATGACCTCTTTTTAGAGCCAATGGGAAATTAGAAAGCAATCAATTTAGGAAGCCTAGTTTGCTGAAAAGGAGTGGTCATTTTCTAATCCATTAACTAATTTATACCATGGTGATCAATTTTAATAAAAAATTGCCTTCTTGTTAGAAAATATAACTATTATATGATGGTCGTCATCAATGCTTAAAAAAATACTTGAATCAATCTGAAAACATTTTGCTAACATATTCTATTAGGTGGCACTCTTTTACAATCATTATACCTATTCCTAAACCATACACTTCCACTTTTGAAAAATAGTTCACTATACTATTTATATCTCCTATCATTATTCTAGCTCTATTTAATGTTCCATATGTTGGACCCCGAAGTTTTCTTAGAATTGCGAGATAAAATTTGACATAAAATGAGAAATTGGTGGTAAATTAGTCATGTGTAAAGGAAAAGAAAATTCATGATTTTGAATGATTATGTGTAATGTTCTATGTGAGCAAATTCTAGTTCGAACAAATTGAAATGATATTTTGAGAATAATACATGAAATGGGTGTTTTTGAGTTTAATGAAATTGATGTGAGGTTTTGAGTAAATTTTGTATTGTATTATGAAATTTATTAGTGAAAGTGTTAGATTTTGGAGAGGTGAAAATCTGAAATTTTGAGGACGAATAGTAGCAGAAAATGCTAAATTGGATCTGAAACTTTATGAATTTGTCTGGCTTGATCTAGGCAGTTTTTGATCAAATGATCTTAATGAAACTTGTAGTTTCTATTGAGAGCTTTCTATCACCATAAAGTATGATAGTTTTCGATGTCGGGATTGAAAGTTTTGACCATTCGAATTTAAGTGTTTTGTACTTTGTTTTCGAAAATGCTCTTAAGCGTAGGATTATGTATGTTGTGTTTTGAGGCGAATTCTGGACTGATATGTTTTGAATTGGGTTAAGTGGTCTACATGAAAGTCATAGAAGATTTTCCTAGCTTTTCAATGATTTATCATATGTTATTTTGTGGATGTGAAAATTGGAAGATATGAAATTATGAAGTTTGGATGTGGTATGGGATGATAACTTCTAAACAGAAACTTTGATTGAAAAATTGACTCAGCTAGAGGTTGAAATTGCTTTTAAGTTCTTCACGAAAGTTTTATATTGTGTTTTGATCTTTCCATTGATGAAAAGTATGGAATTTTTGGACCATGGAATGTGAAGTTATAATTTTTACAAGTTGTTGTTACTGTTTGAGAAGAGTATTAGTGAACAGAAACTTTGAAGTAGTTTTTGACTCCCTTAGAGGCCAAATTGATTTTTCAGTCCTTCATGAAATTTGTAGGTTGCTTTTTGACCTTTGCATTGATATAAAGTATGTCATTTTTGGACCTTGGAGTTGAAAGTTAAAAATTTTAGAAGTTGTGATACTGTTTAGTGAGACTTAAATTGGACAGAAAAGTTGAGTGGGATTTTGACCCCCTTTAGAGACGAAATTGATTTTTGAGTCATTCATAGAAATTGTAGAGCTTTATTTTATCTTTCCACTGATACCAAATGTGAAAAATTTTGAGTTTTGAGTCACAAGTTATGAAACTTAGAAGTAGAAAGGTTGCCTTGGCGAGCGACCCGCTCGCGAGTGCGAGCTTCGATTTGGAATTTTTCCTGACCGACCTCTCTCAATTCTTTTGGCCATAACTTTTTCATCCAACCTCCGATCGACCTGATTTTTGAAGAGTTGGATTCCTAAGACATTCCTCTATCTGTCCATGGAAAATTTCGGATTTTTGAGATTAAATTAAGGATGATTGATTTAGTCAAAGTGAGTTGGGAAATTTTCTGAACAGGATTCAATATTTTGGTAAATTCTTGTTCTGTGGAGATCCAATTGAGTTGATTCTTATTGAATAATAAAATAGAGACATGGGGCTACAAGTCATATGAAGGTATTGAATTTCAATTTAGCCCCTAAGACTTTCAATTTCTGAATTGAAGTCGGGTTTAGTGTTCAGTCTTGGATTAATAAGTGCTGAAAGTATTTTGGCCATAACTTTTGCTCTAGTCATCTAAATGAGGTGATTCTTAATTTGGATCGAACTAGAGAAATAGGGCTAAAAATGTTCTGAAGGACTCGAGTTTCAATTTAGTTAACAAGAATGTCAATTTTTGGATGGAAGTAAAGTGCTAGAAAATGTTGTAGCATAAGTATAGTCCGAAATGTTTGAGGTGTAACATTTGGAGTAGTGCACCAAATTAAATGATTTTGGTGGCGTAATAAAATTGAGAATATGAGGAACATTATTCTAGAAGGAAGTTTTAGCAAATTCTTTCAATTGGATGATTTGAAAAATGTCCTAAAGTAAGCATGAATTAAAATGAATTTTAGGGGCAAACTCGGAAGAACACTTAAGGTTTTAAGTTATAAGACATGTATGTAAGGGCATAATGGTCATTTTGCATTCATTAAATGCAAGAAGAGTGGGTTGTCATATAAGAAGAGTGAAGCACGAAATTTTGTTAGGTTGGAAAGAAAAGAAAGAAGAAAGAAGAGAGGAGAAGAGTGCCTTCGGTGGAGAAGAGAAAGGAGAAAGAAGAAAGATACTAGGGTTTCGATTTTCTTGGGTTTCAAGCGAGATTTTAAGTTGCTCCAAGAGGAAAAAAGATGGAGGAAGATGAGAGCTCCATTATGAGCCAAGAAAATCTGAAATTAGTGAAGAATTAAGGTCAGAGGAATTTTTATTTTGTTAAATTGTGAAAGGATTTTGGTTTAGATAGCTTGGATATTGTACGGGTTTAAGTTTATTAAGCTCAATTTTGGTGATTTCATAGTATAAATTATTCAATTTTGGATGTTTATTAATTAGGAATTTTTGTCATGAATTAAGGAATTTAAGAGAAGCAATGGAGAAATTGAGGCTTTGAACAAGTTCCAAGCATGGAAATGAGGTAGGTACCGTGTTTATATTTTGAATTATAAGCCATGTAAATGTTTTCGAAAAATTAAGAAAGAAAGTATCGAATTTTATTATTTTCGAATGTTTTTGGAAAATGATTACAAGTTTAAATGATTTCATAATTGCAATAAGTATTGCATTCCGTGTTTCGAATGATTGAGAATTGCTATATGAATCTATGTTAAATTGTGAATGTCAGTGTGTCTAGTATGACACGATATGAAAAATTAAGTTTTCGAAATATGCCTTCAGGCAATCCGATTTTCAAGTATGTATTATGTGTTATGTGGGTTTGGTTAGGTCCCATAAGTTTGAGTCAAGTGCACTTGTCTTATTTTATAGGCTTCGCCCGCCTGCCCGCTAGTGGAATTGGAGCTCTGTTACGGACTCCCATAAGTTCACGGCTACACTGGACCGCTATGCGAGAAAGTGTAGTACATTCTGATCACGGCTGCACAGGACCTGTTGGAACCCGATCTCGAAACCGGATCCCAACCAAAAAAAAAGTGGAAACAAAAACAAAAACGAACGGAAACTTCCGGAAACGAAAAACAGAAGCACAAAGAACGACAGCGAGAGAACGGATGCAATGAAAAGCGGAGGTAGCAAACGCGCGCGGAAAAAATGAGAGGCAAATGAAAACAAAAACGAATTGCAAACAAGCGGATCCGACATCCAAAGAGAACATAGAAAACGGTCGCGTTGAAAATCCTTAGACTAAGCCTATCCGAAAAATCCGGTATAAATTTTTTTTCATTTATTCCTTAATACACGCTTATACAAGCAAAAACACTTTTCCACTTGGAACTTTATTCTCAATCAAACCTCAATTCCTATAATTCTTCTTAATCATGCAATTTCGCAATTTCATCTTTAATAAAACTTATTTTAACGAAAATTCAGCAGCACAACGACTGTATTCTGTACAGCCCAAAAATCTACAAAAGAAATTATACACTTCTATAATTTCCAAACATAACTCAGAATCATCGGACCTCTCGTCCGGAATCTAAAACACCAGCAGAACACACATCTATACCTAACACTTCCATAATTCTCAATCCAATTCATAAATCAATCCGAACACAATCTAATCATAAGTATATATTTTTACTATTCATAAACAAATCCATTCATATTCACCTCAATACAAAATACAACTCCATAATTGACTTACATACTTCAATTTCTTGATCATACACAAACTCAAATCCATTCTCAATTTCAACATTTGTTTACAATCCGAAAAGAATACACTAATATCAAACTTTACACATAAATACAAAACATGCACAAATCGAACTGAAGTCGTGATCGTCTTCCATCCGATCTCCTGCTCGAAAACCTAGAGATGAGAATGAAAGGGGGGTGAGCTTTCGCTCCGTGGATAACATATTTATACTCGAAAATAAGCAAAAATTATTTCGTAAAAAAATGTTTCTCATTTGTAAACATTTCTCAGTAGCAAGAATTTCAAAACTTAGTTCTTGGGCCATTCAATTTATTCAAAACATTCTTAATCAATTTCCAAAATTCTCACGATTTCAAAACTCATTTCTCAAAATCTCACAATTGTTCTTCCACATTATGCACAATTTTGAAAACATAAATGCATCACAACCATAAAAAAAACAAAATACATAACACATCAAATGGTTTGGGTCGGTCCTAACAAAACGTACTGCACATTCCCGCATGGCGGTTCTGTGCAGCCGTGAACGGAGGGGAGTCCGAAATCGAAACTCCTAAGTAACTTGCGGACAGCCAGGAGAAGGCTATCAGAGGGAGACAGTGCACTGACTCTTACGGAGGGGACCTAACCAAACCCACATAATTTACATATTCATACTAAACAAAAATCAGATTGCCCGAAGGCACATTTCGAATTTCAATTTTTTTTTCATGTTGTGTCTGACAAGACACATTCACATTCACAAAGTCATCACATCGAAGCAATTCATATAACATAGTACCAATTTTAGCATTCATCATATGGTCAGACAACTTGACATTTCAAAAAAAATGCACATAATTTCACATAGAACTTCTCACATAGCAAATTCACAAATTATTTTAAAATGCTCGCACAATTAGAACACTGATTGAAACCTTCAAACATAATTCAACAATTATTTCAATATTATCAAAACGTTCAAAATCAATGAATGTACAATGAAGAACATTTTATTTAAATCATCCGGAACTATTTTCATAACTTATCAAATTTGTCGACAATAACGAATTTAACAATTTAAGCGATTTCTTAAATCATTATAACATAAATGAATTTCAAAATCTTTCTTAATTTCTCAATTTATTTTAAAACTCGTAACATTTTCCAAAACATTCAAAAACAATAAAATTCAATACTCTAAAAAATTTCAATCAATTTCACAAATCATTTGAAGCCAAGAAATTGAACCTTTGTATCGTTCTTCGTAATCTCAGAAATTTCCTTAATTTATCAAACATTCACAACTTGCAACAATTCTTAAAAACATTCGAAATCAAGTATTGCATTTTCAACCATTTACATAATCACTACTTTATAACGAATTCAAAATAGTCAAAAATCATAACCTTTCTTTATAACCCTCCAAAAAATATTTGGAAATCAGATTTGTTTTTCACACATTTGCCTAAACGATATTTTTATACAATTTCTAAAACATTCGGTAATCATCATTTTTCAAACACTTTTATAAACACTATTTTATAACCAATTCCGAAAGTATTCGGAAATCCCAAAATTTTCAAACCTTTTCATAAACCCTTTTTTTTGTACTTCCAAAAGTATTTGGAAATCCCAAATTTTCAAACCTTTTCATAAACCTTTTTTTTTGTATTTCCAAAAGTATTTGGAAATCCCAATTTTTCAAACCTTTACATAAACGATATTTTATAAACACTTTCAAAAATATTCGAAAATTCTAATTTTTCAAACCTTTTCGTAACTAACATTTGAAATCATTTACAACACAAAGAATTACTCAACAAAGAATGCAAGTCTTTTTAGAAGAAATCCTTTTATCAAAACAATCTAAACATGTAATTTAACAATTACTTCATTTTTTATCAAAACATTCAAAAATCAAGGAAGATAATCAATTGAATCATTTTGTTTACATTGTCCAAACAAAACAATTTTGTAAATAATTCAAACATAATGAATAATAATTCCTTAAATAAATTTTTGAAATCCTTTTTTTCAAAACATAATTTCCTTTGAAATTTCAAAGATCATAAAATAACACTTTCTTAAGTAAATTTTCAAATCAATAAATATAACATTTGTTTCATAATTTATCAATTCTTTCATAATTAAAAAATTTCAGAAATTTTGTGAATTTTATCAAATTATCCAAAACGATTTTAATAATTTATGTAATCATTTCTAAAACATCAAATAACACATATTGTATCATCTTCTTGATTTTTCAAACACAGACAATAATAATTTTTTTTTCAACACTTTTTTCATTCTTGATTTCTCAAAAATTCATACGAAACTTATAATTCAAAGTATAAATACATTACTCACCTTGAAACGATGCTAAAAGCTTATCCGACTCGTCAATTTGCCCAAAGCTTCTTCCTTTCTCCCGACTTAAAAGTACCTATACCAAACCACCCAAATTCAATATCAGAAATCACATAATTCTCAAAATTAATTTCATAATACACAAACCCATCATAATTTCAACCCATCTAAATCAACAATTTCCAAAAATCCCAATTCCAAAAAATTGGGCATAAACCCTAACTCGTATTTATCCAACATTAATCATCAATCATAGTATAATCACTTCAGTGGACCTTAGAAAACTCAAATCCATAACCTTTCCAAACCAAATCAACCAACATCTCACTACAAAAATTCAAAATCAAAACTTCTCTCTCTTACCTTTTCTCCTCCATTTTTGAATTAATCAAGCTCCAAAGGAAACTATCTTCTTCTTGCTTCCTTCCCCTTTGAAAAGCATCGAAATCCTCTAGGAAACCCATAAAAACCGAATCTTGCTTCCTTCTTCTTCTTCTTCTTCTTCTTCTTCGCACGGCTTCTCCTTCTTCTCTCCCTCTCTATCATTTCTTTCTTTATTTTCTTATGAAATTTTCGTGTATCTGCTGCTCCCTCATTGTTCAAAACGACACCCCCTTCATGTGTTCCATTTAAAGAATGACAATAGACCTAATTGCCCCTCCATGCAAGCCTAAAACTTTTCCCTTTAAGTGATGTTCCATATCTGCCCCTGCACATTTCATTTAAAAAACAGCCATCTTGCTTCCAAATTTTGGACAGGTAAATGACATAATTTGGCAAAACTTTCATCTTGAAAAATGTTCCTAGATGTCTTATGTTTCCAACGTCACCAAAAAAGCTCAAATCGGTTCAGAAACGAAGAAGTTATGGCCAAAATACCCGTTCAGCTCATTATAATCCGAGACTGAACAATAACCCAACTTCAATCCAAAAGTTTACAATCTTATGAACTAAATTGGAATTCGATCCCTTCACATGATTTATAGCATCATGTCTCAATTTTATTTTACAAAAAGAATCGGTTCAATTGGATCTCTATAGCTCTCGAATTTTCCAAAATACTGAACCATGTTCAGAAAATTATCTAACTCATAACCTTTAACCAACCCTCTCACTATGGTTCAATCAATCTCTTTCCATTTAATCTCCTAAAAATCATAATTACTCATGAAGGAGTAGCTAAATTTCTTAGGAATCCAACGCTTTAAAAATCGAATCAATCGGATGTCGGATGAATGAATTATAAGCAAAAGATTGAAAAAAGGTCGGATCAAAAGCAAAAGAACAGAATCTCAATTATACATATATAATCGAATTTTTCAAAAATCGTAACTCTTGATCCTGAACTCCAAATTTGACTACTTTGGTGTCTATGGAAAGATAAAAGGAAGCTCTACAACTTCCATGAAGAACTCAAAAATCAATTTCATCTCTGAAGGGGTAAAAAAACCTAGTCAAAGTTACTGCCCTGTCAAACATCACCTAAACAAACTCCAAACTTTCAAAATTCATATCTTCCAATTTCCACATCGAAAAAATGGCATACTTTATAGCGTCGGAAAGATTGATAAACAAGCTACAACTTTCATGAAGATCACTTATTCTAATTCAGACTAAATCCGTACGACGAGTGACCTCAAAGTCGAGCACACACAAATATACACTTATGGTCATTTTTACAAAACAAGCTTTGACTGATCATAACTTTTTCTCCCGATATCGAAAAATATCAAACTTTATGGCGACGGAAAACTCTTAAGATAAGCTACAAGTTTCATGAAGATCATTTTCTCCAATTTGGCCTAAATCAAAAGTCAACTTTTAACCCCAAAAAGTCAAACTTTTCTTAATTCTTCAAATTTTTACACTTGTCTCTTTAGTTCTCAATTTTTAACTTCCATTTCAAATTAACTCATTCTCTTAAACTTTCATAACCCATACAAATCGACTCAAATATTGAAGTCATCAAAACTAAACAATTCTTTTCTCATATATTTTTCTTAAATTCATCAAATTTTCTTAAATTCATAAATTTTATCACCAATTTCTTTCTCATTTAAATTCATTTTAATATTTCTAATTTTCACCAAAAGTTCGGGGTCCAACAGGACCGCTATGTGAAAATGTGTAATACGTTCCATTTTGGACCAACCCAAACCATTCTGATGTGTTTATGTGTTTTTTTATTCTAAGTGTGAATGCATTCATGTTTTTGAAATTGCTCATGAATTCTTTGAAATTGAGAAATTGTGAAAAATAAGCTTTGATGGGTTTTATACTGTGAAATGTTTATAAAAGAAAAACGTTTTGAAAAATAATTTTTGCTTATTTTTTGATTTATAAACATGTTATCCACAAGCTGTAAAGCTCACCCCTTTTCATCCCCATCTCCAGGTATCGAGCAGAAGATCGGATGAAAGAGAGTCAAGGCTTTTGATCTATTTTTGCATATATTGTAGTTTGTGTAATTTGGATTTTTGATATTGGTTTGTATATGGCTTGGAATGCCATTAATGCTTTATAAGCATTTATTTCATAATGTAAATTAATTATGGATTTGCGTATGGAATTGTGATATTAATTTGTGTGGAAATGGTATGTAAATGGTATATGGATGAGATGAGATGTGAATTTATATGTTGGACCCCGATTTTTCGGTAGAAATTAGCAATATTAAATGCAATTAAATGAGTGTGTTTGTGTTATAGATGTTATTGTACTTAGAGGAGATTGATGAGAAATGAAGTGATTGATTTTGATGATTTTGAAAATTTAGTACAGTTGTATGAGTTATGAAAGTCAAAATGAACTAGTTGATTGAAATGGAAGTTGAAAAGCAAGAAATAATTAGAGAAAGTGTTATATTTTGAAGAAAATAGAAAGTTTGACTTTTTGGAGGGTTGAATTTGTAGCACCCCACTCCCGCGAGACCCGAACCCGACATCTATAGTGATATCCGAGTCCGTGACCCGCGAGGGTGGTATGCTAGAGCTAAACATTCACACTTTCAAAACTCGTTATGAAAATTTTCTTTTCTTCTTTTCGAAAACAATTGAGTGCGGAAAACAATAACCAATTTGAGCCCGATTTATAACAAAACATTTTCAATCAAACACAATTTTTTGTCATTCAAAAGCACTCAATAGTGCTCAATCACTTCATAAACAGAAATGCATGACCCAACTGGGCCCAATGCCATTTCTGAACATTTTCAGTAATACAATACAATTATACATAATCAATTGGGACCCACTAAATAAAAAGACACTACACTAATGCAGATGTGAACTACACTGATCCCGACCTGAAACTCTGTCTTGCTAGAGGTAGACATACTCCCGTTTGTCTAACGGGGTACCCTTCGTTTCCTGAAAAATAATTGCAATGTTGGGTGAGTTTACGAACTCAGTGAGAAACCATCATCGATGGTTCACCCAACTCATGCATTCACAAATCATATCCACATAGTCACACAGTAGCATTTACAGAAATATCACATGCAATTTCCTTATTCACATTTTCAGTCATCAGATACATATGCAATGCGCATGAGACACTTTCATTTTCTTATCGTTATTGTGACCGAGCGCCTAACACTTATCAGAAATCGAACACATCTAGGGGTAGGAGAGCCCTCTGGTATGCACTAACTCCCCTCGAGCACAAGGCTCGGTCGATGAATGATAATCACATTTTAGGCAAGTAGGAGAGCCCTCTGGTATGCACTACATGCCTCACATTAGGGATAGGAGAGCCCTCTGGGTATGCACTAATCCCTCGAGCTCAAAGCTTCGGTTCGATCTGATGGCGTCTCGGGTCAACAACTATCTTTATCGATCATTCAATTATGCATGAATGCATATGTCACTATTCATTTCAGTCATTTTTTCCATTTCGATACCATTTTCATTTCTTGAACCTTTGGTCCGGTATTTCAATCATCTGTGATTCAATTCATTTCACTAATGCATTTACTGCTTCAATTAGCCAATGCATTCATACACATTTATTCACATTTGCACTTCTATATCACATTACAATATTTCGAACACCCATGGTCCGAAATCAATCAAAAGCAATCACATATATCCATCCTTAACTCCACATGGCATCTGTACAATAAATTAAACACATATAGGTTGAGAAACCAACTAGGTTACTCACCTGCACTTTCGAGCTACAGCCTGGAAGTCCCAGTATATCCGTGGAATTGCTCCATCGATGCCTTTAAAAACAATCAAATAATCTCACATTACCAATTATACCAAATTTCAATAATCAATAATGCATGCTTAGCAAATGTGATAAATACTATACATGTTATGACATTCCCGATCCTATTCCCGAATTTTCTCAATTTGATCTCTTTCACTGTTAATCATAACAATTCCAAATACCATAATTCAATTGACTCAATTCCATCTCTCTCTAGACACATTCCAATAAAATCATAATCACTATTCATTGCCACTCGATTACGATAATCATCGAATTTGAATTCCGAATTTCTGTCATATCAATTCAAAATTCTTAGACTCTAAATTCCAATTAATCACTAAGGACCAATTCATTTGTAATCAAAACCTCAAACTCATTACTTGTAACAATCATCTCATAAACACTTAAATTTCATTCTTCCAAATTGCAATTCCTAGTCTAAAAAATTCAGTTAATCCATAGCCTATTCATTAAGAATAAATCCTTTTAAACAAGCAATTCACCCTCGGGAATTCAGGCGTCCTCGCCATGGCAAGCGCAATCGTCATGCCATGGCGAGTCTCCCCGCTTCGCCATGACCACACTTCCTTTCTCTCCCGCGGCGTAACCACGTCCGCTCGCTGCGACGTGCGCCTTGGTTTTGTCGCGGCGTGCTACTGAAAGCTGCTCGCCGCGGCGTACTTCATCACTCGTCGCGGCGTGCACGCTGGGTGGCTCGCCGCTGCGTGTTCATCGCTCGCCGCGACGTACGATCCCAGAAACGCATCCGAAACTCAGAAATTCTCAGATTTTCTGATATGTTATCCATCGAAATCCATTCTAAACACTTTCGATCAATTTTAAACATTAAACCCAACTTATTTCTAACCTCAAATCCATCTAATAACCATTATTCATCAAAAACCCAAATCAAAATCAACGAAATTCTCAAAAACCCTAACATCCGAAACTTATCAATTTCTGCACAATTTCATACTCAATTCAATGATCAAATTAAACGACTTAAATCATAAAGAACCAGAGACTTACTTGATTCAAGCTTTAAACCTTCGAAAATCACCAAATGTACAAGCCTTCGGTTCAATCCTCACCCACGACAATCTCCACTTTTCCTCCAAATAACATTTTCTTCCAATTCCAAAGCTTAAGCTAGGTTGAAGACGATGATCGGAGCAATTTAAAGGAAGAAGATGGAACAACCAGCAAAAACGATCGATCACGAAGGAGAAGAGAAGAAGAAATGGGATTTTCTTTCAAAAACAAAGAGGATCGGTCGTAGGTGGCAATTTCAAAGGGTAAGGGCATATATATAAGAGATTTTAAAGCTAAGGGCATGATTGGCTAATCATCTGCCACAAGACCAGTCCGAACAACCTCAATCCAATTTCTTATTCTATCTTACTCCCAATTTCGCAATGATCATAAATAATAAATCCCACAATTATAACTCCAATTCCTTCATATCAATTGTCAATCACTCTTGGACCCGGAATCTAATTAATCAGTCATTAGGCCAATTTTTCGGTCCGGATCCATTACTCTAAAATTTCTGGAAAAATTCCCATAAATTCACAAAATTAGGAAATACCCATTCCTATACTCAAATTCCAATTTCCAATCCTCTGAATTCAATTTCTTTCCAATTCTATATTTCAAAACCTGATTTACGCACTCATCAGAAAATTTCCAATTTTCATAATTTAATCGGGAAATTGTCATACATGTATGTACATTCATATATATATATATACTTGTACGATAAAAATCAGTTACCAATGACTATCGAAACTATAATGCCTGAGCAATCCAACATTTTCCTGTACTCAATCCTGACCCGATTCAAGTTACCGATATACTCATCACACCAGTAACGGGATGTTACAATTCTCCCCTCCTAATAAAAATTTCATCCTCGAAATTTCATATATGTTTTATCTGAGAAACAGGGGAATTAGTCCGATCACAAAAATACCTTTTTCCACTATATCAACACAAAACTAATTTCTGCCAATTTACTGAAATTAATACAATCCGTTGCCCAATTTTTTTCCTCCCTATGACTTTACATGGTTTCAATTGATTCCTCATGAATACTCGAAATTCTTTACTTTCGATACCAATAACATTTACATCCAATCATTGCATTATTCCCTATTTCTGTCCATATAACACTTTACAAACCCAAATCATCTTTTGAGTTTATACTGACTTATCAATCCATAGATCTATTCACAACACGGTCACATCGAGGCCACTTATAACGAGTTTAGTTTCTCATTTACCTTTTATCTCTATCAATGCGTAATTTGACCGAGGTGATACATTTAGGAGCATTTCATGTATCGCTCATCAAATTGCATCTCTTTAGTGCTAATTACTAATCTCATAAGGTTTCAAAACCTCTATAATCATTAATTCGAGTCACTACCATCAACTTGGATTACTTAACTCCTATTACAGATTCAATTCACCTATCAACATTAACTCAAATCACTCAGGGCCTTTGACTATATTAGGTCCTGTTCACTTTACTTTGGCTATATGACCTTTTACACACTTTCCAAATGATATCGCCAATTTAACAATAATATTCTCACAATTAATCTAACCTATACATCAATCTCCTAACCTTAAGAACTCCAAGAATATCAGCTTCACATTTATCACCAGCAGTCAACTCTGTTAATCAAACATACATATAACCGATCGTTTCTACATCTAAACCTGCAATTACTCTTTCCATACACTCTCACTGGAATATATGGCTTCGATTGTTCCTTGGATTTCCTCTAACAGTTCCTTCAGTGGATCTTACACATACTTCTTAGTCCAATTCAAATCCTCATTTTCTCAATAGCTGAATCCATTCACAATTCCTCGATAAGGTCTACAAATTCAAAATTCTTGATTCAGATTTTGCCATGCTTTCAATACACACCTGCACAACTGGTTTAAAATTCCAATAGCTAATACTTTATTTTTGTCCTGTACTAACTCGACAGCTTGCACTCGATCGTACATCAAATTTCATAACCTTATCACCTAATTATTTACTTCATTTGCAAAATTCTGAAACACTCAATCACATAGTCCTTTTTCCCACACTCTCTAATAGTATAGTCATTAATGCTTTACATACTCATAAATACATTCAAAACATTTCTGAACGAATAGAATCCCTAAACTCTCAAAACACTTTCCAGTACAATAAATTACAATGCAGTCCATGAGATTATACTGATCTCCACGAGCATAGAATCACTTTACACTATTCCGATAGTCGCATTATAATCTTTACTGGGGACACTTCATTAAATACTATAACATCTCCAAATTAAAGTGATACCATCAATACTCGAATTATAAATTTCTCCAAATGTCTTTTTTTACAATCATTAGTCATACAATTCACACGTTTGTCCTCCAACATTATCATCGAGGTTTCTGATCAGAAAACATTCAACAATTTCTGGACATATCCAATATACAATCAATCCTAAAATAACTCCAAATTCCTTATATAACTGTCCCTTGCGAATTTCGCATTTTCTCAATACCTCAATCACCATTAAGTCTCCCAGTGCCATATTCGAAGAAATATTTTCTCCACTTTTAAACACATTACATATATCATTAACAATTATGGCCACTCTCCAATCTAAATACAATTGAGACATTTTACTCTTCAATAGCACAATACATTTAGGAGCATTAATAACTTTGATAATTTCCACCTAAGATTCCTTATACCATACTCATGATGAATTTTCATATAACTCTTTAATATCGAACGACTCCAATGAGGATCAATGATTCTCAACCTATTTAAACACATACTCTCATATACTAGATTCTCCACATATTTCAATTTATTCGAAATCATTACAAACTGGGTTAATAACACATTTATCAAATCCACTTTATGCTTCACGATCATATTTACACGAAATATTCATAAATCGATATACTCCTCAATCACGACTAATATCTCTCTACCTTTCAATAATCCTTTTACATAGTCGGATTCCTTACATTATTATCACACATACCTTTTTAGCAACACATTCCATCTCTTACACTTGAGTCTCTACTAAGATCAGGACTCCCAATAATGACTTTTAATTCATTTCAGCTTTATCTCAGATTTACCTCTTTACTCGATAATTCTTCCAATTAAATCATCTGATCAACTTAACCCAATTCAGGGGAAACTCTTCTGTGCAAGAAGATTTCTATCTATTTTCATCAATGCTACTCATGAAATTCCTAATCATCAATAATCATCACATTTCTTATCAGGCATTCTCAATGCCTTAGATTATCACGTGAAAATCAATTATGCCTCAATTCATACAGGATATCCTTTTAAAGAAAATACCATCAAAATCACCTCATCTTTTCTAAAAATAGACATAGAACAATTCACAATTTAGTCACTTACACTAAGGATATCTCGATCTCATTTACTTGTTGACCACACACTTACATTTTGCACCTGTCCTCGATTATGAGGATTTTACCATAATAATCTCCTGTTTACAATCTCAATTCATTCCTAATTAATCACTATAGCACTTTCGTTTCTTACTCTAACTCACACAAACTTTAACTATAAGAATTATGATTGGCGGTTATCCACTAATTCACCAATTGATTCCGAGATCATTCCCATCCATAAAATACATATAGACTTCATATTTTTACTTGCTATAGTGTATTCCCATTATCAGGTGTGCATTCACATAGACAAATCCACTGAACCTTAACAACTTTTCAACTTTTCCATCTACCAATATCATTTTTCTCACATTTCTATCCTTTAATTCTTTCGTCTTACATAAGATTAATCACACTCAAATCCATATCACAAATGTACATTCATGTAAAGAGATGTACATTCACTCTTGCTTTCTCACTCAACATATCCTGACTCCGAGTCATAGACCTCCAATCGTAACACCCTTCACGGTAATCCAATATAACTCTAATGTCATAATTCATAATAAGTCTATCAGTACCAATACACTAAATCTCCATTTATCAGATCGTACCATATACCTATTCATATTCCTTGATAACCACAACTTCCATTTATCGCATTCTTCATTTCATCTTTTTTTTCACTATTTCTAACCACTTAAACCATTGGTACAGGCTCACGCATGAGACTCATATACTAGACTGGGGATCAGTTGTCACTGTCTGCCGGTGACATGACTTAAATGCATGTGACTTGACACATTTTTCAGAATGCCCATGTAAGATTGTACTTCTGGGCTCTGATACCACAAATGTAGCACCCCACTCCCGCGAGACCCGAACCCGACATCTACAGTGATATCCGAGTCCGTGACCCGCGAGGGTGGTATGCTAGAGCAAAACATTCACACTTTCAAAACTCGTTATGAAAATTTTCTTTTCTTCTTTTCGAAAACAGTTGAGTGCGGAAAACAATAACCAATTTGGGCCCGATTTATAACAAAACATTTTCAATCAAACACAATTTTTGTCATTCAAAAGCACTCAATAGTGCTCAATCACTTCATAAACAGAAATGCATGACCCAACTGGGCCCAATGCCATTTTGAACATTTTCGATGTCTGAATACAATTATACATAATCAATTAGGACCCACTAAATAAAAAGACACTACACTAATGTAGATGTGAACTACACTGATCCCGACCTGAAACTCTGTCTTGCTAGAGGTAGACATACTCCCGTTTGTCTAACGGGGTACCCTTCGTTTCCTGAAAAATAATTGCAATGTTGGGTGAGTTTACGAACTCAGTGAGAAACCATCATCGATGGTTCACCCAACTCATGCATTCACAAATCATATCCACATAGTCACACAGTAGCATTTACAGAAATATCACATGCAATTTCCTTATTCACATTTTCAGTCATCAGATACATATGCAATGCGCATGAGACACTTTCATTTTCTTATCGTTATTGTGACCGAGCGCCTAACACTTATCAGAAATCGAACACATCTAGGGAGTAGGAGAGCCCTCTGGGTATGCACTAACTCCCCTCGAGCACAAGGCTCGGTCCAGTAACAGTAATCACATTTTAGGCAAGTAGGAGAGCCCTCTGGGTATGCACTACTGCCCGCTCACATTAGGGATAGGAGAGCCCTCTGGGTATGCACTAATCCCCTCGAGCTCAAAGCTCGGTTCAGTACAGTGGCGTCTCGGGTCAACAACTATCTTTATCTGATCATTCAATTATGCATGAATGCATATGTCACTATTCATTTCTAGTCATTTTTTTCCATTTCGATACCATTTTTCATTTCTTCGGACCTTTGGTCCGGTATTTCAATCATATGCAGATTCAATTCATTTCACTAATGCATTTACCGTTCAATTAGCCAATGCATTCATACACATTTATTCACATTTGCACTTCTATATCACATTACAATATTTCGAACACCCATGGTCCGAAATCAATCAAAAGCAATCACATATATCCATCCTTAACGCCACATGGCATCTGTACAATAAATTAAACACATATAGGTTGAGAAACCAACTAGGTTACTCACCTGCACTTTCGAGCTACAGCCTGGAAGTCCCAGCATATCTGTGGAATTGCTCCATCGGTGCCTTTAAAAACAGTCAAATAATCTCACATTACCAATTATACCAAATTTCAATAATCAATAATGCATGCTTAGCAAATGTGATAAATAATATACATGTTATGACATTCCCGATCCTATTCCCTAATTTTCTCAATTTGATCTCTTTCACTCTTAATCATAACAATTCCAAATACCATAATTCAATTGACTCAATTCCATCTCTCTCTAGACACATTCCAATAAAATCATAATCACTATTCATTGTCACTCGATTACGATAATCATCGAATTTGAATTCCGAATTTCCATCATATCAATTCAAAATTCTTAGACTCTAAATTCCAATTAATCACTAAGGACCAATTCATTTGCAATCAAAACCTCAAACTCATTACTTGTAACAATCATCTCATAAACACTTAAATTTCATTCTTCCAAATTGCAATTCCTAGTCTCAAAAATTCAGTTAATCCATAGCCTATTCATTAAGAATAAATCCTTTTAAACAAGCAATTCACCCTCGGAAATTCAGGCGTCCTCGCCGCGGCGAGTCTCCTGCCTTCGCCACGGCCACACTTCCTTTCTCTCCCGCGGCGTAACCACGTCCGCTTCGCCATGACGTCGCTTGGTCTCGTCATGGCGTCATGATCGAAGCTGCTTCGCACATGCACAAGACTTCATCACTAAATGTCATGCGTGCATTGGGTGGCTCGCCATTGCGTGTTCATCGCTTCGCCATGCGCGTCTGATCGAGAGACGCATCCAAACCCGAAATTCTCGATTTTCGATATGTTATCCATCAAATCCATTCTAAACACTTTCGATCAATTTTAAACATTAAACCCAACTTATTTCTAACCTCAAATCCATCTAATAACCATTATTCATCAAAAACCCAAATCAAAATCAACGAAATTCTCAAAAACCCTAACATCTGAAACTTATCAATTTCTGCACAATTTCATACTCAATTCAATGATCAAATTAAACGACTTAAATCATAAAGAAACAGAGACTTACTAGATTCAAGCTTTAAACCTTCGAAAATCACCAAATATACAAGCCTTCGGTTCAATCCTCACCCACGACAATCTCCACTTTTCCTCCAAATAACATTTTCTTCCAATTCCAAAGCTTAAGCTAGGTTGAAGACGATGATCGGAGCAATTTAAAGGAAGAAGATGGAACAACCAGCAAAAACGATGGATCACGAAGGAGAAGAGAAGAAGAAATGGGATTTTCTTTCAAAAACAAAGAGGATCGGTAGTAGGTGGCAATTTCAAAGGGTAAGGGAATATATATAAGAGATTTTAAAGCTAAGGGCATGATTGGCTAATCATCTGCCACAAGACCAGTCCGAACAACCTCAATCCAATTTCTTATTCTATCTTACTCCCAATTTCGCAATGATCATAAATAATAAATCCCACAATTATAACTCCAATTGCTTCATATCAATTGTCAATCACTCTTGGACCCGGAATCTAATTAATCAGTCATTAGGCCAATTTTTCGGTCCGGATCCATTACTCTAAAATTTCTGGAAAAATTCCCATAAATTCACAAAATTAGGAAATACCCATTCCTATACTCAAATTCCAATTTCCAATCCTCTAAATTCAATTTCTTTCCAATTCTATATTTCAAAACCTGATTTAGGCACTCATCAGAAAATTTCCATTTTTCATAATTTAATCGGGAAATTGTCATACATGTATGTACATTCATATATATATATACTTGTACGATAAAAATCAGTTACCAATGACTATCGAAACTATAATGCAAGCAATCCAATATTTTTACAGACTCGATCGACTTCGATTCAAGTTACCGATATACTCATCACACTAGTAACGGGATGTTACAGAATTTGCTTCAGAGTTCTTCATGAATATTTTAGAGCTTGTTTTTATCTTTCTATTGAAATAAAGCACGAAAATATTGCACAAGGGAGTAGAAAGTTATTATTGTTAGAAGTTACGATCTTTGTTTAGTGTGAAGTCGATCGACCGATCAGCTTTGTGTGGCGATTTTGATCCATTTAGAGGTCGATATGATTCTTAAGGCCTTCAAGAAAGTTGTAGATATTTCTTCAAGCTTTCCATAGACACCAAGTTTGTTAAATTTGGAGTTCTGGATCAAAAGTTATGATGTTTGCAAGTTTTGGCACTGTTGAGAAATTATCGATCAATCATCTTTGTGTAAACTTTTGATCCCTTTAGAGTCCGAGCTTGCTTGTGAGTCCTTCTTGAAAATTGTATATCTGTCTCTTAGCTTTCCAACGAAACAAACCGTGTCTAATTTGGAGCTCGGAGTCAAAAGATATGAACGTTTGAAGTTTGGAGGTCGAATCGCATGGTTGATCGCCCACTGCAGCATGCCAGCAAAGCGATCGACTGGTGCGGCGATCACTCAGTGCGGAGACCGACTGGTGTGGACGACCGACCTGGTGCGGAGACCGACCTGGTGCGGGAGACCGACCTGGTGCGGGCGACCGACCTGGTCTGCGAAGACCGATCTGGTGCGGGCGACCGACTGGTCAGTGCGGGAGACCGACTTGGTGCGGGCGGCCCGACCAAAGGCGGCGATCGACACAGTGTGGGAGACCGACCAAAGCGGGCGATCGACCTCTCTTCCTTGTTTTGGCCATAACTTCTTCGTCCGACATCCGATCGACCTAATTTTTGAAGCGTTGGATTCATAAGACATTTTTCTACCTTTCCATGCTAGATTGATTGGTTTTACCACAAAATTGAAAAAGGTGCATTGAAACAAAGTATGACGACCAGTTGATTAAGTCTGACTATACTTCAGTAAATTCAAGATAACTTGAGCTGTAGAGCTCGGATTGAGCTGATTCTTTTTGAGAATTAAACTAAAGAGATGGGGCTACAAATGTTATGAGGGAGCCGATCAACAATATAGCCTCTAAGACTTCCAAATATGGGTCGGAAGTTAGGTGTAGTGTTCAGCCTCGAGTCTGAAGAACAGACTTCAGTATTTTGGAGATATCTTGAATTATAGAGCAACGAACGACCTGATTCTTGAAGCGATGGATTCGTAAGACATAGAGGGACATTTCTCTAGAAGAGATTTTTGTCAAATGACTTCAGCTACCTGATCTAAATAAGGAGACAAGATGTCAGTTCTTAGGAAGGACATTGTTGGAAGATCACTTAAGTGTTAAGTTTTAAAGGCTTACAAGTAAGGGCATAAGGGTCTTCTCTCATTCATTAATGGCAAGTTGGTAAATAAGAAAAGTGTGTTTTAGTATAAGAAGGAGCAGTGAGTCACGATTTTGACGGAAACAAAACAAGAGAATAAGAATAGAGGAGAATGAGAGATTCAGATGGGAGAAAAGGAAGGAGAAAAGGAGAGAAATATTAGGGTTCGAAATTTTGCTACCTTCCAAGGATGATTTCAAGTTGATGCTAAAGGGGAAAGATGAAAGAAGGTGATAGCTCCCATATGGGACAAGGAAAATCCGAAAATGGGGAAAAATAAGGTAAGAGGTGGATTTTTGATTCTTAAGTTTAAATGAAGTTTTGGTTTAGAAACTTTGCTTATGGTATGGGTTTGTTAATTCTATGCCTAATTTTGGAGATTACATGCTTTATGGGTTTAATTTTGGATGGAAATTAATTAGGGTTTATGCCCAAATTTGGAATTTGGAGATTTTGGCAATTTATGATTTAGAAAGCTTGAATATATGAGGGATTAGTGTTTCTAAGTTCAATTTTAAGGATTTTGTTGTTTATGAGATTGAATTTGTGGGAAATTGGTGTAGGAATTTTCTATTGGAAGAAAGAAAGACGAATGGTCAAATTGAAGCTAAGGACAAGCTTGTGGCATTAATTCGAGGTGGGTAGCATATTTATATTTTGATCGTAAGCTTAATACTGAATTTTGAAAATTAAAGAAAGCAAAATGTGAAATTTTGATAAATTATTGTTTTGTAAATGTTTGAAATTATGATTTCGAATGTTTTCTGGAAAATTTTTATAAGCTTAAATTCATTGTTTTAAATGATTTGATAAATTGATAGAAATTTCTGAAAGTACATTTGTTGTGTATGCATTATTCAATTGCTGAAATTATTGTTTGATTGAATGATTTGATTGTTGAATTTAGTGAACGATAGATTGAATAAATTGAGTTGTATGCATTTTGTGGAAAATTTGAAGAAAAGTAAGATTTTGGAAAAGTGCCTTCGGGCAATTCGAATCTTTGTTTTCGTTTACGTGTTATGTGGGTTCGGTTAGGTCCTTTGGTGAGTCAGCGCTATCTCTATTTGTATAGCCTTCACCCGGCTGCCCGCTAGTGGCACGAAACTCCGGTTTCGAACTCCCTTCACGGCTACACTGGACCGCTTTGGAAAGTGTAATCGTTCTATCACGATCGCAGGACATTATCTGAGAATGTGCGAGACGTCTGCTTGGACCGAACCAGACCATTTTGATATGTTTTGTGATTTTTGATTTTGTTTATGTGCAGGAAATTCTCCGATGTGATTGCATTCATGTTTATGAGAAAATTTTGAGAAAAAAAAAAGAAAAGAAAAGGGGTTTTTAACCAGGAAAATTTTAGAAATTTGATATGTAAAGTTTGGAAAATTGAAAAGGGTTTGAGAAAAATATTTGAAAGTTAAAAAGTTTGAAAACTACGCCTTTTGGCAAAAAGCTTGTGAAAAATGATTTCCGCTTATTTATCGATTTATAAATGTGTTATCCACGAGCTTTCAAGCTCACCCCCCCTTTCATCCCCATCTCCAGGTTTCGAGTAGGAGATCGGATGAAAGAATGTGAAGGCTTATGGTCCGGTTTTGCATCGTTAGTATGGTTGTGGAAATATTGAGATTTGGAATATTTTGTAAATGGTTTGAATTTCCATTAAGTGATTATGATGTTTTTCAGAATGTATGAAGATTATAACTGAATGTTTGAGAGTAAGAAATTGTATATAATTTGGAAATTTGTATATGAGTTTGGTATTGAAGTGAGAATTATGGAAGTATTAGATTTAGGTTTGCGTTTTGCTGGTGTTTGGATTCCAGACGGGAGAGTCCGATGATTACGAGATCTGTTTGGCTTTTAGAAGTGTATTTCTCTACCTTGCGGGTTTGGGTTAGGATCAAGGCAAACAAGTATCTATCTTTGAAATTTTGATAAAATTAGAATAAAATGTAATTTAAGATTTGTATGGATAAGTAAGAATATGATCAGATTTAGAGTTCTGCATGAGAATGATTTTCCAATAGTGGAATTTGGTTGTGTGATTTGAATGAGGTTGACTAATGAGGTAAGAAATGAGATTAAGAAAAGAAAAAAAATTATACCAAATTTTGGAACGTCTTAGGGTTTCCAACGCGATTGTGATCCTGTGTTCCTTCTTGTTCTCGGATGTCGGACATTTGTTAAGTATCGATTTTGCTTCGTTTCGTTTTGTTTCAGCACATTTGTTATGCTTCTGTTTCGATTTTTGAATTCGACTCGCTTTTCGATTCCATGTTACTTCTTACGCTTTCGTTCGTTATTTATGATTCGATTCTATATTCGATTCGCAATTTCGATACGAAATTTCCGTTTCCATTCGATTCCGTTTCCTTCGTTCTCTTCATTTTTTGGTTGGGATCCGATTCCCGGATCGGGTCCCAATATTTATGGTATCAGCGCCCAGTAATATGATCTTACTTGGGCGTATGTGTATGAGTAAGAAATGGATAAGAGTTTGTGAGGATAAGATTGATCTTGTGGGAATAGGAGCATGATGTGTTTGTCTTTCATGAATTATTTGACGAATCTAAATGATTGTATGATTGAGGTAATGAGTTATAGGATTGAATTAGTGAGAGTGTGATATTGATGTGAATAAGTGTTCATAAATTATTCGAGGAATTACAGTGACTATTTGATTTAAGTGTCAAGAGTACGATTGATTTTAAGATTGTGTGTATGGAACTTAAGATTAGAAATTCATGATGAGTTTGGATGATTTGGCTTCGAATATATAGGAGATGCAATAGCAGAATATTTGAAAGATGAGCTTGATGATAGAGATATATGTATTGATATGGTATGGGTGCTATGTGACTTAAGAATTAAGAAATTGTGGAGAGATTGAGAATAGGTATTAGGAGGATATTAAATAAGAAAAGTGATTGATTAAGCTCTTTTCGAAAGAAATTAGTTAAGAGATTGTGTTATTTGATAATATCTTAGTAGGAATTTCGTGGGCGAAATTCTTTTAAGAGGGGGAGAATTGTTGGACCTCGATTTTTCGGTAGAAATTAGCAATATTAAATGAAATTAAATGAGTGTGTTTGTGTTATAGATGTTATTGTACTTAGAGGAGATTGATGAGAAATGAAGTGATTGATTCTGATGACTTTGAAATTTTAGTACAGTTGTATGAGTTATGAAAGTCAAAATGAACTAGTTGATTGAAATGGAAGTTGAAAAGCAAGAAATAATTAGAAAAAGTGTTATATTTTGAAGAAAATAGAAAGTTTGACTTTTTGGAGGGTTGAATTTGCTTCAGAGTTCTTCATGAATATTGTAGAGCTTGTTTTTATCTTTCTATTGAAATAAAGCACGGAAATATTGGACAAAGGAGTAGAAAGTTATGATTGTTAGAAGTTCTGATGCTGTTTAGTGTGAAACTGATCGACCAGTCAGCTTTGTGTGGCGATTTTGATCCATTTAGAGCTCGATATGATTCTTAAGGCCTTCATGAAAGTTGTAGATATTTCTTCAAGCTTTCCAAAGACACCAAGTTTGTTAAATTTGGAGTTCTGGATCAAAAGTTATGATGTTTGCAAGTTTTGGCACTGTTGAGAAAGTATCGATCAGTCATCTTTGTGTAAACTTTTGATCCCTTTAGAGTCCGAGCTTGCTTGTGAGTCCTTCTTGAAAATTGTAGATCTGTCTCTTAGCTTTCCAACGAAACAAACCGTGTCTAATTTGGATCTCGGAGTCAAAAGATATGAACGTTTGAAGTTTGGAGGTCGAATCGCATGGTAGATCGCCCACCTGCGCGCGCCTGCGCGAGCGACCGACCGATCTGGTACGGGAGACCGACTTGGTGCGGGAGACCGACCTGGTGTGGGCGCCCTGGTGCGGGAGACCGACCTGGTGCGGGAGACCGACCTGGTGCGGGCGACCGACCTGGTCCGGGAGACCGACCTGGTGCGGGCGACCGACTGGTGCTGGCGACCGACTGGTCGCGGAGATCGACTGGTGCGGGCGACCGACCAAAAGGCGATCGACCTGGTGTGGGAGACCGACCTGGTGCGGGCGACTAACCTCTCTTCCTTGTTTTGGCCATAACTTCTTCGTTCGACATCCGATCGACCTAATTTTTGAAGCGTTGGATTCCTAAGACATGTTTCTACCTTTCCATGCTAGATTGATAGGTTTTAGCACAAAATTGAAAAAGGTGCATTGAAACAAAGTATGACGACCAGTTGATTAAGTCTGACTATACTTCAGTAAATTGAAGATAACTTGAGCTGTAGAGCTCGAATTGAGCTGATTCTTTTTGAGAATTAAACTAAAGAGATGGGGCTACAAATGTTATGAGGGAGCCGATCGACAATGTAGCCTCTAATACTTCCAAATATGGGTCGGAAGTTAGGTGTAGTGTTCAGCCTCGAGTCTGAAGAATAGACTTCAGTATTTTGGAGATATCGTGAATTATAGAGCTCCGAACGACCTGATTCTTGAAGCGATGGATTCGTAAGACACAGAGGGACATTTCTCTAGAAGAGAGTTTTGTGAAATGACTTCAGCTACCTGATCGAAATAAGGAGACAAGATGTCAGTTCTTAGGAAGGACATTGTTGGAAGATCACTTAAGTGTTAAGTTTTAAAGGCTTACAAGTAAGGGCATAAGGGTCTTCTCTCATTCATTAATGGCAAGTTGGTAAATAAGAAAAGTGTGTTTTAGTATAAGAAGGAGCAGTGAGTCACGATTTTGACGGAAACAAAACAAGAGAATAAGAAGAGAGGAGAATAAGAGATTCGGATGGGAGAAAAGGAAGGAGAAAAGGAGAGAAATATTAGGGTTCGAAATTTTGCTACCTTCCAAGGATGATTTCAAGTTGATGCTAAAGGGGAAAGATGAAAGAAGGTGATAGCTCCCATATGGGACAAGGAAAATCCGAAAATGGGGAAAAATAAGGTAAGAGGTGGATTTTTGATTCTTAAGTTTAAATGAAGTTTTGGTTTAGAAACTTTGCTTATGGTATGGGTTTGTTAATTCTATGCCTAATTTTGGAGATTACATGCTTTATGGGTTTAATTTTGGATGGAAATTAATTAGGGTTTATGCCCAAATTTGGAATTTGGGGATTTTGGCAATTTATGATTTACAAAGCTTGAATATATGAGAGATTAGTGTTTCTAAGTTC
Source organism: Erythroxylum novogranatense (assembly GCA_029891385.1). Taxonomy (NCBI): domain Eukaryota; kingdom Viridiplantae; phylum Streptophyta; class Magnoliopsida; order Malpighiales; family Erythroxylaceae; genus Erythroxylum; species Erythroxylum novogranatense. Next base: position 75,785,270 of record CM057225.1, read on the forward strand.
AATTTTAAGGATTTTGTTGTTTATTAGATTGAATTTGTGGGAAATTGGTGTAGGGAATTTTCTATTGGAAGAAAGAAAGACGCAATGGTCAAATTGAAGCTAAGGACAAGCTTGTGGCATTAATTCGAGGTGGGTAGCATATTTATATTTTGATCTGTAAGCTTAATACGAATTTTCAAAAATTAAAGAAAACAAAAATGTGAAATTTTGATAAATTATTGTTTTGTAAATGTTTGAAATTATGATTTCGAATGTTTTCGGAAAATTTTATAAGCTTAAATTCATTGTTTTAAATGATTTGATAAATTGATAGAAATTTACGAAAGTACATTTGTTGTGTATGCATTATTCAATTGCTGAAATTATTGTTTGATTGAATGATTTGATTGTTGAATTTAGTGAACGATAGATTGAATAAATTGAGTTGTATGCATTTTGTGGAAAATTTGAAGAAAAGTAAGATTTTGGAAAAGTGCCTTCGGGCAATTCGAATCTTTGTTTTCGTTTACGTGTTATGTGGGTTCGGTTAGGTGCTTTGGTGAGTCAGCGCTGTCTCTATTTGTATAGCCTTCACCCGGCTGCCCGCTAGTGGCACGGAGCTCCGGTTTTGGACTCCCTTCACGGCTACACTGGACCGCTTTGCGGGAAAGTGTAGTACGTTCTGTTCACGACTGCACAGGACCGCTATGCGGGAATGTGCAGTACGTTCTGTTCGGACCGAACCAGACCATTTTGATATGTTTTGTGATTTTTGATTTTGTTTATGTGCATGAAATTTCTCCGATGTGATTGCATTCATGTTTATGAGAAAATTTTGAGAAAAAAAAAAGAAAAGAAAAGGGGTTTTTAACCAGGAAAATTTTAGAAATTTGATATGTAAAGTTTGGAAAATTGAAAAGGGTTTGAGAAAAATATTTGAAAGTTAAAAAGTTTGAAAACTACGCCTTTTGGCAAAAAGCTTGTGAAAAATAATTTCCGCTTATTTATCGATTTATAAATGTGTTATCTACGAGCTTTCGAGCTCACCCCCCCTTTCATCCCCATCTCCAGGTTTCGAGCAGGAGATCGGATGAAAGAATGTGAAGGCTTATGGTCCGTTTTTGCATCGTTAGTATGGTTGTGGAAATATTGAGATTTGGAATATTTTGTAAATGGTTTGAATTTCCATTAAGTGATTATGATGTTTTTCGAATGTATGAAGGTTATGGTGAATGTTTGAGAGTAAGAAATTGTATATGATTTGGAAATTTGTATATGAGTTTGGTATTGAAGTGAGAATTATGGAAGTATTAGATTTAGGTTTGCGTTTTCTTTGGTGTTTGGATTCGGACGGGAGAGTCCGATGATTCGAGATCTGTTTGGCTTTTAGAAGTGTATTTCTACCCTTGCAGGTTTGGGTTAGGATCAAGCGCGTAGTTATCTTGCCGAAATTTCGATAAAATTAGAATAAAATGTAATTTAAGATTTGTATAGATAAGTAAGAATATGATCAGACTTAGAGTTCTTCATGAGAATGATTTTCCAATAGTGGAATTTGGTTGTGTGATTTGAATGAGGTTGAGTAATGAGGTAAGAAATGAGATTAAGAAAAGAAAAAAAAATATACCGAATTTTGGAACGTCTTAGGGTTTCCAACGCGATTGTGATCCTGTGTTCCTTCTTGTTCTCGAATGTCGGACATTTGTTAAGTATCGATTCCGCTTCGTTTCGTTTTTCTTCAGCACATTTGTTATGCTTCCGTTTCGATTTCTGAATTCGACTCGCTTTTTGATTCCATGTTACTTCTTACGCTTTCGTTCGTTATTTATGATTCGATTCTATATTCGATTCGCAATTTCGATACGAAATTTCTGTTTCCATTCGATTCTGTTTCCTTCGTTCTCTTCGTTTTTCGGTTGGGATCCGATTCCCGGATCGGGTCCTAACATTATATATGGGCTTGAATTATGGATTTGTATATAATGTGAATATGAATGTGTTGGATTGTGTTTGGATTCCGGACAGGAGGTCCGATGATACTGATGATTGAGAATTATTTGAAGTGCTATGTATATGATGATAATTGGTTGTGTTTGTTTATACTGGGATTCCGGATAGGAGGTCCGATGAATTGTGTTGATTGAGCTGGAAATATTGAAGTGCTTGTGTTTGTGGCTTGATTGTGGGTATATGAATTTGTGTGATTGTTTTTATGGCAAAAGAAAAATAAGTATAAGATTTCTTTTTAAAGATGAGATTGAGAAATGCATGATTAAGAAGAATCTTATGAATTGAGTTTGAATTGAGGATGAATTTCCAAAAGGGGAAATCCAAGTGCTTTGTATGAATAAAGAATGAAAAAGAAAGAAAAAAATTTATATCGATTTCGGATTGGTTTAGTCTAAGGTTTCCAACGCGCATTTTTCTAAAGTATAAGTTTACGGATGTCAAAAATTTGATTGAGTTCGATTGAACCATTTGTGAAAATTTTATTCTATTAGCTTTTGATTTTCTTCCTTCTGTTTGCTTTGATTCCTAACCAATTCGATTTATGCTTTGGAATTGTTTCGTTTTGTAATCCGTTCTTTCGTTTCGGATCCGTTCTTTCGTTTCTCTTTTCGTTTATGTTTCCGCTTAGGATTCTTTCGCTTTTGTTTTCGTCAGTTCATTTGTTTCGCTTTGGATTTTGTTTCGCCATTTATTTTGGCCCACTTTTGATTTTGAATCCGTTCTTTCGACTTCGCTTTTACTTTTGATTTCGCTTTTCGCCACGTTGTTTTCCGATTTATGCTTCCGTTTTCGATTCTTTCGCGTTATGATTCGATTTTCCTTCTGTTGTTTTCGATTTGTGATTTCATTTTTTTGGTTAGGGTCCGGTTTCAAAATCAGGTCCCAACACCATATATACCTTTTAAACCATATGTTTGGAATGAATTAGTTGAAAAATGAAATTATTATGAATAAGTTAGGCATCATATGCTATGCTTCAATTTCTCACTTTTATTATAGGTTTCTTTTCACCATTCTAGCTTTGTCTATTGCTTTTCTTGGGGTTGTCATTAAAGGTTAGAAGAATGGCATTTGATGAGTTAATTTTGAGGATTCACCATATGGGATGTTTCATTAATGTGGTAGATAATCTTAGGTATAAGGGTGGTTTTGTGGATGAAATTGAATTTGATCCTGACTTACTCAGTTACTTTGAACTGGTTAATATATGTATGAAAAGTGGGTATAACAGTGTGAAAAAGATTTTTTTTAATCTTCTGTCAAGTTTTGTATAGTCTAATAGTTTGAGGGTTATACAAGATAATGCTAGTGTGTTACACATGGTTAGTGAGATGATGGATACAGGTGGTATTGATATATATATTGAAAATGATGTAGATACCCTTATTGAAATGATTAAGGACGAATATAATAAGCCTAATCAGGATAATGTAGTTGGAGATAATGGTTAGGATGTGAATAATGTAAGGTTTGGAGGTATTGTTGATAATAATGATGAAAATGTTGAGACTATAGAAAATTTAGATGATGTCCCAAATGTTGATGCAAATATGGAGGATGAAGATGATTTATAGGAAGGAGATGAACACGATGGAGATGATGGAGAGCATGAAGATGATGCAGGTGATGAAAATGATGGAGATCCTAAGATGAAAACCAGCATCTTGTTCGAGTTGTTGATGGATAAGCTTAAAAGGGAGCCATTTATTTAGAATGAGGGTATTAAAGTTTATGTTAAAGATTGTTTTGGTGTTGAAGTATGTATGAGTATGGTTTGAAGAGTAGAGAAAAAAATTAGAAAGTGTTGTGACCAACATTGAAGAGGAGTTTGGGAAACTTTGGTCTTATGCTAAAATCATTAGGTAGACCAACTCAGGTAGCACAATTCAAATGATTGCGTCTCGACCAATCCTAACATCTCCACATATTTTTGAAAGAATGTGCATATGTTTAAAAGCTATTAAACATGAGTTTAGGCATGGGTGCAGGCATTATCTTGGCCTAGATGGATGTTAGCTTAAGACCATCACTAAGTGTAAACTGTTATGTGTTGTGGGAAGAGAAGGAAACAATCAAATGTTTTCTATTGCTTGGGCTATGGTTAAAGATGAGACTACTGTGATGTGGAAGTGGTTCATTGAAAGATTGCAAAAATATTTACCTCACTTGTGCTCTTGAATTGGTCGGACTATAATGACAAACCCAAAAAAGGTAAAAGCTATTAACATACCATTGTTTTTACTTCTATATTTGTACTATTTATGTGCCTACTATAACTATGATTAAATAAACTTAAATGTTAATGATTTTTCCTACTAAAATGGCTATGTTTTTCCTTGCAGGGACTTGATAAAGCCATTGCATATTTGTGTTCATATGCCGAGCACAAATTTTGTGTTAGAAATGTTTATATAAATTAGCAAGGAAGAGGACATAAAGGGGAAGAGATGAAGGACCACTTTTGGAAGATTGTAAAAACCTTTACAGTAAGGGAGTTTAAAGAAAATCTGCGAAAGTTAAGAGTCAAGAAGGAAAGGGCAAAAGAAGATATTGAGAGCTATGCACTAGTTTAACAATGGTGCGGGGCATTCCACAAGGAAGACTCTATGATTGAGTTGGTTGACAATAACTTATATGAGGCATTCAATAAGACTCTGCTTGATACAAGAAAGTTGTCAATTTTAGGATTGTTTAAGTAAATTAGAAAAGAAATGATGAAAATAATTATAAGGAAAAGAAAAGAGGTTGCAAAGTGGAAAGAAAATTTGGGGCCAAGAATACAAGAAACTATTGGTAAGAATGTCAACATTGCTTAGTACATCACAATAGAGAAGGAGGGTACGAGATTGATTATGGTGAGGACAGATATGAGGTAAGACTTCAAGACAAAAGTTGCTCTTGTAGTAGATATATCATTTCTGGCATTACTTGTGTACATGCCATACGTGCTATTAGAGATAAGAGGGTTAATATTGAAGACTACACTTAAGCTGGTTATGGAAGAGCCAATATTTTAAAGCATAGGGGAAGGCTATTCAAGTATAAAGGACTGGCCCATTAGCAATGAAAAGACTGTTAAGCCACCAGAATTCAAACAAGGATCTGGTAGGCCCAAAATAACTAGAAAAAGAGTGTTGATGAGCCTTAAAAGACTAAAAAAGGTAATAAAAAGAAAATTGCTAACCACATGTCTAGGAGGGGCATGATCATTACATGCAGCCACTGCCATAAAGGACACAACAACAAAAAATTGTCCTTGGAAGGAAGCTAATTTCTATGTTGTTTTATCTTCTTTTGGTACAACTAAGATTCTTTTTGATAGTAGTAAAAATCTAATAGTAATTTTTTCTTTTTTATTATTATCAATATTAGGTTCCAACCTAGTTTGAAGATCCCTACCAAGAGCAACCAACTCATTTCCATATGGAGGAAAGCACAGCCAATTCACAGTTAACCTAAGAAGACATCTTAACAACTCAAACCAACACAAAAATCCTAATAAATGCCTCTGCATCTACTTCTAATAAAGCTAAACGTGGAAAGAAAGGTAAAAGAGGAGCATATGCATCTGCCTCTGCATTTGTGTCAGTATTCACTGGTTCCAAAACTACTACAGGTACTACCAACACCTCATCCATTGCTCATGTATATGGAAGTGCATATGTAATAGCCTTAGTTGTCCTCCCAACACCTGGAGGTGCTTCAGAAACAATTTATACATCTTCAAAGGCCACCTCCAAAAGGAAAAGAGGAATTAGCTATTGTTTTGCATATAATGAAGTAGGACGAGAATGTTTGGATATGGCAGATCTGGCCCTAATTCTCAATAAAAGATTTTAGGAAAAAGGCTTGTCACATACTTTTCTCTTCAACATGGAGTAAATACCTAGTTCAAGAAATGGATGGAAGGGATGGGGTTATACACAAATCCAATGACAACGTTGTAAATGCTAAATATAAGTGATGCAATTGTAAAATTTTAATGCTAAACTTATCTTTCCATACATTAATTAAGTCCAACGATTGAAGTTAATAATGTTTGCATTTTCTCTATAGCCTGGAAGGCGAATTTAAAGACTAATAAACTATGAACATAAATCAAATAAAAGCAACCAAGTTGTTACTGGGCATGTGAACGCAGGTCAACAAAGTCAAACTGCATCTTCAAAGGGAAAGGAGAAAATGTAAACAAAGCTGTAAATGTAAGTGTTTTCTGTAGTGAACAATGGAAGATACTTCATTTTGTGATATTTGTGTATTGAACATCGTTGATAGGTTGAATATCTATTGAATGTTATTAATGTAAGGATCTTGTTGACATTTACATGTTATGAATGAATGTAATGACACTTTTAGAACTCTTATCTTTTATTTTTTAATTTTAAAGTTTGTGAATGGTATATCAACAAATCTTTTTATATAGCATGGTAGACTTATTAATGAAGGAAAAAATACACAAATTTTCTATAATCAAAATAACACCAAAAATATTTAGTTATAATATTAAAAATCAAAACCATACACAAGATGTACATTCTTAATACAATTACATTTAGACATTGTTCTAATACATCAAACCATTTCCAAGTAAGGCTTAAAACATACAACTGTTGCCTAACATGCCTTCATTATTTATTCTACCAAACATAAGTCAAACAAGTAAACAAAAGCTTAAATAAGCTACAAATTTCCAACACTTTGTTGAATGTCTTTACTCCTTATGGCATGTAATTCATTCTTCAACTTCAAATTTTCTTTAATAATTTCAACTTTCAAAACATGTACCTCATTTTTCACTTAACTCTACCACTTCAGTCTTCAATATATTAGTTTGACGCTATAGCATCTTCTCTCTATTTTTTAGCTCTAAAATAATCTATATTGCTTTTGGATAAAACTTATTATCATGCCATTCATAAAATCCACGCATATTTTCACTCTACAAGTAAACAAAAAAGAGCATTTCATTAATGAAAAATATGAAGATATTTATATAAAACAACATCAAAATGTACTAAATTATCGAAATAGTCGACAAGTGTAAAACCTTTTTCTTGGATTTTCATCAGTCTAAAAAGTCCATCTAGGTGCTTTCAAATTACAGTAACAATATTTAGCCTCTTCGTCATAGTCCCATTAAATTGGGTAAGTTGAAGAAATCATGTTGTATGAGTTCGAATCAAGGTTAGAACGCATTCCTTTATAGTCAAAGATGAAAATTTAAAAAGTTTTCAGTTAACCCTTCATTACAACCAAAGAAAACAATAAATTCAATCCTCTACTCAACCTCATTACCATAAAGAACTATTAATTGAGCTCATTCATAAGTACTCCTCATCTATTGTTTGAGACAAAGTCAAGAATGATGAAATGCAAACACTAAAGTCAAAGTTAGACATTGAAGCATAGGACATGATGCGTAATAGATTGATATGGTTTTACTATGAAGTTTAAATGAATGAAAGGAGTACAAACATAAGAAAGGATGACTTATTACCAACTTGTTCCTTCAATGATAATACAAGTACATCACCATCTTCCAATACCTATTAAAATCCATTAATTAACTGAGTTACTACTATGCTCCAAACCAATAAAGTCATATAATTAACAACCAGAAAGTATATAACAACAGAACATTAATTTAAAGACAAAAAAAAAGTTTAAAGTATACAACAATTTGGTCTCTAATATAACAATCTCGATTCCAATAACCTTTGATAGACCATCATTATCTATATTTAAAACTCTATAATCACTTTAATTGTAAGATGTTAATAAACCCTTCTTTATCTCAAAGGAAAGTAGGCACCACTGTCAATAACCTGAATTCACTCATCATAAACAACACTAATCATATCTTTATTATGGATAGACAATGTGAAAAGCAAAAATCACAAGAACTAAACCACAAAATAATTTAGTGTACAATCATTCACTACATCAAAATGATTTTTTATTAGTTCAAGAGTTTACAATAATAACTATTCAATAAAAAGAGTGACAATAAATAATGTACATATAAAAATTCAAATATACCACAAACATTTTTTTAATGTTATGACAATTCCTTTATTGTTTGAAGACAATTCTTCTTCTATAATGCCAATGTTAACTGCTTCTCTACAACACACCAAAGAAGACAACATCAAACACCTCTCTTATATTGTAACTATAATAGTCTTTACAAAAGCTCCTCTTTCACACTTAAGAAGAAGTTGACAAAAAGAACTCACAAAGATGAAGAAAATAATCATATCTAAACTAGATATAGAAAGAAATAAAGCCATCACACACTAATTGTAAATATAAACAAGATGGGGTAAACAAATTCATGGCCACCCTAAACCTATACATGACAAAATCAAAACAAGATAAAGAGATGAATGTAATATTCATAACACACATGAGATAAATGAGGGAAAAAATCTTGAATAACTTTATGGCTTAACGAAATCATATGTAAAAACCATGAAAGGTGGAACAAGATTGCTACCTCGGCCTCCGACAACCCTTCCATGTCTAGTCCATGTTCTCCCAACTGAACCCCACTTGTTTTCCATGACTATTTTAGGGTTTTGAAATTTTTTTTTAAAAATCTTCATTTCAATGAATCTACATAAGTCACGTTTGTTATTGACATGGCCTCTAAAGACCAATAGTTTGTCCATAACGGAAAGCGTTTGATACACCCACATTTATGTCCAATTTTATCTAAAATTGAGTGGACTTGCAAAGATTTAGCCCTTAACTGCAACTAACATAAAGCAGAGTTTGGTTGTTTTTATGGGTGACAGTGGAAAAGTTGTAAATTATAATGTTTAGTCCTAAATTAATCAAACCTAAAAACCTCTAGCCTTAGTTTGGGCATTTAGCCAGATAGAAGGAGACTAGGTTTAGAGTAGGAAAAAGGGGGAAAACATGTCTTTCACCTTTAACAGTCTCTTTTTTGTTTCTTCTTAGTTTTCTCTCATTATTTAATATTTTCCTCTATTTTTGGTGTTGGAACTAAAGCTATGTATGGCTAAACCCAAATATTATAATTTAAGGGGATTCAAAACTCTAGTTGTAACCATGAGAGGCTTTGTTCTAAACTTATATTCATGTTTTAATTCAAGTGTATCTTGTTTTTTTACTTATATTTCATGAATAGTTAATATTAATTAGTCTAACAAATTAATTTCATGTTGATTATTCTATAGTTATCCATAAATGGAGAGATCTATAATTGTCATGAAGGATTGTATAAGTAATACATAGGTTATTTATGAATTTGTATATTTAATTTATAAGAAATAAGAAAACTGAGTTGAATAGTTATAATTATCTCAATTATTTATTTTAAGGTCTAGTCGTTATCACTAAACTTAATTATATCATTTAATTGATATGGAATACTATCATACCCATTCAATTGATGGGAATTTTGGTTTAAATGCTATGTTTGAACCAATTAAATTAGGAAATATTAAGGGTTATTATGACTATCCTAATATATTTCAGACTAATTTCTTGGATTGTGAAAATTATTCTTTTAGACTAATGATCAATGTTATAATAAGATGAGATTTTCCTTGAATTGAAGTTAAGTACTCTTAAATTGATCACTTTTATATTCAATTGATTTAATTTGATTACTTGTTAATTTTATTAAATTAGTTAACTAATCATAAGCCCCCACTTTGTTTTCTTAGTTGAAATTAAGAAAATAATTTTTAGCTCTCTTGGGATTCAACCTAATTCTATGACTATTACAAGAAGTTATAGAATTGAAACTAATTTTGAGTGCTTTGACAACACAATCACCTGCCATAAAAAAAACTCATGATAATACTTTCAATTCATTTTATTAGGATTGAGCCAAGAAGGGATTGGAGCCCTAATATATATAATGGTTATTAAGCACTATATTTATTAGTTATAGCCTATTAAAATATGATAGAGCTTTATTTTTCCACCTTTCAATCTTCTAAGTATGGAATCAAATAGAGGTAAACAATCTTTATAAGCAAGTCTAGTGGTAATGATAGAGATCCCTGGATAATTGAAAGGAGGAACTTTATCCCCATTACTTCTCCCAGATATGCAAGATCCTTATATTAGATTAGTTATGATTTTCAACACTTTTTTAATCTGGTAGCTAAGATATTTGCGTTGACCTTATAGATAATGTTGCAAGAAGTAATAGGTTCAGAGTATTGGAAAGATGAGGGCTATGGAATCTTAGAGGCAAGGCATAAAAATGTCTTATTTAATTCAAATATTTTCCTTGACGTGAAGAATTCTTGTATTACCTAGGTGACCTAATTACTCATCCAACTCTAAGATTTTTTAAAGAATGAAGCATCAAATCCATCAAGTTTATGTGCTTATTAGGATGCATACTAGAAAGAGTCTATTTAGTCTCCAAAAAAGATACAAGTGAGATGAGAAAATCTATTTGTTCTTGTGAGAAGCTGGGAGAGATGAAACCACTTAAGACCTACATACATGAAGAAGAGTTAGCTTACATTAAAAAGGCTTAAAGTTAAAGCTTTAGTTTTTCTTATTTCCAGCATATGTCTCCATTAAGATATGTGAAATAGCCTATTTTATTGTAGTTTATTTTTGGTTATATTGTATTATAGAAATAAGTATAATTTCTATCACCCTTTCGATGCCACTATATAATAGAATTTTTTTAAAAAATAATTGTGAGCATCTAATACTTGCAAGTATTTGTTTAAAGAAACTTTTTCTTAAAGAATGGAATAAAACCTACTAATATTTGTAAAACGTTTTCTTGAACATAAAGCAATTTGTTTCTTACATATCTTTATTTTTCTATAGAGTATCTTAAGCTCTTATCAAACTTGCTATAGCTTCCACCTAAGTTTATAATCTTTATAATCTTCAATCTGAAGTGTTATCCCTTCATAAATACTTTCTCATATTCCTTTAGTTTAATTAAAAGACTGAAAAATATGAAAGGTGATTTCAATTTTCTTTTGGTAATAATAGTTGAATTTTAATTAGATTATAATTGTATATTGGAGGAGAATCAATGAAGTAATAATTGTTAGGAATAGAGACATACATGAGGAATTAGTTAGTCCTCTTTCAAGCTTCTTTTTAATAATCTAATGAACTTTTAACTTGTTATTCTAGGTAAATAAATTACCATAAAATTTTAAGTCTATCAGATTTGAGGTGATCCTTGAAATTATTAAGGATAAAGGATACAATTAAAGTCTTCTACCACAAGCTAAGTAATTTGATTACTAGTTAAGATTAACTTTAGATCCTCCTATAGCAAATGTCTTTGGTAAGCAAGATCAATATTATAAATAAATGCAAAGTTGATATCATCTAAGAGAGAGTCATATTTTATCCTTAAATTGATGAATTTATTATAACTTTAAACTTATAGCTCCTTAATGACATCAAGTTATAAGGCCATTAAGATTCTCCCATTATAATAAACTGAACAATTAGATATGGTAGTCAAAATTTCCAAAGAAATAAAGCTCCTCGCTTAGTTTTTCCTTCTTTATTTTAGTTTCTAATAGATCAACCATAGATGGTTTTTTCTTTAAAGAAGATAATCATTGACTGCTTGTTGCTTTTTATGAAAATCGAAAATATTCTAAGTAATATGATTTACCAAGAAAAATCAAAGTAATGATCAAAAAGGGATTTGGGGTTGAGAGCCTTTCCCTTTGGGTTTTCTACTAGGCTTTTTCCTAGTTATAAACTTGAATTCTTTTCCTTGCTCTCCTAAGAGAGGTAGGCATAGGATTTAAATTCACTTCTAGGAGCTTTATGGAGATGTTAGCTTTAGTAGCTTCAGTAGCAAGCAAGTTAAAGCTTAACAGTACATCTTTCTTACGGTTCCAGTGATGTTCTCTAGAAAATGAGTACTTAGATTGCTTGAGGGGATTTCATTAGGTCTGGAAGTTAGTTTTCCTTAACCTTAACTATCCTTCAAGAGTAAAATTTCCCCCTATTGGTCTCCATATCCTAACCTGATTTATTGAACTTGATTTCCAAGGATAAGTTAGCGAAATTTTAGAGTAAATTAAGCCTCCATATTCATCAAGTTTCCAGAAACTCATAGTATCAAGTAACTCCATTTCTTTCCATACTTTCATATAAATCTTGGCATAGCCTATTCTTCTCAAGCTAGCTATATATTCATAAAAATAAATAGGCTTACCTATAGATCTAGGTAGATAACTAAAAGATAGTAGAAGGAATTTTAGGGATAGGGAGAAAGGAAAGACTAGATGAAGAAGCCAAAAGAGTAGGCAAGATGCTTGTGGAGGGGGAAGGAAATTGTTTCATATGGCCAAAGCAAGTTTAAACTATGGAGAGGAATGGCAAAGTATAGTTTAAGTCACTTAAAACCTTAGTTGTCTGCATTCCTAAAAGGAATGAAAAACAACTTTATAATTAGACGGAAAACAATAGGAAATGGCCATTAACTGAGAGGAAAAATAAAAAACTTTGACCCTATAAAAACAAAGAAAGGAGCAAGTTATAAAGAAAGGGGAAGGGCTTAGCAAGAGGATCATCTTATTACTATAAACAGATGAGATTTTTTGAAAATAAATTACAAAATGATAAATAAACTATTGGTAAGTGTGTGTATATATATATATATATATATTATGTAAATATGTGACAATATTAAAACTTTATTTGTAAATTCTTTTAGTTATTATAATCACATTAATTGTAATACTAATATATATTACAAAAAACATATTTTAGTTAATGAAATAATAAATTTAATAAAAATAGATCAATCAAAGCTTATAAACTTGAAACTACAATTGACATTTTATTTACTAAAAGAAAAATAATGTTTTGTCTATCAATATTAATATTAAAAAGGTAAGTAAAGAAAATTTTAAATAATTATGTTCTTAATTGTTAGTCATAGATATTTGTTAAATAGTTTAGTATTCTTTAGTTTTCTTCCGCCAATATCTTTCTTGATATAATAGAAAATAAAAGTCGTCAATTCTTGCATAGTAATCTTTTATTTATAATGTAAGATTTCCTTTTAACCTTATAGGAGGTGGATTAACCTGTGGTCCTACCTTTAACAAGTTTTACAAAGTGTGATTATTCGAGATTGCAAGTACCTTAAGTTCTTCTAATATTAATTAATTCAAATTTATCACTAAATTATGATTTATTGATTCATCAAGCATCTTGTTGAGAACATATAATTTGCAAATTATTACATTCACTTGTTTATTTATTAAATAAAAGTTAATTTAATAATATTAATTGAAAATATTAACCAAATACTAATTTTATTAACCATAAATATAACTCCTATCAATTTTTGTTATGAAATTTGTTAACTTAAACCACTACATAAACCTGACTTATTCAAGTTAACAACATAAAAAATTAAAATTAGAAAAAGAAAAATAGGAATTGGGGTCTCTTTTACAATGAGGATCACTTTTTATTTTTTATCTGGATTTAACATTTTCCACAAACTTATTACATAGCCAAACCCAAACTTGTCATTTATGAGAAGCACATCAAATTAAATATAGGTTGCCATATTGGATCCTTTAACCATGGCTCCTGCATAGGAATTTGCGTAGTAAAAAGAGGACATATGTGGCTAGCTAAGAATTAGATCAATTTTCTTCTGGGTAGACTGAGAATGCATGCTTCAATTTAAGTCAAAATTTATAATTAAACATGAAGGGTATCGATTAGGAAAAGCATATCAAGTGTTAACGGATTGTCTCTTCTCATGTGAGGATCACTTATTCCACCAAAACCTATATCACTTTGCTCTCTTTTACTTAAGTATTGTCCTCATAAGTGGTTGTGCCATATCTCATTAGTAGTTTCACACATATATTGTCTAAAAACAAAATAAAATATTCATAACTTTACTATTTAACTCATAAGTATCTTATCATAATCATTCCACTCATGTATATTCCTTCCTACCTTGGTCTCCATTTTATCTCTAACTATTATTTTCATATGAACATAGGGACTGATGTACGTTAAACATACATTACTTTGAGCATCATTACTATTGTATGGTAATTTTATTTTGAATGGTTTTGAAGGATTTCATAATTAATTTGATAAGTATTGTCATTTATGGTCTTATTTCTACCTATAAACGAATAAAAATAAAATTAGAGAAGAGTTAGACTGAATTGGAGTAATTTTAGAAGAATTAGAGAATGACTTATAAATAAGATACCTACATTCTATTGTATTTAGGGTTGTGTTCATAGATGGTTGCTTATGTCTTTCTTAAGTAGCCTTTAGACGCCCTTATATTACCTCATAGATAAAGAACATAACACCTTATACAGTCTAATGTAGGTCAAGTGTTGGCATTGAAAACTTTTGAAGTATTATCAGGACAACATGTTTAAATACACAGACTCATGTTTGAGACCTTGTAGTTCATTAAAAAGATAAATTTTAGATTTAAAGAAAATAGGAAGAAAAAATGGAATTCTTGGGCAAGAAGCATCAATAATTCATTTTAAAAGTTGGCATCAATAATTCATTTTAAAAGTTGTTATACATTTGTTTTGAACAAGATTTTGTCATTCTTTAAAGATATAATAAGGTATCAATAAGAATTTTTAAAAGATTCAAGATTCAAGAATGATGGTTCTTTAACCTATTTTCAGTATTGTTTTGTGATGTTGTTTAATTATAAGCTAAATTAGGATATAGATTCTTGTAGGATGAGCTTATGATATGATATACTTTGATTGGCTATTTTATTTAATAAAATTTTGTTTTCTAAGATTTATCTATATTTTATTTTGATTAGAGTGAAGGAGTGAATATTAGCCACAATTTTTTTATTTGTTTATTTAATTAAGCATAATTAGACTAATTAAGAAATTGAGTTAGCATGAATTTAATATGATAGCATTAAATAACATATGGAATTAATTAGCATGAAATAACATAAATGAGTTAGGTAATAAGTAAATGTGCTTAAATGAGTTAGATAGCATGTATTAAATGTGTTAGTTGGACTTGAATGAAGTAGGAAAAGAAAAGAGGAATAAGTTGGGCTTTAAAAGAACAAATGGGCTTGAGTAAGTTAAAGAGGAAATGATGTAGGAAGAAAGGGATTTAGAAGAAGTGAACTTGGACTTGGGCTTAAGTTAAATGAAAGTAGTATAAGGAAATAAGAAAGGAAAGGAAGATGAAGGAGGAGTAAATGGGCTTAGGCCTTATGGGCTTAAGTTAAATGGAAGAAAGTATAAAAGAAGAGAAGAAATAAGTGAGTAGTAGGGAAAGAAGGAAAGAAACGAAAATCAAAGGGAGAGGGAGAGAAGTTTCGGTGGTGAGGAGAAAAGAAGAAGAGCTTGGTTAAGTTTGTGATTTTCCAAGAGTTTGGGTAAGATTTTGAAGAAAGTCCAAGAGCTAAAAGTGTGGAGGAAGGCTAGAGCTTCCTTTTGAACCAAGAAATCACTTGGTTTAGTGAAGATTCAAGGTAAGCTTCTTGTTTAAGGTTGAGATTTTAGTTGGGTTTTTGGTTAGAAAGACTAAGAATGGAGTGGGTTTAGTGATTCTAGAGTTAATTTCATGATTAAAGTTCATTGGGTTTTCAATTTTAGAAACCCTAAGTGATGTAAGGTTCTTTTCTTGTTATAAATGAAGGAGGACAAGAAAGAAGAGGAGAACAAGAAGAGGAGCTTCCTTAGGCAAGCTTAAGCAAGGATATAAGGTGGGTTTCATTTTTATCTTTATGCTAGTAAGTGACAAATACTACTTTAATTAAAGAAATTATGTTATTTCAAATTATTGGGAGATGAATTGATTGAGTAAAATAGATGTATGAATGCCATTATATGAGAACTTGATAGTATATGACATTGCTTGACATTGCTTGATAAAGTCATGAATTGAATGAGAATGAATATTAATGAGATTATGACATTTGAGCTAAGCATGAAAAGCATTTTTCAGAAAATCAGCTATATGGATTGCATGAAAATCCATTTTAAGAAATTCAGCTAGTGGGCAATAAAAGCCCAGTTTTTATGCATGAAATTCAGTGTTATGTGGGTTAGTTAAGTCCACCAGCAGAGTCACGTACACGTTGACCAGTATAGCCTTCTCCCGGCTGCCCGATAGTGACATAGGATATTCCTTTTTGAACTCCTCAGCATATGACTACACTTGTGTAGCTCATCAGTAACCCGTGGACTTTTCAAACCATCAGCTATGTGATTATGTGTTAGCATATGTTAGCAAGAATGATGAATGCATGAATCATGAAATTTTGTTGTTAGCTTGATGAATTTGTGAAATGCAAGTTATAAGATTTGTTAATGAGAATATTGCAAACAGTATGAATAATGAATAGATTCACTTAGTAGTATAAATATAAGCGTGTTACCCACGAGCTTAAAGCTCACCCCACTTTCCGTCCCATCTCCAGGTGAAGATCTGGATCTCAAGAATGAGCTCAAGGCATACTCCAAGATCTTAGTGTTTTGTCTTTGTATTTCATGATTTTGTTGTAAACAATGCTTTAGATGCATTTGAGAAAATAGTAGCATTTTGGAAATGTGTTTTGAACCATGTTGTAAAGGGCTTGAAATGCCCACTAAAGCATTGTGAGCTACTTGTGTTGAATGTAAATGAAATGCATGAACTATGATTTACCATGGTCTTTCACAACCATTTATTCCCATGTTTAAGCATAGTTTCCAAAGTTGTATGGAATGGCTTTGAAATTCATGTGAGTAGGAGGATGATGTTAGTACAAGTGAGATTATAGTATGTTGAGAGTGGAATGAATGATTTGAGAGGATTAAAAGTATTCATGATGTTATGGATAGATTTAGAAAGGTTAGGAGGGTTCATGGTGTTAGAGTTAAGTCGAGAGAGTGTAGAGGTTAGGATCAAGTTCGGGATAGTCATAAGTCGAGTTATTGGTCCATATAAGTCGAGTTATTGGTCTCCGGCCCCCATAAGTCGACTTGTTAGTGATAAGTCGACTTTTTTGTCTCGATAAGTCGACTTGTTAGTGATAAGTCGACTTATTTGTCTCGATAAGTCGAGTTGTTCAGCATAAGTCGAGTTATAGGCTATTTTCCAGCATAAGTCGAGTTATAGGCTATTTTCCAGCATAAGTCGAGTTGTTAGTCAAGTGTTTTGAGCATTGTTAGAGGCCGAATTTGGTTTTGTGGTCTTCATAAGAGTTGTAGATCTAGATGTCTACGTGCAAATGGTGAAAGATTGAACACAATCAGACCTCTAGATTAAAAGTTATGAGAATCGCGCCAAAAGAAGTCCATTTGGGTTTTGGAAGTGATCATGGTCTATTGTTTTGGGAATAAACCCCTCATCCGGCCTTAAATTGAGGTGAGGTTTGAACCATTAGATTCCTAAGACTTGTATATTTCTTTCTATAGAAATTGGTATCAATTGGAGTTAAATTGAGGAAGTTTGAAATAAAGCAAGTGAGAGGTCAGTTAAGAGAGCATGTTTCGGGTAGGAGCTCCTTTAGGTGTTTGGAGCATATCTTGAGTTACATGACTCCGATTGAAGCGATTCTTGTCTTAAATAAAGAAAGAGTCTTAAGGACATGATTTACAAGAGAAATTAACATTCAATTAGGATTAAGTGAAATAAACCTTACAAGAAAAGATAATCAAGTTTCATGTTTTACGATTCAGGAGTCGGATTCCGGAAACGGGATTCGACATCAGTTGGGCTCTGGAAACGGGGTCCAACATCTGTGGTATCAGAACAGCTCTAGGTTTATGATTTCCTAGGAACCCTAGTGGGTAGCCTCAAGGGTAGAGTCAGCATGCATCATGTTACATGAACCTAAGCATTGTTTTAAATACAAGATCATGCATCATTGGTTTTAAATTGTTTTACATGATTTAAATTGGTTTGAAAAGCATGAACTAAAGATTTGAAATGGTTTTTATTTAAAGGAGTAATATGCCACCTCGAAGAAGAACTCGAGGAGCTCAATCTCGACCAGACTCTCAGAGGGGAAGTACGGATGAATCCCACATTCCCAGGATGCGGGGACCATCCTGTCTCCAGATATGCAGAGGTGCCAAGTGTACAGCATGAAGTGCCTCTCCAGCCCCCTCCTATGCCTCAAGTGCATCCAGTAGATCCCCAGTTCTTTCAGGCCTTCGCCCAGGCTTTCATCCATGCCATGGGCCAAGGACCACAAGCTCAGATGCCAGCTCCAGCAGATCGGAGTGGGCAGTACGACAAGCTCCGGAAGTATGGGGTTTGTCGATGTCGTGGACTACTAATCCCAAGAGACGAAGCATGGTTGAAGAGGACCGAAAGGGTCCTGAATCGATGAAGTGCTCGGATGGGAGAGGTAGAGTATGCAGCTAGTTTATTGCGGGGATCTGCCAGCCTTTGGTGGGAGGCGGTGCCCATGATCGAGTAGTACCTCCAGAGTGACATGGAAGGAGTTTCTAGAAGTTTTCGGAGGAAGTACTTCTCGGGTTTACATTCAAGAGAAGGCCGGGAGTTCTGAGCCTCACATGAGAGGGAGCCGGCGTGAGTGAATATGAGCTGAAGTTCACTCAATTGTCACGATATCAGCAAACATTGTGGCGATCAAGAGGATAAGTGCCGAAGTTTGAGAGTGGATTGCACTTAGGGATAAAGGAGAAGGTGCTGATCCATAATTTCCATGATTACCAGCAGTTGGTAGATGCTGCACTTCAGGCGGAAAAGATGGAGAACATCAAGTCAGAGGTAAGCAGGAAAAGGAAGAACAGAGAACAGTCTTCCAGGAAGGGAGTGAGTGCTCCGAAGATCCGAGAGGAGCATCAGGACTCATCATACTCAGAGTGGCATGGGCAGTGGTGGTCCTGCCAAGGGTCAGCAGTCCAGGGC
This sequence comes from Erythroxylum novogranatense, assembly GCA_029891385.1. Classification (NCBI taxonomy): domain Eukaryota; kingdom Viridiplantae; phylum Streptophyta; class Magnoliopsida; order Malpighiales; family Erythroxylaceae; genus Erythroxylum; species Erythroxylum novogranatense. Next base: position 75,804,146 of record CM057225.1, read on the forward strand.
AATTTCTGAACAGGTCTCTAGTGTGGCAGGCCCAGGGAAGTCATGGAAGGGCAAATATCCCCAGTGTGATCAGTGCGGGAAGTTTCATCCTGGGAGGTGTCTCAAGGGTTTTGGTGGTTGCTTCCAGTGTGGAGAGAAGGGGCATATGATGAGAGATTGTCCCGGAGGTTGAGACAGGAGGTTCCCAAGCTCAAGCTCGAGGCGACGGAGGCAGTGGGAACCAGGGCGATCCACAAGTAGGCGATTCGGAGCGATCGGAGGGCTAATCCTGCAGGGAGGCCAAGAGCACAGGGTCAGGCTCCAGCTAGAGTATTTGCCATGACCAGAGAGGAGGCTGTAGCTGCTCCTGAGGTTGTGACTGGTATGGCTCAGTTGTTCAATTCTGCAGTTTATGTTTTGATTGATACGGGTTCTACACATTCTTTTGTTTCCTCAAGTATGAATATGCATGCAGTTAATCCTGAGATTATGGATGATTTTCTGGTTGTTAGTACTCCTTTGGGGAGTAAAGTAGTGATCAGTGTGATGTATAAGAATTGTGAGCTCAGCATCAGTGGTACTAGATTGGTAGTAGATTTGCTACCTCTAGACCTTAAAGGGCTAGATGTCATACTAGGAATGGATGTCATGGAGAAGTATAAGGCCAAGCTAGACTGTAGCCTCAAAGAAGTAGAGTTTGATCTGGGAGATGGTCAGAAAGTGATTTTCAAGGGGGACAGAAAACTGCCAGCGCCGAGGATCATTTCAGCCTTGTTAGCTGACAGTATGATGAGCCAGGGGTGTGAGGCCTTCCTGGCGCATGTAGTGGATCCAGAAGTGAATATGGGCAGATTAGAAGATTTTCGGGTTGTGAGGGAGTTTCCTGAAGTATTCCTAGAAGAATTACCAGGGTTGCCGCCGGTGAGGGAAATTGAGTTCGAAATTGACTTGATTCCCGGAACCGCGCCAATCTCGATGCCACCATACAGAATGGCTCCAGCTGAGTTAAGGGAGCTTAAGGAGCAATTAGAGGAGTTGTTAGAGAAGCGATTTATCGTGCCCATTCATCACCTTGGGGAGCGCCAGTTCTATTTGTTAAGAAGAAGGATGGGACATGGCGCATGTGTATAGATTACAGGAAGCTTAACAAGGTGACAGTTAAGAACCGATATCCCTTACCTAGGATAGATGATCTGTTTGATCAGCTGCAGGGAGCAAGGGTCTTTTCGAAGATCGACCTCAGATCAGGTTATCATCAACTCCGAATCAGGGAGTCTGATGTTAACAAGACAGCTTTCAGGACCCGCTACGGGCACTATGAGTTCAGGGTCATGCCATTCGGACTGACCAACGCTCCAGCTGCATTCATGGACCTTATGAATAGGGTTTTTCAGGAGTTCTTAGATCAGTTTGTCATAGTGTTCATTGATGACATTCTGGTCTATTCTAAGGATGAAGGAGAGCATGAACAGCATCTCAGGATAGTATTGCAGAGATTGAGAGAGCAGGAGCTGTATGCCAAATTCAGCAAGTGTGAATTTTGGCTGCATGAAGTAGTTTTCCTTGGACATGTGATTTCCAGCAATGGGATCCATGTTGATCCGAGAAAAGTGGAAGCAGTAGTGAATTGGCAAGAGCCTAAGACAGTAAAGGAGGTACGGAGTTTTCTAGGCTGGCGAGGTTATTACAGGAGGTTCGTGGAGGATTCTCCATGATAGCTGCTACGATGACTAAGTTATTACTGGAAGAATCAACAGTTTATTTGGAATGAGAATTGCCAGTGAGTTTTGAGGAGCTTAAGCGGCGGTTAACTAGTGCTCCCATTTTAATTTTGCCCAATGGAGATCGAGGGTATGCGATTATGCATGATGCCTCGAGAAAGGGCTTGGGTTGTGTGTTAATGCAGAATGACAGGGTGATAGCCTATGCTTCACGGCAGTTGAAGCCATATGAGTTGAATTATCCGACTCATGATCTGGAATTGGCAGCATTGATTTTTGCCTTAAAGATATGGAGACACTATCTGTATGGGGTTCAGACAAGGGTTTTCACGGACCACAAAAGTCTTAAGTACATTATGAGCCGAAAGAGTTGAATCTGAGCGAGAAGATGGTTAGAGTTGCTCGAGGACTATGACACGATGATAGAGTATCATCCAGCAAAGGCAAATGTAATGTAGGATGCATTGAGTAGGAAGTCATCCTTAACTTATGTTCGGCGGTTTACTTGCCTCTTTTGGAGCAAATGGCCAAGTTGAAGATCGATGCCAAGCGGGATCGATCAGTTGTATTCTTGCTCGATTGTGGTGAGACCTATCCTTAGGGAGAAGGTCAAGGAGCTGCAGGAGCGGGATCTGAGAATTGAGTGGTGAGAGATGAAATTCAACATGGTAGCGATCGAAGTGTTAGTAAGGGATGATGGGCTAATGGTAGTGGAAGCAGGTTATGTATTCCAAATGATAAGGCGATTAAGGATGAGATCATGGATGAGGCACAATGCGCCTTATTCCATGCACCCAGCACACCAGGATGTCTGAGAGATTGAAGGAGCATTTCTGGTGGAAAGGCATGAAGAGAGATGTAGCTGAATATGTGGGCAGGTGTTTAGTGTGTCAGCAAGTCAAAGCTGAACACCAGGCACCTTCAGGCATGTTGCAGCCATTGTCCATTCCTGAATGGAAGTGGCAAAGGATCACGATGGATTTTCTGATGGGTTTACCCAGGACTGTTAGGAAGCATGATGCTATATGGGTCATTGTAGACCGATTGACCAAGTCAGCCCATTTTCTGGCCATTAGGCAAACAGATTCATTGCAAGTCTTAGCCAGGAAGTATATTGATGAAGTAGTGAGGTTGCATGGAGTTCCAGATTCCATAGTATCCGACAGGGATCCTAGATTTACATCGAGATTCTGGAGTAGTTTGCAGGAAGCATTAGGAACGAAGTCGAATTTCAAGATCGGCGTTTCATCCTCAGACGGATGGTCAGTCTGAGAGGACTATCCAGACCCTAGAGGGAATGCTCAGAGCGTGTGTTATGGACTTCAAAGGAGCATGGGACGAACATTTGCCGTTGGTCGAGTTTGCCTATAACAATTCGTACCATTCGAGCATACAGATGGCTCCTTATGAAGCCCTTTATGGTAGAAGATGCAGGACTCCGATATGTTGGGATGAAGAAGGTGAGAGGAAGCTAGTAGGACCAGAGTTAGTCCAGATGACGCTTGAAAAAGTGGATATAATCAAGCGGCTTAAGGCGTAGCAGAGATGAATGAAAAGTTATCAGATGCTCGGAGAAAAGAAATGGAGTATCACGATGGGTGACAAAGTATTTCTTAAGACCTCTCATGGAAAGGGGTCATGAGGTTTGGCGGAAAGGAAGCTAAGTCCTCGTTATGTAGGTCCGTATGAGATTTTAGAGAGGATCGGGCCGTTAGCTTCTGATTAGCATTGCCTCGAAATTATCTCAGAATCCATGATGTATTTCATGTTTCCATGTTGAGGAGGTACAGATCAGATCCTTCTCACATTATTCAGACCTCAAAGGTTCAGCTGAGTGATGATTTGAGCTATGAGGAGATGCCAGTCGAAATTCTGGATAGCAAGGAGAAGGTCCTCAGGAACAAGACTGTTCAGTTGGTTAAAGTCCTGTGGAGGAACCATGCAGTTGAAGAGGCGACGTGGGAACCATTGGATGCAATGAAGGAGAAGTATCCACACCTCTTTAATGAGTCAGGTAAGAATTTCGAGGACGAAATTTCTTAAGGGGGGGAGAAATATTAGCCACGAATTTTTATTTATTTATTTTTTTATTTAATTAAGCATAATTAGACTAATTAAGAAATTGAGTTAGCATGAATTTAATATGATAGCATTAAATAGCATATGGAATTAATTAGCATGAAATAACATAAATGAGTTAGGTAATAAGTAAATGTGCTTAAATGAGTTAGATAGCATGTATTAAATGTGTTAGTTGGACTTGAATGAAGTAGGAAAAGAAAAGAGGAATAAGTTGGGCTTTAAAAGAACAAATGGGCTTGAGTAAGTTAAAGAGGAAATGATGTAGGAAGAAAGGGATTTAGAAGAAGTGAACTTGGACTTGGGCTTAAGTTAAATGAAAGTAGTATAAGGAAATAAGAAAGGAAAGGAAGATGAAGGAGGAGTAAATGGGCTTAGGCCTTATGGGCTTAAGTTAAATGGAAGAAGTATAAAGAAGAGAAGAAATAAGTGAGTAGTAGGGAAAAGAAGGAAAGAAACGAAAATCAAAGGGAGAGGGAGAAGTTTCGTGGTGAGGAGAAAAGAAGAAGAGCTTGGTTAAGTTTGTGATTTTCCAAGAGTTTGGGTAAGATTTTGAAGAAAGTCCAAGAGTTAAAAGTGTGGAGGAAGGCTAGAGCTTCCTTTTGAACCAAGAAATCACTTGGTTTAGTGAAGATTCAAGGTAAGCTTCTTGTTTAAGGTTGAGATTTTAGTTGGGTTTTTGGTTAGAAAGACTAAGAATGGAGTGGGTTTAGTGATTCTAGAGTTAATTTCATGATTAAAGTTCATTGGGTTTTCAATTTTAGAAACCCTAAGTGATGTAAGGTTCTTTTCTTGTTATAAATGAAGGAGGACAAGAAAGAAGAGGAGAACAAGAAGAGGAGCTTCCTTAGGCAAGCTTAAGCAAGGATATAAGGTGGGTTTCATTTTTATCTTTATGCTAGTAAGTGACAAATACTACTTTAATTAAAGAAATTATGTTATTTCAAATTATTGGGAGATGAATTGATTGAGTAAAATAGATGTATGAATGCCATTATATGAGAACTTGATAGTATATGACATTGCTTGACATTGCTTGATAAAGTCATGAATTGAATGAGAATGAATATTAATGAGATTATGACATTTGAGCTAAGCATGAAAAGCATTTTTCGAAAAATCAGCTATATGGATTGCATGAAAATCCATTTTCGAAATTCAGCTAGTGGGCAATAAAAGCCAGTTTTATGCATGAAATTCAGTGTTATGTGGGTTAGTTAAGTCCACCAGCAGAGTCACGTGCACGTTGACCAAGATAGCCTTCTCCGGCTACCCGATAGTGGCATAGGATGTTCCTTTTGAACTCCTCGACATATGACTACACTTGTGTAGCTCATCAAGAACCGTGGACTTTTCAAACCATCAGCTATGTGATTATGTGTTAGCATATGTTAGCAAGAATGATGAATGCATGAATCATGAAATTTTGTTGTTAGCTTGATGAATTTTGAAATGCAAGTTATAAGATTTGTTAATGAGAATATTGCAAGCAGTATGAATAATGAATAGATTCACTTAGTAGTATAAATATAAACGTGTTACCCACTTGTTTAAAGCTCACCCCCCACTTTCCGTCCCATCTCCAGGTGAAGATCTGGATCTCGAAGAATGAGCTCAAGGCATACTCCAAGATCTTAGTGTTTTGTCTTTGTATTTCATGATTTTGTTGTAAACAATGCTTTAGATGCATTTTGAGAAAATAGTAGCATTTTGGAAATGTGTTTTGAACCATGTTGTAAAAGGGCTTGAAATGCCCACTAAAGCATGGTGAGCTACTTGTGTTGAATGTAAATGAAATGCATGAACTATGATTTACCATGGTCTTTCACAACCATTTATTCCCATGTTTAAGCATAGTTTCCAAAGTTGTATGGAATGGCTTTGAAATTCATGTGAGTAGGAGGATGATGTTAGTACAAGTGAGATTATAGTATGTTGAGAGTGGAATGAATGATTTGAGAGGATTAAAAGTATTCATGATGTTATGGATAGATTTAGAAAGGTTAGGAGGGTTCATGGTGTTAGAGTTAAGTCAAGAGAGAGTGTAGAGGGTTAGGATCAAGTTCAGGATAGTCATAAGTCGAGTTATTGGTCCATATAAGTCGAGTTATTGGTCTCCGGCCCCCATAAGTCGACTTGTTAGTGATAAGTCGACTTTTTTGTCTCGATAAGTCGACTTGTTAGTGATAAGTCGACTTATTTGTCTCGATAAGTCGAGTTGTTCAGCATAAGTCGAGTTATAGGCTATTTTCCAGCATAAGTCGAGTTATAGGCTATTTTCCAGCATAAGTCGAGTTGTTAGTCAAGTGTTTTGAGCATTGTTAGAGGCCGAATTTGGTTTTGTGGTCTTCATAAGAGTTGTAGATATAGATGTCTACTTTCAAATGGTAAAAGATTGAACACAATCAGACCTCTAGATTAAAAGTTATGAGAATCGCGCCAAAAGAATTCCATTTGGGTTTTGGAAGTGATCATGGTCTATTGTTTTGGGAATAAACCCCTCATCCGACCTTAAATTGAGGTGAGGTTTGAACCATTAGCTTCCTAAGACTTGTATATTTCTTTCTATAGAAATTGGTATCAATTGGAGTTAAATTAAGGAAGTTTGAAATAAAGCAAGTGAGAGGTCAGTTAAGAGAGCATGTTTCGGGTAGGAGCTCCTTTAGGTGTTTGGAGCATATCTTGAGTTACATGACTCTGATTGAAGCGATTCTTGTCTTAAATAAAGCAAGAGTCTTAAGGACATGATTTACAAGAGAAATTAACATTCAATTAGGATTAAGTGAAATAAACCTTACAAGAAAAGATAATCAAGTTTCATGTTTTATTTATTGAGAGTCGGATTAGGAAACGGATTCGACATCGATTGGGCTCGAAGCGGGTCCAACAGTGAAAGTAAAAGATTCAGTATTTGATTTATGCATCAAGATTCGAGAGATAAGATACGTGGATAGATCACATGATGGATAACGAAGGTTAAGCATACTTGGCCAAACTTCAAAATATCTTAGGCTTTGAAAAATACTTAATAGAGTTAAAAAAGAGTTTTGTGACGTTTCTTAACTTGAAATCTTATCTCTTTAAAATGAGTTGTGACATTAACTGGAATGTTGCATGTGACATTATATGTGACAGTCATTTTTTTTAAATGGCGTCAACTTTTTTTTAGACATCACATTAAGCAGAGCTCTACCTTTTTGTTGTTTTGCAGTCATCCCATACTATTGGCTAATGGAAATGGGTTAAAGACACTTTATCCTCGTATCAACTACTTCCTAAGGATCTTTATCTCTATGATGTTACTTTCACTTCTTTACTTAATTATGACTACCAACCAAGTGTTTTTAAACCTTTTTGTGAGCAACCGAGTGGCTTAATGAATATCTTTTGTAAATTAGATGGAGATAAATCATCGATTTTATGCAATATATGACATATTTATAGTCCTCTAATAAATGAATCATTTTATGAAAAGATCATCCCTTTTTAGATGAGCTTGCTAGTAGGATCTATCCAGGAATCATCTTTTTTTACCTAGTTGTAAGAATTTGTTTTTATATATACAACATATTGTGCATTGAGGGGACAAATTGTTTTAAAGTGAGCATCAAGGTTTGGATCAAATTTTGGTATAGAGGTCCTAATAGCTATAGGTATATATAGCAACCATCTCATAAGTTAACTATGAGAGGGGGTTATTAAAATACATTATAACTCTGATGGTAAGATTGATTAATACAATCTAAAATATAAAAACATATTTTCAACAATTATAGCACATTAGGTGATTTCATGGGAATATATAATTAGCCACTTTCTTTTCTTATTAGTTATGTAAATTTTTCTTACTTTATGGGCATATCAGCTTCATTCGTTCCATCACTTTAAAATTTCGCTTGTAGTTGCCAAGTAATCCTTTAGGCTAGGATTTCTTTTTTAGCTAACATTTATTAAGAATTAAGAGATATTGCCATGTCTTGTTACCTAACTAAGATGTTATGGCCTTTCTTTTTTACTTCTAATATGCTTATATTCATAAGAGGTATGACATGCATTACATTTATCATCACCTTTACCATGGTTAAGTTTGCTAATAAAGTTAAGAACTCTAATAATTTAGGTCCAAATACTTTGTTCAATGATTTGTAGTGCCCTTTGTGTTTTACTTATGAAGGACCCTAATACTACCTTTATCCTTGACACCAATATCTTAGGAATGGTTTTATACAAGGTGTTACAGTATGATATTGGTCTAAAATCTCTCAAAGACATCATATTAGGGACTTTAGGAACCATAAATATGTATGATTGATTTATGTTAACAATATTCCATTACTATATAACTATATTATTACTTCATAGATTTGTTGTTTAGTTCATTGCTAAGATTGTTTGAAAAAGTTGGCATTTAAATTGTTAAGATATCGTGCGTTGTTGGAATTAAAGTTCTCTAGAGCTTTATCCACATCAATTACAATAAATGATTTTATTAATTCCTTAAATTGCTTAGGAAAGATGATAGGTCTCAAGAAAGAGTTTATAGATTGCATTAATTAATCACTTTAAGAGCTTAGGCCAAAATTTAAAGTAATTGAGGAATAAGTCTTTAATATTATTCTACCCTAAGAACCTCACTTCATTTTCATTTGTAAGGCAACATATTTTATCATAGTTCCTTTTTGAAAGAGTTGCTCTAAAGAGAAAAAAAAGAATTAATTACCTATCAACTTCTTGCATCTAGAAAACTGTAGATTTTTATTTCAATTTTGAGTGATGAGCATCTAAAACTTTAATATAGTTATCATAAGTTTGTTGTTTAGCAACTCTAAACCTATCATTTCCAAGATCACTATATAAGTTTTTCTGAGATAAATTAAAGACCCTCTTTACTTCTTTAGTATCTTGTTTATTGTTACTAGTAAGACATTTTTATAACTCCTTTATCTCATGAAGTTTTTTCCGCTATGTTTCCATTCAACTTTTCCTTTACCGTATGGTTTCCAATTAAGGTATGAATGATTTTATTGTTGGTTTTCATTACAACTATATCATCTTCATCGCCGGTGATGTTCTTCAGGAACATTTCTCTGCATTTCGATTGAAGTTAGTGCTTATGCTTTTGTTACTATTTTTTTGTTGTTGATGCATGTGCTTGTAGATGAACTTCCCATAGCATGTTCCTGAATCATTTATTGATGTCTTGCATGATGTGAAACTTGACAACACACATGTAGTATGGAGACCCAATTTGCTTTGTGATTACTGGTTGAGATAGAAGTGTGTTTTTATTGCAGGGGGACCCTTATTTCATAAGGGGGATGTCCGAATTATAGGGGAATTGCTGCCGAAATTTCAATAAGATCCTCGTAGTAGATGATGTTTAAATTAGAACATGAGCTTATTAGTTTTAAGTTATGATCTTATTTTGGAAGTGACTTACAATTATGGAAATTATTTAGGATATTACATGATGGTTTAATTATTTGAGGATGATAAATGTCATGCGTTGAGTATAATATTTCCAATTAAGGTATGAATGATTTTCTTGTTGGTTTTCATTACAACTCTATCATCTTCGTCGTCGGTGATGTTCTTCAAGAACATTTCTTTGCATTTTGATTGAGGTCAGTGCTTATGCTTTTGTTACTATTTTTTTGCGCTTGATTCATGTGCTTGCAGATGAACTTCTCTTAGCATGTTCCTGAATCTTTTATTGATGTCTTGCACGATGTGAAACTTGATTGCGGTATAAATTTCGTTTATGTATTAATTTATACATGATGAGGTTGACTAATGTCATTGTTGCACTGACCTTAATTAATTTGTGCCATAATTTGATGGATGCTCTGTAAAATGGATTTCTCTTTACTTGTAATATGGACATAATTTGATATGTTTATGTGAAATTGTATATGTGCAACGAATTGATTAAAATAGGTTTTTACAATAATATTCAAACTTGCATGAATACTTATTTGGAAAATGTTGGATATTTAATATCCATTAAATATCAAATTGGGATCAACCATTATCTTATTACATATATGACTATGAACATGTTGGACGCCACACCCCACCCGTAGGTGTTTGCAGGTTATACTGCGGCGATTGGCTCAATGGTAAGAGGCGTGCTGCTAGATAGCAACAAAACCTTGAGGTCAGGGGTTTGAATCCTGACCAAAGAGGACAATACCAATTTGTATTGGATGTCGCGGTATCACCCGCAAATACACGCCGCAGTATAACCTGCAAACACCTACGGGTGGGGTGTGGGGTCCAACATTAAAAGGTTGGCTCAATGGTAAGAGGCATGCTTGTAAAAGCAACAAAACCTTGAGGTCAGGGGTTCGAATCCTGACCAAAGAGGACAATACCAATTTGTGTTGGATGTCACAGTATAACCCATGAACACACACGCCGTGATATAACACTGCAAACACCTACGGGTGGGGTGTGGGATCCAACATTAAAAGACGTCTTTTAATGTTGGACCCCACACCCCACCCGTAGGTGTTTGGGGGTTATACCTACAGCGTGTGTTCTTTTATTGGATCCCACACCCTTACGTAGGTGTTTGGGGGTTATACCCGTGTGTATTTGCGAGTTATCTTGTGGCATCAAACCTTGTCGATATTGTCCTCTTTATGAATCGAACTCGCGACCCCTCAAGGTTTTATTGTTTCTAAGAACACACCTCTTACCAATGAGCTAAGTGGCTCAATGGTAAGAGGCGTGTTCTTAGAAACAACAAAACCTTGAGGGGTCGCGAGTTCGATTCACAAAGAGGACAATACTGATTAAGGTTGGATGCCGCGGTATAACCCGCAAATACACGCCGGGGTATAACCCCCAAACACCTACGGGTGGGGTGTGGGGTCCAACAGAACATATATGTGGGATATTCATTTTAAATATTGTAGGAGCTTAGCTCGGATTCAGAACGAGAAAACCTGATGTTTAATCACACGTTTTTTATGATATGTTTTGTTGTATGCGGCTAACATAACAGACTAACTTTGGATTCGATGTTGTCAAATAACGGTCCTCCAGTTATGAGTTTCAGCAATAGATCTTAGATGTATAGGCATTTAAATGCTGATGGTTTCATTAATCCTAAATTTGTTGAGGGAGTTAATGCATTTATTCATTATGCATCTTCGCAACCTGCATATATGGATGGGTCAAAGATTAGATGTCTGTTAAGTCAAAATGACGTTAAATAAATGATTTTGATGAAGTACAAATAATAATGAAAAATAGACAGAAGAAAAGCAGACAAATAAAAATAGACAAAAGAAAATAGACAGAAGAAAAACATACGGAAGCTAAATTGAAAAGCAGACGAAAACTAAATTGAAATGCAGACGGAAGCTAAAATGAAAAGCAGATGAAGAAAAACAGATGAAAGCAAATAGAAAAGCAGACAAAGAAAAGCAGACGAAAGCAAATAGAAAAGCAGATGGAAGCTAAAATGAAAAGCAGATGAAGAAAAGCAGACGAATGAAAAGCAAACGAAGAAAAGCAAACGAAACAAACCACATAAAATCAAGAATCAGTTTGAGTTAGTTACAGAACTCAACTGAATAACCATTTCTTGAAAGAAGCAAGAATCAAGAATCAAGAAGCAGTTGAAGACGAAGACTATAAATATGAGTCGGAGTTGAAGATTGAAAAATTTACAACAAGTTACAAAAGTTACGAAAGCTACAAACGTTAGTGAAATAAAAGAGCTTAGCAATACTTAAGAGAAAATATTGTGTGAAAAATCTAGAGCTATTTTTCTGTAACAAAGCTCAAAAAACCTTTCAGTTAAAAGTTGTTCAGATAGCCTGCAGAGGCTAAGTGTAAAAGAATACTGATTGTAAGAGACCTGAAGAGGCTTGGAGAAAAAGAATACTTGTAACGTTTTGAGAGATAGTGAAATCTCATAAAGATATCTGAGGACTGGACGTAGCCCACGGTTTGGGGTGAACCAGTATAAAAATCACTGTGTCAACATCTCTCAACTCTTAATCTCTCTTATTTTTCAATTTTTGATCTTACTAGTTTTTATACAAGTTTTCGAAAAATACTTTATAATTTTGATTTTCAGTAGTTCTTGTGAAAAGAACAAGTTTCTTTTAACAAAACGTTTTCGAAGGGGCTTAACTAAGAAATATACACAATTCAACCCCCCCTTCTTGTGCATTTGTATATTGTATAATAAGTCTTATATTAACGTGTGATTCACTTCAATTGGTATCAGAGCTTGGTGTCCAAGGATCACCTTAACAAAGTGTGGATTAAAGATTATGACGGAATCACATACATACATAGCGGAAGGTGCCTCAGTCACTAGACCTCCGGCGTTTAACAGAGAAGACTATCACTACTGGAAAGATAGGATGCAGTTGTTTATCGAATCTACTCATGTTGACCTTTGGGACGTCATATAGAATGGACCATACGCACCAGCGGATGAAGAAGGAAATCTTATTCCACGAATCAGATGGACGGTTGATCAAAAGGCGAGATTTCAACTAAACTCCAAAGCAAAGTTCTTTTTGAGTTGTGCCTTAAGTAAAAGTGAGTACGATAAAGTCCACGAATGCGATACTGCAAAGGAGATGTAGGATACATTATCCATCGCACATGAAGGTATGAACCAAGTTAAAGAATCCAAGATAAGTATTCTTGTGCATCAGTACGAGCTGTTCAAAATGAAAGATGAAGAATCTATTGATCAAATGTTTGGAAGATTTCAAACAATTATCAATGGATTAAAAGCTCTTGAAAGAATTTGCAATAACCAAGATCGCGTTCATAAGATCCTAAGAAGTCTACCAAAGAGGTGGAGACCAAAAGTTACTGCTGTACAGGAAGCTAAGGATTTAAGCATATTAAAACTTGACGAACTGCTAGGATCGTTGAAGATACATGAAGTTGAGCTCGATGTTGAAGACAAGCCCAGACGGGACAAGTCGATAGCACTAAAGGCCAGATAAAAAAATCATAAGACTCAAAGAAAGAGGAATTCATCAAAAGCGCTGAAGATTGAAGAATTAAAGAACGATGATTCCGGTGAGTCAGAACAAGAGTCGAGTGAAGAAGATGACGAGCTATCCTTCATTTCCAAGAAGATCAGACGGATGTGGAAGAAGAAGTCCAAAGGAAATCAAATCATCAAAAAGAACGACAAAGATGATGGGAAGATAGAAAAGACATCCATCATATGCTACGATTGCAACAAACTAGGACATTACAAGTCCGAGTGTCGAACATTAAAGAGGAAAAATCAAAGAAGAGTAGAGAAGGCAAGAAAAGCATGATGGAAACCTTGGAGGATCTAGATTCATCCGAATCAGATACATGCTCCGAGACATCAGATCATGCAAATATATTCCTGGTAGCCGAAGAGGAAAGTGATGAGGAGGTAACCTCTAAATATGATGACTTGCAAGATGCATATTCTGAACTACTAGAAGATTCCCATGCCATTCTGAAACAGTACAAACTGTTGAAGAAAAAGTATGTAGAAAATCTGAAAAATACATAAGAGATAGAAAGAGAGAACACCTGCTTAAAAAAGCAAGTAGAGGAAATTAAGAAAAAAGGGAGTCATAGATAGATCTGAAGAGATCAATCAACTGAAGCTTAGGATCAAGAGTCTTTCATCTGATCTAGCAAATTTCATTGAAAGTACGAGAAAAATGAATGATATGTTAGGAAAGTGTAGACATTCGAGTGATAAAACTGGATTAGGGTTTACAAAAAATAAGTCTCAACAGAAAAGGAAGTCATTTTTCAGAAAAAGAAGTTCCAACAATCACATTTTCATCAACAATCTTATCATATGCATCACTATCATTCTGTGCATTTTACTAACCCGAAAGGACCCAAGAAAATTTGGGTATCGAAAAATAAAATAATATCTCCTGCAGATATCCTTCCTTGGAAGAGGCAGCAAGCACCATTGGTATTTGGACAGTGGATGCTCGGGACACATGACGGGAAGAAGGTCTATGTTCTTAAATCTTCAGTATAAGAAGGGAGGTTCGGTAACTTTTTAGAGACAACCAGTAGGGCAAGATAATTGGAATCGGTAAAATAGGTAAAAATTCCTTTGCATGTATTGATAATATGCTGCTTGTTGATGGTCTGAAACACAACTTGATTAGTGTCCGTCAATTGTGTGACTCTGGTTTTGAAGTTAAGTTCAATCAAAATCTTTGTGAAGTCAAAAACAAAGATGGGTCTGTATTCTTTTCTGCCAAAAGACGAAATAATCTTTACAAAATTGATTTAGAAGATTTTCAAAATCAAAATGTTTCGTGCTTTTTATCTACTGGAGAAGAAAGACTAATCTGGCATAAAAAGCTAGGTCATGTCAGTTTTAAACATATTTCAAAGTTGTTAAAGCATGATTTGGTAAGAGGATTACCAAAAATAAGTTTTGACAAGGATTTCTTTTGTGAAAGTTTTCATAAAGGAAAATAAGTCAAAACATCGTTTTCTTCTTAAAATACTGTAACATCATCTAGACCTCTAGAGTTGTTACATATGGATTTATTTGGTCTAACTAGGACAATAAGTCTTGGCGGAAAGAAATATGGACTTGTTATTATTTATGACTTTACTAAATTTTGTTGGATACTGCTTTTGTCACACAAAGATGAGTCTTTTAAGTGTTTCAGAATCCTTTCCAAAAGGTTACAGAATGAAAAAGGAATGTCGATAGCTAGTATTAGGAGTGATCATGGTGGAGAATTTGAGAATGAGAAGTTTAGAATATTCTGTGAGGAGAATGGAATTTTCCACAATTTTTCTGCTCCTACGACTCCACAGCAAAATGAAGTTGTTGAAAGAAAGAACAGGACGATTCAAGAGATGGCAAGGACTATGCTGTGTGAGATGAATCTTCCTAAATACTTCTGGGCAGAAGCTGTGAGTACAACATGTTAAATTCAGAATAGAATATTGCTGCGACCTTTATTGAAGAAGATTCCTTATGAGTTATGGAATAGAAGGAGACCAAATATATCCTACTTTCATCCATTTGGTTGCAAGTGCTCTATACTGAATACAAAGGAAATGTTAGACAAATTCGATTCAAAGACCTATTTAGGAATTTTTCTAGGCTACTCCTTATCATCGAAGGCTTTTAGGGTTTATAATCTTACCTCAAAGACTTTTGAGGAGACTATTCATGTCAAGTTTGATGATAGTTCCCAACCAAGTAAGGAAGATGATATGGATAGTGAAATCCCTTCAATGCCCTTAGGTGATACTAAAGAACTTCATCGTCAGAAACTCAGTTAGACAAGATTGAGGATATTCCAGAGACTCTTGGGTTAAAAAAGGATTGGAGATATAAGAGTTCTCATCCAAAAGAGTTAATCATAGGAGAGACCTCAGAAGGAGTCCGAACAAGGTCCAAATTCAGAAGAGAAGCTAATGCAGCATTTGTCTCTGAAATAGAGCTTAAGAAGATTGATGAAGCTCTTCAAGATGAAGCATGGATTTTAGCTATGCAAGAGGAGCTGAACCAATTTACTAGGAACGAAGTTTGGTCCTTGGTTCCTAAACCCTTGAAGAAATCCATCATAGGAACTAGATGGGTTTTTAGGAATAAGTTAGACAAATTAGGAAGAGTAAGTCGGAATAAAGCAAGATTAGTAGCACAAGGCTATAATCAGCAAGAAGGAATAGACTATAATGAGACGTAAGCTCCGGTAGCAAGACTTGAAGCTATTAGGATATTGTTTGCATATGCTGTTTGTCATAATATAAAGCTTTTTCAAATGGATGTGAAAAACGCATTTCTAAATGGTCTTATAGACGAAGAAGTGTATGTTAGGCAACCTCTTGGTTTCGAGGATGTTAAGTATCCGAATCATGTCTATAGACTTCATAAGGCTTTGTACGGCTTGAAACAAGCTCCTAGCGCTTGGTATGATCGTCTAAGTACTTTTCTCATTGAGAGCGGATTTAGTAGAGGTTAGGTAGATAAGACACTCTTTAGGAAGAATTTTGAGAATGATTTTATTTTAGTTCAAATTTATGTTGATGACATTATTTTTGGTGCGACTTCAAAAAGGTTGCATGAGTTTTGAGAATTTGATGAAAAATGAGTTTGAGATGAGTATGATGGGAAAGTTAAAGTTCTTTCTTGGGTTGCAAGTTAAGAAAACCGAAGAAAAGATCTTTATCCATCAACAAAAATGCGTGAAAGAATTGTTGTCTAAGATTGATATGAAAAAAGTGAAACCTATTGCAACTCCGATGCATCCTTCGAACCTTTTGTCTAGAGACGAAGTTGGTAAGAAGGTGGATCAAACCCTGTATAGAGGGATGATTGGTTCTTTGCTTTATCTTACAGCAAGCAGACCTGACATACTGTTCAGTGTATGCTTGTGTGCAAGGTTTTAGGCCGATCCTAGAAAATCTCATTACATTGCTGTTAAAAGAATTATGAGATATCTCGCAAATACTACTGATCTTTGCTTAATGTATGAGAAAGGCAAAGATTTCAGGTTGATTGGATATTGTGATGCAGACTATGCCGGAGATAGAATTGATAGGAAGAGTACGAGTGGAGGTTGTCACTTTCTTGGCTCAAACCTAGTTTCCTGGTCAAGCAAGAGACAAAGTTCAATCGCCCTATCAACTGCTGAAGCTGAGTATATGTCTGCAGCAAGCTGTTGTTCACAAACATTGTGGATCAAATATCAACTAGAAGATTAGTCAGTACAAGAAGTAGAGATCCCAATCTTTTGTGACAACACGAGCACCATCAACTTGTCAAAAAATCCAATTCAACATTCGAGAGTGAAGCATATCGAAGTCAGACATCATTTCTTACGGGACTACATTCAGAGAAGGATTGTGAGTCTTCAGTTTATTGAGACAAAGTTTCAATGGACGGACATTTTCTATAGCACCCCACTCCCGCCAGACCCAGACCCGATATCGATGGTGATATCCAAGCCCGCATCCCCCGAGGGTGGCGTACTAGAGCACTCAAATTCGTTCAGAAATTCAGTAAAACAATTTTACACTTTTTGGAAACAAAAGAGTACGCATAAATCATTAAACAATTGGGCCCGCGATACAAAACATTTTCCATCAAAATACTATTTCAGTAAACAAATAACAATATAAAATTAATCAATTGGGCCCTCTGAATAACAGTACAAATATGCGGAAATAAAAATTTACACATATCAGAATAACACAAATGCAGACGCGAACTGATCCTGACTTCAAATTCTGACTCTCTTGCCGTAATCATACTCCCGTTTCACTAACGGGGTAATCGCCAATTCCTGAAAAATAATTGCAATGTTGGGTGAGTTTGCGAACTCAATGAGAAATCATCATCGATGGTTCACCCAACTCATGCATATATATATATATATATATCTTTTACCAAATATTACAAATCACACAATCATACAACTCACATGCACTATCATTTCACAAATCATATCCAATCACTCATATATAGATATGCAATGCACATGTGACTTTTCATTTTATTACGGTGTTGTGACCGAGCGCCTATCAGTGATCAATATTCAATAGACACGTCTAGAGAGTAGGAGAGCCCTCAGGGTATGCACTAACTCCCCTCGAGCTCGAGGCTCGGTATTATATTGGGCTTGAAGCCCTGATCATTGAGCCTGTGGCTCTAACAAATACGTTGGGCTTGAGGCCCTGATTGCGTTGAGCTTTAAGCTCTGAAAATCGTTGGCTGCTCCGGTCACAACTGTCATTATCTGATCATGGCATTATGCATGAATGCACATGTTCCAATTTCCATTTACAGTCATATACATTTCAATTCCATTTCTCCTTTCCTTTGGACTTTCAGCCCGGTAATTCAGTCATATACATTTACGATTTATTTCATTGATGCATTCGTAGTCATGTACACACAATAGCACTTCAATATCACATATTCAATATTTCAGACACCTGTGGTCCGAAATCAATTAAATCAAACACACATATATCCATCCATTATCTCCTCATAGCATTAATGCATAAAATATTAAACACATAAAGGCTGAGGAACTAACTAGGTTACTCACCTGAACTTCCTAGCTGTTGCCTGGAAGCTCCAGCACTGTCCGTGGAATAACGATCCAACGGTGCCTCTATAACAATCAAATAGTCATTCATTAAATACACAATCAAAATAATTTAATGATACACATTGATTGAGCCAAATTTATACTATAAATTGGACCTGTTTTCTTAAGTAATTATGCACTTGTTGACTCCTAATTCATGATTTTTGTGCTTAAGTTGGGTTCTCGTATTGAGCTTTTATAATTTGCACATTGCCAGTATTTTGTTGTCAGTTGATACTAATTTCTGCATAACTTTTATCGGGACAATTGATACTGCAAATGTGTTACATTTCGTAGGAACATGGAGTCAACCAGAAAGTCAACACGTCGTGAGAAGCCATCCATTCGTCGGGACGAACCAACACTCCCATTCGTCGCGACAAATTAATTTGGTATAAATTAATTCGTCGCGACGAGTGACCATTTTTATGCGTCGCGACGAACTTTATTCATTAGTCGCGACGAATGTCGGATACCCGGCCCTTAAATGGCAAATTTTCGCACTGTTCCGACCCGGCCCGCTTACAGCTCCTATAAAACCTTCCATTTTAGGTTAAAACAGACGGCCGTAATACCGAGGGAACACTTCTCCTTCTTCGTTTTTTCTCTGTTTCTCTAATAAGTTTAGTTTTCTTATTTTGCAGGTAGGCGACCACCAACGAAGAACATCCGCGATAGCAACACTTCCATTTCTCATCTTCAAGCACCATTCCTATTCTGTCACTTTCGCCAGTCGTCGTTGGAGCCATAGGTAGCTTTGGAGTTCCAGCAGTGATGGCTTCTTCCACAGTTATGCAAGGCTAAGGTTTCGATCTCCTGAAGATGTAGCAACGGTCTGAGTTCCATGAGCTTCAAGGGGTAATCGATCGCTGTTTTGAATTTCTGTCATGGTTTTGTAACAACTCCGAGTTGGAGATTGCATTGTATGACCGAATGAATCTTGCTATAGTTTAGTAGGATGTTAAACTTTGATCTATGTTAAGGATTGGTTTGTGTTGAATATTGTGCCTGAATACATGAAGTCTCATGTATATCAGTCAGATTTTGCATTAATTAACCTAATCTGCCTAGTTGTGTTTGGTTAAGTTGATTATGTTATTATCTGATTGATTTATTGCATAAATCATTTCATACCATACACTAAGGGTTTTAACAAGTTTTAATTTATCGAGTTGATCAATTAAATCTTGGACTTAACGAGTTGTTAAGGTTGTGTTTTCGAAACTTAGTGGATTTCAAACCCTGACATTTATTTTGAACGATGATGACACGAGCTGTATTTTCAGGAGAACTTTAGTTAATTTTTTTCAATCTTAATTATTTCAAATTGTCTTGCCTTTCAAAATTCCCAAAAACATTTATTTCATACTTAGCTTTCTTTAATATTAAAGACTAAATCAAAATCCCCGTTTTAACTGCTTTCTTGCATAATTCAAACATTAGGCTAGTCTTAGGATCAATTCTGCACTGGTTCCTTGAGAGTCGACCCGAGGTTGCACCCTGTGTTGCAATTCTTGGTATAAATTGATTTTGACCGGTTTTCAAGGATCAATCTTAGGATTGAACGATAAGCCGCGATCAAATTGGCGCCGTTGCCGGGGAGCCAAATTAATTGGTTTTCTAGGTTAGCCAAGTCATTTTGTTTCTGCATCTTATTTGTTTTGGTTTACATGTTAATTTTCATTGTTTGCATCTCTTAAGTGTTGGTTTATTTGCTTGTGTTTTGTGATTTCGATTCTGTTTTGCTTTAAGTGTTTAGTTCGATTGTTTCGGTTTATTGTTCTTAATTTCGAGTGATTGTGTTTTGCTCTGATTCTTGGCTGTGACGAGTTCATCATTCATCGCAACGAGTTCATCTTTCGTCACAACGAGTTCATATATTCGTCGCGACGACTTTTCAAATTTTGCTCTATTCGCCGCAGCGAGTTCCTACGAGCCGCGACGAACCGTGTGAATTTCAGCCTCGTTTTATCCGCTGTCGTTTTAGTGAGCTAATTTAGGAGAACTTCTTTTGTGCATGCCCCGTAGACTTAGGTTAGTTCATTTTCAACCTGAAATCGAGCGATACTTAAGGAAGCGTAGGAAGGATGAGAGAGAGCAAGCAACCCTTAGCACACTAGAACATCAAGTAGGAGAAATGGTCGAAGTCAAGAATTTCGGTCACCAACCTAGGAGCGGAGATCATGGATTAAATGGTGATCGTGAAAGAGTCGATGAGAACATAGGAACAACAGGCATAGAACGATCGAGAAGCTACGACCTCGGACGTCAATTATGACCCTTCACAGCTCTGCCCGAACTTCGACGTGAATTTGAAGTTAAGGGCTATTGATCAATTCTCTCCCAAATTTCACGGTTTGGCGGAGAAGATCCTACATGCATTTACAAGCACCGATAATGATTTTTCAAAGCATGAAACCCGTAGGAGCTCCCCTAGATCATGTGCTTTGTGGAAGGTGTTTCACTTATCCCTAGAAGGAAAGGCCCGGGAGTGGTACATGAGCCTCCCAAGGCATGTCGCGAATGCCTACCATAGTTGGGCCAACTTGAGAAAAGCTTTCCTGGAAAAGTATTTTCCAGCCTCGAGGACGTCGTCAATGAGGAAAGAAATCTATTCTGCCAAGCAAGACTATGACGAGTCCTTTTATGATTTTTGGAACAGATTTCAGGATCTGTTGTCTCGGTGCCCCCATCATCAAATTCCTGATGAACAGCTTGTTCAATATTTCTATGATGGGGTGAAGAATCAGGAAAAGGGAATGTTAGATGCTGCTTCGGGAGGATCGTTGATCGACCTCACCGCTTTTTGAAGCGTGGGCCTTGATCAAGAGGATGGCCTCAACCATCGCAGATATAGTGTTCGTGATTCCAGGAATGTTCATGAAGTAGGAGCCATGTCGGCTCAGACAAAAAGGATGGAAAGCCTGGAATCAAAGGTGGATTCCCTAGAGCATAGAATAACTTCACAGTTGTCCTCGATTACGGCTGAGCTGAAGAATTTGAATGTGCATCGCCCTTCATCTTCTAATGAATTGACCGCACCCAGTTGCGAATCTTGTGGGTCGGTGATGCACATTTCTAGTGTCTGCCTCGGAAGGTATGAAGAAGTTTCTGTTGTCTACCCGGGAAGACAAAATCCTAAGTGGGACCCGTACTCCAGCACGTACAATGAGGGATGGAGATCCCATCCGAATTTCAGTTGGAGGAATAATGAGGGAAGAGCACCCAACCACTTTCAACAAGGAGGTGGAGCTAGACCATCCACAAACCAGTTCCCAGATCAGCAAGCATTGACGGTGCAACCACAACCACCGAAGGAGGACACCAACCAGCTTCTGCATGGTATGATGACGTTGATGAAGGAAGAAAGAGCCTCTACAGCTAATCAGTTTAACGCCATCGCAAACTTAATCCAGCAGGACTCCTCGAAGAATGTCATGCGTTTCGCCTTGAAAAGCGAATGGATCAATGGGAAACCAAGGCGTAAAACCTGAACTCATACGCCACTCGGTTATCCAACAACTTGAGTGAAAATCAAGCGAGGAGTAGCGGATCAATTCCTCCAACACGGTCATAAATCCAAAAGCCCGAACGCAATTGAATTAAGGAGTGGAAAGAAAGTGCAATTTAGCATCCTCAAGAAGAAGAATGCGCCAAAAAATTGAGGTTGAAGAGACACCTCAAGTAAGAGAAAAGAAGGTCGCATGCGATCGAGAGTGATCGCGAAGAAGAATTGTCAAGAGAAAGAAGAAATCAACCATTGAGGAAACAGAGCAACCATCAAGCGGTCCAGAGAAAGTCTTTGCAAAGGAAAAATCTAGTAGAAGTGAAGTAACCAGTAGGGAAGTGAACTTAAAGGAACTCCCTTTTCCAAATTCTTACTTGATGAGTAAGAAGGTCAACGAGCTCAAACATGAAAAAGAAATTATTGACCTGTTTGGAAAGATGGAAGTGAATGTGCCCCTGCTGGACCTGGTGAAGAGGATTCCGGCCTACGCTAAATATTTGAAGGACTTGTGCACAAACAAGCGTAAGTTTAGGCCGAATGAGAGAGTCCAGGTGAGCTCAAATGTGTCGGCCTTGTTTAAGCCCCAAATCCCGGTAAAATGTCAAGACCCAGGATCGTTCACCATTCCTTGTGTCATAGGAAAGGTGACAATTGGAAGAGCGTTGCTGGATTTGGGAGCGGCAATCAATGTGATGCCAAAATCTGTTTATGAAGCCCTGGGAGTTAAGAGCGTAAAACCTACTTCGGTAGTGTTACAGTTGGCTGACAGATCCTTCCGACATCCTGTGGGCATCATCGAGACATTCTGGTCCAAGTGAAAGGATTAGTGTTCCCTGCCGATTTTTACGTGCTGGATATGTCTACGGAAGTGGTGCAGGACACTTCTCTAATCCTTGGACGACCCTTCCTTCGGACGACAAGTACAATGATCAGTATAAAGGAAGGGAAGATCACCATGGAGGTTGGTGATCAACACGTTAGCTTCAACATGTATGAAGCTATGAAGCACCCTAACGAGGATTACTCCTTGCTTGGGGTGAATATGCTTGATGTTGTGATTGATGATGCTTGTTCTGAATTTGCAGAAACTCTAACCCAGACCACTAATGATCTCTTTGGAGGTAGTTTCTATTTTGATGATAGTGTAGGTGCTTATTCGGATACGAGAATGGACATGGAGCTGCCCAGGACCCAAGCTGTTGACATGGAGCTTGGATATCAACCGCACGTCCATCCCGAGCTACAAGATCCACCGTGAGCACCAGGTGTTTCTTTTCCTGCATTTTCAATATATTTGTGCACATTATTTGATTTGCCTTGAAATGTTGAGCATGATTATATTGTTTAAGTGTGGGGGAGAGATCCATCAAGTTGGTTTAGCTGTAGTTAAGTAGGATTTTCATTTCTGTTTCAATAAATTGATTCCCTCTTGTTAGCTCCGCATTTTCCTTGTTCGATGAAGCATGAGATAGATTAATGAGATTGAGTGATACGTGGATTGATAAATTGAATGTCTGTGCAATTTGTGTAGGATCCTTAGAAATTTTGTTTTGTTTTGGGTGGTTCACCGCAACGAACATCGCTGTTCGTCGCGACGTATCTAGGGTTTTTCTGTTTTGTTCGCTGCGGCTAACGATTGCCTCGTCGCGACGAATAAGCCCAGTTTTGCCCCTCTTGACCGTTGAACTTATCTGTTGTCCGGAGCCCTTTTCAGTCTTTTCCCCTTTGCGTCTTTTCGTCTGCCTCCCGCCTTATTTCTTCTTCTCCTTCTCTTTTCTCTCCTTCTTCCTCGCTTTTTCCTTCGCCGCAGCCTTCGCCGTCGCTCCCAGCTGTGCCCCCTTGCGTTTGAAGCTCCCAACTTTCTCAAATCTTCTCCCATCTTCGTTTTCGACCTTAGGTAAGTGTTCTTATTCTTTCATTTTGTCCATTCTCGTTGTTATTTGTTAGATTTAGACTAACAATGAGCGCCGTTACGCCGCGTCTGTCATAGAATCGCCATTCGTCATGACGAGTTCATACCGCCATGGCGAAACGTAGTGTGCCAGTCATTGCAATAACATCCTGTAGTCGCAAATAATGGAAGAGGAATTCCTCGTCGCAGCGAACTCTCATGTTAAATCACGACGAATGGGAAGGACCTCGACTCTTCGCGACGAATGAACATTAGCCGCAACAAGGAGGCTGATTCTGTGTAGATTTCTCGAGAAATTACTTGTTTCTAACGTTGTGTGTGCGGATCATGCCTCGAATGAAGCAGCCCTCTAATTCGAGCAAGAACTTTCCTCTTCATCTTCGATTCTACCGATTGCACCCCTTCCCCTTCTTCGCATCCTCCCCCTTCTTCCTCTCATCCGGTGGATCCTGAGTATGATCGGTGGCAACTCGAGTTGCCAGCCAAGAAATACTCAAGGAGAAACCATTTCCCCTTATCCCAGCAACCAACCCTTTTGTGGGTCACTCTTTCAACTCGAGTTGACCGCCTCGCTCAACCAAGAACCGTTGAAACCTCTCCTTCGTCCGCTAATACTATTCCCATGCCCACACTCCCACACCTCTGGAATTAATTTCCGGGTGTCTCTATTCCCGATGCTTTCACTTCTACCATAATCCGGGAGCATTACCACCTTCCTGTTGTCCCCCACTGTACCTACTCTGATCTCATCCGTGACTACCCATGGGATGATGTCATTGGTACTCTCTGCCCCGCAGGGACTCAGTGGTATCAACCCCGGGGTTCTCAACGGTATATCCGTCGTACTACCCTCCTTCCTCAAGCTCGTACCTGGTTACATTTCATATGTCACAATATCCTGCCTACCCTCCACCTCACCAACATTCCCAAGGAGCAGGCCCTTTATATCTACCTGCTAATGACTGGCCGCCCTGTTGATCTAGCCTCCGCCATATCCACCGCCCTCCGCCAGTGCATCATAGCCACCAACATTAAACACAAACTTCTTTTTCCCCACCTAATTTCTGACCTGTTCCGGGCCTATCGAGTCCGGAGCATCCCGCCGATCTCCTTTTTCGCCGCCCTCCTTTTGTTTACGTCCATCTCGGTGCGCCTTGCGACCTTCCACCTCTCGTCCTCCTAGCCTCCAGGTCCTTCCACCCTCTCCGCCTCGTATCCCTACTCCAGCTACCCCGCCTCCGAGATTGCTTTCTACAACATGAGGACATCCACCGGCTGAGCGCAACTCACCGCTACTCAGCTCGATCACGCCACTCATTCGCTGCTCACTTTGATTGTGGCACACCTCGCCTTGCCTCTCCCGCCACCGCCCCACTGTGTCTCCTACTCCTAGCTTTTACTCGCCATGTCCCTCCGGATCCGCCAATCGACGACCCTCCCGCTAGTCGGTGTCCACGCTTCGTTGTATTTTGTGTTTGCTAAATTTCTATTTTCTTTTCCTTGTTGTAATTTTTAGCTAGTTCTTCGGATCCTTCCTTTTGTCCACTTACGTTTTGAGCTTAATGATATATCCCCATTTCTCTTTTGTCAATTTTTGTTTCATGCTTCTATTGTGTGCCTTGCTACTTCGCCATTGTGGACAATGTCATGTTTAAGTGTGGGGAGCTAGTTCCTATTATATTTTGCATTGCATACCTATTAGAATTTGTGCATATTTTGTGGGCCCACCGCTTTTCTTGATAAATTTGAAACTCAATCGACATTTTACTTTTTGTTCTTTTGTGCCTTGCATGCAAATCATTTACAAGTTTCAAAAATCGATACTTGAGTTTTGAAAATACTCTCCATTCTTCGAACGATAATTGGTCTGCGCAAAATTTTCACTTTTGAAGTTTTCAAAACAAAGTGAATGGGAGCATGCTAACAAGGTAGCATTTTAGTTTTAAGACTTGAGATTGATCATTGGGACAAATCCTTGTTGGAAGGATATTCGAGCCAAAATTTTTCTTCTATATCTTTGTGTGTGCATCTCTTAGTTCATACTTCTCGAACTTGTGTCAATTTTACTCAAAGCTTGATGGACTAGAATTTTGTTGATATGATAGAGCGTTCCTTCTTTCAAATTTCTTTCCCCAAACACTAACCGTTAAACACTTTTCCTTTGCTAGCCCTTGAGCCTTTATTCTATGAGCATTTGCATACATATTAAGATGATGTCGGTGATCATGTTTTGTTATTAGATTAAAAAAAAAGTTGGAAAATAGAAAAGTGTTAGTCTTGTGTATCCCAAAAAGGGATAATAATGTGTTGTATCCCAAAAAGGGATTAACATCTCAAAATGAGATAGCCAAAATGATTGAAAAAAAAAGTGTGTATTCAATTTATTTCAGTGTTTAGTTTTAGTTTGGCTATTGACATCAATTCCTCATTTAGTGCGCATGCTCATATTTTTCTTCTTTCACTTCATCCATTCATCTAGCCCTCCGTTCATTACAACCCTGAAAGACCTCTTGATCTTCAAAATGATAGTCCTTGTAGTGGAGAAATAGAATTGATACAAGCCTATGGTAGGAGATGCATTAAGCAGATTGAGAGCAAATATCCTTAAACACAAGTGAGTTGAGCGTAAACACCATATCCCGAGTGATTCTCTTGTTCAATCTCATGTGCTTAAATTCTTTCAGTGTTTGTTTTATTAGCACTCTTTCAATTTGTCGCGTTTAAATTCGATGAAGTAGATTGCGTCATTTACATTATTATTTGAGTATGGTAGAATTCTCTTTTACTCTTGTACCTTTTGACTCTTGTAAGCTTTGTCCAGGAGTAAAAGGTCTAAGTGTGGGGAATTTGATTGAGCCAAATTTATACTATAAATTGGCCCTGCTTTTCTTAAGTAATTATGCACTTGTTGACTCTAATTCATGATTTTTGTGCTTAAGTTGGGTTCTCGTATTGAGCTTTTATAATTTGCACATTGCCGTATTTTGTTGTCGATTGATACTAATTTCTGCATAACTTTTATCGGGACAATTGATACTGCAAATGTGTTACATTTCATAGGAACATGGAGTCAACCAGAAACTCAACACGTCGTGAGAAGCCATCCATTCGTCGGGACGAACCAACACTCCCATTCGTCGCGACAAATTAATTTGGTATAAATTAATTCGTCGCGACGAACTTTATTCATTAGTCGCGACGAATGTCAGATACCCGGCCCTTAAATGGCAATTTTTCGTACTGTTCCTACCCGGCCCGCTTACAGCTCCTATAAAACCTTCCATTTTAGGTTAAAACAGACGGCCACTGTAGCACTCCACTCCTGCGAGACCCGAACCCGACATCGACGGTGATATCCGAGCCCGCGACCTGCGAGGGTGGTATGCTAGAGTAGTCAATGCAATGTAAAAACTTATTATGATATTTTTTTGTTTTTTTTTAAACCGTCGAGTGCGCGGAATTAAAAATAAACAATTCGGGCCCGTGATACGAAAACCCATTTCAGTCTTACACTTTATCAAAGATCACATGTCAAATAATATTTATCAATTAGGGCCCTCAATCAATTAAATACAATTTTTGCGGAATATAAATTTACACATAAGTTAAGATAACACAAATGCAGACGTGAACTGATCCCGACATCGAACATCGACTCTCTTGTAGTAATCATACTCCCGGTTCACTAACGGGGTACTCTTCAATTCCTGAAAAATAATAGCAATGTTGGGTGAGTTTGCGAACTCAGTGAAAAACCATCATCGATGGTTCACCCAACTCATGCATTTACCAATCATATTAGCACACAGTAGCATTTACAGTAATACCACATATTATCACATTTCAGTTCCAATTTCATATACATGTAATTTCAACATTTACATATTTCACCATTTACAATATATATATTTATGCAATGCGATGTGACCTTTATTCCATTTTCATTTCGTTGTTGTGACTGCGCTTTGGCTGTCCCCAAGATACGGGCACATTGCGTTGAGCCAGTGGCTCGAAAACATGGGCTTGAAGCCACGATACATTGAGCCCGAGGCTCAAATACATGGACTGAGGTCTGTGCGTTGGTAAAGCTCTCACATCGTTAGGCGTGATATGCCCCGATATGGTGGTGCTCATCCTGCGGCCTTTATCGATCATACTTTTATGTTTATGCATGCAATGTACCTATTCCAATTTCTATTTACATGTCAACGCTATTTGCCAGTTCTTCGGACGTTCGGTCCGGTATTTCAATTATCTACATTTCCAATTTATTTCATCCTACTATATCACATTGACAATCCCATCCAATGTGTCGAAACAGACAATTAACACTTCAATATCAATTTTCCATTTCCTCGGAACTCTGGTCCGAGATCTCCAATGTAACATTCACAAACAGTTACACACAAGTAGCACTTCGTTATCTCATTCCAAATATTTCAGACACCTATGGTCCGAAATCAATCAAAATCAAACACATATAAACCCTCCATTATCTCCACATGGCAAAATTGCAAAATCTTAAACACATAAAGGTTGAGGAACCAACTAAGTTACTCACCTGTACTTCCGAGCTAACATTTGGAAGTCTCAGTAACGTCGGTAGATCGACGCTCCAAATGTGCCTCTATAACAAACAGAGAGGAATCCGATCACTAATTGTCCTATCCGAACTAGTATAATGCACATGTAAGTGTATAATGCATGTTCATAAGATTTCCGACCCTAAATCCAAATTTTTCTCGTAATAAAAATTCCATCAAAAATTAGAAAACTATAGCCACTGACAGCACTCAATTCGGACCTCGATCGATCCAAAAATAAATAAAACAGTGACCATAGAACAATTTCTCGGGGCCACGTCAATTTCCCGTCTAAAAATTCCCAATTTCTCATAAAATGAAATTCACTGTGTCACAAATCCGATGCCTCATGAAACAGGTCAATCGGACGTCGGACAAAAAAGAAATTGACAAAAGAAGCAAGTAGGTCACTTAATGCCATTAAAATTCTACCTCTCTTCTTTCCCCTTTCTTTCTTATTGCCAATCTGAATTTCCAACAACCATAATTCTTAACACACAAATCGGAAAAATACAAACCATAGCTTGTTGGAAAGATCATAAAAATCTCTACAATTCTCAAGAAGACCATAACAATCAATTCCACCCCTAAGGGTGTGAAAAGTCCAATCAAAGATGCTGCCTAGTCCATACTTCTTAAAACAGAACAGCACATGGTAAATTTAGTAACTCTCATTCAGTTCAGTCAAAAATTGCACAATAAATATGTTCATCAACATGACAATGTCATCTACAACTTTCATGAACAACCCAAAATCAAAATCCATTGCTAAACAAGTCAATTAATTCCCCCAATGTTGCTGTCCCTGAAACCATTCAATTTGAGCAGTAAACTTATAACAAGCATAACTCCCTGTACACAAGTCAGAAAAATCAGAACTTTACATCCCTGAAAAGATAAATCTTCAAAATTAAATTCTTCCTGAAATAACCAAACTCCAATTCAGCCTTTAACAGTTTCAAATATGTTATGCAAGTTTCTGACCTAATCAGCACATAACATCACAATGTAGGTTCAGCTTTTGAAATTCCATACCTCCCACATCTGATTTCCAAACAATTATAAGCCATATATCATTTCCAAGATCAATGTATCATATAGAACTCTTCAGTACATCCCTAAAACCAGTTCAGTCCACAAAATCACTAAAATTACTCCAAAACAGAATGTACACCAAATCTGCTAATCCAGCTAGGTTTCACTCATGCATAAAAACAGTCCATAGTTATCAGTCCATAACTCCTACTATCCATATCGAAAAATTGTCAAATCAGTGGCAATGGAAATCTAACTCAATATGCTACAACTTTCATGAAGACCATTTTCCTAAATTCCATATCAATTAATTTATAAAAATCAGCAAAACTCATAGGTTAAGGTTTCGGTTACTGTTCATAGGCAATAAAACAGTAACTTCCCATGCAAAATTTCGACCCTCTAACATTACAATTCAACAACACCTATTTCACACTAAATTGAAGCCAACATCCCAAAGTTTCATTGGGAACAAACCTTACCTCATTTGCACACCTACACAATTAGTTATGAACAAAACATTCCAATAGGTCAAAATGAAATTTCCAGCTTTTCAACTACTACCTATCTCCTATCACTTCTAACATCAATTACACATCACTAAATATCCATTACTACCTCTAATTCAACCACAATTCATCACAACATATACTTCTCTAATGACACAACAATTGGCAGCACATACTTACACACTTCCATACTCTTTTTTTCATTCATTACTCATCACAAATATCATTGATAACACTCTTATCACATGTTGTAACTACCATAACCAATTCCCTCACACAAGCATACATTAAACCCATTCAAACCTACCACTTCCATAATCAAATAAATGCTCAAAGGATGCTCATAAATGCTTCTATCTACTAATTCATGCATTAAATGAATGATCAAAGCTCAAAACATAGTCTTACCTAGTCAAGCTTTCAATCTTTCACTCAATCTTCCAACTTATAACAACTTCCTAATTTCTCTTCTACTTTCTTCAACACCTCGACTATCACCCTTCACCATCATCACAAGGCTTAACCTTGGTTTGTATGGGAGTAAAGTAAGCAAGGAGACAAGAACACATGTATATATATGCAAGACCAACAAAGGAATGGAAGGAGATAAAAAATTCAATGGAGGAGAAGCACACCAAAGAGAAGAGGCAAGTTTCGAGATGCAAAGGATAAATGACCTTTTTAAGTGATTAAGAAGTTAAAAGAAGCAAGGAGAAGGTCGTATGTGAGGGAGAGTATAAGACAAAACCATTTAATGAAATGGGACACTTGGCTTTAAGTTAATAAAATATAATTTATCCTAATCCAAATTAATTTAGTACTAATTCCTATTAATCTCTAATCATGGCACTAGAATATTATTCTAACCTCAATTATCCACTAATCTCATGCCATTAGGCAATCCTTTTCAGTACAAAAAAGGCTCACTCAGCCAGTCAGTTAGAATTTTCCGGTTCGGGCCAGAACCCCGAAAAAATTCCAGAAAAATTCTCATAAATCCCTAAAAATGGGAAACAATTTATGACGCACTCCAAATAATTTTCCAAATACTATTATCCCATAAATTTCACAAAAGGTCTCAATTTGAAACCTAAGCCGGAAAATGTCATGAATGCATGTTACCATGTGCATATGCAAAACAATCATCAGTCATAGAGGCTAAATCTTGTATCGCATGCGAGTTCTAATTCAATACTCCTAACCCGTCCCAATTTACTAAATACCCTTCCCATCGGTGATGGGATGTTACAATTCTCCTCCTAATAAAAATTTCGTCCTCGAAATTTCATATCTGATTTATCGAGGAGGCAGGGAGTCCTTTGATTAATACCATCTGTTTCCCACTGTTTTCACTACCCGACCAAATTCGGTCAATGAACGGAGATCAAAACAATCAATCACTCTTTTTCCCTTTTCAAACTTTCCATGATTTTACTGCTTTCTTATGATTACGCGCAATTCGTCACTTTGAATATCAATAACATATATATCGGATCCTAACAATATTTCCAATTCTATCTTTGAAACACTTTGTGAATCCGAATCATCTTTTAGGTTTTAGCCCAACTTACCAATCCATAATGCTATTCACACCACAGACGCATAGAGGCCACTCCTCACGAATTCAATTTTTCGTAATTACACCTTTATTTCCACCTAAGTGCATTGTGGCCGGGGTGACACCCTTCAAAATATTTCATTTATTACTTATCAGATTTCGTTATTATCAACCCACAAATCTCATAACATTTGTAACCTCAGTGTGAATCAATTTAACTCATTGTCACCATCTTAAATTACTTAACCTATCACTTTATTGCCCTGATCACATAATATAGGGATAACGACTCCTTTTGGACAGTAAGACCCCTTATACACTTTTCGAATGGTGACACCAATATAATGATTGTCATGCCATAATCCCTTTGCACTATACATCAATCTCATATCCCAAATCCAAAAATACTTGTTGGTTAATCACACATGTCATCGTTCACTTTGACAAACTATACCATCAATTGCTTTTCCACAATACTTTTTTTCTCGAACATAACACTTCGATTGTTTCTTGTGTTTTCTCGAACCATTCACTTATAATCATTTGATTTCTCATTCTAACCTTTCAATTACTTTTTCAATACGCTCTTGCTAGAACATAAAGCTTCCATTATTCCTTACGTTTTCACTAACAGTTCCCGTAATGAATTTCACCCATATTTCTTAATTTGAACTATACCTATCACTTTCCTCAACAATTGGAATTATCTTCAGTTCTTCGATACGGTTTACAACTTCTACATCCCCACTTCGGGTTTTGCCAATCCGTTTTGAAGCACACCTACTTTGTAATTCCCATAACTAATAATGCTTTCTTTTGCCCCTTTTTGTCAGTTCGACTATTAACACTCAATAATACACTAGATTTGATAACCTTATTACCCGAATTTTGATCTTCTGCAATTGAATTTATTTATCTATTTATTTATTTCTTTACTCAATCCCTTGAATTGCACCATTAGCTTAGTTTGGAGTAATCAGCCGCTGAATCCTTTTCAAATCATTCAAATGCACGAAATAACTCAATCGGTATCGATTTGCATATTCATAGACATCTCCAAACTATTTCTATACGATTAATGTCTCCAAGATTTTAGACCACACTCAGTATAACAAATTTCAAATCATCAATCATAATACCGCCCATGGAATCATATTTATCCCAAGGTGCATAAAATCACTTTATCCAATTTCTATAGATCACATCAGAACCTTTACTGAAACACTTCAATATAGATAGGGAATTTTTTTTTCAAATGTCTCCTCATTCATAACATTCACATGTCTCGTCAATTTATTAAAACCAAGAAAAAAATCTTTGTCAATTTCTGAACGCATCCAGCATTCCGTTAATTCTAATTAATTCCACATTTCACATACACATATCTTTTGAACTTTCACATTTTATCTATACTCATATATTGATTTATTCTCCCAATATCCCATGTTCAGCATACTAATCCATCCTTTATTCATTCAATCAAAGTTAAGATTCACTCTTATGAGACTTGCATGCTCACCAATTTCCTCAATTATACCAATTCATCTATTTCTTATGCTTATATCCATTATCCACTCCAAACATAATTGAGACATGTTCCTTTTCAGTAATACAATAAACTTATACCCATAGTTGACTCATATAACTCTTTCATTATCGAACGTCTCCAATGAAGAAATTTTTTTTTGTATAATTTGACTCATCATATCATATTCTGCCTCATGTTCCTTGCCTAAATTTCTCCATATAACGCAATTTATTCACGATAGATCACTCACTGACTTGAATAAACAATCGTTATATCGATCTCGTACTTTCAGAACATAAACTTTTAATCCCCTCAAATTTGTAATTAATATTCAGTAATTCTCTTCAATAATCAGAACCATCTCATTAACATAATGTTCACTTTTTCAGTAGCATATTTTATCTCTTACGATTGAGTCTCTGCTAGCTTTAATACAGTTCATAAAACTTTATCAATCAACTGTTTTCCATCCCTATATATATTAGTGACTCTTAATATTTCATGAAGCTCAATCTCTGAAGGGCACTTAAACAATTTCTTTTCCTCTACTATCTTACCATACATCACCATAATCATCACATCCTATCTGACAATATATCTCTATAGTCCCATCAATTTGCCCGTTAATAGATCATACTGCTAAGAATACCTTATTTGTATTTAATTTTCGATAACCATTCTCTTTTGGTACAAATTCTAATCATGGGGACCTTACTCTATTCATGTCTCTCATTTTATTTCCTCAAGCTCATTACCAATGCGAACATCTTTAATCGTCTCACTTTTTCTCAATTGATCATTCTCGAACATTCTCATGCCTTACTCTCACTCATTTTGAACTTGAGCTACGGCATTATAATCGAAGCTTACGTAATAGACCATTGATTACCTCCTATATCATGTTTACGCAAATTATTCATTTATGTTTAATCATTTCACCCATGATGGTAATCCCACTATCAAATATACACTTACGGTGACAATAAATTACGAACTCAACAACCGCCCTGCTTACACCGTCCTCGCTCGTGAGGATCATATACAATCTCAATTCATTCACAACTGATCCTTATAAGCACTTTCATTTCTTATTCTAAATCATAAATTTATTTAATTTTTTTTCTGACAAGAATTTTGGCTAGCAATTATCCATTAACTCATCAATTACAGCTGAACAATTTCACTTACCATAGGGCTCCCATAAGCAGGTGTGCATTTACTTAGGCAGATCAATTAAACCTGAACAACTTTTTCATCTACCAATTTCATTGTCTTACATTTCAATCCTTTCATTATTGCATTATACCCATATATTTCCGCACTCAAATCAATATCATAGATATGAAATCATTCTTGGTTTTGCACTATTTTGACTCCAAATCACCAATCCTTATTTATAACTCTCATCACGGTAATCAATCCCAATTGTAACTTTTCTATATCATAGAACACTTTATTTTCATTTACCTTCACATCTCTATTTTCCTCTATGAATTCACAACTTCAATGATATACCCAATATAACTCCAATAATGTACTTCATGATATATCCGTCAATACTAGTACACTAATTATTCATCTGTCTGGTCGAACCATACACTTTTTCCTATTTTGCGATATCAATTATTTCTTTTTTTTTCACATTCTAAAACATTATCCTTTTTCTCACCTTTTTCAACCGCTTAAACGACTAAGACATACTTATGCATACGACTCATATACGACACTGGGGATCAGTTGTCACTGTCTGCCGTGACATAACTTAAATGCACGTAACTTGACACATTGTTTTTTAGAAAGCCCATGTAAGATTGTACTTCTGGGCTCTGATACCACAAATGTAGCACTCCACTCCTGCGAGACCCGAACCCGACATCAACGGTGATATCCGAGCCCGCGACCCGCGAGAGTGGTATGCTAGAGCAGTCAATGCAATGTAAAAACTTATTATGATATTTTTTTGTTTTTTTTTAAACCGTCGAGTGCGCGGAATTAAAAATAAACAATTGAGCCCGTGATACGAAAACCCATTTCAGTCTTACACTTTATCAAAGATCACATGTCAAATAATATTTATCAATTAGGGCCTCAATCAATTAAATACAATTTTTGCGGAATATAAATTTACATAAGTTAAGATAACACAAATGCAGACGTGAATCGATCCCGACATCGAACATCGACTCTCTTGTAGTAATCATACTCCGGTTCACTAACGGGTACTCTTCATTCTAAAAATAATTGCAATGTTGGGTGAGTTTGCGAACTCGGTGAAAACCATCATCGATGGTTCACCCAACTCATGCATTTACCAATCATATTAGCACACAAGTAGCATTTACAAGAATACCACATATTATCACATTTCAGTTCCAATTTCATATACATGCAATTTCAACATTTACATATTTCACCATTTACAATATATATATTTATGCAATGCGCATGTGACATTTATTTCTATTTTCATTTCGTTGTTGTGACTGCGCTGGCAAACTCGATGAACGGACACATTGCGTTGAGCGGTGGCTCTGAAAACATGGGCTTGAAGCCACGATACATTGAGCCCGAGGCTCAATACATGGACACGAGGTCTGTGCGTTGAAATAAAGCTCTCATATACGTTAGGCGTGATATGCCTGATATGGTGGTCGCCCGGTCTGGCCGCTTTTATCGATCATACTTTTATGTTTATGCATGCAATGTACCTATTCAATTTTATTTACATGTCAACGCTATTTGCCAGTTCTTCGGACGTTCGGTCCGGTATTTCAATTATCTACATTTCCAATTTATTTCATCCTACTATATCACATTGACAATCCCATCCAATGTGTCGAAACAGACAATTAACACTTCAATATCAATTTTCCATTTCCTCGGAACTCTGGTCCGAGATCTCCAATGTAACATTCACAAACAAGCATACACACAGTAGCACCGTTATCTCATTCCAAATATTTCAGACACCTATGGTCCGAAATCAATCAAAATCAAACACATATAAACCCTCCATTATCTCCACATGGCAAAATTGCAAAATCTTAAACACATAAAGGTTGAGGAACCAACTAGGTTACTCACCTGTACTTCCGAGCTAACATCTGGAAGTCTCAGTAACGTCGGTAGATCGACGCTCCAAATGTGCCTCTATAACAAACAGAGAGGAATCCGATCACTAATTGTCCTATCCGAACAAGTATAATGCACATGTAAGTGTATAATGCATGTTCATGAGATTTCCGGCCCTAAATCCAAATTTATCCCGTAATAAAAATTCCATCAAAAATTAGAAAACTATAGCCATCGACAAGATTTCAATTCGGACCTCGATCGGTCCAAAAATAAATAAAACAGTGACCATAGAACAATTTCCCGGGGCCACGTCAATTTCCCGTCTAAAAATTCCCAATTTCTCATAAAATGAAATTCACTGTGTCACAAATCCGATGCCTCACGAAACAGGTCAATCGGACGTCGGACGAAAAAGAAATTGACAAAAGAAGCAAGTAGGTCACTTAATGCCATTAAAATTCTACCTCTCTTCTTTCCCCTTTCTTTCTTATTGCCAATCTGAATTTCCAACAACCATAATTCTTAACACACAAATCGGAAAAATACAAACCATAGCTTGTTGGAAAGATCATAAAAATCTCTACAATTCTCAAGAAGACCATAACAATCAATTCCACCCCTAAGGGTGTCAAAAATCCAATCAAAGATGCTTCCTAGTCCATACTTCTTAAAACAGAACAGCACATGGTAAATTTAGTAACTCTCATTCAGTTCAGTCAAAAATTGCACAATAAAGATGCTCATCAACATGACAATGTCATCTACAACTTTCATGAACAACGCAAAATCAAAATCCATTGCTAAACAAGTCAATTAATTCCCCCAATGTTGCTGTCCCTAAAACCATTCAATTTGAGCAGTAAACTTATAACAAGCATAACTCCCTGTACACAAGTCAGAAAAATCAGAACTTTACATCCCTGAAAAGATAAATCTTCAAAATTCAATTCTTCCTGAAATAACCAAACTC
Source organism: Erythroxylum novogranatense (assembly GCA_029891385.1). NCBI lineage: Eukaryota > Viridiplantae > Streptophyta > Magnoliopsida > Malpighiales > Erythroxylaceae > Erythroxylum > Erythroxylum novogranatense. Next base: position 75,840,717 of record CM057225.1, read on the forward strand.
CAATTCAGCCTTTAACAGTTTCAAATATGTTATGCAAGTTTCTGACCTAATCAGCACATAACATTACAATGTAGGTTCAGCTTTTGAAATTCCATACCTCCCACATCTGATTTCCAAACAATTATAAGCCATATATCATTTCCAAGATCAATGTATCATATAGAACTCTTCAGTACATCCCTAAAACCAGTTCAGTCCACAAAAATCACTAAAATTACTCCAAAACAGAATGTACACCAAATCTGCTAATCCAGCTAGGTTTCACTCATGCATAAAAACAGTCCATAGTTATCAGTCCATAACTCCTACTATCCATATCGAAAAATTGTCAAATCAGTGGCAATGGAAATCTAACTCAATATGCTACAACTTTCATGAAGACCATTTTCCTAAATTCCATATCAATTAATTTATAAAAATCAGCAAAACTCATAGGTTAAGGTTTCGGTTACTGTTCATAGGCAATAAAACAGTAACTTCCCATGCAAAATTTCGACCCTCTAACATTACAATTCAACAACACCTATTTCACACTAAATTGAAGCCAACATCCCAAAGTTTCATTGGGAACAAACCTTACCTCATTTGCACACCTACACAATTAGTTATGAACAAAACATTCCAATAGGTCAAAATGAAATTTCCAGCTTTTCAACTACTACCTATCTCCTATCACTTCTAACATCAATTACACATCACTAAATATCCATTACTACCTCTAATTCAACCACAATTCATCACAACATATACTTCTCTAATGACACAACAATTGGCAGCACATACTTACACACTTCCATACTCTTTTTTTTTCATTCATTACTCATCACAAATATCATTGATAACACTCTTATCACATGTTGTAACTACCATAACCAATTCCCTCACACAAGCATACATTAAACCCATTCAAACCTACCACTTCCATAATCAAATAAATGCTCAAAGGATGCTCATAAATGCTTCTATCTACTAATTCATGCATTAAATGAATGATCAAAGCTCAAAACATAGTCTTACCTAGTCAAGCTTTCAATCTTTCACTCAATCTTCCAACTTATAACAACTTCCTAATTTCTCTTCTACTTTCTTCAACACCTCGACTATCACCCTTCACCATCATCACAAGGCTTAACCTTGGTTTGTATGGGAGTAAGTAAGCAAGGAGACAAGAACACATGTATATATATGCAAGACCAACAAAGGAATGGAAGGAGATAAAGAAATTCAATGGAGGAGAAGCACACCAAAGAGAAGAGGCAAGTTTCGGGAGATGCAAAGGATAAATGGTCTTTTTAAGTGATTAAGAAGTTAAAAGAAGCAAGGAGAAGGTTGTATGTGAGGGAGAGTATAAGACAAAACCATTTAATGAAATGGGACACTTGGCTTTAAGTTAATAAAATATAATTTATCCTAATCCAAATTAATTTAGTACTAATTCCTATTAATCTCTAATCATGGCACTAGAATATTATTCTAACCTCAATTATCCACTAATCTCATGCCATTAGGAAATCTTTTTCAGTACAAAAAAGGCTCACTCAGCCAGTCAGTTGGAATTTTCCGGTCCGGGCCAGAACCCCAAAAAATTTCAGAAAAATTCCCATAAATCCCTAAAAATGGGAAACAATTTATGACGCACTCCAAATAATTTTCCAAATACTATTATCCCATAAATTTCACAAAAGGTCTCAATTTGAAACCTAAGCCGGAAAATGTCATGAATGCATGTTACCATGTGCATATGCAAAACAATCATCACCATAGAGGCTAAATCTCAGATCTGCGCATGCCGAGTTCTAATTCAATACTCCTAACCCGTCCCAATTTACTAAAATACCCTTCCCATCGGTGATGGGATGTTACAGCCATAATCCCGAGGGAACACTTCTCCTTCTTCGTTTTTTCTCTATTTCTCTAATAGGTTTAGTTTTCTTATTTTGCAGGTAGGCGACCACCAACGAAGAACATCGCGATAGAACACTTCCATTTCTCATCTTGAAGCACCATTCCTATTCATCACTTTCGCGATCGTCGTTGGAGCCATAGGTAGCTTTGGAGTTCCAGCAGTGATGACTTTTTCCACAGTTATGCAAGGCTAAGGTTTCGATCTCCTGAAGATGTAGCAACGGTCTGAGTTCCATGAGCTTCAAGGGGTAATCGATCGCTGTTTTGAATTTCTGTCATGGTTTTGTAACAACTCCGAGTTGGAGATTGCATTGTATGAACGAATGAATCTTGCTATAGTTTAGTAGGATGTTAAACTTTGATCTATGTTAAGGATTGGTTTGTGTTGAATATTGTGCTGAATACATGAAGTCTCATGTATATCGATCGATTTTGCATTAATTAACCTAATCGCCTAGTTGTGTTTGGTTAAGTTGGTTATGTTATTATCGATTGATTTATTGCATAAATCATTTCATACCATACACTAAGGGTTTTAACAAGTTTTAATTTATCGGGTTGATCAATTAAATCTTGGACTTAACGAGTTATTAAGGTTGTGTTTTGAAACTTAGTGGATTTCAAACCCGACATTTATTTTGAATGATGATGACCCGAAATGTATTTTCGGAGAACTTTAGTTAATTGTTTTCAATCTTAATTATTTCAAATTGTCTTGCCTTTCAAAATCCCAAAACATTTATTTCATACTTAGCTTTCTTTAATTTTAAAGACTAAATCAAAACCCGCTTTAACGCTTTCTTGCATAATTCAAACATTAGGCTAGTCTTAGGATCAATTCTGCACTGGTTCCTTGAGAGTCGACCCGAGGTTGCACCCTGTGTTGCAATTCTTGGTATAAATTGATTTTGACCGATTTCCAAGGATCAATCTTAGGATTGAACGATAAGCCACGATCACACATGCCTTGAATAAAAGATGTACTATGCCTATTCATGACCTTACCGGTATTATTTCCCTTTTTTTCACTTTCTTTTGTCAAATTATAACTCTCACTCAAATGATCACTAATGACTCACTTCCAATTCAACAACATATCACGGAACTCTCAAATTTCAATTTTAATATCCAGTCAATTCATCACGTCACATCCATTAGGATATTATCACAAAATCAATAAATATACTTTAGATCGCATTTATTCTTTATGCTCAGTTCAAATCTTCAATAGCCTTTCTTTACATTTAGGGACCTCACAATTATACCCCAATTACCAAAACAATTCTTAGGTTGCAATACAATCACATTTTTAACTGTCTTTCACTAATATTGAGATCTCAAAAATCTAAATTCAAACTCTCATTCTTTTCCTCATTTGTAGACCTCTTTCTCTAGATCACAACGAATCAAACATCACCTCAATTAGAAGTCTACACCATTAGTTATGCCTCACAAATCCAACTAAATCCAATCAGAAATCTATCCCTCGCCGCGACCTCCAGCCATTCGTCGCGCCGTATAACAGGTTGCTCGTCGCGGCGTGGAAGACGTTCGTCGCGGGGAACATTTTCTTTCGGCTCGTCGCGACGTCCCGTTCGCCGCGACGAACGCTCGTCACGACGTCTACGCACATCGCGGCGTACGTTCGTCGCGACGTCCAATTATTTTATTCGTCGCGACGTGCGGCCCTGGTTCGTCTTCTTTGATTGATTTTTCTATCATTTCTCTCACTAAAACCAGTAATAATTCACTACTAACTACCCCAATCACAATATAAATGCATAAATGCATCAAACAACCTTAAATAACAACATTAAAACCATATACTTACCGATCGAGCCACAAATCCTCAATTCTCTGAAAATCTTCTCCAAGCCCTAACACCACGATTCTCTCCCAAAACCTCTCAAATCTCCATTTTCCTTAAGATTCAAGCTTTGCTTTGCAAGAGGAGAAGAAACACGTAGGAATCGAACACCAACAATCACACAAGGAGGAAGGAGAAGAACCGATCGAAAGAGAAGAGAATCACATGCCCTAGGTGAAGGAAAAGTGTTTTATTCTCTTCCAACCAAATTCAAAACTAAGGCATTATATACATCATAAGCCTATACACTTGCCACATATCCTTTGTTCAATTACTCGCCAAAATCTTTCTCTTTCCAAATTAATTTCTAGTCCAATTCTTCTTCGAATTTCAACAGCTTGACACATTAATTTCCTATATTTCCATAGCCATTGGACAATTATTTCAATGTTTAAACAATTCATATCATATTCACAATCAAATGTCGGGAAATAGTCATGAATGCATGTACCTATATGTGCATGAGCCACTTGACTCATTCCTAAAAAATTTGAGGTCAAATGAATGATTACATCTCAAATATGCAATGCAACAACCTAGCCTGTCCCAATTTACCAATTTACCCTTTCCATCAGGGACGGGATGTTACAATTTCACTAAACCATTGAGTGAAGAATGATTCAAGGAAATCAAAAGAAACCTCAACATGGTGATGTTATATGACCAACCGTCTAAGATTTCACAGTCAAGTTAAAAGGTCATCAAAGTTAACGGCGTTAGTAACAGTAAGTTACAGCTGTAACTTCTCTCACAAGGAAGTTTTGGAGGGAAAGTCTCATAGCCTCGAGAACTTCACTTATTCTAGAACACGCCTAATAAGACTTCTCGAGGATTCTTAACACAAAAACCTCTCAGCTCTCTCAAATCTCTGTAACCGACTTTACCTTTTGAAGAACAAATCAGTGAACTCAGTTTCTTACTCATCGAAGAATCAAATGGAGCAAGCAATGATTTTTGGAAGACTTGTTGATTTTGAATCTTTAAGGAAAGACGACATAGACATTGAACCAGAGATAGTAGAAGCAGGATGGAGGAAGTTCTTCTAAGTGAGAGAAATCGTATATCAAAATGAAGTGTGTGATTTCTGGAAGAATGTGCAGCTAGTAGACAATACAATTATTTCTATAGTAGATAGATTGTCTATTATTGTGACAACGGAGTTGATTGAGAAAGTAATTGAATGTCCATCTGTTGGAGAAAAGCTCACAAGCAAAGCCAGATGGATGACGAAAGTCAGTGTAAAGGAAGATGAAATCAATCGACAGTTATATGGAGACAAAGACCCAACGGAAAGGAAGACCTCAAGTCTGGTGCCAAAAGCTAGGGTCCTACATGCAATTATGTTCAATTGCATCTTACCAAGAGTAGGTTCAAGGCATTTGGTGACAAAATTGGATGAACAATGCCTATTCTACTTATTGAATCGCCAACCCGTAGATTTACCATTTCTGATTTTTCAATATATAGTTAAGGCGATGAAAGATACGAACAATTACCCTTATGGAATGTTGCTGACAAGGATATTCAGAGAGTCTGGAGTCCTTCTTGACAGAGGAAACAAAGTAAAGATGTCTGTTAAGAGTGTTATCAACTCAGGAACAGTGACAAAAATGGGTTTAAAGAATCTGGACAGAGTAGAAGCAAATTCTGATATTAAAGCAAGAACTAAGGGGGAGCGTACAAAGAAGAAATCTCCTACAAAAAGTTCTAAATCTCAATCTAGTACAAACATGCCCATGACTGAAATGAGAAAATCATCAGAAGAAACTTTTAAAGAAAAGATGATTATTCAAAAAGAAAGTAGCCGAGTACGGATTATAGACGAAGGTGCTCTGAAAAGAAAAGGGGAGACACTTCTGAGTGAAATTTCGAAGCAAGCGAGAAGATCACCCAGAGTTTGAACCTTACGACAACAAGAAGAAAAGAGATCCAGAGAACTAAGTCAAGTAGAAGTCTCTGAGACAGGCACATCTAAGGCTACAAGATCTCTAGTCTCTATCTTAAATGAAGATACAGCCAAACAGGCTAAAGAGACTGAGAGAAAAAGAAAATTGGAGTTTGAGAAGAAAAACCACAACCTCAAAAGACTCCAAGACTGATTGAGGCAGAGAAGAAGACTGAGAAAGTCAATCAAAAAAAGAGTACTCCTACTGCTGAGAAAATTAGTCAGAAGAAGGCTACTCCTACAGATGTTCAACAGGAGATATCAGCAGAACTTAGTCAGATGAAGAGTACTTCTACTGCTGAGGAACTTAGTCAGAATAAGGTTACTCCTACTGATGTTCAACAGGAAAAATCAACAGAACTTAGTCTAGTATAGTATACCTCTTCTCAACTTTTGAGGAAAGAAGATTTGAGAATCAGGGTGACTGAAGAAGTTCAACCTGTGAATAAGAGGAGTACCTCAATAATCATCAAGGATATCCCAAAGAGGTTAGTGAAGGTACATTTACAACTTATTCTGATAAATAAATGTACATGGCATCTGTTGAATGAAGACGAGAAGAGTTTTTATGAAACTTTGAGGTATGCAGGAACAAAACCATACCCCACAAAGATGACAAACCAACCGTACACTATTTTCCTAATCACAGAGTAAACGGTGATAAAGGTTGTACCTGACATTCAACCAAGGTATCCCATGGTACGCAATGTTATAAAGGGGAAGCAGAAACTATACCCAGAAGGGGTAATAGATGATCTATCAGTAGATCAAATTGCAAAAGAAGTATGAAGAATAGATGAAGTATGTTCTGTAGAGAAGATGATGACGGGAACTTTCATTTCCCATCACATTTCAAGAGCTAGTGGTAGTTCAACAACTAAAGATGAACATTGTCTAGTGGGGGGAAAACTTACAAAAAAGACATTCAACATGATAAGGATTGGAGAGTTTATGCGTATTAGGCCACTTTCTAATACATCTTCAATTGAAGAAGTTCTATCCTTGCATGGAAGACAAGTTTTAAGACTACCAGCTCCTAATGATTTAGATCTTCTAGAACCCAACCTATCTATTCAACCTCCTACCCTAAAGATTATTGAAACATATGTTCCATCTTCAGATGCATATAACACTAAAATTGTTGTTGACGAAGAACAACCGAAGGATGATGACCGACCAACCTCATCTTTTGACTTACAAGCAGAAGTAATTCAACTATGCAGAGAAGTCAAGGAGATAAAGGAGATGGTAAAATAATTATTGAAGCATCATCAGTCATAGTCATTTTTGATTAATAACGAATAGGGGAGAAACGAAAGGGGGAGAAGAAAATTTTTTTGAAGAAGAAAGAAAAAGATAGGGGGAGGAAGAGTAAGCAGAAAATGAAGAACTAGAAGTTTGAAGAAGACGGAGTGAAGATATGTTCTTATTTCTCATCTGTACATTTTTCCATTTACAGTTTTTCATCGTACTTGTATGATTATTTGTTATCATCAAAAAGGGGGAGATTGTTAAGTCAAAATGACGTTAAATAAATGATTTTGATAAAGTACAAATAATAATGAAAAGAAGACGGAAGAAAAGCAGACGAAAAAAAACAGACAAAAGAAAATAGACGGAAGAAAAGCAGACGGAAGCTAAATTGAAAAGCAGACGAAAGCTAAATTGAAAAGCAGACGGAAGCTAAAATGAAAAGCATACAAAGAAAAACAGACGGAAGCAAATAGAAAAGCAATGAAAAGCAGACGAAGAAAAACGAACGAAAGTAAATAGAAAAACAGACGGAAGCTAAAATGAAAAGTAGACGAAGAAAAGCGATTTAATGAAAAGCGCATAAAGAAAAGCGTATTTATTGAAAAGCGATAAAGAAAAGCGATTGGAAGCAAACCACATCAAATCCAGAATCAATTTGAGTTAGTTACAGAACTCAACTGAATAACCGTTTCTTGAAAGAAGCAAGAATCAAGAATCAAGAAGCAGTTAAAGAAGAAGACTATAAATATGAGTCGGATTCGAAGATTGAAAAAGTTACAAGTTACAAAAGTTACGAAAGCTACAAAAGTTAGTGAAATAAAAGAGCTTAGCAATACTTGAGAGAAACTATTATGCGAAAAATCTAGAGCTATTTTTCTGTAACAAAGCTCGAAAAACCTTTCAGTTGAAAGTAGTATAGATAGCCTGCAGAGGTTAAGTTTGAAATAATACTGATTGTAAGAGACCTGAAGAGGCTCGAAGACAAAGAATACTTGCAACGTTTTGAGAGATAGTGAAATCTCATAAAGATATCTGAGGACTGGACGTAGCCCACGGTTTGGGGAGAACCAGTATAAAAATTGTTGTGTCAACATCTCTCAACTCTTAATCTCTCTTATCTTTCAATTTTCGATCTTACTAGTTTTTATACAAGTTTTCGAAAAATACTTTATAACTTTGATTTTTAGTAGTTCTTGTGAAAAAAAACAAGTTTCTTTTAACAAAACGTTTTCGAAGGGGCTTAACTAAAAAATATACATAATTCAACCCCCCCTTCTTGTGCATTTGTATATTGTATAATAAGTCTTGTATTAATGTGTGATTCACTTCAATGTCCATGTAAAAAGTGTAAACACAAATGCTTCCTTTTTATTGATGAAGTTCATTTGCATTTGTTGAGAAAAGGGTTTGTTCCCAATTATTTTTAGTGGACCCGCCATGGGGAACCTTTGATTGCTAGTTGTTCAAGGAGGACTGAAGAACATACATCTATGAACTTAAATGAGTATGACGTGGAGGACGGATATGGAAGAAATTATGTTGATGGACCTGAAAACTCCTTCAGATAAAATGGTACATGATGGGGTCGATTATACATTTGAGCCAAATGGGGAAAATGTTGAAGAAGAACCTAACCCACAAGCAAAACAATTTTTTGACTTACTACAGTCAGCTGCCCAAAAATTGTGGCCAAATTGTGAGACAATGACCTAATTGTCATCAAAAGCTCAAATATTGAACATAAAGAGTGAAGGTCATATTTCGGATCACATTTTTGATAAAAGTCTGGAGTGGTACAATGAATCATTGCCTGCTGATCATACAATGGTTGATAGTTTTTACAATATGAAGAAACTTATTCGTGGTCATGGTTTGCCTATGGAAAAGATTGACTGTTGTCGAATGGGATATATGTTGTATTGGGGAGATGATATGAACTAAGACCAGCGCAAATTTTGTAGTCAACCTAGGTTTAAGCCCAGAAAACGTTCTACAAAACAGAAATTAGTTTATTGCAAATGAAAAGTGTTGGACCCCGATTTTTTTAAGTGAAAATTAGAAATTATTAAATGAAATGAAATAAGTGTTTTTGTATATGTATTGTTTAATAGATATTTTTATGCTACAAGAAAATTGAGGAGAAAAGAAATGATTTGTAAAAGTGTGAGAATTGGGAGAATTAAAAAAGTTTGACTTTTTGAGAATAAATGGTAGAGAGTTGACCTTTTGATTTAGGCAAATTTTGATAAAATGATCTTCATGAAACTTGTAGCTTATGTTGAAAACTTTCTGTCGCCATAAAGTTTGATATTTTTTGATATCGGGAGTGAAAGTTATGGTCAGTCAATGTTTAGGATTATTTGGCTTTGTTGGTTAAATATACTATTAAGAGTAATTTTATGTGTACTATTTTGAGGCCACTTTTTGTATGGATATGGTTTGAATTGAGTTAAGTGGTCTTCATGAAAGTCATAGAAGATTTTCCAAGCTTTACAAGATTGAAAGTTATAAATTTGGAAGTTTGGATGTATTATAGGTTGACCTAGATTATGGCATTATCTTTGACTAAGAAATTGGTTTAGTTAGAGGTTGAATTAGTCTTTAAGTTCTTCATGAAAGTTGAAGATGCTGATTTGATCTTTATTTTAATATAAAGTATAGAATTTTTGGATCATGGAATAATAAGTTATGATTTTTACAAGTTTCTGTTATTGTTTTAGCATGATTATAAGAGGACAGAACTTTTAATTGGAAATTTGACTTCTTTAAAGGCCAAATTGATTTTTCTGTCCTTCATGAAAGTTGTAGGTGACTTTCTGATCTTCGCATTGATATAGAGTGTGATATTTTTAGACTTTGGAGATAAAAGATGGAAATTTTCAAAGTTGAGCATTGTTTGGGATTACATCAATTGGGGGCAATTTGGGTAGATCACTTAAGAAGTCAAGGTTTAAAGCTTTCAAGGAGGGGTAATTAGGTCTTTTGAGCTTAATTAAATCAAAAAGGAATGGAAGACAAGCTTGGGATTGTGTATGTGAGGAGATGAGGACATTTTTGCAAGTATGAAGAATAGATAGTGAAACTACATAGTTTTGACTTAGGTTTTTAAGTTAAGAGATACAAAGTTGCTTAGTCATTTTAAAGAACCCTACGAAACTTTCAAGGAGAAAAGGATAGAGCGAGATTTCGTTGGAGAGAAGAAGAAGGAGAAGAAGAAAAAGAGGTAGGGCTTTGTGATTTCTTACTTAAAAGAAGAGATTCTAAGCGTTCTTTAAGGAGGAAAAGGAAGAAGAAGGGTTTAAGCTTCCATTAGAAGCAAGAAGAATTTCGTGGGTGGCTTGAAGGTAAGAGAATTTCGAATTATAGATGGGTTTTGGTTCTAATAGCTTAGGAATTTTATGGGTAAGGTTAGATAGGTTCAATTTCATGCTTTCATCTCCTAAGAATGGCCAATTTTGGCATCTCATGCTTCCTATGGGATCTTTGTGTTTGATGAAGGTGAAGTGAGGCAATTGGAGTTAGGGAAAGGCCAATTGACCAAGCTCAAAGCTAAGGAACTAAGGTGGGTAATATTTTAATAATTGAGTTAATAAGCTACTTAATTGGTTTAATTGTTTTGAAAACATATGCTATCTAATGCTTTACAATGATTTATAAAGTTTGTATAAATGACTCTTTATGATGATTTGAACTTGCATGAGATGTGTTTACATTTTGGAAATAATTGTGAAATGATTTATGAAGTGAAAAAGGTTTGAATATGTGATTTCGGAAAAATGACATTTTGGGAAATTATGCGAAAGTGGATTTTGTAAGGGCCAATTGTGGCTAATGTTTATGAATTATGTGAATTATGTGATATGCATGCTTTCTTTGGGTTTTTGGTGGTCCCTTAAGAGTCAGGTGCACCTGTCTAATTATAGACTTCTCCCGCCTGCCCGCTAGTGGCATTGGAGCTCCTCACGGACTCCCATAAGTTCACAGCTACACATGACCGCTTTGCGGGGATATGTAGTATGTTCCGTTTCGGATCCACCCAAACCACTTTATCTGTACTTATGTGATACTATGATGTTTGAATACTTTGATAAAATGAATGTGTGAAAAGTTATGTTAAATTGGAAAAGTTTTTATCAATGTGAGTTTTGCTTTGAAAATGAATAAATAAAGAATGCTTTTGCTTATTGCTTGATTATTAAGCTATTACCCACGGAGCCGTCGAGCTCACCCCTATTTTCCCCCTCTACAGGCGAATTGCGAGAAAATGAGTAAAGGCATCAGATTGAGGCAGTACTCCTAATCATTTTTGCTTTTGAGGCATCTTTTAGAAAACAAGGCTTTAGATAGCATTTTGGACAAATGACCTTCTTTGTATTTTGATCCTTGCTACTCTTGATGTATTAGGGCCTAAATGCCCTCTAAAGCTTTGTAATAACTTATATCATTCATGTAAATGCAAGAGTTTTAAGTTTTAATGTATTTTTGTGCAATTCGTATATGTTTTCTAAGAATGTATTATTGTGTGGTTGAGAATGACAAAAAGAAAGAATGGGATTGTGTTACTTTATGATTTGAAAATGAGTAGATGTTAGGAGTGAGGTTGCTGCCATTTAAATTGTGTTTGGATATATATATTCAGATTGGATTGTGTTGTGGAAGATTGGAGATTGAGTTTTTGTGCAGGTATATGGAGTTTGGATAAGAAAATTGAAGTTTGGCTAGTTGAATTTTCAAAGAAGGTGCTGTCAAATTTCTGCAAAATTTGACAGAAACTTCACTTAGGTTTTAGACCCTCTTATAGCTTGAATTGGATTGGGAGGTCTTCTTGAAAATTGTAGTACATGTTTATAGCTTTCCAATGGTATCTAATTTGTCACTTTTGGACATAGGATGAAGAAGTTATAAGGTTTGAAAGATTGCAGTTACTGTTCATATGGCTATTTTACTGTTTCATTGGTCCTTCTATGAGCAGTACCTTGGAGTGAGTTTTTACCTATTTTAGTGATGGAATTGACTTTTTCATCCTTCATGAAAGTTGTAAAGCATCTTGTTATCTTTCCATTGAGGTATAATATGCAATTTTTGGGATTTGGAGTAAGAAGTTATGAGGATTGGAAGAATACAGTTACGGTTCATTTTGCTGTTCATATGGCTTATGTGTTTATGATAGCTTTGATGATTAATGTTTGAAATTCGTAGTTTTGATGAACTAATTAAGTTGAAATTTGAGAACTTGGTGAGTTGCACTTGGATTTGGAGGTGTTATGAAGTGTTTAGGCTTTAGAATGAGTGAATTTGTGAAGTGTGCAAGTGTTTATGATGTTAGGTTGAAGATTGGAGGCTTTGGAGAGGCATTGGGGGCTTTGGGGAGCCCCAATGTCCGTTAAATAGACATGGAATTCCATTTAATGAACATTCTCGGGTGTTAAAACACCCCTTGGCCAGTCAATGTCCGTTAAACGGAAATGCATGTCCGTTTAACGGACATTCTCGGGTCATTTGGCATCCTTCATTCGATTCATGTCCGTAAAACGGACATCTACAGAAAAGAGGATGGTTTTTGTCACATTTAGAGGTCGAATAGGATTTTGAGGTCTTCATGAAAGTTGTATATCTAGATGTATTCTTTCTAGTGGTCTAAACTCAAACGCAATCTGACTTCTATATTGAAAGTTATGGTGATCGCGCCAAGAGAGGTTCAAATTGTTTTAGGGTGTGAACATAGTCTATTCGTTTGAGCATAACTCCATCATCTGACCTCCAATTGAAGTGAATCTTAGACCAATAGATTCCTAAGACATGTATATTCCTATAAATAAAAATTTGTAACCTTTAGAGTTAAATTTAGGAAGTTTGCATTAAAGTAAGTGAAAGGTCAGTTAGGAGAGCATGTTTAGGGTATGAGCCCTTTTAGGCTTTTTAAACATATAATGAGTTATATAACTCTGTTTGGAGTGATTCTTGTTTCAAAACGAACTCGAGAGGTAAAGATACAATTTGTATGAATAAGTCAACTTATGATTTTGGTGGTTAGTTAGTGTGCGATCACCATGATTTTGGAGTGACAGCAAAATGACCCTGCAAGGTAATAAGCACAAGGTTCATGATTTTTGCAGGAGTTGGATTCCGGAAACAAGTGTCCTTTCGTGGTGAGGAATCGCTCCCTCGTGGGATGCGCATCCAAATGTCACGTAGGACGTCAGACACGTGTTTCACCAGGGAGGGTTTCCAACATTTGTGGAATTTGATTTTTGTTGGAGGATAAGTTTTCCAAAAAGGGAAATTGTATTGATTTGTACGAGTTTGAGTGAAATGAAAAAGAAACAAATTTATACCAGTTTTTAAGTGGCTTAGATTAAATGTTTAAGGTTTCCAATGTGATAAGTTGTCTATAATAATTGTTTCGGATGTCGGAGTTTCGTTTTTGTTCTGCTTCTGATTTGTTCGTATTCAATTTAACTTCGTATTCATTCACATTACGTTCTTTCATTCGGACCTGATTTGTTCTACGTTTTGTTTTTTTGTCCACCTTTCATTTCGTCTGCTTCATGTTTTGATTGGTCTGATTGTCCGATTCGATTTGGCTTAAAGGGAAGCTCTTCTCTTCCTCTTCCTTTTTCCTTTCTTGAACAACTCCAAAATCTCTTTTGAAGACCAAGAACAGATGGAACCCTAGCTCAACTCTCTTCTTTCCTCTCTTTGGTTTTGTTATTTCACATCCTTCTTTCCCATTTTTGTTTTTTCCCCTCTTAAGGAAGCAAACAACACTTCTTGCTTCCCATTTTACCCTTAATGATTGATAAAAGTCCACCTTGCCCTTCCTTTAATGCCTTATTGTCTTTTATACTTAAGTGTCTTGTTAAAAGCACCCTTTAATATTCTGACATAACTCTTTCTTCAAGAAAAATGTCCTCCCTTGTCTTAAAATTTCCAATGAAACCAAAATCAATCCATCTGGTTCAAAACTCTAAAAGTATTGCCCCAAACGTTTCAGACTATTGGTAGATTGAAACAGTACACTATACCTAACTTCCATCCAGAATTGAAAGTCTTAGAGACTGAATTAGATTTCAATTTTTTCATATCATTTGTATCTCCATGTCTCTAGTTTATCTTGAAACTAGAATCATCTCATTTGGAGCTCTACCGATCCAGAAATCATCAAAACACTGAAGCATGTTCAGTAACATATCTAATTCCTACTCTTCCAATCAATACCCTTACTTGATTAAATACATATTTTTCACATCAATACCAAAATCTATCAAAATCTATGGAGGGATAGAAAAATGGGTTGATAAACTGGTGATTCAACAATGTAACATCCCGTTACTGTTAGCAAGGGCATTATGGTAATATTGGGTCAGACTGATAGGTTTCATTGCATTCACTGATTGAGCATGTTACTGGCCTCTAATTATAGAGGAACAGGTTTATAGCATATGCATTTATTCATAGGTACATGCATTCATGATTTTTCGGTATTTGATTGTGAGCATGGACTGACTGAACTTACTGGATCGTGATTAATTGAGAAATTAGGAATAAGTGGGCTCGAATGACTGATTTAGAATAGTTTAAGAGTGATTGGCAATTGATAGTGGCTTATAGGAAATTTTTTGGAAATTCGGGAGAAAATGTTCGGACCGAAAATTTTGGAGTGACAGACCGATTAACTGTATAGTACTGAAAGAATTATCCAATGGCAATGGAAAAATTAGATTTATACTGTTAGGAAATAAAAATGTTGAGTTATTGAAATTTAGAGACTGAAATTTGAACTGATTTGGAGACCTATGTCTATAAATAGTTAGGTTTGAAATTTTGGGGATTTTTCCTAAGGCATTATCGTTTCTTCTCTTCCTCCTCCCACGGTGTTCGTCGATTCCTCCCATCGGTGAGGTTCTTCAATTTTTCCTTGTGGTTTTCTCCTCATTGTGCAAAGCTAACTTGTTTATTGTGATTGATGAAGGTTGAGAAGCTTTGAGAGTGGTTAATCGTTGATATTGAAGGATTTTAGGGTTTACGGTGATTTGAGAGATTTGTGGATTTGAGGCTGTGATTTGTAAGTTTTAATGGTTTTAATGTGGTATTAATGGTTTTTGATGCATTTATGACATTTATTATGGTTGATTTGAGTAGTTGAGAGTGTTAATGGGGGTTTTAGAGAGAGAAATGGACGTAAAACGATCGGAGAAGAAGAGGAATCGTCGCACGCCGCGACCTGTACGAGAGCCTCGCCGCGACGAATATATATTCGTTCGCCGCGTCGAGCGTGAAGGAGACATCGCGGCGAGCATCAATTAGTTGACGCCGCGACGAGCCTCCTTCGCTTCGCGGCGTGCCCAGAGTGGATTGTTCGCCGCGGCGAGAGCCTCTTGGCCGCAGCGAAGGGGCTTTTCTGATAGGTTGATTTTTAGTTTATTGGGCATAACTTATGGTATAGACCTCCGATTGAAGTGATTTTCGATTCATTATGAACTAGGGAAAGAGTTCTACAATTGAGGAAATTGAACTGAATTTTTAAGAATGGATCAATTATTGTCGATCAATTGAGCGAAGAGTTAGAATGGGGCATAACAGTTCAAAATTGGGTTTTAGCGCCGGAAATCGTGAACATGCATTGTACATATTTCCACTGAGACATATGCATTACTGAATTGTTTAATTGAGCATTTAGTAATGGGATTGTATTTAACTGTTATAGAGACGTCGTTGGATCGTCATTCCACGGACATTGCTGGGACTTCCAGACAGTAGCTCGGAAGTTACAGGTGAGTAACCTAGTTGGTTTCTCAATTTCCTGATTACTTAAATGCTCTGTATGACTACATGCAAAGGTGAACTACATGATTACTGAAATATATAGGAGTGAATTTCATGTTTTTACTGTATTGGATTGGACTACTGTATGACACTGGGAATTGCAATATTGGACTTTTATAGCCGTACACTGTAAATTACTGAACATCGCATTACATGCATAAATGCATCATCAGATAATGAATGTTGTGACCTAAGTCACGATCTTTACTGAAATGAGCCTCGACCTCCAATACTGTACTGACCGGGCCTCGAGCCCGAGGAGAGAAATCCCTGACGCGTCCCCACTAAATACTGATACTGACTGAGCGCTTGGGCACAACACTGAATAACTGGAAAAGAGTCACATATGCATTGTATACACATGACTGATTGATTCGTGACCTTACTGAATTATGTGATGGCATGAGAGATTGCAAATTGTTACATGCTACTGTAAACTGTTGTATAATACTGTAAATTGTGATATGATACTGTTAATTGAATATTACTGTTATGATGTATGCAATCTGCGTAATGCATGATTTGAGTGGACCATCGATGATGGTTTTGTCATTGAGTTTGCAAACTCGCCCAAAATTGCAACCTATTTTTCAGGATCGATAGAGTAGACTCCTAGCTTCGGAGATAGTCTTTTCCTGTCGTGCGAGCGTGCTGGCAAGAGAAGCGATGGCACACAGGTCGGTCAGCTGGGTTGGACTTTTGCGGATGACTTAGGATAGATGCTTGTATCAGTTTCCTTTTTGGTGTTGTTTAAGGGACTGATAGACTTGTCTATTCTGATATTGGATGACTGTATCAAGATTATTTTGGATTTTTAAAATTTACTAATTTCTGATATATTAT
Source organism: Erythroxylum novogranatense (assembly GCA_029891385.1). Taxonomy (NCBI): domain Eukaryota; kingdom Viridiplantae; phylum Streptophyta; class Magnoliopsida; order Malpighiales; family Erythroxylaceae; genus Erythroxylum; species Erythroxylum novogranatense. The sequence continues at coordinate 75,857,357 of CM057225.1, forward strand.
GGTTTTAATTATTGTGATGCCATGTGGATTAACAGTCGGATTTTCTGGTAGTGCACCTTTATCGTGGGATACGTGTCGGAGCGACCTTCGGGCGTCCCGATGTGTACCCTACGGTGAGGAGGCGCTACATTAAGTGGTATCAGAGCATAATTTGGCATCTTTTGGGCATAGCGTACTTTAGGTTTGAATCACTGTAAGAATAACAGAACTGATCGGAATTTCTTGTCTTTTTTAGGTCATCCGTCCTTGGGGATCGAGTTGAGCAACCAACTGACCTGGAATCGGTAGGAGCTAGTAGGGAGTCTCCCACGCCTCATTCAGAGGAGTTGCCTCCTCGAGTTCCTGTGAGACGGGAACGGAGATATGATCGAATGCGTAAGCAGGGGGATGTTGATTTCTTTAGCAGCACAGACCCTGCTGAAGCTGAGGGATGGCTAGAGAGGACTGAGAGAGTCCTAGATCAGATGGATTGCGACTCGGATGAGCGATTCGACTATGTGGTTTCTCTTCTTCAGGGTTCGGCATATCAGTGGTGGAAGATCGTCGGGCGTACCACGGGCCACAGCCTGTGACATGGGATGACTTTCGAGGGCCTTGAGGACAATTACATGCCCAAGGTCTATCTGGAAATGAAGATGTAGGAGTTTTAGAGTGAGACGAGACGGATGACCGTGGCCGACTATGAGGTGCGGTTCAACGAGCTGATGGGTTATGCTTCTACATTGGTTGCTACTGAGGCTGACAGGTGTCGGCGTTTTGAGGGCGGACTCAATATGGAGATCCATACCCGATTGGCTAGGTCCGATATGGGCAATTTTATTGAGTTGAGGGCTACAACAAAGGAGGATCGGCATTCTTGAGGAGAGTCTAGCCAAGACCGGTCGGGACCGAGCATAAGAGATATAGTGATGATCGAGGCGGTCTTTGGCAGAGGATCAAGAAGCGTCGAGTAGGCCCTTCAGGTCCGCAAGAGGGGCTAGACAGACTGGTCATGGGCAGAGGGGCAGATTTGTACAGACTGGTAGTGGTGGCGGCAGTGCCAGAGTTTCAGGACAGTCTGTTCCTTTATGCGAACATTTTGACAAGAGGCATAGTGGAGAGTGTCGATGGCTGTCTGGAGCCTATTTAAGGTGTGGCTCGATGGATCACCTGGTAAGGAACTGCCCAGAGACTTCGGGAACCCAGTCTACTATAACTGGAAGATCAGGAAGCAATACCACAGTGCAGCAGAGCCGTAGAGGTGGATCGGGATGGAGAGGCCGAGGTTGAGGCCGAGGCCGAGCAGAGGGGTCCGCAGTGAGGGCGAGGGTCCGGCAGCAGATGCTATCTCGAGCTAGGGTCTATGCCATGAATCGGCAGGAGGCCCAGGATTCCCCGGATGTTGTTGCGGGTATGCTTTTGATTTCGGTTTTGAAGCATATGCATTGTTGGATCTGGATCCACTCGTTCTTTCATTACCGCATTTAGCATGTAGACGCATGGGGATGGCGGAGGTTCTGACGTAGGTTAGAGGTGAGTACACCTCTAGGTAGTACGACTGTATTAGGAGAGGTCTGTATAGGGTGTCCGGTTCAGATCAACCGAGTAGTTCTGAGTGCTGATCTGAACATTTTGCCTCTGAGGGAGATTGACGTGATATTGGGGATGGGTGGTTGTTGCACATGGGCTATCATGGATTTATTATACCAAGGAGTTTGTATTGGAGTCTCCTGGTCAGCCCAGGGTTATTTTTTGAGGAGTTAGTCAGGCAGTGCCAGCGAGGATGATATCCTTCTTGAGAGCCCTGAGATTGATGCAGGGAGGTTGTGAGGCCTATCTGGCTCATGTAGTGGATTCCATAGTTAAGCAGAGATTGCAGGATGTTCCCGTAGTCAGGGAATTTCTGGATGTGTTTCCCGAGGAGTTACCAGGATTACCGCCAGAGCGGGAGATAGAGTTCTCGATTGACTTCGTTCCAGGTGCCGCTCCTATATCGATCCCTCCGTATAGGATGGCACCGGTGGAACTGAGGGAGCTTAAGACTCAGTTGCAGGAGCTTCTGGATAAAGGGTTCATTAGACCAAGTGTTTCTCCATGGGGAGCTCCGGTACTGTTTGTGAAGAAGAAGGACGGGACTCTGAGACTGTGTATTGATTATAGGTAGTTGAATCGGGTGATAGTGAAGAATAAGTATCCACTGCCTAGGATCGATGATTTATTTGATCAGTTGCAGGGAGCTCAGGTGTTCACTATGTTGGACCTGCGATCGGGTTATTATCAGTTGAGGATAGCGAGGCCGATGTACCCAAGAGTGCTTTCGAGGGCGTGTGCGGGCATTTCGAGTTCTAGTGATGCCGTTTGGGTTGACTAATGCCGGCGACCATGGCCTTGATGAATAAGATTTTCAGCCTACCGGATCGGTTTGTGATTGTATTTATTGATGATATTACGGTTTATTCGAGGTAAGACAGAGCACGCTGAGCATCTGAGGATTGTTCTTCAGGTCATGAGAGAGAGACAGTTGTTCGCCAAATTCACTAAGTTTGAATTCTGGCTTGATGAGATTGTATTTCTGGGGCACGTGGTGTCCGGTGAGGGTATTCAGGTGGACCCTCATAAGATAGAGGTGGTTATGAGTTGGGAGATTCCGAGGAGTGTGCCAGAGTTGCGGAGTTTCCTAGGATTGGCTGGATATTACCGGAGGTTCCTCGAGGGGTTTTCGTTGATCTCTGCCCCTTTGACGAAGCTATTGAGGAAGAATGTGCCGTTCAGATGGTCTGAGGAGTGCCAGAAGAGCTTTGAGGAGCTGAAACATCGGTTGACGACTACACCGGTGTTAGGTATTCCTTCTGGGACTGGAGGCTTTGTAGTGTACAGTGATGCCTCGCACCAGGGATTAGGTTGTGTTTTGATGCAGCATGGGAGAGTGATAGCGTATGCCTCGAGATAGTTGAGGTCTCACGAGGTGAATTATCCGATACATGACTTGGAGTTGGCCGCAGTTGTGTTTGCTCTGAAGATCTGGAGACATTATTTGTGTGGGGAGACGTTCCAGATCTTCACTGATCATAAGAGTTTGAGGTATCTGTTGAGTCAGAGAGAGCTCAATCTGAGACAGAGGAGATGGATAGAGTTACTGAAGGACTATGACTGCACGATTGAGTATCATCCAGGGAAGGCCAATGTTGTTAGCCCCAAAATTTTTATGTAATTAAGCATGATTAAAGTAATTAAGTAAATTATGTTAACATTAATTAACTTGACATTGAGTAATATGAGTTGGCATTAAAGATGTTAGGTAATGAGTTAATGGAATTAAATGAATTAGTTGGGTTTTAATGAGGTAGGAAAGAAAAGAAAGATAAAATGGGCTTAAAGATAATTGGGCCTAAGTAAGTTGTAGGATAAAGAGGAAGTAAGGAAGATGTAGGAAAAATGAAAGAAGAAGAAATTAAATGAAGGCTTGGGCCTTTTGGGCTTAAGTGGATTAGAGAAGAAGTATAAAAGGAGGAGTTTAAGTGAGTTAGTGTAGGAAGAAGTGAGATTCTGAAATTTAAAGGAGAAGAGGGAGAAGTTTACGTGAAGAGGAAAGAAAGGAGAAGAAGAAAGGAGCTTGCTAGGGTTTTGGCATTTCCATGAAAGTGAGTGAGTTTTTGAAGAAAGAGCAAGAAGAAAAGTGAAGAGGAGAGTCTAAGCTTTATTTTGATCAAGAAACCCTTGGGTTGAGCAAAGATTTAAGGTAAGTTATGAAATGTAGTTTGAGTTTGGCTTGATTTTATGGTTTAGAAAGCTTAGAAAGAAGATGGGTTTAGTGATTCTAGGTTTGATTTCATGATTAAGGTTCATTAGGTTTTCAATTTTAGAAACCTAAATGATGTGAGGTTCTTTCCTTGCCATGAATGAAGGAGGACAAGAAAGAAGAGGAGAACAAGAAGAGGAACTTCCTTAGGCAAGCTTAAGCAAGGATATAAGGTGGGTTTCACTTTTATCTTTATGTTAATAATGCTTAAATATTATCTTAACTAAGGAAAATTAATGTTTTCCAACTAATTTAGAATGAGCATTGATTGACTTTTGATTGTGTATAAATTGATGGATGATTGCCATTAGGTGAGAAATTGATTAGTGCATGACATTGCTTGAAATTGCCATAAATTGGATGAGCATGAATGAGATCATGAAATGTGAGCTAAGCATGAAATGTGCTTTAAGCATGATCGACTTTATGGATGCTTGAATATCCATTTTCAGAAAATTAGTCACGGACAAGACAAGTCCAGCTTTTATGCATGAAATTAAGTGTTATGTGGGTTAGTTAAGTCCACCAGCAGAGTCACGTGCCGTCGACCGATATAGCCTTCGCTTGCTGCCCGATTGTGGCATAGAATGTTCCTTTTAGGACTCCTCGACATATGACTACACTTGTGTAGCTCATCAATAACCGTGGACTTTTGAACCATCGCCTATGTGTTTACATGTTAGCGTATATTTTGCAAGAATGAGAATGATATGAAGCATGAACATTATGTTTTGAGATTGATAAATTTCATGAATTGCATGATTGCATGATTTCTATGCAAGTTGCTAAAAGTATGATTAATGAAGCAATGTAGCTTATTAGCCTAAATATAAATGTGTCACCCACTTGATTTAAAGCTCACACCCACCTTCCCGTCCCATCTCCAGGTAAAGATCGGGATCATGAAGAATGAGCTCAAGGCATACTCCAAGAATTATGTTTTTGATGTATTTCAAGCAAATTGTTGTAAACAATGCTTTAGATGCATTTCAAGCAAATTGTTGTAAACAATGCTTTAGATGCATTTCAAGCAAATTGTTGTAAACAATGCTTTAGATGCATTTTAAGAAAAGTGTAGTATTTTGGAAGTGGATTTCGAACTATGTTGTAAAAAGGGCTTGAAATGCCCACTAAAGCATTGTAAGCTACTCACTTTGAACGTAAATGAAATGCAAGAACGCTAAGTTCAAATGTATTTTGAGAAATCCATGCATGTTTAAGCCAATTGCATCATTATTATAGTTTGGATATGATAGATGATTAAGAGTGTGGCTGTTGCTTCGAATGGTGTTTGAAGATACCTTAGGGTTTAATCATGTTATATGAGGTTGTATGATGAGTCTTACGTAGGTGGAAGTATTAGGATTGAAAAATTGGATAGATGTACTTTCAAGGGAAGAGTCACAAAAAGTTTCCCAAAATTTGACAGAACTTCGCCTCAGATTTTGACCTTCGTAGGACTTGAATTAGATAAATGAGCCTTCATGAATATTGTAGTAGAAGGTTAGAGCTTTCCAAGGGTATATCGTTTGCTAAATTTGGAGTTCGGAGTTAAAAGATATGAGCCTTACAAGGAAATCAGAAGATAGAAAAGCAGAAGGAAGGAAATCAGAAGATAGAAATCAGAAGGAAGGAAATCAGAAGATAGAAATCAGAAGGAAGGAAATCAGAAGATAGAAAAGCAGAAGGAAGGAAAGCAGAAGATAGAAATCAGAAGATAGAAAAGCAGAAGATAGAAATCAGAAGGTAGAAAAGCAGAAGATAGAAATCAGAAGATAGAAAAGCAGAAGGAAGGAAATCAGAAGATAGAAATCAGAAGGAAGGAAAGCAGAAGATAGAAATCAAAAGATAGAAAAGCAGAAGGAAGGAAAGCAGAAGATAGAAATCAGAAGATAGAAAAGCAGAAGATAGAAATCAGAAGGTAGAAAAGTAGAAGATAGAAATCAGAAGATAGAAAAGCAGAAGATAGAAATCAGAAGATAGAAAAGCAGAAGATAGAAATCAGAAGATAGAAAAGCAGAAGATAGAAATCAGAAGATAGAAAAGCAGAAGATAGAAATCAGAAGATAGAAAAGCAGAAGGAATGAAATCAGAAGATAGAAATCAGAAGGAAGGAAAGCAGAAGATAGAAATCAGAAGATAGAAAAGCAGAAGGAAGGAAAGCAGAAGATAGAAATCAGAAGATAGAAAAGCAGAAGATAGAAATCAGAAGGTAGAAAAGCAGAAGATAGAAATCAGAAGATAGAAAAGCAAAAGATAGAAATCAGAAGATAGAAAAGCAGAAGGAAGGAAATCAGAAGATAGAAAAGCAGAAGATAGAAATCAGAAGATAGAAAAGCAGAAGGAAGGAAATCAGAAGATAGAAATCAAAAGGAAGGAAAGCAGAAGATAGAAATCAGAAGATAAAAAAGCAGAAGGAAGGAAATCAGAAGATAGAAATCAGAAGGAAGGAAATCAGAAGATAGAAATCAGAAGGAAGGAAATCAGAAGATAGAAAAGCAGAAGATAGAAAAGCAGAAGATAGAATGCAGAAGATAGAAAAGCAGAAGATAGAAATCAGAAGATAGAAAAGCAGAAGACAGAAAAGCAGAAGATAGAAATCAGAAGATAGAAAACCAGATGATAGAAATCAGATGATGGGAAAAATAGGACGCTGCAGAATGTAGGAGATAGAATCAGCCTTTGTAGTCTTCATGAGAGTTGTAGATATAGATGTCTACTTTCGTATGGTGAAAGAACGAAAGCATTTGGATCTATACATTAAAAGTTATAGCAAATCGTGCCAAAAGAGTTTCAATCCGATTTCAGAAGTGAGCATGGTCCAATGTTTCGGGTATAATTCTCTCATACGACCTCCAAATGAGGTGAGGCTTGAACCATTGGATTTATAAGACACATATCTTTCACTTCATAAAATTCGGTATCAATTGGAGTTAAATTGAGAAAGTTTGTCCTAAAACAAGTGAAAGGTCAGTTAAGAGGGCATGTTTTGGGTATGAACTCTCTTAGATTTTTGGAGTGTATCTTGAGTTATATGACTCCGATTAAGGTGATTCTTGCCTCTGTGTGAACGTGAGGCCTTAAGCTACATTGATATGAACAAGTCTAAATGTGATTTTGGTGATTAGGTAGTGTACGCTCATCACCCTTATGGAACCACAGCATCAAACGCTGCAAAGTAGGGAGCGCAAGCTTTAGGGCTCCGAAATTTTGGGCTCTGGAAACGGGTCCAATAGGTGTGGAATGTAAGCAAGAGCATGAGCGTTAATGTTAAGGTATAAATAGTTGGAGTTGGAATCCGATCTCGGGATCGGGTTCTAACAAATGTGGTGGTCGATGCACTGAGTAGGAGATCGCATGGTAGTGCAGCTCAAGTTCAGGTTTCGAGGTTACCTGGTCTGATTCAGTTGAGAGCTCTTAATGTACAGATGGATTTGAGGATGGAGCTCTGATTGCTACTCTGAGGCTGAGACCGACGTTGCATGATAGGATCTGGAGAGTTCAGAATCAAGACCCAGTGTTAGTGAGCCTGATTGAGAGAGCCCAGGCTGATACTGAGTCAGAGTTTGAGTTGAGAGATAGGACTTTATGGATGGGACAGAGTGTAGCGCCCCCTCACCGTAGGGTACACATCGGGAAACTCGAAAGTCGCTCTGATACGTATCCCACGATAAAGGTGCACCACCAGAACATTTCCCTTAATAATCCACATGGCATCGCAATAATTTAAAACTATAACACAACACGATATCAGAAACCACTAAATTTTAAAATCATAATATCAATCACATACAGTCATCCAATAACAGAATAGACAAGTCTATCAGTCCCCTGAACAAAACCAAAAAAAAGCGATACAAGCATCTATCCTAAGTCATCCTCAAAATCCAACCCAAATGACCGACACATGTGCCATCGCTTCTCCCGCCAAAGACGCCAAGACGGTAGGAAAAAGGCTATCTCCGAGCTAGGGTCTACTCTATCGATCTGAAAAATTAGATGCAATTTTGGGTGAGTTTGCGAACTCGGTGAGAAACCATCATCGATGGTTCACTCAAATCATGCATTACATAAATTAAATGCGAGACGCACGTAATATTCGATTAACGGTATTATATAACAATTTCACATGATACATAACGATTTACGATGACGGTAACAATTTACAATAGCATAAAACAGTTCACATCACAATTTACATAAATCATGGCATCACGCAGCTCAAGAATCGTCACACAATTGGCAATTCAATCACCATGTATATAATGCATATGAGACTCTTTCCGGTTATTGATGTTTGCCCAAGTGCTCGATCGGTGTTCGATGGGGGCGCGTCGATTTCTCCCCAGGGGCTTGTGGCGGTCGATCTGATGTTCGAGCTCGAGGCTCTTTTCAAAGATAATAGCACTGGGTCACATGTCCATTATCTAATCATGCATTTATGCATGTAATGCGATGTTGATAATTCAATGTATGGCTATAAAAGCCCGATATTGTGATTCTCGATAATATCTGATAATTGAGTCCAATCTGATAATCGAATCGATCTGAATAGAAATATGTCATTTGATCACGTACATTTCAAGAATCATGCAATTTCACGATCCAATCTGATGAGGCATACCATCCGATCATGTATATTTCATAATCATCTGATTTCACATTTGGCAAGTAATTCACGTTGAGCATTTAAGCGATCGAAAATTTGAGAAACCAACTAGGTTACTCACCGTAACCCGAACTCTTGCTGGAAGTTCCAAAGAATGTTAAATGGAATAGACGATCCAACGGTGCCTCTATAACAGTAAAATACAGTCCCATTACTAGATGCTCAATTAAATAGTTCAGTAATGCATATGTTTCAGTGAAATTATGTACAACGCATGTTCACGATTTTTCCCGGCGCTAAAACCCAATTTTTTGAACTCTTATGTCCCATTCTAACTCTTCGTTCAATTGATAGACAATAATTGATCCAGTCCTAAAATTCAGTTCAATTTCCTCAATTCAATATTTCCTATAACAGTTCCCTATAGCAATTCTATAACCATTAGCTCAAAACCTCTATTGAAAATCCCAGTTAAAACTCCAATTGTCTCAATTCAATATTCAGGTCGCACTATGAACCATAATTGACCTTAATCTCGATAAATCAATACCAATTAAATTAAATTCTAACTCTCATAACTATCCTCAATTGTAGACCTCTTTCTCTAGATCGTAAGGAATCGAGAATCACCCCAATCGGAGGTCTATACCATAAGTTATGCCCAATAATCAAAAATCAATCCAATCAGAAATGCCCTTCGCCATGGCGAAACCCTACATGCGACATAAAATGGTCGTCGCATGGCGTGAAGGCTGCTTCGCCGCACAACAACACATTTTATGCCGCCAGAGGCGAACGAGGCTCGTCGCGGCGTCAACTAATTGACGCTCGCCGCGTCGTCCTGTTCTCCCTCGCCGCGGAGAACGAATGAAAATTCGCCACGGCGACGCTTGCGCATAGGTCGCGGCGTGCGACGAATTCTTCATCTTCTCCGATCGATTTTCCGCCATTAATTCTATTTAAAACCTCCATTAACACTCTAACTACTCAATCCATCCCAATAAATGCCATAACTGCTAGAAACAACTACTAATAACAACAATAAAGCCTTAACAACTTACCAATGGCAAAACAAAGCCCCAAATCACCGTAAACCCTAAATCCTTCAAAAATCAACGATTAATCCACTCCAAATCCTTCTCAACCTTCAACAATCACAATAAATCACTTAGCCTAACACAATAAGAAGGAAACATAAGGAAGAATCGATGAAACTCACCAATGAGGAAGAAATCGAACCCACCGTGGAAGAAGAGAAGGAGAAAACGAAATGCCTTAATTAACTTTCCCAAATCTCAACTTAGCTATTTATAGACAAAGGTCTCCAACTCAGTCCAAATTTCAGTCTCTAAATTTCAGTGGCTCAACATTTAAATTTCCTGACAGTATAACCCTAATATTTCCTTAGCCATTGGACAATTCTTTTAGTACTATACAGTCAATCAGTCTGTCACTCCAAAATTTCCGGTCCGGGTATTTTCTCCCGAATTTCCAGAAAATTTCCTATAAACCACTATCAATTACCAATCACTCTTAAACTATTCTAAATCTGTCATTCGAGCTCACTTACTCTTAATTCCTCAGTCAATTACAATCCAGTCAATCTAGTCAGTTCACAATTCAATCAGTTCATACTTCCACTTAAAATGCCGAAAAATCATGAATGCATGTACCTATGAATAAATGCATATGCAAGAAACCCGTTCCTCTATAATTAGAGGCCAGTAACATGCTCAGTCAGTGAATGCAGTGAAACCTATCAGTGTAACCCAGAATTACTATAATACCCTCGCTAACAGTAACTGGATGTTACAATTCACCCCTCCTAATAAAAATTTCAACCTCGAAATTTTATACCTGTCCGATCGAATAAATGAGGATACTGACTCCTCATATGCTCCTCAGTCTCCCATGTAGCTTCCTCAGAATAGTGGTTTTTTCAAAGGACTTTCACCAATGGAATCACCCTGTTCCTCAACTGCTTGACCCGTGATCCTATAATCCGTACCGGCTCCTCAACATAGGTCAAATCACTGGCTACCTCAATCTCTGAGCCGGAATCACATCGCGCCGGGTCGAGCGGTATCGTCGAAGCATCTTGACATGAAATACATCATGCATCCGGGACATCTCACTCGGTAATGCCAATCTGTAAGCCAACGGTCCTATCCTCTCAAGGATCTCATACGGACCGATATACCGAGGGCTCAACTTGCCACTTATGGCCAAATCTCGATACTCCTTTCAAGGAGACACTTGGAGAAATACTCATCACCTACACTATATTCCATCTCCGCCGATGTTGATCCACATAGCTCTTACATGCATCTGAGCCGCGCGATGCGACTCGGATCAATGCACCTTATCTCTTGTGTCTGAATCAGCTCGGGACCCTCTATCGATCTCATACCCTCTTCATCCCAATACAATAGCGATCGACACGGCCTCCCATACAAGGCCTCATACGGTGCCATCCTAATACTACTCTGATACTAGTTATTATATGCAAACTCTATCAGTGCTAAATACTGATCCCATGATCCTCTGAACTCCAATACACATGCCCAAAGCATGTCCTCAACAGTCTTAATCGTCCTTTCACTCTGTCCATCTGTCTGAGGATGAAATGCAGTACTGAAGTTCAACCTCGTACCCATAGCAGTCTGTAGGCTCTTCTAGAACCTCGAGATGAACCTGGGATCCCTGTCTGAGACTATCGACAAAGGAACCCCATGCAACCGTACAATCTCTGCCACATACTTCTGGGCCAACTGATCGAGAGTATTGCTCTCCTTCACCGCAAGAAGTGAGCCAATTTGGTCAATCGACCCACTATGACCCGGATAGCATCATCTTGCCTCGGTGTCTAGGCAATCCCATCATAAAATCCATAGTGATTCGCTCCCATTTCCACTCCGAATGGGCAACGAATGCAACTTACCCATCGGAGCTCGATGCTCGACCTTAAACCGCCGCACGTCGGACACTGGACACAAACTCGCCACTTGCCTCTTCATGCCAGCCACCGAAATCTTGTCTCGAGTCGATACATCTTGGTCGTGCATTCAGATGCATCGCATAGGCAGCTACATGTGCCTCCTCTAGGATCTCCCATCTCAAATCATCTATATCAGGCACACACAGTCTCTATCCCATCCATAAAGTCCCATCTCTCAACTCAAACTCTGAATCAGTACCAGTCTGGACTCTCTCAATCAGTCTCACTAACACTGGGTCTTGATCCTGAACTCTCCGGATCCTATCATGCAACATCGGCCTCAGCCTCAGAGTAGCAATCAGAGCTCCATCCTGACCCATATCCATCTGTACATTAAGAACTCTCAACCAATCGGACCGGGTAATCTCGAAACTGAACTCGAAATTGCCTACCATGCGATTTCCTACTCAATTCATCGGCCACCACATTGGCCTTTCCTAGATGATACTCAATCGTGCAGTCATAGTCCTTCAGTAACTCTATCCATCTCCTCTGTCTCAGTTGAGCTCTCTCGACTCAGCAGATATCTGAGACTCTTATGATCGATGAAGATCCGGAACGTCTCCCATCTGAGATAATGTCTCCAGATCTTCAGAGAAAACACTACTACTGCCAACTCCAAATCATGCACTGGATAATTCACCTCGTGAGACCTCAACTGTCTCGAGGCATATGCTATCACTCTCCCATGCTGCATCAGTACACAACCCAATCCCTGATGCGAGGCATCATCAGACTTCTGAAGCCTCCAAAGATTAGAAGGAATACCAAACACTGGTGCAGTAGTCAACCGATATTTCAGCTCTTCAAAGCTCTTCTGGCACTCCTCAGACCATCTAAACGGCACATTCTTCCTTAATAGCTTCATCAAAGGGGCGAAGATCAACGAAAAACCCTCGATGAATCTCCGGTAATATCCGGCCAGTCCTAAGAAACTCCGCAACTCTGGCACACTCCTCGGAATCTCCCAACTCATAACTGCCTCGATCTTGTGAGGATCCACCTGGATACCCTCACCGGACACCACGTGCCCTAGAAATACAATCTCATCTAGCCAAAATTCACACTTAGTGAATTTAGCGAACAACTGTCTCTCGCTCATAACCTGTAGAACAATCCTCAGGTGTTTAGCGTGCTCTTGCCTGCTCCTCGAATAAATGAGTATATCATCAATAAATACGATCACGAACCGGTCCAGGTAGGGCTGAAAAACTTTATTCATCAAAGCCATGAAGGCTGCCGGGCCATTAGTCAACCCAAACGGCATCACTAGGAACTCGAAATGCCCGTACCTGCTCCTGAAGGCACTTTTAGGCACATCGGCCTCTGCTATCCTCAACTGATAATAGCTTGATCTCAAGTCCAACTTGGTGAACACCTGAGCTCCCTGCAACTGATCAAATAGATCGTCAATCCTAGGCAGTGGATACTTATTCTTTACTGTTACCCGATTCAACTGCCTATAATCGATACACAGTCTCAATGTCCCGTCCTTCTTCTTCATAAACAGTACCAGAGCTCCCCAAGGCGAAACACTCGGTCTAATGAACCCCTTATCCAGTAACTCCTACAATTGAGCCTTAAGCTCTCTCAGTTCCACAGATGCCATCCTATATGGAGGAATCGATATAGGGGCTGTACCGGGAACAAGATCAATCTCAAACTCGGTCTCCCGCTCTAGCGGCAATCCCGGTAACTCTTCGAGAAACACATCTGGAAATTCCCTAACTACGGGAACATCCTGCAATCTCATCTCTACTCTGGAATCCACTACGTGAGCCAGATAGGCCTCACAACCTCCCTGCATCAATCTCAGGGAACTCAAGAAGGATATAATCCTCGCTGGCACTGCCTGACTAACTCCTCGGAACACAGCTCTGGGCTGACCAGGAGATTCCAATACAACCTCCTTGGTATAACAGTCCATGATAGCTCTATGAGCAGACAACCAATCCATCCCCAATATCACATCAATCTCCTCGAGCCGTAACGATCAGTTGGCACTCTTCCATCGCCGATCGATCCAACCCGACATCCCATACGCACCTCTCCAATACGGTGGTACTACTGAGGTGTACTCACCTCAACCCATGTTGTAACCTCTGCCTATCCCCATGCAGTCTACATGTTAAATGCGGTGCAATGAAGGAATGAGTGGATCCAGGATCCAACAATGCATATGCTTCAAGACCAGAAATAAGAAGCATACCCGCAACAACATCCGGGGAATCCTGGGCCTCCTGCCAAGTCATGGCATAGACCCTAGCCTGCGACTGCTGTCTGCTCGATCCCTCTGACCTCACTGTGGACCCCTCTGCTCGACCTCGGCCTCTCCATTCCGATCCACCTCCACGGCTCTGCTGCACCGGGGTATTGCTGCCTGATCTTCCAGTCATAGCAGACTGGGTTCCCAAAGTCTCTGAGCAGTTCCTCACTAGGTGGTCCATCGAACCACACCTCAAGCAGGCTCCAGATAGCCATCGACACTCTCCACCGTGTCTCTTGCCACAATGCTCACATAAAGGAGCAGACTGCCCTGAAACTCTAGCACTGCTGCCACCACTAATAGTTTGTACAAATCTGCCCCTCTGCCCATGACCAGTCTGTCTAGCCCCTCCTGCAGATCTGAAGGGCCTACTCCGCCATATATCCTCTGCTAGCAGCCGCCAGGCATCATCGAATCTCTTAATCTGGTCCCCGACCGGTCTCGATCCTGTATTGTCTCGGAATGCTTATCTATCCTCACTGCTGTAGCCCTCAACTCAATAAAGCGCCCATATCGATCTAGCCAATAGGTGCGGATCTCCAGTTGAGTCCGCTTAAAACGCCGACATTTGTCACCTCGAAGCTCCAAAGAAGAAACATATACCACTAACTCGTTGAATCAAGACTCATAGTCGGCCACGGTCAATCGCCTCGCCTCAACTTTAAGAACTCCTGTAACTTCATCTCTAGATAAATCTTGGGCATGAAATTGTCCTCGAACGCCTCGTAAAATCATCCCATATCGATTATGCGGTAGGGTATCTTGCCCAAACAGTCTTCCACCATGATATGCGAGAACCACATGGCAGAGAAATCGCAGTCGAAGCGCTCATTCGGTCACGATCCATCGATCGAGGACTCTCTCTGTCCTCTCTAGCCATCCCTCAGCCTCCGCAGGGTCGGTGCTACTATAGAAGTCAACCGCCCCCTACTTACGCAGTAGATCATATCTCCGTTCCCATCTCACAGGAACTCGAGGAGGCAACTCCTCTAAACGAGGCATAGGAGACTCCCTACTAGCTCCTACCGATTCCAAGTCAGCTGGTTGTTCAACTCGATCTCCAAGAACGGATGACCTAAAACAGACAAGAAATTTCGATCAGTTCTGCTATGCTTACAGTGATTCAAGCCTAATAATACACTATGCCCAAAAGATGCCAAACCATGCTCTGATACCACTTAATGTAGCGCCCCCTCAACATAGGGTACACATCGGAAACCCAAAGGTCGCTCGATCGTATCCCGATAAAGGTGCACCACCGAACATTTCCTTAATAATCCACATGGCATCGCAATAATTTAAAACCATAACACAACACGATATCGAAACCACTAAATTTTAAAATCATAATATCAATCACATACAACATCCAATAATGTAATAGACAAGTCTATCACCCCGAACAAAACCAAAAGGAAGCGATACAAGCATCTATCCTAAGTCATCCTCAAAATCCAACCCACCGGTGGCCACACATGTGCCATCGCTTCTCCGCCAAAGACGCCTTTCACGGTAGGAAAAAGGCTATCTACAGAGCTAGGGGTCTACTCTATCGATCTTGAAAAATTAGATGCAATTTTGGGTGAGTTTGCGAACTCAGTGAGAAACCATCATCGATGGTTCACTCAAATCATGCATTACGCAAATTACGTACAACACGGCACGGTAATATTCAATTAACAGTATTATATAACAATTTCACGATGAGTCATAACGGTTTACTGATGATCGATAACAATTTACAATAGCATAAAACAGTTCACATCACAATTCTGATAAATCATGGCATCACGCGATTCGATGTCGTCACACAATTGGCAATTCAATTAGTCATGTATATAATGCATATGAGACTCTTTCCGCTTATTGATATTGTGCCCAAGTGCTCGATCGGTGTTGATGGGGGCGCGTCGAGATTTCTCCCCGGGCTCGTGGCGGTCGGCCAAGATGTTCGAGCTCGAGGCTCTTTTCGATAATAGCACTTGGGTCACATGTTCATTATCGATCATGCATTTATGCATGCAATGCGATGTTCAATAATTGATGTATGGCTATAAAGCCCGATATTGTGATTCTCGGTAATATCTGATAATTCATCCGATCTGATAATCGAATCCAAGATGATAGAAATATGTCATTTGATCACGTACATTTCAAAGAATCATGCAATTTCACATCCAATACAAGAGGCATACCATCCGATCATGTATATTTCAAGACTCATCTGATTTCACATTTGGCAAGTAATTCACGTTGAGCATTTAAGCGATCGAAATTTGAGGAACCAACTAGGTTACTCACCAGTAACTCCGAGCCATCTTGCTGGAAGTTCCAAAATGTCCGTGGAATGACAATCCAACGGCTCCTCTATAACAAAAAATACAGTCCATTACTAGATGCTCAATTAAATAGTTCATAATGCATATGTCTCGGTGAAATTATGTACAACGCGTGTTCACGATTTTCCCGACGCTAAAACCCAATTTTTGAACTCTTATGTCCCATTCTAACTCTTAGCTCAATTGATAGACAATAATTGATCCGATCCTAAAATTCAGTTCAATTTCCTCAATTCAATATTTCCTATAACGGTTCCTATAGCAATTCCATAACCATTAGCTCAAAACCTCTATTGAAAATCGATTAAAACTCCAATTGTCTCAATTCAATATTCAGGTCGCACTATGAACCATAATTGACCTTAATTTTGATAAATCAATACCAATTAAATTAAATTCTAACTCTCATAACTATCCTCAATTGTAGACCTCTTTCTCTAGATCATAAGGAATCGAGAATCACCCCAATCGGAGGTCTATACCATAAGTTATGCCCAATAATCAAAAATCAATCCAATCAGAAATGCCCTTCGCCGCGGCCAAGAAACCCTCGCCGCGACATAAAATGGTCGCTCGCCGCGGCGTGAAGGCTGCTCGCCGCGGCGAACAACACATTTTGGACGCGCCGCGAGACGAACGAGGCTCGTCGCGGCGTCAACTAATTGACGCTCACCGACGTCTGTTCTCCTCGTTTCTCCTCACGCGACGTCAAGACAAGTCAAATGCGGCGTCGACGAATTCTTCGTCTTCTCCGATCGATTTTCCACCATTAATTCTATTTAAAACCTCCATTAACACTCTAACTACTCAATCCATCCTAATAAATGCCATAACTGCTAGAAACAACTACTAATAACAACAATAAAGCCTTAACAACTTACCAATCGCAGAACAAAGCCCCAAATCACCGTAATCAACGATTAATCCACTCCAAATCCTTCTCAACCTTCAACAATCACAATAAATCACTTAGCCTAGCACAATAAGAAGGAAACATAAGGAAGAATCGATGAAACTCACCAATGAGGAAGAAATCGAACCCACCGTGGAAGAAGAGAAGGAGAAAACGAAATGCCTTAGGTAACTTTCCCAAATCTCAACTTAGCTATTTATAGACAAAGGTTTCCAACTCAGGTCAAATTTCAGTCTCTAAATTTCAAAGGCTCAACATTTAAATTTCTGACAAGATAACCCTAATATTTCCTTAGCCATTGGACAATTCTTTCGAGATTATCTGATCGATCGATCATCACTCCAAAATTTCCGGTCCGGGTATTTTCTCCCGAATTTCCAGAAAATTTTCTATAAAACACTATCAATTACCAATCACTCTTAAACTATTCTAAATCTGTCATTCGAGCTCACTTATTCTTAATTCCTCAGTCAATTACAATCCAGTCAGTCCAGTCAGTTCACAATTCAATCAGTTCATACTTCCACTTAAAATGCCGGAAAATCATGAATGCATGTACCTATGAATAAATGCATATGCAAGAAACCCGTTCCTCTATAATTAGAGGCCAGTAACATGCTCAGTCAGTGAATGTAGTGAAACCTATCAGTGTAACCCAGAATTACTATAATACCCTTGCTAACAGTAACGGGATGTTACACAGAGACTGTGTGTGCCAGATGTTGATGATTTGAGACGGGAGATCCTAGAGGAGGCACATGTAGCTGTCTATGCTATGCATCCTGGTACGACCAAGATGTATAATTCACTGAGACAGCTTTTTTGGTGGCTTGGTATGAAGAGGCAAGTGGCAGAGTATGTTTCCAGGTGTCTTATTTGTCAGCAGGTTAAGGCAAAGCATCAGGCTCCAGTGGGAAAGTTGTATTCGTTGCCCATTTCGGAGTGGAAATGGGAGCGAATTACTACTATGGATTTTGTGATGGGGTTGCCTAGGACACCGAGGCAGCTTGATGCTATCTGGGTCATAGTGGACCGATTGACTAAATCGGCTCACTTCTTGCCAGTGAGGGAGAGCAATACTTTCGATCAGTTGGCCTAGAAGTATGTAGCAGAGATTGTATGGTTGCATGGGGTTCCGTTGTCGATAGTCTCAGACAGGGATCTCAGGTTCACTTCGAGGTTCTGGAAGAGCCTACAGACTACTATGGGTACGAGGTTGAGCTTCAGTACAGCGTTTCATCCTCAGACAAATGGACAGAGCGAGAGGACGATTAAGACTGTTGAGGACATGCTTCGGGCGTGTGTATTGGATTTCAGAGGAGCATGGGATCAATATTTGGCACTGATCGAGTTTGCATATAATAACCAGTATAAGAGTAGTATTGGGATGGCACCGTATGAGGCCTTGTATGGGCGACCATGTCGATCGCCACTGTATTGGGATGAAGAGGGTATGAGATCGATAGAGGGTCCCGAGCTGATTCAGGATACAATGGATAAG
Source organism: Erythroxylum novogranatense (assembly GCA_029891385.1). Lineage (NCBI taxonomy): Eukaryota > Viridiplantae > Streptophyta > Magnoliopsida > Malpighiales > Erythroxylaceae > Erythroxylum > Erythroxylum novogranatense. The sequence continues at coordinate 75,875,761 of CM057225.1, forward strand.
GTACAGTTGATCCGAAGTCGCATCAAGGCGGCTCAGGACAGACAAAAAGGTTATGTGGATCAACATCGGCGAGAGATGGAGTACAGTGTAGGTGACAGAGTGTTTCTCCGGGTGTCTCCTTGGAAAGGAGTACTGAGGTTTGGCCGTAAGGGCAAGTTGAGCCCTCGGTATATCGGTCCGTATGAGATCCTTGAGAGGATAGGACCGTTGGCTTATAGATTGGCGTTACCGAGTGAAAAGTCCCAATTGCATGACGTGTTTCATGTTAGTATGCTCCGATGGTACCGTTCAAACCCAAAACATGTGATTCCGGCTTAGGAGATTGAGGTGGCCAGTGATTTGAGCTATGTCGAGGAGTCGGTACAGATTATAGGATCACAGGTCAAGCAGCTGAGGAACAGGGTGATTCCATTGGTGAAAGTCCTTTAGAAGAACCACTCTTCTGAGGAAGCTACATGGGAGACTGAGGAGAATATGAGGAGTCAGTATCCTCATTTATTCGATCGGACAGGTATTAAATTTCGAGGACGAAATTTTTTTTTTTAGGAGGGGTGAATTGTAACATCCGTTCTTCATTATGAAGGCATTATGGTAATATTAGGTCGGTGATAGGTTTCATTGCATTCACTGATTGAGCATGTTACTGGCCTCTAATTATAGAGGAACAGGTTTATTGCATATGCATTTATTTATAGGTACATGCATTCATGATTTTTCGGTATTTGATTGTGAGCATGGACTGACTGAACTGACTGGATCGTGATTAATTGAGAAATTAGGAATAAGTGGACTCGAATGACTGATTTAGAATAGTTTAAGAGTGATTGGCAATTGATAGTGGCTTATAGGAAATTTTCTGGAAATTCGGGAGAAAATGCTCGGACAGGAAATTTTAGAGTGACAGACCGATTGACTGTATAGTACTGAAAGAATTGTCCAATGGCAATGGAAAAATTAGAGTTATACTGTTAGGAAACAAAAATATTGAGTCATTAAAATTTAGAGACTGAAATTTGAACTGATTTGAAGACCTATGTCTATAAATAGTTAGGTTTGAAATTTTGGGGATTTTTCTTAAGGCATTATCGTTTCTTCTCTTCCTCCTCCCACGGTGCTCGTCGATTCCTCCCATCGGTGAGGTTCTTCGATTTTTCCTTGTGGTTTTCCCCTCATTGTGCAAAACTAACTTGTTTATTGTGATTGATAAAGGTTGAGAAGCTTTGAGAGTGGTTAATCGTTGATATTGAAGGATTTTAGGGTTTACGGTGATTTGAGAGATTTGTGGATTTGAGGCTGTGATTGGTATGTTTTAATGGTTTTAATGTGGTATTAATGGTTTTTGATGCATTTATGACATTTATTATGGTTGATTTGGGTAGTTGAAAGTGTTAATGGGGGTTTTAGAGAGAGAAATGGACGGAAAACGATCGGAGAAGAAGAGGAATCGTCGCACGCCGCGACCTGCACGAGAGCCTCGCCACGACGAATATATATTCGTTCGCCGCGGCGAGCGTGAAGGAGACATCACGGCGAGCGTCAATTAGTTGACGCCGCGACGAGCCTCCTTCGCTTTCTTGGCGCGCCCAGTGGATTGTTACGCGGCGGCGACCATTCTTACGCCAATGACGATCATTTATGTCATGGCGAGAGCTCTTGGCCGCGAAGGACTTTTCTGATAGGTTGATTTTTAGTTTATTGGGCATAACTTATGGTATAGACCTCCGATTGAGGTGATTCTTGATTCATTATGAACTAGGGAAAGAGGTCTACAATTGAGGAAATTGAACTGAATTTTTAGGAATGGATCAATTATTGTCGATCAATTGAGCGAAGAGTTAGAATGGGGCATAACAGTTCAAAATTGGGTTTTAGCGTCGGAAATCGTGAACATGCATTGTACATATTTCGACTGAGACATATGCATTACTGAATTGTTTAATTGAGCATTTAGTAATGGGATTGTATTTAACTATTATAGAGGCGCCGTTGGATCGTCATTTCACGGACATTGCTGGGACTTCCAGGCAGTAGCTCGAAAGTTACAGGTGAGTAACCTAGTTGGTTTCTCAATTTCCTGATTGCTTAAATGCTCTGTATGACTACATGCAAAGGTGAACTACATGATTACTGAAATATATAGGAGCGAATTTCATGTTTTTACTATATTGGATTGGACTACTGTATGACACTGGGAATTGCAATATTGGACTTTTATAGCCGTACACTGTAAATTACTGAACATCGCATTACATGCATAAATGCATCATCAGATAATGAATGTTGTGACCTAAGTCACGATCTTTACTGAAATGAGCCTCGACCTCCAATCTTTGTCTTGGCCAGACCTCGAGCCCGAGGAGAAAATCACGATCGTCCCACTAAATCGTCTTCGATGGCGACTTGGGGACAACACTGAATAACTGGAAAAGAGTCACATATGCATTGTATACACATGGCTGATTGATTCGTGACCTTACTGAATTATGTGATGGTATGAGAGATTGCAAATTGTTACATGCTCATCATAAATCTGTTGTATATCTGTAAATTGTGATATGATCTTTATTAATTGAATATTCTTTGTATGATGTACGCAATCTGCGTAATGCATGATCTGAGTGAACCATCGATGATGGTTTCTCATTGAGTTTGCAAACTCGCCCAAAATTGCAACCTATTTTTTAGGATCGATAGAGTAGACTCCTAGCTCCGGAGATAGTCTTTTCCTGTCGTGCGAGCGTGCTGGCAAGAGAAGCAATGGCACACAGGTCGGTCAGCTGGGTTGGACTTTTGCGGATGACTTAGGATAGATGCTTGTATCAGTTTTCTTTTTGGTGTTGTTTAGGGGACTGATAGACTTGTCTATTCTGATATTGGATGACTGTATCAAGATTATTTTGGATTTTTAAAATTTACTAATTTTTGATATATTATGGTTTTAATTATTACGATGCCATGTGGATTAACAGTCGGATTTTCTGGTAGTGCACCTTTATCGTGGGATACGTGTCAGAGCGACCTTCGGGCGTCCCGATGTGTACCCTACGGTGAGGAGGCGCTACAAACAATCACTTCATTTGAAGGTTGGATAACAAAATTGTGGCTGAAAGAATCAATCAAGGTTTGGTCCTCAATGATATTGAATTTATCTCGGTAAAAATGGCATAACTTTCACTACAGATGTTGGATTAAGATCATCTTAGGATGGTTTCAAAGAAGATCTTGAGGTCAGATTCTATCTTCTAAAGGGTAAAAAATGGAGTAGCAGATAGGTACAGACGAAACCAAATGAAAAAACAAACGAATGGAAAAAGACAGAAGAAGTAGGAAAATTTCTATAACCTTCCCAAAAGATATTGGATTAAGGTGTTATTTATATGGTTCAAAATAGGAATTCAAGATATACAACTTTCTTCGAGACCTTAAAGACAGATTCTATCTTCTGTAGGGTCAAAAATGGAGCAGAAGATAGGTACAGACAAAGCCAAATGAAAAAGCAGACGAATGGAAAATATAGAAGAAGTGGAAAAATTGCTATAACTTTCCCTAAAGATATTGGATTAAGGTGTTCTTTATATTGTTAGAAATAGGACTTCAATATCTACAACTTTTATGAAGGCCTCAAAGACAGATTCTATCTTCTGAAGGGTCAACAATGGAACAGAATATAGGTACAGATGAAGCCAACTGAAAAAGCAAACGAATGGAAAAAGACATAAGAAGCCCTAACGATATTAGATTAAGGTGTTTTTTATATGGTTCAAAAGAAGACTTCAAGGGATATAACTTTCATGAAGACCTCAAAGATAAATTCTATCTTCTGAAGGGTCAAAAATGGAAAAGAAGATAGGCTAGGCGAAAAAAAAAACAGAAGAAGCAAAAAACAAAAGAAGCAACACACAGAAGAAGCAAAAAACAAAAGAAGCAAAAAGTGGAAGAAACAAAACACAAAAGATATAAGATCATCACAGACCATGTGACGTCATCACAGACCACGTGACTATAAGTGCAAGTCGACTTGTACATGGGGTAAGTCGACTTACACGTATTCAGTACCGATAAGTCGACTTGTACATGGGGTAAGTCGACTTATGCAAGGACGGTACTGTTTATATTGTGCCCTAAAGGCAATCCCCTTTAGCCCGTTTTGTTCAAAGTCGTGTGCAGACTTTATGAATAAATAAAGAAAGGCATATTTCATTAATTTGATGTTCATGAACATTGTTTATGAATTGATTGGATCTTTAATCGAATTAATGAAGTCCATGATATATGACATAGCATGAAGGAACTTATGATGTGCTCATACTCCTGAGATTCCTATCATGTGCAATTATGTCAGTATCTAAATTCTCCCTAGTCATAGGATTAATGAGACTGGACACCATTAATCCGGATAGACTAGCACATGTCATATTCCTTGATTGGATCAAGCAGTGGATCTCAAAAACTGTAAATATGAGATATTTAGAATTGACATGTGGATGCTTACTAGTGGTAGTAAGTTCATTGGATGACCTGCCATGAGATCATCACATGGATATCTTATCTAAGTGTCAGTGATAATCTCATCATAGCAATGGTGCAAGTATCCTTAGACTTGCGGTACTCAAGGATATCTTGATACTTGATCCTGCTTTGACTCCATTCCTTGTTGCCTTCCAGAGGTAACTCATAGGGTGGTGCTTGGGTACAGCTTGAGGTATTCGAAGATAATTGAGTAGCCAATAAAGGATTCACCACTTCTGGATTAGCAGAAGAGATACCCATGGCCTCTTGTCAGGATCATTACTAAGGCTGGCCAGCATATATGTCATGAAGAGTGTCTTCATTGACATATAGAGTAATGAGTCCCAGGACGAGAACTATTATCACTTAATGGACTTGGTCTAGTGAGAGTTGACACTTTGACCATACTCATAACCAAGTGGGGTATAGGATGGTGAAAGGACGAATTGCACAAGAATTATCTATGGAAGGGTTCGTGATCGGTTCGTAATGAATACATCAAACCGATTACTTTCCGATCAATTGGGGGTCATGATGTGTTGCTAGATACCGCTCATGACTTGCTTAGATTAAGTGTTAATCTAAGTGGCCAACATAACCGGGAGCCTAAAGGGTCACACGCATAAGAGTGACTCAGAGAATCTGTAAAATAGTAATTGGACAGAGTTCCAATTATGGAGAGCATTAGGATTAAATGGATCCCGATGAGATCGGGATATGTCCCGATGAGATCACGACATCGATATTGCTAAGAAAGGTCTCCGGAGCGTTTTCGATACCGGAGCCCGGTAGGCCGGTAGGACCGACCCCAGTGTGACTGGACCACTTTAGCATTAATATATATATATATAAGATTAATTAATTAAGTAATTAATTAATTAATATATATATATATATGTAGGCACGTGGAAAGGAGGAAGCTTCTCCATCTTTGCTTTGTCATCACTTACATTAAATGATGAAAGACAAAACATTGGAAGATGAGAATAGATGATGGTCGTGGCATATAATGAAAGAAGAAAGAAAAGAGTTTCTTAAGGCCTTTGCATACAATCATCGTTGGTTTGATGCATAAAAGAAGAAGGAAAAGAGTTTCCCTCTCATTCTCATCATCGTGATTCATCATCTTCAAGCTTTTCATCCTCCTTTTCCATCGTCAATTTCAAGCTCTCCAAGGACAGAGGTAGGGTCTAGAAGCCTTTAATCTGTTCTAGCTATTCCCGGGTCAAAAGGGTTTGTCCCGGTTAGGTTTTCTGATCTCTGCGTAGATTACCTTTAGAGATAGTCTCTTTTGGCTATTTAGGTTGATGTCTTCATACCGACACCTGGATCCTGGGTTTCAGGGAAAGTCCCGGAAACAAAAATTTTTGTTTTCCACTGCCGGTACATGTGATGTACATCCCGGGATTTTCCTACAGTGGTATCAGAGCGTCTAGTGTCCCGTATGAAGCTAAGACCTAAACGAGATCAGAAACCCTAATGGAATTTTCTGTTGATGCATGCTTGCTGTCCAATTTTCGAATTTATATTGTGATATGTTTTTCGAAATTTTTCTGCCCAGGATTGTTCATAACATGTTAGAGAATATGTCTATGAAATTTGAGAATTTATCGATTTGATTTGATATAGTTTTGCTAATTTAATTCCCTAAGTTTCAGATGCTGTTTTGTGAAACGATTCTGGAACAGGCAGTAGTATAAATTCGATAATAAATTCTAGAAAAATGGTTTTTCGGATTTTCCTTCACCTACATGTCTCTAAGATGTTGGTGAATTTCTATGAGCATGGAAATTGGTTTTCAAGGTGAGTGGATATTTATTTTCGATTTTATTCTATGCTGTTGGGAATTGCTGTGCTGATGAACACAGATTTTTAATGGGTTTTGTTATTTAGGTTGACTGAGTTTTTGATGGCTAAAAATCCTGAAAAACTTCAGGTAGCATTTTCTGAACATGTAATAACCTATGCAATTTTCTCAGAATTTATTGAAATTGTTTCATTGATCATTTCGAGCAATGTACAGAACTGGACAGTTTTGTGAAAAATTGTTGGGACTGTTTCGCTTGGCTTGATTGAGTGTGCTTTTTCAGTTCCAATGCCTTGCACCATTTTAATGTGATTAAAAATGTGTTATCTTGATGTATTATGATTTCCAAACTGAATTGCTTGAAGTTGCATTTCCAAGAATTTTCGGATGCCTAAGTGATCACATTAGCGTCTCGTTAGTATATTGCATTATCTTGTTTGTTTTGACCGTCATATTTTTTATGGCATGTGCTGAAGTAAATTTGATAATGTATGTGCTAGCTAGAGATGCTTAGGATGATAATTTGGGTGTTCCTACATTATTTGGAAATTAATGAGTTTTGACTCATTTCAAGCTTTTCATATGGTTTGACTATATAAGGCTTTCATGGTTCAATGAAGTGTTCATTGAGACATCAAAGTAGCGAATATTACCTTAGGTATGTTGGTATTGTGAATTGGAATTGCAAGGATTGAGGAATTAGCGATTAGAGAATTATAGCAAATTCATTGGACAAGTTGACTTATTTGGAGTATAAGGCGACTTGTTCAGAATCTGTCGTAAGTCGACTTGCGATGTACAAGGCGACTTGTCTTGCGTAGGTGCATAAAGGCGACTTATATCAGATAAGTCGACTTGTGCAAGGCAGAAGACAAGGCGACTTGTATTATGATACAAGGCGACTTGTGTATAAGCGAGGCATAAGGCGACTTGCATTCGTTGTAAGTCGACTTGTGGCGTCTCAGTTGGATGATGGATGATTAAAAGGATTGCTTCAATGTGATTGATGAAACCTAAATCATTCCATATAGTCTGGCGACTATAATCCTTCACTTGGAGTCTAGAATTGAAATCCTCCTCGGAATATGAAAACTAACGCCTTCCATTAATATGGTAAGAACCGAGTTCTTATAGGGTCGGGTTGTTGGGCAAACTCAAGCTCACTCTATCTGGATATGTTGAACCATGAAAATAAGATTTTCTCGATTAATGGGTTGGTTTTCACCGAAGCGTTAGTTTGTTGAGCAAACTCAAGGTCAACGTGGACAGAGGCGAAGTTGGGTAGTGTACATCGGGATGTACACGCATCAAGGAGTTGATAACCCAATGTAGTGCACACATCAACAAGTTGATAGCGATTGATAGTTGTGTCTAAGATGTAATTGGTATATCCGATACCTCCGAGACATAAGGTGGCTTGTTGGGCAAACCCAAGGTCATTCTCAATGTCGGTTATCGATGATGCAATTGGTATGTCCGATACCTACCGATTGACCTAAGTTGTGGCTTGTTGGGCAAACCCAAGGTCACTCTTAGCAATGTCGGATATCGACCCACTAGGACTTTATGTCACTTTGTTTCTCTGGATTCTTAAAGAGGGTTATGGATTCTAGGAAACTAGTGGGAGCCATATGCATGTCATGCAAGTCCTTATGATCATGCAGACATTTCTATTCTATCATTCCTTCTCTCTATCGCGTTTAGGTTGATTGAAGAAGTTTTTCAGTGTGAATTTTCGCTCTCTATTTTGGACCGAATTTTCTTGATCGGCTGAAGAATCTGAGAATTGTTCTCAGATCTGAGGAACTGGGATACGTCCTAGATGTTCCACTTCCAGATGCACCTGCTGTCGATGCTTTTGAAAAGGATCAGAAAGCATATTGTAAGCATCTAAAGGACGGTGATATGGATACTTGCATTATGCTTGCCTTGATGTCACGGAGTCTGCGAAGCGAAGACGAGTCTATGGATGCTCACACTATAGTATTTCATCTTAGGGAGCCATGAGTAAGCTCGATCTCGAAAGGTTCGAGACCTCAAGGCTTCTCTTCACCACAAAGGTGGCTCCAGGACATCTGCATCCAGGATACCTCAAGATGAATGGCTATATAGAGATTGGTTGTCTTAGGATTTGTAATGGATTATGAGTTAAGTATAGACTTGATTACGGTTGGATTGTCGACGCTTTTCACGATTAGTGTTAAACTATCGATGAACCAAATATCCACAACAATTCCTGAGCTGATCAATCTGCTCAAGACAGCTGAGCAGGCTATCAAGAAGGATAGCAAGCAAGTGCTAGTGGTGGATGCTTCTTCTTATGGTCCAAAGAAGAAAAAGGCTAAGAAACCAAATGGAAGTGCCATCAAGGAAAAACCAAAGAAACTGCCCCAAAAGGATTTTGCTTTCATTGTGGCAAGACCGCCACCGAAAATCAGAAAGTTTATCTGGAGTTCTGAAGCGTAAGAAGGCATCGATGCCTCTACTCCTTCAAATATGTTTGTCATTGAGGTTAATCTGTTTCTGAACAAAACATATGGGTATTTGATACCGGTTGTGGCTCATACATATGAAATGATATGCAGGGCCTCAGGGACAGTAGACATCTCATAAAAGGAGAACTAGAACTTCGTGTAGGTAATGCAGCAAGAGTTGCTACATTAGCCATAGACACTTATGTCTTGTCACTCCCTAGTGGGCTTGTATTCAAATTGGATGATTGTCATTTTGTACCTGTTTTAACAAAGAACATATTGTCTGTTTCTTGTTTCAATAGAGCTGGTTTCCATTGGACTTTTAGTAGCAATGGTTGTTCTATTAGTTCGAATGGAATGCTCTATGCTACTGGTACATTATGCAATGGAATTGACATATTAGATATGTCATATCCAGTTTTGAATGTCAATGACACGAAAAGACATAATCAAGATAATTTAAAATCAACTTACTTATGGCATTGTCGGCTTGGCCATATAAATGAGACACGCATCGCTAAGCTCCATAAGAGTGGCAGTTTAGGGTCGTTTGATTATGAATCATATGACACATGCGAATCTTGTTTATTAGGCAAGATGACTAAGTTACCCTTCAAGGGAAAGGGTGAACGAGTGATTGGAGTATTAGACCTATTACATTCAGATGTATGTGGTCCGATGTCCATCCATGCCAGAAGTGGTTGTCTTTACTTCATTACTTTTATCGGTGATTATTCACGATATGGGTACCTGTATCTGATGAGATACAAATCTGAAACGTTTGAAAAGTTCAAATAATTCAGAAATGAAGTAGAAAACTAACTTGGTAAAAGTATGAATACATTACGATCTGATCGTGGTGGAAAATGCTTATACCAATAGTTTTGAATTATCTCAGAGATAATGGAATTTTATCTCAGTACACTCCACCTTGCACGCTGCAGCACAATAGTGTGGCTGAAAGGAGATATCGAACCTTGTTAGACATGGTGCGATTAATGATAGGTTTTGCACAGTTTTTGGGGGTATGCGCTCCAGACAGCTGTTTACTTGTTAAACAGAGTTCCATTAAAGACAGTTGATGTTACTCTATATAAGATGTGGATTAACTGAAAGCCCTATCTTTCTCAGCTGAAAGTTTGGGGTTGTCCAGCTTATGTGAAGCGGACACAGTCAGATTAGCTTGATGCAAAATCTGACAAGTGTTTGTTCGTAGGATATCGTGGGATATCAATTCTACCTTGCTGAGGAACAAAAGTTGTTTGTTTTAAAGCATGCTGTTTTCTTAGAGAAAAAGTTTCTTTTACAAGAGGACAGTGGGAGCAAAGTTGAACTTGAGGAAGTTCAAGATGCTCGAACAAACGCAGATCAACTGCTTGAACCTGCAACTGTAACTCATATAGATGAGGTAACAGTTCAACCTTTTATTACACAAGAATTTCATAGGTCATGTAGGATACGCTCTGTTCCTGAGAGATATGGATTTCTCGTGAGGAACAGAATGGCGTATTGCTCATACGGGATGATGAGCTTACTACCTATGAAGAGGTTCTGAAAAGTTCAGAATCTGAAAAATGGCTTTGTGCCATGAAATCTGAATGGATTCTATGTATGAAAACCAAGTTTGGACTTTGGTTGTTGCACCCGAAGGAATAAAGCCCAAAGGGTGCACATGGGTTTTCAAGAAGAAAACCGACATGGATGGTAATGTGATTACTTATAAAGCAAGGCTTGTGGCCAAAGGATTTAAATCGAGACAAGGAGTTGACTATGACGAGACCTTCACCCGTAGCAATGCTTAAATCCATTCGGATACTCCTAGCCATTGCCGCTCATTATGATTATGAGATATGGCAAATGGATGTGAAACGACTTTCCTCGAATGGAAATCTTCCCGAGGATGTGTATATGACACAACCAAAGGACTTCACCTCCTATAATGGCGAAATGGTATGCAAGCTTCAGAATTCCATGTATAGATTGAAGCAAGCATCCAGGAGTTGGAATATCCGTTTGATGAGGTACTCAAAGAGTTTGGTTTCTCACAAAATTCGGATGTACATTGTGTGTATAAGAAGGTTCATGGAACTGCAATCGTATTCCTTGTGTTATAAGTAGATGACATATTAATACTAGGAAAATGATGTCTCTATGCTACAATCGCTTAAGATTTGGTTGTCCAAACCTTTTGCGATGAAAGACCTTGGTAAAGCAACTTATATCCTTGGGATAAAGATTTATAGAGATAGATCAAAGAAGTTGCTTGGTCTTTCACAATCAACGTACATAGGTAAGATGCTAAAGAGGTTTAGCATGGAACAATGCTATGTACGAGACACGATGTATTATATGCTCTAAGTGTTACGAGTAGATATTAATCGGATCCTGGTGAGGGTCACTGGGTGGCTGTCAAGAATATCCTCAAGTACTTGCGAAGCACTAAGGATGTTTTCTTGACACATGGAGATGAAAATCTCCAAGTGAGCGGGCATACAAATGCCAGTTTTAATCTGATAAGGATGATTTTGAATCACGATCAGGTTATATACATTCACACTGAACGGCCTGGCGGTCAGTTTGAAAGAGTTCCAATCAAGTGACAACTGCTGATTCAACAACCGAGGTAGAATATATTGCCGCATGAGATGCGCGGAGGAAGCAGTTTGGATCAATCCTAGCTGTGATGAGCCCATAGGATTGTATTGTGATACAATGGGGCTAGTGCGCAGGGAAAGGAACCAATGTCTCATCACTGATCCAGACTCGTACTCCGCCGATTCCATTTGATTCGGGAAATCATCGGTTGAGATGATGTCCTTATAGAGAGAATTCCCACAGAGCAAAGTGTTGTTGATCCGATGACAAAGCCATTGTCACACGAGAATTGTGATTCTCATGTACTCGCTTTTGGTATTAGATACTAAGGCGATTGGCTTTAGGTCAAGTGGGAGATTTGTAAGTGCAAGTCGACTTGTACATGGGGTAAGTCGACTTACACGTATTCAGGACCGATAAGTCGACTTGTACATGGGGTAAGTCGACTTATGCAAGAATCGATCTTGTTTATATTGTGCCCTAAAGGCAATCCCTTTAACGCTTTTTGTTCAAAGTCGTATGCGGACTTTATGAATAAATAAAGAAAGGCATATTTCATTAATTTGATGTTCATGAACATTGTTTATGAATTGATTGGATCTTTAATCGAATTAATGAAGTCCATGATATATGACATAGCACGAAGGAAATTATGATGTGCTCATACTCACGAGATTCCTATCATGTGCAATTATGTCAAGATCTAAATTCTCCTAGTCATAGGATTAATGAGACTGGACATCATTAATCCGGATAGACTAGCACATGTCATATTCCTTGATTGGATCAGCGGTGGATCTCGAAACCGTAAATATGAGATATTTAGAATTGACATGTGGATGCTTACTAGTGGTAGTAAGTTCATTGGATGACCCGCCATGAGATCATCACATGGATATCTTATCTAAGTGTCGGTGATAATCTCATCATAGCAATGGTGCAAGTATCCTTAGACTTGAGGTACTCGAGGATATCTTGAATACCGATCACGTGCTGACTCCATTCCTTGTTGCCTTCGGAGGTAACTCATAGGGTGGTGCTTGGGTGCGACTTGAGGTATTCAAGATAATTGAGTAGCTAATAAAGGATTCACCACTTCGGATTAGCGTAAGAGATACCCATAGCCTCTTGTCAGGATCATTACTAAGGTTGGCGAGCATATATGTCATGAAGAGTGTCTTCATTGACATATAGAGTAATGAGTCCCAGGACGAGAACTGTTATCACTTGGGCTGGACTTAGTCTAGTGAGAGTTGACACTTTGACCATACTCATAACCAAGTGGGGTATAGGATGGTGAAAGGACGAATTGCACAGTAATTGTCTATGGAAGGGTTCGTGATCTGGTTCATAATGAATACATCAAACCGATTACTTTCCGGTCAATTGGGGGTCATGATGTGTTGCTAGATACCGCTCATGACTTGCTTAGATTAAGTGTTAATCTAAGTGGCCAACATAACCGGGAGCCTAAAGGGTCACACGCATAAGAGTGACTCAGAGAATCTGTAAAATAGTAATTGGACAGAGTTCCAATTATGGAGAGCATTAGGATTAAATAGATCCCGATGAGATCGGGATATGTCCCGATGAGATCACGACATCGATATTGCTAAGAAAGGTCTCCGGAGCGTTTTGATGCAGGGGCCGATAGGCAGTAGGACCAGACCCAGTGTGGTGGACCACTTTAGCATTAATATATATATATATATATAAGATTAATTAATTAGGTAATTAATTAATTAATATATATATATATATGTAGGCACGTGGAAAGGAGGAAGCTTCTCCATCTTTGCTTTGTCATCACTTACATTAAATGATGAAAGACAAAACATTAGAAGATGAGAATAGATGATGGTCGTGGCATATAATGAAAGAAGAAAGAAAAGAGTTTCTTAAGGCCTATGCATACAATCATCGTTGGTTTGATGCATAAAAGAAGAAGGAAAAGAGTTTCCCTCTCATTCTCATCATCGTGATTCATCATCTTCAAGCTTTTCATCCTCCTTTTCCATCGTCAATTTCAAGCTCTCCAGGACGAGGTAGGGTCTAGCGACTTTTAATCTGTTCTAGCTATTCCGGGTCAAAAGGGTTTGTCCCGGTTAGGTTTTCTGATCTCTGCGTAGATTACCTTTAGAGATAGTCTCTTTTGGCTATTTAGGTTGATGTCTTCATACCGACACCTGGATCCTGGGTTTCAGGGAAAGTCCCGAAAACAAAAAAAAAATTTCTGCTGCCGGTACATGTGATGTACATCCCGGGATTTTCCTACAGTGACGTCATCACAGAAGAAGTAAAAACATAGTAGAACCAAAAAGCAGAATAAACAAAACACAAAAGAAGCGAAAAGCAGAAAAAACAAAACACAAAAGATATGATGTCATCACAGACCATGTGCCATCATCACAAAAGAAGCAAAAACATAGAAGAAGCAAAAAGTAGAAGAAACAAAACACAGAATAAGCAAAAAGCAGAAGAAGCAAAACACAGAAGAAGCAAAACACAGAAGAAGCGAAGAGACAGAAGATACATCATCCCTTGTAAGGACCATAACTTTCAACCTATAAGTCCAAAAATTTCAAGCTATATATCGTTGGAAAGCTAAAAGAAAGACCTAAAAATTTTGAGAATAAAACATTCTCTAATCTAGCCTAGATCGATCCAAAATTGGCCTCGAATTCAGAATATGAATTTACATTCATCCAATGTACTGCACCCAATTCTCAACTTCCTTTCAAATTTTGAGATTCTTAAAGACATAATTTAAATTATATTTCTTCATAAGAAATGTATCCATATATTTCTAGTTTATTCCAAATTAAGAATCATATCATTTAGATAACTAGATAAAAAGTTGTGGTTAAAATACTGAAGCATACTCCGTAAACATTTTCCAGATCCACCACCCATTTTGCTTCACAATCTTTCCTTAACACAAATCATACTAAGATCACCTTTTCTACTTCATTTTCTCCTCATTCTCCACGCCATTTCAAATCAATATCATCCATACAGAAAATATAGTCCATGATTAATTTTGAACACCAATAACAGAACATACACATATATACATATTCCTCATCAACTTACTACACAAATTCAACTTTATTGTTGCTTCTAAATTTCACCTTAATTCTTCTCACTTTAAAATCTTTTTTTTTCCACCAGAAACACCAAAAAGAACTTGGGCATATCCACATTTCTCATTTACTATTTTACCCTTGCCTATCATTTCTTGGTTCAAGAATTTTCATCATTTGTTCTTTACTCAGGACGAATTACCCAAATTCCTCATTTACCAGTTCTAATCTTCTAATAAAAGTTTGGGGTCCAACACAAAGTGAGGTCACTTACGATTAAGTTTGATACTTATAAAAAGCGCCCAGATGATACAATGCAAAAGCATTTGAGAAAATTGTCCAACATGGTAAGTGAGTTTTGTGATGTTGATCATGAGCTGTCTAATGAACAAAAAGTGCAAGCTGTGATTCGTTCATTACCTCAAAGTTGGGAGCATATAAAGATGCACCTAACTCATAATGAAAACATCAAGACAATGGAAGATGCTACTAGGCATCTTATCTTGGAGGAAGAGCGTCTTGAAGCCTCAAAGATGTCTTATTAGGCATATGTAGTTAATTCTAGCTCATATGGAGCTACAAACAAGAAATGCAAACATCATGGTGGACATAAATGGAAAAAGAATAAAAAATTCAACCACTCTCCATAGGAATCCAAAAAGGAAAAATGGAACCAACATGAAAAGGAAAAACGTTCCTTCAAAAAGAAGAATATAAAACATGTAAAGTGCTATAATTACTGTAATAAGGGTCACTTTGGTCGAGATTGTACCGAGCTTAAGAAGGTACAACTTTATAGTACAAACATTTGTTTTATGAATGTTTCTTTTTCAATTTTTCTAATTGAATCACATCCTTTGTGGATTGTAGACTCAAGAGCAACCAACCATGTAATGAAGGATCATGATGCCTTCGTTGAGTTTCGTAAACTCCCACATGGAAGTCGATGGCTTTATGTAGGTGATAATTCCAAAGTTGTTGTATAAGGAATTGATACATGTAAATTGGACATGCGTGGAGGGCGACCCTGTTAAGTCAAATTGATTTTACGATTAATAATTTTGATGAAGACCAAATAATAATGCAGATACAAAATGAGACGATAGAAAATGAGACGGAAGAAAATGAGACAATAGAAATGAGACAGAAGCGGAAAGCAAAATGAGACGATATAAATGAGACAGAAGCTGAAAGCAAAATGAGATGGAATAAGAAAGCAAAATGAGACGATAGAAAATGAGACGGAAGTAGAAAACAAAATGAGACGGAAGAAAATGAGATGATAGAAATGAGACGGAAGCGGAAAGAAAAATAAGATGATAGAAATGAGACGGAAGAAGAACGTAAAATGAGATGATAGAAATGAGACGAAGCAAAGCCAAAACTAAGACGGAAGAAAATGAGACAAAAGAATCAAAGATGAAGACCCGATACCACGTCAGATGATCAATCAGGTTGAGTTAGTTACAGAACTCAACTGAATAACCGTTTCTTTAAAGATCAAGAAACAAGAAGAAAGAAGCAGTTATCAAGAAGCGGTTGAAGACGAAGATTATAAATACGATTCGGAGTCAAAGATTAAAAAAGTTAGTGATTTTAAAAAAAGGTTAGAGATTCCAAAGCTAGAAATTGTATTCATTGTGCTAAACTTAGAGGTACTATTGTCTGTAACAAAGCTCAAAACATCTTTCAGTAGAAGGAAGAAAAGCTGATAGCCTAAAGAGGCTAAGTCAGAAAAGAATACTTGTTGTAAGAGACCTGAAGAGGCTTAGTGAAAAGAATACTTGTATCTTTGAGAAGTATAGTAAAATCTCATAAAGGATTCTGAGGACTGGACGTAGCCCACGGTTTGGAGTGAATCAGTATAAAACTGCTGTGTCGATTCTTACTCTCAACTCTCAACTTTTAATTTCTATTATTGATGAAAATACTTAGAAATAGATTGCAATACTTAGAAATAGATTGTGTATCTATTTTTAAATACAATCCCCTTTTAAACAAACTTCTTCTTTAAAAAAACTTGTTTTCTCGAACCCCCCCTTTTTGTGCGTTTTGTATATCAAATATTATGTCTATACTAACGTGTGATTCACTTCAATTGGTATCAAAGCTCGGTGTCCAAAAACCACTATAACAAAGTATGGATAAAGATCCATGGCAGAATCACACATGTATATAGCTGAAGGTGCCTCCGTCACTAGACCTCCTGCGTTCAATGGAGAAGACTACCGTTACTGGAAAGACAGGATGCGGCTCTTCATTGAATCTTCTCATATTGACCTTTAGGAGATAATAGAAAATGGATTGTACACCGGTAGATGAAAAAGGAAATGTTGTTCCACGAATCAGATGGTCTGCAGAATAAAAGGCGAGATTCCATCTAAATTCAAAGGCCAAGTTTTTTTTAAGTTGTTCCCTAAGCAGAAGTGAGTACGATAAAGTTCACAGATGCAACACTACGAAGGAGATGTGGGATGCGCTATCCATCGCACACGAAGCCACAAATCAAGTAAAGGAATCCAAGATAAGCATTCTTGTACACCAGTATGAGCTGTTTAAGATGAAGGATGAAGAGCCTATCAATCAGATGTTTGGAAGATTTGAAACTATCATCAATGGACTTAAAGCTCTCGGTAGAACTTATGACAATCAAGATCACATTAGAAAGGTCCTCAGAATTTTATCGAAAAGATGGAGACTAAAAGTCATAGTTGTACAAGAAGCCAAGGATTTGAGTGTATTGAAGCTTGATGAATTGCTTGGATCTCTGAAGATACATGAAGTTGAACTCCATGTAGAAGATAAGCCCAGAAAGGAAAAATCCATAGCATTGAAGGCCGGATAGAAGAATCAAAGGAAGATGAGCTCATTGTCGAAAACGCTGAAGATTGAGGAAGTCAAAGATGACAATTCCAATAAATCAGATCATATTTCAAGCAGAGAAGTTGATGAACTATCCTTTATCTCGAGGAAGATCAGACGTATGTGGAAGAAAAAGACTAAAGGAAACAAAGAGTCCTACCTCAAGAAGAATAGCAAAGATGAAGGGAAGAATGAGAAAACATCCATCATTTGCTATGAATGCAATAAATCGAGACATTACAAGTTTGAATTTCCATTGTTAAAAAGAAAGCCAAAAAAGAGTAGAGAAGGCAAGAAAATCATGATGGCAACCTGGGAAGATCTAGATTCGTCTGAAACAGATACCGACTTAAAAGCGTCAGTGTAAGAAAATATTTGTCTAGTAGCTAAAGGAGAAAGTACTGAGGAGGTAACCTCAAAACTTAATGAATTACAAGATGCATACTCAAAATTATTAGAAGATTCTCATGCAATTCTAAAGCAGTATAAATTGCTTAAGAAAAAGTACGTAGAAAACTTGAAAAACGCACAAGTGTTAGAAAAGGAGAATGTCTGCTTAAAGAAACAAGTAGACGAGATGAAGAAAAGGTAGTTGTAGATAGATTTGAAGAGATCAATCAGTTGAAATAAAGAATAAATAGTCTTTTAGCTGATCTATCAACATTTACAGAGAGTATTAGAAAAATGAATGATACGCTATGTTGGACCCCACACTTGGGCTAGCATTTCCCACCCAGCGTGTGTTTGCGAGTTATACCGCGGCATCCAACACAAATCAGTATTGTCCTCTTTGGTGGGAATCGAACACCCAACCTCAAGGTTTTGTTGCTTTTACAAGCACGCCTCTTACCATTGATCCAATTGGTGATTTGTGTTGGATGCCGTGGTATAACCCGCAAACACACGCTGGGTGGGAAATGCTAGCCCAGGTGTGGGGTCCAACACGCTAGGGAAATACAGACACCCTAATGATAAAACTGGATTAGGGTTTGTTAAAAACTATACTTAGCATAAAAAGAATTCTGCTCCCTTTAGGAAGAAATTTCATTAGCCTCATCATCATCAGAAATGTCATCAGTTGCATCATCATACTATGAATTATGTTAGAACTAACCCTAAAGGACCCAAAAAAAACTGGGTACCTAAGAGACAAATAATATCACTTGCAGATATCCTTCCTTAGAAAAAACAACCAGCACCATTGGTACTTAGACAGTGGATGTTCGCGACACATGACGGGAAGAAGGTCTATGTTCCTAAATCTTCAGTATAAGAAGGGAGGGTCGGTAACTTTTGGAGACAACCAGTAGGGCAAGATAATTGGAATCGGTAAAATCGATAAAGATTCCTTTGCATGCATTGATAATGTGCTGCTAGTTGATGGTTTAAAACACAATTTGATTAGTGTCAGTCAATTATGTGATTCTGGTTTTAAAGTGTCTTTCAATCAAAATTCTTGTGAAATCAAAAAAAAGGATGGGTCTATATTCTTTTCTGCCAAAAGACAAAACATTTTTTACAAAATCAGTTTAGAAGATTTTCGAAATCAAAATATTTCATGTTTTATATCAACTGATCAAGAAAAACTGATTTGGCATAAAAAATCTAAGTCATATAAGTTTTAAACATATTTCCAAGTTAATTAAACATGATTTGGTAAGAGGTTTACTAAAAATAAGTTTTAACAAGGATTTCTTTTGTAAAAGTTGTCAAAAAGGAAAACAGGTTAAAACAAATTTTTCTTCTAAAAATGTTGTAACTTCTTCTAGACCTTTAGAGTTGTTACATATGGATTTATTTGGTCCAACTAGGACATTAAATCTTGGTGGAAAGAAGTATGGTCTTGTTATTGTTGATGATTTCACTAGATTTTGTTGGATATTGTTTTTATCACATAAAGATGAGTCTTTAAAGTTTTTTAAAGTTCTGTACAAAAAGTTACATAATGAAAAAGGAATGTCTATAGCTAGTATTAGAAGTGATCATGGTGGTGAATTTAAAAATGAGAAGTTCAAAATGTTTTGTGAAGAGAATGGAATTTTTCATAATTTCTCTACTCCTAGAACCCTACAACAAAATGGAGTTATTGAAAGAAAGAATATGACGATTCAGGAAATGGCAAGGACTATGCTATGTGAGATGGATCTTCCTAAGTACTTCTGGGCAGAAGCTGTGAATATAGTTTGTTATATTCAAAATAGAATACTTCTACGACCTTTGTTTAAGAAAACTCCATATGAGTTATGGAATGGAAGGAAACCTAATATATCCTACTTCCATCCATTTGGTTGTAAGCGCTCTATGTTGAATACAAAAGAAATTTTGGATAAATTCGATTCTAAGGTTTATTCTAGAATTTTTCTAGGCTATTCTCCATCATCGAAAGCTTATAGGATTTAGAATCTTACCTCTAAGACTGTTGAAGAAACTATTCATTTTAAGTTTGATAATAGTTCTCAACCAAGTAAGAGAGATGATACTGATAATGAAACCCTATCAGTACCTTTGGTTGATAGTGAAGAAGTATCACCATCAGTTACTCCCTTAGACAAAGTTGAAGATATTCCTGAGACTCTTGATTTGAAAAGAGATTGGAAATATAAGAGTTCTCATTCAGAAGAGTTGATTATAGGAGAGACCTCAGAAGGCGTGCGAACTAGGTCTGAATTCAGAAGATAAGCAAATATAGCGTTTATTTCTGAAATAGAGCCTAAGAGAATTGATGAAGTTCTTCAAGATGAAGCTTGGATTTTAGCTATGCAAAAGGAGCTGAATCAGTTTACTAGGAATAAAGTTTGGTCCTTAGTTCCCAGACCATCGAAAAAGTCCATTATAGGAACTAGATGGGTTTTTAAGAATAAGCTAGACGAATCAGGAAGAGTGAGTCGTAACAAAGTGAGATTAGTAACACAAGGCTATAATCAGCAGGAAGGAATAGACTATAATGAGACTTATGCTCCTGTAGCAAGACTAGAAGCTATTAAGATTTTGCTTGCATATGCTGTCTATTATGACATAAAGCTATTTCAAATGGACGTGAAGAGTGCATTTTTAAATGGCTTTATAGATGAAGAGGTTTATGTCAAGCAACCTTCAGGTTTCGAGGATGTCAAGAAACCAGATCATGTCTATAGACTTCATAAGGCTTTATATGGCTTGAAACAAGCTCCTCGAGCTTGGTATGATCGTCTAAGCTATTTCCTTATTGAAAATAAGTTCAGTAGAGGTTAGGTAGATAAGACTTTATTTAGAAAGTGCATAAAGAATGATTTTATCATAGTTCAAATTTATATTGAAGATATTATCTTTGGTGCAAAATCTAAAATGTTATGTACAAGTTTTGAAAATTTGATGAAAAATGAGTTTGAGATGAGCATAATAGGTGAGTTAAAATTCTTTCTTGGGTTGCAAGTTAAGCAAACCGAAGAAAAGATTTTTATTCATCAACAGAAGTATGTTAAGGAATTGTTGACTAAATATGATATGGAAAAAGTAAAAGCAATGTCAACTCTGATGCATCCTTGAATCCTTTTGTCAAAGGAAGAAACTGGCAAGAAGGTTTATAAAACCCTATATAGAGGGATTATTGGTTCCTTATTTTACCTTACAGTAAGCAGACCTGACATTCTGTTTAGTGTTTGTTTGTGTGCAAGATTTCAGGCAAATCCTAGAGAGTCTCATTATATTGCTATTAAAAGAATTTTGAGATATCTATCAGGTACTACTGATCTTTGTTTAATGTATAAGAAAGGTAAAGATTTCAAGTTAATTGGCTACTGTGATGCGGATTATACCAGAGATAGGATTGATAGAAAAAGTACGAGTGGAGGATGTCACTTCCTTGGTCACAACCTAGTTTCATGGTCATGTAAGAGGCAAAGCTCATTCGCTCTATCAACTGCAGAAGTCGAGAATATATCAACCGTAAGTTACTGTTCACAAACATTGTAGATTAAGTACCAGCTAGAGGACTACTCAGTACAAGAAGAAGAAATCCCAATCTACTGTGACAACACAAGTGCCATAAACCTATCGAAGAACCCTATACAATACTTGAGAGTTAAACATATCGAAGTAAGACACCATTTTCTACGAGACTATGTTCAGAGGAAGATCGTAAGTCTTCAGTTTGTTGAGAAGAACTTTCATTGGGCAGACATCTTCACAAAGCCATTAAGTAAAGAAAGATTTAAAGAAATTAGACGAAACCTTAACAAGGTTATGTTAAGTGATCAACCGTCTGACACGTCATGACCCAGATAAAAAGGTTGAAAGAGTTAACGATAACAGTAACAGTGAGTTACAGCTGGTAAAGTCCGTTATAAGAAAGTTTTGGAGGGAAAGTTTCTCATAGCCTTGAAAAAACCACCTATTCTAGAACACTCTTGACATAACCTGACATCTACCTTTAAAGAACCCTCAACAAAAGCTCTTCATTACTCTATTTGTATATCAAACCTTCCTTACTCACACTCTCAACCTCAGAAACTGACTTCATTTTAGACCCCACTGCCGAAGTCCAACATTCGAAAACATGGCTGCATGGAGGACTCGCATTTATACCAAGATTGAATACTACGCCCGAATTAGGTCCAAAATTAAAAACTTTAAGGCCCAAATTGAAATTTAATTCTTTCAGATAAGCTGTAGCTCCATGTCTCTAGTTTAATTTTCCACAAGAATCGACTCGATTGGATCTCCACAGATCAAGATATCATCAAAATACTGAGGCATGTTTAGTGAGATTAAGCCAATTCATATGATTGAAGAACACACTCACTGTACCCGTCTCACTCTTTTCACTCAATCTCTCACCATAAATTTCAGATAGCTTCAATTATTGATGAAGATGTAGAGAAAAGTCTTACGAATCCTATGGTTAAAGAATCAGGTCATTTGGAGGTCTAGAGAAGAAGTTATGGCCAAAAGACTCCAACACGTTTATGCCCTCACCTGAAATGTATATGTCTCAGTACGAATGCCATAACTTTTGCTACAGAGGTCCAATTGACTTTGTTTTTAGACCATTGGAAAGAGGACTTCTAGATCTATAGTTTTCATGAAAACCTTGAAGGCCAAATTTATTGTTTGACTTCTGTATCGTCTCACTTTCCTTTCATCTTAGTTCTATCATCTCATTTCCATCGTCTCATTTCTATCGCCTCATTTTCTTCCGTCTCATTTGTATCATCTGCTTTTCTTCCGTATCATTTCTATCGTCTGCTTTTCTTCCGTCTCATTTCTATCGTCTGCTTTTCACCCAGAACATCTCCACTTATAAGGATCATAACTTTTGACTCCGATATCCAAAATTTTCATACTATATACCGTTGGAAAGATAAAATAAAGATCTATAATTTTTCAGAAGGTAACATTGCCAAAATATATTTATATCAATCCCAAATTTGCCCCTAAAGTTCGAATATGAACTTCCCATTCATACACCAACATATTGCACCAAATTCTTAACTTCATGACAACTTTTGAGACTCTTAGGGACAGAATTGAAATTCGATGTCTTCATAAAAATATAGCCACATATTTCTAGTTTAATCCAAATTAAGAATCATCCCATTTGGACAACTAGAGGAAAAGTTATGGTTAACAGACCGAAGCATACTCAGTGAACATTTTCTAGAACCCTACTAATTTTATTTCTAAATCTTTTCTTATCATAACTCATACCAAGATCATTCTTTCTACTCCTTCTACTCCTCATTTTCAATACAAACATATTTAATGTCAATTATACCCGGAAGTTGTCAAAACATAATTTCCTGAAATTTCACCCACTACCAAGTACCCTTCGGTACTTTTGAGCTCTAAATCAACCAAATCAGCTCATATACCCTTCAAACCTCCAACATACTATTCCACAACAAATGACCAATTCCAAACTCAATAATGAAGAAGATGCACCTACACATTCTTCTTTCACAAAAGTCATACATTATCCATACATTATCCATAAAGCAACACAATTATGCTCATACTCATTTCCAACTAAAATAAATGTTCATGCATAGATTTAATTACATATCAACATATCCATCAAGAATTAAGCACAAGATACACAATACATGGGATGTTCATTGTTTGATATGCTTGAAAAGCTATCCAAAATGGCTAGTTACTAACTTAGTACAAAAGTATCTAAAGCCTTGGAGTTTCCGATGCCTTGCAAGGTTCACGCTTGACTTGTTTTGCACCTGAGAAGGGAAAGTGGGGTGAGCAACTCGGCTCAGTGGCTAATACGTTTATAGCCATCGGTAATGAGCCATACCACAAGCACAAATACACATATATCAAGCAATCCGATTTATTAGCAACTTCATCCCATAATTCATAAACAACCGAAATTTATCACCTAAAGCATATCATGAAATCTTTTATCAATCGTAGCACTTTATTATGCATCATTCTCAACAACTTCATAATGAAATGCACAACCAATGGCTAGAGAGTTTCCGTGGAACGAAACGGTTTATACCGTGAACTAAACGAGTCTGATTTCTCAGGATCTCGTGGCCTCAAGTGGGCAGCAGGGAGAAGGCTATAGGTCAACATGCATGTGACTAACTAAATGGTTTTCTCTCTTGCCCAATCACAAATATCTATGCTCAATTAGTCAATCGCAATTTTGCATCCTCGTGCTTCTTTCATTTCATCAATTTTGCATAGTTTCATACTTTTCATTTATTTCAAAGAAAACATATCCGATTTCATCATACATTTCAGATATTCACCACAATTCAACATTCATGCCATTTAACGCAATCATACACAAAAATAGGGCATTGCCCATCACACAATAACCATAAACGTAGTACCCACCTAAATTGTTGGAAGTCCAATCTCAAGATTGCCCTTCCTCTCTCTCTTGAGTATAACTTCCTTGATTCCCTTCAATTAAACCAATCTCCATTCAATCCATACATTCAAAGAAAGTGAATAAAATTCAAGAATTAAAGAAATGCTAAAATTGAATTTAAACCTAACCTACCTATAGCTCATCTAGGCTAGAAAAACCAAAACCCTAGCTTAGAACTTCCAAAATCAAATTGGGTCCATCTTTCTCTTCTTTCTTCCTTCGTTTCCAACACAAACCCTAACCTCCATTTAATCCCCTTTTTGAATCTAGCATAAGAAGATGAAAGCTTACCTCACAAGTGGATTTCTCTTCTTTTTCTTCTTCTTTCTTCTTTTTTGCGTTTTTATCTTCTCCCTTTGGTTCCTACTACACCTCCTATCTTTTCTAATTCAAACCACATTTTTATCTCTTGTTTTTACTCCTTTTCTTCCAATTTTGCCCCTCCTTCACTTGGGCTTTCCAAGTTTACCCTTAATTTGTCTTATATGTCTCTACTCTTTCAAACCACTTAATAATATAATTCTAACACTTCATTCTAAATTCTAATTTCAATTCCATACCCCATTCATCCTTGCTAAATTTAAAGAATCAACTAAAAATAATAATAAAACAATTAAAGCAAAATAAAGAATAAATAAATAATAATAAAAAGAAAAATTCGGGGCCCAACAACTCTCCCCTCCTAAAAGAATTTCATCCTCGAAATTCTCACCTGAGTCTATGAAGAGGTACAGATACTTCTCCTTCATGGCTTTCAAAGGCTCCCATGTTGCCTCCTCCGTCGAATGGTTCTTCCACAAGACTTTAACCAACTTTACACTCTTGTTTCTTAATGCCTTTTCCTTGGAATCTAGGATCTTCACCGGTTGCTCCTTATAAGTCAAATCCTCCCTTAATTGAACCTCGGAAGGTTGGACTATATGTGAAGGATCCGATCGATACTTCCTCAGCATCGATACATGGAATACATTGTGAATCTTAGATAACTCCGGTGGCAAATCTAACTTATAAGCTAAAGGCTCAATCCTCTCAATGATCTCATATGGGCCTATGTACCTCGGGCTAAGCTTGCCCTTCTTACCAAATCTCAAAACACCTTTCCATGGAGAAGTTCTAAGAAACACCTTGTCTCCCACTTCAAATTCCATCTCTCTCCTGTGGGCATCTATGTAGCTCTTCATCCTATCTTGAGCTACTTTAAGCCTCTGTTTCACCCATTTAATCTTATCCACTGTAACTTGTACCAACTCAAGTCCTAAAAGCTTCCTTTCACTTTCCTAATCCCAACAGATAGGAGTTTTGCATCTCCTACCATACAAAGCTTCATAAGGTGCCATCTGTATTCCCGAGTGATAGTAATTATTGTAAGCAAACTCAATTAAAGGTAGGTGATCATCCCACGAACCCTTAAAATCCATAGCACAAGCTCTCAATTTTGCCTCCAAAGTCCGTATTGTCCTCTCTGATTGTCCATCAATTTGTGGATGAAAAGCTGTACTAAAATACAATTTGGTCCCCAAAACCTCTTACAAGCTTTCCCAAAACCTAGAGGTGAACCTAAGATCCCTATCCGAGACTATCGAACTTGGAATCTCATTAAGTCTAATTATCTCATCCACATATTTCTTAGCCAAGGCATTTAAAGAATCTGTCTGTCGAATTGGCAAGAAATGTGCTGACTTAGTCAATCTATCAACGATCACCCATATTGCATTATGCTTTCTGCTATTCCTCAGTAATCCCATCAAGAAATCCATTGTAATCTTTTCCCATTTCTATTCCGAAATTGGCAAAGGATTAAACTTGCCTGAAGGTGCTTGGTGTTTAACCTTAACTTGCTGGCACACTAAATATCTTTTAGCATACTCCGCAACATTCTTTTTCATTCCTTTCCACCAAAAAATGCTCTTTCAAATCCCAGTACATCCTCGAACTCCCTGGGTGCATTGCATAAGGAGCATTGTGCGTCTCATCAAGAATCTCACCCTTCAGCTCTAACATGTCTGGAACACATAATCTGTTGCTTATAACCATCAATCCATCTTCTCTTATCTCAATCTCGGAATGTTTACCACTTTTATGTTCTCCTCGAAGTTTGCTCAAATATTCATCTTGTTCCTGCAATTTCTTAATCTTGTCATTTAATACCGACCTCACTCTAAAATTTGCCAACACACAATCAGGCTCAACTTGTCTCAATGTCACATTAAGTCTGGCAAATTCCTTCAGCAAAGGAAGGTACACCGTTTCCACATGTGCTATCGTAGACTTCCGACTCAGTGCATCTGCTACCACATTAGCTTTCCCCGGGTGGTAGTCTATCATCAAGTCATAATCCTTTAACAATTCTAACCATTGTCTCTGTCTCAAATTCAACTCTTTCTGGCTCAACAGGTACTTAAGACTCTTGTGGTCTGTAAACACCTTAGTAGTAACTCCATACAAGTAATGTCTCCAAATCTTCAATGCAAAAATTATAGAGGTCAATTCCAAGTCATGTGTCGGATAATTCATTTCATAAGGTTTTAATTGCCTAGAAGCATAGGCAATCACTTTCTCTCCTTGCATCAACACACACCCTGAACCCTTCCTTGAGGTATCACTGTACACAATATATCCATCATCATCCGAAGGCAATGTCAAAATTGGTGCAATTGTGAGCCTATTCTTCAATTCCTCAAAACTGTTCTGGCAATCCTCAGTCCACACAAATTTTTGATTCTTCCTTGTCAAATTAGAGAGTGGAGCAGCTATCATAGAAAAGCCCTCCACAAACCTCCGGTAATACCCAACTAAACCCAAGAAACTTCTCACTTCAGTTACATTCTTCGGTACTTCCCATTTCACAACCGCTTCTATCTTCCTTGGATCTACATGCACCCCCTTTTCTGAAATTACATGTCCAAGGAATGCCACTTCTTTTAGCCAAAATTCACATTTCTCAAATTTGGCATACAACTCTTCCTTCCTCAATGTCCCCAAAGCAAGCCTCAAGTGTTGTTCATGCTCCTTATCACTCTTGGAATAAACCAATATGTCATCAATAAAGACTATGACAATTTAGTCTAAGAAGGACTTGAAGACTCTATTCATCAGATCCATAAAAATTGCAGGTGCATTCGTTAACTCAAAAGGCATAACCAAGAACTCAAAGTGGTCATACCGTGTTCTAAAAGCAGTCTTTGACACATCAGTCTCCCTTATCCTCAACTGGTGGTAACCCGATCTCAAATCTATCTTAGAAAAGACTCTTGACCCTTGCAATTGGTCAAACAAATCATTTATGCGTAGGAGTGAATATCTATTCTTAACGGTGGCATGATTGAGCTTCCTATAATCCACACACATTCGCAATGACCCATCTTTCTTTTTCACAAAGAGGACCGGAGCTCCCCAAGGCGACAAGCTCGGCCTAATGTAACCCTTCTCCAATAAATCTTCCAATTGCTCTTTCAGCTCCTTCAATTCCACCGAAGCCATTCAGTAAGGCAGAATTGAGATCGGCGTAGTACCTAAAAGGAGCTCAATGGAAAACTCAATATCCCTAGGTGGAGGTAGTCCTGGCAATTCCTCAAGAAAGACATCCAAAAATTCCCTGACTGTAGGAATATCTTCTAACCTCCCTCTATCTACCTTCGTGTCTAACACAAAAGCCAAAAATGCTTCACACCCCTTCCTCATCAGGCTCTCTGCTGTCATAGCTAAAATAACCCAAGGTGGGTTAACTTTTCTATCTCCTATAAACACCACTTTTTTGCCATTATCTAACTCGAATTCCACTGTCTTCTACTTGCAATCTAAGTTGGCATGATACTTTTCTAGTGTATCCATACCTAAAATCACATCCAATCCCTCCATCTTCAAGGGCATCAAATCCACAACTAATTGTCCTCCACTAATACATATCTCACAATCTCTATAAACCTGACTAATAATAATATACTAGCCCATTGGGGTACTCACCATCATAGGAGTATCCAAAGGGCTTAAATTTCTCCTATGCACAGTTCTACCTGATGAAACAAATGAATGGGTAGAACCCGGATCAATCAAAAAAATAGCATCATCATCAAATAATTTAACCATACCCGTCACTACTTCTGGAGCAGCCTCTGCATCCTCCCGTGTCAATACAAACACTCTAATTGGTGCTTGCCCCCTGGATCTTCCTGGAGGATTTACTCTCTTAGCTACCTCAGAGCTACCCACTTCAGTTGTGGTCTTCTGTCCCACTGTCTCTGTCCCCTTCGAAACTTGCATCCGTGATTTCTCTCTTCTTGCCAGCTTCGGACACTCTCTGACCATGTGTCCTTTCTCTCCACAATTGAAACACACTCCCGTTAATCGGTAGCAATCCCCTTTATGTAATCTCCCACAGTACTCACATTTGGGAATAGGTGGCCTATCCCCATCTCCTTTTCTACTGCCTCTCGTCGTTGAAGCTTGATGAGAAACAGTAGAAGTCCTTATAGTTCGAGGTCTGCTCGCACCACTGCTCCTCTCCTCAGACTGCACAGGGAAGGTTCTGGCTCTCCTCTCAGGCATAAAAGTACCACCTCCCCTCTTGGACTACTTTCTTCCCTTTCTTTTCTTGCTGACAGCACTCTTGATGTTCTCGATGTTTTCAACCCTCAACGCTGCTTCAACTAGCTGCTGGAAGTCACAGAAGTTCTACACTACCACTTTTTCTTTGATGGCTAGGTGTAGTACTGACTCAAACCGGCGGCACTTAGCAGCCTCACTCAGCATCACTCAGCATATCTTGACAATTGTGTGAACTGGCACTCATACTCGCTAACTGTCAACTCCCTCTGGGCGAAACTTAGGAATTCCCTCTGCTTCTACTAAATGTACACCTCGGACAGATATTTCTTCTTATAAGCAGCGAGGAAATCCTGCCATGCCAACCCTGTCAGATTCAACTGGCTCCCCGGTACACACTCCCACCAATGCAAAGCATCCCCCTGAAGCAGACTGGCAACATAAACAACCTTCTCATTATCTTCACAGTCCATCTGCTCCAATACCCTCTCTGTCTTCCTCAACCAGGTCTCGACTTCTTCAGGATTCGTGGTCCCATAAAAGTCCACTGCTCCATACATCCTTAGCTTGTCAAACTATTTTCCCCTTTTAACTGGGGCCGATGTAGAAGCCTGCGACATCTGACCCATAGTCTGGAAAAAAGACCTGAGTAAATGCCTGGAACAATCTTGGATCCATTGTAGGCACTTGCTCTGACTGACTAGGCAACTCTTGTGTCTGAGATCAGATGGGCTCACTACTTTGCCCTAAGGAAGCCTTAGCAACTCTCGGGGCTACCGACTCATCGGTGCTCTCCACCCTTAGTGAAGAGTCAGGTGCAATTGAACCTTGCAGAACTCCTCGTGTCCTTCTACGAGGTGGCATCTTACTCCTTCAATGAAAATACTAATGATTAGCTTACAATTCATTTTAATCTTAGTTCCTATATGTATGCATGATATGCATGTCACTTAATGCAAATAATCAATTCACAATGCAACAATTAATCACATAGCAAAACAAGTCAACTTACTATGCATTCTAAGCCTAGGAGAGAACCTAAGCTCTGATACCAAACAATGTTGGAACCCGCTGTCGAAGTCCAACATTCGAAAACATAGTCGCATGGAAGGCTCGCATCTATACCAAGACTGAATACTCCGCCCGAATTCGATACAAAATTGAAAATCTTAAGGCCCAAATTGAAATTTAATTCTTTTAGATAAGCTATAGCTCCATGTCTCTAGTTTAATTTTCCACAAGAAACAACTCGATTGGATCTCCACAGATCAAGATATCACCAAAATACTGAGGCATGTTCAGTGAGATAACGCCAATTCATATGATTGAAGAACACACTCACTTTACCCATCTCACTCTTTTCACTCAATGTCTCACCATAAATTTCAGATAACTTCAATTATTGGTGGAGATGTAGAGAAAATTATTATGAATCCCATGGTTTAAGAATCAGGTCATTTGGAGGTCTAGAGAAGAAGTTATGGCCAAAAGACTCCAACACGTTTATGCCCTCACCTTAAATGTACATGACTCAGCACCGCCATAACTTTTTCTACAAAGGTCTGATTGATTCATTTTTGAACCATTGGAAAGAGGACTTCTAAATCTATAACTTTCATGAAGATCTCGAAGGCCAATTCTATCTTCTGACTTCTGTATCGTCTCACTTTTGCATTGTCTCACTTTCCTTTCGTCTTAGTTCTATTGTCTCATTTCTATCATCTGCTTTTCTTCCGTCTCATTTCTATCGTCTGCTTTTCTTCCGTCTCATTTCTATCGTCTAATTTTCTTCCGTCTCATCTATATCGTCTGCTTTTCTTCAGTCTCATCTCTATCGTCTGCTTTCCTTTCGTCTCATTTCTATCATCTGCTTTTCTTTCGTCTCATTTCTATCGTCTACTTTTCACCCAGAACGTCTCCAATTATAAGGATCATAATTTTTGACTCCGATATCCAAAATTTCCATATTATATACCGTTGGAAAGATAAAAGAAAGATACAACTTTCTAGAAGGTAACTTTGCCAAAATATATTTATATTAATCCCAAATTTTCCCCTAAAGTCCGAAGACGAACTTCCCATTCATACACCAACATACTACACCAAATTCTTAACTTCAAGACAACGTTTGAGACTCTTAGGGACAGAATTGAAATTCGATGTCTTCATAAAGATATTACCACATATTTCTAGTTTAATTTAAATTAAGAATCATCCCATTTAGACAACTAGAGGAAAAGTTATGGCTAACAGACCGAAGCATACTCAGTGAACATTTTCCAGAACTCTACTAATTTTATTTCTAAATCTTTCCTTATCACAACTCATACCAAGATTATTCTTTCTACTCCTTCTACTCCTCATTTTCAATACAATCACATTTAATGTCAATTATACCCGGAAGTTGTCAAAACACAATTTCATGAAATTTCACCCACTACCAAGTACCTTTCGGTACTTTTGAGCTCCAACTCAACCAAATCAGCTCATGTACCCTTCAAAACTCCAACATACTATTCCACAACAAATGACCAGTTCCAAACTCAATAATGAAGAAGATGCACCTACACATTCTTCTTTCACAAAAGTCATACATTATCCATACATTATCCGTAAAGCAACACAATTATGCTCATACTCATTTCCAACTAAAATAAATGTCCATGCATAGCTTTAATTACATATCAACATATCCATCAAGAATTAAGCACAAGATACACAATACATGAGATGTCCAATGTTTGATATGCTTGAAAAGCTATCCAAAATGGCTAGTTACTAACTTAGTACAAAAGTATCTAAAGCCTTGGAGTTTTCGATGCCTTGTAAGGTTCACGCTCGACTTGTTTTGCACCTAAGGAGGGAAAGTGGGGTGAGCAACTCAGCTCAGTGGTTAATACGTTTATAGCCATCGGTAATGAGTCATACCACAAGCACAAATACACATATATCAAGCAATCCAGTTTATTAGCAAATTCATCCCATAATTCATAAACAACCGAAATTTATCACCTAAAGCATATCATGAAATCTTTTATCAATCATAGCACTTTATTATGCATCATTCTCAATAACTTCATAATAAAATGCACAACCAATGGCTAGAGAGTTTCCGTGGAACGAAACGATTTATACCGTGAACAAAATGAGTCCAATTTTTCAGGATCTCGTGGGCTCGAGCGGGCAGCCGGGAGAAGGCTATAGGTTAACGTGCACGTGACTAACGAAACGGTTTTCTCTCTTGCCCAATCACAAATATCTATGCTCAATTAGTCAATCACAATTTTGCATCCTCATGCTTCTTTCATTTCATCAATTTTGCATAGTTTCATACTTTTCATTTATTTCAAAGAAAACATATCCGATTTCATCATACATTTTCAGATATTCACCACAGTTCAACATTTATGCCATTTAACGCAATCATACACGCAAATAGGGCATTGCCCATCACACAATAACCATAAACATAGTACCCACCTAAATTGTTGAAAGTCCAATCTCAAGATTACCCTTCCTCTCTCTCTTGAGTATAACTTCCTTGATTCCCTTCAATTAAACCAAACTCCATTCAATCCATACATTCAAAGAAAGTGCATAAAATTCAAGAATTAAAGAAACGATAAAATTGAATTTAAACATAACCTACCCATAGCCCATCTAGGCTAGAAAAACCAAAACCCTAGCTTAGAACTTCCAAAATCAAATTGGGTCCATCTTTCTCTTCTTTCTTCCTTCGTTTCCAACACAAACCCTAACCTCCATTTAATCCCCTTTTTGAATCTAGCATAAGAAGATGAAAGCTTACCTCACAAGTGGATTTCTCTTCTTTTTCTTCTTCTTTCTTCTTTTTCGCCTTTTTATCTTCTCCCTTTGGTTCCTACTACACCTCCTTTCTTTTCTAATTCAAACCACATTTTTATCTCTTGTTTTTACTCCTTTTCTTCCAATTTTTCCCCTCCTTCACTTGGGCTTTCCAATTTTACCCTTAATTTGTCTTATATGTCTCTACTCTTTCAACCCACTTAATAATATAATTCTAACACTTCATTCTAAATTCTAATTTCAATTCCATACCCCATTCATCCTTGCTAAATTTAAAGACTCAACTAAAAATAATAATAAAACAATTAAAACAAAATAAAGAATAAATAAATAAATAATAAAAAGAAAAATTTAGGGCCCAACACTTCACCTCTTTGAAAAATACTTCTGTGCATTCAGTTCGTTGTTAACTATAGAAACAAATGGAGCCAGCTATGACAAGTCGAAGATTTGTTGATTTTGAGTCCTTGAAATAGGATAAGATGTGTTGGACCCCAAACTTTCGGTAGAAATTACAAATATTAAATGGAATTAAATGAGTGTGTTTGTATAGGTATTGTGTTATAGATGTTATTGTACTTAAAGGAGATTGATGAGAAAGGAAGTGATTGGTTTTGATGATTTTGAAATTTGAGTAGAGTTATATGAGTTATGAAAGTCAAAATGAACTAGTTAATTAAAATGGAAGTTGAAAAGCAAGAAATGATTGGTGAAAGTGTTATATTTTGGAGAATTAAGAAATTTGACTTTTGGAGTAACGAGTTGACTTTTGATTTAGGCAGGTTTTAAGAAAATGATCTACATGAAATTTGTAGCTTATGTTGAGAGCTTTTCGTAACCATAAAGTATGCTATTTTTCGATATCGGGATTGAAAGTTATGATCTTTAAAAGTTAAGTGTATTTTGCCTTGATTTTGGAAAATGCTCTAAGTGTAGGATTGTATATATTGTGTTTTGAGGCAATTTTCGTACTGATGTGGTTTGAATTGGAGTAAATCGTTACGTGACAGTTATAGAGAATTTGAATAGCTTTAAAATGATGTATGATATGCGATTTTTGGTTGTGGAGGTTGAAAGATATGATAATGTGAAATTTGGATATTGCTTAGGTGATGGCTATCAGGGCAGAAACTTCGATTGAAAAATTAACTTAGCTAGAGGTTGAAGTTTCCTTGGAGTCCTTCATGAAAATTGTAGAGCTTGTTTTTATCTTTCCATTGATATAAAGCACGAAAATATTGGACAAGGGAGTAGAAAGTTATGATTTTTAGAAGTTCTGATGCTGTTTAGTGTGAAGCCGATCTACCAGTCACTTTGTGTGGAGTTTTTGACCCATTTAGAGGTCGATCTGATTTTTAAGGCCTTAATAAAAGTTGTAGAGGGCTCTTTTACCTTTCTATAGACACTGAGTTTGTCAAATTTGGAGTTCTGGTTCAAAGGTTATGATGTTTTCAAGTTGAGGTGCTGTGTAAAGTTTTGAGGAGATTATCGATCGGTTATCTTCGAGCTCATTTTTGACCCCTTTAAAAACCAAGTTTGTTTGTGAGTCCTCTTGAAAATTGTAGATCTCTCTTTTATCTTTCCAACGGTACCAAGTTTGTCCAATTTGGAGCTCGGAGTCAAAAGTTATGAGTGTCAGAAGTTTGAAGGTTGGATTGGGTGCTGGCCGACCTCTGTTGGCCGACCTCTGCTGGCCGACCTCTGGAGGCCGACCTCTATTGGCCAACCTCTATTGGCCGACCGACCTTTATTGGTCGACCTCTGCTGACCGACCTCTATTGGCCGACCTCTGTTGGCCGACCGACCTCTGCTGGACAACCGATTTTCGTTCTGGCCGAGCTCTGACCTCCCTTCACTCTTTTGAGCATAACTTTTTCGTCCGACATCCGATCGACCCGATTTTTGAAGCATTGGATTCCTAAGACATTTTTCTATCTTTCCATACTATATATATCGGTTTTGGCATTAAATGGAGAAAGATAGCTCTGATTATAATGAGCTGATCGGTTGTAGAAGTTTGAACACTGTTCAGTATTTTGGAGATACCTCGATCGGTAGAGCTCCGATTGATCTGATTCTTTGTGGAAATTAAACTAGAGAGATGAGGATACAAATGTTATGAAGGATCCAAGCTATAATTTAGCCTCTAAAGCTTCCAAATTCTGGTTGGAAGTTCAATGTAGTGTTCAGTCCCGGTGTTGTAGTGGCTGAACAGTGTTCAGTATTTTGGATATATCTCTATCGATAGAGCTTGGATTGAGTTGATTCTTGTTTCTAATTAAAATAGAGACACGGGTATACAAATGTTATGAAGGAGCCAAGCTATAATTTAGCCTCTAAGACTTCCAAATGCGGGTCGGAAGTTCAGTGTAGTGTTCAGTCCTAGTGTTGTAGTGGCTGAATAGTGTTCAGTATTTTGGATATATCTCAATCGCTAGAGCTCGGATTGAGTTGATTCTTGTTTATAATTAAAATAGAGACATGGGGCTAAAATTGTTATGAAGGAGACAATCTATAATTTAGCCTCTAAGACTTCCAAATTCGGGTTGGAAGTCAGGTGTAGTATTCAGCTTTGGTCTGAAGAACAGACTTCATTATTTTTTAGATATTTTGAGATATAGAGCTCCAATCGACCTGATTCTTGAAGCGATGGATTTTTAAGACATAGGGGAACATTTATATAGAAGAAAGTTTTATCAAATGGCTTCATTTACCTGATCAAAATAATCAGACCAGATGTCAGTTTTAAAGACCAATGAAGGGGCAATTTTGGAAGTTTACTTAAAGGGTTAAGTTTATAGGCTTAAATGGAGGGGCATATGGGTCATTCTTCATTCATTAAATGACATGGCAATATAAAAGCAAGAGGGCTGTCATTGTTTGAAGGAGAATTCACGACACTTAAGAGACAAAAGAAGAAAAAGAACAAGAGAAAGAAGAGAGAAGGGAGAGCACTTTCGGATGAGAGAAAATGAAAGAGAAAGAGAGGGAAAGCATAGGGTTTTAGATTTTTGGGAGATCTCAAGAGATTTTTGAGTTGTTTCAAGGGAAAAAGGATGGAAGATGATGAAAGCTTCCTTCCAAACTAAGATATATCCGAAAATGGTGAAGGATGAGGTA
The DNA here is from genome assembly GCA_029891385.1 of Erythroxylum novogranatense. Lineage (NCBI taxonomy): Eukaryota > Viridiplantae > Streptophyta > Magnoliopsida > Malpighiales > Erythroxylaceae > Erythroxylum > Erythroxylum novogranatense. The sequence continues at coordinate 75,911,449 of CM057225.1, forward strand.
AGACCCGAAATTTTGATTTGAGAATTTTGGAAGATTTTTGGTTTAGAATCATGGAAAATGATATGGGTTTGTGTATTATGGAGTCAATTTTGGTGATTGCTAAGTATTATGGGTTTAATTTTTGATGGAAATTAATTAGGGTTTATGCCAAATTTTAGAATTTGGGGATTTTGGAAATTCTTGCTTTAGATAGCTTGCAAAAGTGATGAATTTGGGTTTCCTATAGTTAATTTTGAGGATTATGATTTTTATGATGTTGAATTTGGATGTTTATGGTTTAGGGAAATTTCAATTGGAAGAAAGAAAGAAGCAAGGGTCAAATTGAAGCTAAGGACAAGCTTCTAGCATCGATTTGAGGTGGGTAATGTATCTATAATTTGAATTTATAAGCCACTACTGCTTTCTTTAAATAAAGAGATTTTTCTGATTTCAATTGCATCATAAATGTTGCATCATTGTATGAATGATTTGAAAAATCATTTTTGATTCAATACATGGACTTTGGATGAATTGCAACATACATTTTGTTATGCCTCGAAAGATTACATGACATTTCGTATATTCGGAAAAGATTATGCGATAAATGATTTTGAGCATGATATGTGCTTTTGTGTGGGCAAGAGAGGAACGTTGTGTTAGTCACGTGCACCTCGAGATCTGAAATCGGACTCGTTGTGTCTACGGTATAAACTTCAGTTTATCCGTCGTGTTTATGGAACTCTCGAGCCATTTGTGTGCATTGCATATGTGATATGACATTGCATCTATAAATTGTCAAGTTGATGCATTCATGTTTTGTAATCTATGGATTTATGGCTGAAAGCCTAAGAATCATACGTTTTACAAACTGCGAGTTTGACTACAGCAAGAAAAGAACTTTTCAAAACGTGCTTTACGGATTTCAAAGAAATGTTTTTCTAAGACCAGAGAAGGAAAAAAAGATTTCAAGGGTTTTTGCTTATCTATTCGTTTTATAAACGTATTATCCATGAGCTTTGTGCTCACCCCCTTTCATCCCCATCTCTAAGTTTTAGAGCGGGAGATCGGATGAAAGAATGTCAAGACGTGTTATTCGATTTTATATCGTTTGTATTTTGTGAATATTATGGGATTGTATTATGAATTCTGGACATGTGTATTGATTTAAGTTATTAATGGGATTTGGATATAGAGATGATTGATTATTGGGTTTGGATTGATTTGATTTATGAAAGGGTGTATAAATTGTAATTGAATTATGAGATTTGGATGAGGCTATTGAGTTATGGTATTGCACATGAATATGTTATATAAGTTTTGTATGTTCAATTGAGATATAAGCATGATTTGTATATGGAAAAAAATATGAATGAATGTGTATTGGATATGGGATAGTGCGATTGTATGTTAATGAAATTGGATTGAGGATATTGAAGTCACTTGTAAGAGATGTAATGAAAATGAAAGAAAGAAAGAAAGAAAAAAAAAGTACACAGATTGGATTAGTTTCGATTGATAGTCTTAAGGTTTCCAACGCAAATGCTTTCTTTGATATTTGTTCACGGATGTCGAAAATTGATTTCGATTCGATTTGATCCGAAGTTTGCTTCGTTTCGATTTGCTTTCGCTTTGTGTTATTCGATTCGTCTTCGGATTTGATTTATCCGATTCATCATTTGATTCGTATCTGATTTGATTTCGCCTTATGTTTCGTTTCCTTGCTTTGATTCGATTCATATTGGTTCGTATTCGTATTCGTTTTCTGTTTCTCCGGTTAGGATCCGGTTTTCGGATTGGGTCCTAACATTTGTGATATCAGAGCCTAGTAATATGATCTTACTTGGGCGTATGTGCATGAGTAAGAAATGGATAAGAGTTTGTGAGGATAAGATTGATCTTGTGGGAATGTGAGCATGATGTGTCTATCTTTCATGAATTATTTGACGAATCTAAATGATTGTATGATTGATGTGATGAGTTATATGACTGAATTAGTGAGAGTGTGATACTGATGTGAATAAGTGTTCATGAATTATTCGAGGAATTACAGTGACTATTTGATTTAAGTGTCAAGAGTATGATTGATTTTAAGATTGTGTGTATGGAACTTAAGATTAGAAATTCATAATGAGTTTAGATGATTTGACTTCGAATATATAGGAGATGCAATAGCAGAATACTTGAAAGATGAGCTTGATGATAGGGATATATGTATTGATATGGTATGGGTGTTATGTGACTTAAGAATTTAGAAATTGTGAAGAGATTGAGAATATGTATTATGAGGATATTAGATAAGAAAAGTGATTGATTAAGCTCTTTTTGAAAGAAATTAGTTACAAGATTGTGTTACTTGATAATGTCTTAGTAGGAATTTCGAGGGAGAAATTCTTTTAAGAGGGGGAGAATTGTTGGACCTCGAACTTTCGGTAGAAATTAGAAAAATTAAATGGAATTAAATGAGTGTGTTTGTATAGGTATTGTGTTATAGATGTTATTGTACTTAAAGGAGATTGATGAGAAATGAAGTGATTGGTTTTGATGATTTTGAAATTTAAGTAGAGTTATATGAGTTATGAAGGTCAAAATGAACTAGTTGATTGAAATGGAAGTTGAAAAGAAAGAAATGATTGGTGAAAGTGTTATATTTTGGAGAATTAAGAAATTTGACCTTTGGAGTAAAGAGTTGAATTTTGATTTAGGTAGATTTTGAGAAAATGATCTACATGAAATTTGTAGCTTATGTTGAGAGCTTTTCGTATCCATAAAGTATGCTATTTTTCGATATCGGGATTGAAAGTTATGATCTTCAAAAGTTAAGTGTATTTTGTCTTGGTTTTGGAAAATGCTCTAAGTGTAGGATTGTATATGTTGTGTTTTGAGGCGATTTTCGTACTGATGTGGTTTGAATTGGAGTAAATCGTTACGTGAAAGTTATAGAGAATTTGAATAGCTTTAAAATGATGTATGATATGCGATTTTTGGTTGTAGAGGTTGAAAGATATGATAATGTGAAATTTGGATATTGCTTAGGTGATGGCTATCAGGGCAGAAACTTCGATTGAAAAATTAACTTAGCTAGAGGTTGAAGTTGCCTTGGAGTCCTTCATGAACATTTTAGAGTTTGTTTTTATCTTTCCATTGATATAAAGCACGAAAATATTGGACAAGGGAGTAGAAAGTTATGATTTTTAGAAGTTCTGATGTTGTTTAGTGTGAAGTCGATCTACCAGTCACTTCGTGTAGAGTTTTTGACCCATTTAGAGGTCGATCTGATTTTTAAGGACTTCATAAAAGTTGTAGAGGGCTCTTTTACGTTTCTATAGACACTGAGTTTGTCAAATTTGGAGTTCTGATTCAAAAGTTATGATGTTTTCAAGTTGAGGTGTTGTGTAAAGTTTTGAGGAGATTATCGATCGGTTATCTTCGAGCTCATTTTTGACCCCTTTAAAGACCGATTTTGTTTGTGATTCCTCTTGAAAATTGTAGATCTCTCTTCTATCTTTCCAACGGTACCAAGTTTGTCCAATTTGAAGCTCGGAATCAAAAGTTATGAGTGTCAGAAGTTTGAAGGTCGGATTGGGTGCTGGCCGACCTCTGTTGGCCGACCTCTGCTGGTCGACCTCTATTGGCCGACCTCTGTTGGCCGACCGATCTCTATTGACGGACCGACCTCTGTTGGCGGACCTCTGCTGGCCGACCTCTATTGGCCGACCTCTGTTAGTCGACCAACCTCTGTTGGCCGACCTCTGTTGGCCGACCGACCTTTGTTGGCCGACCGACCTCTGCTGGCCGACCTCTATTAGCCGACCGACCTCTGTTGGACGACAGATCTTCGTTCTGGCCGAGCTCTGATTTTCTAGCCGAGTTCTAACCTCCCTTCACTCTTTTGAGCATAACTTCTTCGTCCGACATCCGATCGACCCGATTTTTGAAGCGTTAGATTCCTAATACATTTTTCTATCTTTCCATACTAGATAGATCGATTTTGGCATTAAATGGAGAAAGATAGCTTGGATTATAGTGAGCTGATCGGTTGTAGAAGTTTGAATAGTGTTCAGTTTTTTGGAGATACCTCGATCGGTAGAGCTCCGATTGATCTGATTCTTTTTGGAAATTAAACTAGAGATATGGGGCTACAAATGTTATGAAGGATCCAAGTTATGATTTCGCTTCTAAGGCTTCCAAATGCTGGTCGGAAGTTCAGTATATTGTTCAGTCCCGGTGTTGTAGTGGTTGAACAGTGTTCAGTATTTTGGATATATTTCGATCACTATAGCTCGGATTGAGTTGATTCTTGTTGATAATTAAAATAGAGACATGGGGCTACAAATGTTATGAAGGAGCCGAGCTATAGTTTAGCCTCTAAGACTTCCAAATGTGTGTTGGAAGTTCTGTATAGTGTTCAGTCCCGGTGTTGTTGTGGCTGAATAGTGTTCAGTATTTTAGATATATCTCGATCGCTAGAGCTCAGATTGGGTTTATTCTTGTTTCTAATTAAAATAGAGACATGGGGATACAAATGTTATGAAGTATCTGATCTATAATTGAGCCTTTAAGACTTCCAAATTCGGGTCGGAAGTCAGGTGTAGTATTCAGCTTCGGGTCTGAAGAACAAACTTTAGTATTTTTGAGATATTTTGAGATATAGAGCTCCGATCGACCTGATTCTTGAAGCGATGGATTTGTAAGACATATGGGAACATTTCTATAGAAGAAAGTTTTGTCAAATGACTTTATTTACTTGATCGAAATAATCAGACCAAATGTCAGTTTTAAAGACCAATGAAGGGGCAATTTTGGAAGTTTACTTAAAGGGTTAAGTTTATAGGCTTAAATGGAGAGGCATATGGGTCATTCCTCATTCATTAAATGACATGGCAATATAAAAGCAAGAGGGATGTCAATATTTGAAGGAGAATCCACGACACTTAAGAGACAAAAGAAGAAAAAGAACAAGAGAAAGAAGGGAGAAGGGAGAAGGGAGAGCACTTTCGGATGAGAGAAAATGAAAGACAAAGAGAGGGAAAGCATAAGGTTTTCGATTTTTGGGAGATCTCAAGGGGATTTTGAGTTTTTTCAAGGGAAAAAGGATGGAAGATGATGAAAGCTTCCTTCCAAACTAAGATATATCCGAAAATGGTGAAGGATGAGGTAAGACCTGAAATTTTTATTTGAGAATTTTGGAAGATTTTTGGTTTAGAATCATGGAAAATGATATGGGTTTGTGTATTCTGGAGTCAATTTTGGTGATTGCTAAGTATTATGGGTTTAATTTTTGATGGAAATTAATTTAGGGTTTATACCAAATTTTAGAATTTGGGGATTTTGGAAATTCTTGCTTTAGGTAGCTTGGAAAAGTGATGAATTTGGGTTTCCTATAGTTAATTTTGAGGATTATGATTTTTATGATGTTGAATTTGGATGTTTATGGTTTAGGGAAATTTCAATTGGAAGAAAGAAATAAGCAAGGGTCAAATTGAAGCTAAGGACAAGCTTCTAGCATCGATTTGAGGTGGGTAATGTGTTTATAATTTGAATTTATAAGCCACTACTGCTTTCTTTAAATAAAGAGATTTTTCTGATTTCAATTGCATCATAAATGTTGCATCATTGTATGAATGATTTGAAAAATCATTTTTGATTCAATACATGGACTTTGGATGAATTGCAACATACATTGTGTTATGCCTCGAAAGATTACATGACATTTCGTATATTCGGAAAAGATCATGCGATAAATGATTTTGAGCAGGATATGTGCTTTTGTGTGGGCGAGAGAGGAACGTTGTGTTAGTCACGTGCACGTCGACGTCTAGCCTTATCCCGGCTGCTTGCTTGTGGGCCTACGAGATCCAAAATCGGACTCGTTGTGTTTACGGTACAAACTTCGATTTATCCGTCGTGTTTACGGAACTCTCGAGCCATTTGTGTGCATTGCATATGTGATATGACATTGCATCTATAAATTGTCAAGTTGATGCATTCATGTTTTGTAATCTGTGGATTTATGGCTGAAAGCCTAAGAATCATACGTTTTACAAACTGCGAGTTTGACTACAGCAAGAAAAGAACTTTTCAAAACGTGCTTTACAGATTTCAAAGAAATGTTTTTCTAAGACCAGAGAAGGAAAAAAAAGATTTCAAGAGTTTTTGCTTATCTATTCGTTTTATAAACTTATTATCCACGAGCTTTGTGCTCACTCCCTTTCATCCCCATCTCCAGGTTTTCGAGCGGGAGATCGGATGAAAGAATGTCAAGACGTGTTATTCGATTTTGTATCGTTTGTATTTTGTGAATATTATGGGATTGTATTATGAATTCTGGACATGTGTATTGATTTAAGTTATGAATGGGATCTGAATATAGAGTTGATTGATTATTGGGTTTGGATTGATTTGATTTATGAAAGGGTGTATAAATTGTAATTGAATTATGAGATTTGGATGAGGCTATTGAGTTATGGTATTGCACATGAATATGTTATATAAGTTTTGTATGTTCAATTGAGATATAAGCATGATTTGTATATGGAAAAAAAATATGAATGAATGTGTATTGGACATGGGATAGTGCGATTGTATGTGAATGAAATTGGATTGAGGATATTGAAGTCACTTGTAAGAGATGTAATGAAAATGAAAGAAAGAAAAGAAAGAAAAAAAATGTACACGGATTGGATTAGTTTCGACTGATAGTCTTAAGGTTTCCAACGCAAATGCTTTCTTTGATATTTGTTCACGGATGTCGGAAATTGATTTCTATTCGATTTGATCCGAAGTTTGCTTCGTTTCGATTTACTTTAAACTTTGTTATTCGATTTGCCTTCGGATTTGATTTATCCGATTCGTCATTTGATTCGTATCTGATTTGATTTCGCCTTATGTTTTGTTTCCTTGCTTTGATTCGATTCATATTGGTTCGTATTCGTATTCATTTTTCGTTTCTCCGGTTGGGATCCGGTTTCCGGATCGGGTCCCAACAAGATGGATATTGAACTAGAGATTGTGACAGTCGGGTGGAGGAATTTCTTTCGAGTTCAAGAGACAATCTTCACGAATGAAGTGTTTGACTTTCGGAAAAATGTGCTCTTGTATCTATAGTGGATAAAATATCGATTATAGTGACAATGAAGACAATCGAGAAGGTCACTGAGTGTCCATATGATGGAGAGAAGCTCACAAATAAAGCTAGATGGATGATGCAAGCTAGCGTGAAGGAGATTAAGATCAATCGGCAATTATATGGAAGCAATGATCCAAAGGAGAAGAAGGCTTCAAGTCTTGTTCCAAAGGCTAGGGTTCTACACTTACTTCTTTTCCATTGTGTTCTACCAAGAACAGGATCAAGGCATTTGGTAACAATGCTAGATGAACAATGCTTATTTCATCTACTCAATCGCCAGTCTATAAATCTGCCATTCCTTATTTTCCATTATATAGAAAAGACTAAGAAAGACTCGATCGCCCTATTATATGGAATGATGTTGACAAGAATATTCAGAGACTCTAGAGTCCTTCTGGAGAGAGGAAACATGTTAAAGCTGAATATCAAAAGTGTCATCAATTCTGTAATAATTAGTAGAATGGGCTTGAAGAATCTGGAGAAAGAAGAAACAGATTCTAAGACGAAATCCAGGATTGAGGAGGAGCGTGCTATTAAGGTAAGTTTGAATGAATCAAAATCTCAATCCATTGAGAGAATGCCTGCAGAAGGAGAAAAGAAATCGTCAGATGAATCAATAAAGGGAAAGTCAATTTATCATAAAGAATAAAGCCAGGTGCAATATAGGGAGAAAGTGACCTTGAAAAGAAAAGGGGAGATACTCCTTTCGGAGAAACCAAAGCAAGAAAAAAGGTCGCCTAGAGCTCGAACCTTGCGTCAACAAGAAGAAAAGAAAGGGAAAAAGTTGACTCATAGTGGAAACTCTGAGAAGAAAACACCTCAGGCAACCACGTCTTTAGTTTCAATTTTGAAAGAAGATTCAACAAAATTGGCTAAAGAGACTAAGATTAAGAGAAAATTGGAGTTTGAGAAAGAGAAACCGCAATCTGAGCAGACTTTTAGATTGATTGAAGAAAATAAAAAGTAGAAAATCAGTAAGAAAAAGAGCACTCCTACTGCTGTTCAAAAGAAGAAAAAGCTAGTTGAACGCAGTCCAGCACAGGTTAATACCTCTTAACCGTTAAGAAAAGAGGACTTGAGAGTCAAGATTATTGAAGAAAGCCAACCTGTTAGGAGTAGCAACTCTATAATCATCAGAGAAACCCCAAAAAGGTCAGTCAAGGCACAATTACAACCAATCTTGGTAAATAGTAGTACAATGCATTTGTTGAGTGATGACGAGAAAAGTATGTATGGTTTTCTGAGGGATGAAGGAAACAAACCATACCCCACACAGATGACAAGGCAGAAGTACACTATTTTACCAATCACAAAGAGAACTATGATCAAGGTTGTGCCTAACATTCAACCAAGACCTTACATTGTTCGCAATGAGGAAAAAGGGAAGAAGAAACTGTATCCTGAAGGGATAACAAGTGATCTGACAGAAGAACAGATCGAAGCTGAAGTGAGAAAAATTGATGAAGCATGCTATGCAGCTCAATAGAAAGGAACCTAAGTTTTCCACTACATTTCGAAAGCATCAGGAAGCACTTGTGGTCAGCAATCTACTGAAGACTCTTCTCAGGTAGTTGGAAGACTTACAGAAGGGCAGTACAGATTCATTAGGATTGGAGAACTAAGCTACTCAATAGAGTCACTTGTGCATCGCATTATGCACATTAGACCCTTGAAAACTGTGTCTTCAATTGGAGATGTTCTACACCTATTTAAAAGACAAGTTTCACGACTAACTAGTCCTGATGATATTGATCTCCCAGAACTGAACTTATCTGTCAAACCTCTTACCCTTACAATAACTGAACTAGGTGTCATATCTTCATATGCATATACTACGACCGTTGGTCTTGAAGTAGTATAATAGAAGCATGATGAAGATATTGAAGATAAAGTTGATAATCTGTGTGCTTCTTTGGGTGACTTGCATAAAGAAGTAGAGTATATTCGACAAGATCTCAAGTCACTCTGCATTGAAATAAGAGAAATGTTTTCTAAAGTTATGAAGCATCTGTGATCATGATCTTTTTGATCAATAACAAATAAGGGGAGAAAGGAGAAAGAAATGACAAAGATAGGGGGAGAACAAGAAGAGAAGAAAAGAACAGAAAAAGAAGATTTTGGCTAAGATTTTTTTGCTACAATTTTTTTCTCATTTTATAATTATTTGTTATCATAAAAAAAGGGGAGATTATTAAGTCAAATTGACTTTACGATTAATAATTTTGGTGAAGACCAAATAATAATGCAGATACAAAATGAGACGATAGAAAATGAGATGGAAGCAAAAAGCAAAATAAGACGGAAGAAAATGAGACGATAGAAATGAGACGGAAGCGAAAAACAAAATGAGACAGAAGAGGAAAGCAAAATGAGATGATAGAAATGAGACAGAAGCGAAAAACAAAATGAGACGATAGAAGTGAGATAGAAGCGGAAAGCAAAATGAGACGGAAGAAGAAAGCAAAATGAGACAATAGAAAATGAGACGGAAGCAGAAAGCAAAAAGAAATGGAAGAAAATGAGACGATAGAAATGAGACGGAAGCAAAAAGCAAAATGAGATGATAGAAATGAGACGGAAGCGGAAAGCAAAATGAGACGATAGAAATGAGACAAAATAAGAAAGCAAAATGAGATGATAGAAATGAGATAAAGCGAAGCCAAAAATGAGACGGGAGAAAATGAGACGAAAGAATCGAAGACGAAGAACCGATACCACGTTAGATGATCAATCAGGTTAAGTTAGTTACAGAACTCAACTGAATAACCGTTTCTTTAAAGATCAAGAAATAAGAAGAAAGAAGCAGTTATGAAGAAGCAGTTGAAGACGAATATTATAAATACGAGTCAGAGTCAAAGATTAAAAAATTTAGTGATTTTAAAAAAAGGCTAGAGATTCCAAAGGTAGAAATTGTATTCATTGTGCTAAACTTAGAGCTACTATTGTCTGTAACAAAGTTCGAAACATCTTTCAGTAGAAGGAAGAAAAGTTGATAGCCTGAAGAGGCTAAGTCAGAAAAGAATACTTGTTGTATGAGACTTAAAGAGGCTCGGTGAAAAGAATACTTGTATCTTTGAGAAGTATATTGAAATCTTAGAAAAGATTATGAGGATTGGACGTAGCCCACAGTTTGGGGTGAACCAGTATAAAACTGTTGTGTCGATTCTTACTCTCAACTCTCAACTTTTTATTTCTATTGTTGATACAAATACTTAGAAGCAGATTGCAATACTTCATAATACTATTTTCAATCGTTTGAGAAAGCAAGTGTTTTCAAAGAAAAAGTTTTTTTTAAGGGGATTGTATTCAAAAATGGATACATAATTCAACCCCCCCCCCCCCCTTCTTGTGCATTTTGTATATCAAATATTAGGTCTATACTAATGTGTGATTCACTTCAGACCCCTTATCCTACATGAAGTATTATTTGCTCCACAGATTCGTAGGAATCTTTTATCTATGTTGATGTTAGTTAAACTTAGTTTTAATATAAATTTCCATTGTGGTGGAATGGATTTGTATCTTAGATCTATTAATTATGGTCATGGTTTTTTATTGGATGGTTTTATTGTACTAGATGTGTTAAAGGAAAATAATAATATTAGTTATTCATTATTTACATCTAGTAATTCCAATAATGATGCAACGTTGTGGAATGCTAGACTATGCCATATTGGTCAAAATCAAATCAGTCGATTAGCTAAAGAAGGACTTTTAGGTAATCTAAGTCAAGTAAATCTACCTAAATGTAAGCATTGTTTAGCTGGTAAAATGGCACGAAAGCCATTTAGAAAGGAAACACAAGCTTTATATCCATTGCAATTAATTCATTTTTACATCTGTGGTCCAATAAATGTAAGAGCTAGACGTGGGGTAATTTATTTCATCACTTTCATAGATGACTATACTCGGTATGATCATGTCTATTTGATTTGTCATAAATCGGAAGCATTTGATTGTTTTATAAAATACATGAACTTGGTTGAGAATCAATTAGATAAGAAAATTATGAACTGATCGAGGATAAGAATACTTGTCAGAAAAGTTCAAGGTTTTATATGATGAGAAAGGAATAGAAAGGCAATTAATAATTCCTAGAACTCCATAACAAAATGGTGTTGCTGAAAGACAAAATAGGACACTATTAGAAATGATTAGGTCCATGATGACCCAAGAAAATTTATCAATCACCTTTTGGGGTGATGCATTGCTAACAGCCACCTATGTACTTAATAGTGTGCTCACAAAATTAGTTACTAGCACACCATATGAGTTGTGGATTGGTAGGAGACCTGATATGTCAAGTCTCAGACCTTGGGGTGTGCAGCCTATGTTCATGATCTCTCTTAACATGAGAAATTAAGCCCAAGAGGGAGAAAAAGTATTTTTATTAGATACTCAAAACACTCAAAAGGATACATGTTCATTAGTAAACAAGGTAATGGAGGTGTAACTGAATTTGAATCACGAGATGTAACATTCTTAGAGAATGATTTTCCTAAGTAAGGCAAAATAGGTAAAGACCTATTATTATATGAGTTGCTTGATCAGAATGATTTTGTTATAAAGAATCAAGATGGGGAACTTCAACCAAGTGGGAGCAATTCCATAGAAAGATTCTCTATAATGACTGATCCGAGTGGGAGCAATCAGATCAATTATGAATTTGTTTATGATGAACCTCAGTTAAGACGAAGTAATCGAGGGATAATTCCTTGGTGTCATTGTGAAATTGAAGGAGAAAATAATATGATTGTTCCGCAAGAGGAAGAAGAGCTAAGGAATGTAAATGAGGCTCTTACTGACCCTGCTAAAGAAGAATGGATGAAAGCAATGGCAAAAAATGTCTTATGTAAGCTCAAATCAAGTATGGGACTTGGTTGATCTCCCTGAAGGGCGTAAAGCAATTGGAAACAAGTGGGTTCTCAAAATTAAGCGAAAAACTGATGGTAATATCAAAAGATATAAGGCATGTCTTATAGCAAAAGGATACATAAAACAGTAGGGAATTGATTATAAGGAAACTTTTTCACCTGTTGGGAAGTTTGCTTCAATCCATCTTATTCTGGCTATAATAGCCAGTATGGATCTTGAATTACATCAAATGGATGTAAAAACTGCTTTTCCCAATGGAGAATTAGATGAAGAAATCTATATGGAACAACCTGAAGGTTTAATCAAGGCAGGACAAGAAAATAAAGTATGTCAATTATTAAAATCAATGTATGGCCTGAAGTAGTCTTCAAGACAATGGTATATTCGTTTTTATAATATAATCATTTCGTATGATTTTCAAATGATCAATGAAGACCATTATGTGTATTTTAAGAGATCCAAAGATAAATTCGCAATTTTATCTTTATATGTGGATGATATATTGATTGCTTGTAATGACTGTGTGTTTCTTACAGAAATCAAAGATTAGTTATCATCTGAATTTGAAATGAAAGACATGGGTGAAGCGGCATACGTTCTTGGAGTCAAGATTTCAAGAGATCATTCAAAGAGATTGTTATCTCTTTCACAAGCAATATACATTCAAAGAATTCTTGAATGATTTCGTATGCAAGAGTGCAAACTAATTGATAATCCTATTGCTAAAAATGAAGGTTTTAATAAGAGAAATTGTCCGTCAACGCTACAAGAAAGGGAATGAATGAATATGGTTCCCTACTTTAGTGCAGTTGGAAGTCTTATGTATGCAATGATGTGTACAAGACCAGATATTTGTTACACTATTGGGATGGTGAGTAGATATCAATCAAATCCAGGCCAAGCACATTGGAAAGTAGTAAAGAGAATGTTGAGGTATCTAAAGGGAACTATGGACTATGAATTATGTTATCAAGACAATGATCTATGTATACAAGGGTTTACAGATGCTGATTAGGGAGGAGATTTTGATGAAATAAAATCTATCTCAGGATATGTATTCATACTAAACCATGGAGCAATATCATAGAAAAGGAAGAAATAATCTTGTGTTGCATTATCCATAATGGAAGTTGAATTTATAGCATTCTCAACTACATTATAAGAGGCTGTGTGGCTTCATCGATTTTTGTACATTTAGGAGTCACTAAAAGCAAAATTAATCCAGTGACCATCAACTGCGATAGTCAAGCTACAATCGCTTATACTAAAGACCCCAAATTTCATTGTAAGACAAAACACGTAGATACTAAGTATAATTATATGAAAGATATAGTTGCATGAGGAGAAGTGAACGTGAGATATATATCTACGTAAGATATGATAATAGACCTAATGACAAAGCCAATTTCTAGAGATATATATATATTGGGCATGTAAATTCACTAGGACTACGTGGATGTTGAAATGTACTGATAAACATTTCTCTTTGTAAGTTCACTCAGTCTAATGTCAGATGTTTGGATATACTGTATGATGAAAATTATACATTGTGTATCATTTGATTCATGAATATATGTGTTTATGTATAAATATATTTTAGGATGAATCATAAGTATATGAGACAGATTATAGATTGGCCCTTTCATACGGAAAATCACCTCTAGTGTTTATGTTCATTAAAGATGAGGCATGTTTAAAGTTTATTATCGACGTGATAGTCGAGAGTGAGAAACTTAAACCATAAATGTCGCAAATAAATTGGTTAAACATGATTTGTTAATCACTATATCTATCTTACATTGCCAGATATGATTTCTGAACAAGTTTTTTAAGTAAATAAGTGAACTCAAGTTAAACATTGAGTATGTTTGAACTATCATCTGTAATGTATTTCTCGAATGAAAGATGTTCAAGTTAAACGAAGTGAGTAAATACTGTATCACATGACTTGTACCATGTGTGCACAACTGACCAGAAAAGGGATTAATGTAAGTCGCAAGATCTCATCTTACATTATGTGTGTAGCACCCTACTCCCCCAAGACCCGAACTCGAGATCGATGGTGTAGCACCCCAACTCCCGCGAGACCCGAACCCGACATCTACAGTGACATCCGAGTCCGTGACCCGAGGCGGCATCTAAAGCGTATATTACCTTTTAAAACTCATTATTGCACTTTTCTTTTCAAAGCAGTTAAACTCGCGAAATCAATAAACACTTTGGGCTGACTTATCATAAAAACATTTTCAATTACCAAACACTCTCGGTCACTAATTAGCACTCAATGGTGCTTAATCGATTTATAAATGAAAGGCATGACCTAATTGGGTTCAATGCGATTTCAACACATTTCAATAATCACAAACACAATACACTTTTTTCATTTATTAAGCTAGGGCCATCGAACAAAACATCATACTAATGCGAGATGTGACGACACCGATCCCGACCGATACTCGCTTTGCTAGCAATGATCATACTCCGTTGATCTAACGGGTACTCTTGATTCTGAAAAACAATTGCAATGTTGGGTGAGTTTACGAACTCAGTGAGAAACCATCATCGATGGTTTACCCAACTCATGCATATATAGTCAATTCACATTGCATCGCATAATATCACATTTCAAATAATTCATGCATTACCAATTTCACACGATAAGGCGACGCCTTTTCATAAATATCACATTTAATCATTCACATATTTATGATGCACGTGTGACACTTTTCATTCTCATTTTGTTGTTGTGACCGAGCGCATATCAGTGATCAGTATTCAATTTTGTCTAGGGAGTAGGAGAGCCCTCTGGGTATGCACTAACTCCCTTCGAGCTTGGCTTCGGTTCAAGAATGTAAATCATATTTTTGGCAAGTAGGAGAGCCCTCTGGGTATGCACTACTGCCACTCACTTTAGGGATAGGAGAGCCCTCTGGGTATGCACTAATCCCTTTCACACAATAGGACCTCACACCCCACCCGTAGGTGTTTGCGAGTTTCTTTGCGGCGTGTGTTCTTGGGTTTTACCGCGGCATCCTCAAATATTGATGGCGTCTCGGTCCACAACTATCATTAAATCGATCATTTAACTATGCATGAATGCATATGTTCACTTTCCATTTTCACTCATTTCACATTTCTTGGACCTTTAGTCCGTATTTCGATCATATACACATTTCAATTATTACTCTAACACTTTTACAATTGATTCACTATTGCATTTATGCAAATTTATTCACATTTTGCACTTCCATATCTCGGTCCAATATTTGAACACCCATGGTTGAAATCAATCAAAATCAATACACATATCCATCCAGTATCTCCACATGGCATATGTACACAAATGTAACATATATAGGTTGAGAAACCAACTAGGTTACTCACTGCACTTCCGACTACT
This sequence comes from Erythroxylum novogranatense, assembly GCA_029891385.1. NCBI lineage: Eukaryota > Viridiplantae > Streptophyta > Magnoliopsida > Malpighiales > Erythroxylaceae > Erythroxylum > Erythroxylum novogranatense. Next base: position 75,926,829 of record CM057225.1, read on the forward strand.
GCACTGAAGTCTTAGCACTACCCGTGGAATTGCTCCATCTGTGCCTCTAAAACAATCGAATAATCGAATATCACTCATTGCACAATTTCCAATATTAAAAAAATGCAAATGTAGCAAATACATCGAGTATTGTACATGTTATGACATTCCTAAATATTCCCAACTCAATCCTCTTTCACTCTAATTCATAATAATTCCAAATATCATAATTCAATTTACAAATTTTCATACTCTAAAGTCACATTTCAATTGAAATCACATTCACTGCTCATTTGCCACTAGATTAGATAATCATCGATTAAATTCCAAATTCTCATCTTATCAATTCACAAAATCTTAGCCTCTAAATTCCAATTAATCAGTCTCTAAAATCCAATTAATCATCAAGGAACCAATTCAATTGAAATTAAACCTCAAACTCATTACTTGTAACAATCACCTTAAAATCACTTAATTTCATTCTCCCATATGCAATTCTTAATCTCAAAATCAATTGATCCAATAACCAAACTCATAAGAAAATTAATCCTCAAAATTTCCTATAAAATAAACCATTTCTCTTGGGTTCACATGTCCTCGCCATGATTTAATCCACACCTCTCGCCGCGGCGTAAAATCCTCCGCTCGTCGCGGCGCACCAATTAAATTATTTCCTTATCGTCGCGACGTGCACGCTGGGTTGGCTCGCCGCGGCGTGTTCATCACACGTCGCGATGTGCGAACCCAGAAAATCGTCCGAAACTCAGAAATTTCTCAGATCTTCTAGTTTAAATCCGTCCAAAACACTCTAGATCACTCCCAATCAACTACATATACTACACTCAACTCATTTCTAACCTTAAATTCATCAAATAACCATTATTCATTAAAAACCCAAATCAAAATCAACGTTTTTCTCAAAACCTAACTTCCGAAACTTTCAAATCCTCATAACGATTTCGTTGCTCACTCAATGATCAAATTAAACGATTCAAATCATAAAGAAGAAGAAGCTTACTTGATTCTAGCTTTCAACCCTTTGAAAATCCTCCAAGAATCTCCAAATCCAAGCTACTCTCCACCCACGGCGAAACTCAATCATTTTGAAAGCAAAACGATTTAAATCGATGCTTTAGACATATATATATATAATGACTTAGGGCTTGTTTGCTCTGAGTCCCAATTCGAACCACCTCAATCCAATTTCGATTCTAATTTCTCCCGATTCGCATAACAATTAATAATAACTCTTAAAATCTCAACTCAATTTGTCTCATATCAATTGTCAATAAATCTCAGACCCGAAATTCAATTAATCAGTCACTATACCATTTTTCGGTCCGGTCTTGATTCTCTAAAAATTCTAGAAAATTTTCCATAAATTCACAAAATTTGGAATTACATATTCCTACACTCCAATCTCATAATTCAATCCTCTAAATTCAATTTTCTCATTCCAATTCCCTATTCGAAACTCATTTATACACTTATCACACAATTTCCAATTTTTCCACAATTCAATCGGGAAATATCATACATGTACGTATATTAATATACTTATGCCATCAATAATCATTTACCGATGACTATAGAAATTATGATGCATGTATCATGTAAAATTCACATTTGCCTGTACTCTAACCTGACCCGATCCAATTTTCAGATATACCCGTCACTTCGGTAACGGGATGTTACAGATGGTGATATCCGAGACCGCGCCTCATGATGGTGGTGTGCTAAGCACTCAATTAATCAAAATTCGGTATCTATTTTTCCTCTTTACAGACGCACATGCGGAAGTCAATAAAAAAATAGGCCATAAGCCCTTTTCCATCATACAAGGCCATTAATAAAATTCCCATATGGCCATTTGGCCCTTTCACAAATACAAACACTTGAGTCATTTCAAAACACAATTCATACGGAAGTTGCATAATAAACAATTTAATACAAAAATATAGACATGCAATGCAGACGCGAACTAATCCCGACCTCTATCCTTCACTTGAATGCTGTAAGTATACTCTCGTTGGCCTAACGGGGTATTCTTCTTATCCAGAAAAATAGTTGCAAATTTTGGGTGAGTTTTGCGAACTCAATGAGAGACCATCATTGATGGCTCACCCAAACACATAAAACATATGTCACACATCATACAGAATTTCAATCTCACATTCGCCATTCAGGACACTTAAACATTTATCTTATGCATATGCCATTTAGATGGGACTCACATTTGTTCTTACTGTTGCCTCTCACATATACAGAGTGCTGGCCTGTAGGCTTAGTAAAATCGGAATACTAGCCTGTAGGCTTAGTCGAATCAAAATACTGGCTCGTAGGCTTAGTCACATCACAGAATCATTGAGCATAGCTCTACGTGGAAGTGTTTCATACGGGTGACTCAAGTCACAACACCTTTATATTTCATGCATTCATGCTATGGAATGCATCACTTACATTGCATGCACTTATTCGATCACATTCACTTATCATCGGACCGTAGTCCGGCATTCAACATATAGTTGAGCATTCACTCTTTCTCTTGCATGCAATGCACATTCTGAAAACACTTAGTTCATCTTATTCACATATAATGAATAGTTCATCTTATTCACATATAATGAGCACTTCAATAATTCAGATCATTTATCACAGTTATCGGACCTTCTGTCTGGAATTCAAACACAATCAATCACATTCAGAATTTAATTGATATCAAAAAGGCAAACAGAACAAACAATAGAATGAGACCATCTAGTTCACTCACGATGCGCTCAGTTAGCATTTGCTTTCTATTTACGGGAACGCTTTGAATGCGGGCACTTGACCTGCACAACATATTTATGCAAGACACATATTGTACACTCATCAATAATTGTACACATAACAATATTCATTTCTGTACAATTGTAATAATGGACTATGTACAATGTATGCTTAATGACAATCCTGGGCATATGTTTTAGAACACATTTTATGCTCATTCCCATTTCAAAATCCATGTGTCTCTAATTGAACTAAGAATTACACTTTATTTGTATATGATCAATCTAAATGCTCCTTTCAATCTTTACCCTTTTTATATGTCTAACTTATTCATAAGCTTACACTTCAAGAACACTTGGTTACTTTATATCATAACTCAATTTCTCATCATCTCTTATCTATTCTCATATGATCTCATAATATCCAATTCCCATTCATGGTTTAGCACTTCATACTTATAAACACACTTATGTAGGATTCTCTTAATTTGCTCAAACAAACCAAATCTCATTCAATAGGAATCCACTTTAAGATCCCACAACGCATAATCACTGAAATTAGTTCTAGAACATTTAAACCCAATCATTTTCTAAACTCCATAAACTAGAATCTTTACAAAGATTCAAAGATTCAATTAATCATACCTTGATTCTTCACCAATTGAAGAGATCTTCAGCTCAAATGGAAGCTCTTTTCTTCCTCTTCCTCATTCTCTTCTTGAACACTTCAAAATCTCCCTTGAAGGCCAACAAATTTAAAACCCTAACTTGTTTTCTCTTCCTTTGCTCTTTCATTTCTTTTTCATGTTCTCTCTTATCTCTTTTCTAATCCACTCATTTGCTTCTTTAGAATCTTCTCATTCACGTTTCTCCTTTATTTATAAGCAGAACATCACTTCTTCTTCTATTTATGCCCTTAATGAGTGAGAATTGTCCCATTTACCCCTTTTATTTGTGCCTTATGTTTTTTATACTTAAGTGTCTTACCAAAAGCACCCTTTTGTATTCTAACATAACACTTTCATCTAGAAGACTCTTCTTTATTGTCTTACATTTCCAATGACGCCAAAAGCACCCACTCATGTGTCTTGAACATCCGTTGTCGATGTACCAAGTGCTTGACGGCATTTCATTCCTTGCTTGTACCTACAATATCAATGTCCTTTTTTCTTATAGGTACCCAAGCCATTTTGGGTCCATTTTGGTTAGCCATATAAGCCACATTTGGTGGTGTTGTGCCTTTAACAACCCAAATTTTCTTAACCTTAACACATCTTCTAATGCTTTTGCAAACAAGTTCTATGTGACCATCTTTCAAACATCTAGCACATTGTGCAACTTTTCCATCTTTCAGAAATTTTGAAATTAAAGAACATTCTACATTATATGGATCATAACCTAAACCATGTTTAGAGATAGTATATCTTTGTAAAGACAATAATTCTTCAAACTTAGCATTTCCACCAAAGAACTTTCCAACCACATAAGAAAATTCTTTTGAAGTCTATCAAGTTCGCAAATAAGATTTTCTTTTCAATAAGACATCTTGGAATGATCTTCTTTTGGGCTATCTAAATCATCAATTGTTTCATGTAGAACACTATTTTCAGCAACCAATTCACGATTTTCTTTCTTAATTTTTGTTAATCTCAATAGCTTCTTCAAAGTCGACTTGTAAAGCATCAAAAGAATCTTGTAGATCTTGGTCATTGAGTGTTACCTCATTTTCATCATTGCTTGATGAACTTTTTGCCATAAGCGCCAAGTTGTTTTCTTCGTCACTTTGGTAGGCTTCCTCATCGTCACTCCAAGTGGCTACCAAGCTAGTCTTTTTTTTACCTTTGTCGTATTTGTCATTTTTCTGAAAGTTCGATGTTGATGACGACCTTTTGCACTCTCTTGCGAGATGTCCCCGTTTTCCACATCTCCAACATTCTTCATTACCTTTCTTTTCATCATAGCCTTTTGTTTTTCTTTCCGCGCCAAATTTCTTTCTTTCTACCTGTTTTCCTCCATTTAATTCTTTCCTTCGGTTTCTGAGAAGTCCTTTGAACTTCCTTAAATTTCTGGCGTACATAGCGATTTCCTCATCTTCTTCGTCTTCATCTAATTCCTCATCACTTTCATCAAAAGAGGTGTTAGCTTTAAAAGCAATGGATTTTTGAGGCTTACCTCTACCTCCTCTGGATTTGAGAATTATCTCATAGTTGATGAGTGATCCCACCAAAGCATTGAATTCTAGATGGTTGAGATCCTTCGACTCCATAATTGCGGTGACTTGAGAGTCCCATTCCTTCGGCAGTGAACGAAGAATCTTCTTTACCTTCTCACTATCCGTCATGTGCTTTCCCAGGTTGCCTAAGCCATTTATAATTTCTGCAAAACGATCAAGCATTGTAGAAATTGACTCACTTTCCTTCATGACGAACATCTCGTAGTCGTGGAGAAGCATATTGATTTTTGTCTCCCGGACTTGATTTGTCCCTTCATGAGTGACTCGAAGTCTCTCCCACATTTCCTTGGCAGTGGTGCAAGAATTTACCCGGTTTCTTTCCTCAATCGTTAATGCACAATATATCAGTTTCATGGCTTTGGCGTTGATGTACGCTTGCCTCCAATCGTTATCATCATACTCTAGCTCCGTTTTCAATTCACCATTTTCTTTCAAAGGGGCTTGGAGTCCAAAGATAATAATCTTCCAGTATTCAACTCCCTCGCTAATGATATGGTACTTCATAGGATTTTTCCAAGAAGAGTAATTAGTACCATTAAATAATGGAGGATGATTATTAGTGTTACCTTCTTCCGCTAGGTTGTTGTGTGCCATCCCAGATACTTCTGCTCTGATACCAATTGTAAGTGATCTAGAAGGGGGGGTTGAATAGATCTTAAAATTCTTTGATAATTTCTACAATAAAATCAGAAGTTAAACACACAAAAGTAATTTAAATAACCTTAAATGAAATAGTGTAAGGAAGAAGATCAAACACTCGTTTTTATAGAGGTTCGGTGCTATGACCTATGTCCTCTACCTAAGCTCCCACTTAGGATTTTGCCAACAACTTTATTGCACACTTTGTAGTTGAGTGTGAACTTTTTACAACTTCACTTGAATTCCGGCTCAAGCAACCTTTACATACGATTTGTATTACGGCACAAATCCTACCTCACGTGACCTTTCCTCTAGCCACTCAATTTTACCAACACAATGTAAAAATTGAAGAACAAATGCTCAAAGTAATAAGTAACAATATAAGAGCAATATTGAGCAATGTAAAGCAACAAGAGAGTATTTGAGCTTATGGAACTTGTATCTATTCTCCTTGCTTCATCCTCTATTTATAGTTGAAGAAATATAGCTGTTGGAGCTCAACTAGCCGTTGCTTGATTGGATATAGCCGTTCCTTCATCACCTCCATTCCATTTTTATCAAATAGAGCCGTTGGAGCTGAATCATGCATAAATAAGTCGACTTGTCGAACCAAATAAGTCGACTTGTTTTAATCATTTTAAGTAAAATTTTAGCTCGCTCTCCAATAAGTCGACTTGTTCTATAGAAGTTTACTTGTCTTGATACTTCTTCATATAAATCGACTTGTCTCGCTTTAATAAACTAGTTATAATCAAACCATGAATTAAGTCGACTTGTATCATCAAATCCTTTACTTTCCTTGTGCTTTATGCCATTTTGTCAAGAAGACAATACCCAACTAAATTCCTTATTGATTAGTCGCTTGCTCATCTCGATTTGCTTAATCCTTCCATTGACTAAAACCTGAAATAATTTCTTAACTATTTTTAAATATTTTATTATTATCAAAACATAAAGAGATTTAATTTGTCAACCGCCATTGGTCCAACAGGGTGTAGGCACGATGATTCTTCATCTTGATGTGTATTGCATTGTGCCTTGACCAACATTTCAACTTGTGTTTACTTGCTTTATGTGTTTCATTTCATTTACTTGTTTTTGCTGGTATGACATTTCTATTATGTGTTTCATTGCATTTATCTTTTGAATTTTGGATTTTGCTATTTTAATCTTTTGGATTTTTGATCATGACAAAAGGGGAGTAAGATTGAAATTGATATTTGATTTAGGGGAGTGAACATGCTTTAATATTTATTCATTAATTCTTTAATTAAGGGGGAGACAAACTAACCATCAAGGCAAGGGAAACCTTGATCATATTTTATATCTTTCAAATTTCTTGTCAATTTCTAAATATTTTGTCATTATCTAAAAGGGGGAGATTATTGGACCAATGGTGGTTGACAAATTAAATCCCTTTATGTTTTGATAATAATAAAATATCTAGAATTAGTTAAGAAATTATTTTCAGTGTTACTCGAGGAAAGAATCATGCAAAACAAGATGAGCAAATGTTTAATTATTGAAAAATCAAGCGAGGTGTTCATTCTAAGTATAAGTGGCATAAAATATGAAGATTCTAGAGGATTTGAGCGAATGTTACTATTGAAGGCTAAACAAGTCGACTTACACATTACAAGATGGCTTACATATGAAGATGAACTCGACAAGTCGACTTATAGCAAACAAGTCGACTTATCGGGAGAAACAAGTCGACTTATCGAGGGAAACAAGTCGACTTATACATAACAAGTCGACTTATTAGAGAGCGGAGGTACATGTTTTACGTAAATGGTTGAAACAAGTCGACTTATGTATTCGATAAGTCGACTTATTGAAACACGATTCAACTCCAACGGTCCAATTTGCTAAAATGGAATGGAGAAGATCAAGCAACGACTATATCAAATCAAGCAACGGCTAGAAGAGCTCCAATGACTATATTTCTTTGACTATAAATAGAGGATGAAGCAAGGAGATGATATATAAGTTCTATAAGCTCAAATACTCTCTTATTGCTTCACATTGCTCATTATTGCTCTTATATTGTTACAAATTACCTTGAGCATTTGTTCTTCAATTTTTACATTGTGTTGTTAAAATTAAGTGGCTAGAGGAAAGGTCACGTGAGGTAGGATTTGTGCCGTAATACAAATCGTGTGTAAAGGTTGCTTGAGCCTAATTCAAGTGAAGTTGTAAAAGTTCACACTCAACTACAAAGTGTGCAAATAAAGTGATTGGCAAAATCCTAAGTGGGAGCTTAGGTAGAGGACGTAGGTCTTAGCACCGAACCTCTATAAAAACGAGTGTTTGATCTTCTTCTCTATACTATTTCATTTAAGTTTATTTAAATTATTTTTGTGTGTTTAACTTCTGATTTTCTTGTAGAAATTTTCAAAGAATTTTAAGATCTATTCAACCCCCCCTTCTAGATCACTTACAAATCTCTGATGCGAAACTTCATTAAGTATTTCACAATCTCTAAATCCAATTGATATTTTATCATCAGTGTCTTATTCCTCAAATATTCAAAACGTCCCCTTTTTGCCTTGCAGACACTCTCAAAATACCATCTATGATCACAGTCACTAATTAATACAATTTTTGCTTGGATCACTTAAATCTTCAATATCATAATGCCATTGGGGTATCATTAACTATCACTCACATTTTTTTTGTGTTAATTTCTTGCAATTCCTTAGGTGACTAATTTCCCCAATGTAAGTAATTTTATCTCATGTCATTTTCAGTCTCCCACTTGACTTCTTGTCTCTAATGATTTCCTCTTTTTCTTCGAATTCCTTTAATTCACATTGGCTTACTCAAATGCCTATTCATTAATACTAGTTCCTCCACACATTTCAATTTATTTGAATATTTCACTTTGTGTGTTGGTATTTCATTCCTCAGATTGAATTTGTATCTCCCGAACATATTTACATCGAATATAAGGAGGACCTATATTTTCCTCACATTTGCAATAGTGTCACCTCGAATTTATAATCTACTCATGTAGTTGTTGTACACACTCTCAGTGGCATATTCCACTTTTTATGCCTGAGTTTTTGCTTAGGATATGACTCCATTATTCACTTTTGACGTATTGCATATTCATTTCTGATTTGTCTCTTCATTGATTACTCTTAAATCAAATCGTTAGATCAACTTAACTCAATTTAGGGGGATTCTTCTTTGAAAGAATATTTTTTACTACAATCATCAACACTATTCATAAAAACCTTATCAATCAACTATTTTTCGTCATTACATATCAGTCATCCTTAATACCTCGAGAAGATCAATTTCAACTATGCATAATATCTCAATAAGATCAATTTATGTCATAGATTACATGATCAGAACATCCCTTGTAATGAGGTTTGTAGGGCACTTAAACAATTTCATTTACTCTAATATCTTGGCATACATCGCCAAAATCATCACATCTTATCTGGAAATGTATTCACATCAATTTACCAATTAGTAGCTTATACTACTAAGGACACTTTAATCCCATTTAATTCTAGATAACTCTTCTCTTTTTATGCCAGTTCGCGATCATGGGGACTTTGCTATAATCATGTCCCTCTTCTTTTCCCTCAAGCTCATCACCTATGCTAACATCATTAACAGTCTCAATTCTTTCCCCATTGATCACTACAAGTACTCTCACGTCTTACTCTATCTTGAACTTTGAACTATAGGAACTATAATCGACACTTATTTAATAAGTCGCCAATTACTTCCTATGTCATCTTCACGCATATTGTTCACATATGCTTAATAATTTCACCCGTGATGGTGATCCCACTATCAGATGTACACTCACAATGACAATTTAATCTGAACTCAACAACTTTTTCCTATATCACTATCATCATCTCATCTTCCAATTGTCATTTATTTCATCTTACACATCTTTATTCTCAATCAACTTATAATGGTAGGGGCATAACCCATATGAAGCTTAAATCTCCACTCCACAGATATATTCTTACACTGAATCGTAAACTCTTATATCGATAATCAACTTAACTTATATACTTTCATCTTATTATTTCTACTTATGTCCTTTTTTTCAACAATCTATGACAATGTATTCACATTTATATCACATTTGAGGACATATCACCCGATTGTAATTTAGATTTCATATTCACTAATACTTCCATCGATACAATTACACTGAATCTTTATCTATTATATGCAAACCCAAATCCAAAAGTTCTGAAGCATAAACATTATGAATTTTCGGTCTCAAGAATTTTTTTTCTACTATCTCCTTATACTGAATTACAAACTCTTATCACAATACTCACATAACCATTTCGATTCCAAATTCACCCTTTTATGATCATAACAGTTTTATGATTTCCTTTCATTCTGTCTATACACATTACTCTCCTCATTTCTATTCATATTCTTATTTTCCCCAATCAATCCATGGCAATATGTTGATTCACACTTATTTCACCCCCAAAGGATAAATCACCTTCAAGGATACGCACCCTTTTGTGGGAGACTCTTATCTACCATGCAAAACCAGATACTATTTCTCATTTCCAATATGTCCATAAACCTTATTTTCTCACATTCAGTCAGATCATCATTTCTCTCAATGCTTCTAACAACTCAAATTCTTAAGGAATGCTCATGCATGTGACTCATACTGGGGATCAGTTGCCGCTGTCTGCTATGACATGACTAATGTGCATGTAACTTGACACATATTTCAGAATGCCCATATAAGATTGTACTTTTGGGCTCTGATACCACCTAAATGTAGTACCCCACTCCCGCAAGACCCGAACTCGATATCGATGGTGATATCCGAGACCGCACCCCATGAGGGTGGTGTGCTAAGCACTCGATCAATCAAAATTCAGTATCTATTTTTCCTCTTTCAGACGCACATGCTGAAGTCAATAATCAAATAGGCCATAAGCCCTTTTCCATCATACAAGGCCATTTACAAAATTCCCATATGGTCATTTGGCCCTTTCACAAATACAAACACTTGATTCATTTCAAAATACAATTCATACGAAAGTTGCGGAATAAACAATTTAATACAAAAATATAGACATGCAATACAGACGTGAACTAATCCCGACCTCTATCCTTCTCTTGAATGCTGTAAGTATACTCCCGTTGGCCTAACGGGGTATTCTTCTTATCCTGAAAAATAGTTGCAAATTTTGGGTGAATTTTTCGAACTCAATGAGAGACCATCATTGATGGCTCACCCAAACACATAACACATATGTCACACATCATACAGAATTTCAATCTCACATTCACCATTTAGTACACTTAAACATTTATCTTATGCATATGCCATTTAGATAGGACTCACATTCGTTCTTATCGTTGTGACTGAGTGCCTCTCACATATACAGAGTGCTGGCCCGTAGGCTTAGCCGAATCGAAATATTGGCCCGTAGGCTTAGTCGAATCAAAATACTGGCCCGTAGGCTCAGTCACATTATAGAATCACGGAGCATAGCTCTACGCGGAAGCGCTTCATATGGGCGACTCAAGTCACAACGCCTTTATATTTCATGCATTCATGCCATGGAATGCATCACTTACATTGCATGCACTTATTCGATCACATTCACTTATCATCGGACCGTAGTCCGGCATTCAACATATAGTTGAGCATTCACTCTTTCTCTTGCATGCAATGCACATTTTAAAAACACTTAGTTCATCTTATTCACATATAATGAGCACTTCAATAATTTAGATCATTTATCACAGTTATCGGACCTTCTGTCCGGAATTCAAACACAATCAATCACATTCAGAATTTAATTGATATCAAAAGGGCAAACAGAACAAACAATAGAATGAGACCATCTAGGTCTACTCACAGTACACTCCAGATTAACATTTGCTTTCAATTTCTGGGAATGCTTGAATGCGGGCACTTGACCTGCACAACACATTTATGCAAGACACATATTGTACACTCATCAATAATTGTACACATAACAACATTCATTTATGTACAATTGTAATAATGGACTATGTACAATGCATGCTCAATGACAATCCTGGGCATATGTTTTAGAACACATTTTATGCTCATTCCCATTTCAAAATTCCTGTCTCTAATTGAACTAAGAATTACACTTCATTTGTATATGATCAATCTAAATGCTGCTCCTTTCAATCTTTACCCTTTTTATATGTCTAGCTTATTTATAGGCTTACACTTCAAGAACACTTGGTTACTTTATATCATAACTCAATTTCTGATCATCTCTTATTTATCCTCATATGATCTCATAATATCCAATTCCCATTCATAGTTTAGCACTTCATACTTATAAACACACTTAGGTAGGATTCTCTTAATTTCGTCAGACAAACCAAATCTCATTCAATAGGAATCCACTTTAAGATCCCACAACGCATAATCACTGAAATTAGTTCTAGAACATTTAAACCCAAGCATTTTCTAAACTCCATAAACTAGAATCTTTACAAAGATTCAAAGATTCAATTAATCATACCTTGGTTCTTCACCAATTGAAGAGATCTTCAGCTCAAATGGAAACTCTTTTCTTCCTCTTCCTCATTCTCTTCTTGAACACTTCAAAATCTCTCTTGAAGGCCAACAAATTTAAAACCCTAGCTTGTTTTCTCTTCCTTCGCTCTTTCATTTCTTTTTCATGTTCTCCCTTATCTATTTTATAATCCACTCATTTGCTTCTCTAGAATTTTCTCATTCACGTTTCTCCTTTATTTATAAGCAGAACATCACTTCTTCTTCTATTTATGCCCTTAATGAGTGAGAATTGTCCCATTTACCCCTTTTATTTGTTCCTTATGTTTTTTATACTTAAGTGTCTTACTAAAAGCACCTTTGTGTATTATAACATAACACTTTCTTCTAGAAGACTCTTCTTTATTGTCTTACGTTTCCAATGACACCAAAAGCATTCAATTTGGTTCAGTAGTGTGGAAGTTATAATCTAATATCTTTGGATTGTTTTTATTTCGAGATTGTACTCTATGCTCAACTTCTATCAAAAACTTGGAACTCTTAGAGTCCGATTCAGAATTTTATTTCTCCATATAAGCTGTAGACCTATGTTTCTAGTTTACCATAAAATAAAAATCGTCTCATTTGGACTTCTACTGATCAAGAAAACATCAAAATACTGATGTATGTTCAGTGAGATAACTCCAATTCATATTATTGAAGAACGCACTCACTGTACCCGTCTCACTCTTTTCACTTAATCTCTCTCCATACAGTTCAGATAAATGCAATATTTGGTATAGATATAGAGCAAGTTCTTACGAATCCAATGGTTCAAGAATCAAGTCATTTGGAGGTCTAGAGAAGAAGTTATGGCCAAAAGACTCCAACACATTTATGCCCTTACTTGGAATGTACATGCCTCAATACGAATGCCATAACTTTTTTCTACAGATGTCTGATTGACTTAGTTTTTAGACCATTGAAAAGAGGACTTAGAGATCTACAACTTTTATGAAGACCTCAAAGGCCAATTCTATCTTTTACATTCTGTATCGTCTCATTTTCTATCATCTGCTTTCTTCCGTCTGCTTTTCTATCATCTGCTTTCTTCCGTCTGCTTTTCTATTATCTGCTTTCTATTCTGCCCAGAACGTCTCCACTTATAAGGATCATAACTCTTGGCTCTGATATCCCAAATTAACAAATTGTATACCGTTGGAAAGATAAAATAAAGCTCTACAACTTTCTAGAAGGCAACTTTGCCAAAATCTGTCTAGATTAAGTCCATATTTGCCCCCAAAATCCGAAGACAATTTTTTTCATTCATAAATCAACACTACACCCAATTCTTCACTTCATGACAAATTTTGAGACTCTTAGACACAGAATTGAAATTCAATGTATTCATAAAAAATGTAGCCATATATCTCTAGTTTAATCTAAATCAAGAATTATCTCATTTGGATTACTAGAGAAAATGTTGTGGCTAAAAGACTGAAGCATATTCAGTGAATATTTTTCCAGATCACTACCAATCTTGTTTCTAAATCTTTCCTTCTCACAAATCATACCAAAATCACTCTTTCTACTCCTTTTACTTCTCATTTTCAAAAAAATCGCATTTAATACCATTTATACCCAAAAGTTGTCAATGAATGCATGTACCACTTTTTATGTGAAAACATTCCGTATTTATGTGCATATATGCTAACATGATGCATGAGCAAAAAAATGTATTGTCTTAATTCCTCTTTGAGCTCGCATGTACTGAAATTTTGGGTCATAACCCTTAATATGGGGACGGGATGTTACAATGTGAGACCCTTGAGGTTAAGAAGAACCTCCTCATATACCCTCATGACTCTTATTTCATTCTTGAGAATTGAATTTAAGGTTCGCTTCTTTAGGTTATTGCCAAAAGATCATGCAAGATGCGATCCTATGAAATAATTCTAGGAAAGCAAATTAAATTTAATTAAAAAGAGAATTGAGAACAAAGGAAGGTCTTTTATTTATTTATTTATTTTTATCATTAACATGAAAAGTATTCATTGATGGCCGTCGTCTCTTTAGTAGAGAACTTGAATACAGTCATGACATAAGAAACTAAAGGAGATCAAAGAAAAGTACAAATGCGAGATATGATCTAGGGTATAGCATACAATGTCTACTCAAGGACACATAAGTCCTAGGATCAATTTGTTAATCGAGATGTCATATACTCCTAACAGATATATGACACTGTGCTCTCGTCGTATGCTGGTCACACCGGTTATTGAACTAGTTTGAGCATTGCAGAGTTTGTTTTTAAGATTAAACCTATCATGTGTAAGTGGGAGATATGAGTCATTTTTACACCCATGAAGGGTATAATAGTCCTTAGACTCTTGGAATAACTACAAAGAGTAGTTATCTGAAGAAGGCAACGTTATCTAAAGAAGGCAATGTTATATATAGTTAGATATATACATATGTTAGTGTGGCTTCTTCTTCTGACATCAATAGAAAATAAAAAGAGTTTAACCGGTGGAATCATAACACGAATTCAAGTATGTAATTCTTTGTTTTATATGCATATGAACGATCCTTTTTTTTACATGATCTTTGTGATTATGTTTTATCATGTTTTATTGTGTTTAATTTTCTAACATATGAAATAGATCATGTTGTTGAATTTATATGTGATTATAGACATTATAAATTCATGAAAACATAAAGTTTACTTATTTGATTTTTCAATTTATTTTTATTCTAATAATCATAAAAATGAGATTAAAATTACTTTATTAAATTGTTATATAATTTATGTGAAACATAAAATTTACTAATTGTTGTTTGTATATAAAAATATTTAACATACGATTAATCATTTAAACATAAGGTTTAATATATAATTAAATCATTTAATATATGTAAATAAGTTTAAAAAAGATATTTGCATTCTTATATTGTTCATCGTTGTCATTAGAAATTAACATTATAAATACAAAAATTAAACTTTGGAAAGGAATATTTCTAACATGATAATAAACTTATAAATGCGTATTCATTATCTTATCTTATGGGTAGTTAAATACATAGTAAAAATAATTCATGTGAATTTTCTTTCTTATTTTGTATGCCTTTTAAATGACTTTTAAGATACACTCATAAAATGAGAGTATACTCATCACTCAACATAATATAAATTTGTATATGTTTAAGAAATAAAATTTCTTTGTATTTTATAAAATAAAGTCACTTTTACAATGTGCATTATCATGAAGAAAGATGTAAAATAGAGTATTTGGACATGTTTATAATTGATTATTTAATTTGTATAGTTATGTAATGATGTTATATATAAAAACTTTGTTTTGAATACAAATTTATTAATCTAATTTTAAAATATGTCTTTATTTATTTTTGCATATAAATGGAGGAAAATTCAAGTAATCCTAATAATTCAACTGCTTCAAGAAGATTCAATGAACTAACTTGGGCACATGCTTAATTGGTTCTTGGAATGAATAACTATACCATTTTTTGTATTGTAACAAGTATTTGAAAGGTGGGGGAATCACCACATTAAAGAAGTATTTAGTTGAGACAAAGGTAATGTGGAGCCTTGTAACGTGAAATGGCAGATGAAAACTTTACTTGAAAAGTAGCAGTATAAGAAAGACAAAAGACAAAGATTGAACTATGAAATTGGTAGTAGAAGTTCTTTTTATGATGGTCAAGATGATACTAGAGATGTTGAAAGCGATATTCCTACTACACGAGAAGGGATTGATGCACCTGATGTAAGGAAGAGAAGAAAACGTATGTCTAAATTTTTTGCACCATGAACAACTATTAGAGTTTAACCTTTAATTCAGAATGCCTTACAATTTAAAGAAGTAGCTCATAATATGGATATAGTAATGATTAGATGGTGGTATGATGTGGGTATATCATTCATTATTTCCTAGTCTTATTATTACCATACTATGGTGGATATTGTTGCCTCTTATGGTCTAGAATATAAAGCTTCTTCAATTGATGACTATAAAGGTAAATTTGTTATTACCTTTATGAAAAGGAAATTCATTTGGATGAAAGAAAAATAACTTAGGCAATTTATAAATATTCAATCATTTGTGATAGCTAGACAAATAGAAGACATGAGTCTATTATCATTTTTTGTTTTGTTTTTTCTACTAAAAGGATAATATTTTGAAGTATATTGATACATCGCCTTGTTAGAAATGATGATACTCCATTTTAAATATTTGACGTTGTAAATTAAGTTTAAAAATTGTACAGTTCATTAATGACAATGATTATGTTTATAAATCAGTTGGAAAAATATTGTAAAGTAGGTATAATTATTTTTATTAGACTCCTTTTTTTGCAAATTGCATTGACCTAATGTTGAAAAATATGGGAGATCCTAAATACTTTCTTACCAATGATAAAAGTGTGTATAAAGTAAGACAAGTGACTAAGTTCATCTATAATCATGCATTGGTCTTGAATTTGATGAGAAAGAGTTTCACCAATGGTAGGAATTTGTGTTGTCCTAATATTACAAGATTTGAAACTAATTTTTATCACCTAAATACATTATTCTAATGAAGGAGTTAAGAAAAATGTCTATAAGTGATAAGTGGTTTGTATCTTAGTATGTCAAGCCTAATGCTAGAATGGACATTTCTAGAATAATACTTAAAGATTATGAATTTTGGTCCAATATCAATTTATCATATGAGTTGTAAGCCCCTGGTGGGAGTACTTCGTTTGAATGATAATGATGAGAAGGCAACAATGAGTTATTTTTATGACATCATGTATAGCGCCCCCTTACAGCAGGGTACCCACCGGGACACCTGAAGGTCATTCTAGCACATGTCCTACGATGAGGGCACGCTACGATCGATCACTACACTCCCTTCATATGGCATGGTAACATAAATCACTTGTAAAGCATCATAAGAAGATCACAATATTTTAAAACCCACTTTTTCCTCATTACATTTTACAAAATTGAAGTCTACATTGTCTGTCCACAATATCCATATGTACATCATCAGAAACCTAATACAATAGTACTACATGAATGAGGAAAGTGTATCAAAATTATCTAAACCACCCAAAAAAATTCCCAGTTGACCGACCTTTGAGCCATGATCTCTATCTCCAATCGCAATCTACTCGGCTAGTAGAGCCTCTTTAGTGGCTAGAGTTGTCTCTTGGTCCTGAAAAGACAACGATGCAATTTTGGTGTGTTTTGCGAACTCAATGAGATAACCATCATCGATGGTTCGTTCAATTCATGCATCACATTATCGCACATAACATAATATTCACTTCATTGCATATTCACAATGTATCACATTATTCATATAAAACACACATCAATTATAACTGGCAATGCACGTGAGACTCACTTTCATTTATTATTGTCGTTATGACCGAGTGCCTTTTTCCAGCTCATCCCTTCATGGATGTCGAGCTTTTTCGTATAATATCCCATATCCCTTTGTAGATATCGGGGACAGTCGCACTCGAGTCCAAGGCTCTATTCACATTCTGAGCTTTAAGCTCCTTATCCTGGCAACTCCGATCATAACTTCCTTTATCTTTCATGCATTCATGTAATGAATGTTTCACATAACATAACCTCAGTCAATCACATGGATGCACATTCACATTTTGATCACATTCATCATCAGACCTTAGTCCGGCATTCAGCAGAAATGCTGAGCGCACTTTTGCATTCATATGCACATTCACAATTTTTGCATGTTTGGAACACTTAAATAACTCATTCAAAACATATTCTAAAGCAAACAATTAATTGAGTGAGACCGTCTAGGTTACTCACAGGTTGCTCTCGAAGCTAACGCCTGGAAGATCCAGCAACATCTGGAAGTTGACATTCCAGTTGCTCCTCTATAATAAATAGCATACATGATATCAAAATTTGCACCATTACGAGTGTTCAACAATGCATATGTATGAGATGTATTATGTACAATGCATGTTCATGATAAATCTCGGGTATCACTCTTTGATTCTTCTCAACACTATCCCATACCAAAATTCATTTAAGCATAACTAACACTTAAGTTTATGCATCTCTAGAACCATTGAAATCACAATTCATTTGTCACTGGCTTACTTTCAAACTTTCTGAAATACCCTTTCGGGTTTACTGTTCACATTCAATTAGGAGGCAAAACTTGTAAAATTTGAGCTCACTTTCTTCTAGAAAATTGTTCCTCGATCTTTCATCTTTCCATTGACATCATTTTAACTCAATTTGGTTTAGTAATTTGGAAGATATGTCTCAAACATTTTCGGACTGTTCCTCTGCAAAACAGTGTATTATATCCAAATTCCATCCAGAAATTGAACACCTTAGAGACTGGATCAAGATTCAGCTTCTTCATATGATTTGTAGCTCTATTACTCTAGTTTACTACAAATCAAGAATCACCTCAATTGGAGTCCTAAAGACCAAGATATCCTCAAAATACTGAAATATGTTTAGCAAAATATCCAGTTCATGCTCCTTCCACCAATACCCTTACTTTGATTCAATCAATCATTTCAAATTTAATACCAAAAACCATAAATTTTTGTGGAGAGATAAATAAATGTGTTAGGAACCCAATGCTTCAAAAATCAGGTCATTTGGAGGTCTAGAGAAGAAGTTATGGCCAAAACAATCCAACATGTTCATATCCTCACCTGAAATGTACATGTCTCAGTACTAATGCCATAACTTTTGCTAAAGAGGTCCGATTGACTTAGTTTTTAGACCATTGGAAAGAGGGCTTCTGGATCTAAAACTTTTATGAAGACTTCAAAGGCCAATTCTATCGTCTAACTTCTGTATCGTCTCACTTTTGCATCGTCTCACTTTCCTTTCGTCTGCTTTCCTATCGTCTGCTTTCTATCGTCTGCTTTTCTATCGTCTACTTTTTTATCCTCTGCTTTTTTATCGTCTGCTTTCTATCGTCTACTTTTCTATCGTCTGCTTTTCTATCGTCTGCTTTTCTATCGTCTGCTTTCTTCCGCCTGCTTTCTTCCGTCTGCTTTTCTATCCAGAACGTCTCCACTTACAAGGATCATAACTTTTGACTCCGATATCCAAAATTTACAAACTTTATACCGTTGGAAATATAAAAGAAAGATCTACAACTTTTTAGAAGGCAACTTTGCCAGAATCTATCTAAATCAGGTCTAGATTTCCTCCAGAAGTTGGAACACGAATTTTCGCTCAACTCTCAACGTCCTACACCCAGTTCTCAACTTCGTGACAACTTTTGAGACTCTTAGAGACAAAACTGAAATTCGATGTCTTCATACGAATTGTAGCCATATATTCCTAGTTTACTCCAAATCAAGAATCATCTTGTTTGGACAACCACAGAAAACGTTATGACTAAAATATTGAAACATACTCAGTGAGAAATTTTCCAGATTTTCTAACTTTCAATACTTTAAGTCACCAAAACACCAAAAGTTTTCTCAAATACTAATTTAACACTATAACTGAATTTATTTCTCCCCAACTACCTAATATTTATGAACAAACACATAAAGTACATTTTTCATATAGATGACAGTAATTTATCAATTTTATTTCACAAATCCCTAACTACATGGGATTTCTCTACCACTTACCTGCTGAAAACTCCAAAATCTTCAAGTCCTAAATTCCATACATTTTTATGTACTTCTCTTAGTACAATGACCAGCTTCTCGTTTTTCTTAGGGCAGAGGACACAAATGGCAAAGTAAGTTTGGTGAAAGAAAGGAAAAAGATAGAAGTCCCTTAGAAGATATTTTGATAGAAAACTCTGTGTTTCAAAGAGAGAAGTTTTAGAAAGATGATAGCAAAGAAAGGACTTGGACAAGTCTTAATCTGTCAATTCTCAAAGAATAGTAACCTACTCCTAGCTAGAGTACAAGGCCTAAGTGACACTTGTCACTTACCCAATACCCAAGTTCCAACTTAGTTTCTTTTGAACTAACTCCCTTGACTGTCATCTTTACAATCCAACTATCTCCAAAGCTTCTTTTAATTATTTCTTGTTCCCTATTATATATATCTTTCTCAATACTCCATAACTTCATCAACATATAAAAATACAATATTTTCACCAATCACTAATATTTTCAATGTAAACGTCCATAACTCTAAAAATTCTTAGGTCAATCCAGTCATACCCAGAATTATTCATGAATGCATGTACAATTATTTTCATGTGCAAATAAATCTACTATTCAGGTATAAGTATAAGGCATATCATGCATGAACATGGAAGTGCATCTCTAACTATCATTAGTTACTCACACTTACTATTCTACCCTTCCCACTAGTAATGGGATGTTACATCATGCAAAGGGCAAAAGACCCAGTTTTACAAAAAAATCTAAAGTTAATAGAGGAATGATGTTAACTTTACAAAATTGTTTCCAATGAGATGATGCAAGATCTTCTCAACTTACAAATAAAGGTTTATAATGATACTTCTGGTGATTTTGGGATGTTTATTACTATTCGTCAAGAAACAAACTTAATATAGGTATATATTTTTTCACTTTTGTTATTTGTTAGAAATTGATCTTCACTTTATTTTATTTATAAGGTTACTATTATGGTCTTACAATTACTTGATAGGATTGATTCGAAAGTAGGGTTCTAGAGTTACAAAGGTTTGCAATTTGAATTTAAAGTCAATGTATAAGTGTAACATGGTGTGAAAGGAATTGAAGCACATTTGAATTCATCCATTCTAAGAAAGGAATAGATTGAAACACAAAACAATGAACAACTTGATTTTTGTTCAATATAATTTAAAGCTTCGAGAAAAGTATGTTACTATCACTATTAAGTTGAATATAATTTCTTGTAATTTCTTAATAATTTAATTTTATTTGTTTACTAGGACTCTTAATAAAACAAATAGTTCTATAGATTTAATTTGCGTTGACCATATCAATCTTTTATCTAATCGGGTTTATGAGAAACCAAGTTTAATAGATGAGAATGACTTGAAAGATAATCTCATATGGAAAAGTATTGACATGTCATTTAGTGCAATGAATTTGAACGATGGTGATGATGAAACTCCTCTCATTTGTGAGGATTTTATACAAAGTAAAAATTTAGGTCAATACGATTTGAACGGATATTCGATTGAATAAAGTTTCAATTTTTTTTTCATTTTTTCATTTTTCAATTTCACTTATATTTGATGCATAAACATTAAAAAAAATTTAATTGAAGTAATTGCCATTGACTATAGTTAAACAATTTACAACATTATAATAAGATCAGTCTTTAGGAAATCAACAAAACATTATATTACAATGTCTAGCTCAAAAAGCATTTTAGAACAAAAACCAAGTTACAAGTTCCATCTTAACATCACTGTTGTTGACAAGTCATGTGTTGCTTCCTTTGCTATTGCAAGAGCTTTGATTTCATCAACGATGTTCTCTACCAATTAATATTTGCTTGTATCCTCCCTTGAGTATAGCCTTCTATTTCTCTCCTTCCATAGATCGTAACTTGTGATTATGAAAGATGTTTTAAACAGCTTGCCATCCTTCTTTTCCTGTTTGAAAACTCAGATAATCCAATTTAGCATGACATTGTAGTCATAAGAAGTGCAGTAGGCTTCTAGCTTATGAAGCAGTTGCCTCCACACAACTATATATCAAATATGTGCAATTTAAGAAAAGGTGATTCCTGTCTTAATAGCTTGCATGACTCATAAGTTGGATCAAAGTTGCCATGCCATCTGTCTTTAGTGCTTAAACGATTTTTAATGATTGTAAATATTTTTATTTCAAGTTTAGCTTCTACTTAGTTGTGTTCTTTAGTTTGAACTCTTGTTGTAATAGTTATGGAATCATTAACCTTTATTTTCTTACTATATGATGTTATGATTATTCTTTATTACATGATGCAAATTATAATATTTTAAGTATTTTGCATTATTGATAGTTTTATATATGTATGATGATAAAATGAGCTTTTTATATTAATTGTTGTTATTGTTTTATATGAAATATGTAAAAGAAATATTAATAGAAATAAAGAGATAATTATTATTTTATATTTATATTATTATAATTTTTAGAGACATGGTTGATGTAAAATAAAACATTATATAGTTGTAATTTTAAAATTTAGGAGTTATTTTATATTTTCTAAAATTACCTAAAATGGTATCCAGATTGATCATTACTAATACTACACCATACTAAAATTAAATATGATACTAACACTGATAGACTATTTATAACATTGTCAATAACAAGAACATAAGAATGTTATTAAGAAGGGAGTTAATTATGTAACCTTCTTCAAACATTTTGTCATAGAACTCAACATTAGAAGCTTCGTTGAAATCATGAGTTAGGACAATAGATCATTTTGGAAAAAGTTTAAAGGTAATTAAATTGGTGCTTTTATGATAGTAGAAGATTTCCCATGAAATCTTCCATTGGTTTCAATGTGGAAGCTTCTATGAAGGAACTTGATTTTGGAGGCATATGGGAAATATTACTTAGGGTGTGGAACGATATGAATATATATTTAAAGAGTGAGATTGAAAATGAGTTTTGCAGGGTTATATATATATATATGGAAAATATTACTTAGGGTGCCGAAAGATGTGGATGTATATTTAAAGAGTGAGATTGAAAATGAATTTTGCAGGGTTTAACTATATATATATTGAAGGATTTAATTATACATATACATATATATATATATATATATATGGAACGGAAAGATGTGGATATACTTTTAAAGAGTGAGATTGAAAATGAATTCTGCAGGGAGGAGTACAATAGAACTTATAGAATAGACCGCTATTATCTCAAAATTATGTTTGGTTGGACGAATGTATTAATTTATAATAGAATAGAATGTAAATAAATTTAATATTAAAAATTATTGTTTGAGAGAGATAGAAGGGTTGATTATGTAATATGGTGAAATATTGTTTAGAAGAAGAATTTATAATATAATATAGTGAAAAGTTGTTTATTATCTTGCATTTCATCATAATCTTTTTTAATCGAAGGTTTTTTATTTTTACTGTCTAAGATAGAATGAGACGTAATATGAAACTCTCATCTTTTATCACATTTCATTCTATTTCATTATAAACTTCCTCTTAAATAATAAAATAATATTACATTACATTCTATTTTATTAATAAAGTCAACACTAAATACAGCCTAAATATTATCGTCTATGAGCTATGATGAGGCACGAGAGGCTCTTATCTTTTTTTGCCACCTTGAATGTACACAAATATTTAAAAAAATTAGGATAAATTTTTTTTTGTGGCTTTTAAGATGGAACTGTCGTTTTTAAAACATTGTGGTATATTCTAAATTCATCCTTTTGCCAATGTTAAATTGCATGAGTTAATTGAATATTTTAAGTTGTAAAATGTAACGTTGCAAGAAGAGGAGAGAGAGGGTGGGATAGATTGGAATACCGATCAGGATTCAGAACTCAGAAGTCAGTCTGTCAATGTAGGTAAAAATACCCCAACCAGAAGTTACAACCAAACAAGCCCTCAGATGGAGAAGAATTGACAGATTTACCCTTGTCTAAGAGCCAAAATCACCGCCCCAGTTCTACTCCTTTCACGGTCGATTAGCCAAAGCGACCAAAATTAAAAAGGAGGACAAAAATCGGAAAACCAGACTCTAGTCTAGAATGAAACCCTCCTCTTTTTCCGCTTCTTCTCCGGGTGGAATTAACATTGCGGCAAGCGCTCAGAGGCTTGATGTTGATAATCGAATCTCTCTTATATATTACTATCGGATCGCCGATAATATCCTCAAACAGGTAACCTTGTGCGTGATTTGATTGGTTATTTATTTATTCATCGAATTAATTCGGGTCAAGTGTTCTTTTTCTTTGGTTTGCCTTTGGGTGTTTATACCGAGTCATTTTGAAACTGATGTTGTTGTAATGTAAGTGAATGTGAACGGTTTATCATTTTGGGCAATTTTATGTATGTGAATTTGTTGGCCCACGGAGACCTTTTTTGATTGCTCAATTCCTCTTTTTCTTGTATTTTCGGGCTAATTTTTTTAATTGATTGGCAAGTTTACAGAACAAATACATCATACATATGTATATCCCTAAACTTATATAAATTATCATCTTTAGACTCTAGTTTTGAAGTAATACTTTGCTGGATAAACCTGCATATTTCTTAGTTTATTTCTTTCAGATACCTCCCTTTTTTACTTGTAGTATCTGTCGTACATTTCCATGATAGTCTGGTTGAATTCAAGTTACATTGATAAGTAACTGAAACAAAGAAATTACTCTGTTGATTATGATATTAGAGCCATTTCTTAGAAGTGATCTGATGGGAGCGGTGCTGTTAGTTACATTTTAGTTTAACTGCGCCCTAATGCTTTCTTGACAATATCCTATAAAACCATGTGAGTTGTAATTGATACAGGTAACTTGAGTTACATTTCGGTTTCTCCGGACTGTCATAATTATTTCAAAATAAAGAATATAAGTGATGAAAATATTTCTTATTCCTTTGATCATCTATCTTATCTGCAGGCTGACATTTTTAGAGCAGAGAAGAATACTATTGACCTGTATATTATGCTGTTAAGGTTTTCAAGGTAAGTAGACATGCTATTTATCCTTGTTCTGTAATTTAATTTAGAAAATCAATTAATAGGAGTTGCAAGGATTGCGGAAATTGGGAGATGTAAGTTAATTGTGATATTTGATGCATGTAATGATGTGGATATGCATATGTTGATGAAACTGAGAACTTCCGATTGGAATGTTCTGCAGTTACTTTAACTTGATTTGAAGCAGGGAACGTATCTGAAATTGCTTTCTACATTTTTGTTTCTTTTCTTTTCATGGCTTTGCCTCAGTTTGGTGTCAGAAACTATACCATGTCACCGAGAATATAAGGCATCCTTGCAAAGCAAAAAGGTTTATTTGAAAAAGGTATCCATATGTCCTCCCTTTCTCCATGCAATCATTGTGGTTCTAAAGTTTGGTTTAACTTGGCTTCATATTCATGTGCAGAGATTATTGACTGCATTGACAGAGCTAGAGGATTTGAAGCCTGCAGTGCAACAAAAGATCAACGACCTAAATAGAATTCATACACATCAAGTAAATGGCAGGGGATATAATAATCAAAATGATTCATCAGAGTGGACGCCTGTAAAAAAGAAAACCTTTAGTGGCTACAATACGAAAAAGGTATATTTAGAGCTTTGTATTTGTGCTTCTGAACTTTGTTGCTAGTAAGATTTTTTACCTGTTGCTCTATCTTCTGTGATTTTGCATTTTGAGCAATATCCTACATCTAATAGGCAGTGAGACCAGCTACACAAGAACTCATATATATTGGCTCAATAAATCAACAATTTTCTCAAGACAGGTCTGTGGAAGAGCAGTTCCGCAAAATGTAAGTATCATTAGAACTATTAGCGGTTCTTTCATATCCTTGTTCTGCTGGAGGGTTTGTAGTGTATGAATAGCTATATAATTTTAAGGATTGATGCAATTTGATTTAGTGACATAGTGTGGGAAGGAAAAACAAAGATAAGTAGAACAGAATAGGCTATAATTGAAGTAGATTGTAGCTGGAACTTGAAAATAGGGCTTAGGGTTTGTAGAAAAACCTCTAAAAGCATAAAATTATTTGATTGATAAAAGACATACCTTAACATCAAGCATAGGCTGTCTATTTATACTAGTATAGGACAACTCCTAATAGGAAAAGGAAATACTAAATTAGAAGTCCTAATAGAAACAGGAAATACTAATTAAGAAGTAATATGCTAATGCTATGATAACTAAGAATCCAAATAACTTAAGAAGTACTAAATAGTAAGAAATCCAATATTAACTAGGAATCTAAACTAAATGCTCCTGCATCAATCCCCTCGGGTTGAAAGACTCGACTCAAGTGAAAACCTTCAAAACTTCAAAGATGCAACTCGAGCAACTTTCTTTAACTCTTCTTCGATTATCCAAGTGCTTTCACTAGTTGGTTTACCCAACCACTTTACTAAGAACTGCTGCATCTTGATTGCCCTCCTTGAACACACTTCTTTGACATCCAAAACACGCTCAATAACATCTGGATGCACCCTTGGTAATCGGTCTATCTCGCTCTGCAACTTCAGCCGCTTCCCATCAAATCCTTCAAATGAATATAGGTCGAAACATTAAAGATTGGGCTGATATGTAGGTCTGGTGGTAGGTCTACAAGATAAGCGTTAGAACTTATTTTCTTCAATATCTTGCACGCCCAAACTTCCTAGACTTGAGCTTGTGATAAGTTCCTTAGAAACCTTTCTTTCTTCAAGTATACTAATACCAAGTCTCCTCTTCAAACTCTTTCTCCCTACGATGTTGATTTGTCGCTCTAGCATAGGATTGATTGCTAGCCTTCAAAGTTTCCATTACTTCTTTATGAACCTTGCAATTTGATCACCAAGGCTTCACCATCATCGCTAACTCTAGCCTCTTTTGGTAATGGCACCAAATCAAGCACATGTTGTGGCTTAAATCCATAGGCAACTTCAAAGGGTGTTTTCTTTGTTGATCTATTCACTGAATTGTTGAAAGCAAATTCGGCTTGTGGTATCACAAAATCCCAATTCTTCACATGATTCCCAACAAGACATCTCAACATGTTATCCAAACTCCGATTAATAGATTCAGTTTGGCCATCTGTTTGTGGATGACAAGTGCTAGAATACTTTAATTCAGTCCCCATCTTTCTCCACAAAATCCTCCAAAAGTGTCCCATAAACTTCACATCCCTATCGGAAACAATTGAACTTGGTACGCCATGTAATCTCACCACTTCCTTGAAAAACAAATCAGCAATATGTGTAGCATCGGAAGTCTTGAAACATGGAATAAAATGTACCATCTTTGAAAACACTTTAAAACCACCTAGTTGATCAAGCATATAATCCAAACGAGGAATAGGAAATCTGTACTTGACATGTATTTTGTTGATAGCGCAATTGTCAACACAAATTCTCCAAGAACCATCCTTTTTTGGAGCAAGTAGAGCTAGACAAGCACAAGGACTTTTACTTTCTCGCACCAGTCCCTTGAATTCCTTCAACAATTGTTGGATTTCAGGAGGTTGTTGAATCAAATTTCCGGCTTTGTCATCCTTCACAACCTTACTGACTAGAGCATACACCACCTCTGACTCTTCACATTCTGATTCAAACCTTTTAGTGCTGTATATCCGCCAACCTTGCCACCTTTTGAAGATTTAGAGGTCTCTTTGGCTTCTTCCTTTAAAGGGTGTAAGGTGTAAGTCTTGTTGCCTTTACGAAAAGTGTAAGTGTTTGGTTTAGTGAGGTGTTCCATGTCACGGTCATATAACCAAGGTCTGCCCACAAGAATATGGCCAACATCCATAGGCACAACATCACACAAAGCTTCATCATCTAGATTTGAACCCATAGTAAATTTGACCAAGCATCTAGAAGTGACTGGAATCTCATGACCTTTCTTAAGCCAACCAATCTTGTAAGGACGAGGATGCCTTTCAGTGGTAAGTTTAAGTTTTTCTACTGCATCTTTTGAAATAACATTCTCCATGCTACCTCCATCGATAACTAGATTGCACACCTTACCTCCACAATTAACACGGGTTCGAAATATGCTACGACGTCTCCAATCTTCCCTTTCGCACTTGTTAGCGATTGTCATTACTCGTCGAACCACTAAAGATCCTCCTTGAACTGGGTACACATCTATATCCTCACTTTCTTCCACGCCATCATCATCCACAGGATCTGACACATCCTCCTCTTCTTTTTCTAGTTCAACAAGGTTCACCCTTCGCTCCGGACAAGCATAAGAAGCATGACCCTTTTCTCCACAAGTAAAACACTGAATCTGTGAGCTGCTGCCAGCTTTAAAATTATTAGGATTAGAGGTGTTTGCTGCTCCAAACTTTACCAAAGCCTTCCCTTTTTCAATGTTGCCCATATTTCCTCCATTAGCTTGGCTCATGTTGGCACTCTCACGACTAGTTTTGGGGGCTGATTGACCTGTTTTTTCATTGCAAATAGGTCCAGCACTCCTATGAATAGCTCCATCGATTCTTCCAAACAAAGGCCTTCTAGAACCATACCTCCAGATTCGTTTTTCTGCCATTAAGGCATGTTGCCTTGCTTCCTCAAGGTTAAACAATCGAACTACTCCCATCTCATCCCTAAGTGATTGATTCAAACCTGCTAGATATCGAGAGGTCAATTGTTCATTAGTTTCATTCAACCCCACTCGAATTGAGAGGTTGTTAAACTCAGCCGTGTATTCCTCCACACTTAAGCTCCTTTGTCTCAACGAATGGAACTTTTCATACAATTCCATTAAGTAATCAGCTGGTAAAAATTGCTTGCGCAACTTCGCTTTCATGTGTTCCCAAGTGCTAATTTTAGGCTTGCCTTGTCGTGCACGCTGCTCCTCAACTCGCTTCCACCATTGAAGTGCAGTGCTCTTCAATTTAAGCTTAACAAACAACACTTTTCTAGCTTCAGCCATAGGTTTCCATTCAAAATAAGTCTCTAAACTTGCCTCCCAATCCAAATAGTCCTCCACATGCATCTTTCCATGAAAATCAGCAACTTCAATTCTAATTCCACCACCATTCAATTCAAGGGCATGCACTAACCTCTCTTCCAATCCACCTCTTACCACATTGTTTGCGGGTCCAGCTGCATGAAAGGGGTTGTCATCCACTGAATCTGCAGTTTCAGCCTCAAGACTACCTTCCGGTACATCCGAGGGGTCGTGATCGCCTTCCGGAATCTCCATTCGGGCTGCCACTGGTTTCCGTCGCTGCTGCAAATCTTGCACAGCGCGCGACAAATCTGCAATCATACGTCTCAACTCAGCCATCTCTCCTTGGTTATCTTGATTTACACGTCCACGTGTTCTACCGCGTCCAACCATAGCTAAGCAATCAAAATCTAAGGATCTAACTTGCTCTGATACCAATTTGACGTAGTGTGGGAAGGAAAAACATAGATAAGTAGAACAGAATAGGCTATAATTGAAGTAGATTGTAGCTGGAACTTGAAAATAGGGCTTAGGGTTTGTAGAAAAACCTCTAAAAGCATAAAATTATTTGATTGATAAAAGACATACCTTAACATCAAGCATAGGCTTTCTATTTATACTAGTATAGGACAACTCCTAATAGGAAAAGGAAATACTAAATTAGAAGTCCTAATAGAAACAGGAAATACTAATTAAGAAGTAATATGCTAATTCTATGATAACTAAGAATCCAAATAACTTAAGAAGTACTAAATAGTAAGAAATCCAATATTAACTAGGAATCTAAACTAAATGCTCCTGCATCATTTAGTGTCCAATTTAAGCTTAGGCATCTTAGAGGTCACCCAGGGGGACACCCTAAGATTGAATCTCTTGGTACAATTTTTACCTTAAGCTGGTGCATCTAACTCATATATCTACAGTGTTATTGGGGAATCAAATATTTGAATCTTTAAGAAAATTGTGTTTGTGAATTCATACATGGCATTCTGCTTTGTCGTTGTTGACTTGTTTATTTGCTTTTACAGATCTTTAAATTTTCCACGCCCAAAGGATGAAACTCTGTCTAGACATTCTATACTGGGTCCTAATGGGCTTCATGGGTGTTGGCAGCCGCCTCGGAGTGTGAAAGGGGTAGGAGATTTATCTCTCTCTCTTTTTCTGGTCTTTGACTTCTAAAATTGGGACAACTTTTCTTTTGTAAGTACAGGTGCAATATCCAAAAAACATAGACCTGACTCCTGTTGAAATCCCAAGGTTAGATTCCTATTCAGATTTTGCTTGTGCTTTATGATCCTTTTCTATAATATTTTGCTGGCTGGACAAATCAAAATAATGGCAATAATCTTCTTGAGCCATCTTGTGATTGCACAAAATTCATTCTGTGTAAAGTTCCGAATTTCAAATAAATCTTCTGTGCTTGATGTTATCTAGATTGTTATTGTCTTTCTGGTTTTTGAATTATATCATTGGATGGCCCTTACATGAAACAGGCTATTGCAAACTGTGGAAAATGGAGTAACAGTCCAGAAAGACTCGGCTAATTCAGAACCTGGCAATCTACAGTGGTCTGCAGAAAATGAAGTTCCAGTAAAATCAGACTCTAGCAACTCGGAACCTGAAATATCTAGTTTAGAATCTAGTCTTACTTTGAGTGATGACAATCAGAGACACCATGCTGAGGAACCATGCGACATGATATCATTTGAAAAAACAGAAACCCTTGTTCACACAGATATTATCAGGCAACCTTCTCCTTCAGCTGTACTTGCAGAAGTCCAAGATTTGTTCCCTGCAATAACTTCTCAAGTGGCTGAGGCAGAGCAGAAGATGGATAATTCCTTACCTACTGATTCTGTTCGTTCTGAATCTCCCCTGCAATTGCATATTGTGAGTCCCACAACAATTTTACCTTATGATTATCATTGTTGATATCTCAATGAATTTAGCTGTTTTTCAGTCTTCTCTCTGAGAATACATTTTTAAAAAAATCCCAGTTGCCTTTGTTGTTCCTTTTTTCTATTCTAGGCTGCCCAATTTTCCACCCCCTCTGTACTTTGGTTGTCCAAATTTTGAGAACTTCACTAATCTTGGAGAATGGAGAAAGTCGGTCTTCTATCCAAAAGTTATTTTATATTCTGATGAATGTGATCTTTCTTTGAATTCTGGTGTATGCAAAAACTTTATAGATAGGGTGCATAAACTTCTGTGTTTTGCTGCTTACTAAGTTTATATTTGTAGTCAACAACAATGATGGACAATTTCATGAAGCTGGCAAAATCAAATACTGACAGAAATTTAGAAACCTGTGGGGTCCTGGCTGGTTCACTTGTAAGCGCTTGTACCTAAAGATGAATGCATGTATTTGTCACATTGCATTAGTACTAATTGGTTGTATTTTTCCGCTTTGCAGAAAAACAGGAAGTTCTATGTTACAGCTCTTATTATTCCGAAGCAGGAATCAACGTCAGATTCAGTATGACAGTTACTTTATTGCAGGGAACAAAATTCTTGTGATTTTCCTTTCACTGCAATTTTCCCTGATGTAAATGCATTCATTGTTCTCAGTGCCAGGCCACTAATGAAGAAGAAATATTTGAAGTTCAGGATAAGCGATCTCTTTTCCCTCTGGGATGGATTCATGTGAGTTCATTTCTTTGTCGATCATTTACTGTTCTTTCAGCCAGTTGTTCTGTGTAGCCTAACTTCTATTGCCTTGTTTTCCTGTTGGGGTTTCTCCACCTCATCACTCACTGCTATTTTTCTTTCAGCTGCTTTTGCCTGAATGCATCTGAGTTGAACTTGTAAAGTGTAAATAGCTCTGTTGTTTTTGGTTAAAAGTGTTTCTTGGGGCACGTTGACTTATCACTGTTCCATTTATGCTTATCCTCGTTGAAATTAATTTATATTTGTTATAGCATCAGTCTTCTTCTCCTGGAAATGTAGATGGAACATTCATGCTTCCCTTTCTCTCCTTGATTCATGAGCCAACAGCTATTTTTGTTGTTGAGTGCAAGATCAGCTGTTGAATTTGATGATAGTCATTCCCGTGTGTAATGTTATGCTGGGGAAAGAATTCAAGAATTTAACATTTGATGGTTTAGGCAAGAATTCTTCAGCCTATGATCTCTGTTGCATTCCACAATTATTGTCATATTCTCTTGAAAATAATCAAATCTTTGGTATTCATTCATGCAACGATAAGGTGTCTCACAGTAGAAATTTGTTTTTTCCAGTTTTCATTTGGTTGCATCGTCTATGTCTAACGTTCTCCGGTGAACTGTGAACATGCATTTTCAACAATTATGCACAAATCAACTTCGAGTCCAATATTTTACGAGTGATTGCATCTTCTAAATGTATCTAATCGGCAAAATTATAATGTTAAAAGTCCTTTGATTTAAGTTTTGATTATTGTTATAATTCTAACGAATCACTTTACCCTAATGTTGCAAATTCCAGACACATCCTACACAATCTTGTTTCATGTCTTCGATTGATGTTCACACCCATTACTCATATCAGGTGAGTGATTCTTATTACTATTTTAAAGTTGATACTTCATGTCATACTCTAAATGTAAAATTCGTCTTCTAGTCTGGTAACATCAAATGGTTGTCTTAGGAGTTATGTTTGGAGTCTTATCGTAGGCTTATCAATTGATGCCAATTTTTTGCTTTCCTTGGGGTGGACTCTCGTATACTATTGGCAACTTAGGTGGAACAATAGGACAGATCAGTTCCTTCTATCCTAACTGCAGAAAATACTTTAGGTGTTTCCAACATTTCTGTCCTGAGTGTAAAAGGAGTAGGCTAATATGACTTGAATCAACTTACAACTACTGAAGCAAACATGAATGTCATAAAACCCACAAGATTAACACAAGGTGAATAGATGCAGAGACAACGCCTTTTTGCTTACTTGAAATGAATTAATTACTGATGGATAAAACCATCCTTCCCTGTAGCTTGTTAATTCTACCAAATTTTCACGTGCCTTAAAAATCTTGTGGGATGTCCATTTGTTTTATAAAGAGTTTGAGGCGAGTCTTGTTAATTTTTGCTGACATAATATTTTTAAGACATGCATGTGGATAATCACGTCATAAAAAGTGATTCGGATAATAAATCAGATGTGGGTATATGTTAAACAGAGTGATTTGTTTTATTAGGTATATAAAATATATAAAAGTTAATATGTAATGTTAATTTTGTTTATTAGTAATTATAATAATATATTAATATATTATGTTCTATTGGTAATTAATATTATATTAATTAATTTAATTAGAGTAAAATTAAGTCTTTCATTAAAATTTATTTTATTATGTAATAATATTAATAAATAAGGTTATTATTTTAAATCTTTATTAAATAAAATTAAAAAGTTTTATTATATTTATCAGTACTGTTATATAATAAATATAAATTTAAAGAAAGATTTAATTTATCATCATATATGTAACAAAAGGTATAACCCACGAATATTGATACGTATGTTCCATAATTTTTTAATCTATATGTTGTTAATTTTTAATTATTATATATTCAATATAAATGATGATAAAAATATGATAAGTTAATAAACTAAGTAAATATATATATTTGATCTCTTTATAGTTTGTTAATGTAATCACTCCTTTGTGTTATTAAAAGCAGAAATTAATGAAAAATTATTTTAAATTGTTCATAAAACAACGGGCTTCTCGTAGATTTTAAATTAGAAAATATTTTGTTGGAATGGAATTCATAAAACTACAAAATGTTTTATTTTACCAATTATCTATCAATATGGAATTACTATTATGAATACGTAACATCTAAAAGACAGAAAAAATGGCCAGTACTAATGGATAATGATATTCCAGCACAACTTCGAGCTGACAGAAAAAGTTACCAACTAATTTGCTCAGAAATTAGCACAACTCTTCAGGTGGGCATAAAAATTTTATTTATGTATTTATTTTAGTTTCGGATCGCAGGTTGTTTAACTAAAATACATATGCCAAATTTTTTGCCCACATGAAGATTTGAAATTATTTTGGAGTTAAATTGTAAATTAAGATTTCAGTGTCAAGTGACATTAAAGCAATATAATTGGAGTTAACAATGCAAGAGTAGCTTTTGTATTATTAAACCATTTACACATAATTGTTGGTCTTTGCTCAGATTATGTTGCCAGAAGCAGTTGCAATTGTCATGGCACCAAAAGATACAACCAAGTATGTTCTGTTGTCTCAATGAGTTTCGACTTTTCAATATAAAAGTATGAAAGTAATCAATTTAAAACTGTGCAGAACACATGGGATTTTTCGGTTGACAACTCCGGGAGGCATGTCAGTTATAAGACAGTGCCAGCAGCGTGGATTCCATTCTCATAATCAACCTCCGGATGGTGGACCCATTTACAAGGCATGTACAGATGTGTATATGAATCCCAAACTAAAATTTGATGTCATTGATCTTAGATGATATTGATTTTTTGCCAAATGAATCTGTACAATTTTTACAATGCAATTGTTTATACCAAGGCAATTCAATGTACTCGTATTTGAAATGTAAAATGAACTTGCTTGTATGAAGACTGGAGTGGAAAATTGCAGGCTGGTTTTCCGATTGGTAGATCTGTACCAAGATCAGTTCGGTGATGTATTGAGGGTTTTTTTTTAAGTTTATTTTCTAAAATGCCAAATTTCCAGGTCACATGAGATGTGCATGGCTTGCTTGCTATAACATGCATAATCACTCTATGAAGAAACAGAAACAGCATGCTTGATAAATGGAGGATTCAGGCAAACGAAGGTGAAGAAATCATGAAAAAGATTTCAATCCTAATTTGAAAAGAACAAAAAACCAAGAGTTCAACTAACAACTCAGCTCCACAGAAATAGTAGTGGGTAGGTAATGATATTCTTGTGAAATGCCGTTAGTTTTTCCGTTCCTTTGGATCACTGCACGTAAAAGCTTTAGCGAGAGGAGTAGAAACAAAGTTGGGCCAAAGGCAAGGCATCTAACGGGTAATGAGAGCTATTGGTAGTGTGGTACCTGTCTGGGTGATGACCGCAACCACCACCAAAGCAGACGACGTGGCAGTCAATCAATCAAGTTCATGGCTGATGACACAAAAATGGGACAACCACCTGCCCCCTAACCTACAATCTAATTTATATGAGGTTCTCATTCCAAGGACTAGTCACAGTTCTCTTGACAACTATATGGAATTTTCGATTGTGAGTAAAAATTACCTGGTTGGGATATGATCTCACAAAAAAAAAAAATTATTTACAGTTTTTTTTCCTCAAAATTTGGTCTAAGGTACTCGATACTCGTCTAGAATTTAGGCCGTGAACAAGTTCAAATGATTCGAAATTTTAAGCTGGCATGAAAATTGGAATTTGGTTTTGGGTTTAACTTGGTGGAATTCGATTTACCATTAGTCTAAGGACAGATTGCCGACCTGGCGAGTAAAAGATCTGTAAGATTTTAGAATAGGTAGTCCTGACCTACCTCCCATGTCACATAATTTTCCCACCAACTCGAAGACTTGGTGTCTCTTAGATTTTCTTTCCTTTGAACCCACGTTAAAAAACCTTTGATGGTTGTTGAAAATGGTCTATCATCCATACGATAAACAATAAAAATGAATGAAAATTAACCCACCACCATTGACTTGGTTTGAACTTTGAATTGATCCATTATTACCCTTTTCTTCTTCTACTTGTTTTGTTTAATCCATATTAAATGAAATAACTTTTTATGCTTCTTGTCGAAATTGAAAAAATCTCTATTCATTTGACAGCAGGCGTGATCATGTGAAGGGTCAATCCATTATCGATCAAACAATGATCTCTTGGAAAGAACGAACAAGAATCATTGCTTTTCTTACTTTTTTTCTAAAAACCAAAATTAATCCTTAATGTCAACCAGAGAAGGTATAAAAAAAAGTTCAATACATCTTTTGAAAACGTTAAAAGCAGACAAAGATTCAACAGGGGAGGGGAGATCTTTAATCCATGTTATAGTGTCTCCATTACTCGTTCAAGATGGATAGCGTGTGTAAAAAGAAAGCGCATATTAAACAATTTCTCAACTAATCCCAAAAATTATGTAAACTAATATTAATCCATCCGATCATGGACACCAACTGACTTTTGTTTAGGTGGTATTTAGTACAAATGACTAGCCAAAATAGTATCAATTCAATCTTGATCAGTTATCTTATCCTTTACTAAGATCACATTTTTCGCTCCTTTTGTACTACCTAGACTTAAGGTAAGAAATTTCAGAACAACAAGGGACCGAGAGCCGAGTCAACGTTGATCTGGAGATATCTTGAAGATGACGATGGAAAATTGACACATACCTTTGTCATGCCATGTGATGGTTGGCGGGCTCCATTAAAAGATGTTTGATGAATCAAGAGCCGATGTGAGGTTTCAGTTGAGCAGTCTCTTCAAAATTAATTAAAATGTTAAAAGTTTTTAATTTCTAATTTACAAATATCATAGCCAAACTAGAAATAGATTTTTATTTTTATTTTTTATATAAAAGATAATAATAATAATACCTAACAAATATAGATAGCTTTCTGGGACACAATTTTCCCGGATTCCTGACTGGTCTACTTCAAATAATATAAGAGAACTATTGGTACAGTTATGATGTTTTTTCAAAATTCTGAAAGATTTTAATCACAAAACGGCCTTCAGACTGTTGCTCAGTCCTCCTGTTGTTTCAGAAAATGGTCACACTGCCCAATAAATTTCATTTTTTGAGTGTTGTTTTAGGAAAAAGTCTTGTCAAGAGAAAGATAAAGATGGCAATTCGGGTGCCAAAGAACCTCAAGTCTGAACAACCACAGGGTCGGAGCCACATCAAGTTACAGTCTACAATTTCCTTCGCCTCCGAATGTTCTAATTCAAGGCAGTGTTTTGGATTTCAAATGCATCGTCTTGGTCGTCGGTATGCCGCAGATGCGTCTGTTCGATCTAAATTGATCTTGAATTTAAGTTTTAGACGGATTTAAATACTGGTTCGACCGCCGATTTAATTGTATCAGCTTGCGATCTGCAAACCGATATTCAAAATATCGGTCAAATAATGGTTCGATCTGGAAATTTTAAAAATTTAGGGTTTTTTGCAAAATTTTAAAAATTTCAAAATCTCTTCCTCCTCTCATTCCTCCTTTTTTCAAACTTTTAAAATAATAATAAATATTTTATTACTAATAATAATTATAAATTAAATAAAACTTAAAAATAAAATATTTTAATTTTAATTACTAATAAATTATTACTAATAAATTATTTTTATTTAAATTTATTTTAATATTTTATATAATATTTATTAATAAAGTATTAATACAAATATTTTATTATTTATAAACTAATATTTATTTTATATATTTTCAATTATTAAATCAAAATTTATATATTTTAAAATTAATTATATTTATGGGTTGATGTTATACAGTACAATTGTATAATATATATTAATATGAACTATTTTGCAATTTTTAAAAAATTTAGGGACTATTTTATAAATTTAAAAATATCCTAAAAGCAGTCTTACGATGCATCAAATCGATACCTATTAGCCTGCTCAGTAGTCCAATCCGATCATCGAACCCTTGCATTATTCATAACATTGATTCAAGGGGTTTAAGAAAGCCGAGATTTAAGAAAAGAAACTACTTGCACTCTCTTCTATTCAGTAGTATATATAATTAGAATTGATAGGGGAATAATAAACTAATTGAATGAGTGGGTCAAATTTTTAGGATGCAAGTAGCTTTTTAGTTTGTGTCCAAGCTAAGCATGCTTTGAATGTAGGCAATAGGCGAAGAAAAGAGGTCGCCTGAGCTAGTGAAATGCCAAAAACCGATTGCTGTGTCCTGCTTTCTGCCCCACAAGATTCTCACAATGGACGAAAACACAAGGCCTCCTGCCAAAATTGGGTGAAGGAAGCATCATTATTGTTGCGTTAAGCAAATATATATAAGCATAGACCAAGAAAAAGTGTTGCATAATGAGGACAGGACAATGGATTACCAACTGCTAAATTACCAGAAAGTTTATTATTTTTCTTTCACAAACAACTGTGTTTTTTTTTCTTTTTTCTTTTTGCGTTTACTTTCAAACGGTAATCGACTAAGCCAATTTTTTATGTTAGATGTTGAGAATCTAAATGTGCAAACAAATAAAGGATGGTGTCAGATGATGTAAGGGCAGCCCAAATGTCGATTTATGTGGTTTGTGAAAACAACTTTGTCTCACCACCAATTTAATACATTTTGAAGGTTTCTTGGAGTCCTTTCAACATTCCATTCCTTCAATCCCAACTACTTCAGTGCATTTATTCCTTTGTCTCGCACAGAAGGAAACCAATTCTCTCACATATGGCCTTGATTTTCCCATCTTCTTTGAATTTACCTAAAATTTCTCCATTAAATAATGTAGTATGTTTTTCTCAGTCCCATGTCTTTTGTGTCTCTCCAACATATCTGCTTTTTCTTTTCTTTTTTTAACAGCAGCAGACAACTTTGCTCCGCAGTCTGCTCCAAGTCAGTGCAGAACATTCTGACTTATAATTTTCTCAGAATCTTTCACGCGGGAAAGAAAGCAGTGTTCTTTTCTTTGATACCACTCTGGTCGTTTATGTTCTGCTCACAATTCTCTGTACATCTCCTTTTTCATTCCTAGTTGGTCCAAACTACCTTTGTCAATATTCAAACCCAGAGAAATTATGTTCTTCCCAGCCCATCATCTTTGAATCTTTCTACCCCCACCCTTTTCTCTTCTTTTAATTAACTCCTGAATTGTTAAACAATCTTTCAAGTTTCTTGATTACCTGATCTGCTCTTGATGCAGTTTTCTTTGTTCTTCAACCGACAAACTGAAACTGGGATCACCATGATGTGCTCAGAAACAAGTCCTAGAGTATCCTTTTCCAATGATCTCAGCCCAGAAGATGACTTATCAACGAAACGGGAATCTCGGGGAGACACAAAGCTGTTGGACTCAAGTTCTGATTTTGAGTTCAGCATTTGTAGTAGCTTAGATCATGAACCTTCCTTGGCAGACGAGCTCTTTGCAGATGGCATGATCCTTCCACTTCAAATTCATGGAAGAGCCATTGATTCTGATAAGCAGCGGCATAGAGATGAACCCTCAAGAATGGATACTCTTCCACCACTCCCACGTCCTCTCACCACAGCGGATCCAAAGAGAGAAGAGAGTTCTAACGAATTGATGGTTTTGAACTCTGAAATGGAGGAAAAGCCTCCGTCCAAGTCTTTTTGGGGATTCAAGAGAAGCACTAGTCTCAACTGTGATATTAAGAGGAGCTTAATCTGCTCATTGCCGCTTCTGTCTCGAAGCAATTCTACAGGTGCAGTCCCAACTCCAAAGAAAATTTCTATGAAAGATTTTCAAAAGCATAACACACAGAAGCAGCAGTCAAATTGCATGAAAAATTCTGTATCAACCTCGTCATCATCTGCTTATATGGATTCCATAGCTCAAAAGCCTCCATTGAAGAAGAGCTATGGAGGGTTTCGTGGCAATGGTGTTAGAATAAATCATGTATTAAATGTGCCACCACCTTACATTTCTAAAGGCACTGCAAATCTCCTTGGATTTGGATCATTTTTGAGCGCTGGAAAAGACAAAAAGAACAAGAAATGATTGCTTTTCTTGGGGATGAAAATTTAGGTATCCAAGTTGTAACTATTGCTGGTACTTGCTGACTCTTGATATTTGCTTATCCAAGTCATGTCAAGCTGTTAAAAGGCTAATTGCATCGTCAAGGTTTTTTGAGATATAATCAAGAACAAATACTATGATCCGAAGAAGATATGAAATGCAGAGGATTCTTAGACTGTTCGTTCGTGTAAACATGTTCATGGCTTAGAAGAGACAACAAACATGTATCCTTCATTCCTGGCCTGTCACCTTTTTTTTTTT
Source organism: Erythroxylum novogranatense (assembly GCA_029891385.1). Classification (NCBI taxonomy): domain Eukaryota; kingdom Viridiplantae; phylum Streptophyta; class Magnoliopsida; order Malpighiales; family Erythroxylaceae; genus Erythroxylum; species Erythroxylum novogranatense. Next base: position 75,966,507 of record CM057225.1, read on the forward strand.
AATCCTTTCTCTCTTCATTACAGGAATATGTTTTCTTTTGTTCTGAGGCATACTCTTTCCCTTTTTTTTTTTTTTCAATTAGATGTGCATAGACAGATAGTGATTGCCTAGATAAGGTTGTGGTTAGAAGATTAAGACAAATTAATGCAATGTTTCAAGATATGGGTTGGAAAAAACAAATCCATTCCGAAATACCGTTTTAACTTTTCTAAGTTGTTGTTTGCATTATCTTCAGCTGGCCCATCTAATTTAGTCATTGTTGACAATTTCTTGAATACATGATAGCTAAGGTAAGTGTGAGTGTGTATATATATATATATATATATACATTCCTGAGACTAGCAAGTGCGTTATGTGATAGTTCATTATTCTTAAAGTATAACATTAATTATCAAGATCCTCATTAATTCAAAAAAGATGTTCATCAGTCACAAAAATTTATCTGTACAAGCATGACGGGCCAAATTGCCACATTCAAAAGTATATACAATAAAACAAATTTACTCAATTTAATATGTTGGTCCCACCTAAACTCCTTGTCAATTACTGTGTATTGTGGTTATAAAAATTTATCTATTTTCTAAAAAAATAACGGTAAGTGGTGAGCTATCTATTTAGTAAAGGCAATTAACTATACCCTTAAAATCAAATGACTATATATATATATATATATTAGTCAAGTGATTAAAACATAAATATAATACTAAATTACACATATTACTCAACCAATTTAATCAATTAACAAACATTCAAAATTTTATCACAACAATGATTAAGACTAATATTATTTTATTATTGTCATTTACGTTTTATCTCATAATTAACTAAATTGCCTAGGCCATGCTTAATCTAGAAATGTTACATTCAATGGTCTGTCGACATATCTCTACTAATTATAATCTCTCACTAAGTGGAAACATAATTAGATGTATAAATACCAACAAAGAGTACCTCAACTTCTCAATCTAATTTGGTAACCTGATATTACTTCAATACCTAGCCGTCGACATAAGATATCCCCAAGATCTAGGATATTTCAATACTACTCCGATACCTAACCAACATCATAGGACATCCTTGAGACTTAGGATGTCAAGTTATCTGTTCTATGAATAAATACCTAGTCATCGCTTTCTCATATTTAACTAACCTAGCCATCGCTCACTCGTATTTAACTAACTTATCTATAACTATCGAATGTGACTTATCCTAGGCAAACCATAGATTCACAATTTAGTCATTTATTCACAACCTATTATAAGTTAGTCTCAATTTAATTTTATGAATGTGATTTATTTACATTAATATTCTTATATATACTCATACACAACTTAATTAACACATTTTTGCGAATTAACAAACGATACATATCATAATACGTCATAAAATATAAAAGCAAAACACCTTGTACATTGTTAATTATTTGAAATAAATAAATATCTATTAATCATTAATTTAATTAATGACTAATTCAAAATATGATTCACCATAAAATAATTTATTAAGAACAAAATTCAAAGTTTTAAGAATAGTATACTATTCTAAGACTATAGTCTAAGGTTATCCTTATCTGAATTTGAAACCAGTTAATTGATAAGTCCAATTTACTCCTTAATCTAACCTTCGGACCTAGACAATACAAAATTCTATTAGACTTATTAAAGAAAATTTTGCAACACGAATAATCCAACATTATTCTCTTTTCTATTTTATTTTAATTATTGAAAATCCTTACTTAACCTAAACACTATAATTACTAAAATATCCTCAACTATTAAAAGTATGTTATCCTCATTTATTTTATTAATACAAAAATACCCTTCTTAGAAATAAATTCCATTTTACCCTTAAATTTTTGCATCTCCTAATTTGCCCCATAGTACAACTTAAAATTTTCTAAATTGCCTTCTTCTTCACCCCCTCGTCTTCTCTAACATCCATTTTCTCATTTTCCAGCCACCTTTTCTCCATTTTATTTTTTATGACTTCAATTTATTGTCCTAAATAATCACAATATATAATCGACCTATAAACTAGTGTAGAATGACTAAAACTCACAATAAGAGGTATATAATTGTTGCTACAAAATTTTTACCTATATGAAGTCTATGCCTTTCTATGGGATTTTTGAGTTGTTAACTTTCACAATTTGCTGCAAAACAAACAAAAAGAAGGAATACATGAGAAAAGTTTCACATGCAGGAGAAAGATAGTGTACTCAAACACTTACCAATTGGATAGAAATGAAGAGGAAGAAGAAAAAGATACCCTTTTTTGTTGAGTGTTTAATTTCCTAGCTATATTTTCCTTATATATATACCCTTTGTTTATTTGTTTTATGGGTTGGGTTGACGAGTTATGTCTGGGATCTTTTGTTTTCTTTTACGGACTTTACAGTTCTCCCCCATTAAAAATAATTTCATCCTTAAAATTAAATTATGTGCCCGAGGATCCAAACAAATGAGGATACTGACTTCAAGTTTCGTCCTCTACCTCCCAAGTCACCTTTCTTGGAGAATGATGAAGACTCCACAAAATTCGCACCATTGAAATTTCTCATCTCTTTATTTTATTAATCTGTCTATCCAATATCTCCACTGGCTCCACTTTATAAGCCATATCATTTGTATCTTTGATCTTAGTTCTTGATATAACATGGCTAGGATCTGATCAGTACCATCTCAACATCAAACACATGGAATACATTATGAATATGTGATAACTCTGGTGGTAAGACTATTTTGTAAGCTAACGACCCCACACATTATACAATTTCATATGGCTCGATGTATCTCAAACTCAACTTCTCTCCTACCAAACCTTAAAATGGCCCTCCAAGGTAATGTCCATAGAAATGCCATATCTCTAACATTGTACTCCATCTTTCGATGATGTTGATCGACATAATTCTTTTGCTGATCATAAGTTGCCTTTAAACATTCCCTTACTAACCCCATTTTCTCCTTCATCTCTTGAACCAACTTTGGTCCGTCTAACTATCTAGCACCCTCTATATGTTAACATATTAGATCTTTACACCGTTTTCCATATGATGCCTCAAATGGTTCCATGATGCTAGAGTGATAATTATTATTATAGCAAACTCTATTAAAGGTAGATATCTATCCCAAGCACCTTAAAGTTCAACACATAAGCTCTCATCATATCCTCCAATATCTAAATCATATACTAAGACTGTCCATCCAACTGAGGGTGAAAAGCAGCACTCAAATTTAATCTAGTCCCCAAAGTTTTCTGGAAACTCATCCAAAATTAGGAAGTAAATTGTGAATCTCAATCTAACGTAATAGACATTGGAACCCTATGTAACCTCCCAATCTCATCAACATAAAACTTAACAAGTCATATTTACATCTTCTCCTTAGCAACATTATCACAAAATCCATCATAATTTTCTCTCATTTATGAGACAAAATGGCTAAAGGTCTTAATTTCCTTATTGATGCCTAATGTTCTACTTTGACCTACTGATATGTCAAATACCTCAACATAAACTTTGCTTCATTTTTTATTATTATTGGCCACCAGTGATAAGGACTCAAGATCCAATACATTTTTATAGTGCCAAGATGCACAACATATGGTGCATTATGAGCTTCCTTCAAAATCTCCTCTTGTGATCTATCTACATTAAGTATAGAAATTCACCTCCCAATCATAAATGCTCCATCTGCTCTTACTGAAAAGTTAGTTCCCTTACTTTGTTGCATTTTTCTCTCATTTACGTCAAATAAGAACCCCATACTCGTGCCTTTTTATTCCTATCTTCCGAATCTACTTGAACATGTAATGTTGCCAATAAACCACTCATATAATCAGTCTCTAATCCCATGTCCAATGCTCTCAACTCTACCAATGGTATCATACTATGTCTACTCAAACTAGTCATCATGGATGAGCTTTTTTTTTTCCTCAAAACGTTTGCCATTACATTAGCCTTTCCCGGATGGTAATCAATAGTATAATCATAATCCTTTAGTAGCTCAATCCATCGTTTGCCTTAGGTTTTAACTCCCTCTCAGTTAAGATATACTTAAGGTTTTTATGATTCGTAAGGATTTGGAATCTCTCCCCATACAAACAATGTCTTCAAATCCTATAAGCATGCACAATCATTGCTTAGTCTAGATCGTGGGTGGGATAGTTCAACTTATGCAATCCCAACTAATGAGAGACATAAATTATCACTTTTCCATATTGTGTTATTACACACCCTAAACCCACCTTTAAAATAACAATATACCTCAAAACCTCAACCTCTCGATGGTAGTAACAAAATTGGGCTAAAAGTCAACTTTCGCTTAAGCTCTTCAAAACTCTTTTGACACTGATTGGTCTACTCAAACTGGACTCCTTTCTTTCACAGCTTGGTCAATAGGCTAATTATCATTAAAAATCCTTATACAAATCTTCAATAATACCTAGCAAGTCCCAAAAATACTCTTTACCTCTAATGTGTTTCTAGGTGGCTCCCACTCTAGAATTACCTTTACCTTAGCAAGATTAGGCATCACTCTCTCTCGAAACATCATATATCTAAGAAAAACTACCCGCTCCATCCAAAACTCACACTTACTCTGTTAAGTCCAAATGACTTTACTTAGATATGATTTTGATGTATAACAAAGACAATCAATGAAAAAAAGCAAGACAGACGAAGTCCTACAGACGAAGTCACACAGACGAAGTCCTATAGACGAAGTCAAACAGATGAAGTCAGACAGACGAAGTCACACAGAAGAAGAAACGTAGACGCTAAACAAAGTAGACGCTAAGGAAAGCAGACACAGACGCAAACGCTAAGTAAAAGTAAAAGCAGACGCAGACGCGAAGAGTAAAAGCAGACGCAGACGCAGACGCAGAGACACAGACGCAAAAATACAGAAGAAGAAAAGAAGATGCGGAATTCAAAAAGAAGACGAAGGAGTCAGTTCGAGTTAGTTACAGAACTCAACTGAATAACCGTTTCTTTAAAGATTCAAGAAACAAGAATCAAGAAGCAGTTGGAGAGGAAGGCTATAAATACAAGTGGAAGTCGAAGATTGCAAAGTTAGTCAAAATCAGTGAAGTTAAAAAAATTAGCAGATTTACAACTACGAGCTTATTGTTCGATTTAGCTGAGAGCTATTCCCATCTTGTAATAAGTGTTCAAACACTTTTCGAGAAAAAGTAGAGCAGATAGCTGCAGAGGCTAAGTGTGAAAAATATTGGTTGTAGAGACACAAGAGGCTCGCAAAGAATACTTGTAACGTTTGAAGAGATAGTGAAATCTCGGAAGAAACTCGAGGATCGGACGTAGCCACGGTTTGGGGTGAACCAGATAAATCTACGTGTCAAACTACTCTCACTCTACATCTCTATATTTTAGATTTAAAGTTTTATCACTACTTAATTCATAAACAAAGTTTTTTCAAAAATTTTTGATTAATTAGAATCATCGGAAGTTCTCGTAAAGAATTTTATTTCTAATAAATGTTTTTGAAAGATTTTTAAAAGGGAATACACAATTCAACCCCCTTCTCGCATTCTATATTGTTTTATAAGTATTGTATTAACGTGTGATTCACTTCAATTGGTATCAGAGCCTGGTATCCAAGGATCACTTTAGCAAAGTGTGGATCAAAGATAATGGCGGAATCACATGTATACATCGCAGAAGGAGCCTCAGTCACTAGACCTCCAGCATTCAACGGAGAAGACTATCATTACTGGAAAGATAGGATGCGGCTATTCATAGAATCTACTCATGTCGACCTATGGAACGTCATAGAGAATGGACCTTATACACCTGTAGATGAAGATGGCAATTCTATACCACGAATCAGATGGACGGCTGATCAAAAGGCAAGAATACAGTTGAACTCAAAGGCGAAGTTCTTCTTGACGTGTGCCCTAAGTAGGAGCGAGTATGACAAAGTCCACGTATGCGATACAGCAAAGGAGATGTGGGACACATTGTCCATCGCTCATGAAGGAACAAGCCAAGTTAAAGAATCCAAGATAAGTATTCTTGTGCACCAATATGAACTTTTCAGGATGAAAGATGAAGAATTTATTGATCAAATGTTTGGAAGATTTTAAACAATTATCAATGGATTGAAAGCTCTCGGAAGAACGTACAACAATCAAGATCATGTTCGAAAGATCCTAAGAAGCCTTTCGAAGAGATGGAGACCTAAAGTTATCATGGTGCGAAGCCAAAGACTTGGCGTATTAAAGCTTGACGAGTTGCTTGGATCGTTGAAGATTCATGAAGTTGAACTCGATGCTGAAGACAAGCCCAAGCAGGACAAGTCGATAGCGCTGAAGGCCGGACAGAAGAATCACAAGACTCAAAGAAGGAGGAAATCATCAAAAGCGTTGAAAATTGAAGAACCAAAGGATGACGACTCCAGCCAATCAGAATCAGAGTCAAGTGATGATGATGACGAATTATCTTTCATCTCCAGAAAGATAAGACGCATGTGGAAGAAGAAGTCCAAAGGAAATCAGACTTTCAAGAAGAATGGCAAAGATGAAGTCAAACCAGAAAAGTCACCTGTCATCTGCTACGAGTGCAATCAGCCCGGACACTACAAGTCTGAATGTCGGACTCTAAATAAGAAACCAAAGAAGAGTAGAGAAGGCAAGAAAATCATGATGGCAACATGGGAGAACCTAGATTCATCAGAATCAGATACAGGTTCCGAAACATCTGAACATGCAAACATCTGCCTGATGGCCGAGGAAGATAGTGATGAGGAGGTAAAATCTGACTACGATAATTTGCATGATGCCTACTCAGAACTATTAGAAGATTCACATGCTATTCTGAATCAGTACAAACTGTTAAAGAAAAAGTATGTAGAAAATATTAGACAAACGGAAGAAATAGAGAGAGAAAATATCTGTCTAAAAAAGCAATTAGAAGAAAAGAATAAAGTTGTAGACAGATCAGAAGAGATTAATCAGCTTAAACTAAGAATTAAAAATTTTTCAACTGATTTAGCTACTTTCACAGAGAGCACTAAGAAAATTAATGAGATGCTTGGAAAATGTAAACATCCGAGTGATAAAACCGGATTAGGGTTTCTAGGTAACAAGACTCAGAATCATAAGAAACCTTTCTTTCAAAAGAGAAACCATAATAAATCTCGTCTTAATCAATGTTCTAGTTATATGCATCAAAGAACACATCATATGCATACTACTAACCATAAAGGACCCAAGAAAATTTGGGTACCAAAAAATAAAATAGTTTCTCCTACAGATATCCTTCCTTGGAAGACACGGCAAGCACCATTGGTATTTAGACAGTAGATGCTCACGACATATGACAAAAAAAAGGTCTATGTTCCTAGACCTTCAGTATAAGAAGGGAGGATCGGTAACTTTCGGAGACAACCAGCAGGGCAAGATTATTGGAATCGATAAAATAGGTAAAGATTCCTTTGCATGCATAAATAATATACTGCTTGTTAATGGTCTGAAGCATAACTTGATTAGCGTCAGTCAATTGTGTGATTCTAGTTTCACAGTCACATTCAATCAAAATCTTTGCGAAGTCAGAAACAAAGATGGGTCTATACTTTTCTCGCCAAGAGAAGAAACAATCTTCTGAATTGATTTAGAAGATTTTCAAAGTCAAAATATTTCATGTTTTCTATCTTCCGAAGAAGAAAGACTAATCTGGCATAAAAAGCTAGGTCATGTCTCTTTTAAACATATTTCAAAGTTGGCAAAACATGATTTGGTAAGAGGATTGCCAAAAATAAGTTTTGACAAAGAGTTTTTCTGTGAAAACTGTTTGAAAGGAAAACAAGTTAAAACCTCCTTTTCCTCTAAAAGTTTTGTAACATCATCTAGACCTTTAGAGTTGTTACATATGGATTTATTTGGTCCAACTAGGACAATAAGTCTTGGCAGAAAGAAATATGGACTTGTTATTATTGATGACTTTACTCGATTTTGTTGGATATTGTTTTTATCACACAAAGATGAATCTTTTAAGTGCTTTAGGACCTTATCCAGAAAGTTACAGAATGAAAAAGGAATGTCTATAGCGATGTCGGGGTGATCATGGTGGAGAGTTTGAGAATGAGAAGTTTAGATTATTCTGTGAGGAGAATGGAATTTCCCACAACTTCTCGGCTCCCAGAACTCCACAACAGAATGGAGTTGTTGAAAGGAAGAACAGGACGATTTAAGAGATGGCAAGGACCATGTTGTGTGAGATGAATCTTCCTAAGTATTTCTGGGCGGAAGCTGTGAATACAGCATGCTATATTCAGAATAGAATTTTGTTGCGGCCCATGTTGAAGAAGACTCCTTATGAGTTATGGAATGGAAGAAGACCAAATATATATTACTTTCATCCATTTGGGTGCAAATGTTCTATTCTGAACACAAAGGAACTGTTGGACAAATTCGATTCAAAGAACTATCCAGGAATCTTTCTAGGCTACTCATCATCGTCTAAGGCATTTCGGGTGTTCAACCTTACTTCAAGGACAATTGAAGAGACCATCCATGTCAAGTTTGATGATAGTTCCTAACCCCATAAGGAAGATGACATGGAGAGGGCAGGTCCTTCAAAGAACTTAGATGATAGAACAGAAACCTCACCATCAGGAACTCAAGTAGACAAAGCTGAAGATATTCCAGAAACTATCGGACTGAAAAGAGACTAGAAATATAAAAGTTCTCATCCAGAAGAGTTGATTATCGGAGAGACTTCAGAAGGAGTTAGAACAAGGTCCAGATTCAGAAGAGAAGCTAATGTGACTTTTATTTCTGAAATAGAACTGAAGAAGGTTGAGGAAGCTCTTCAAGGCGAAGCTTGGTGTTAGCCATGCAAGAGGAGCTGAATCAATTCACTAGGAATAATGTCTGGTCCTTAGTTCCGAAACCTTCTAAGAAATCCATTATAGGAACCGGATGGGTCTTTAAGAATAAGTTAGACGAATCAGGTAGAGTGAGTCGAAATAAGGCTAGATTAGTAGCACAAGACTATAATCAGCAAGAAGGAATAGACTATAATGAGACGTATGCTCCAGTAGTAAGACTTGAAGCTATTAGGATTCTGCTGGCATATGCAGTTTGTCATGATATAAAGTTATTTCAGATGGATGTAAAGAGTGCATTTCTGAATGACTTTATAGACGAAGAAGTGTATGTTAAGCAACCACCTGGTTTCGAGGATGTTAAAAACCCAGACTATGTCTATAGACTTCATAAAGCCTTATACGGCCTGAAGCAAGCTCCTAGAGCTTGGTATGATCATCTGAGTACCTTTCTTATAGAAAATGGTTTCAGTAGAGGTCAAGTTGATAAGACGCTCTTTAGGAAGAACTTCCAGAATGATTTTATTTTAGTTCAGATTTACGTTGATGATATTATTTTTGGTGCTACCTCAAAAGAACTATGCATGAAATTTGAGAGTTTAATGAAGAAAGAATTTGAAATGAGTATGATGGGTGAGTTGAAGTTCTTTCTTGGGTTGCAAGTTAAGCAAACCGAAGAGAAAATCTTCATTCATCAATAAAAATATGTTAAAGAACTGTTGTCCAAATTTGATATGCAAAATGTGAAGCCTATGGCTACTCCGATGCATCCTTCAAACCTTTTGTCGAAAGATGAACTTGGTAAGAAGGTGGATCAAACCCTATATAGAGGGATGATCAGTTCTTTACTGTATCTTACAGCAAGTAGACCTGATATCTTGTTCAGTGTTTGCTTGTGTGCAAGGTTTCAGGCCGATCCTAGAGAGTCTCATTTTATTGATGTTAAAAGAATTATGAGATATCTCACAGGTACTACTGATCTTTGCTTAATGTTTGAGAAAGGTAAAGATTTCAGGTTAATTGGATATTGCGATGTGGACAATGCCGGAGATAGAATCGAAAGAAAGAGCACAAGCGGAGGATGTCACTTTCTTGGCGCAAATCTAGTTTCCTGGTCAAGCAAGAGACAAAGCTCAATCGCTCTATTAACCGCCGAAGTAGAATATATGTCGGCTGCAAGTTGCTGTTCACAGACACTATGGATCAAGTATCAACTTGAAGACTACTCAGTTCGAGAAGAGGAGATTCAAATCTACTGCGACAACACCAGTGCAATCAATCTGTCAAAGAATCTGATTCAGCATTCTAGAGTGAAGCACATAGAAGTCAAACATCATTTCCTGAGAGACTATGTTTAGAGGAAGGTGGTGCGTCTACAGTTCATCGAAACAGAGCATCAATGGGCAGACATCTTCACCAAACCACTGAGTGGAGAACGGTTCTAGAAGATCAGACGCAACCTTAACATGGCTATGTTAAGCGAACAGTCAGGCTAAAAGTAACGTCAAAACTAACGGCGTCAGATACAGTGAGTTACAACTGGTAACTTCTCTGTCAAGGAAGTTTTGGAGGGAAAAATCTGATAATATCGAGGATCTTAATGATTCTAGAACACACCAGACTAGACCCTTCAAGTAGCCTGAAGTTGAAATCATTGCGATTACTCTCATCTCCAGACGGTTCATCTTGCTTTCCAATTTTCTTAATCATTCTACCTTAGATGAAGAGTTTTTCCAGAAAACAGTTTTCTTTCTGAAACAATTGAAGCAGCTATGATTTTCGGAAGACATGTGGATTTCGAGTCATTGAGGAATGATGGAATGGACGTAGAACCAGAGATTGAAAGAGCTGGTTGGAGGAATTTCTTCTAGGTATGAGAACCAGTGTATACCAATGAGGTATTCAAGTTCTGGAAGAATGCTCAGCTTGTAGACAAAACTGTGGTATCTTCGGTAGATGGTATATCTGTCATTGTCACTAAGGAGTTGATAAAGAAAGTGACTGATTGTCCATCAGTTGGTGAGACTCTGTCTACCAAGGCCGGTTGGATGTCCCAGGTTGGAATGAAAGAAGAAGATGTCAGAAGACAACTGTATGGAGTCAATGATTTATGGGAGAGGAAGACCTCTAGTTTGGTTCAGAAGGCTAGAGTTCTTCATGCAATTCTGTTTAATTGCATTCTACCCAGAGTAGGTTCAAGGTATTTGGTGACTACCCTGGATGAACAATGCTTGTTTTACCTGCTGAATCGCAACCTTGTTGATTTACCCTTCTTAATCTTTCACTACATGGTTAAGGGGATGAAGGATACAAATAGCTATCCTTATGGCATGCTTTTGACAAGGATTTTTAAGGAATCCGGAATCCTTCTACACAAAGGAAATAGAAGGATTGTACCAGTGAAGAGTAAGATTGATGCAATCACAATACGGCGAATGGGTTTAAGGACAGTGACCAAAGAAGAAGCCGACTCTTCAAGGAGAACAATAACTGAGGGGGAGCGTGTTTTGAAGAAGACTTCCGATCTCAAGACAGTATAAGATCGCCTGCAAACGAACTAAGAAGAACATCAGGAAGACCTCTGATAAAACAAGCGAGTCCTAAAACCAAAGAAAGTCAGCCTCGGAGAACAGAACCAAGTGCGCCAAAAAGACAAGGAGAAAGTCTTTTAAGTGAAGTTACGAAGAAGGCAAAGAGATCTCCAAGGATTCGGACTCTAAGGCAACAAGAAGAGAAGATTGCCAGAGAACAGAGTCAAGAACAATCGCCTCAATTTCGAGCACATAAAGCAACAAGATCTTTAGTCTCTATTCTGGAAGAGGATACAACCAAAAAAGCCAAAGAGACTGAGAAGAAAAGAAAATCAGAATCTGAGAAAGAAAAATCATAATCTGAGAAAGAAAAATCTCAGTTGCAGAAATCTTTAAGACCGACTGAAGCAGAAGACAAGATTAAGAAGATTAGTCGAAAGAAATCTGTCACAACTGCTGGAGAAGTTAGTCGAAAGAAAGAAACCTTTGAAGCTGCTCAAAAAGAAAAAGAAAAAGAACAGAGCACAGTTTAGGAAATCCCCATTGCTCAACAGGAGGAATCAGTGGAGGAAAGCCCGGTTCAGAAGAGTCCTATTGAAGCACATCCAGAGGCAACAGCAGTATCAGACTCGGATATTGATGAACCTTGTCTGATGGTATACAACTATCATAAGTTTTTGAGAAAATAGAAGTTGAAAATCAAAATGGTTGAAGTTGTTACCAGAAGGAGAACTGCTATTGCAATCTGTAGTTAACCAGTGAAGAAGATAGTGGCTGTGGTACGACCTATGTCGATAAATAGTAACACATGGGACTTACTGAAAGAAGATGAAAAGAATTTCTACAATACTTTGAGGGATGCTGCTACCAAGCCATACCCTACAAAAGTTCCCTGTAAGCCGTGTACTATTTTTTCGATCACAGAGAAGACCGAAATAAAGGTTGCACCTGATATCCAGCCAAGATATCCGTTGGATTTGACTAAGGGGAAGTCAAAGTTATTTCCTGAGGAAGAAGATAGTGATGATCTGTCCGCAGATCAAATAACAGAAGAAGTGCGTAGAATTGATGAGGCATGCGCTTCTACACAGAATAAAGATGAAGCAAGCTGCAGTTATCTTGACAAGCGAAAGACCGCCCGATGGGGGACGAGTAATAACAGGGACATTTATTGAGTTCCTTGTTCAGACAGTTCTGCGTATTAGACCCTTGTCTAATACAATGTCTTTTCAAGCAGAAGCATTACCCCTACAAGGAAGACAATTGCTGATGCTGCCTGCTCCATTTAACTTAGATCTTCCTGAAGCTGAAACGTTTATTCGTCCACCAACAATTCAGATTAATGACGAATACATTCCTACTTCAGATGCTTATACTACTTCAATTCCGTTCCCTCCTCCTTCAGTAAATGTTGATCAAGCCTCCTCATCGATTGACTCACTAGATGAACTTAGTAGATTACGCGGAGAAGTCAATGAGATTAAGGAGACGATGAATGATCTGAAGAAGATGATGACAGAACTGTTGAAGAGCCATCATCGTTAATCATTTTTTATTATAACAAATAGGGGGAGAGAAGAGCAGAAAAGAAGAGAATGAACAAGGGAAAAGAAGAGAATGAGCAGAAGAGAAGAGGATGTTCAGAAAAGAAGGTGTGACTGAAGCAGACGAAGAGAGGAAGCAGTCAAAGAAGAAGTTTTTGAAGATAAGTTTTGTGTTCTTCTCAAAACATTATATTTTGTTATTTTGTTTTCTTTTGTAGATAATTTGTTATCATAAAAAAGGGGGAGATTGTTAAGTCCAAATGACTTTACTTAGATATGATTTTGATGTATAACAAAGACAATCAATAAAAAGAAAAGCAAGGCAGACGAAGCCACACAGACGAAGTCCTACAGACGAAGTCACACAGATGAAGTCCTACAGACGAAGTTAGATAGACGAAGTCAAACAGAATAAGAAACACAGACGCTAAACAAAGCAGACGCAGACGCAGACGCTAAGGAAAGCAGACGCAGACGCAAACGCTAAGTAAAAGTAAAAGTAGACGCAGACACAAAGAGTAAAAACATACGCAGACGCAGAGACACAGACGTAAAAATACAGACGAAGAAAAGAAGATGCAGAATTCAAAAAGAAGACGAAGGAGTCAGTTCGAGTTAGTTACGGAACTCAACTGAATAACCGTTTCTTTAAAGATTCAAGAAACAAGAATCAAGAAGCAGTTGGAGACGAAGGCTATAAATACAAGTCGAAGTCGAAGATTGCAAAGTTAGTCAAAATCAGTGAAGTTAAAAAAATTAGCAGATTTACAACTACGAGCTTATTGTTCGATTTAGCTGAGAGCTATTCTACTGTAACAAGTGTTCAAACACTTTTCTGAGAAAAAGTAGAACAGATAGCCTGCAGAGGCTAAGTGTGAAAGAATACTGGTTGTAGAGACACAAGAGGCTCATGAAAAGAATACTTGTAACGTTTGAAGAGATAGTGAAATCTCAGAAGAAACTCTGAGGACTGGACGTAGCCCATGGTTTGGGGTGAACCAGGATAAATCTCTGTGTCAAACTACTCTCACACTACATCTCTATATTTTAGATTCAAAGTTTTATCACTACTTAATTCATAAACAAAGTTTTTTTCAAAAAGTTTTGATTAATTAGAATCTATCAGAAGTTCTGTAAAGAATTTTATTTCTAACAAACAGTTTTTTGAAAGATTTTTCAAAAAGGGGAATACACAATTCAACCCCCCCTTCTCGTTCATTCTATATCGTTTTATAAGTATTGTATTAACGTGTGATTCACTTCATACTCAACTTGATATGCAACTGTCTCTCCTTCAGAACACATTTCTTAAATGTTGCTCATGTTCTTCTTTACTCCCTTAATACACCAATATATCATCAATGAATACTATCATAAACCGATCTAGATACTCTTGAAAGGTCATGTTCATCAATGTCATTAATGCGGCTAGTGCATTAGTTATCTCAAAAGGCTTCACTAGGAACTCATAGTGACCATACAGAGTATGAAAAGCTGTTTTAGGAATATTTGACTCAACTATTCTCAATTTCTAGTTTCCTAATCTCTAGTCAATCTTGGAAAATATAACAGCTCTTTTCAACTGATCTAAAAGATTATCTATCCTTGGTAATAGGTATTTGTTCTTCATTATTGCTCTATTTACCAATAATCCATGCAAAGTCTCATACTACCATCCTTTTTCTTCATAAATAATACTAGAGCTCTCCAGAGTGATGTGTTTGGTCTAATAGATCCCTTTTCCAACAACTCTTTTATTTTTTTTAACTCATGTAACTTAACGATAGATATCTTGTAAGGTGCAATAGAAATTGGTGCAACTCAAGGCATAGTCTCAATGGTAAAAAATATCTCTTGTTAAGGCAGTAAACCTGGTAAATCATTTAAGAATACCTCCAAAAATTTTCTCACCACAGGAATATCCTCTAACCCAAGACTTACCTCCCTCATATCTATAATATGAGTCAGATATGCCTCACATCCTTCGCATAACAATCCATTACAAGCCAATGTTAAGTCAACCAATCTATCATGAGAATCATATCAAATTCTCTTAAATCCATCACTATTAAGTTAGTTAATAGTTCCACTCTAATAGTCCTCACTAGTATCCCCATTTATACTATTTACTACCACATACTCCTACTAGAACCACACACTTAGGTCATATCCTAACGGACTAACCTCCCTTAGAACTTTAGAGGCAAACTATAAAGAAATGTAAGAATGTGTAAATCCTAGGTCTACTAACAAGTAAGCCTTAATATCAAATAATAAAATCATACAAGAAATGACATCGTTGGCTATAGATGCCTCCTTCCTTATCATATTGTATATCCTTGCTTGAGTTTGACCTTATGCTAAGGTTTTCACTTAAGTACTTGTACCTATTGATAGTTTGTGTCTAACTCTTCTACCACTATCTCTACTACCAATTCTACGTGAACCTCTACCCAAATCAAAGGCAGCACTCTGACCACGTATTATCTCCTTTATCCTCACTCTCAAATTCCTCCCTATTATCGGACAACTCCTCTATAAGTGACCCCACTCTCCATAAATGTAATATGCCTGACTGATCCTAGTGGGTCCCCAATATGGTCCTTTATGAAAGTCTTCTAAACCTCTAGCTAACCCCTTTGTTGGATCTAATCGATGGCTCAATAGAAATGGACGCTATCCTGAATTCTTGCTAGCTTCTCAATCTCCACCAAATCGGTATAAACTACCACTCCTGCTCAATGTAGCATTAGCTCTCTTAGATCCCTTTGTACCAATAGACCATGAATGAGTACCTTATTTCTTAACGAATAGACTCCCCTCTCCATAATGGCTCTCTAGTTGGCTTTCTAACCCTCTTCTCCTTTTGTCTTGTTCTATCATATCTTTTACTCTGATTGCAGTTTCTAGTAATGATAGAGGTTTAGTTATGTGTAAGTTTTAATTATAAACCCTTGATAATCCGCAAGTGCACGGTTCATTAGCATAGTACCAAAGATGTCAATCCTATGAGGAGGGAACTAATCTAATCCCAAAATATAAGGCCAGAAATAAATAACATGTAGCTCCCCCTTACTGTAGGGTACACACCGGGACACCCAAAGGTCATTTCAGTACATATCCTACGATAACAGTATGCTACGTTTGATTACTACAATCAATTCACATGGTATCATAACATTAATCATTTATAGGCATCAAAAGAAAATCACAATATTTTAAAAACTAACTTTTTCCTCTTTTCATTGCGTAAAACCGAAATTCTACATTGTGTCTTTCAACTTTTACTACACGTGCATCCTCAAAACCTAGTACAAAAGTACTACATGAAGGAGAGAAATATATAAAATCTATCTAAGCCATCCCAAAATTCCAACTGACCGACCTTTGAGCCATGACTTCTCTTGCCAAATTACAGTCCACACGGCTGGTAGAGTCTCTCAGTAGCTAAAGTCATCTCTCAATCCTGAAAAGACAACGTTACAATTTTGGTGAGTTTTGCGAACTCATTGAGGTAACCATCATCGATGGTTCACTCAATTCATCCAACACAACAATTCACATAACATACAATTCACAACTTTGCATAATGAACACATATCACATTTCCATTTAAAAGCAAATTAATTTGGAATTTTAAACAATCCACTTACTTGTTAAAAATGCATATGAAATGCTCATAAGACTCTTTTCCTATTGTTACGTTGTTGTCACTGAGTACCTAAACTGTCTTGCATCCATTTTAGATACTGGGTTCATTAATAACTGTCCCTTATACGATGAGGATACATAGCTCATTTTACATAATGAGCCTTAGGCTTTTAATTACTTTTGAGCTCGAGGCTCATTTTCACTTATTGAGCTTTAAGCTCTGATTGGTGGCTACTCTGGTCACAACTGCCATTATCTAATTGTACACTCATATATGGAATGCATCTATCACAATCGATCATATTAAGAAACACATAGTTCTTCATATTCACAGTCAAGCAGCACTTCAATATACCTCCACATTTCACATTCATCGAACCTTCTGTCCAAAATCAACACAATTCAATTCACATCCATTTATCAGTCAAAACATAATTTAAGAAGACAATAATTGAGAGAACCCGTCTACGTTACTCACAAGTCTCTCCCGAAGCTAACGCCTGGAAGTTTTGGCAACGTCTGGAGGTTGACGTTCCAGTTGCTCCTCTATATCAAATAGCACATACACATCCATCATAATTTGTACAATCATAAGTGTTTAACAATACACGTGTATGTAATAAAATATGTACAATGCATGTTCATGACAATCCCGGGTATTTGTCCATTAGTTTCATCACAAAATCATTCTCATATCAAAACCTATCTAAGTATAATTTATACTTTGGCTTATGCCTCACTAACACCATTAAATTCACAATTCATTTCTCATTGAATCACTTCAGACTTTTCTTAGACATACTTTCGGGTCTATTGTTCACGTTCAATCAAAAGGTAAAACTGATGTGATTTGGTCATACTCTCTTCTAGAAAATTTTTTCCATATGTCTTGTGTTTATATTGACACCAAAATCATTCAATTTGGTTTATTAATATGAAAGTTAGCCTCCAAACATTTTCAGAGTGTTCTTATATTGAAACAGTACATTATACACAAGTTTCAACCAGAAATTGAATATCTTAGAGACAGAATCACAATTAGAATTTTTTTAATGATTTGTAGAACTATTTATCTAGTTTAATCCAAATAAAAAAGCATCTCATTTGGAATCCTACAGATCCAAATATAATAAAAATACTAAAGTGTATTCAGTAAGATAATCCTATTTCACTGTTCCAACAGATTCTACAATTTCATTTGATAAAACTTTTTCAATTCAGTTAAGAATGCCACCAATTTTTTTAGAGATAGAAAAATGTGTTAGGAATCTATTGGTTCAAGAATCACTTCATTCGAAGGTCGGGTTATGAAGTAATGGTCAAAAGAATCAACGATACTCATGTCCTCAATCATATTGTACCTATCTCGGAACAATTAACATAACTTTCACTAGAGATTTCGGATTAAGGTTTATTTGAATTGTTTCGAAGAGGAATTCCATATCTACAATTTCATGAAGACCTAAAAGACAAATTATATCATATAGGTGGCCAAAAATGGGATTGATGTTCAAACAATAAAAGATGATAGATGTGTAGACTTCTGGTTTTGATGAAATGAAATGAGGAAAATTTTGGTTTCAAAAACATTGTGATTTTTATACTGATATTTTATTATGATGCCATGTGAAGTGTTTGTAGTGATTGATCGTAGCTCACCCTTATCGTAGGATATGTACCGGAATAACTTGCGGGCGTCCCGGTGTGTACCCTGCGGTAAGGGGGCGCTATAGTATGTGTATGACATTTTGTGCATGAGCATGAAAAATGCATTTTCAATCTCTCATTAATTACTCATATTTACTATTCTAACCTCCCCGCAAGTTATGGGATGTTACATAACATAAGTTCAAGATGCAATGAAACTAATACAAGAATTTAATGCAATCAATAAAATTAAGAATCAAACACGAAAATACTAA
Source organism: Erythroxylum novogranatense (assembly GCA_029891385.1). Classification (NCBI taxonomy): domain Eukaryota; kingdom Viridiplantae; phylum Streptophyta; class Magnoliopsida; order Malpighiales; family Erythroxylaceae; genus Erythroxylum; species Erythroxylum novogranatense. The sequence continues at coordinate 75,984,998 of CM057225.1, forward strand.
TTATTAAGCAATTTGCAACATACCCAAGAATCAATCGAATGAAATTACCAATTGAGAGAAAGGAAATTTTACCTATCCTTAATGCTAACCTAACTGATTATGAATTATGGGATTGTTGGTTATAGACTATCTTAGGGTTGATTACTCACTTTTGAGTTATAACCATTAACCCTAATCAGATTATGGAGGTTGCAATCTCTTAATTCACAACTTATCCAAAACCATAATTAGTTTTAAAGTTCTCTACGAAACTATCAAAAACTTGTATAGGATCTCTCTCCGCACAAATTATCAATAAGATTTAATTATGGTTTCTATTAAATCACCTAAATCTCGTTAGTCCAATTTATTCATTTTTCATTCGATTCACCCTCTCAATTTATTATCGAATTATGCAATAGCAGAATCAAACCACAACAATATCCAATAAACACAAAAACAATCAGATTCTCATTAATTTAAGAATAAAGTTCCAAAGGCGAGTTTAGAACATCCTCGACATTTTAAATCATATCATCAACTGTTTAATTCAATTCTATACAATAATAAAACTAAAAAGAATAGGAAATACAATCTAAAATGGATGAAAGAGGTAGCAATATTAGGAAGCCTTCTAATATGGGAAGTACTTCGAGTCAGCTTCTTCTCCTCTTCTCTCTTTCTTCTTCTCTTCTTATATCTCTCGATGACTTCTCTCTAGGGTTTCTCAAGGTGACTGATGCAAAAGCTCTTTTCTCTTCCTCTTTTTGTTATTTTTATATCCTTTTGTGTTTTCGGTAACCTTAGTGTTGGACCTCGTTTTCGGAGCCTAACATCCGGAGTCATAAACCTTGGGCTTGTGCAGTACCTTGTGAGGTGATTTCCAGTAACCCTAAGTAATCATCATCCTATAAGAGTGGAGGCCCACACTAGTCAAACACCAAAATTACAATTTTACTTCATTAAAGAAAATATGTAGCTATGAAACACTAGTTTATTTTGAAGCCAGGAATCACTTCAATCGGAGCTCTACAACTCGAGATATACTTAGAAAACTAAAGCATGCACATACCACAATTATGCTCTCCCAACTGACCCCTCACTTTCTCTCTAACAAAAATAATCATGTCATCCCCAAAAGATACAAATTTTTATGGAGAGATATGCAAAGATTATGAAAAACCATTGCTTTAAGAATCACTTCATTTGGAGGTCGGATGGGGAAGTTATGACCAAAAGAATCCAACACGTTTATGCCCTTACTTGAATTGTACATGTCTTGGCGCAAATACCATAACTTTTGCTACAGATGTTGGATTGATTTTGTTTTAAAACAATTTGAAGTAGGGCCTCGAAATCTACAACTTTCATGAGCACTTGAAGTGAGTTTCGGCTTCTAAAAGGGTCAAAAATAGAACAGAAGAAGGAACTAAGACGATGCTGACATCATGAGACGATTGCTGATGTCATACTGAGATGATTTCGAAAAATGGGTGTAACATTTTGTAGAAAACTCATATTTAGGTGTTCTTTAAATGAATAGAAATAGAAATTCAAGATCTACAACTTTCATGAAGACCTCAAAGACCAATTCTATCATATAGAGGATCAAATTTGGATCAGAACATGTTCTGGCCAAACTAAGATGATGCTGACGTCATGAGATGATTGCTGATGTCATATGAGATGATTCGGAAAAATGGGTATAACTTTCTATACGGACCTCAGATTTAGGTGTTCTTTAGATTAATAGAAAGAGGACTTCAAGATCTACAACTCTCATGAAGACCTAAAAGACCAATTCTATTATCTAGAGGATCAAATTTGAACAAGAAAATGTTCTAGACAAACAAAGACGATGCTGACATCATGAGAAGATTTCTGATGTCATATGAGACAATCAAAAAAAGAGGTATAACTTTCTGTACAAAAATTAGATTCAGGTGTTCTTTAAATAAATAGAAAGAGGACTTCAAGATCTACAACTCTCATAAAGACCCCAGAGACCAATTCTATCATCTAGAGGATCAAATTTAGATAAGAACATGTTCTGATCAAACTAAGACGATGCTGACATCATGAGATGATTGTTGACGTCATATGAGACGATTTGGAAAAATGGGTATAACTTTCTGTACAGAACTCAGATTTAGGTTTCTTTAGATGAATAGAAAGAGGACTTCAAGATCTACAACTCTTATGAAGACCTCAAAGACCAATTCTATCATCTAGAGGATCAAATTTGGACAAGAAGATGTTCTAGTCAAACTAAGATGATGCTGACATCATGAGATGATTGCTGACGTCATATGAGACAATTCAAAAAAATGCATATAACTTTCTGTATAGAACTCAAATTCAGGTGTTCTTTAGATTAATAGAAATAGTAATTCAATATCTATAACTCTCATGAAGACCCCAAAGACCAATTCTATCATCTAGAGGATCAAATTTGGACAAGAATATGTTCTGGCCAAACTAAGAAGATGCTGACGTCACGAGATGATTGATGATGTCATATGAGATGATTCGGAAAAATGGGTATAACTTTTTGTACAAAAATCAGATTCAGGTGTCTTTAGATGAATAGAAATAGGACTTCAAGATCTACAACTTTCATGAAGACCTCAAAGACCAATTCTATCATCTAGATGTTCAATTTTGGACAAGAAAATATTCTGGCCAAACTAAAACGATGCTGACGTCATGAGATGATTGCTGACATCATATAAGACGTCATGAGATGATTGTTGGCCAAATTAGGTGTTCTTTATATGAATAGAAAGAGGACTTCAAGATCTACAACTCTCATGAGACCTAAAAGACCAATTCTATCATCTAGAGGATCAAATTTGGATAAAAAGATGTTTTTGCCAAACTAAGACGATGCTGACGTCATGAGACGATTGCTGATGTCATATGAGACGATTCGAAAAAAATGGGTATAACTTTCTATACAGAACTTAGGTTCAAGTGTTCTATGGATGGATAGAAATAAGACTTCAAGATCTATAACTTTCATGAAGACCTTAAAAACTAATTTTGCCTCTAAAAGGGTTAAAGTTTCAGAACAATGCAGCTGTCCCTAAAGTTCACCCTATGCATCAACATAGACTTCAAAAGATCATAACTTTCTATGACGTTATCCAAAATTTACAAACTTTATATCATTGGAAAGCTTGAAAAAAATCATCCACAACTTCCAAGAAGACAATTTCACTTAAATCAACTCACAACAACCCAGAAATATCCCTGAAGTCAGTACACAAATTTTTCCCTTGCGTAAGCTTGGGTATCATGGGCGAAAAAAAAATCATAAACCATTAGTATAAAAAGATTGTAGTTTTACAAAGCTTTAGTGGGCATTTCAAGCCCTCAATACACGAATGTTTCAAGAATATTCCAAAAATACAGAATACATGTGAACAATAAATTGTTCAAAATGCAACTAAAGTCTTGGTTTACTAAATTTGTTTAAATTACAACAACATTTTGAAAATGGAGTGATGCCTTGGTCCTCGACTACTAAATCTCTTGCTCATCACCTGCTTATAGGGAGGAAAGTGGGGGGTGAGCTTAAAGCCCGTGGGTAACAATTTTATAGTTTGCAACAAGCAAAGACATTTTTTTTATACATCATCAATGCAGAAAACTTTTGTGTACACAAAATCATGGATGCATTACTCCTATCAACTTGTCATGAACACATAAACACATCAAATAGTTTGGGTAAGTCCGAAACATGACGCACTACACATTTCCAATGGAATGGTCCTGTGTAGTCATGAATTCTTGAGGGAGTCCTTAAGGGAGCTCCATGCCACTAGCGGGCAGGCGGGAGAAGCCTATACATGGGTCAACGTGCACGTGACGGTTCTTGAGGGACTACCACAAAATCACATAACACATAGAATTTCAAAATCTTGTAAGCTTGATGCCCACAAAGGCACATTTTCGTGAAAACTTGCTTTTCATAAGCTTGTTATATCCTAAAATCCATTTCCAAAATTATCGTTTCAAAATCATGTATCTTTTCAAAGAATCATTTTAATAAAGCAAACTTTTTATGTATCATCCCACAAATCATGTATAAGCATGTTGAAAAATCTTGCAGCATTAAACAACCTTAAATGCACATGAATGAGGTGGTTGCAAAATTTATTACTGTCTTTTATTGACAGAAACTTTTGTTAGCTTATTACCTAGCTATAAAAGTGAAACCCACCTTGAAGTCCTTGACTGTGGCTTGCTCAACTGTGCCTCTCCTCTTACTCCTCTTGTCTTTATTGATTCCCTTTTCGTAGACAAAAATTCCCAACTTCAATAGGGTTGCTAAAATGGAAACCCACAAAGTATGTTCCATAAGATGGTTCTAGAAAACTTAAACCCATGGTTTTTCTAAGCTTCATGAACCAAAACCCTTCCTATATCTAAAGTATTAAAAAGCTCTTACCTTAGATCTTCACCAAAAGAAGAGATGCTTGGTTCAAAAGAAGGCTCTTGATTTTCTTTACCTTTTTCCCTTCTTGCAAAACCTCTAAATCTCTCTAGAAAGCTTAGAAAAGATAAAACCCTAGCTCAACTCTCTTCTTTCCTCTCAACTACCCAAAATCTTTGTTTCTCTCTCTCTTATTTGTTATTTCCCTTCCCCCTTTTCCATTTTCGTTTTTCCCTCTCTTTGGGAAGAAAACAACACTTCTTTCTTCCCATCTTACCTTTAGTGACTTATAAAATTCCACTTTGCCCTTCCTTTAATGCCTTATGGTTTCTAGACTTATGCGGCTTGCCAAAGTTACCCTCACACTCTCTTACTACTTTAATACTTCCACTAACCCCTGTCATATTTTCTTTCATACTTCAACAAAATTAAACACTCTTGATAAATAGCTTATCTATTAAAACCTTGAAAGCAATTTAAATCATGCTTATTAAAAAAAAAAAATTCAGGGCCAACACTTAGGATTTTTCTAGGGTCCGAAAGGTCCAAAAAATCCCTCCAAACTTGATGTTCATAAATGTCTGTGCGTTTGCTTGATGTAGGCCACGATCATGGCTCACATATGAGCCTTCTATTCATAGCCTGACATGCCACGGTTGTAGGTTGTTGTTTCAGCCCGAATATCTCCGAAACTCCTCCATTCTTCGATGTTGACCATGAAACACTAGCAAACACATCAAGGTACCTCAAAAACATAATATTTAAGCTTAAAGACTTATACTAACCTATAAAACACTTAAAACATCAATAATTAACAAACTAATACAATTATAACCTAAACACATACTAAATGATTGAATTAATGACTAAACACATTTCAAACTATTCCCTAAAATATGATGTAATTTACATTTATCAAGTAACATCTTAAAATCACAAGTAGCTGCTCCTAAACTTAAGAAAATATTTGTCCTTAGACCCTACTCAAATCAATAACATCTTTCCTCTGGATTTTCCACAACCTCCAATGCATATTTAGATAATGCTGCAAAGCAATCCCTATAATCTACCATTGGCATCTCCTTTGTCTAAACCAAACTCAAACTCCATCTTCTTTTGATCCTGATATATTCGCTGAGTGTATTTGTCTTTAAACTATCTTTCGAACTCTTACTAAGTTATCTCTTATGCCTCATAAGGTCTCTTTACTGACTTCCACTGAGTCAATGCATTGCCTTGAAATAATGAAACGATGTACTACAACCTTCTTTCCAATGTATAATCCAAATAACCTAAAACTAACTCTGTCTGCTCCCATTATGCCTACATGAACCCCATAAGGGAAACAAGCACTGTTGATGCAAGCACTGCACATGGGTCATAAAACTGCACCCTAGATTATTCCCATTCCATTTTATTTTTAATTTTATGTGTTTTTAAGCCTTCCTTTTAAATAAATTATTTTGATTGAGATTAAATTATTTTAAATTCCTAATATGTTTTCTAATTATTTGAAATTTATTTTCAGAGATTAATTTTATTAAGAATAATTTATAATTTGGTTTAATTTTCAAATAGTTGAATTATTAAATCAAATTAGTTTTCAAATCAATAATTAGAATCAAGAAAAGTTTAAAAGTATTTTCTTTCATAATTTGATTATTTTAGATAAATTAATATAAAGTGATTACATTAATTAAGATAAGATCTTAATATTAATATTAAATTAATTATTTTCTTATTTATATTTTAAATAATAATTAAATTGATTCCTAATTAAATTTTAACAAAGTAGTTTCTATAATTATAACTAATTATTTTCAGTTAGATTAAAATTAATTAATTAGACTCCTTAAAATTAAGAAAATATGAAAACAAAGTTTTCACAAGCATTAATTTGAAAGAACTTTTTTTAGAGAGAAGGGCTTTGACTTCTCATTAGGTAAGTCACCAAATTGCCCTTAACTACTTTATACTTTTCCCTTTTTTGGTAAGTTATCACATATAAGTTGGTATGCTTCCTTGATGTTTCTATCGATGAAGAAGACTCAGGAAGAGGGTCGCAACTCTTCTTATACTCAAGATAAGCTACTTTTATATCCTATATTGGTAGGGAGCGCATCTAGGTCAAAGAGTGAAGAAGATGGTTTAACTAGAGAGGATTTCGCTACACTGCCTAATTTTGTGAGAATTTTCGCATGAGCTATTTGCAACTTGGCACAAAATAATAAAGGAGATGCATCCCCATGTAAAGAACCTGTTACTAGCTTATTAAGAGACAAAATAGCTCTAAAAACAAACTAATGCATTATTAACGAGTGATGGTGGATGGTGTATTAACTCCTCTTATGGAGTTACTGAATCTCAGTGATTGTTTGATCATTTATTCTAGTGGGCTTCTCCTGAAGCAAAAGGTTTGCTTTCCCACTAGGTTGTGGATAAATAAAGGGACTAGAGAAGACAATGCTAATAGAAGCTGATAGTTTTCATCCTTAAACTTTTAAATGATGTATGCTTAAATGAGATTTTTGAGTAACATCCCTGTCATATTAAAGGATAGGGATTGACCTGGATATGGCTAATATCAATTTTATTATGATATGGATAAATTCCACAATGTTCCTATGAAGTATGGAAGGACTTAGTTTCTTATCTAGTTTAGTAATTAAGCATATAATTATGGACTCTCAAACTACATGTATGGAAAGGATATGTTTTGCTAAAATATGTGTGGAAGTAAAGAAGGATTGTGAATTACCTAAAGTCACTTTAGTTATAAATCTTGGTGATAATCGGGAGCTCACAAGGGATGAAGTAATTCTGTCTTAGAAACTAAGAAGCAATAATATAATTTAGAAGCCTACACTAAACTAATGGGTTATAATGACGCAGTCCTAACCCTTACCTATTCCCCTACTCCAAATATCAATAATATTCCAAATTTGATCCAAGTGGAAAATAGTGTAAAGTCTCAGGATAATCACATTATAAATTCCCTTTCACCAGAGGTAGAAGCTCCTCTTCCCAACCTATCAAATGAGAATATAGTTACAAAAATTTAGGAGGAAACTACAATGGTGAATGAAAATTCCCAATTGAATAATGATCTTTATAGTGAAAATGAAGTTGATATATTTAAAAAACAAAAAAGAGATGAATTTGAAATTATAACTACATCTAGGAGAAGATTAGGGAGAAAAAGAAGGGATAACAAACTCAGAGATTCACAACCTCTTGTTTGATTATTCCATCATGAATATCTTAGTATGGATAAAATAGGGATGAATGACCCTTTTAAAATGCAAATTGAGAGGGATGTTATTTTGGAGAAGAATCCTCTGGTTATAAGCTTATTTCAAACCTAAATAAAGCAACCTTAAATACAGTACAATATTGGATTTTTGGGTGCTAAATTGAGAATACATTCGAACCATGCTCATCATTATAGTTGTTGGAACCCTGCTTTCAGAGCCCAACATTCAAAGTCATAAAACATGAGCAAACACATTTCTTCAACTTCAGGACAGATTTTGGAAAGCCTTAAACCAAAATTATAATTTGAATTCTTCAAAACATTTGTTTCCCATTGTCTTAAGTTTCTAATGACACTAAAATCATCCCATTTGGTTCAGAAATTTGAAAGTTAGGGCCCAAACATTTTTAGATTGTTATTAAACTAAAACAGTACACTACACCCTACTTCTATGCAGAAATTGAAAGTTTTAGGGACTGAATTAAAATTCGACCTTCAGAAAATTTGTAGCTTTATGTCTCTAGTTTATTTAAAAACAAAAATAATCTCATTTAGAGGTCGAATGATGAAGTTGTGGCCAAAAAAATTAAACATAGTTTTATCCTCAATCATATTAAACTTATTTTGGGACGATTCGCATAACTTTTACTACCGATATCAGATTAAAGTCATTCTTGGATGGTTCGAAAAAGGACTTATAGATGATAACAATTGAAGAGAGATTGTTTCATCTAAAGGGTCAAAATTGGACCAGAAAAAATTAGATGAAAGGTCAGACGAAAGGCTTCAGTTTAAGACCTCTTTTGGGACAATTGGCATAACTTTCACTAGAGATATCAGATTAAAGTCATTCTTAGATGGTTTGAAAGAGGAATTCTAAGTCTATATCTTTCATGAGACATTGAATAAAGACTTTGTCATCTAGAGGGTCAAAATTGGACTAGACAAAAGGTCAGATGAAACCAGTCGAAAGGTCAGACGAAAGGTTTCAGTCTAAGACCTCTTTTGGGACAATTGGCATAACTTTTACTAAAGATATTGGATTAAGATCATTCTTAGATGGTTTGAAAGAGGACGTCTAGATATACAACTTTTATGAAGACACTGAAAAGAGATTTTTTCATCTAGAGGGTCAAATTGGACCAGACGAAAGGTTAGATGATTTAGTCTGAGATGCATCAGACTATTTAGTCTACAGTGAATTAGATGATTCAATCTGAGATGCATTAGACGATTCAGTCTAAGATGTATCAGACGATTCAGTCTACAGTGAATAAGATGAATCAGTCTGAGATGCATCAGATGATTGAGTCTAAGATGCATCAGATGATTGTATTTCTACTAGGTCTTCCTCACATCACCAAAAGTTCTAAATCACTAACTACACTCTCCAGAGCATCTCCACTTATAAAGATCATAACTTTTGACTCAGATGTCCAAAAATTTCATACTATATATCGTTGAAAGTTAGAAAGATAAGTTGCAACTTTGTAGAATACAACTTTTTAATTCAACCTAGATTAGTCCAAATTTTCCCCTGAAGTCAAAACATGAACTTTACCCCTATGGAAGACTTGAAATATGATATGTACCACTACAAGATAAATGAGTACATACACATTGGAAACTTTGGAAACTTCTTAATCCATTTCTAAATCAAATGACGCTCATACATAGCTTTAATTACTTATCAACATTATAATCAAAGGCTTAACACAAAATACAAAATACATTGGATGCTTAATGTCTGATATGCTTATAAAGCTATCTACGAGTCTAGTCATTAACTTAGTTAAAAAAATCTCTAACTATCTTAGAGTTGGTCCCAATGACTTACAAAGATTGCTAACCTTCTTGTTTTGCACCTGAGGAGTGGAAAAATATTGGGTTGAGCTACATGGCTCAGTGGCTAATATATTTATAGTCATCGACAATTGACCACAATTCTAGCACATGTATATATATTTATATACCCAATAATTCAAACATTAATCAATTTAGCTTAAAACTCATAACACATAACACTTAAATGCATCATACTTGACAATTTAAAGATGCAATGCACAAACAAATGGCTTAAGGGTTCCATGGAAATAGAATGGAGAAACTGAAGTCTACCCCATGAACATAATGAGTCCAATTTCGAAGCTAATATGCCACAAGCGGCAGCCTAGAGAAGGTTCTTGTCAACATGCACGTGACGAACAGAATGATTCCACTCTCACCCAAAAAAAAGCAAATATTCATTTTTCTCATATTGTTGGACCTCATTTCTGGAGCCCAACATCCGGAGTCATAAACCTTAAGCTAATAACCCTGTCATCTCACAAGGGTGGTGTGCCCACACTAGTTAATCATCTAAAATCATAATTGACATCTTCAAAATAATTGTAGCTCCACATTTCTAGTTTAATTTGAAGCAAGAATTATCTCAATTGGAACACTATAGAAGAAGTTATGCTTAAAAAGCCAAAGTATGTTCATACCTCAATCATGGTCTCCCAACTGACCCCTCACTTTCTCTCAATAAAACTTTCTCAAATCAACTCTATAAGATCCCATTTTCTATGGAGATATAGAAACATGTCTTAGGAATATATTACTTTAAGAATCACTTCAATCGGAGGTCGGATGAGGAAGTTAAGGCCATAAGAATCTAACATGTATATGTCCTTAATCATTTTGTACCTTTCTTGGCGCAATTGCCATAACTTTTGCTACATATGTCGGATTTAGTTCGTTCTTAGACTAATTGAAATAAGACTTCTAGATCTACAACTTTAATGAAGACCACAAAGAAAGATCTTGCCATTTAAGAAGTAACAAATCACAATTTACTGAAGCTGTCCTGTGAATGTCCATTTAATAGACATCCATGTCCGTTTAACAGACATTGTCAAGGTTGGGAGCCATTTTCACTCAAGAAGGTCCGTTAAACGGACATAGACGAAGCTGAGGATCTTGTTTGAACTGTGAAGGTCCATTAAACAGACCTAAAGTCTGTCTAACGGACATGGGGGTTTCCCAAACCCCTTCAAACCCCTTCAATGCTTCCTACTTCTATTCTAACATCATATTCACTCATAATCTTCCCAATTTCACTTCTTCTAATGCAATAACACTCCTAAAACATTCAATTACCAATTTGAGTGCATCAAACTCCCAAAATTCAACTCAAATAACTCATCAAAAATACAAACTCTCATTATTGACCATAGTGGTCATGTTCATTCTTCCTATGCAGCATCATCACATATAATGCTCATATCTCTTAACTCCCATACCCAAAATTTACATACTTTATAACGTTGGAAAGCTAAGAGGATAAGCTACAACTTTCCTGAAGACAACTTGGTCTAGTTATACATAGATCAATATAGTTTTCCTCCTGAATTCAGAACACAATTCTTACCCTTACGAAAAACTTTAAAATTGTCCCATTTTCACTTCCTCTATGCAACATCATTTTATAACCCTTTAAATTCCAACTTTTCTTCATCCACTCGTAAATCTCAGCTCATTTGAATTGTCACATTTAACTACATTTCATCATTCATAATTCCTATATGTATTTTCCATAACATCTCACTGATATGTTATATATATATATATCAACCATTCATGCTTAACATTTATCATCGTCATCCACATATCATTCATAATTCATTAACATCATAAAATAAGAGTTTTACAAACTTTAATGGCATTTTAAGCCACAATACATTAATATTCCAAAATCTCCAAGTTCACAAGACACTTGAATAATCATTGCTCGAAATGCAATTACAACTTTGTTTTACATAAATTACTCTAAAACAAAACAAAACAAAGCATGCAAATTCGGATTTATGCCTCGATTCACTTTCACTTGATCTCTTGCTCATCACCTGAATAGGGGTAAGAGAGTGGGGGTGAGCTTAAAAGCTTGTGGGTAACATCTTATAATGGAAAAATAAGCAAAACCATTCAAAAGTTCAATGTCATAGAAAATTCTTGTTGAAATCCATAAAACACTTGTTTCTCAAAATTTCATCATATAGTCAAATTTACAAACCACAAAATATGAATGCATCAAACTTGTTCATATATCGTAAGCACATAAGCACATTAGAATGATTTGGGTAAATCCATAAACATGATGAACTACATAATTCCACATAATGGTCTCGTGTGGTCGTAAACTTGAGACATTATCGCAATCTCACATAATGGTTTTACGTAGGCGTAAATTTGAGGGAGTCCATGAAGGAGTTTCGTGCCACTAGTGGGCAGGCGAGAGAAGCCTTTTCTTAGTCAACGTACACGTGACAATTCTTGGATGGATTACACCAAGCCCACATAACATGTATTTCAAAACTTGTTGCCTAAAATGACATTTTTTTCAAAAATTTGACTTCATATACTTGCTATATTTTGAAAACCCTTTCTGAAAACATGATTCCATAACATGCAATCTTTTCAAAAGAAATCATTTTCCAAAATCATCACACAATTCACATATCAGACATGTAGCAATTTCTCAATTCATTCAAGGCACAATTAATGCAACACTTATGATGCAATTTAAATCATTAAATTTTCTCGATTTTAAAAAAACAAAAGTGGTTTATTTACTCTATTATAAACATGTACCTACTTTAAATTTCCTTTCTTGAAAACCTTGCTAAAAAAGCCTTTACTCTTGATCCTCTTGCCTCTCTTGATTTTTTTCAACATTAACAAAAATCTCCAAATCAATAGGCATTCCAATTGAGAAACCCTTAAGACATATTCACTAAAATTGATCCTAGAATTCTTAAACCCATACATTTCTTAATCTATATGAACCAAAACCCTTTCAAAAATCTAACTAATAAAAAATGTTATTACCTTGATTCTTCACCAAACAATGTGTTTCTTGGCTCCAATGGAAGCTCTAATCTCCTTCTTCCTTTTTCCCTTCTTGAACAATCCTAAATTCCTTCTTGAAAGCCAAGAAAAGTTGAAACCTAGCTTTTCTTCTTCTTCTTCTTTTTCTCTCCTTTCTCTCTTGTCTACAACTCTCTCTCTCTTCTCTTTGTTTTTCTCCCTCAATGTCGTTCATGTTTCTTCCTTAAAAGCAAGCCCACACTTCTTATTACAATTTTGCTATTAATGAGTGTACAAAGACCCTTCTACCCTTCCTTATATGCCTTGCAACTTAAATGCTTAAGTGACTTGCCAATTTTGCCCCTCATGCAATTCTTGCCACCTTAATACTATAATTCAATTAACCCATGTCATACCTTACTCACATTAACATGTTAATTAACTTCACAAAAGTACTTTATTAAGACCTCAAATTTTATTTAAGTCACTACCTAACTTCTTCCAAAAATCAAGACCTTTTTTGATCAGGTAATTGAAGGAATTTGATAACACTTCCTTTTAGAAAAATGTTCCTTCTATGCTCAACTTCCAAACTGTTCCTTCTAGGAATTTGATAACACTTCCTTATAAAATTTATACCTCAAATATTTCCAAACTGTTCTCATACTAAAATAGTATTCTATGCTCAACTTCCATATGAAACTTGATATTCTTATAGACTAAATTAAAGCTCAATTTCATCAGACAATTTGTAACTCTATCTCTCTAGTTTACTCTAAATTAAAAATAATCTCATTTGGATAACTAGAAAAAAAGTTATGGCTAAAACACTGAAGCATGCCCAATGAACATGTTTCAAACTACATTTTCTAGCTTTTAACTTTCAACATTTCACATACAATATTTCTTACTTCCAAGAAATGTTTGGGGTCCAACACATATGCTCATACTTTCATGCTTTATCTTCTTTTCATTTAATACAAAATATCATGATCTCTTTCGAGGTATAATATAGTCATAGTACATCATGCATTTTCAACATTTACAAACAAATCAATTTAAAACAAGTTAATTCCAATCAATCCAACATACACACATAGGCAAGAATTTGTCCAGTTACACTATAAATATAAATATATTAGTCACCTAATTAGCTTGCAAAAATTCAAGTCAAACTTGCCTCCCTTGCTCTTAGATAGGATTCTCTTGGTTTCCTAAAACAACCAAGGTTCCATTCAAAACAACATTCCAATAAAATTCATAAACTTCAAAAATCACAAAAATTGCAATAAACATAAATTTAACTCAAACCTAACCTACCCATAGTCCATCTAGGTTAAAAAACCTAAGACTTAGTTTAGAAATCCTAAAATCAATTGGGTTCTCTTAATTCATCTTCTTCCAACACAAACCTTTCATTCTCTACACAATCCCCTTTCTCTCTCTAACTCCTTCATCCTCAACACAACTCATTTCTTTAATAAAGCAAGAAGAAAGGATGGTTAACCTACCTTAACAAACTTAATTTCTTTTCTTTTCTTCTTTCACTGAAACCTCTCTTCTTCTCTCTTATTTTTGTTTTTCACTCTTCTCTCGCTTTAATTCACCTTTTTCTCTTCTTAACAAGCAAGACATCATATTCTTTTTCCATTTCTACCCTTAATGAGTGTGCAAAGTCCATTATGCCCTTCCTTATAAGCCTGAGGTCTTTTATGCTTTAGTGATCTTCCAAAAATGTCCTTAAACATTCTTATTACATTAACACTTTAATTCCATTTACCCATTCAATAAATCCTACTAACATTGACATAATTAAATAACTCCAAAATAATTAATCTATCAAAACCTCAAAAATTATTTTAAATCATGCTTAACCTAAACGTAAATTATAACTTAGAAACAAAGTAAAGTCTCCCTCCCAACGTAACATTGTCCTCAATGTTGAAGTAAATGAAAGTAGGAAGATTCACACCAAATCTAAAAGCAAAAACAAAATTTGAAACCTAGAAAAGTAGAAAATCGAAATGAAAAAGAAGGGAAAGAAGAAATCAAATTTGATTTATCTCTAACGGGTTACCTCCCATTAAGCGCGTTTGGTTATACTCGTTAGCTTGACATTGTATGTGCATCATTCTCCATAGTTCGACATGTCCACAACCGCTTTCTCCATCCGAATGTCCTTGAAACCTTCATAAAAAGGCTTCAATCGATGGCTGTTAACTTTTAAGCTTCAGTTGCTAACTTACCATGTGGCTGTCACAAATCTTAATAGCGCCATGTGGAAAATTAGTAACAACGAAAGGACTAAGCCATCGAGAACGTAACTTACCAAGAAAGAGCTTGATATGTGATTGGAAGAGAAATTTCTGACCCACTGAAAATTCCTTGCTTCCAACCATTAGGTCATGTTGTTCTTTTGCCCTTTCCTTCACAATCTGCGCGTTATTAAGTGTCATTCTGTAACTCCTCGAGTTCTTGCAACTGTAACTTGCGATGAATTCCATCATTTTCATAATCCAAGTTACACTGTTTAATGGCCCAAAATGCGCAATGTTCAAGCTCTATGGGAAGATGACAATTCTTTCCATAAACCATCCTAAAAGGCGACATACCTATAGGTGATTTGTATGCAGTGTGATAGGCCCATAGTGCATCACTCCAATCTTTCCGATTATGTTGCACAGTCTTCTTAATGATAGATTTGATTTCACAGTTTGGCAATTTTGCTTGACCACTGATCTATGGATGGCAGGCAGTTGAAGTTTGATGGACGATATGGAACTTTTTCAACAAAGCCTCAAACGATCGGTTACAAAAATGGGATCCTCGGTCACTAATGATAGCCTTGGGAATGCAATACCTGTAAAAAATGTTAGATTTCACAAAATGGACGACAACTTTAGCATCATTAGATTTGGTCGGTAATGCCTCTACCCACTTAGATATATAATCATCTACAAGAAGGATGTATAAATTGTCGTTAGATAAAGGAAAAGGACTCATAAAATCAATGCCCCAAATATCAAAGACCTTACCAAATAATAAGAAAGTTTGTGGCATCTTATTCTTATGAGTAATATTTCCTACCTTTTAACATCGATTACACATCTTGCAAAATTCGAATGCATCTTTGAACAACGAAGGTCAAAAGAATCCATTATCAAGCACCTTATGTCATGTGTGCTTAGCACCAAAGTGGCCACCACAAGAATATGTGTGACAGAAAGTTAAAATAGAACGAAACTTATCTTGTTGCACACAATCCCAAATCACTTGATCCGAACAAATTTTTCGCAAGTGCGGATTGTCCCAAAAGTAAAATCTAAAATCAGTGCAAAATTTATCGCGACGGGCTTTTGTCATATCTGTGGGCAACTCGTGGGTAACTAGAAAATTAACCAGATCAACATACCATGACCACGACGAGGAGGAAGTCAGTACAAACAACTTCTCATTAAGGAATTCGACAAAATATATCTGACCTTGGCATCATTATTGCACAATCTACTCAAGTGGTCAGCAAGAAGGTTCTCGGCAACTTTCTTGTCCTTGATTTCGAGATCAAACTCTTGTAGAAACAAAATCCAGCGGATAAGCCTCGGTTTGGTCTCCTTTTCCTACATGAGGTACCTAAGGGCTGCATAATCAGAAAAAATAATAACCTTAATACCCAAAAAATATGGCCGAAACTTTTCTAAAGAAAACACAACAACAAATAACTCTTTTTGGTTCATATGGTAGTTGAGTTGTGCGTCATTAAGAGTGCAAGAGGCATAGGCAATGACGTGCAAAATTTACCCCTCTCGCTATCTAAGGACTGCTTCTAGGGAAAAGTCACTTGCATCACACATAATCTTAAAAGGAAGTTCCCAATTTGGTGGTCGAATGATGGAAGCAGATGTGAGGCTTTGTTTCAGAGTTTCAAATTCCCATTTGCATTCATCATAGAAAACAAATTTTATGTCCTTCTTCAAAAGCTTGCAAAGGGTTGCGACAATCTTCAAAAATCCTTGATGAAGCGTCGATAAAATCCTGCATGACCAAGGAAAGAACGAACATCCCTTGCATATGAGGGGTAAGGTAAAGACAAAATAATATCAATTTTTGCTTTATTGACCTCTAAACCACGTGAAGAAACCACATGCCCTAAAACAATTCTTTGTTCAACCATAAAATGACATTTCTCATAATTTAGAACAAGGTTAGTTTCCATAAATCTTTTCAGCACTAAAGATAGATTTTCAAGACAATAATCAAACGAATCACCATAAACAAAAAAAATAATCCACAAATATCTCAATAATTCATTCAATATAATCTGAAAAGATACTCATCATGCGTCACTGAAGAGTCACAGGGGCGTTGCACAATCCAAAGGGCATCCTGCTAATCACTCCAACATCTGGCCTATAAATGGTAAAGGGAAATGATCTTTATGTATCATCGTATTCAACTTCTTATAATCCACACACATGTGCCATCCACTTTGTACCCTTTGAATTACAGGCTCATCATCTTTGTTCTTCACCATAGTTGTCCCCGTCTTCTCCGAAACCATATGGATAGGCGTCACTCATTCACTATCAGTGATTAGATAAATAACACCTGCGTCCAAAAGTTTAAGTACTCAGTTTTTACCACCTCCATCATGGGCGGATTGAGGCAGCGTTGCATCTCCCTTATTGGATTTGAATTTTCCTCCAATAGTGTGCGATGCATACACATCGAAGGACTAATACCTTTTGTTATGAACCAGTACCACATCGGGCCCATGACAATCGCCATATGACCTTAATCCGACTATGTAAGGCTAACTGAATATCTTTTTTTATAACTTGGGCAGCACAATGGCTGTGTCTTAAAAACCCCAAAACCTACAACATTTTTAAACACGCTTCTATACTCACATCCAACCACAACTTCACGGCTTTAAAGCCTACTCAAGGCAATCTCAACAACAGTATCAAAAGATTCATACATAAAGTTATTTATAAAACACAAGGTAATCAAAAGTTATCTTACAAATCATAAAACATATCTACATAAACATAGTTCATGAGCCATTAGACAAAAAAAGTACAAAACTACCCACGTGTGGTAATACTCTAAAAATATCAAAAGATCATACCCTCCACTCAGAGCTTCAAACTCACGAAATTAGCCTGCATGGTTCGAAAACGGAGGGGGTGAGTACATGAGGTACTCAATGAACAGAAAAAACGTATAACATAAATAGAATTTGATCATACCAAGATGGTGTAGATAAACTATGAAGTGAATATACATGACATAAAAATTCATAGGCCTAGCCTATGCCTCATTATATACTGGCTAGGAACAACATAGACCCAGCCTATTAATCACTTATTTGGTACATATAGGTTTCAGTTCCAGTATACAAATGCATAAAAACATCAAATGTATAAATCAAATCTCATCAGAAAACAAATATCAGAATAAGTCAAAACAATAATGTGTGACACCACTAGTCGGCCACACTCGCCGATTCTCGGTGTTGGCTCAATTTTCATCCGTAATGAATCCGGACTATAGTCGACAAGAGCGTTATGACCCTAGGTGATGACCTCGTCAATGTCCAAACCTTAGATGTGGAATCACTTGCGAGTCCTATAGAAAGGTGTTGATACGATGACTCGAATGTCATGTACCAACGTCAAGGGTAAAGGGGTTGCTTAATCAGTTGTGCCCAGCGTAAGATTGGCCAATCGTCTCCTCACCAATCACCAAAAGTCATATAAAAAAATTAAGTACAAAAATCAAGTAGAGCATTATATTTTTATTTATCGGTTCAACCAATAAAATAAAACCGTATCATGGCTCTAAGCCAAAGAGAATAAATACATGCAAAATACATGACTCGATTATGCTTTTGTAAATTCCAAAACATTATTTCTTGCAATAAAAGTTATCTTTTGCAATCCAAGTGAAAAGTTATTCAAAAATGTAGTTTCAGAAAAAATAAGACACTATCCATTGCATTTTATTTGCAAGTTTGTTAAAAGTAATATCATTCCTCAAAATACGAAATTAAACCATCAGAAAGCATTGTCCTTTGCACTTAAAATGTAGGTTTGTTGAAAACAATATCATTTTTCAAAATATGTAATAAAATATCAGTTTCAAAAACAATGTTGAAACATTATTTCATATAATAAAAGTTATCTTTTATACTTCAAATATATAGTTGTTCAAAACAATGACGTTTATTAAATACCTAAACATATTAGCATCCATTTGAAATTCAGTTCTACCATATGTTGCCTAGGTTTAAAATTCACATATTAGTCCTCACACTTGTCTTAGGATGTTCTAATCCTATTTGAGAAATATGATTTCCTCAACTCATCTCAAAAGAAGGTATACACTCACTTAGTTTCAACAATCTTGGGTACGGGCTCCTTGATTCACAACTCCTGAGCCTTTATACATAAAAAGGATATACAATAAAATTACCATATTTATACACCCTCACATAGGTGTACAAAACACAATATCACTCCTATAAGCTATAGAATCTGACCATTAAACTTTTCACAGGGTTACTTCCTTACTATTCACATTAGCTTTTCTTTTGCATTTTATAAGGCATTTAATGCCTTTAATCCCATACTTACTCATTTTCAAAACATAATTAAGCACATCTTTATCCAAGCACATTAGGCCTTTACTTGTCAATCTAAGCAACAATTCAAGTTCACTCTAAGTAAACATAAAAGTGTTTTCCAATGCATACCATTATAAAGCCTTAAATCCTACGTCAAGTTCACGTAGGCATTTTATCAAACACCTAATGTGCATGACTTTTAAGTCACATTTTTAAGACTTTATCTTAATAATTCATGCTCCTATCTTGTTATATAGTAAACTCTCCCAATCAATGACACATTCCACCACTCCATTCAAACCAACCCCTTCCATTTAAGCTACATTATCAATTACACAACTCATTACCTTAATCCACTTCTTCTCCCACCATTTTGACCTAACCTTAACCAACACATATCTTCTTTATTCTTCATCATCAATTCATATCAACATGTATAATTGACACCATAGAATTCATTTAAAGCATCAATTTCAAAAGATATTCAAAAATTCACAAAGTTTCACCTAAAAGGGACAATTTCGGTTTTGACTTAAAGAATCCATGACACATTTCATTCATCGAAATCATGTTTCATGCATATTCAAGCATAGAGAACAACATATCGTAACACCAAACTCAAAATCATAATGTAGAGAGAGATGAGACAAAGTTTACCTAAACCTTCCTTTAACGATATCTTCAAATCCTTTGAGATTTTCTCAAATATAATGATAGATTTGAGTTCCTTGAGCCCAAATTAGCTTATAACACCTTAATTGAGGTTGCAAAATTAAAAACTTGGTGGAAAATAGGTGATGGTAGAAACTTGCTTCTTTCTCTCCTCTTTTCTCCTTTCTTCTCCCTTCTTTTAATTAAAACAAAGTGTTTAAGTCTTAAATGGTGGGGTGCACGACCATACATAAGAAGAGTCTAGAATTTTGACTCTTCTTTGACCAAAATATGGTGAATTTATCATTTTGCTCTGAGGTTGTATGAAATTACCATTATACCCTCCAATTTTTCCTAAATTTGCAATTAAGCCCAAAATTTAGGAATCTCCAAAATTTTTTATTTTTATTTTAGTCCTTGGACTTTTGGAAATAATAACTAAGGCCTTTAACTTTATAAAGTTATATATTGGTCCTCCAAGATTTGAAAAATTACGTTTAAGTCCTTTAACTTTTAATAATTTGCAATTAAGCCCTTATGTACATCAACTTTACCAATTAAGCTTTCCAAGTGTCCAATAAGTCTATAAATCTTGTCTAATCACTCTAAAGAATTGGAACACATTTAACTTAACCACTATGGTCATATCCATCCAATGGACTCAGATTTACAGACTTAGAAGCTTATATGTCGGAAATCTCTAAGATTTCGCATATCGAAGAACTTTAGATTTATGTAAGGGCATATAACATTATAAATCATTATATATATATCCAAAGGACTTAAATACATCTTTGAACTCATATACAACCATGTATATATAAATATACAGTAGCATCTCTAAGTATAGACCAAAACAAAAAGACTCAAAGAGTTCGGTGTTACACCTTTAATGTTAACCAACGTCCATCTTATGTCCCTCTTATGTTCGCAAAGAACATTCAACAATTGTTACTCCTGCACACTCGTTAGATTCTTTGCAATAATAACTGGTAAAGTATTGTTATCACCAAGAAGCACATACTTAAGATTATCAAGCAAAGGTTTCAGCTCAAGCTCAGGTGCATGCATAACAAATGGCAAGAGTTTCTTATGTAATACAGGAAGATCAATGAAAGCCACCTCATAAGGAATGGGGGAATGTATATGTAAAGCAAAAACAGAATCAATGACTTTTAGAAGCAAGCACAATGCACACATATCATGATCATAATCACCATAATAAGTCACGGCATTCTAACTACCAAAATCGTGCCACAGTGTCAAGTCCAAACCATTATTGAATTCTAACTTAAAGTGATCATATACAAACTCATTAATATCATCTAGACAATTAATCGAGTAAACATGATCAAGTGGATAATGGAGAGCATTATTAATATTGAATTCAACCACATCATCTCCTACACGCATGAAAAGTAGATCATGTTCACAATCAATCTTGGTTCTAGCAGTCTTTAGAAAAGTCTGTCAAACAAAATAGGTGTACTCTTGTGTGAAGTGTCCATATCCATAACAAGAACATAAAAGTCACAAGGAATTAGCAAAGCATCTATTTTAACCAAGACGTCCTCTACCAAACCAAGCAGATAAATGAAGGAACGATTTGCTAACTGTATAATCACACTTGTCTCATGCAAAGGCTCCAGACTTAAAGCATCATACATATGTTCAGGCATCGCACTAATGGATGCGCCTAAGTCACACAAAGCCCTCTCAAATGAGGTGTTACCTATTATGCATGAAATAGCAAACACGTCGGGGTCTTTCTGCTTGCATAGGATATTAGATTTCATCATAATAGAAATGACCTCACCCATGTTCACCATCTCATAACCTTTTAATCGATGGGGGTGCTAAGTCATGCAAAGTTATTGGACCAATGGTGGTTGACAAATTAAATCCCTTTATGTTTTGATAATAATAAAATATCTAGAATTAGTTAAGAAATTATTTCAGGTATTATTCAATGAAAGAATTGTGCAAATCAAGATGAGCAAGTGTTTAATCATTGAAGAATCAAGATAGGAGGTTTCTTATAAGGAAAATGGCATAAAACAAGAGGATTATAAAAGATTTGGATGGATGTTACCGTTGAAGGCAACACAAGTCGACTTGCAAATCATAAGTTGTAGCACCCCAACTCCCGCGAGACCTGAACCCGACATCTACAGTGATATCCGAGCCCGTGACGCATGAGGGTGGCATCTTAAGCGATTAATCACAATTAAAACTTCGTTATGAAATTTTTCTTCCAAAAAGCGTTTTAACGCGAAATCAAAACACACTTTGGACCCACATATCACAAAACATTTTCGGATACAAAACACTTTCGGTTATTAATTAGCACTTTCGGCGATTGCTCAATCGATACCTAAGCGAAAGGCATGACCCAACTGGGCTCGATGCCATTTACGAACACAATTCGATAATCAAAATCTCAATACACTTTTACATTTATTAAGCTAGGGCCCACCAAACAAAACATTTGTACTCATGCGGATGTGGCGACACCGATCCCGACCCGCTACTACGCCTTGCTAGTAACGATCATACTCCGTTAGTTTAACGGGGTACTCTTCGATTCTGAAAAATAGATGCAATGTTGGGTGAGTTTGCGAACTCAATGAGAAACCATCATCGATGGTTCACCCAACTCATGCATTCACAATTCAATATACACACTTAATCACATATTCACACTTTCATATATTCACATGCATTCAATTTCACTTTCACAGTTCACTTTAGATCATTTACATATGCGGATGCATGTGACACTTTCGATTTCATTTCATTGTTGTGACCGGCGCAATCGAAATCGGTAATCACATTTTGGCAAATAGGAGGCCCTCGGGTATGCACTCGCCCACTCACATTAGGGATAGGAGAGCCCACTGGTATGCACTAATCCCTTTCACATAATAGGACCCCACACCCCACCCGTAGGTGTTTGCGAGTTTTCTTTCACAAGCGTGTGTTCTGAGTTTTACTGGCGTCCTCAAATATCTGATGGCGTCTCGGGTCAACAACTATCATTATCGATCATTTAATTATGCATGAGTGCATATGTCATTCACATTTCACGGTCATATCTCATTTCTTGGACCTTTAGTCCGGTATTTCGATCATATACATATCTCAATTATTTCACTAACACTTTTACAATTGATTCACTATTGCATTTATGCACATTTATTCACATTTTGCACTTCCATATCTCAATCCAATATTTCGAACACCCATAGTTCGAAATCAATCAAAACAGTCACACATATCCATCCATATCTCCACATGGCATATATACACAAAATGTAACACATATAGGTTGAGAAACCAACTAGGTTACTCACCTGCACTTCCGAAACTACAGACTGGAAGTCTCAAAGATCGCCGTGGAATTGCTCCATCGGTGCCTTCAAAACAATCAGAAAAATCGAATATCACTCATTGCACAATTTCCAATATTCAAAATGCAAATACACTTGGAGTCTTGTACATGTTATGACATTCCTAAATTTTCCCAATTCGATCACTTTCACTCTAATTCATAGCAAAATCCAATTACCATAAGTCAATAGACTAATATCCAATTCTCTGCAGTCACCTTCCAATTAAAATCACAATCACTATTTATTGTCACTAGATTCCCATAATCATCGAATTAAAATCCAAATTCCATCTTATCAATTCAAATTCTTAATCTCTAAATTCCAATTAATCACTTGAAAACAATTCAATTGAAATCAAATCTCAAATTCATTACTTGTAACAATCATCTTAAAATCACTTCATTTCATTCTCCAGATCGAAATTCCTAGTCTCAGAAATTCAATTGATCCATAGCCAATCCATTAGAAACTAATCCTCCAAATTCATAATCTCCATATTGAATTTAATCCATAGGTAATTGAACTATCAAATTCCTAGATCCCCATAATTTAAAACCTCAAAAATCTCATTTGGAAAATCAACATTCCTCATGCACACCGGATCCTTCGTCATGGCGAGCTCCCATTTTTCACGTTCATTGCGGCGCATACCGCCTCACCATGCAAGCTGCGCCGCCGTCAGCGGCGTCGCGGTGCTCCTTTCTTCCTCGCCACAAGGCGTCTTGAAGCATTACGCTTTCGCGTCGCATTTAACACGCCTAAAACCTAGAAATTTCAGTTCTCATATTCAACTCCATCCAAATCCATTCTAAACACTCCCAATTAGTTTCATACACTATCTTGAACTCATTTCTAACCTCAAAACTATCTAAAACTTATTATTCATCAAAATCCCAAATCAAACTCGACATTTTCTCAAAAACCCTAACATCAAAACTTTCAAATTCTCTAAACAATTTCATAACTCAATCAATGATCAAATTAAACAACTTATATCATAAGGAAACAAAGACTTACTTGATTCAAGCTTTAAACCTTTCCAAATCACCAAGAAATCCACGCAAGAGAAGAAGAAGAACAAAGCAATTTCTCGAGCGAAGCAAGCATCATCAAATTTCAAAGGCTTAAGTTATATATATATCTTGAATACCTTAAGACTTGTTTGGCAATTAATTGCCACCGGTCGAATCGAACAACCTCAATCCAATTTCTAATTCTAATTTCTCCGATCTGTGATAACAATTAATAATAAATCCTAAAGTCATAATTCAACTTGCCTCATATCAATTGCCAATCAATCACGGACCGAAATTCGGTTTATCGATCACTATACCATTTTTCCGGTCGGACTCGATTCTCTAAAATTCGGAAAAATTTTCATAAATTCACAAAATTAGGAATTGCATATTCCTACACTCCAATCTCATAATTCAGTTCTCTAAATTCAATTTTCTCATTCCAATTCATATACAAAACTCATTTATACACTTTTCGCACAAATTTCCAATTTCCACAATTCAATCGGGAAATGTCATACATGTACGCATATTCATATACTTATGCCATCAATAATCATTTACCGATGACTATAGAAACTATAATGCATGAAGAATTCACATTTTCCTGTACTTTAACCTGACCCGATCCAATTTACAAATATACCCGTCACTTTGGTAACGGGATGTTACAATTCTCCCCTCCTAATAAAAATTTCGTCCTCGAAATTTCACATACGATCGATTAGGAAGTCGGGAGATTTATTTCAATCACTATAACACTGTTTTCCCTCTATATCAATATAGAATTCTATTTATGCCAATTCACTGAAATTAATACAATCAATTACCTCTTTTTCTTTCCTTTTTCAATTTCCACACTGTATTCACTATTCTTTATTTTAATCCAATCATACACACATCTGATCAAATCAATATTCCTTATCTCTGTTCATATAACACTTTACAAATCCAAATCACTCTTTTAATTTTACACTAACTTCTATTTACAGCACAATCACATCGATGCCGCTTATAACAAATTTATTTTCTCCCAATTTTACCTTTATTCTCAATCTAAGTGTATCTTGATCGAGGCGATACACTTCAAAACATTTCATTAATCAATTATCGATCACATCACTATATGGTTCAAACACCAATTTCATACGATGCCAGAACCTCGATAAAATCAATTCGATTCATCGTCATTTACTATGTTTCACAATTTCTATTTGATTCATTTCACTGATTTACATAATCTCTAATAGCGCACTTTTGACCCTTATACACTTTTCAACTGGTAATACCAATACAATTAATATACTCTCTATCAATGTGAATTTTACATCAATCTCATATTCTTATGAATTCCACAATATCGATTTCATTTTATCTCCAACACCAAGTCATTGGTTATTCACACAAACAATTACTCGATGCCACACTCTACTTTCTATCACCCTTCCAATACACTCTTATTAGAACATAAAGCTTTAATCATTTAAATACAATTCCTCTTACAATTCCTTAAGTGGTATCACCCACATTTAAGAATTCATCTTAACAATTAAATTTCCTCAACGGTCAAATTCATTTTCTAAATCCACAATTCTGTTTTGCCAAATTCTTTTACACATACACACATCGATTTGGAATACCAATTGCCCATAATGCTTTCTTTTGTCCCTTCTTCGGTTCGAGAGCGCTTACTATTACAACAGGTTTAATAACCTTGTCGCTCCCAAAATTGAAATTTTTTGTCGTCACATTTTCCAATTCAATACTTCACATTGCAATACTATTAGATTCTAAAATACTCAAACACATAATTACATTCAAATCTTTCAAATTCACGAAATACCTCAATCGCATAATCCTTTTCACTTTGTTTTCAAATTCACCAATATCTCAACCATTATCACTTTGCGTATCCATAGATACATCTAAACACATTTCGTACAAATAGGGTCTCCAAAATTTTTCAAACAAATATCCAATTACATATTTATCAATCATCAAATCACAATTCGACCACTTGAAATTATATTTATCCTATGCATAAAACCACTTTATACTATGCATCATAGCCCTTTTTTTCCACCAATATTTGCAAATTGATATTTTCCCCAATTCGCAACTAATATCTCTTCACTGCTCAATAATCCTATCACACGATCCACATATTTTATTTCTAACTCTTGAGTCTCCACCAGATTTGGACTCCCGATAAACACTTTTCATTCATTTTCAATTTATCTCGGTTATCTCTTAATCAATAATTCGTCCCAATTAAATCATCTAATCAACTTAACCCAATTCGAAACTCTTCTTTGAAAGAAGGTTTCTATCTATCTTTATCAATACCACTTATGAAATTCCTAATCAACAACAATTGTCACATTTCTTGCGGACATTCATAATGCCTTATGAAATCACTTTTAACTATACTCATACTATCCCATATGAATCGGTTATGCCTCAATTCATATAAATCGAACATCCTTTTAAATACTACACATTGAGGTGCGTACCATCAAAATCATTTCATCGACATCAAGAGACAAGTGTAAAATAATTCACCAATTAATAAACTACACTATCAATCTATGACTCCATTCATCTCCGGTTTACAATCTTAATTCATTTCAATAAATCACTATAGGCACTTTCACTTCTTACTCTAACTCAAAATGATCTTTAATCATAAAAACTATGATGGCGGTTCTCATCGACTCACAAATTGATTCCGATATCATTCCCATAGTTTCATATTTTCACTTACTGTGATGTATTCCCATCATCAGGTGTGCATTCACATAGGCAATTCAACTCATCCTTGATAACCTTTTTCATCTATCCTTACCATTGTCTTACATTTCAATCTTTTTATTCATTTGTCTTACACAAGATTAATCACACGTAAATACATATCACATATGTACATTCCATCTTTTTCATTATTGATTCATACTTATAAATTTTCATTCTCAAATTAATATCACAGTTATGCAATTATTCTCGATTTCCTCACTTAACACATTCTGAATTTAAGTCACAAATCCCTATTCATAACTCTTATCACTGAAATCAAACCCAATTGTATTCTCTATAATTCACAGAACATTTTAATTCCATTCACTTTGTTTATACTGCGTCAATCTTACCAATTTTATCATATCGCTATTTCCTTTATCAATTTACCACTATACATTCATATCTATTCTCCATCCCAAGATACATTCCATTATATAGCATGATGTTTTTGTCATAACATATTCACTAATACCAATACACTAAATCCTCATTTGTCAAATCGAACCATACATTTTTTCTTATTTCACAACATTCCCAATTTCCTTTTATCACATTCTCACATATCATCTTTTCCTCACTATTTCTCATCACTTAAACACTAGTATGTGCTCTGTATGAGACTCATATGCTAGACCAGGGATCGATTGTCACTATCTCGCCAATGACATGACTTAAATGTATGCAATTTGACACACTTTTCGAAAGCCCATGTAAGATTGTACTGGGCTCGATACCACAAATGTAGCACTTAACTCCTGCGAGACCCGAACCCGACATCTACAAAGACATCCGAGCCCGTGACGCATGAGGTGGCATGCTTAAACGATCAATCACAATTAAAACTTCGTTATGAAATTTTCTTCCAAAAACATTTTAACGCGGAAATCAAAACACACTTTGGGCCGACATATCACAAAACATTTTCAGATACAAAACACTTTCGCTATTAATTAGCACTCGGCGATGCTCAATCAAGATTACCTAAGCGAAAAGGCATGACCCAACTGGGCTCGATGCCATTTTTGAACACAATTCAGTAATCAAAATCTCAATACACTTTTACTTTTATTAAGCTAGGGCCCACCAAACAAAACACTGTACTCATGCAGATGTGACGACACTGATCCCGACCCGCTACTCTGCCTTGCTAGCAACGATCATACTCCCGTTAGTCTAACGGGGTACTCTTCAGTTCCTGAAAAATAGATGCAATGTTAGGTGAGTTTGCGAACTCAATGAGAAACCATCATCGATGGTTCACCCAACTCATGCATTCACAATTCAATATACACACTTAATCACATATTCACACTTTCATATATTCACATGCATTCAATTTCACTTTCACACAGTTCACTTTAGATCATTTACATATGCAGTATGCATTTGACACTTTCAGTTTCATTTCATTGTTGTGACCGAGCGCAATCAGAAATCAGTAATCACATTTTTGGCAAGTAGGAGGGCCTCGGGTATGCACTATCGCCCACTCACATTAGGGATAGGAGAGCCACTGGTATGCACTAATCCCTTTCACATAATAGGACCCCACACCCCACCCGTAGGTGTTTGCAGGTTTTACTGCGGCGTGTGTTTGCAGGTTTTATCACGGCGTCCTCAAATATAAAGTGGCGTCTCGGGTCAACAACTATCATTATCTGATCTTTTAATTATGCATGAGTGCATATGTCATTCACATTTCACAATCATATCTCATTTCTTCGGACCTTTAGTCCAGTATTTCGATCATATACATATCTCAATTATTTCACTAACACTTTTACAATTCGATTCACTATTGCATTTATGCACATTTATTCACATTTTGCACTTCCATATCTCATCCAATATTTCAACACCCATGGTTGAAATAAATCAAAACGATACACATATCCATCCGTATTCCACATGGCATATATACACAAAATGTAACACATATAGGTTGAGAAACCAACTAGGTTACTCACCGCACTTCCAGCTACAGCACAGAAGTCTCAAAGATCGCCTCGTGGAATTGCTCCATCGGTGCCTTCAAAACAATCAGAAAAATCGAATATCACTCATTGCACAATTTCCAATATTCAAAAATGAAAATATAGCAAATACATCGAGTCTTGTACATGTTATGACATTCCTAAATTTTCCCAATTCGATCACTTTCACTCTAATTCATAGCAAAATCCAATTACCATAAGTCAATAGACTAATATCCAATTCTCTGCAGTCACCTTCCAATTAAAATCAAAATCACTATTTATTGTCACTAGATTCCCATAATCATCGAATTAAAATCAGAAATTACATCTTATCAATTCAAATTCTTAATCTCTAAATTCCAATTAATCACTTAGAAAACAATTCAATTGAAATCAAATCTCAAATTCATTACTTGTAACAATCATCTTAAAAATCACTTCATTTCATTCTCCCAGATCGAAATTCCTAGTCTCAGAAATTCAATTGATCCATAGACAATCCATTAGAAACTAATCCTCAAAATTCATAATCTCCATATTGAATTTAATCCATAGGTAATTGAACTATCAAATTCCTAGATCCCCATAATTTAAAACCTCAAAAAATCTCATTTTGGAAAAATCAGCATTCCTCGCCGCGACATCAGATCCTTCGCCGCGGCGAGCTCCCATTTTCTTCACGTTCGCCGTGGCACATACACGCCGCATGCGAATCATGCCTTCGTCATGGCGTGCAAAGCATTTCGCTACAAGGGCGTGTTCTTCATCTGCACAAGGCAACGCATTTAACACGCCTTAAAACCCGAAATTTCAGTTTCTCATATTCAACTCCATCCAAATCCATTCTAAACACTCCCAATTAGTTTCATACACTATATCTTGAACTCATTTCTAACCTCAAAACTATCTAAAACTTATTATTCATCAAAATCCCAAATCAAACTCAACATTTTCTCAAAAACCCTAACATCCGAAACTTTCAAATTCTCTAAACAATTTCATAACTCAATCAATGATCAAATTAAACAACTTATATCATAAAGAAACAAAGACTTACTTGATTCAAGCTTTAAACCTTTCCAAATCACCAAGAAATCCACGCAAGGAAAGAAGAAGAACAAAGCAATTTCTCCGAGCGTAGCAAGCATCATCAAATTTCAAAGGCTTAAGTTATATATATATCTTGAATACCTTAAGACTTGTTTGGCAATTAATTGCCACCACCCGAATCGAACAACCTCAATCCAATTTCTGATTCTAATTTCTCCCGATACGCAATAACAATTAATAATAAATCCTAAAGTCATAATTCAACTTGCCTCATATAAATTGCCAATCAATCACGGACTCGAAATCCGGTTTATCAGTCACTATACCATTTTTTCTATTCCGACTCGATTCTCTAAAATTCCGAAAAATTTTCATAAATTCACAAAATTAGAATTGCATATTCCTACACTCCAATCTCATAATTCAGTTCTCTAAATTCAATTTTCTCATTCCAATTCATATACAAAACTCATTTATACACTTTTCGCACAAATTTCCAATTTCCACAATTCAATCGGAAATGTCATACATATACGATATTCATATACTTATGCCATCAATAATCATTTACCGATGACTATAGAAACTATAATGCATGAAGAATTCACATTTGCCTGTACTTTAACCTGACCCGATCCAATTTACAAATATACCCGTCACTTCGGTAACGGAATGTTACATAAGTCGACTTATATATGAAGATATATCAACACAAGTCGACTTACATAACACAAGTCGACTTATCGAGGACGACAAGTCGACTTACATAGTACAAGTCGACTTATTGGAGAGCGGAGTTACAATTTTTACGTAAACGGTTGAAACAAGTCGACTTATTCATTCGACAAGTCGACTTATGGATGCATCAAATCAGTTCCAACGGTCCAATTAGCCAAAAATGGAATGGAGATTATCAAGGAACGGTAATATTAATCAAGCAACAGCTAGAATGATCTCCAACAGCTATATTTCTTCAAGTATAAATAGAGGATGATGGAAGAAGAGTACATACAAGTTCTACAAGTCTAAATATTCTTCTATTGCTTCAAATTGCTCACTATTGTTCTTACTTTGTTACAAATTGTATTGAGCATTTGTTTTTCAATCTTTGTATTGTTTATCTTACAATTTGAGTGACTAGTGAAAGGTCACGTGTGAGGTTGGATTTGTGCCGGGAGACAAATCGTTTGTAAGATAGCTTGAGCCGGAATTCAAGTGGCTTTGTAAAAAGTTCACACTCAACTTCAAAGTGTGCAATAAAGTGATTGGCAAAATCCTAAGTGGGAGCTTAGGTAGAGGGCGAGGTCTTAGCACCAACCTCTATAAAACAAAGGTTTGATCTTCTTCCTACTCTATTTATTTACATTTATTTAAATTGTTTTTGTGTGAATTAACTTCGATTTTGTTGTGAAAATTACAAAAGATTAAGGATCTATTCAACCCCCTTCTAGATCACTTACAATTGGTATCGAAGCGAAGTATCCGGGATGACACACAATAACCTAGCGGAAGAAGGTAACACAAACAACCGCCTCCTTTATTTAATGGTACTAATTATTCTTCTTGGAAAAATCCTATGAGGTATCACATCATGTTAAGGAGTGGAATATTGGAAGATAATTATCTTGGTCCACAACCACCGTTAAAAGAAAATGGTGAGTTAAAACGAATTTGGAATACGACGATAATGACTGGAGACAAGCTTACATCAACGCGAAAGCAATGAAGCTAATTTACTGCGCTCTCACGGTTGAGGAAAGAAACCGAGTTAACTCGTGTACCAAATATTAAGGAAATGTGGGAGAGATCAGATCTGTAGCACTTACTCCCGCTGCACCGAACCCGATATCGATGGTGATATCCGAGCCCGTGACCATGAGGGTGACATGCTAGAGTAGTCAATTCAGTTTAAAAACTCATTATGACATTTTTCTTTTGAAAACACTCGAGTGCGTGAAATCAATAAACAATTTGGGCCCGCGATATTTAAACATTTTCAATCAAAACACTCTTTCAATATTCCATTCACAATGCAATATTAATCAGTTGGGGCCCCTCTATAATAATAGTATAATTCTGCGGAAATACAAATTTAAACATAAATCAGAAAGACTCAAATGCAGACATGAGACTGATCCCGACCTGAACTCTGACTTGCTTGCTGTAATCATACTCCCGTTTGTCTAACGGGGTACTCGCCAAATCCTGAAAAATAATTACAATGTTGGGTGAGTTTGCGAACTCAGTGAGAAACCATCATCGATGGTTCACTCAAATCATGCATTACGCAAATCACAGCAAGACGCAACACATAATATTTAATTAATGTGATTATATAACAATTTTACGATGAGTCTATAATAGTTGGCAGTATCCAATAGCAATTTACAATAGTATATAACAGTTTACAGTATCATATCACAATTTACAGTAAATCATGAAACAGTTTACAGTAGCATGTAACAATTTGCAATCTCTCATGTCATCACATAATTCAGTAAGTTTCCAATTCAATCAGTCAAGTGTATACAATGCATATGAGACTCTTTTCCAGTTATTCAGTGTTGTGCCCAAGTGCTCACCAAGATTCGATGGGGGATGCGTCGAGGATTTCTCCCCTTCGGGTTGAGGCAAGATCTGAAGGTTCGAGCTCGAGGCTCTTTTCGGTGATAATAGCAACTTGGGTCACATTCCTTATCTCGATCATGCATTTATGCATGCAATGCGATGTTCGATAATTCAAAGTTCGATAATCTACGATTATACGGCTATAAAAGCCCAGTATTACATTCCTCAGTATCATACAGTAATCCAATCCAATACAGTAGTCCAATCCCATACAGTAGAAACATGTCATTCGATCATGTACATTTCATAATCATGCAATTTCACAGTGGCAAGTAATTCACATTGAGCATTTAGACAGTCAGGAATTTGAGAAACCAACTAGGTTACTCACCTGTAACTTCTGAGCTACTGCCTGGAAGTCCCAGCAGTGTCTGTGGAATGACGATTCAACGGTGACTCTATAACAGTAAAATACAGTCCCATTACTAAATGCTTAATTAAACATTTCAATGATGCATATGTCTCAATGGAAATATGTACAATGCATGTTCAAGATTTTCCCGGCGCTAAAACCCAATTTAAAACTCTTGGCCCAATTTTATCTCTTCTCTTAATTGATCGACAATAATTAATCCAATCTTATAATTCAGTTCAATTTCCTCAATTTAAACTCCTTATAACAATTCCCTATCCATTGGGTCAAAACCTTTATTGAAATTCTCAATTAAAACTCCAATTGTCTCAATTTAATATTTAGGTCACACTATGAACCATAATTGACCTTATTCTCTATGAATCAGTACCATAATAATTAAATTCCGACTCTCATAATTATCCTCAATAGTAGACCTCTTTCCCTAGTTCATAATGAATCGAGAATCACCTTAATCAGAGGTCTATACCATAAGTTATACCCAATAAGCTAAAAATCACTCCATCAGAAAACTGTCCTTCGCCGCGACCTACACCCCTCGCCGCGACGAAGAGAAGATCACTCGCCGCGGCGTGAAGCATGCTCGTCGCGACGTGCGTCCTCTTCGCGGCTCGTCGCGACGCAGGCGGAATTGTTCGCCGCGGCGTGGAACCAGGCGCTCGTCGCGGCGTCTCGTTGCGCTCGTCGCGACGAGCACTAAATTTTCTCGCCGCGGGGAGGCCACGCCAGACGTCGCGACGTGCGGCCACGCCACCGTCTTCTCCGATCGCATTTTTCCTCTTCTCTCTCTAAAACCAGCATTAAAACACTCCCATCTACCCAACTCAACCATAATAAATGCCATAAATGCATTAGAAACCATTAATAACAACATTAAAGTCATAAATACTTACCAATCGAAGATCAAAACCACAAATCACCGTAAACCCTAAAATCCTTCCAAATCAACGATAACCCACTCTCAATCCTCCTCAACTTTCATCAATCACAATAAACCAGTTAGGCTAGCATAATGAGAAGAAAACCATAAAGAAATATCAAAGAATCCTCACCGATGGGAGGAATCGAAGATCGCCATGGTAGGAGGAAGAGAAGAAATGCTTTTTGCCTTAGGATAAATCCCCAATTTCAAACCTACCTATTTATAGACATAGGTCTCTCAATCAGTCCAAATTTCAATAGCTCAACATTTTAATTTCATGACAGTATAACTCTAAATTTTTCCATTGCCATTGGACAATTCTTTCAAGATTATCTGATCGAATCGATTCGCCACTCCAAAATTTCCTGATCGGGCATTTTCTCCCAATTTCTCAAAATTTCCTATAAGCCACTATCAATTGCCAATCGCTCTTAGACTATTCTAAATCAGTCATTCGAGCCCACTTATCCTAATTTCTCAATTAATCACAATCCAGTCAATTCAGTCAGTTTCCAGTTCACAATCCAATCAATTCATACTCGTAATAAAATGCCGAAAAATCATGAATGCATGTACCTATGAATAAATGCATATGCAATAAACCTGTTCCTTTATGATCGAGAGCCAAGAATATGTTCAATCGGTGAATGCAATGAACCTATCATCGACCTAATATTACCAAAATACCGCTAAACAATAATTTAGATGTTACAATTCTCCCCTCCTTACAAAAATTTCGTCTTCAAAATTTCATATACGATTGATCCAAGAAACATGGGAAATTGATTCAATCACTATATACTATCTCCCACTTATTTCACTATATAACCAATTTCTGTCAGTATACTGAATCAATACGATCAATCACTCATTAACATTCTCAAGCTTTCTCAAAATTTTCACTTTCGGTATCAATAACACTTATGTCAGATCATAACAATATTTCTTAATTCTGACCCTGTAACTCTTTCCGAATCCGAATCATCTTTTAGGTTTTCAACTGACTTACCAATCATTAATTCTATTTACACCACAGTCACAGAGAGGCCACTTATAACGAATTTAACTTTCCCCAATTCACCTTTATCTCATCTTAGTGTATCTTGGCCGAGGCGATACACTTCGAAACACTTCATTCATCGCTTAGCAGACTACATTTCTATAGTGTTAAAACACTAATCTTGATAGGTTCCATTAACCTCAATATAATCAATTTAACTCACTGACATTAACTTTTATTTCCTAACCCCCCTTACAGATTCATTTCACTTATCCACATTATCTCATATAAATTTTGGCCTTCACTACTTTAGGCCCCGATCACATTAATATAGGGTGAACGACTCCTTTTTCTGTTAGACCCCTTATACATTATTCGAATGATATCATCAATAAAACAATCGATATGCTCACCATCAATCTGAACTAACATCAATTTCATATCTCAAGGGACTCTCAATAATCTCAAATTTTTTTAAAGCACTCAATTGCTGACCCATGCTTATAGTCATTATCCACTCTAAACACAATTGAGACATTTTACTCTTCAGTAGCATAACAACTCCTCATACTCATAATTAATTATCGATTGCCTCCAATGAGGAACAATTTCTTATAACTTTCTCAGTTTCATCATAATATATTCTGACACAAATTCCTTTACACTAGCTTCACCACCTATTGCAATTTATTGGCCATCTTTATCCTCTAGGTTGAATAACCCATTCATCATATCAACTTATACTTTACGAACATATTTACACAAAATATTCATGAATCGATATTCTCCTCATGTTTGCAATTAGTATTTCTTTGATGCTCAGTAATTCTCTTACAGAATCGAATTCATCTCAGCACAATAATACATACTTAGTTTATTTCTTACGCTTGAGTCTCTACTAGAATTCGGACTCCACAATTTACTTGTACTTCATTTCAAATGTATTCTTTCAATGATTATTCTCAAATCAAATCGTTAGATCACTAAACCTTATCAATCATTAATACTGTTTATAAATCTCGATCAATCAACTATTTTTTTATCACAAAAAATCAGTCACTCTTGATACTTCAAGAAACTTAATCTCTAAAGATCACTTAAACAATTTCATTTATTCTAATCTCTTGGCATAGATCGCTATAATCATCTCATCTCATCTGAAAATGTATTCACATCAATATACCCATTAATAGCACATACTACTGAAGACACTTTAATCCTATTTAATTTTAGACATCATTTCTCTTTTTGATACCAGCTCTTGATCATGGGGGACTTTGCTGAATTCATGTCCCTCTTTAACTCTCTCAAGCTCATTGCCTATGCTATCATCATTAATAATCACACTTCTTTCTTAATTGATCGCTACAAGCATGCTCGCGCTTTACTCTAACTCATCTTGAACTTGGGGCTACCAGAATTATAATCGAAACTTACTTAATAAACCATCAATTTCCTCCTATATCATATTCACGCATATTATTCATTTATGCTTAATCATTTCACCCATGATGGTGAGTCCACTATCAATGTACGCCACTGTGACAATATAATCTGAACTCAACAACTTTCCTTTTACACCTGTCCTCGCCGTGAGAATCGTATACAATCTCTATTCATTCCCAATTGATCATTATAAGCACTTTCATTTCTTATTTTAACTCAATAGGATTTCAAACCACAAGAATTCTAGCTAGCGCTATCCATTAACTCATCAATTGCAGCTTAATACTTTCACTTGCCATGGGGCTCCCATAATCAGGTGTGCATTTACATAGGCAAAACAACTGGACCTTGACAACTTTTTCATTTACCATTGTCATTTTCTTACATTTCAATCTTTTCATTATTGTATCATACCTGTAAATTTTCACTCGCAACTCAATATCATAAATGTACAATCATTCTCGATATCCCACTTAACACATTCTGACTTTAAGTCACAAACCTCTATTCATAACTCTCATCACAGTAATCAAACCCAATTATAGTCTCTATAGATCGTAGAACATTTTATTTCCACTCACTTTGGTTATACACTTTCACTCTTACCATTCTTACCATATTGCTATTTTCTTCTATCAATCCACAACTATACATTCATATCTATTCTCCATTCCAGAATATACTCCAGTATAACATTGATGTTGCCTTTCATACTACATATACACCAATACCAATACACTAAATCCTCATTTGTCAAATCGAACGGACACTTTTCCTTATTTCACGATATTCACAACTTCCTTTTCCTCATCCTTTCTAACTGCTTAAACAATTGAGACAGCTCATATATGTGACTCATATGCTAGACTAGGGATCGATTGTCACCGTCTCCATGAAATGACTTACATGCATGTAACTTGACACATTTTTCAGAAAGCCCATGTAAGATTGTACTTCTGGGCTCTGACACCATAAATGTAGCACTTACTCCCTGACCGAATCCGATATCGATGGTGATATCCGAACCCGTGACCATGAGGGTGACATGCTAGAGCGATCAATTCAGTTTAAAACTCATTATGACATTTTCTTTACGAAAACACTCGAGTGCATAGAAATCAATAAACAATTTGGGCCCGCGATATTGAAACATTTTTAATCAAAACACTCTTTCAATATTCCATTCACAATGCAATATTAATCATTTGGGGCCCTATAATAATAGTACAATTCTGCGAAATACAAATTTACATAAATCGAAAGACTCAAATGCGTACATGAGACTGATCCCGACCTGAACTCTAACTTGCTTGCTGTAATCATACTCCAGTTTGTCTAACGGGGTACTCGCCAAATCCTGAAAAATAATTATAATATTGGGTGGTGAGTTTGCGAACTCAGTGAGAAACCATCATCAATGGTTCACTCAAATCATGCATTTCAAAAATTAAATACTGACGACGACAAGAATATTTAATTAATGATATTATATAACAATTTCTGATGAGTCTATAATAGTTGGCAGTATCAAATAGCAATTTACAATAGTATATAACAGTTTATAGTATCATATCATAATTTACAGTAAATCATGAAACAATTTACAGTAGCATGTAACAATTTGCAATCTCTCATGTCATCACATAATTCAGTAAGTTTGCAATTCAATCAGTCAAGTGTATACAATGCATATGAGACTCTTTTCCAGTTATTCAGTGTTGTGCCCAAGTGCTCATCGAGATTCGATGGGGGCGCGTCGAGGATTTCTCCCCTCGAGGTCCTGGCCAAGATCTGATGTTCGAGCTCGAGGCTCTTTTCAGTGATAATAGCAACTTGGGCCACATTCCCTTATCTGATCATGCATTTATGCATGCAATGCAGTGTTCAGTAATTTAGTGTTCAGTAATCTACAGTGTACGGCTATAAAAGCCCAGTATTACATTCCTCGGTATCATCAATAATCCAATCCAATCTGAGTCCAATCCCATACAGTAGAAACATGTCATTCGATCATGTACATTTCAGTAATCATGCAATTTCACAGTGGCAAGTAATTCACATTGAGCATTTAGATAGTCAGGAATTTGAGAAACCAACTAGGTTACTCATCTCAGAACTTCCGAGCTCTCGCTGGAAGTCCCAAAGAAGTCTCTGTGGAATGACGATCCAACGACGCCTATAACGAAGAAATACAAATCCATTACTAAATGCTCAATTAAACATTTCAGTGATGTATATGTCTCAGTGGAAATATGTACAATGCATGTTCACGATTTTCCCGGCGCTAAAACCCGATTTAGAACTCTTGGCCCAATTTTATCTCTTCTCTTAATTGATCGACAATAATTAATCCAATCTTATAATTCAGTTCAATTTCCTCAATTTAAACTCCCTATAGCAATTCCCTATCCATTGGGTCAAAACCTTTATTGAAATTCCCAATTAAAACTCCAATTGTCTCAATTCAATATTTAGGTCACACTATGAATCATAATTGACCTTATTCTCTATGAATCAGTACCATAATAATTAAATTCCGACTCTCGTAATTATCCTCAACAGTAGACCTCTTTCCCTAGTTCATAATGAATCGAGAATCACCTCAATCGGAGGTCTATACCACAAGTTATACCCAATAAGCTAAAAATCACACCATCAGAAAACTATCCTTCGCCGCGACCTACACCCCTCGCCGCGACGAAGAGAAGATCGCTCACCGCGGCGTGAGTCCTCTTCGCTGCTCGCCGTGATGCAGGCGGAATTGTTCGCCGCGGCGTGGAACCAGGCGCTCGTCGCGGCGAGCACTAAATTTTCTCGCCGCGGCGAGGCCACGCCAGACATCGCGACGTGCGATCACGTCACCATCTTCTCTGATCACATTTTTCCTCTTCTCTCTCTAAAACCAGCATTAAAACACTCCCATATACCCAACTCAACCATAATAAATGCCATAAATGCATTAGAAACCATTAATAACAACATTAAAGTCATAAATACTTACCAATCGAAGATCAAAACCACAAATCACCGTAAACCCTAAAATCCTTCCAAATCAACGATAACCCACTCTCAATCCTCCTCAACCTTCATCAATCACAATAAACCAGTTAGGCTAGCATAATGAGAAGAAAATCATAAAGAAAGATCAAAGAATCCTCACCGATGGGAGGAATCGAAGATCGCCATGGGAGGAGGAAGAGAAGAAATGCTTTTTGCCTTAGGATAAATCCCCAATTTCAAACCTACCTATTTATAGACATAGGTCTCTCAATCAGTCCAAATTTCAGTCTCTAAATTTTAGTAGCTCAACATTTTAATTTCCTGACAGTATAACTCTAAATTTTTCTATTGCCATTGGACAATTCTTTCAGTACTATACAGTCAATCGGTCTGCCACTCCAAAATTTCCGATCCGGGCATTTTCTCCCGAATTTCCCGAAAATTTCCTATAAGCCACTATCAATTGCCAATCGCTCTTAGACTATTCTAAATCAGTCATTCGAGCCCACTTATCCTAATTTCTCAATTAATCACAATCCAGTCAATTCAGTCAGTTTTCAGTTCACAATCCAATCAATTCATACTCACAATAAAATGCCAGAAAATCATGAATGCATGTACCTATGAATAAATGCATATGTAATAAACCTGTTCCTCTATGATCAGAGGCCAGTAACATGTTCAATTAGTGAATGCAATGAACCTATCAGTCTGACCCAATATTACCAAAATACCCTTGCTAACAGTAACGGGATGTTACAGTATCACCCATGAAGGAACCAACCAAGTCTGAGAGACAAAGATCAACATGCTGCTTCATGACTATGAAATGTTTGTCATGAAAGAAGGTGAGTCTATTTCCACTATGCTTGATCGTTTTGCAGAAATCATAAATGAATTAGGCAACCTTGGAAAGCATATGACGGACAGCGAGAAGGTAAAGAAAATTCTACGCTCACTACCAAAGGAATGGGACTCCTGAGTCACCGCCATTATGAGTCCAAAGATCTCAATCATCCTGAGTTCAACGCCTTGGTGGGATCACTTATCAACTATGAGATTATTCTCAAATCTAGAGGAGGTAGAGGTAAGCCACAAAAATCTATTACTTTAAAAGCTAACTCCTCTTTTGTTGATGAAAGTGATGAAGAAATAGATGAAGAGGAGGAAGACGAAGAGATAGCAATGTACGCTAGAAATTTGAGAAAATTCAAAGGACTTCTCAAAAATCGTAGGAAGGAATTAAATGGTGGAAGAAATGGAGAAAAGAAAAAATTTGTAATTGAAAGAAAATCCAAGGGCTATGACGAAAAGAAAGGCAATGAAGAATGTTGGAGATGTGAAAAACGGGGACATCTCACAAGAGAATGCAAAAGCTCATCCTCCACATCAAACTTCCAGAAAAATGACAAATATGACAAAGGTAAAAGGAAAACTAGCCTGGTGATAACTTGGAGTGATGATGAGGAAGCATACCAAAGCGATGATGAAAACAACTTGGCACTTATGGTAAAAAGTTCATCAAGTGATGATGAAAATGAGGTAACTTTCAATGACCAAGATCTAAGAGATTCTTTTGATGCTTTACAAGCTGATTTTGAAGAAACTATTGAGATTAACAAAAAATTAAGAAAGAAAATACGAGAATTGGTTGCTGAAAATAGTACCTTACATAAAACTATTGATGATTTAGATAGTCCAAAGGAAGATCATTCTGCATGACTTGTTGAAAAGGAAAAACTTATTTGTGAGCTTGATAGAATTAGAAAAGAATTTTCGTATGTGGTTGGAAAATTTGTGAATGGAAACGAAAAGTTTGAAAAATTGTTATCGTTGCAAAGATATTCAATTTCTAAACATGGATTAGGATATGATCCTTTTGATAGAGATTGTTCGTTAATTTCCAAATTTACCAAGGATGGAAAAATTGCTCAATGTGCTAGATGCTTGAAAGATGGTCATATAGAAATTGCTTGCAAGAGTACTAGAAGATGTGTTAAGGTTAAAAAATTTTGGGTAATTAAAGGCACAACACCACCTAATGTGGTTTATATGGCTAACCAAAATGGACCCAAAATGGCTTGGGTACCTATAAGAAGAAAGAACGTTGATATTGTAGGTACAAGCAAGGGATGAAAGGCCGTCAAGCACTTGGCACATCGATAGCGGATGTTCAAGACACATGAGTGGAGACAAGAACCTTTTTGCGGAAATCAAACCAAATAGTCAAGGTTATGTCACTTTCGGAGACAACAACAAAGGTAAGGTCATTGGAATTGGTAAAGTGGGTAAGGAACCTTTGCCAACCATTGACAATGTTTTGCTTATTGATGGGTTGAAACATAATTTGTTAAGTGTCTCTCAACTTTGTGATATGAATTTTAATGTAAGTTTTGAATCATCACATTGCATGGTTAAGAAGGATAGTCATGTAGCCTTCATTGGTTTAAGACATGGAAATACATACATTTTTTATTTACATGATGATAGTTCGTTTAATGAAAAGTGTTTAGTGACATTAGAAGAAAATGCATTCTTATGGCATAGAAAATTAGGACATGCTCCTTTGCCTCTAATTTCTAAGCTTTCGAAAAATGATATAGTGAGAGGATTGCCTAAAATCAAATTTGTTAAAGATCACTTGTGTGAATCTTGTTTAAAGGGCAAACATGTTAGAGAATCTTTCAAACCAAAGAAAGAAATTTGCACATCTAGAATTCTTGAACTTGTGCATATGGATTTGATTGGACCATCTAGACATGCTAGTCTTAGTGGAAAATTATATGTTCTTGTGATTGTGGATGATTTTTCTAGATTTACTTGGGTGAAATTTCTTGCTAATAAAAGTGATGCCTTTAATGAATTTACCAAGTGGTGTAGATTAGTTCAAAATGAGAAAAATCTGTCAATCGTTGCAATTAGAACCGATCATGGAGGTGAATTTGAATGTGAACCAATCGAAAGTCTTTGTGACAAATACGGAATGGAGCACAATTTCTCAACACCAAGGACTCCGCAACAAAATGGTGTAGTAGAAAGGAAGAATCGCTCTCTTGAAGAAATGAGCAGGACTATGTTAAATGAGTATAGTCTTCCTAAAACATTTTGGGCGGAAGCAGTTAATACAGCGTGTTATGTCATCAATAGGGTGCATTTACGAAGAGACAAAAATAAGACACCATACGAACTTTGGAAAGGTAAGAAGCCCAATATCTCTTATTTTCATCCTTTTGGTTGTAAGGTCTTTATTCATAATAATGGAAAGAACAATTTAGGAAAATTTGATTCAAAATCTGATGTTGGTGTGTTTATTGGATATTCTCAAACTAGTAAGGCTTTTAGAGTTTTTAATAATAGGACTAAATGTGTTGAAGAAAGTATTCATGTTAAATTTGATGATATGATTTCACCCCCAAAAAAGGTTTGTTTTGATGATGATGCAGGAAGTTCAGGTAATAAAATTGAAGAAATTGAGTCCAAGATTGAGGAATTGAAGTTAGATGAAGAAAATCATGTACCCAATATTAAATCGTGGGCAAAAGCAAAGAACCATCCTATGGAGCAAGTCATTGGTGATTTAAATGATGGTGTGAGAACCAGGAGAAATATCTATGAGAATATGAGCAATTCAACTTTCATCTCACTAGTAGCCCAAGAATATAGAAGAAGCTCTTAAAGATGAAAACTAGCTATTAGCTATACAGGAAGAGCTTAATCAATTCAAGCAGAATGATGTATGGGATTTGGTAGCTCCACTAAAGGACAAGACCATTATTGGAGTCAAGTGGATAAATCGGATAAAATATGATGAAAATGGTGAGGCGATTAAAAATAAATCAAGGTTAGTGGCTCAAGGATTTTATCAAGAAGAAGGCCTTGATTACAATGAGACATATGCTCCTGTGGCTCGATTGGAGGCAATAAGGCTACTATGTGCGTTTGCGTCTCATAAAAGGATCAAATTAAATCAAATGGACGTCAAGAGCGCATTTCTCAATGGGTACATTCAAGAAGAAGTCTACGTCAAACAACCACCGGGATTTGAAGATCACGAGCATCCAGATTATGTTTACAAACTCAAGAAGGCACTCTATGGACTGAAGCAAGCACCTAGAGCATGGTATGAAAGGTTAAGTACTTTTCTAACTCAACATGGGTATGTTCGTGGTAAGATCGAAAATACTTTATTCATTAAACATGTTGACAAGGATATGCTTATTTGTCAAATTTATGTTGATGATATTGTGTTTGGTGCTACTAATGAATTTTTGTGTAAGGAATTTAGTGATTTAATGCAAGGTGAATTTGAAATGAGCATGATGGGGGAACTCAAGTTCTTTCTTGGATTGCAAATCAAACAACACAAAAATGGCATTTTCATCCACCAATCGAAGTATACCAAGGAACTTCTTAAGAAGTTTAAAATGGATGGATGCAAAGTGGCAGCAACACCAATGGCAACAAATCTGGTCTTGGAAAAACATGAACATGAAGAAGATGTTGATCAAAAACTCTATAGAGGTATGATTGGCTCCCTTTTGTATTTAACTGCTTCTAGACCTGACATCATGTTTGCCACATGTCTTTGTGCTAGATTTCAATCTTGCCCCAAGATTTCTCATTTGAGTGCTTGCAAAAGAATATTTAGATACTTGAGTAGAACTGTCAATCATGGTTTATGGTATCCCAGTTGTGAATCCTTTGATTTGTATGCTTATAGTGATGCTGATCATGGTGGCTGTAGAATTGATAGAAAAAATACTAGTGGATTATGTTATTTCTTAGGTTCATCTTTGATATCTTGGGCTAGTAAAAAGCAAGTTA
This sequence comes from Erythroxylum novogranatense, assembly GCA_029891385.1. Lineage (NCBI taxonomy): Eukaryota > Viridiplantae > Streptophyta > Magnoliopsida > Malpighiales > Erythroxylaceae > Erythroxylum > Erythroxylum novogranatense. Next base: position 76,029,215 of record CM057225.1, read on the forward strand.
GTGTAGCCATTTCCACTGCTGAATCTGAATATGTAGCAGCTGGGAGTGCATGTGCCCAAGTTCTTTGGATTAAACATCAATTGCTTAATTATGGTATTGTGGTTAAAAATATTCCTATTTATTGTGATAATACCAGTGCAATTTGTTTAAGTAAAAATTCAATTTTGCATAGTAGAACAAAGCATATAGAAATTAGACATCATTTTATCCGTGATCATTGTTTAAAAGGTGACATTTGCTTGAAGCATGTATTAACTAGTGATCAATTGGCTGACATTTTTACTAAACCTCTTAAGGAAGATGTGTTTGTGAACATTAAATTGAGACTAGGAATGTGTAATTTAAATTCCTTCGGTTGAATTTACTTTTACCCACATTCATATATCAAATGGTCAAAATTTGAGGCAAATGTGCAATCACATTCGAAGATACATTCATCATGTTGCATACTTGGGCTGAGAAAGGTGACTTATTTGGAGTATTCGGACACATTGTGCCTTGACAACATTTAAACTTCTGTTTTTGTTTTATGTGCTTTTTATGTGTTTGTTTTGGTTTGCATATTTTGTAATGACTATTGCTATTATTTGTGTTTGATGCTATGTTTGATTACAAACTTCATTAATCTTCATTTGAGTCTATTGATTTTTTATTATAACAAAAAGGGGGAGTAAAATTGGAAATTGATATTTGATTAAGGGGGAGACAAGTTATTTCATTGATTTGCAATTATGTTGATCTCTATTTTAATCTTTGGTTTATTAATTAAGGGGGAGACAAACTAACCATCAAGACAAAGGATTAAAATCCTTGATCAAGTTTTATGTCTTTCACACTTCTTTTCAATTTCTAAATATTTTGTCATTATCAAAAAGGGGGAGATTGTTGGACCAATGGTGGTTGAAAAATTAAATCCCCTTATGTTTTGATAATAATAAAATATCTAGAATTAGTTAAGAAATTATTTCAGGTATTATTCAATGAAAGAATTATACAAATCAAGATGAGCAAGTGTTTAATCATTGAAGAATCAAGATAGGAGGTTTCTTATAAGGAAAATGGCATAAAACGTGAGGATTATAAAAGATTTGGATGGATGTTACCGTTGAAGGCAACACAAGTCGACTTGCAAATCATAAGTCGACTTATATATGAAGATATATCAACACAAGTCGACTTACATAACACAAGTCGACTTATCGAGGACGACAAGTCGACTTACATAGTACAAGTCAACTTATTGGAGGCGGAGTTACAATTTTTACGTAAATGGTTGAAACAAGTCGACTTATTCATTCGACAAGTCGACTTATGGATGCACCAAATCAGCTCCAATGGTCCAATTAGCCAAAAATGGAATGGAGATTATCAAGGAACGGTAATATTAATCAAGCAATGGCTAGAATGAGCTCCAACAGCTATATTTCTTTAAGTATAAATAGAGGATGATTGTTGGACCCCGAACCTTGAGTGACAATTTGACTATGATCAAGTGGATGAGTTGATTGAAATTAAGTTGAAGATCATGAAATAAAGAGAAAGTATGAAAATATGAAAATTGTGTAATAGTTGACTTTCCGGCCTTTGAAGGTTGACTTTTGATTGAGGCAAAATTTGATAAAATGGTCTTCTGAAACTTGTAGGTTATGTTAAGAGATTTTGTGGACATAAAGTTTGTAATTTTTCGATATCGGGAGTGAAAGTTATGATCGGTCAAAGTTTATGTTTGATCGGGGTTGACTTTTATTATGATTGAATCTTTGACTGAGGAATTAACCTAGTTAGAGGTTATTTGAGCTTTGATGTTCTTCATGAAAATTGAAGGATTTGTTTTGATCTTTATTTCGATATAAAGTATGCAATTTTTCGATCTCGGAAAATTAAGTTATGATTTTACAAGTTTGTATAGAGGATAGTATCTTTGACGGAAAATGGACTCCGTAGGAGTTGAATTGAGTTTTATGTTCTTCTTGGAAGATTTAGAGCTTCTCTCAAGCTTTCTATAGAGATTAAGTTTGTCAAAATCGGAGTTCGGAGTAAAAGTTATGAATTTGGAAGTTTTGATTTTAAGTGAAAAAAAAAAAAAGTTTTAAGCGCCTCGCTAGGCGACGGCTCGCCTAGCGAGGCGGGCGCCGATCTGCGCTCGCTAGGCGACGCCTCGCCTAGCGAGGTGGGTCTCTCTCGCCTCGCGAGGCAGGGCTCGCCTCATGAGTCTGTCGCCTCGCTAGGCGACGCCTCCTAGCGAGCGGCGGCTCGCCTCATGAGGCGCCTCGCCTCGCGAGTTTGGGGCGTCCGTCGCGCCTCACGCCGTTTTGTTTCTGAAATTTTTTTGATTTCTTTGTTTTCAATCCGACCTTTGCTCGCTATTTTGCCTATATCTTTTCCGTCCGACATCCGATTGAGTTGATTCTTTTTGCGTTGGATTCCTAAGACAATGAATTTCATTTTATAAGAAATTTGTGAACTTTTGAGATTAAATTAATGGTGATTAATTTAATCAAAGTGAGTCGGGAAATTTTCCGAGCATGATTCAGTGTTTTGTAAAATTCGGGATCTGTAGAGATCCGATTGAAGCGATTCTTGAGGCGAAATAAAGATAAGACAAGGGGCTACAAATCATATGAAGACATGAAATGTCAATTTTGCCCTTAGGACTTTTAATTTTTGAATTTAAGTTCGGATTAGGGTTTAATTTTTGGATTGGGAACACCTGTGAGTAATTTGAGCATAATTTTTGATCTGGGAATCGAAATGAGGCGATTCTTGTTTTGAATTAAACTAGAGACATAAGGCTACAATTGTGATGAAGACATCGAGTTTCAATTCTGGGATTAAGAATGTGAATTTTTGGACGGAAATAATCGTTCATGGAAAATGTGTTAGAATATGAATATTCCCGAACTGTTTTGCACATAACTTTTGATGTAGTGCTCGGAATTGAGCGCGGTCAGTGGCGTTGGATTCGTATGAGTGAGAGGAACATTTCTCGAGAAGGAAGTTTGGACAAATTCCTTCAATTTAATAGTGCGAATCAAAAGTGTAATTTTAAGTTTTGAATGGAGGGTAATTTGGTCATTTGACCATCAATTAATGAAACACTTGATGAGTTGTCGTTTTTGGCTATTAAAAGCCACGAAAGTGGCTGGAAATTTCCAGAGAAAAGGAGAAGAGAAATAAGAAGAAAGAAGAAGAATGGAGAAGAGTTCGTATGGAGAAAGAAGAGGGAGAAGTTTAGTTTTAATTTTTCTACTCAATTCTTCAAGCTTTTGGGATTTTTCCAAGAAGGAAAAGAGTGGAGAATGAAGAGAGTTTCTTCATGAGCCAAGAAAATTCGAATTTGGAGGATAAATGAGGTAAGAGAAGATTTTCAATTTGAAGTTTTGTTGAATTTTAATTGAGAAGTATGGAAAAGGACTTGGGTTTGTGGTTTATGAAGTTGTTTTTGATGTATATGCTTTAGGTTGGGTTTAATTTTGGATGAAAAATTGATTAAGGTTTAGGTTAAATTTTATGATTGAGAATTTTGAGATATTTTGGTGTAGAATTATAGGAAATATGATGAATTGATGATATATGAAATCAATTTCGAAGAATTTGTATTTTATGATATTGAATTGGGATAAATTGGTTTAGGCCAATTTTAAGATTTGGGGATTTTTGAAATTGAGGATTTAGATGTCTTGGAATTAATGTGAATTGAGGAATTGTGAGATTAATTTTGAAGAAATTATGTTTTATGAGATTGAATTCGAGTGTCTTGGTTTAGGCCAATTTTGAAAATTGGGGATTTTCAAAATTGGAGATTGAAATAGCTTGAATGTAAATGAAATTGGTGAATTCCTAAGTTGATTGTAAAATTAAGTATTTTCTGATGTGAAATTTGGATGATTATGGTTTAGGTTTTGGTATTTTGGAAGAGAGAAAAGCAAGGATCAATTGGAGCTTGAAATCAAGTTTCCAAAAATTTGAGGTGGGTAGCATATTTATATTTTGATTTGTAAGCTATATGTGAATTTTGAAAAATTAAAAAAGCAATTTTGAAAAATAAAGAAAGCAAAATGTGAAAATTTTGACAAATTATTGTTTTGTAAAGGTTTGAAATTCGATTTCGAATGTTTTCTCGAAAGATTATTATAAGTTTGAATTCATTGCTTTCAATGATTCGATAAACCGATAGAAATTTCGAAAATGCATTTGTTGTGTATGCATTATTCAATTGTTGAAATTATTGTTTGATTGAATGTTTTGATTGTTGAATTTTAGTGAATGATAGATGAATAAATTGAGTGGTATGCATTTTGGGGAAAATTTTGAAGAAAAGTACGAAATTGAAAAGTGCCTTGAACAACTCGACTTTTCGTTTTCGATTATGTGTTATGTGGGTTTGGTAGGTCCCTTGGTGAGTCGGTTGTCTCTATGTGTATAGCCTTCTCCGGGCTGCCCGCTAGTGTACGGAGTCGATTCGGACTCCTTCACGGCTACTATTGGACCGCAATGCGGAAAGTGTAGTACGTTTCGTTCCACGATCGCAGGACCGCTATGCGGATCGGGCATGCGACGCTCTATTGGACCGAACTGACCATTACGATGTGTTATATGTTTTGATTTGTTTATGTGTTCTGCATTCATATTTATGAAAAATTCAAGAAGTTTTGAAAATGAGAAAAAAGTGAGATTATTATGAAAAGTTTGAAAAATATGAAAAAAATGGGTTTGAGGAAATTGTTTGAAAAATTATAAAGTTTGAAAAAATTCGCCCTTTTGGCAAAAAGATTATTAAAAATGATTTCGGCTTATTTATCAGTTTATAAATGTGTTATCCACGAGCTTTCGAGCTCACCCCTTTCATCCCCATCTCCGGGTTTGACGGAGATCGGATGAAAGAATGTGAAGACATCGGTTTGACATTTCATCGCTTAGATTTTGTGTAATTTGGATCTTTAGTATGAATATATTCATGACTTGAGATAAGTTGGGGAAAAATGTATTTGTGTATAAAGTTCAGTATTGTGAATGAATGAGAAATTTGTGTATGAAATTATGAATAGTTTGGGAATCTATATGTATGATTGATTTGGGAATGAAATTGAATTATGAGAATAGTAGATCGACTTACAAATATGAGAATGTTTTAGAAATAGGTTTGTGGTTATCTGCTGATATCCCGGACGGAGGGTCCGGTGGATTCTGATGTTTGTGTGATTGATTTGGACATTTTAGAAGTGTTGTTTTGAACACTTTGCAGGTTTGGGTTAGGATAAAGGCGATCGTTATCTTTTTGAAATTTTAGTAAAACTTTGGATAAAGTGAGATTTTGGATATGTATAAGTGTATCTAAGAGTTTGAGAAATTTGAGATTGGTATGGATTTATATCGATTACATCTGTTGTATCGATTTAAGATGATTGGTATATGTTTGAGTAACGAGAAAAGAAATTAGAATAAGAAAAGAAAAAAAAAATTCATAACGGATTTTGGAACGTCTTAGGATTCCCAACGCGATTCTGTTTCCTGTTCTTTGCTTATTCACGGATGTCGGAAAGTATTTCAGTTTACATTGATTTGTTTGCTTACTTTGTTTTCTATCCGAATTCGATTTGCATTCGATTCGATCCTGCTTCCGCTTATTCGTTCCGCTTTGTGATTCGTATTCGATTATTTCGCTTCGCTATATTCGGTTGGGATCCGGTTCCCGGATCGGGTCCCAACATTTAGGAAGAAGAGTACATACAAGTTCTACAAGTCTAAATACTCTTCTATTGCTTCAAATTGCTCACTATTGTTCTTACTTTGCTACAAATTGTATTGAACATTTGTTCTTCAATCTTTGTATTGTTTATCTTACAATTTGAGTGACTAGTGAAAGGTCACGTGTGAGGTTGGATTTGTGCCTGAAGACAAATCGTTTGTAAGGTAGCTTGAGCCGGAATTCAAGTGACGTTGTAAAAAGTTCACACTCAACTTCAAAGTGTGCAATAAAGTGATTGGCAAAATCCTAAGTGGGAGCTTAGGTAGAGGACATAGGTCTTAGCACCGAACCTCTATAAAACAGTGTTTGATCTTCTTCCCTACTCTGTTTATTTACATTTATTTAAATTATTTTTGTGTGAATTAACTTCTGATTTTGTTGTAGAAAATTACAAAAAGATTAAGGATCTATTCAACCCCCCTTCTAGATCACTTACAAAAGTTCCTTTAAGAACTTTGCGTACTTTGAGACTTGTTGAATTGCATCAAGAAGTGGAATGTTGATCTCCACCTTCTTGGACAAATCGAAGATATGCCTCTCTTTCTCCTTTTTTTTGGCCTTCGAACTCCTAACACTTAAAGGAAATGGAGGCTTCCGTTGAAAATCAGAATTTAAAGGTTTAGAATTTATCTTTGGCACCCTGTCAAAAGCTACAGTTTGGGTAGGAATAAGAGTAACCGAATCTGACTTGTTCCTGGAATTTTCGGTCAGCTTCTGTCAATTATTTTGTGAAGAATCAGGTTTAGTTCTATCTTTGAAAGTTTCGACTTCATTCTGATCAGCAAGGTATGGAGAAGTTAGTCTTGATTTAGGGTTAGGATCCACGGCCATGGGCTGTTTAACATGGTTAGGGTGTGTCTCAATTTCCTCTTCCTTGTCCAAGGCAATCCCCTTCTTTTTCTACTCAATGAGAGCCCTTCTGCTATGAAGCTCAATAGCTTGGACAAATTCTTTGGGATGCAAGGCTTGAGAGGGCTGCCTACCACTATTTTGCACCTTAAGTCTACTCATCGAGGATGCAATTTGGCCCTCTTATTTCTTAAGATTTTGGATATTAACATCTGTTTTTTGCTATAAAGAAAAGAAGTTTTGCTGCATTGCAATAGTGTTAGTAGCCATATTTTTTATAATTTCCTTCAAATTAGAAATTTCAAAATTAGAAGTTGAAGAAGAAGGAACCGAATTATAAGGATTTGTCCTTAAGACATAAGTTTGATTTTGCTAGAAACTAGGGGATATTAACACTCATCCTCTATTGTTCATCAGCTGTTATGGATTTCTATATTGCAAATTTGGATGGTCGTGCTACCCCAGATTGTACGTTGACCATAATGGATCATATTTGCGATGTGGATTCGCATTAAATCCACCACCAATTGTAGGCATATTCTAGCCAGTTGTCCTCCATTGTAGGACACAAATCAGAAGTGTGTCTAATAGGAGAACAAATGCCACATGTCTTGACTTGCTGTATACTACCACTCATTATAGCACACATTAGCGAGGTTAGTCCATCAACTTTATTTCTAATAATACACTACTTACCTCGTTGACACGTTTTGTGTGGAATTCCCCTTGTGTGCCAAACTGTTTAGAACTTGCTGCAATGTTTGAAATCAAGTAATGAGTAGAATCGGACGTTGTGTCTACCAAGGCCCCTCCACTCGAGGCATCAATGATACTTCTATCTTGGGGTGTTAATCCCTTGTAGAAGTATTGAATAGGAAGCTGAATGGGAATTTGGTGGTGGAGGCATGGTAAGCACATCTTATCAAACCTTACCTAATACTCGGAGAATGTCTCACCATGCATCTATCTTATGCCACAAATTTCCTTCTGAATATTCGTACCTTGTGAAGCGGGGAAGTACTTCTCTAAGAATATGTTCTTCAAATCGTTCTATTACGCAACCAAACATGTGGGAATCGAAAACAACCACTCTTTGGTCGAGCCCTTCAATGAGAAAGGAAAGGCTTTCAGTTTAACCAAGTTCTAATCCACCCCTTGTAGTTTCATTCCATTGCATGCCATGTGAAACTCCTTGAGGTGCACATGTGGGTCTTCTCCTGCAAGACCATTAAAACAAGGCAATAATTGTATAACACCAGATTTCAATTCGAAATTAGCTTACTCTACATTGATACATAACAACTGGTTGCCAAGGTTAGGAGTAGTAAGCTTCTTCAATGTTCTCTGTGGATTAATTGCCATGTTCACAAATTTTGTTTGTGAATGATCCTACTATTTAAAAAGGTGTGCAAAACTCAAAATTTCTTTATACTGCACCTTATGCGAAATGGACGGATCAAGGAGGAATGATCGAACTGTGCAATTGATAGAGAATGATTGCTCTTCATAGAATTTCTCGATTAGTTCATCTGAAAGTTCTTGCTCAAATTTGTTGGATATGCAACCTACAAAACAAACACAAACAACAAAAACAAGTTGGAAAATACGCTAGCAAACCATTAGATAGATCCCTGACAATGGCACCAAATTTTGATAAGTTGTCATTACCCTTACAAATTAACCCTACACGAACAAAAAATAGTATATAAGAGTAGGGATTGTTCCCTGTAATATTTAATTATAGAATGCTAACTATCGTCAAACTTATCAGTGAAATTTCAGTAAATGAAAACATACACAAAAAAAGAAACAAAACAAAAATCTAAAATACAATCTAACCTAAATGATTCATTATCGAATGCAGGCTACTAATTAAACTAGAAAACAATAACAGCTAATGGAAAACAGAAATCAAAAGATAATTTGATGCGAACAAAATCAGATTTGACGCAAACAAGACTCAACGAATTCAACTAAACTAAACTCAAACCAATGCACGAAAATAAGTAAATTGGGGGTTTTGATATTGGCAATTCATAATTTAAAGAACATGAAATTAAATAAGTGATAAATCAAAATTGAGAAGAAATCAGAATTGAAAGTTTAGAATAAAAACATAATTATGGAAACTTCAATTGTAAAGGATTTTGCCAACGAAATCAATTAATTCATTCATCAGACTCTAAGAAATATTTGTGTATTGTGTGCACAAAATTATAGGTCACCAACTTACTGATTTTATGCTTCTTAACTACTAAGTACACAAATCTTCTTAAACGATCAAAGGGTTCATAACTACTAATCCACCTAAGTTACGTACGAGCATTGCATTAGTTAGTTTAATGATCTTGCCTTGAAAAACTCAAAAACTACTATCATCAGTTTAAGATAAAGTTTGAATTTTCTCAGGATAGGTTTAACTACTATCAATAACTTAGCTTTAAATCGATTAATCTTGCAACTAATACCATCAATTAATTAAATAGCATCAAAAATCCCTTATAAACCTTAATTCTAGATTTTAAGATTTTTTAGTTCAGATTAGCCATTAAGGACTAGAATTCAAGCACATGTTTGCAACACACGAATATAAGAATCGATTAAGATTAAATCCTCATAAATTAAAATCGGTTCGAAGGGTACTACACTTTACAATTGAATTAAAAGTTTAGTGACATATACCTTGTACAATTTAGTTACCACCCGATTCTCCAAGGAATTTGCATCTAAAATAGAAAAGAAGAAAAGAAGGATTTCAGTCAGGAATTTAAAGAGAGCAATGAAGAGGAGGCCAAAGATAAACCTACAGACAAAATTTATGTTTTATATGCATTACAATGATGAGGTGTCTAGCCTAATTCAGATACAAACAAGGAAAAGAAATTCCTGCCTAAACAAGAATTGGAAAATGTGGCAAAAACTCTTCAGCATAGGCCTAACCAGCCATCCCAAGTGGCATGGCTTGATGAGGTTGAATCCAATCACCTTAAGTATCCAATGGACTTATGCCATGTCATCCACGTGCTCTTAAAATTGACTCAAGTCCTATTAAATTTGAACTACATTTTTAACAATATACCAGGGTCAATTTTGACAATGCATAATAACTAAATGGTGACAATTTAGGAGCTCAAATTTTATCAGTAGCTTTATCTTTGAGTTAGCTTCAATCTAAGACTTGAATCACTGAATTCCACCATCTGATTAAAAGTTATGATTGAAACATTGTCGAAAGGTCATTCTAGCGATCCAGACTCTGATGCATTTTTTAGGAATTTATTCCTCCTGAATTCTAGCTTAGAAAAATCTGCATTTGATCCCAAAAATCTAGCGATGGGTTAAGAATTTAAGTATGAAATTTTAAAATTTTTGGATAGCTGATTTCGAGATAAAAATCCCACAATGATTAGAGGTTGGGTCTGTCAGAAATCCAAAATAGTGCAATTCGAGTCTAATTGTTTCATATATGCATTTTATGTCAACGAAACCTTAATAATGCTAAAACATGATACACAAGCTATAGATGAATTTAAAATGAACATAAATGACTCTGAATTAAGTCCTAAAGATACATGAAAATATGAGTGTATCAATAAGAAATGTAGACACATCAAAGAAGCAAAGGTTAAATGGGAGGAACTTTGTCTTACAAAGAAGGGATAAGCATAGTGCCTTTGTTGCTTATACAAAAAGTGCTTCTAACTACGAGATTATAGAGGTTACTTAATATAAGAAAACACTATAGTCTAAATGGATGAATGAATATTACCTTAGAGACACAATCTTATGGTAGTTTGGATAGAATAGGGAGAACTGTTGGAGTTTTAGACAATTTTTCATAGTGAGGGAGCTGATCTATCCTTGGATCAAACTTCATATTGGGAATGGGAATATAATTTGATTTTTACCAACTTTAGTCCTTTGATATACAAAAGTGAGATGCTTAATTTAACTACTGGAATCCCCTTAAAAGATAAAAATAAATGGTATTATATAGGAGGGAACAAAGTGTTATAGTTTCAAGGGCTTTGGTAGCTTAGTCAATATCTTACCTCAAAATATCTCTATGTTGGAGGAAGACAAAATTCTTTAATTGGGAAACAACTCCCTATAATTCAATAATTCCTCATGTTATGAGATTTTAAGACCCTATTTAGCTAAAACTCCCTAGTATGACCTAATATGGAGAAAAACATTCATTTTTAAAGCCTCAATTATTAGTTGGATAATGATTAATAATAGACTCAAAATAAAAGACATAAGGTTTGAGAACTATGATCCTATATGCCTATTATGTAATAGAATCCTTGAAAGTTTATGCTACCTTTTCTTTTAATGTAGCTTTACATAGTCAATATGGAATAAATTGCAACGTCTGATGTAGATATACTTTCCTCTGATTGAATGGTCATAATATTCTTTAGTGGGTTATTAAAATAGTGAGCTCTCTTAAATAGGATGGGATCATCTTCAAAACTACATTCATAAGCTCTTTATACTCAATATAAAGGGAAAAGAATAATAGACTATATAGAGCAATAGAGCTAAAGAAGTACAACCTAGTTGATAAAATTGTCAATTGGACTAGGGAAATCCTAATAACTCATGCAATCCACTCTAAAGTCAACCTAGGAATGAAAATCTCATAGATTTTATAGTAATATTCTAGCTTAGATGTTACTCTTGATTTCTTGTGCTGAAGTCTAGTTACCTTATCATGTTATGAATGATATCCTTATACATATAAAGTTATTAACACTTTGCTTAAGTTAATAAAATTCTTTATTTATTTTCCAAAATTAAGAAAATATTTTCTAAAGCAATTAAGAAAGGTGTTTCTTCATTAAAGTTTATTTATTTCAATTTAAATGAGATAAATTTAATTTATTATTTTATTTATTTATAGAATTATAATTTTATTTATTTAGACATAGTTTGTTTATTTATGAACAATAACTTTCTTAATTTATTAGGAACTATTTTCTTGATTAAATTTGAAAAATGTTTCATTTAATAAATATGAAAATTAAACTTTCTTTGATTTTTTGAAAATAACTTTCTAATTTATTAAGGAAAGCTATTTCAATTAATTAAGAAATCAATCTCTAAATAAATAATATCAAGGACTTTCTTAATTAAATTAAGAGTTTTATTTAATTTTGAAAGTGATTTGCTTTTAATTCTAGAAAATAGTGTTCTAGTTAAGGAAATTTATTTCTAATTACATTAGATATAGTTTTGTAATTGGTTGTATTACTTGTTAAATTTTGAAAAGGAGTTTTAAATTATAATAAGAAGAAACATAATTTTTGAAAAAATTTTAAATTAAAATTTGTTAAAGGAGTCATTATAATTAAAAATAATTTCTAATTGAATTTGAAAATTATTTTGATTAGAAATTATTTTCAATTGAAATTAAATTTATATTTGAAATAGAAATTTAATTCATTTAGGAATCAATACGCTTAATCTAATTTAATTATCCAAGGAGTTGAAAATATTATTTTAAATTATGAAGATCCACAACTAAAATTAGATAAAGCTTTATATTTTATGCATGTAATTTGATTATGAGTGCATCAGTTGCATATTATATATATATTGAAATTAAATTTCTATTTGAAATAAAATTTAATTCTTCTAGGAATCAATAGGCTTAATCTAATTTAATTATCCAAGGAGTTGGAAATATTATTTTAAATGATGAATATCAATAACTAAAATCAAATAAAGCTTTACATTTTATGGATATAATTTGATTATAAGTGCATAAGTTGCATATATATATAATTTTAAATTATAAAGATCAACAACTAAAATCAAATAAATTTTTATATTTTATGCATGTAATTTGATTATGAGTGCATAAGTTGCATATGTTATTTATATTATATTATATATATATATATATATATATATATATATATATATTAAATTATGAAGATCAACAACTAAAATCAAAGAAAGCTTTATATTTTATGCTTGTAATTTGATTATGAGTGCATAAGTTGCATATGTCATATATATATATATATATATATATATATATATATATATATATATATATATATATATATATATATATATATATTAGATGTATGTTAAATTACATATGCTTATATATGTATTATTATTACATGTAATTTTGTGTTTAAAGAGATGAATAAAATTAAATCTCTTGTTAAAAATATTAGGTACATGTTTTGAACAAGATTACTACCTTCCATTACTATAGGAATAAACCAAAGTTATATTTATTGTTGGCTTATTAAGCAAACTCAAGGCCAGTTTAACCAAAATATGTTTAGTCTTATAATAATGGGTCCTACTTAACTCAATTTACATGATTTAGATGAGCAAACTTATGATCACATGAATTTTGAAGCAGGGTTAGGAGTAACATATAAGATATTTTTTGTTAAAAGTTGTCACCTAATAAATCTAAGAGTTACATGAGATGTCATTGATTAAGTTATTATTCCTACGTAATTTAAGTTTAGTTAGTTTATTCAAGAAACTCAAGATGAAATAAATTTTAATGAGATATTAGCCCATTATAAATATTAAAATAAATGAGATGTAATTGATAAATTTATTATCCTACCTAATTTAAGATTAGTTAGTTTATTCAACAAACTCAAGATGAACTAAATTTTAATGGGATATTAACCCACTAGAAATATTAAAATAATTTTTTGAATAATTATGAGAGCTACTATTTTAATAAAATAGTGGGAGTAACTAAATAAATGATTAAAGTCCTGATCTTATTTGATAGTCATGGAATATAATCAATTACTTGCTTTCTTACATTTATATTTTGTTTTAGTTGAATTTATCTTGTTTTAGTATAGCTAATACTAAGTTAGTGAATTTAATTTCTTACAAATACATTAAATTTTGAGAAGAGTTCTCAAAGTTTGATAAAAAAGTTATATGTCCATTATTCAATTTTGCTATTAATTCTTGTTAGAGATATATTAACATATATAGACGATAAAATGTATGGAAATTTTGAGTGAACTAATGTCTCATAAGCTTTAATGACAATGTATAAGATGTATGTCCACACCATGATAACAAGATGTAAATAGTTGTATGGAGTAAAGTTTCAAGGTACAATGCCCTGATGGAATTGTTTCACACAAATTTAACCTACTAAAATCATAATGGTGGACTACAATTGAAGACACTTGCTATGGAATGATAATAGTTATTATTAAAAGAAATAATTGTATGATTTTCTTGCCTATAAAAAATATGACAGAGATCATATATATTTCTAGTTTATTCTTATGAATATTTGATACTAAATTTGGATTCCACATTATTATGATGTTCAATGCATGATAAGAAATAGATTCTTGAGTAAAGTAGTTGATCCAAGTTTATCCAAATAGTATGTATGTGTTAGGTTAAAAGAGACTCTTATGCTTAACATAAGTGACAAGAATATGAAGCTGGATAATTGAGGACTGTCTTTCTATGTCATGTTAGCTAAATCAATATAGTAAGAATCATAAAGTTCCATACTAAGATATATGTATCCTTTTAATTATAAATCTTGTGGAACATTTTTTTTTAGAATTTTGAAATAATTCATTAAAGATATGTAGGTTGAATGGTGCAAAACTATGGAGGGTAGTCTCTCCTAATTCAATTGCCTAAAATGGCAATACTTAACAAATGCAACGATAGTGTTTCAAAAAATGCTTAAGAAAGGAGAACAACCGCATATTGACCATGGCAGTATATAAAAAATGGTGACATTTTTGTTAAAGGGGAAAAAATTTGTTGTCGATCCAACGTATCCTTAGATTTTACCTAATTGAGGTTGATTTCTCTAGAGACTTCAAGCCTTCATGGCGTCAGGGGGACGATGGAGGAAGAAGACTGTAACACCTACATATCCCCTAGAGGGAAGTATGAATGCCACACAAAACAATATACCAAACCAACGCATACGAAAACTTCCAGTAAATAATCCTAGCAAACATACATTAAATTACATAGTACCTAACACAAACTTGCTGAAAAATCCAAACCAAACGGAAGTATCATTGTTACAAACTTACAAACAAATCCACATATACATATCATATACAAGCCCAAAAGTCAAACAAAAAATTTGTTAGTAGTGTGCCCTAGGCCAATGGATATTTGTGATTCATGTATTAACATTATGACTTGTTAATAATGTATTATGAGGTATTCCTTTTGTTGGATACCGAACTTTTCTTGGAATTTAGACATATGAAATGAGAAATTTTGGCGATTATTCATGTGTAAAGAATAGAAGAATTCTTTAATTTGAAATGAAATAGAAAAGATAGTTATATGCAAGATGAGTTATATGTGAAATAGTGGAAGTTATAAGTTGAAACATGATCATTGAGTATGCTATGGTATTTTAGCCATAACTTTTTATTTAGTTATCTGATTGAGGTGATTCTTAATTTGGATTAAACTAGAGAGATAAGGCTACAAATTGTCTGATGAAATTGAGTTCTAATTCAGTCTCTAAGAAAGTCAATGTTTGGGTGGAATTTGAGCTTAACATATTGTTTCAGCATAATAACAGTTTGGAAATGTTTGGGTATAACTTTCAGAGTGCTGAATTGAATTGAATGATTTTAGTGTCATTGAAAAATTAAGACAATGAGGAACATTTGTCTATAAGGAAGTTTCATCAAATTCCTTTAATTTGATGGTTAAAAAATTGTCCTAAAGTAAGCATGAACTAAAATAAATTTTTGGGGCATTGATAGATTATTTTATGATTTGAGGAATTAATTAGCATGTTAATATGAGAAATTAACATATTAATTTGAGCAAGATCATATGGCATGGGTTGATTGGATCTAAAGTGAATTAAGGTGGTAACTTATACATGAGGGCAAAATTGGAAGACCACTTAAGCATTTAAGTTCCTAGGGTTTTAAGTAAGGGCAATATGGACTTTTTAGCATCATTAGTGGTATAAAAGGCAAGAGAAAGGAGTGGACTTCCCATTTGAAGAGAGGGAAACGAAATTTAGAGAGAAGAGGGAGAGAGAGTCGTGGAGAGAAGAAAGAAGAAGGAAAGAAGAAGAGAGAAGGAAGAAGAAAGAAGAAGAAAAAGGAAGGAAATCATCTTGCCAAGGTAAGTTTACCTTCTTCTTCTTGCTTCATTAGAGAAATGAGTTGTATTGAGGATGAAGAGATTAGAGAGAGAATAGGTGTTGTGTTGGAAAAATATGATTTAAGGAACCCATTTGATTTTTAGGATTTCTAAGTTAGGTTTTGGGTTTCCTAACCTATATGGACTATGGGTAGGTTGAATTTGAGTTGGTTAGGGTTAATTTCATTTGTTGTGATTTTGAAGTTTTAGGGATTTTGTGAAAATTGGGGGATTTCTATTTGAATCAAAATTGAATGAGAATTTTTGTTTGTTTTAGGAAATCAAGAGAAACCCTATCCAAGACCAAGAGGAAGGGAACAATTGAGATAGAATGTTTGGTGAATGATGAGATGGTATTGAATATGAGGAGTCAAATTTCAAGCAAGGAATTAAGGTGGGTACATGTTTATAATAGAGTAAATAACCACTTTTGCTTTCTTTAAATCAAGGAAATTTAAAGATTTTAAATTGCATCATAATTGTTGCATAAATTGTGCCTTGGATAAATTGAGAAATTGCAATATATTGATATGTGAATTGTATGATGTTTTATGAAAATGCTTTTCGTTTGAAAAGAACACACGTTTATACAATCATGTTTTCAAGGATGATTTTTATATGAAAAGAAGGTTTCCAAGAAAATGTGCCATTTTGGGCAAAAAGTTTACAAGTTCATGTAATATGTGTTATGTGGGTTTCACTTTTATAAGTGAGTTAATGAGCTTTAAATGTTTTTCAAATAAATGGAATTAAATGGTTTTCCAACTATCCTATAAATGTGTATTTATTGTTTCTCTAAATGCTTGAGAATATGTCATTTGTTGTTGTTGGTGAATTGTGAAATGTTGATGGCTTATGCTTGAAATATAAATGTGGTTGTTGATGAATTGTGAAATGATGATGTGGAATTGCATATGGAATGTTTCATGCTCATGGAAGACAAGTTTTCAACATGTTCCATTTGGGCAATTGGTTTTCAAGTTCATAAATTTCATGTTATGTGGGTTTGGTAGTCCATCTAAGAACCATCACGTGCACGTTGACCCAAGAATAGGCTTCTCCAGCCTGCCCGCTAGTGGCACGGAGCTCCTTCAAGGACTCCCTCAAGTTTACGACTATACAAGACCAGTATATGGGAATGTGTAGTTCGTCATGAATATGGATCTACCTAAACCATTTATGTGCTTATGTGTACATGATTTGTGAACAAGTTGATGCATTCATGTTTTGTGACTTATGAATTTGAATACAAGATGAGAATTTGAGAAACAAACGTTTTATGGATTTTCAACAAGAATTTCCTATGATAGTAAAATTTTGAATGGTTTTGCTTACTTTTCTGTTATAAGCTGTTACCCACGGGCTTTTTAAGCTCACCCCCTCTCCGACCCATCTCCAGGTATTGAGCAAGAGATCAAATGAAAGTGAATCAAGGCATAAATCCCAATATGCATGTTTTGTTGTGTTTTGGAATTATTGATGTAAAACAAAGCTTTAAGTGGATTTTGAGAAATTTTGGGTTTTGCATGTTTTGCATATTGGATTTTGTTATTGATGATGTATTGTGGCATGAGTTGCCATCGAAGTTGGTAAACTCTTATTTTATGATGTAAATGAAATATGGATATGTGTATGGATTTTGAAATGTGAAATTGTGTATGGATGATGAGTTGACGAACATTGAATATGAGCTATTGTTATATATATATAAGTGAGATAGTATGGAAAGGAAAGATAGGAATGTCATGAAGCACGAGATGTTGTTGAATAGGAAGGTTCGTATGGATTAAGGTTGAGAGTCAAAGAATTCCAATTTGTAGTTGAATGGTTATGTTCATAAAAATCCAAGTTCGTATAAGGCAAAATTGTAAGCTTTTCATGAGGATAAAATATGTATATGCTGCCTTCCAAGGAAAAAATGTATTGATTTAGATTTAATTGGACCAATTTATCTTCATAGAAGTTGTAGTTCATCTTTATAGCTTTCCAACGTTATAAAGTATGCCATTTTTCGATATCATAGTTGAGAGTTATGTGCAGTTAGTGACCCAACTGCACATAACTTCCCACTTTTGCTCTTGCTTTGTTACCACAAATATTGGACCCCGTTCTCGGAACCCAACTCTCTTGCTCAAAATCGTGAAACCTGAGCGTGCGTATTATTTCGAAGGGTTATAAATTTTTTTAATGTTGGACCCCACCCCACTCGTAAGTGTTTGCGGGTTATCTTTACGGCGAGTGTTTCTTGGAGTTATCTGTGACATCAACCTTAATCGATATTGTCCTCTTTGGTCACGGTGAGCCACGGCTCGAACCCGCGACCAAAGAGGACAATACGATTAAGGTTGATGCCATGTATAACTTCCGCAAACACTCGCCGCAAAGATAACTCGCAAACACCTACGATGAAGGAAATCCAACATTAAAAGAAATTTACGATCCACTACTGCTGCTGCGTCTCCTGTACCATGGATTTACGATTACGTGTGAAAATTCACAGTACATGTAACCCATTTATTCGTTGTCGTCTCTCACACTGAAATTTACATATGCGTGTGAAAATTCACACGATCATGTAACTTTCTACCACTACCATCTTCTGCACCTAAAGTTACATCATGTAACTTTCTTCCATAACAACAACAACATTTCACCAATGCTTTCTAACTTATTCCTTACACCAAATTTACTTGTAATTTTGCAAGATTCACTTACTCTACTACTAAAATACTTCATAACAACTCCAAACATCAAACTTATTCACACAGACTGTGTAAATTTCTGCCACTACCATCTTCCTCAGACCTAAAGTTACACGATGCATGTAACTTTCGCCATAACAACAACAACATTTCACCAATGCTTTCTAACTTATTCCTTACACCAAATTTACTTGTAATTTTGCAAGATTCACTTACTCTACTACTAAAATACTTCATAACAACTCCAAACATCAAACTTATTTTATCATTCTATCAATTTTTGATTGATTTGTCCATCAAACCTTAAATTCATAGGTAACCATCCAAGCTATCATCATAAGCAAGACTTATGCATCATGCTAACTTTCAACCATCGTAATTCTCTACTTCCAACTTCTATTGTCTAACCAATTTAACACATCCACAAGACTTTGCACAATCAACCTCACACAAGCCTCATTCTCACCTTCATTACACATGCATGACCATCAATCCCAACCTCATAACATTTACCTACCCATGTGATATTCATACCATCTCATGCATCATCTCAAAAGATCAAAGGTCATACAATCAAGCGTTATACATTAGAGTTTAAAATTCACTTTTGAATCATAACTCATTCATTCCATCTTCATCAAATCATGTCATACTTCATTCAATGCTTTAGTGGGCATTTTAAGCCCAATTACATTAATCATCATACATAAGAGTTTTACAATTTCATTGGCATTTCCTAGCCAAATTCAAGACCAATAACAATATCTCATTTACCTTATTCAATTTGCTCATATGAATTACAACTATTCATTTACATAACCAAACTTCAATTACACAATAAAACAAGCACAAGATGCCTTGATCCCTTCCACTGGATTCTTGCTAAAACTTGGAAATTTGGGAAAATAGGGGGTGAGCTTGGGGAGCCCGAAGGTTCTATGCTTATAACCAAATAATGAACAAAACAGTTTTAGAATTCCATTTCCATATAAATTTCCTTTAGATCATAAAACATTGTTTTCTTCAAAACTCTTGTCATTTTCTTAAAATCATAAATCATTCATTTTTCAAAAGCTCATCAAATCATAAACTAAGAGCTCTTGTCATTTTCTTGAAATCACAAATCATTCATTTTTTAAAAAAAAAATTCATGAAATCATGAATGCAATTCAACTTGTCACAATTCACATCATATAACACATATCACCTAACACATCATAATGGTTTGGCAAGTCCACAATTCTTGGTAACCATATAATCTCATTTAATGATCTTATATGGGCAAATCTTTAGGAGTCCGTATCTTGGTTCATCCTATGCCACAATCAGGCAGGCGAAGGCTTCTTCATGGTCATCGTGCGAGGCGTATCTTGGGTGGACTTAACCTAACCCACATAACATATAATCATGTCTTGAAACTTGATTGCCCAAAGGCAAAAATCTTGAAATCTTGTTTTGCATAAATCATGCAAATTTTCATAAATCATTTCATGATCATAAAGCCTTTCGTATGCAATGCATCATCATTCCTCAAGCAAAATCACATAACAACCACATTCACATATCAAATCATCAATCATCCAATTCACATGACATTTTCAAATCATTCATACCATTATACATCAATTATAGAAATTTCTCAAGGCATTAAAAACAATGAATTTTGAAAGCATTTTTTTATTCGTAATTTTTGAAAAATATATTAGTGGCCCATCATTTAACTATAAACATAAAACCTACCTTATGATTCCTTGCTTGAATGACCTTCCCTTGCTTTCCACTCCTCTTGCCTCTCATCATTTTCCTCAAAATCAACACAAATTCCCAAATCAAAAGTCATCCAAAATACAACAAATCCTAAGGACACAAATCATGAAATTGATCTTGGAATCACAATACCCATTCATTTTCTAGGCTTTCTCAACCATAACCCAACCAAAAACTTAACCTTAAATCAAGAACTTACCTTGAATCTTTAGCTAACCAAGTGATTCCTTGGTTCAAAGTGAAGCTCTAGTGATTTCCCACATTTTTTCCTCTTGAACTTTCTTCAAAAACCTTTTAAATCTCTTGGAAAATCCAACCCTAGCAAACTCCTTCTTCTTTTCTCCTTCTTCTTTCCACTTGCACGAAACTCTCTCTCTTCTCCTCACAATTTTCGTAACTTCTCTTCTTTCCTACCCTAACTCACTTATTCTCCTTCCTTTTATACTCTTACTAAGTCACTTAAGCCCATTTCTTCATTTAAGCCCATTTACTCTTCTCCTCTTCTTCTTATTCTCCCACTAATTCATTTAACTCTCCTCCTTTTATACTCCTTCCTACTCACTTAAGCCCATAAGCCCTAAAGCCCATTCACTTCCCTCTTCTTTCCTTCTTCCTTCCTTCTTCATTTAACTCATACTACTCAAGCCCACTTCTTCATTTAAGCCCAACTTATTTTCTTTTCTTTTCCTACCTCAATTCATTTCATCTCCTTCCTTTTATACTTCCTTCTTCATTTAAATCAAGCCCAAGGCCCAAGTCCACTTCATTTAATTCCTTCCTTCTTATTTTCCTACTACAACTTAAGCCCATTTCATTTATATCCTCTCTTCTTTATTCATTTCATTTGGACCCAAAGCCCAATTTATTCTTCCTTCTTTCTTCTCATCCTACTAAATCACTTAAGTCCAAACCATTTCTTCTTCTTTTCATTTGATTTAGGCCCATCATTCTCTTAGGCCCAATTAAACTCTAAACTCTTAAATTCAACTAACACATTTAATTGTATTAATTCATGCCACCTAACTCATTACTCTCATTTAATCCTCTTCTTTTTTTTTATCACCACTTAAGCCCAACTTGAGTCTAAGGCCCATTTAACCCTTAATACATTCATAACCTGCATAATACCTTAATACACTTAATCCATGTCATATAGTCTTAGTCTAATCAACATGTTAATCAAAATTTCTTAACATGCTAATTTAGTCCACAAAAATACAATCATTGAATCCCATTAAATCATGCCACCTAATTTCATGACACCTTACCTTAAGCATATTAACATGTCAATTAGTTCCACATTAATCCATCTCGTATTTATACCATATCTTATATTTCATTTCAATTTCAAGAATTCTTGACTTCTTTACTCATGAATAATCATTCAAAAATCTTTATTTAATAATCCTAGCTTACCAAAAAGATTCGGGGTTCAATATTGGGTTCCGAAAATGGATCCAATATTTGTGATATCAGAGCAAGAGGAAAAAAAATCGATGATGGTTAAGGAGACTTCATTGGAGTAAGTTCACGTCATATGGTTTCAAGGCAAGAGTTGGGTTCCGGAAACGATGTCCAATATTTGTGGTATTAGAGCCCAGAATTGAGATCATACATGGGCATTTTGATCAGATGTATCAAGTTACATGCATGTTTGACAACTTTTATCGTGCCGCAGTGACAAATCCCTAGTATGAGTTGCATGTGTATGTCACACGCATGGGAATTGTTAAGAGTTTAAGCTGATAGAAATAGTGAGAAGAATAATGATTTGCAGAAAGTGAGAAGATAAGGAAAGTTTGTGGATATGTACTTGAATTGATAGGGACCTGAGATTATTTTCATGAATTGAATGAAAAAGAAATAAAGACATAGCTGGAAATGATGAGATTTAAAGTGTACAAGCAAAGTGAAATTGAAAGGTTGAACATGGAATTCAAAATGATTGTTTAATTAGTGTGATAAGAGTTATGATCTGATATAAGATTGTGCTAATGAATTTAAGACCAGAATTTCAAGATGGCTATACGTCTATAATTTTAAATTGATTAAGAACGTAAGTATGGAAAATGAAACAAATGGTAGTGATATGTGTAGAAGTTCTCGAGGTTGTGTTGGCAAGTTATTATGAGTACGTGTTTGATAATGTGGTTACATTGGTGAACAATGTGATTGGGTAAATATGAGATTTATATTTGGATATGGTATAGGATGTAATCTATGATCCCTATAGTTAAGAAACTATGAGATGAATCAGAGTAACGAAACGTAAGTATGGTATAGGTGATTATGCTGAAAAGGTAACTACTATGAAGTAGTAATTCTGAATAGTAGTAAAATATTCAGAGGTTGTTCAGAATCAATTGCGATGGATGTATCGGTAGCATGAGATATAAATTGATGACCTACTAAGATTCCTTTTGTGTATAAGATGTAGTGATCATGATGGTACATACCAAAGTATAAGAGTAACTTACTATGCCTCTTGTTTCATTGAGTTTATTATGAAGGACAGTTTGATTATGTAAAATGTGACATAAAGTGAAATTATTAAAAGTTCATGAGTCGTTGAAATTGATCGCACTAAGTTGTTAAGAATGGTTGAAACAGCATTGATGATGATAGCAGTTGATTGATAAAGATTGTATGAATAGTATGGGTGATAGTGGAAAGAAATCTTCTTTCGAAGAAGGATTTCATTGAATTAGGTTAAACAGATCAGATAGCTTATATTAAGCATGATTAATGAAAGAACAAATCAGAAATGAATATATATTGAATCAAAGGGAATATTGGAGTCATACCCCCATTGGAGACTCAAGCATACGAGGTAGAGTATGCTACTAAGAGTGTATGCATTATGATCAATGTAGTGTATCCAACTATTTGAGTGGAGTTTTGGAAGTTGAGGTAACAATATTGCTAACATGAGGAGAACTTGGATCCTCATTATATCCTATGCAAGTATACACAAGGGATATAAACTAGATTTTGATGAATGTGTTATCAACACAGAAATTTGAGTTTGAAAATGAATTGAAATGCATGGAGAGATTAGTAAGGAGGAGCAATGAAAGTAAAGAGAATTTCGAGGAATTATGATACTGATAGAAATTATATTGTCTGGATTTGAAGATTTTATATTATACAATGATGATGTATAAGAGATTGGGATAAAATACAATGCAACATGATAAAGTGATTTAATATGCATGGAGATAATTGAAACCTCACGAATTGATAATTTGATAAATGAATTGAAACTTCTTACAATAGTGATTGCTGGGAAGTCGGATACATTATATGTACAGAAACATCTTGGACATTTATAAATATACAGATCATTATAGTTTGAGATAATTATTGAGTTGGGAGATTTAAAGATGAGACTGAGATAATGGATAGAAGCAGAGATCCCGATAGTAGTGAAGCATGAATTCAGATATGGAGGTTATCAGATATAATGCAAAGGAAGTATAGAATGTGAAGTTGAGTTTTGAGCAAAATCAAGTACAAATTGCTATGGAATTGAGAAATGAATATGAATTTTGAGTTTGATTTGGACAAGATACTTTGTGATCAAAATGAGAGACATGTATACCAATAAAGATGTTTGAGCAAAGAAGTTACTAGAGAAGGCATAAATAGTAACTTAAGCTATATGTCCTAGTATGCACCGAAACGACATTTAGTGGCGGAGAATATAGACTCAAGTGACTGAATGTTTGAATTTGTGACAGTCTATGCTTAAAGCTTATATTTGGAGTTCATAGGAATATGAGATCGATGTACAGCTTGATTGACCTTAAACATGACAATCATTATCATAGTGATGTCATTAGAATATTGTACGGAGCGTTATACGACAAATGAATGAATTTGGTGGACCAAAAACAAAGGTATGGAATACAGTAAGATAGACATGAAAGTTAAGTGTGCTGACACTATAGAGATGTAAACTATGAAGAAAATGATGAAATATTTCTGAGAGTATCACGTTTCCAAGGTGTGCTTGGATTGAATCCAAGATTGAATTGTATTGGTCCATATAAAGTTATTAAGAACTGGACCATTGACTCATGATTTAGTATTATTAAAAAGATGTCCCAGATTTATAACGTGTTATGTGTGAATATGCTAAGGAATATCGATATGATTTGATATTGGTTTTAACGATGCGAAATGGGAAAAATTGGTAAGTAATCTGGGGTATATATATATATATATATATATATTGAGGAATTTCTGAAGAAAGTGAAAAATTAAATAAGTGATTGAAAGACCGAGTGGGTCTATTGACTATGGTCATTTGGAAGAAGTTATTCGAATGAAGAGATTACTTGGCATATTGAGGAACATTACCTCCATTGGTATGATTACTCAGGTAAGAATTTCGAGGACGAAATTCTTTAAGAGGGGGAGAATTGTTGGATCTCGAACTTTTCTTGGAATTTAGAAATATGAAATGAGAAATTTTGGCGATTATTCATGTGTAAAGAATAGAAGAATTCTTTAATTTGAAATGAAGTAGAAAAGATAGTTATGTACAAGATGGGTTATATGTGAAATAATGGAAGTTATAAGTTGAAACATGATCATTGAGTATGCTTTGGTATTTTAGCCATAACTTTTTATTTAGTTATCCGATTGAGGTGATTCTTGATTGGGATTAAACTAGAGAGATAAGGCTACAAATTTTCTGATGAAATTGAGTTCTAATTCAGTCCCTACAAAATTCAATTTTTGGGTGGAATTTAAGCTTAGCATATTGTTTCGGCATAAGAACAGTTTGGAAATGTTTGGGTACAACTTTCAGAGTACTGAACCGAATTGAATGATTTTATTTTCATTGGAAAATTAAGACAATGAGGAACATTTGTCTAGAAGGAATTTTCATCAAATGCCTTCAATTTGATGGTTAGAAAAATGTCCTAAAGTAAGCATTAATTAAAATGAATTTTTAGGGCATTAATAGATTATTTTATGAGTTGAGGAATTAATTAACATGTTAATATGAGAAATTAACATATTAATTTGAGAAAGATCATATGGCATGGGTTGATTGGATCTAAATTGAATTAAGGTGGTAACTTATGCATGAGGACAAAATTGGAAGACCACTTAAGCATTTAAGTTCCTAGGCTTTTAAGTAAGGGCAATATGGACTTTTAGCATCATTAGTGGTATAAAAGGGAAGAGAAAGGAGTGGTCTTCCCATTTGAAGAGAGGGAAACAAAATTTAGAGAGAAGAGGGAGAGAGAGTCGTGGAGAGAAGAAAGAAGAAGGAAAGAAGAAGAGAGAAGGAAGAAGAATGAAGAAGAAAAAGGAAGGAAATCATCTTGCCAAGGTAAGTTTACCTTCTTCTTCTTGCTTCATTAGAGAAATGAGTTGTATTGAGGATGAAGGGATTAGAGAGAGAATAGGTGTTGTGTTGGAAAAATATGATTGAAGGAACCCATTTGATTTTTAGGGTTTCTAAGTTGGGTTTTGGGTTTCCTAACCTATATGGACTATGGGTAGGTTGAATTTGAGTTTGATTAGGGTTGATTTCATTTGTTGTGATTTTGAAGTTTTAGGGATTTTGTGAAAATTAGGGGATTTCTATTTGAATCAAAATTGAATGAGAATTTTGGTTTGTTTGAGGAAATTAAGAGAAACCCTATCCAAGACTAAGAGGAAGGGAACAATTGAAATAGAATTTTTGGTGAATGATGAGATGCTGTTGAATATGAGGAGTCAAATTTCAAGCAAGGAATTAAGGTGGATACATGTTTATAATAGAGTAAATAAGCCACTTTTGTTTTCTTTAAATCAAGGAAATTTAAAGATTTTAAATTGCATCATAATTGTTGCATAAATTGTGCCTTGGATAAATTGAGAAATTGCTACATGTTGATATGTGAATTGTGTGATGTTTTATGTAGTGCCCCCTCACCGTAGGGTACATATCGGGATGCCCGAGGGTCGCTCCGACACGTATCCCACGATAAAGTTGTACTACTAGAAAATACCGCTAATAATCCACATGGCATCGCAATAAATAAAACCACAATAACATAAATCACTAAATTTTAAAAATCATAATAACAATCTTGATACAGTCATCCAATAGCATAATAGACAAGTCTATCAGTCCCCTAAACAAAACCTAAAAAGGAAACTGATACAAGCGTCTATACTATGTCATCCGCAAAAGTCCAACCCAGCTGACTGACCTGTGTGCCATCGCTTCTCTTGCCAGCACGCTCGCACGGCAGGAAAAGACTATCTCCGGAGCTAGGGGTCTACTCTATCAGTCCTGAAAAATAGATTGCAATTTTGGGTGAGTTTGCGAACTCAATGAGAAACCATCATCGATGGTTCACTCAAATCATGCATTACGCAAATTGCGTATAGCATGGCACAGTAATGTTCAATTAACAGTAACGTATAACAAATTACATTATTATACAACCATTCACAGTAGCATGTAACAATTTGCAATCTCTCATGCCATCACATAATTCAGTAAGTGTCACAAATCAATCAGTCATGTGTATATAATGCATATGTGACTCTTTCCAGATTATTGATGTTGTGCCCAAGCGCTTCGATCAATATTTAGTATTCAGGTGTGGGCGAGTCGAGTGATTTCTCCCTCGGGCTCGAGGCGTCGATCAAGATAATGTTAGAGCTCGAGGCTCATTCAGTGATATTAGCGACTTGGGTCACAACGTTCATTATCTGATCATGCCTTTATGCATGTAATGCAGTGTTCAGTAATTCAGTGATATGGCTATAAAAGCCCAGTGTTTCAATTC
The DNA here is from genome assembly GCA_029891385.1 of Erythroxylum novogranatense. Lineage (NCBI taxonomy): Eukaryota > Viridiplantae > Streptophyta > Magnoliopsida > Malpighiales > Erythroxylaceae > Erythroxylum > Erythroxylum novogranatense. The sequence continues at coordinate 76,056,241 of CM057225.1, forward strand.
CCAATGTCATGCAGTAGTCCAATCTCATACAGTAGAAGCATGCAATTCGATCATATACATTTCAGTAATCATGCAATTCACATTGGCAAGTAATTCACATAGAGCATTTAGACAATCAAGAATTTGAGAAACCAACTAGGTTACTCACCTGTAACTTCCGAGCTACTGCCTAGAAGTCCCAGCAATGTCTGCAGAATGACAATCCAACGACGCCTGTATAGCAGTAAAATACAGTCCCATTACTAGATGCTCAATCCAAACAGCTCAATGATGCATATGTCTCAGTGGAAATATGTACAATGCATGTTCACGATTTTCCGGCGCTAAAACCCAATTTAGAACTCTTAGGCCCAATTCTAACTCTTCGCTCAATTGATCGACAATAATTGATCCAATCCTAAAATTCAGTTCAATCTCCTCTATTCATATACCCTATAGCAATTCCAAATCCATTGGGTCAAAACCTCTATTGAAAATCCCAATTAAACTCCAATTGAAATTCCAATTGTCACAATTCAATACTTAGGTCGCTATTAGAACCATAATTGACCTTATTCTCTAAGAATCAGTACCATTTAAATTAAATTCCAACTCTCATTTAATTCCTCAATTGTAGACCCCTTTCCCTAGTTCACAACGAACCAGGAATCACCTCAATCGGAGGTCTATACCATAAGTTATGCCCCAAAAACTACAACTCATCCATCAGAAAACTGCCCCTTCGCCGCGACGTACAACGGGTCATTCGCCACGACGCAGAAAGAGCCATTCGTCGCGAGGTATAACTCCACGCTCGTCACGACGTCCAACCGAGCTCGTTGCGACGAATAATTTAATTACTCGTCGCGACGAAGCCCTCAGCGCACGTCGCGACGTGCGAAGTCCCGATCGTCTTCTCCGACGAATCTACCCATTTCTCTCTCTAAAACCCAGCATTAAACACTCCCATCTTCCCATTCAAACACACTAAATACCATAAATGCATCAAACAACCTTTAATAACAACATTAAAGCCATTAAACTTACCAAATCAAGCTTTAAATCCACAAATCTCTAGAAACCCTAAAACCTTCAAAACCAACGATCTCCACCTTCAAGCCTCAATCCACTTCCTCTTCCATATTAAACACTCCAAGCTAGCACAAGGAGAAGAACCAGCAAGAAAGATCAAAGTTCTCACACCAAAGAGAAGAAATCGAAGATCACCGTGGGAGAAGAGAAGAAGAAGATTTCTTTTCCTTAGGATAAAAATCCCCAAATTGAAACCTAGATATATTTATAGACATAAGTCTCCAAATCAGTTTAAATTTCAGTCTCTAATTTCAATGGCTCAACATTTTTATTTCCTAACAATTTAACTCTAATTTTTCCTTTGCCATTGGACAATTCTTTCAGTCTCATATGGTTAATCGGTCTGTCACTCAAAATTTCCGGTCCGGGCATTTTCTCCCGAATCGTCCGAAAATTTCCTACAAGCCACTATCAATAGCCAATCACTCTTAACCATTCTAAATCAGTCATTCGAGCCCAATTACTCCTAATTTCTCGATTAATCATGATCCAGTCAGTTCATTCAGTTCATGCTCACAATTAAAATACCGGAAAACCATGAATGCATGTACCTATGAATAAATGCATATGCAATAAACCTATTCCTCTATAATTAGAGGTCAGTGACATGCTCAATCAGTGAATGCAATGAAACCTACCAATCTGTCCCAATTTACCAAAATACCCTTGCTATCATTAACGGGATGTTACAATTTACCCCTCCTAATAAAAATTTCGTCCTCGAAATTTAATACCTGTCCGATCGAATAGATGAGGATAATGACTCCTCATATGTTCCTCAGTCTCCCAAGTAGCTTCCTCAGAAGAGTGGTTCTTCCAAAGGACTTTCACCAATGGAATCACCATGTTCCTCAGCTGCTTGACTCGTGATCCTATAATTTGCACCGGCTCCTCAACATAACTCAGATCACTGGCTACCTCAATCTCCTGAGCCGGAATCACATGAGTCAGGTCTGAACGGTACCGTCAAAGCATACTAACATGAAACACGTCATGCATCTGGGACATTTCACTCGGTAATGCCAATCTGCAAGCCAACGGTCCTATCCTCTCAAGGATCTCATACGGACCAATGTACCGAGGGCTCAACTTGCCCTTACGGCTAAATCTCAGGACTCCTCTCCAAGGTGACACTCGAAGAAACACTCTGTCACCTACACTGTATTCCATCTCTCGCCGATGCTGATCCACATAACTTTTTTGTCTGTCTTGAGCCGCCTTGATGCGACTCCGGATCAACTGTACCTTATTCACTGTATCCTGAATCAGCTCGGGACCCTCTATCGATCTCATACCCTCTTCATCCCAATACAGTGGTGATCGACACGGTCGCCCATACAAGGCCTCATACGGTGCCATCCCAATACTACTTTGATACTGGTTATTATATGTGAACTCGATCAGAGCCAAGTACTGATCTCATGCTCCTCTGAACTCCAATACACAAGCTCGAAGCATATCCTCAACAGTCTTAATCATCCTCTCACTCTGCCCATCTGTCTGAGGATGAAATGTTGTACTGAAGTTCAACCTAGTACCCATAGCAGTCTGTAGGCTTTTCCAGAACCTCGAAGTGAATCTAGGGTCTCTGTCTGAGATTATCGACAATGGAACCCCATGCAACCGCACAATCTCTGCTACATATTTCTGGGCCAACTGATCGAGAGTATTGCTCTCCCTCACTGACAAAAAGTGAGCCGATTTAGTCAACCGGTCCATTATGACCCAGATGGCATCATGCTGCCTCGGTGTCCTAGGCAATCCCATGACAAAATTCATGGTAATTCGCTCCCATTTCCACTCCGGAATGGGCAACAAATGCAACTTTCCCACTGGAGCCTGATGCTCTGCCTTAACCTGCTGACATGTCAGACACCTGGACACATACTCTGCCACTTGCCTCTTCATGCCAGGCCACCAGAAATGTTGTCTCAAAGTATTATACATCTTGGTCGTACCAGGATGTATAGCATAGGCAGCTAGATGTGCCTCCTCCAAAATTTCCCGTCTCAAGTCCTGAACATCTGGCACACACAATCTCTGTCCCATCCACAAAGTCCCATCTCTCAACTCAAACTCGAATCATGCATCATCAGCACTCTCTCAATCGGTCTCACTAACATCGATCTTGATCACGAACTCTCCGATCTGTCATGCAACATCGGCCTAAGCCTCGAGTAGCAATCGAGCTCATCTCGACCTAAATCCATCATGCTAAGAGCTCTCAATTGAATCGCACCGAGCAATCTCGAAACCTGAATCTGAGCTGCACTACCATGCGATCTGCTGCTCAATGCATCGGCCACCACATTGGCCTTCCCTGGATGATACTCAATCGTGCAGTCATAGTCCTTCAGTAACTCTATCCATCTCCTCTGTCTCAGATTGAGCTCTCTCTGACTCAACAGATACCTCAAACTCTTATGATCAGTGAAGATCTGGAACGTCTCCCCATACAAATAATGTCTCCAGATCTTCAAAGCAAACACTACTGCAGCTAACTCCAAATCATGCACTGGGTAATTTACCTCATGAGACCTCAACTGTCTCGAGGCATAAGCTATCACTCTCCCATGCTGCATCAAAACACAACCCAATCCCTGGTGCGAGGCATCACTGTACACTACAAAGCCTCCAGTCCCGAACGGAATGCCTAACACCAGTGCAGTAGTCAACCGATGTTTCAGTTCCTCAAAGCTCTTCTAGCACTCCTCAGTCCATCTGAATGGCACATTCTTCCTCAACAGTTTCGTCAAAGGAGCGGAGATCAACAAAAATCCCTCGACGAACCTCCGGTAATATCCGGCTAATCCTAGGAAACTTCGCAACTCTGGCACATTCCTAGGAACCTCCCAACTCCTAACTGCCTCTATCTTGTGAGGATCCACCTGGATACCCTTACCGGACACCACGTGCCCCAGGAATACAATCTCATCAAGCCAAAATTCGCACTTAGTGAATTTGGCAAACAACTGTCTCTCTCTCATGACCTGCAGAACAATCCTCAGATGCTCAACGTGCTCCTGTCTACTCCTCGAATAAACCAGTATATCATCTATAAACACTATCACGAACCGATCCAGGTAGGGCTGAAAAACCTTATTCATCAAGGCCATGAAGGCCACCGGGGCATTAGTCAACCCAAACGGCATCACTAGGAACTCAAAATGCCCGTACCTGCTCCTGAAAGCACTCTTAGGTACATTGGCCTCTGCAATCCTCAACTGATAATAACCTGATCGCAGGTCCAACTTAGTGAACACCTGATCTCCCTGCAACTGATCAAATAAATCATCGATCCTAGGAAGTGGATACTTATTCTTCACTGTCACCCGATTCAACTGCCTATAATTAATACACAGTCTCAGAGTCCTGTCTTTCTTCTTCACAAACAGTACCGGAGCTCCCTATGGCGAAACACTTGGTCTAATGAACCCCTTATCCAGTAGCTCCTGCAACTGAGCCTTAAGCTCTCTCAGTTCCACCGGTGCCATCCTATACGGAGGTATCGATATAGGAGCGGTACCGGGAATGAGATCAATCTTAAACTCTGTCTCCCACTCTGGCGGCAATCTTGGTAACTCCTCGGGAAACACATCTGGAAATTCCCTGACTACGGGAACATCCTACAATCTCTGCTCGACTCTGGAATCTACTACATGAGCCAGATAGGCCTCACAACCTCCCTGCATCAACCTCAGGACACTCAAAAAGGAAATCATCCTCGCTGGCACTGCCTGACTAACTCCTCGAAACACAGCTCTGGTCTGACCAGGAGATTCCAGCACAACCTCCTTGGTATAACAGTCCATAATAGCCCTATGCGCAGTCAACCAGTCCATCCCCAATATCACATCAATCTCCCTCAAAGGTAAAACAATCAAATCAGCACTCAAAACTGCTCGGTCGATCTGAACCTGACACCCTAAACAGACCTCTCCCAATACATTCGTACTACCTAGAGGTGTACTCACCTCTAACCCATACTGTAACCTCTCTCTATCCCCATGCAGTCTACATGCCAAATGCGGTCCAATGAATGAATGAGTAGATCCAGGATCCAACAATGCATATGCTTCAAAACCAGAAATCAGAAGCATACCCGCAACAACATCCGGGAAATCTTGGGCCTCCTGCCGAGTCATAGCATAGACCACGGCACGAGATGGCATGCTCTTCGAGACCCTTTGCCCTCACTGCGGACCCTCTGCTCGGCCTCGGCCTCTCATCCCGATCCACCTCCACGCTCTGCTTGCACTGTGGTATTCTTTGATCTTCCAGTCATAGTAGACTGGGCTCCCAAAGTCTCTGGGCAGTTCCTAACCAGGTGGTCCATCGAGCCACATCTCAAACAAGCTCCAGACAGCCAACGAAACTCTCCACTGTGTCTCTTGTCATAATGTTCACAAACCGAGCAGATCACCTGAACCTCTAGCTTCGCCGCCGCCACTACCGGTGCAGGCAAACCGCCTCTCGCCCATAACCAGATCGTTTAGCCCCTCCTGCGGATCTGAAGGCCCCGCCTCGATGCTTCTCAGCACTCTACTAGCATTACCACAGCTATCACTAGATCTCTTGGTCCCGTCCCCGACCGGTCTCACCATACTCTCTCTCAAGAATGCTTTATCCTCACCGCAGTGACCCTCACCAATGAAATTACCCATGTTAGACCTGGCCAATCGGGTACGGATCTCCAGATTGAGTCCGCCCTCCAAACGCCGACACCTGTCAGCCTCAGTTGCAATCAGAGTCGAAGCATATCCCATCACTCATTGAACACCTTCCTCGTAGTCGCCAACGACATCCGTCCTGTCTCAACTCTAAGAACTCCTGCATCTTCATTTTCAAATAGACCTTAGGCATGTAATTGTCCCGGAAGGCCCTTAGAAAGTCATCCCACGACAGAAGTAGCAGTGGTCCGTGGTATGCTTGCCGAGACGATCGTCCACCACTGATATGCCGGACCCTGAAGAAGAGAAACCACATAGTCGAATCGCTCATCCGATTTGCAATCCATCTGATCTAGGACTCTCTCAGTCCTCTCTAGCCATCCCTCAGCTTCAGCAAGGTATGTGCTGCCAAATAAATCAACAGCCCCCTGCTTACGCAGTCGATCATATCTCCGTTCTCGTCTCACAGGAACTCGAGGAGGCAACTCCTCTGAATGAGGCATGAGGGACTCCCTACTAGCTCCTACCGATTCCAGGTCAGCTGGTAGCTCAACTCGATCTCCAAGTACAGATGACCTAAAACAAACAAGAAATTTCTGATCAGTTCTGCTATTCTCACGGTAATTCAAACCTAAAATTGACTAATCCCAAAAGATGTCAAATCATGCTCTGATACCACCTAATGTAGAGCCCCCTCACCGTAGGGTACATATCGGGATGCCCGAGGGTCGCTCCGACACGTATCCCACGATAAAGTTGCACTACCAGAAAATACCGCTAATAATCCACATGGCATCGCAATAAATAAAACCACAATATCAGAAATCACTAAATTTTAAAAGTCATAATAGCAATCTTGATACAGTCATCCAATAGCATAATAGAAAGGTCTATCAGTCCCCTAAACAAAACCCAAAAAGGAAACTGATACAAGCTTCTATACTATGTCATCCGCAAAAGTCCAACCCAGCTGACCGACCTGTGTGCCATCGCTTCTCTTGCCAGCACGCTCGCACAGCAGGAAAAGACTATCTCTGAAGCTAGGGGTCTACTCTATCAGTCCTGAAAAATAGGTTGCAATTTTGGGTGAGTTTGCGAACTCAATGAGAAACCATCATCGAAGATTCACTCAAATCATGCATTACGCAGATTACGTATAGCATGGCACAGTAATGTTCAATTAACAGTAACGTATAACAAATTACATTATTTTACAACCATTCACAGTAGCATGTAACAATTTGCAATCTCTCATGCCATCACATAATTCAGTAAGTGTCACAAATCAATCAGTCATGTGTATACAATGCATATGTGACTCTTTTCCAATCATTCAGTGTTGTGCCCAAGCGCTCAACAAGATTCAAGATTCATTGATGCGGACGCGTCGATTTCTTCCTCGTGCTCGAGGCGGTCGAAGATAGTGTTAGAGCTCGAGGCTCATTCAGTGATATTAGCGACTTGGGTCACAACGTTCATTATCTGATCATGCCTTTATGCATGTAATGCAGTGTTCAGTAACTCAGTGATATGGCTATAAAAGCCCAGTGTTTCAATTCCCAATGTCATGCAGTAGTCCAATCTCATACAGTAGAAGCATGCAATTCGATCATATACATTTTAGTAATCATGCAATTCACATTGGCAAGTAATTCATATAGAGCATTTAGACAATCAGGAATTTGAGAAACCAACTAGGTTACTCACCAGTAACTTCTGAGCTACTGCCTGGAAGTCCCAGCAATGTCCGCGGAATGACGATCCAACAACGCCTCTATAGTAGTAAAATACAGTCCCATTACTAGATGCTCAATCCAAACAGTTCAATGATGCATATGTCTCAGTGTAAATATGTACAATGCATGTTCACGATTTTCCGGCGCTAAAACCCAATTTAGAACTCTTAGGCCCAATTCTAACTCTTCGCTCAATTGATCGACAATAATTGATCCAATCCTAAAATTTAGTTCAATCTCCTCTATTCATATACCCTATAGCAATTCCAAATCCATTGGGTCAAAACCTCTATTGAAAATCCCAATTAAACTCCAATTGAAATTGCAATTGTCACAATTCAATACTTAGGTCGCTATTGGAACCATAATTGACCTTATTCTCTAATAATCAGTACCATTTAAATTAAATTCCAACTTTCATATAATTCCTCAATTGTAGACCTCTTTCCCTAGTTCACAACGAACCAGGAATCACCTCAATAGGAGGTCTATACCATAAGTTATGCTCCAAAAACTACAACTCATCCATCAGAAAACTGCCCCTTCGCCGCGTCGTACAACGGGTCGTTCGCCGCGACGCAGAAAGAGCCATTCGTCACGACGTATAACTCCACGCTCGTCGCGACGTCCAATCGAGCTCGTTGCGATGAATAATTTAATTACTCGTCACGACGAAGCCCTCAGCGCACGTCGCGACGTGCGAAGTCCCGATCGTCTTCTCCGACGAATCTACCCATTTCTCTCTCTAAAACCTAGCATTAAACACTCCCATCTACCCATTCAAACACATTAAATACCATAAATGCATCAAACAACCTTTAATAACAACATTAAAGCCATTAAACTTACCAAATCAAGCTTTAAATCCACAAATCTCTAGAAACCCTAAAACCTTCAAAACCAACGATCTCCACCTTCAAGCCTCAATCCACTTCCTCTTCCACATTAAACACTCCAAGCTAGCACAAGCAGAAGAAACAGCAAGAAAGATCAAAGCTCTCACACCAAAGAGAAGAAATCGAAGATCACCGTGGGAGAAGAGAAGAAGATTTCTTTCCTTAGGATAAAATCCCCAAATTGAAACCTAGATATATTTATAGACATAAGTCTCCAAATCACTTCAAATTTCAGTCTCTAATTTCAATGGCTCAACATTTTTATTTCCTAACAGTTTAACTCTAATTTTTCCTTTGCCATTGGACAATTCTTTCAGTCTCATACGGTTAATCGGTCTATCACTCAAAATTTTCGGTCCGGGCATTTTCTCCCGAATCTTCCAAAAATTTCCTACAAGCCACTATCAACAGCCAATCACTCTTAACCATTCTAAATCAGTCATTCGAGCCCAATTACTCCTAATTTCTTGATTAATCATGATCCAGTCAGTTCAGTCAGTTCATGCTCACAATTAAAATACCGAAAAACCATGAATGCATGTACCTATGAATAAATGCATATGCAATAAACCTGTTCCTCTATAATTAGAGGTCAGTGACATGCTCAATCAGTGAATGCAATGAAACCTACCAATCTGTCCCAATTTACCAAAATACCCTTGCTATCAGTAACGGGATGTTACATTTTATGAAAATGCTTTTCGTTTGAAAAGAACACACGTTTATACAATCATGTTTTCAAGGATGATTTTTATATAGAAAGAAAGTTTCCAAGAAAATGTGCCATTTTGGGCAAAAAGTTTGCAAGTTCATGAAACATGTGTTATATGGGTTTCACTTTTATAAGTTAGTTAATGAGCTTTAAATGTTTTTCAAATAAATGGAATTAAATGGTTTTCCAACTATCCTATAAATGTGTATTTATTGTTTCTCTAAATGCTTGAGAATATGTCATTTGTTGTTGTTGGTGAATTGTGAAATGTTGATGTCTCATGCTTGAGATATGAATGTGGTTATTGATGAATTATGAAATGATGATGTGGAATTGCATATGGAATGTTTCATGCTCATGGAAGACAAGTTTTCAAGTTCATAAATTTCATGTTATGTGGGTTTGGTAGTCCATCCAAGAATCTTCACGTGCACATTGACCCAAGAATAGGCTTCTCTCGCCTGCCCGCTAGTGGCACGGAGCTCCTTCTAGGACTCCCTCAAGTTTATGACTATACAAGACCAGTGTGTAGTTCGTCATGAATATGGATCTACCTAAACCATTTATGTGCTTATGTGTACATGATTTGTGAACAAGTTCATGCATTCATGTTTTGTGACTTATGAATTTGAATACAAGATGAGAATTTGATAAACGAACGTTCTATGGATTTTCAACAAGAATTTCCTATGATAGTAAAATTTTGAATGGTTTTGTTTATTTTTCCATTATAAGTTGTTAGCCACGGGCTTTTTAAACTCACCCCCTCTCCGTCCCATCTCCAGGTATTGAGCAAGAGATCAAGTGAAAGTGAATCAAGGCATAAATCCCAATATGCATGTTTTGTTGTGTTTTGGAATTATTGATGTAAAACATGGCTTTAAGTGGATTTTGAGAAATTTTGGGTTTTGCATGTTTTTTGTATTGGATTTTGTTATTGATGATGTATTGTGGCATGAGTTGCCATCGAAGTTGGTAAACTCTTATTTTATGATGTAAATGAAATATGGATATGTGTATGGATTTTGAAATGTGAAATTGTGTATGGATGATGAGTTGACGAACATTGAATATGAGCTATTGTTATATATATATAAGTGAGATAGTATGGAAAGGAAAGATAGGAATGTCATGAAGCACGAGATGTTGTTGAATAGGAAGGGTCGTATGGATTAAGGTTGAGAGTCGAAGAATTCCAATTGGTAGTTGAATGGTTATGTTCATAAAAATCCAAGTTCGTATAAGGCAAAATTGTAAGCTTTTCATGAGGATAAAATATGTATATGCTGCTTTCCAAGGAAAAACTGTATTGATTTAGATTGAATTGGACCAAGTTGTCTTCATAGAAGTTGTAGTTCGTCTTTATAACTTTCCAACGCTATAAAGTATGCCATTTTTTGATATCGTAGTTGAGAGTTATGCTCCTTCCAAGTTAGGATGTTGTAGTGGACGAAATTCCCAAACCATTAGCGTATATGAAGTGAATCTCGAACTCGAAAGAGTGGATTTTGGCAAGATTATAAGTATAGGAGGAGTTAGGATGGATTTAGGACCCTTTTTAGGGGTCTTGGAGGGTGAAAAAATTTTATACCCGAATGTTACATGGCCTGCCCGTGTTAATTTACATGGGCCGTGTGATTTTGGCGCAAGGACACCAATTCACTCGAAGGTTACACGGGCTGACCGTGTGATTTTACACGGTCTGTATATTTTGACCCTCATAAAGACAGAATTTCAAATTTTGTCCTGCATAAAATTTGTAGTCTTAGATGTCTAATTTCTAATGATCTAAGAACGAAGTCAATCTGACATCTATAATGAGAGTTATGGCGTTTGCGCCAACGTATATTCAGTAGGAATCAGGATATGAATATATCGGATTCGTTTGGCCATAACTCCTTCGTCCAACCTCCGAATGAGGTGATTCTTGAGGCGATTGATTCCTAACACATGTATCTACACCTCCATAAAACTTTAGACCTTTTGGAGTTGATTTTACAAATTTTGGAGGATAGAAATTGAGGGGCCGGTTGGGAGACCATGATTGAGGTATGGACACACTTTGGATTTTCAAGCATATCTTCAACTATAGAACTCCGATTGAGTCGGTTCTTTCTCCAAAATGAACTAGAGACATAGAACTACAATTTTTTTGAAGAAATCAATTGTGGTTATTTTCATTTCGTTGTGTGGGCTTGCCCTTGTGGTTTGAGATGTGATGAGAATGATGACGAACCGATAATGGCTAAAAAGATTCCATAGAATAACCCTACAAGTTATTATGCTCATGTTTTATGAATGGTTTTCGGATGTTGGGTTCCAAAAACGGATCCAACATTTGTGATATTAGAGCAAGAGGAAAAAAAATCGATGATAGTTAAGGAGACATCATTGGAGTAAGTTCACGTCATATGGTTTCAAGGCAAGAGTTAGGTTTTGTAAACGGCATCCAATACCTTTCATATATGCATGTATTTTGTTTATGTAATGTGATTTACATTCCATGAATGGTATTAGACTTATGTCATCAAGTATATGACTTGATAGTAAAACCATAAGCGTTATAACATTATTCTAGACTGTCTCTGGTTGATCATTATTGGTGGAATAATAATGAATTAAGGCTAGTATGTGTTCTGATTGATTATCACGTTTTATTGATCATGGATATGAGATATCAAATCAGAAACATAGATATATGTTAGAGAACATATATTAGACCTATCCACGTAGAGAATACTACATGGTTTCATGTCATTAGTGATTCTCAATATGGTTTGACTTTAGTCCTTCGACCTGAAGTCATCATGGTTCCCTACATGAGGAATTCGGTGTTTTGATATTAGATGAAGTTATTCTTACCCGAATAACAAGTAGTCTTATATTGGACATCAAATGAATCATACGAAGGGATGTGAATGAAGTAGATGGGATTTGTACCTCTCTTAAATGAGAGAGATATCATTTGGGCCTCTTGACAAGTGTGACTGAAGAAATGCATGGTCGTGTTCAAATGAATTGATGAAGAGTCATCAATGTCATTTGTTATAATCAGTCAACTTGGGGATCAAGAAACTATGATTAATCAAAGGTTGACATGTACCATGCCTTGTGATTAATCTTGATATCGTGTTACAAAGGGACTTAGCTTATAACCATAATTACAGGTTAAATTAGATTATCGATCCTCATTTGATTTTGGTAGTCATAATGTCTTGCTAGAGGCCACTTATAATTTATGAGCCTTGAAGTGTGATCAAGCCCATTGTCAACATCAAATGGGCCTACAGGGTCAAACGCAAAGAGTGATATGATTTGGGCTTATTCTCTTGGGCCTAATTTATTAGGCATTGAATAAATACATATGGATATATTTATTAGGCTAGATTGAATTAAGTTGTCGGGCTTCTATTATATGAGATATAATGGTCCGAAACTTATTGAGCTTTAATGGGATTAGGTTTTCTCTATAAATAGAGAAACTTAGGTCTCATAAGGGTTAAGCAACATCATTTTGATACGAAACCCTAGCCACCATCCGAGAGAAAAATTGTGCGGCATTCGGAAAGAGTTTCAGGACGTGCTAGCACACGATAGCCGCAGCCCGGATCGTGCATACTCGTATGGATACCGGTAGAGGACATTTGCATGTAGCAGTGTCTACGAATCCAAAAAAACAATCACCAATCTGTGAAAAAGGTATTTTTGCGCATCCTATATGTTTACAGTTATACATCGTGTTGTGTTATGGTCTTTTCCGCAGTGTACTAATGTGAATACTCAAGCCATACGCGATCCAACAAAATTTACATTATTTTCAATCCAACACTCAAACTTCATTGGCCATTTCCGTTAACTTGTCCCATTCCTTAAGTCCTCCTCTCTGAACGTACATGAGGCAAATCCACCGTGCTAAGCATATAGCTTAGTGAGTAATAACTAATCTATACATAAACTGACAACTCGTCATACTGAATCATGTAACAATATCAGCATGCATTCAAAAAAAATTTTAACTGTAAGTCAGATAGAATGCATTTCAGAATAGATTTTTATAAATAAAAGAACCGCATAACACAAGAGGGTATAAACCATTCAAAATCAGAACATAATTTAGTTTAGGTCAAAGTCAAATAGATATCATAGTACAAAATAAGATGACAACTAAACCCATTTATAGAAACGGGTAACGGGACTTATACAGAAGAGATCGAAGTCTCAACACTGAATTGTCAAGAAGAGACCGAAATCTCAACACCCAAGTGTCCAAAAGAGACAAAAGTCTCAACACCGAAGTGTCAATAACAGAAGACACCAAAGTGTCATTAACAGAAGAAACCGAAGTGTCACAGAAGCAGCTGCAGACCCTTCTAGGCATGCCTATTTACCCACAACTAGGACTCAACAGTTTAAAAACAAACCAAGGTCATTTCAGACATTACATGTGCAAAGCAAGTAGTCAATTATATTCACATGCAAATAGCACTTCCAATGATATAAACATGCATCAAACGCCTCAGACAATCATCGTCCAGAATTCAGAACACAATCCGCATAAATTAAATTCAACAAACAAAATAAAGTAAGGTAAGTAGCATTTCAATATCACATTCATCAATCAATACCTCGGACCTTCATATCAGAGACCAGTACACAATTCAGTGCACATTCATCAATATCAAATTCAATTCAGTAATAAACAAAACAAATCAAGGTGAGACCATCTTAGGATACCCACAAAAGTTACCGTCTAAATTACTTACAATTGCTCCCATTTCCTTATTGCCTTGAAGTCCCGACAATATCTGAAAGTTGTCGTTCTATGTGTTCCTCTATAACATTTAACACATATACAAATCACTATTGTGCATGATTAAGAATTCATTAATGTATATTGAATACATATAATGCTTATTCATATCAATTCCAGGTATCTTATTGTAATTTTCATCATCAAACCGATCAGATATCAAAGCCCTCATTAATAAAATTTGGTACTTATAATTTGAACCAAAATAAAACAATGTGAAATCAATTTCATAACCTAAGTGACCACTTCAGATTTTTTTAACCCATATGATTTAAGGTCAATTTTGCATAATTAATCTAGTAGGGTAAATGATAAAATCAGGCAACACTTCCTTCTGGAAAGCTGTTCTATAATGTCTCAAGTTTCTAACGACTCCAAAATAATCTAATTAGATTCAGTATTCAAAGAGTTATTCACAAAATACTACAGACTATACACATTTGAATTTTTAGCTAGTACATGATCATACCCACTATTTTCACAACTCATATCTTTCAGCTCAGATATCCAAAAATTTCAAAATTTATACCAAATTAAAGTTAAGAGAATAAGATACAACTTTGGTGAAGACACCTTATTCTAACTAGGCCCACATCAATACAGTTTATTCAATAACCACAAGACATGATTTCTTTCCCTGACAGTGCTTCAGCTTAAGCTACAACTCACTTTCATGCCAATTTTGAATATCATAGAGATGGAAGTAAATTTTGACTTCTTCATAAAAGTTGCATAATTATGTCTCTAGTTCAATTTGAAACAAGAATAATTTCATTTGGAAATCTATAGATCAAAATATAACTAAAATATCGAAGCATGTTTCGAACATTCCAGTCATCAAATTCTAGCACACCTCAGCATTTTCATCTTAACACCCCCCGTTCGGGATAACTTTGCGTGATCTTTATGAGAAGGAAAATGGTGTATTTCAGCAACACTTTCTTTTAGAAAATTTCTCCACTATGTTTCCAGTTTGTAATAACACCAAAATTGCACAATTTGAGTCAGTATACTGAGATTTATATCCAAAAGAGTTCAGACTATTTTTAAACTGTAACAGAATTCCTAACTCTATTTCCATCCAGATTTTGAGATGTTTAGAGATAGAATTAACATTCAGTTTCTTCAGAAAAGTTGTAGATATATGTCTCTAGTTTAATTTGAATTAAAAATCAACTCATTTAGAAATAAACATATAAGTTATAATCAAAATACCAAGACATGTTCAGTGAAAATTTTCTAGTTCATAAGATTCCAGCACCCTTCTTCACCAATATCTCACATATGTCATTCCAATTCAGACATAACTCTCATACTACGAAACATATCATAAATATCATATTGTAACTTACTTGTTAGGCTTTCAATACAGCTCAAATTCCAGATTAAATCAAGTCTCCATGCAAGCAAAATTCATCACCAACTTAGGATGAAAACAAGTTGATTTTCGACAGCAAGATGAAGGTAGCTTTCAGCTGGTTTTATTGGCTATTTTGTGAGAGATTAAGTAGTGAATTTCATATACCAACTTAGCTAGGGAAAAGACTAGAATATAGAGAAAGGTTGAAGCAATTTCGTGGAAGAGATATAAGAGAAACAACATAAATGTTGCTGCTGGAATTTGTTTCATCAACATGTTAGGTGTCACCATTCAAGCACAACACTTGTCCTAAGGCATGTCTTACATTTTCCAACTCAAGATGCTGCCACTAATCCACTCTATATGCTTCCATATGTCACCAATTAATCAGTCCATATGTCTCCTTAGTATTGGTCCACTTGTCACACAAGAATGGATCCATTTGTCACTTAAGTGCTAGTCCATTTGTTACCTATTTTGAAAATTTCTAAAATTCACCAAAAATTCTGAAATAATAATAACACTCTCCAAATAAATGTTCAGATCAAAATAATTCACCAAAAAATTCAAAATATCCTAAATATATCAAAAATTTTAAATCATAATTAATACACTCCAATTTAATCCACAATTTCCACTTATAAATCAAATTTACCCAAAAATGTCAATGAATGCATGTACAATTATTTGTATAAGTCAAAATTCATATGCATATATTAGCGAATACTCAATTATGCAAAGCATATGATGTACTGTAAATTCCTAAATTTTCTAACCCCTAACATGGTATGTTACAATTCTTCCTTCCTTAAGAAATTTCGTCCTCGAAATTCATACCTGATCTGAATAATTGCAGATACTGAGCTTTCAAAGTTTCTTCCGAGTCCTATGTTGCTTCCTTAAGTCCATGATATTGCCAGAGTACTTTTACCAAAGGCACTAACTTGTTCTTGAGCTGTTTAACTTCTCTGGCTAATATCAAAACTGGCCCTTCTTCATAAGACAAATCTGGTTGCACTTGAATTACTTGCACAGGAATCTTATGTGTGTCATTAGACTGATATCTTCTCAACATAGAAACATGAAAGGCATCATGTAATTTAACCAATTCTCCAGGAAGAGCTAATTGATAAGTTACGAGTCCAACTCTCTTCAAAATTTCATAAGGACCAATGAATCGTGGACTAAGCTTACCCTTCTTTCCAAACCGAAGCATGTGTTTCCATGGTGACACTTTCAAAAACACCTTATCACCCACTTGATACTCAATATCTTTCCTTTTTAGATCAACATAAGACTTCTGCCTATCACTGGCAGCTTTCAATCTTTGTTGAATAATCTGAATTTTTTCTTTAGTATCATTCACAATTTCTGGCCCGATCATCTTGTTTTCACTCAACTTCGTCCAACATACCGGTGTTCTACATTTCCTACCATACAATGCTTCATAAGGTGCCTTGCCAATGCTTGTCGGATAATTGCTATTATACGCAAACTCCATCAAAGTCAGATAATTATCCCAACTCTTAGGAAACTCTAACACACAACCCCGCAACATGTCTTCCAAAATCTGTATAACTCGTTCAGATTGTCTATCTGTCTAGGGATGGAAAGTAATACAAAACTTAACCTGAGTACCTAATGTTTTTTGTAGACTTTTCAAGAATCTCGAAGTAAATCGAGGATCACGATCAGAAATAATTGATAACGGTACTTTGTGCGGTCTTACTATCTCATTCATATA
This sequence comes from Erythroxylum novogranatense, assembly GCA_029891385.1. NCBI lineage: Eukaryota > Viridiplantae > Streptophyta > Magnoliopsida > Malpighiales > Erythroxylaceae > Erythroxylum > Erythroxylum novogranatense. Next base: position 76,073,240 of record CM057225.1, read on the forward strand.
CAAGTCTGCAAGCCTATCCAAAGAATAGTCAGGACGAAGAGGTAGAAAATCAGGAGATTTGGTAAACTTATCTACAATTACCTATACTGCATAATGCTTCCTTTAAGTGAGAGGAGTCCAGTGACAAAGTCTATGGTAATGTTATCCCATTTCCATTGAGGAATAGGAATAGGATTTAACAAACCAGATGGAACCTGGTGCTCAGCTTTAGCCTACTGGCATGTCAAACATTTGCTACATAATCCACAACATCTCGTTTCATACCTGACCACCAGTAATACTGCTTCAAATCCTGATACATCTTGTTCCCACCCAGATGCATAGTAAATGTTGTATTATGAGCCTCAAATAATAGATTCTTCTTCAATTCATCATTAGTTGGCACACAAAAATGTTCCTTATAATACAATTCACCATTACCTTACACCAAAAAATCAAACAGTTTACCTTCCTAAGTAGCCAAGATAAGTTGTTGTAACTTATCATCAACTCTTTAAGCATCACAAATCTCCTATCTCAGAGTAGGCCTTTCTTTCAATTAAACCATCAAAGCTCCATCAGCTACAACATTAGCCTTACCCGAATAGTAGTCCACAATACAATCATAGTCTTTAAATAATTCCAACCAACGTCGTTGTCTCAGATTGAGTTCCTTCTGGGTAAGTAGATACTTTAGACTCTTATTATTTGTGAAAATTCTACAGTTTTCACCATATAGGTAGTGCCGCCAAATTTTTAAGACAAACACTACTGCTGCAAGTTCTAGATCATGTGTAGGGTAGTTTTGTTCATGAGTCTTTAGTTGCCTAGAGGCATAAGCAACTACCTTTCCTTCCTGCATCAAATCATAACTTAATCCAATTCCAGATGCATTAGTATACATAACATACTCCTTACCAGAAGTAGGTTGAACTAATACAGGAGCTTCAGTAAGCATCCTTTTTAACTGATAAAAGCTACTCTTACATCTATCAGACCATTCATACTTCACTGCCTTTCGTAACAGTTTAGTTAAAGGGGATGCTATCACTGAAAATCCCTTAATAAACTATCGGTAATAATCAGCCAGACCCAAAAAACTTCTCACTTATGTCAAATTCCGTGGCGGCTTCTAATTAACAATCGCCTCTATCTTATTAGGATCAACTCTAATTCCTTCAGAAGACATAACATGCCCTAGAAATGATATCTCCTGAAGCCAGAAATCACACTTACTCAACTTAGCATGCAACTGTTTTCCCCACAGGGTCTGTAATACAATTCGAAGATGTTCAGTATGGTCCTGTTCATTCTTATAATAGACCAAAATATCATCAATGAACACCACAACAAACTGGTCCAAATAAGGCCTGAAAACTCTATTCATTAGATCCATAAATGCTGCTGGAGCACTAGTTAACCCGAATGGCATTACTAGGAATTCATAATGTCCATAACAGGTCATAAATGCAGTCTTCGGTACATCCACATCCTTTACCCGAAGCTGATAATACCCCGATCTCAAATCTATCTTCGAAAACACTCCTGCATCTTTCAACTGATCAAATAGATTGTCAATCATTGGCAATGGATACATATTCTTCACTGTGGCTTATTCAACTACCTGTAATTGATGCACATCTGCAGTGTGCTATCTTTCTTCTTAACAAATAACACCAGTGTTCCCCACGATGACACATTGGGTCTAATAAACCCCTTATCCAGAAGCTCTTGTGAGTGCACCTTCAGCTGCTTTAACTCAGTAGGAGCCATTCTGTATGGGGCTCTAGATATAAGAGCAGTGCTAGGCATAACTTTGATAGATAACTCCACTTCCCTTTCAGGAGGGAGTCCAGGTAGTTCCTCAGGAAAAACATCTGGGAACTCATTCACTATAGGAATATCAAGCAATTTATCCTTACCACCCTCCTTTTGGGAATCAAGCACAAAAGCTAGATAAGATTCACACCCCTTCCTGAGAAGCTTTTGAGCTTACATAACAGATGCTACATTACTTAAAGAACTAGTGCGAACACCATGTAATACAATCTTAGGCTGATCGGCCTCTTAAACATAACTGTCTTAACATTATAGTCAATTACTACCTAATGTTTAGACAACCAATCTATACCCAGAATCAAATCAAATTCGTGGAATGGAAATTTAATCAGATCTGCTTCATACTCATTCCTTGAATCATAACAGGATAATTCCTAACCACCTGATTCACCAACACACTACTACCAAGAGGACTGGTTACATACATGTCATATTTTAACTGATCTATAAGCATCCTCATGTCAAACATTTCTCCATCACAGATATATGAATGAGCAGATCCAGGATCAATTAATGCATACATATCAGAACCAAAGAGAGAAACCATACCAGCAATGACATCCGGTGCATCCTAATCCTCACGAGCTTTTAGTGCATAAGCTCGAGCCAAAGCAGAAGGTACGGCTAGTCGATTAACAGTCTCCGACGGGGTACTTAGAGTAGGTCTATTCTGTCTAGGTCCCCCTCGACTTCTACCACGTCCTCTATTCCCAGCAGATGCATAAGAAACTGCTCTACTTACTTGTGATGTCTGAGGTTGTCTGAGAGGACAATTGACTATCTGATGCTCAGTATTGCCACAGTGAAAACATGCTCTTGTAGCCCTTCTACAAACATCCCAATGATGCACAAAACAAGGAGGGCACTCTGGGGGATTAGAACCTCGGCCTGTAGAAGAACCCCTACCAGAAATAGTCATTGAGGGATAATTTTGTGACCTTCGCTGAGCCATAGATCTCTGAGTAAACTCTGGTGTAAAGGAAACTCTATCCTGACTTCGTTTGCCCGAGGACTAACCTCCTCTTGCAAAGCCCCTTTATTGATTCCTTTGCCTCTTCATCACTTCTTGCCTCTTTATCTTTATAGCAACCTGTACCATCTGATGATAATTTACTTGCTGCAATAGAGTAATTGTCGCCAAATGCTCCTTAATAGAATCATTCAATCCATCCTCAAACTAATGACACCGGAACTCCTCAGTAAACACCGGTTCTGGGGCATACTTACTAAGACGACTGAATTCCCGATCATACTCAGCAACTGATAAGTTTCTCTACTTCATGTTTAGAAATTGCTTCCATTTATCCTTTCTGTAAGCTTCTATCACATACTTAGCTTTAAATTCTTGGGCAAAGAAATCCCAAGTCAGAGGTGTCGATAGCTAAGGACTTCTCAGAATGAACTTCCACCATTCATAAGCTGCTCCCTGAAGGAGAAAGATAGCACAGTGCACCATTTGCTCAGCTAGACAACTGATCTCATTTAGTACCTTCTTCACCTTCTCAATCCAGAACACAGCCCTTTCAGATTCCTCCAGAGATGTCCCAGTAAATTCCTCGACTCCATACTTCCTCAGCTGATCAATCAAAGCCTTAGATGTTGTCAGTCGATGCAGCAACACCATTATATCCCTGAGCTGGAGGAGGAGGTGGCACCTCAGTTTCACCTCGATTGACCCTTGACGATCCAGGTATTTCTGAACGAGTTTGCTCCAACTGATTGCTCTCAGCAACTTTGTCAACAATTTCGCGAGACCTTTCCATCGTAAATTTATAGATAAAACATGGGACACCGCATTAGGCCAAAACACAACTTGTACACTCAATAGAGCGCTGATTAAACCAGAATCGCCTAAACCATGTTCTGATACTAAAAATTGTAACACCTACATATCCCTTGGAAGGATGTATGAATGCCACACAAAACAGTATACCAAACTAACACATACGAAAACTTTCAGTAAACAATCCCGACAAACATACATTAAATTACATAGTACTTAACACAAACTCGCTGAAAAATTCAAACCAAACTAAAGTATCATTGTTACAAACTTACAAACAAATCCACATATATATATCAAATACAAACCCAAAAGTCAAACCAAAAATTTACATTATTTTCAAACCAACACTCAAACTTCATTGGCCATTGCGGTTGACTTGTCCCATTCCTTAAGTCCTTCTTTCTAAACCTACATGGGGCAAATTCACCGTGATAAGCATATAGCTTAGTAAGCAATAACTAATCTATACATAAACTGACAACTCGTCATATTGAATCATGTAACAGCATCAACATGCATTCAAAGATTTTTTTAACAGTAAGTCAGACAGAATGCATTTCAGAGTAGATTTTTATAAATAATAGAACCCCATAACACAAGAGGGTATAAACCCTTCAGAATCACAACATAATTTAGGTTATGTTAAAATTAAACAGATATCAGAGTACAAAATAAGATGACTGCTAAATCTATTTACAGAAGCGAGTAACAGGACTTATATAAAAGAGACCAAAGTCTCGACACCGAAGTGTCCAGAAGAGACCGAAGTCTCGACACCGAAGTATCCAAAAGAGACCGAAGTCTCGAATCTGAAGTGTCAATAACAGAAGACACCAAAGTGCCATTAACAAAAGACATCGAAGTGTCACAGAAGCAGCTGCAGACCCTTCTAGGCATGCCTATTTACCCACAACTAGGACTCAACAGTTTAAAAACAAAACAAGGTCGTTTCAGACATTACATGTGCAAAGCAAGTAGTCAATTATATTCACATGCAAATAGCACTTCTAATGATATAAACATGCATCAAACGCCTCGGACAATCGTCGTCCAAAATTTAGAACACAATCAGCATAAATCAAATTCAATAAACAGAACAAAGTAAGGTAAGTAGCACTTCAATATCACATTCATCAACCAATACCTCGAACCTTCATGTCCGGAACCACTACACAATTCAGTACACATTCATCAATATCAAATTCAATTCAGTAATAAACAAAACAAATTAAGGTGAGACCATCTCAGGATACCTACAAAAGTTACCGTCTAAATTACTTACAATTGTTGTCGTTTGCTTATTGCCTTGAAGTCCCGACAATATCTAGAAGTGGTCATTCTATATGTTCCTCTATAACATTTAACACATATACAAATCACTATTGTGCATGATTAAGAATTCATTAATGTATATTGAATATTTATAATGCATGTTCACGTCAATTTCAAGTATCTTATTGTAATTTTCATCATCAAACCGATCAGATATCAAAGCCCTCATTAATAACATTTGGTACTTATAATTTGGACCAAAATAAAACAATGTGAAATCAATTTCATAACCTAAGTGACCACTTCAGATTTTTTTTACCCATATGATTTCGGGTCAACTTTGCATAATTAATCTAGTAGGGTAAATGACAAAATTAGGCAACACTTCCTTCTGGAAAGTTGTTCTATAGTGTCTCAAGTTTCTAATGACTCCAAAATAATCCAATTTGATTCAGTATTCGAAGAGGTATGCACAAAATATCACAGACTGTACACATTTGAACTTTTAGCTAATACATGATCATACCCTCTATTTTCACTACTCATATCTTTCAGCTCAGATATCAAAAAATTACAACATTTATACCAAATTAAAGCTAATAGAATAAGATACAACTTTGGTGAAAACACCTTAGTCTAATTCTGCCCATATCAATGCAGTTTATTCAATAACCACAGGATATGATTTCTGTCCCTAACAGTGCTTCAGCTTAAGCTACAACTCAATTTCATGCCACTTTTGAATATCATAGAGATGGAAGTAAATTTTGACTTCTTCACAAAGGTTGCATAATTATGTCTCTAATTCAATTTGCAACAAGAATAAATTCATTTGGAAATCTACAGATCAAAATATAACTAAAATATTGAAGCATGTTCAGAGCATTCCAGTCATCAAATTCCAGCACACCTCAGCATTTTCATCTTAACACCCCCCTTTCAGAATAACTTTGCGTGATCTTTATGAGAAGGACAATGGTCTATTTCAGCAACACTTTCTTCTAGAAAATTGTTCCAATATGTTTCCAGTTTGTAATAACACCAAAATTACACAATTTGAGTCAGTATATTGAAAGTTATATCCAAAAGAGTTCAAATTGTTTTTAAACTATAAGAGAATTCCTAACTCTAATTCCAGCCAGATTTTTAGATGTTTAGAGATAAAATTAACATTCGACTTCTTCAGAAACGTTGTATACATATGTCTCTAGTTTAATTTGAATTAAGAATAAACTCATTTAGAAATACACAGATCAAGTTATAATCAAAATACCAAGACGTGTTCAGTGAAAATTTTCCAGTTCATAAGATTCTAGCACACTTCTTCACCAATATCTCACATATTTCATTCCAATTCAGGCATAACTCTCATACTACGAAACATATCATAAATATCAGATTGTCACTTACTTGTTAGGCTTTCAATAGAGCTCAAAACTCTAGATTAAATCAAGTCTCCACGCAAGCAAAATTCATCACCAACTTAGGATGAAAACAAGTTGATTTTGGACAGCAAGATGAAGGTAGCTTTCAGCTGGTTTTATTGGCTATTTTGTGAGAGATTAAGGAGTGAATTTCATATACCAACTTAGCTACGGCAAAGACTAGAATATAGAGAAAGGTTGAAACAATTTCGTGGAAGAGATATAAGAGAAACAATAGAAATGTTTCTGCTGGAATTTGCTTCATCAACATGTTAGGTGTCACCGTTCAAGCACATCAACATGTTAGGTGTCACCATTCAAGCACAACACTTGTCCTAAGGCATGTCTTACATTTGCCAACTCAAGATGCTGCCACTAATCCACTCTAGATGCTGCCATATGTCACCAATTAATCAGTCCATATGTCTCCTTAGAATTGGTCCACTTGTCACACAAGAATGGATCCATTTGTCACTTAAGTACTAGTCCATTTGTCACCTATTTTGGATATTTTTAAAATTCACCAAAAAAAATTTGAAATAATAATAACACTCTCCAAATAAATTTTTAGCTCAAAATAATTCACCAAAATTTTTAAAATATCCAAAAAATACCAAAATTTCCAAATCATAATTAATACACTCCAACTTAATCCACAATTTCTGCTTATGAATCAAATTTACCCAGAAATGTCAATGAATGCATGTACAATTATTTGTATAAGTCAAAATTCATATGCATATATTAGCGAATACTCAATTATGCAAAGCAAATGATGTACTGTAAATTCCTAAATTTTCTAACCCCTAACATGGGGTGTTACAAAGAAACTTAGAGAACTTTCAAGGTCGAGGTTTACAGAAGCAGCAACGAAGGAAGTAAGTGCCTTCTTTTTGTTTTTGTTTTGTTTTGTGCATCCGTTAAACACCTTGCATATACATGTAGGGAGTACTTATGAGAGTGTGTGCTTTGATACTCTATCATGTAGTAGTATAATTTTGAGTTAGATTTTCATTGAGGAGAGGAGGTTTAGGCTACAGATTTGATCTAGGTTTCAAGGATGATTAGCTCTCTGAGTTGTCTTAAGGTGTCGGTGGTTAGAGACTCTATGGAAGAGTTGTTACCCATAAACCATCTACGGTTTCTTTCTTTCCTCAAGATATAATGCTAAGTTCCAAGAAAAGAATTTGGATTAACCTGTCTAGACTTGGACCTGACAAGTTGATCAAATTTTCTATAATCTCTGTAAAAAAAATCCCTATAATCTAGACATAGGCATTTCATAGCTATAAAATTCCATATTGTATTGTTGTGAGGAAATGTGAAAAATAGGTGGTCTCTTGTTTTTGCATGAAATTGGCACTTTGGATAGGATGTATCGATTTGCATATAAGACATTTGATCCGCTATATTGAGTCTATTTTGGACTGCTAACCACCGTATGAAGGATATTCTTTGAGTCAAATCCTTATTCTATATATTTTGTGCCATGAACCTTAGGTTATGAGGAAAGTTACATGAACCATTAGTCATCATAGAGTTGAGTCGAGTCTTGATGGAAGAGGTTTATAGGCTGCTTAGGTTATTAAAGTGTTATATGAGCCATCCCATGGTTGACCAGTTATCATACCAGAGAGATATTAAGTTACCATTCCCAATGAAACTCGTTAAACTTATTAAGTTGAAAAAAAAAACAAATCAACCTTTAGGGAAAGGATGACGAAGGTATCGAATTGTTAAATCTTATATATATGATATATTGGGTGTAATAACAATTTATAAAATAATGATACTTGTATTCATTAAATTTACTAATATTTTTATATGATAGTCAAATGCATTAAATGAAATATTGATTTAAATAAGTTTCAAATTATTTAAATCTAAGTAGAAATTATGAATTGAGAATCTTTGAAGCACTTTGATGAGACCGATACGATGAGATTTATTTTTTGGTAATTAGATTTATAATTTTTAGTTATTTATAGGAATGAGATTTTCTAGTAAATACCTCTACAATTAAATTTCATAACAGTATGAATTTACATAAGGAGGAACATACAATATGAGATATTATAAACTAAAATATTTATTTCTTCTATAAATATTCCTAGTTAAGCTAATAATTTACCTTTAGTAGTTCCAATTAAATTAATTAGCGAATTTGAATTAGATATGAAATGCTAAGATCTTGAAAGAGTCAAAAGCTAATGATTTTAGGATGTGGTGCTTAGTTGAATCATATATTATGTGCTAAGTTTAGAACTAAATTAGATAATAAAGTTTAAGAGATATCCAAAAGATTATATATAATCTTCTTGTCGATTAAATAAATTGTTTAATTCAATGTATAGTTATAATAGAATGGTTCTTAAGATAAGTAGTAAGAGTAAGATTAAATTTAAAAAGTTCAAATCTCATAAGAATACATATAATTGGAACTAGTGCCTTTGTTAATACATTTAATATGTAGTTAAAGACCATAAGATGTTAAAAGATTCACTTTCATGATGAATGCAAAGAGCTTATTTAAAGGTAATTATAAATTTATCACGTCTACAAGAAGGTTAGAGAGAATATAGTTGTCCTCTTTAGTGATAATACATAAAGACATATTACTTATAAAGAGAACAAGAATTCATATTTTGAATTGTTAAAATATAATTGTCAAAAAACAATTCTTTTTGATATAAACAGTAAGAATCATAATTTTGAGTATTGGATCTATAGAGATAGATATGATAGTTTTTTTACCTATTCTAGTTCAAATATATAGATAATATAATAAAATTGTTTAATATTTGAGGTATCTAATGCTTGTGAAGTATTATAATATCCATTATTCTATGTATGAGTTAATATTTGAACCAATATTATATTGATATTGACTTTAGAAGTCAATCCTAATTCAAGTATATTTAAATTAAAACAATATTAATTTGAAATTGGAAAGGTTCTAATGTAGCATTAATTCCTATTAAAGCCAAAATATGTTTATTATTTAGTGGAAGTGAATATTTGAATCAAGAAGTTCTTTAACGAACTTAATATAGTTTCTTACATTGTTAAGACAGTAAGGTATTATAGAACATTAGAGGAACTTGGCATGTAAAATCAGTTAAGGTCTTAAGATTTAAACAAGTGTTCACCATAGAGAATCATGTAAAATTCTCTCACTAAACTATTGTCCCAACAATAGTATGATCATCATATGGTGATATGGTACAAGATACTTATATGATTAGCTAAATGCAAGAGGGAGATTGTTAGTTTATGCCTTACAACTAATCGAATAGTTGTAATTTAATGAAATAATCATTTAAAGACACTCTTTATCTTATACATATTTACATGTATATGATAAAGTCCATAGGATTAATAAACATTACAAATAAAATAATATGAGATTCATATTGCATTTATGTATTATCTCTAAATTGTTCCTAGTCATTGTTTTATTAAGATTGAACATTAATGGAAAATATTTTTAAAAACTACTATAGGTTACGTTTTTTCTTATGAAGAAGTAGTCGATATCATAGGCTAAAGTATAGAGATGTTTAAACAAACGTGTGGGTGCTTGTTGGAGAACAAGTTCATTGAATTGACATCATATGAGAATTCCATTTAGAACATGACTTGTATTTTTCTGAAAATACTCATTGTGATGATTGTATAAGTGATTATTCAACTTAAGGTCTTCAAAGTTATCTTGTATAAGGATTGTTATTTTTTTATGCTACTTATGACCTGTTCTAGTCAAGGATAGCTTAGTCAGTAGTCATTGGATATAACGTGAACTATAGGGAGGTAGTAGAGTGATCAATATAAGATTTATCAATGATCTAAAACCGACCTGAACTTGTCGGTTCGACTAGGTTAAGTACAACTAGACTAATTTTTGGTTCAGTTTTTACTTTTGAAAATAGTTGACTTTTAAACCATTAAAAACCATCTTATTAAGAAGAAGAAAAGAGTGAGAGTAGATGCTCAGGCCAACCGTCTAGGGTTTGAAAATTTCAAGGATAAAAGATTTGATAAAAACAAAAATGAAAAATCACGTTTCAAATAAAATAAAGATAGAGAAAATCAAAACCAAAATAGAGATGGATGAATAGAAGGAAGAATTTGAAGCTGAACAGACCTTATTAAAAGGAAGAGGAAGCATTTACTTTGATTTATGATTAAAGAGAAACAAAAAAAGAAGAGAGAGAAAGAGAACTATTGACTCACACATCACCAAATGCTTCAAGCTCTTCTACCTATCTTTATGTATGTACGTATTGTCCCTAACTCCAACCCCAAAAATCAACATCAACTGAATTTTAATCATACAATGAAGCATCAAGGTTAGGAATAATCATATAATGAAGCAAAGTAGAAACCCAGTGGCAACTAAAGATAGTGGTGAAGATGATAGAAATGCGTCATTTTAGGGTTTTCGTCGATGCACTGTCTCGTGCATTTTTGCAATATTCAAAGGAGTCTAGTTATGCTCGAGGCAATGCATCGATGAAAAACCTAAAATTCCATATAAAAGATGGTTTTTGAAGGCAATTGAGAAGAGAGATGGCAGGAAGTGTTCTGAAATTTCTAAAGATGATTCTAAGGGCGATTCTGAGTTAGAGGAGTGGGAGATGTGAAGATTTTATCATGATCCATTAAAACAAAAGATTAGACATCTAAATCACTAAAATACTCAATAAAGAACAATCAGGGTGTTGGGACCCGATCCGGGAACCGGATCCCAACCAAAAAAAAACGAAACGAAAGAGGTCGAAACAAAGCGAATGCACATCGGATAATTGGAATCCGAAGATGAATCGAATAACAAAATGCGAAAGCAACGAATCGAAACAAAGGTAGCGGAAGCGAAAGAAATACTTATCGATATCAAAAGCGAATCGGAGCGAATAATCGAAACGGAACAAAAACTTAACAAAGCGGATCCGATATCCGAGAATAATTATCGAAGAAAAACGAACGCGTTGGAAACCTAGACTATGTCACATCCGAAATTCGGTATAAATTTTTTTTCTTTCTTTCTTTTCTTTTTCTTATAACCATCATATTCAAACTCATGCCAATCAATTACAAATAATTCCCACTTTTGGAAATTCATCCATATACAAATCTCAAATTTATCATACTTTTATATACATGTAAATAAGTCCAAAACCTCATTTTTATCCTAATTTTATCGAAAATTTGGCAGCATAACGGCTACCTTTGACCTAACCCAAAACCTGCAAAGGTTCAAAATACACTCCTAAAATTCCAATCAATTACACACTCATCAAAATCCACCGGACTCTCCGTCCGGGATCTCAACACATAAGCACAAACCTATTTCTAAACTGCTTCAAATTGTTATTCATGTCCAATTCATTTCAGTCTTCAATCCATATTCAAAACACATTCTACATATCCAAAGACTATGAATTCTTCAAGTCAATATTCAAATCATAATTAGAAATCAATCATATTCAAATCACATTCATATCTTTTCATAGTTCATATCCAAGCATAACCCAAATTCTATTCATAAGCAAATCCCATAATCCATGAACTGCATATAAATCCATTCCCATAACACAATTTCTTATACAATTTCAATAATTTCATACACATCATAATTTAATTTCTTACAAATCCTTAATGGCTTTTCAAGCCATTTACAAACTTATACAAAGATCCAAACTACTCAAGATACAAAAACATACACAAATCGAACTGGTGTCCTGACAGTCTTTCATCCGATCTCCTACTCGAATACCTGGAGATGGGGATGAAAGGGGGGTGAGCTAAAATAGCTCGTGGATAAATGCAACTTTCTTAAAAATTTGGCAACTTTACCATTTATTTCCGAAATTTCACATTAGAAATTTGGCAACTTTCTTATTTTTCACACTCTTCAAAATATTGCCAAAATAAATGCAATCACTATTCAGTTGAAAAAAAACCACCATAATTTATTTCTCATAATTTTCACATTTTGTTTTTTTAGGTGATGCAATGCAACACACTTATAAACAGAACGAAACACATAAAACATATCAAATGGTCTGGTTCGGTCCAAAAAGAACGTACTGCACATGCCCGCATAGCGGTCATGTGTAGTCGTGAATAGAACGTACTACACTTTTCTGTATAGCGGTCCAGTGTAGCCGTGAAGGGAGTCCGAAATCGGAGCTCCTATGCCACTAGCAGCAGCGGAGAGAAGGCCTTAAACAAATAGAGGCAATGACTCACAAGGACCTAACCAAACCCACATAACACATAAGCGAAAAGGAAATGCAAATTGCTCAAGGCACTTTTCAAAAATCTTGATTTTCATATTTTCATATCTCAACCACATATCCAAGCATGAAATCATACAAGAATCCACATTCAATCCAAATTCATCAATTTGATCACGATCAATCCAAATCATAAATATTAATGCAAAGTATTTCTTTAAAACATAACTCAAACATATACATATTCATAATGCACATTTTCAAATTTATCTAATAATTCAAAACCATAAATTTCTTCAATCTTGTAATTTCTTAAAATCATTTATAAAATAAGGAATTTAATCCTTTGAAATCATAATCTTTCAAACATTTACATAAACAATAATTTTTCAAAGCTTTTCTTCTTGATTTTTCAAATCACATGCTTATGCTTAAAATTCAATAAATAAACGTACTACCCACCTCATATCTATGCTAATACTTTGTCCAAAGCATCAAATCTCCAAATTCCTTCTTCTTTCCTCAACTTTAAAATTCCCTATACCATAATTATCCAAAATAAATATCATAAACATCATAATTACTCAAGTCAAGCTTAGGAAACATCAATTCCTCACATATTCAAGCAATCTAAATCTCCAATTTTCAAAATTCCCAATTTCCAAAATTTAACCTAAACCAACTTATCCAAATTCAATATCTTAAATCTCATAATCCTTAAAATTCGATATCATAATTCACCAATCCATCATATTCTCTATAATTCTAAGCCAATAATTCATAAAATCCTCAAACATAAAATTTAACATAAACCTAAGTCACAATTTACCAAAATTAATTCACTTAATCATGAAATCTTTCAAAATAAAACATGGAATTAACAAACCCACTACCTTTTCCATATTTCTAAACAAAAAAATCACTAAAAACTCAAAGCTCAAAATTTTCCCTTACCTCTTTCTCCTTCAAATTTCAGATTTCTTGGTTCCCAAAGCAAGCTTCCTTTGTTTTCCATTTTTTTCCTTTGAAACCAATCAAAACTTAAGCTAGAATCCTAAAAAAAAAAATCAAAAACCCTTACTTTTTCTCTTCTCCATCACCATCACCAAACCCTCTTCTCTCCTTTCTTCTTATTTTCTTCTCTTCTTCTCAAACCTTCGAGATTCCTCTACTCCAAAGACAGCCAAAGAATTAATATACTGCCATGTCAATTAAAATGAGGGTCTAATGACCCTTTTGCCCCTCTCTTTAAGGGGACTTCCCAAAATGCCCCTACATTTACCTTTAAGTTATTCTCACTTGCGGGTTTGATTCGCACTATCAATTTGAAGGAATTTGTCAAAACTTCCTTCTAGAGAAATGTTCCTCTATGTCTTAATTTCATAATGCCACAAGAATCATCCAATTCGGAGCACTACATCAAAAGTTATGCTCAAAACATTTTCGACATGTTTATGTTCTAACACATTTTCTAGCACGTTATTTCCATCCAGAAATTGACACTCTTAATCCAAAAGTTGAAACTCGAAGTCTTCATAAAAATTGTATCTCTATTTCTCTAGTTTAATTCAAATTAAGAATCGCCTCATTTTGATTACCAGAGAAAAAGTTATGCCCAAAATACTTTCAGATGTTCCTAACCCAAAAACTGCACACTAATCCGAACTTCCATTCATAAATCAAAAATCTTAGCGGCAAAATTGAAATTTACTTTCTTCATATGATTTGTAGCCCCATGTCTTAATTTTATTTCACCTCAAGAATCACTTCAATCGGATCACCACAGATCCGGAATTTCTCAAAATACTGAACTATGTTCAAAAAATTAGTCTACTCACTTTGATTAAATAAATCATCCTTAATTTAATCTCAAAAATTCACAAATTTCTCATAATGAAATTCACTATCTTAGGAATCCAACGCTTAAAAAACCGAGTCAATCGGATGTCGGACGGAAAAGATATGAGCGAAAGATTGAAGAGGGGTCATATTCCCTACAATCTGGAAAAAAAATTAAAAAAAAAATTAAATATGAATCTTCATCCAAGAGCCCTCCTCGCTAGGGCGATGTACGTCGCCCTAGCGAGAGAGATAACATTTTTTTTTTCAAAATTATATATATATATATATATATATAATTATTCACATAATTATATATATATTCAAAATTTTCAAAAATTGTAACTCTTGATTTCAAATTCCAAATTTGACAAATTTGATCTCTATGGAAAGCTTAAAGGAAGCTCTACAACTTCCATGAAGGACATAAAAATCAATTCGACTCCTAAGGAATTCTGTCCTCTAATATATCATGCTAAAACCATAACATAAACTTGTAAAAATCATAACTTATTATTCCTTGATCAAAAAATTGCATACTTTATATCAAAATAAAGATCAAATCAAATCCTTCAACTTTCATGGAGATCTTCACGACTCAATTAACTTCTAACTAGGTAAATTTTCCAGTTAAAGCTTTAGTCATAACATAAGTCAACCGATAACACACCTAAACTTTAATTGATCATAACTTTTACTCCCGATATCAAAAAATTGCAAACTTTATGGCTACAGAAAACTCTCAACATAACCTACAAGTTTCATGTAGAACATTTTTTCAAATTTTGACTAAATCAAAAGTCAACTCTCAAAGGCCAAAAAGTCAAACTTTTCACAATTTTTCAACTTCTCACACTTTCTCTCTTTATTTCTTGATTTTCAACTTAATGCCAATCAACTCATCCACTTAATTTCATAAACCATACCAATCCACTCAAAACCTCAAAAATATCAAAATCAAATCATTTCTTTTCTTATCAATATCCTTTAATTTTAAGTCATCTATTATACAATACATACACAAAGCACTCCTTAAATTTCATTTTCATAATTTAAATTTTCACTCAAAGATCGGGGTCCAACACAGGGAGATTTAGAATTATGATCCCATTGTTTTCTATTCAGTTTTTTGTTTATACATATATGATTTTGTGTTCATTGATGTATAACTAATTATTTCATTAGTATTTAAGCTAGATGAACCCTATTTGATACTTGAATATGTGTTGATTATTTTGTGAATGCAACTGATTGTTTAATTTATTGAGATCCAATTATGTGTTTTATTTGTATACTAGTAATCTAAAATATTAGATCATAATTTGATTTTATACATAGCAATTGAGAAATCCTAGGTTTGGATAAATCCATAGTAATTGGAAAGAGTTGATTGCAACCCTAGAGATAGGATGACATAAATCTTCTGGATTAGGGTCAAACATAATAAAGGGATTCATAAAATGGTAACATAATCCTATAAAATTTTACTTGAGTTATTTACTTAGAAATCCTAAGATTAGTTGTTAGTAGACTCAAGGTCAACTACTAACTTAACAGAGGAGTCTCTACAGTCTAATAAATCCTCAAAACAATTACATAACAAAAAATCAATCAGTTAAGGTTTAGGGGGATTCGAGTCTAAATACTAACTTTTTGTTATTGGTAATTAACTTAGCACTTTGTAATTCTTTGATTAAGTCTTATTGTTCATTTATTTTATTTGTTAAATTTAATTCTTTAATTAAAAGCCATAATAAATTCTTAGGCTAAATAATAGAATAATAGTAATTACTAATACTTACTGTCCTCGTGGGATCAACTTGTACTTGTCAACACTAACTACAGCTACACCATGCACTTGCGATAATTTAATATTGACACTCATGAAAAAAATTCAATCAAGTTTTGAATGCCTTTATTGGGGACCGAGCCAGTTTATGACCCAAATCATGACCAAGAACTTACTAAACATTGATCCTGAGACAAAAAGAATTGCGCGAAGAAATCATCATAGGAATAACCTTAGAGAGCTTGAGCTAGATCATTGAATAGAGGATTTGGAAGGTTACACAGAATCTAAGGGATCTTGCAGTATGGTGGACTAACCACGCACGCTTTCGACTATGCTAGGCTTGACTTAACTAGTGCAAAATCTTGCATTATGAGATCAACTATGTAGGCAAATAACTTTAAGATCAAGTCGAGCATCATCCAGATGGTGTAACAGTTAGTCCAATTTGGACTTCGAGACAAGGTCCTTAGAGAGGAAAAGCTAAGGAGTGGTCTAATTTTATGCCACATTTGTCACTTACCACCTAGGATAAAATTGCAAAAAATTTTTTGTTTAAGTACTTTCCTACTACAAAGACTGCAAAGCTGAGTAATGACAACTCATCATACTCCCAAATTGAGGGTGAGTCATTGTACAACATATGGGAAAGATTTAAGCAAATGTTCCATCGATGCCCACATCATGGACTACCTTTGTGGATGTAAATCTAGATATTTTATAATGGGATTAGTCAAAATACGAGGTAGTCGACAGATGCAGTAACTAGAGGGACACTAAACAATAAAACACCTAAAGCAGTATAAAAGTTGATAGAACACAGGGCCATGAACAATTATCAATGGTGTTCTACTAGAGTACAAAACCACCAATATGCCATCTGGAGTTTATGAATTAGATGTTGTGATGTAACTAGTGAGTCAAGTGGAAGCCTTGCGTAAGAAGATAGACAAAATCACTATGACTCCACATGGAAAAGTGATGCAGTGCGAAGAATGTAAGTAAGAGCACTAAGGACAAGATTGTCAATTAAATAAACTCGAACATGTAGATTATTTAGGCAATGCTTCAAGACCCCAAAATAATCCTTATAGTAACACATACAACCCTAAGGAACCACCTCAACTTCTCATGGGGTAACCAAGATCAACAAATACACCACCCTCCCCTTAGATTTCAAACGCAGACATCATAACTAAGGAAACTGGGTATGGATATGTTAATGATGGAATTTATTCAATAATCAAGGACAAAGCATTAGCAAGCAGACACATCCATACAGAACTTGGAAATAAAATTTGACCAACTGGCCAAATTAGTGGTAGAGGGACCTAAAGAGAGTTTGATAAACACAATTGAAAAAAAAATCTAAAGGAGAGGATATGACAATCACCTAGGCCACTGAAAAGAAGGTCCACAATGTAGCACCCTACCCTCTCAAGACCCATACCTGACATCTCGAGTGATGTCCGAATGCGAATCGGCAAGGGTGATGTGCTAAAACAGTCAAACATTCAAAACTCAGTACAATTTTTTTTCTTTTATAACATAAAAATCACATTTATTATTATTACACTCAAGATCATTCTCATGAACAACCTTTCCACTTTGGAAAGTTATTACAAAACAGAATATCCAAATAAACATCTTAAAATAATTGCGGAAGATTCAATTTCATACAAAAATATAAGAAATTACAAATACAGACGCAAACTGATCCTAACCTCTACCCCTTACTTAAATGCAATGGCTATACTATTGTTTGTCCAACAGAGTAATTCTTCTGAACCCTGAAAATAGTTGTAAATTTTGGGTGAGTTTTGCGAATTCAGTGAGTTACCATCCTCGATAGCTCACTCAATCACAAAACACATATAGATCATTCCATCACTTAATTCACATCATTTCAATCATAATCAAATAGCATCGCAAATCATTTTGATCACTTATTTCACAATTCACATTCAGAGCAGTCACGCAGTTCATTTTGTTCATTTGGAACATACATATTAATTTTCATATGCAATGCTGTTAGCGATCTAGAAGGGAGGGTTGAATAGATCTTTAAGCTTTTTATGTAATTTTCTACAATAAAATCAGAAGTTAATTCACACAAAAACAATTTAAACAAATTTAAGTGAAAAGAGTAGGGAAGAAGATCAAACACTATTTTTATAGAGGTTCGGTGCTAAGACCTACGTCCTCTACCTAAGCTCCCACTTAGGATTTTGCAAACCACTTTATTACACACTTTGTAGTTCAGTGTGAACTCTTACAATCTCGCTTGATTTCCGGCTCAAGCTACCTTTACAAATGATTTGTCTTCCGGCACAAATCTTACCAATACCACTTGATTTCTGGCTCAAGCTACCTTTACAAATGATTTGTCTTCCGGCACAAATCCTACCAACACCACTTGATTTTCGGCTCAAGCTACCTCATACGTGACCTTTCACTAGTCACTCAAATTGTAAGAGAAATAAGATAAAGTTTGAAGAACAAATGCTCAATACAATGTTGTAGTAAGATAATAGCAATAGTGAGCAAAATATGAAGCAATAGTGGAGTATTTTTCTTGTAGAACTTCTCTAGTATTTTTCCTTGATCATCCACTCTTATACTTGAAGGAAAATAGCTGTTGGAGCTCGTTCTAGCCGTTGCATGATTGTTATAGTTGTTCCTTAATAATCTCCTTTCCATTTGTGGCTAATTGGACCGTTGGAATTAATTTGCTGTATCCATAAGTCGACTTGTCGAATGTATAAGTCGACTTGTGACAACATTTTACGTAAAAATTGTATCTCCGCTCTTCTATAAGTCGACTTGTGATGTGTAAGTCGACTTGTGGTCCACGATAAGTCGACTTGTATGCTATTAGTCGACTTGTGTTGACATATCTTCATAAGTTAGTCGACTTATGATGTTCTAGTCGACTTATGTTGTTCAGGTCTTGATGTATAAGTCGACTTATGCTTGTGCAAGTCGACTTGCGGTCCTCCAACGGTAACATCCAACCAAATCCTTTATAATTCTCATTATTTAAGCCTCTTTCACTTATAGGAAACTTCCATCTTGATTCTTCAATGATTTATCACTTGTCCATCTTGATTTGCATAATTCTTTCATACTAATCCCAAAATACCTGAAACAATTTCTTAACCAATTCCATACATTTTATTATTATCAAAACATAAGTGGGATTTAATTTGTCAACCACCATTGGTCCAACAATCTACGTGAGACTCACTTTCATTTATTTTTTTATTGTGACCGAGTACCTATAACTGCCCTGTATCCATTGTAGATACCGGCCTCACTGATAACTGTCCCATATCGAGCTCATTGATAACTATCCCATATCTGTTGGAGATACCGGGCTCATTAAACGTTGAGCCTGAGGCTCTGATGCGCATAACTAAGCATAAAGCTCTTTTCACATTGGCTACTCTAGTCATAACTGCCTTTATCTTTCATGCATTCATGTAGTGAAATGCATCAATGTATTCAGTCAATTGAAAGTGCTCAATACCACACAATCTTATTCACTATCACATTCTCATTCACATTGTCATCGAACCTTAGTCCGGCATTTAACATTTAAGTTGAGAAAATAGTTATTCCATGCAATTCACATTCAGTGATTACTTCAATATCTCATTCAAATTTCAAAATCATTAGACCTGTTGTCCGGAAATCAAACACAATCAATCACATTCACATCTCATTCATAAGCACAGAATTCATATTATAAACAAGCAAACAATAAAGTAAGACCATCTAGGTCTACTCACAGTACGCTCTAGTTTAGTATTTGCTTCCAAATTCTAGAAACGACTGAATGTGAAAGTTTATCCTGCATATCACAATTATGTAATACACACATTGCATATACACATTAATAACCTTGCACAATTATAAGCATTCATTTATGCACGCGTGTGTATATGGGATAAGTACAATGCATGTTCATGACAATCCCAGGTATGTTATCAAATTGCATATCTTATGCTCATTTACATTTCATAATTCAATCATTTATCATTTCTTTACTCACATTACTTGCTCTTATTATCAATTTCTCATTCATTTAAACTAGATACACTTTACTCCTCTTCTTCAAATCACAACTTTAATCAAATGAACCACTTCTGTTGGGCCCTGCTTCTAGAGCCCAACATTCAGAATCATAAAACGTGAGCAAACACATTTCTTCAACTTTAGAACAGATTTTGGGAAGCTTTAAATTGGAATCACTATTTTTCTTCTTCAGAACAACTGTTTCCCATTGTCTTAAGTTTTTAATGAATACCCAACTTTCATCCATAAATTGAAAATTTTAAAGACTAAATCAGAATTCAACCATAAATTGAACATTTTAAAGACTGAATCATGTTGGACCAATGGTGGTTGACAAATTAAATCCCACTTATGTTTTGATAATAATAAAATGTATAGAATTGGTTAAGAAATTATTTCAGGTGATTTGGATTGAAATAAATCAAGACTGCATCTATCTTAAATGGAAAGACATAAATCATGGTGAAATCAAGAAGGAAATAATCTTCATTATGCTGGAGACATTAAACATGAAGATTCTAGAAGATTTGATTGAATATATCCGTTGGAGTCAGCAACTAGTCGACCAACATTTCATAAGTCGACTAATAAAATAAAGATCATCAGATGGGGGTTAAAATAAGTCGACTATTATGTTCCAAGTCAACTACAAATCAATTGAATAGGAACACTAGTCGACTATCATGGCACTAGTCGACTGATCGAAGAGTGAAGTTAAAGCCTGCAGTGAAAAATGCTAATACTAGTCGACTATCACAGCTCGACTAGTCGACTATAAGGTACTAGTCGACTAGCACTAGTCGACCAGTCGACTATCAGGTGAAACTGAGCAAAATTCATCCAGATCAATCACAAATGGAAAGGAGGAAATCAAGGAACGGCTAGGAGATATCAAGCAACGACTAATAGATGATCTACAACGTCTATATTGATCTAGAAGCCTGCAAATAAATAGATGAAGATCAAGAGATCAATAGGGGGTCAAAAATTAGAAAAGCTTTCTGATCATCTTTCATAATCATCATTGTTTTTACTCAAAATTTCTCTCTGCACATTCAAGTGTATCTAGCTATATCGAGCCTTACTTCAATTATTTATCATCTTTATTGTGAGTTGAGTGATTAGAGGAGAATCACTTGTGAGGTAGGATTTGTGCCGGAAGACAAATCAATTATAAAGGTAGCTTGAGCCGGAAATCAAATGGTGTTGGTAGGATTTGTGTCGGAAAACAAATCAGTTGTAAAGGTAGCTTGAGCCGGAAATCAAGTGGTGTTGTAAGAGTTCACACTAAACTAAAAAGTGTGCAGTAAAGTGGTTTGCCAAAATCCTAAGTGGGAGCTTAGGTAGAGGACGTAGGTCTTAGCACCGAATCTCTATAAAAACAGTGTTTTCTCTTCTTCCCTACTCTTTACATTTAAATTTGTTTAGATTGTTTTTGTGTGAATTAACTTCTGATTTTATTATAGAATTTTACAAAAAGCTTTAAAGATCTATTCAACCCCCCCTTCTAGATCGTTTACAATTGGTATCAGAGAATAAGTATTTAGGGATGGCACACAATAACCTAGCGGAAGAAGGTAACACAAATAATCTCCCTCCTTTGTTTAATAGTACTAACTATTCTTCTTGGAAAAATCCTATGAAGTATCACATTATAAGCGAGGGAGTGGAGTATTGGAAGATCATTATCTTCGGTCCACATGTTCCATTAAAAGAAAACGACGAGGTGAAAACGGAGCTGGAATATGATGACAATGATTGGAAGCAAGCATACATAAACGCAAAAGCTATGAAATTGATATATTGTGCTCTCACGGTTGAGGAAAGAAATCGATTGAACTCATGTACGAGTGCTAAAGAAATGTGGGAGAGACTACGCATCACTCATAAAGGAACCAATCAAGTTCGAGAGACAAAAATCAACATGCTTCTCCATGACTATGAAATGTTTGTCATGAAGGAAGGTGAGTCTATTTCCACTATGCTTGATCGTTTTGCAGAAATTATCAATGGATTAGGCAACCTTGGAAAACACATGACGAATAGTGAGAAGGTGAAAAAGATTCTTCGTTCACTACCGAAAGAATGGGACTCACAAGTCACCGCTATTATGAAGTCTAAGGATCTCAATCATTTGGAATTCAATGCCTTGGTGGGATCACTCATAAACTATGAGATCATTCTTAAATCAAGAGGAGGAAGAGGTAAGTCACAAAAGTCAATTGCTTTAAAAGCTAATGTTTCTTCTCTTGATGAAAGTGACGAAGAAATAGATGAAGAGGAAGAATATGAAGAACTAGCAATGTATGCTAGAAACTTGAGAAAGTTCAAAGGACTACTCAAAAATAGTAGGAAAGAATTAAGTGGTGGAAGAAATGAAGAAAGAAAGAAGTACACCATGGAAAGAAGGACCAAAAGCTATGAAGAAAAGAAAAACAATGAAGAGTGTTGGAAATGTGGAAAAAGAGGACATCATGCTAGAGAATGCAAAAGCTCATCCTTCACTTCAAATTTCCAGAAAAATGACAAGTATGACAAAGGGAAAAAGAAAGCTAGCCTAGTAGCCACTTGGAGTGATGATGAGGAAGCATACCAAAGCAATGATGAAAACAACTCAACTCTTATGGCAAATAGCTCCTTACCAAGTGATGATGAAGATGAGGTAACATTCATTGATCAAGATCTTAGAGATTATTTTAATGCTTTACAAATTGATTTTGAAGAAGCTATTGAAATCAACAAGAGGTTGAGAAAGAAAATAAGAGATCTAGTTGCTGAAAATAATGTTTTACATAAGACTATTGATGATTTAGATTGCTTTAAGGAAGACCACTCTATATGCCTTGCTGAAAAAGAGAATCTTACTTGTGAGCTTGATAAACTTAGAAAAGAATTTTCTTATGTGGTTGAAAAATTTGCTGGTGGGAATGAAAAGTTTGAAAAGATGTTATCTTTACAAAGATATTCAATTTCTAAACATGTTTTAGGATATGATCCTTTTGATAGAGATTGTTCTTTAATTTCTAAATTTACTAAAGATGGAAAAGTTGCAAAATGTGGTAAATGTTTGAAAAATAGTCATATAGAAATTGCTTGTAAAAGTATTAGAAGATGTATTAATGTGAAGAAAATATGGGTGGTAAAAGGTACAACACCTCCTAATGTGTTTCAGTTATAGGTACAAGCAAGGAATGAAAATCCACCAAGCACATGGTACATTGATACAACTTCTATATTGATCTAGAAGCCTGCAAATAAATAGATGGTACAGGAGATATCAAGCAACGGCTAATAGATGATCTACAACGTCTATATTGATCTAGAAGCCTGCAAATAAATAGATGAAGATCAAGAGATCAATAGGGGGTCGAAAAATAGAAAAGCTTTATGATCATCTTTCATAATCATCATTGTTATTACTCAAAATTTCTCTCTGCACATTCAAGTGTATCTAGCTATATCGAGTCGTACTTCAATTATTTATCATCTTTATTGTAAGTTGAGTGATTAGAGGAGAATCACTTATGAGGTAGGATTTGTGCCGGAAGACAAATCAATTGTAAAGGTAGCTTGAGCCATAAATCAAGTGGTGTTGGTAGGATTTGTGCTGGAAAACAAATCAGTTGTAAAGGTAGCTTGAGCCGAAAATCAAGTGGTGTTGTAAGAGTTCACACTAAACTAAAAAGTGTGCAGTAAAGTGGTTTGTCAAAATCCTAAGTGGGAGCTTAGGTAGAGGACGTAGGTCTTAGCACCGAACCTTTATAAAAACAGTGTTTTCTCTTCTTCCCTACTCTTTACATTTAAATTTGTTTAGATTGTTTTTGTGTGAATTAACTTCTGATTTTATTGTAGAATTTTACAAAAAGCTTTAAAGATCTATTCAACCCCCCTCCCCCCTTCTAGATCGTTTACAAATCAGAATTCAACTTCCTCATATAATTTGTAAACCTATGTCTCTAGTTTACTCTATGTTAAAAATCATCTCAATTGGAACCCTACAGATCCAAATATGTTCAAAATGTCAAAGTATGTTCAGTAAAATAACACCAGTTCATACTATTCCAATAGATTCCCTCACTTTCCTTCAATCAAACTTTTTCCAATCAATTCAGAAAGCTGCTAATTTTTTTTCAGAGATAGCATAATGTATTAGGAATCTATTAGGTTAAGGATCACTTCATTTAGAGGTCGGATAACAAAACTATGGTCAAATAAATCAAACAAGGTTTTGTCCTCAATCGTATTGAACCTGTTTCGTGACAATTGGCATAACTTGCTCTAGAGATATAAGATTAAGGTCATTCTTAAATGCTTAAAAACAGGACTTCAAGATATACAACTTTCATGAAGACCTTGAAGATAGATTTTTTCATCAAAAGGGTCAGAACTGGACCAGACGATACAAGATGAACAGTACCTAGAAGTAGTTTATAAACAATACACAGAAAATGTTCTCTAGAGATATCAGATCAAAGTCATTCTTAGATTATTTGAAAGAGGACTTCAAGATCTACAAATTTCATGCATACCTTGAAGATAGATTTTATCATCTGCGGGGTCAAAATTGGACTAGATGATAGAAGATAAACAGTACTTAGAAGAAGTTTATGAACAGTACACAGAAAATGTGTTACAATTAGCATAACTTTCTTTACATATATCAGATCAAGGTAATTCTTAGATAGTTTGAAAAAGGACTTCAAGATATACAACTTTCATGAAGACCTTGAAGACAGATTATGTCATTTAGAGGGTTAAAATTGGACCAGACAATGGTAAGATGAATAGTGACTAGAAGAAGTTTCAGTCTAAGAACTATTTGGAATAATTGGCATAACTTTCTTTAAGATATCAGATTAAGGTTATTCTTAGATAATTTGAAAGAGGACTTCAAGATCTACAACTTTTATGAAGACCTTGAAGATAGATTATGCCATCTAGAGGGTCAAATTTTGACTAGAAGATGTAAGATGAATAGTACACAGATGACACATCATCACCGGACAACACGTCATCACCAGAAGATACGTCATCACCAGACGATACCTCATCACTAGATGACCCGTCATCACCAGATGACACATCATCACCAAACGATACTGTTAAGTCAAACCAGACTTCACGTATTAAATAATTTTGATAATAAACAAAGAGAAATATACGGAAGAAAAACAGACGGAAGAAAAATAGACGGAAGGAAAAGCAGATGAAAGAAAAACATATGGAAGTAAAAGGCATTTATACAAAAGCGATTTAAAGAAAAATGATCGGAAGAAAAGCGATTTATACAAAAGGGCATTTAAGCTTTACGAAGACAAAAAGCAGACGATACAAAAAGCAGACGGAAGCTTTACGAAGAAAAAGCAGACGATACAAAAAGCAGACGGAAGCTTTACGAAGACAAAAAGCAGATGATACAAAAATAAGACGGAAGAAAGAAACATCAGTTTAAGACGGTTACGGAGCTAAACTGAATAACCGTTTCTTTAAAGATTCAAGAAGCAGATAGACAAGAAACAGTTGAAGTTCCGACTATAAATAAGAGTCGAGATTGAAGAAGAAATAACTTTTGGAAAAAGTGAATGAAACTCTGTGTATTCAATATCTGTCTATCTGAGAGAAAAATTGCGAACTATTTTCGAGTGTATATTGTGAAGAGCAACTCTTTTGTAAAAGCTCTTTATCAGTTTTTCATTTTTGAAAAAGTACTCTGAGATAACTGAAGAGGCTAAGAGTAAAAGAATACTTCATCGTTAAGAGACACAAGAGGCTCGGTCTAAAGAATACTTGTAATCAGTTTGGAGATAGTGTAAATCTCGGAAGAATATCGAGGATCGGACGTAGCCACGGTTTGGGGTGAACCAGATAAAATTGTCGTGTTTCTCTCTAACTCTTACTTTTCTTAAATCGTAATTTTCATTATTAACAAAGTTTTTCAAACTAGTTAAGAATTGATTTACGATAAGTTTTCTGAAAGAACAAGCAATTGTTATCGAAGGGATTGAAAAGTTTATCACAATTCAACCCCCCCTTCTTGTGTATCTTGGTCATATTATTACTCAATATATTAACGTGTGATTTACTTCAATTGGTATCAGAGCAAGGTGTTCAAGAATCACTCTAATAAAGTGTGAACTAAAGAAAATGGTGGAATCACACACGATATTGCGAGAAGGAGCCTCACCACCGACCTCCAAATGCTCAATGGTGAAGACTACCACTATTGGAAGGATCGGATGAGATTGTTTATCGAGTCTACTCACATTGACCTTTGGGACATCATCGAGAATGGACCTTACACACCAAGATGATGATAAAATATAATTCCACGAGAAAGATGGACAATTGAGCGTAAAGCAAGATTTCAACTAAACTCCAAAGCGAAATTTTCTTGAGTTGTGCATTGAAAGAAGCGAGTATGACAAAGTGCATGGATGCGATCTCGCCAAAGAAATGTGGGATACATTATCAATTGCACATGAAGGAACAAATCAAGTGAAGGAGTCCAAGATAAGTATTTTGGTGCATCAAGACGAGTTATTCAAGATGAAAGAAGAAGAGACCATTGATCAAATGTTTGGAAGATTCCAAACAATTGTTAATGGGCTAAAAGCTCTTGGAAGAACGTATGACAGTCAAGACCATGTTCGAAAGATTTTGAGGAGTCTCGCCAAAAGATGGAGACCCAAAGTAATCACCATACAAGAAGCCAAAGACCTAAGCGTCTTCAAGCTTGATGAATTGCTTGGATCGTTGAAGATACACGAAGTAGAGCTTGATGCGAAGATAAGCCCAAAAGGAGAAGTCCATAGCGCTCAAAGCAAGTCAAAAGAATCACAAAATCCGAAGAAGAAAACAAAAGGAATACATCAAAGGCGTTAAAGATTGAAGAAGCAAAGGATGATGATTCCAAGAAGTCGAATCAATCAAGTGATGAAGGCGATGAGCTATCTTTCATTTCAAGAAAGATAAGAAGGATGTGGAAAAGAAGTCCAAAGGAAATTCAACATTTAGAAGGAACAATGGCAAAGACGATGAAAAGTCGATAAAGCATCCATTACATGTTATGAATGCAAGAAGCGGGACATTACAAGTCCGAGTGTCCAATGTTGAAAAGACAACCCGTATGAGTAGAGATAACAAGAAAAGCATGATGGCAACGTGGGAAGATCTGGATTCATCGTAATCGATACAAGTTCACAAGCGTCGAACATGCTAACATATGTCCGTAGTCAAGAAGAAAGTGATGAGGAGGTAACTTCCACTATAATGATCTACAAGATGCATATTCGAATTGTTAGAGGATTCTCATGCTATTCTCAAACAAAGACAAGTCGTTGAAGAAGAAATATGTAGAAAACCTCAAACATACTCATGAGATAGAGAGTGAGAATATAAATTTGAGAAAGCAAGTTGAGGAATTGAATAACAACAAAGTTGTAGATAGATCTCAAGAGATTAATCAATTGAAACGAGAATTAATAATCTCTCAATTGATCTAGCTAAATTTACGATAGTACAAAAGGATGAATGAAATAATAGGAGAATACGTATATCCGAAGGATAAAACTAGATTAGGGTTTACTAAAATAAGCCCCACAGATTACGTAGTAAAATCAGGTTGCTCAAAAAATAAGAAAAGATATCAATCGATTTTCGAAAGGACATCAACATTATCATTCTACACATCATTATCATTCATTACATCGATTAACCCTAAAGGACCCAAGAGAATCAGGGTACCTAAAATAAAATAATATCTCCCACGAAATCCTTCGTTGGAAGAACAAACAAGCACCATTGGTATATGGATGGTGGATGCTCGCGTCACATGACGGAAACAAGTCTATGTTCCTAGATCTTCAAGACAAGAAAGGAGGATCAAGAACTTTTGGAGACAACCAACAAGGAAAGATAATCAGTTTGGTAAGATTGGTAAGAATTCTCATGCATGCATTAATAACGTCTTACTAGTTGATGGTTTAAAGCATAACTTAATAAGTATTAGTCAATTATGTGATTACGGTTTTGAAGTTTCTTTTAATCAAAATTTTGTGAAGTTAGAAACAAAGATGGTTCCATCTTCTTTTCAGCCAAAAGACTAAACAATCTTTATAAAATTGATTTAGACGATTTTCGGCCTCAAAATATTTCATGTTTTTATCTATCAAGATGAAAGACGATCCGCATAAAAACTAGGTCATGTCGGTTTTAAACATATTTCAAAACTTTTGAAACATGATTTGGTAAAGGTTTGCCACAAATTCGTTTTGACAAAGATTTCTTTTGTGAAAGTTGTCGAAGGGAAACAAGTTAAAACCTCTTTCTCTTCAAACATTTCATAACTTCTTCTAGACCACTTGAGTTGTTACATATGGACTTATTTGGTCCAACAAGAACAATAAGTCTTGGTGGAAAGAAGTATGGACTTGTGATTGTTGATGATTTTACAAGGTTTTGTTGGATACTTTTCTATCACATAAAGATGAGTCTTTCAAGTGTTTTAGAAACCTTTCCATGAGATTACAAAATGAAAGAGGAATGTCTATAGCAAGTATAAGGAGTGATCATGGAGGAGAATTTGAAAATGAGAAGTTCAGTATTCTGCGAAGAAAAGGAATTTTCATAACTTCTACCCCAAGGACTCCACAGCAGAATGGAGTTGTTGAGAGGAAGAATAGGACGATTCAAGAGATGGCAAGAACAATGCTCATGCGAGATGAATCTTCCTAAATACTTCAAGCAGAAGTCATCAATCTGAAGATGCTACATTCGTAATAGAGTCTTCTTTGCGACCAATCTTGAAGAAAACTCCTATGAGTTGTGGAATGGAAGGAGACCAAACATTTCTTATTTCCATCCTTTTGGTACAAGTGCACTTTTACGAACACAAAGGAAGCTCGGACAAATTTGATGCGAAGACACTTTCAGAATTTTTCTAGGCTATTCTCTCACTTCAAAGGCATTTAGAGTCTTCAACCTCACCTCAAAGATGTTGAAGAAACTATTCACGTTAAGTTCGATGATAGCTCTCAACCCAATAAGAAAGAGGAATCAAGATGATGATCATTATTACGGTGCCTTGACGCAGATGTAAGGAAGTATCTTCATCGGGAACACTTCATGATGAAAAGATGATATCTCTAAGAATTTTGAGTTAAAGAAAGATTGGAGATACAAAAGCTCTCATCCTAAAGAGTCAATTATCGGAGAAACCTCGGAAGGTGTAAGAACAAGGTCCAAGTTCGGAAGAGAAGCCAACGTGGCATTTATATCTCAAGTAGAACCTAAAAGATTGATGAAGCTCTAAAAGATGAAGCATGGATATTAGCTATGCAAGAGGAGTTGAATCAATTCATGAGGAATAAAGTCCGGTCCTTAGTTCCTAAACACGAAAAGAAATCCATTATTGGTACTAGATGGATATTCAAGAATAAGCTAGACGAATCGGAAAAGTAAGTCGCAACAAGGCAAGATTAGTAGCACAAGGCTATAATCAGCAGGAAGGAATAGACTATAATGAGACATATGCTCAAAGAGCAAGACTTGAAGCAATAAGGATACCTTGCATATCTTTGTTTGCCATGACATAAAGCTTTTTCAGATGGATGTAAAAGTGCATTTCTGAATGGCTTTATAGATGAAGAAATCTATGTCAAGCAACCTCATGGATTTGAGGATATAAAGTATCCAGATCATGTCTATGACTTCATAAAGCCTTATATGGATCAAACAGCTCCTAGAGCATGGTATGATCGTCTGAGCTCATTTCTTATTGAAAATGGATTTACTAGAGGTAAAGTTGACAAAACTCTTTTAGGAAGAACTTATATAATGATTTTATTATTGTGCAAATTTATGTTGATGATATTATTTTTGGTGCCACCTCAAAAAGTTATGCATAAGCTTTGAAAATATGATGAAAATGAATTTGAGATGAGCATGATGGGTGAGTTAAAATTCTTTCTTGGATTGCAAGTAAAGCAAACTAAGGATAAGATTTTATCCATCAACAAAAATATGTCAAAGAATTGTTGTCTAAATTTGATATGTGCGATGTTAAAAGTATGTCTACACCGATGCATCCTTCAAACTTGTTGTTGAAAGACGAAAGTGGTAAGAAGGTGGATCAAACCCTATTAGAGGATGATTGGTTCTTTGCTTTATCTTACAGTTAAGTAGACCTGACATTCTATTCAAGGTATGCTTGTTTGCAAGGTTTCAGCCGATCTAGAGAATCTCATTACATAGTTTGTAAAACAAATTTTGAGATATCTCGCAGTACTACCGATCTTTAGCAATGTATGAGAAAGGTAAAGATTTCAGGTTGAATGGATATTGCGATGCGGACTATGCCGGTGATAGGATTGAAAGGAAGAGCACGAGTGGTGGTTGTCACTACCTTGGACCAAACACGTGTCATGGTCAAGCAAGAGACAAAGCTCGATTGCATTATCAACCGCAGGTTGAATATATATCCATCGAAGTTGTTGTTCACAATTCTTGTGGATCAAGTATCAATTGGAGGACTATTCAATACAAGAGGAAGAGATTCCAATATATCGCGACAACACCAAATAGCCATCGACTTGTCAAAGAATCCAATTCAACATTCAAGGGTGAAGCACATTGAAGTTAGACATCATTTCTTAAGAGATTACGTTCAGAAGAAAGTTGTCAGTCTACAATTCGTGGAAACGAAATTCCAGTGGGCAGATATCTTCACAAAACCACTAAGTGAAGATCGCTTTAAAGAAATCAGACGCAACCTCAATATGGTGATGTTAACGGACCAATCATCTGGTTTTTCGCAAAGAAGAAACAGATAGACGGAGGAGTTAACGGACCAATCATCTGGTTTTTCGCAAAGAAGAAACAGATAGACGGAGGAGTTAACGGACCAATCATCTGGTTTTTCGCAAAGAAGAAACAGATAGACGGAGGAGTTAACGGACCAATCATCTGGTTTTTCGCAAAGAAGAAACAGATAGAGCGGAGGAGTTAGCGGATCATTCATCGATTTTTAAAGACAAAGACGAAAGATTACAGAGTTAACAGATTGATCATCGATTTTTCAAAAGAAAGACAATGAAACGGTGGAGTTAAGCGGCGTTGACGGTTTCAGACTTAAAACTTCTTTCACAAAGAAAATTTTTAGAGGAAAAAGGTCATCGATCATCGAGAAGTACAATCGTTCTAGAATTTGCTATAAAATCCCTAAACCGACGTTTGGGATCTTTAACAAATTCAAAATTGCTAGTTCTCTGAAATCTCTCGAAAATTCTTCAAGCGAGTTCCTATTCGTAATCAACAAGATGAATGTCAAGCCCATTTTGAAGTTGATCCAGAGCAAACCGGGAAGATTGTAAACTTTGAAGATCTAAGAAGGAACAAATGGATATAGAGCCGAGATAATAGCGGCGGGATGGAGAAACTTCTTTCAAATACGAGAGCAAGTTTATCTCAATGAAGTTTATGAGTTCTGGAAACATACTAAAACCGTGGATAATACAATCGTATCGTATGTAGAAACACTCCCTGTGATAGTAACCAAGGAGTTACTATAAAGAGTCACTGAATGTCCGAGTAGTGGAGTTCAACCTACTAACATGGTGAAATGGATGACTAAGCTGAAGTTGAACGAAGATGAAGTTACTCGTCAACTTTATGGTCGTAACAACCCAATCGAAAGAAGAGCCTCTTGGCTTGTACCAAAGGCAAGGGTTTTGTTTCTTTTTTTGTGTGTGTGTGTTACCTAGGATAGGTTCAAGACATCAAGTCACTACTTTGGATGAACAATGTATCCTTCATCTCCTGAATCACCAACCAATAGATTTACCATTTTGATTTATCAATATATGGTTAAATCAATAAAGGATACAAACACTCTCCGTATGGGATGTTGTTGACAAGGATGTTTAAAGAATCGGGAATCGATTGGGTTGGGAGTCGAGACGGAAGGTATCTGTAAGAAGTTATATAGATTCTACATCGATTGCCAAAATGGGTGCGAGATTTTCGGACAAACAAGGAGCGAAGAATCAAGGAAAGCAACAACCGAGGGGAGCCTAAACCAAGAAATCCTCGATGAAGGAGAGAAGATCACACTCTCGAGAGTCGAAGTCAAGATCTGCTCGATTTTTGAATCGGTGACTTAAAGCGAAGGGAACCTTTGGTGAGTGACATTCATAAGCAAGCAAGAACGTCACCCACAAAGGAAACGTGCGATGAAAAGAAGTCAGATCCTTCCAGAGATTCAAGCAAACCAAAGCATTATGAACGATGAGATCAAAAGCTACAAAATCATCATCATCAATCCTTGAGAAAGTTTCGTAAACACAATCTCAAGGAAATGAAGGAAAAGAAAAGTAGAAGAACACGAGAAGAAGAAAGTTCAATCCAAGAGGTCACCAAGGTTAAAGAAAATCAGCAAGAAAAGAAGAAAATCCAACAACGAGGCAAAGGCTAAGAAGACAAGGCTAGAAGAAACTGTTGTTGACATTTCTAAAAATCTGCTGCATGTGTTGTTAGTCTTTGTTGATGTTCTTTGAAGTTAATATGGAAGCCTCTCGGAAGCGATTGTGGAAGTCATTAAGGGTTATATTAAGGATTCTCACAAAATTCTTAATAATCCAATTTTTGAAGAAATAGTTCCTACTACTTTTCAGTCCACACTTGTCCATAAACAAGTTGCTACACATGTTTTGGGACAGAAGGCTACTTCAAAAGTTGTAAGTGTGATGACTAATGTTCCATCCAAGTATTTAACTTTTCAAAGAGAAAGATGGGAACATAGATTGGTTGTAAGAGAGGAGAAGAAGACCAAGTCTGTAGAATATGATAATGCCATTTCTCATCTGTTGGATAGGGGTTACAAAAATTTCTATGATCAACTGAAGAGAGTTGGGAGAGAACCATATCCACCAGAGCCATTTGGAGAGCGTATCACTTCTTATCCTATACTGAGCAGTACAATAATCAAGGTGGTACCTGATCTTCAACCACCAAATTTTGTTGAACTCAATTATGAGAAGCTAAAGCTGAAAGTTCAACCTGAGCCAGTATTGGATGACATGTCTTCTGATCAGATTGAAGAGGCAGTAAAATTGATTGATGAAGCATGTAAGGAGAAAAGGAGTGGTAAGTCCATCTGCGTATATCAAGATCCAGGATCAAGTCTAACTAAGGCCACAACAGATGATCCACAAGGAGGCAATATCAGAATGGGTCAGTATTGTTCTGTTCTGATTGGCAACTCAGAATGTTGTTTTACTATAATACAGAACATTCTGCGAAATCGACCTCTGTGGGAGATCACTTCAATTGCAGAAGCTATGCCATGGTTTGGACGCACTTATCAACGAATAAGAGATCCCTATGATCTTGATATCAATGAAAAAGCTGTATTTGTTCCTCCTCCTCTTCTGCAAATCATTGAACCAAATGTCTTTAACAAGGAAGCTTATACAACAACAGTGGCTATCGTTGAAAAGCAAGTTGTTAAGACAGTACCCTCGACTGCAGATGAAACATCAACTCTAAAGAAGCATGTTCAGAAGCTTGATAAAGATATGAAGAAGATTAAGAAGATGCTGAAAAAGTTGGTGAAGCAGATTGGAAAATAATTTTTTGATCAATAACAAATAGGGGGAGAAGGGTGAAGGAAGAGAGAAGGGAGAAGGAAGAAATCAGCTGGAAGGAAGATAATTTTTTCTTATCTCAATACTTCTGTATAATTCACAAGTATATGATACTTTTTATATTTCTCTAAATTCACAAGTATTTGTTATTATCAAAAGGGGAGAATGTTAAGTCAAACCGGACTTCACGATTAAATAATTTTGATAATAAACAAAGAGAAATATACTGGAAGAAAAATGACGGAAGAAAAATAGACGGAAGGAAAAGGCGGAAGGAAAATGCAGGCGGAAGGAAAAGGCATTTATACAAAAGGCATTTAAAGAAAATGACGGAAGGAAAAGGCATTTATACAAAAGGCATTTAAAGAAAAATGACGGAAGAAAAAGCGACGATACAAAAGCGGGCGGAGCTTTACGAAGACAAAAGCAAACGATACAAAAGCGGGCGGAAGCTTTACTAAGAAAAGGCACGATATAAAAAGCGATAAGCTTTACGAAGACAAAAAGCGAGATGATACGAAAATAAGACGGAAGAAAGAAACATCGCTTTAAGACGGTTACGGAGCTAAAGCAATAACCGCTCTTTAAAGATTCAAGAAGCGAGATAGACAAGAAATAGTTGAAGTTCACTATAAATAAGAGTCGAGATTGAAGAAGAAATAACTTTTGGAAAAAGTGAATGAAACTCTGTGTATTCAATATCTGCTCTATCGAGAGAAAAATTGCGAACTATTTTCGAGTGTATATTATGAAGAGCAACTCTTTGTAAAAGCTCTTTATCGAGTTTTCATTTTGAAAAAGTGCTACTGAGATAGCTGAAGAGGCTAAGAGTAAAAGAATACTTATCATTAAGAGACCAAGAGGCTCGATCTAAAGAATACTTGTAATCGGTTTGAGATAGTGTAAATCTCGGAAGAATATCGAGGACTGGACGTAGCCCACAGTTTGGGGTGAACCAGGATAAAATTGCTGTGTTTCTCTCTCTAACTCTTACTTTTCTTAAATCGTAATTTTCATTATTAACAAAGTTTTTCAAACTAGTTAAGAATTGATTTACGATAAGTTTTCTGAAAGAACAAGCAATTGTTATTGAAGGGATTGAAAAAGTTTATCACAATTCAACCCCCCCCCCCCTTCTTGTGTATCTTGGTCATATTATTACTCAATATATTAACGTGTGATTTACTTCAGATACATCATCACTAGACGATACACGTCATCACCAGACAACATGTCATCACCAGATGATACAATCTATACTCCTGAGAATCTCCACTTATAAGGACCATAACTTTTAACTCTGATGTCCAAAACTTTCATACTATATACCGTTGAAAAGCTAGAAAGATAAAATGCAACTTTCTAGAAGACAAATTTGTCTAATTTAGTCTATATCAATCTAGTTTTCCTCCTGAAGTCAAAGAACAAAATTTACCCCTAAGGAAGACTTGAAAATTTGCACTGTGCAAAACTTGGAATGCTCTGAGCATAACCAATCAGCTACCAAATTGACTTTATTAAACTCTCAAATATCAACTTAATAGGGTTTTCAAATTGAAAAATCCCACAAAGCACAATCACTAAAATTTGGTTCTAGAATACTTAAACTCATGTACTTCCTAACTCCATAAACTAAAACCCTTCTAAAAATCCAAAAGATTCAAAATGATCTTACCTTGATTCTTTACCAAATGAAGAGATCTTTGGCTCAATTAGAAGCTCTTCGCTTTCTCTTCCTTGATAGCTTCCAAGGGCTCCCATGTAGCCTCCTCTACCGAATGATTTCTCCACAGAACTTTGACTAACTGAACAGTCTTGTTCCCAAGAATTTTGTCCT
The DNA here is from genome assembly GCA_029891385.1 of Erythroxylum novogranatense. Lineage (NCBI taxonomy): Eukaryota > Viridiplantae > Streptophyta > Magnoliopsida > Malpighiales > Erythroxylaceae > Erythroxylum > Erythroxylum novogranatense. The sequence continues at coordinate 76,108,961 of CM057225.1, forward strand.
TTGTATCCAAAATCTGAACTGGAAGCTCCTCATAGCTCAAATCATCCCTCAGCTGAACATCACTAGTCTGAATGATATGAGAAGGATCCGATCTATACCTCCTCAACATGGAAACATGAAAAACATCATGAATCTGAGACAATTCCGGAGGTAACACCAACCTGTAGGCAAGTGGTCCAGTCCTCTCAAGGATTTCATAAGGACCCACATACCTCGGACTCAGCTTGCCCTTCTTGCCAAACCTCATTACTCCTTTCCAAGGAGACGTCTTAAGGAACACTTTTTTACCGATTTCAAACTCCATCTCCTTTCGGTGCGCATCAATGTAACTCTGCATCCTATCCTGCTACGCTTTAAGTCGCCTTAACCAGATTGACTTTATCAACCGTCAATGCGAATCAATTACGGTCCTACCAGTTTCCTCTCTCCTTATTCATCCCAACAGATCGGAGTTCTACATCTCCTCCCATACAAAGCCTTATATGGAGCCATCTGAATACTCGAATGGTACGAATTATTATAAACAAATTCGACCAATGACAAATGTTCATCTTAAGCTCCTCGAAAATCCATCATACAAGCCCTAAGCATTCCCTTAAGCGTCTGAATAGTCCTCTCAGATTGACCATCCGTCTGAGGGTGAAAAGTCATACTAAAATTCAGCTTAGTACTCAAAGCTTCCTGCAAACTTCTCCAAAATCTCGAAGTAAACCGAGGGTCCCTATCAGACACAATCGAATCCGGGATCCCATGCAATCTCACTACCTCATCAATATACTTCTTTGCTAACACATGCAAAGAATCAGTTTGCTTAATCTCAAAAAAGTGAGCTGACTTGGTCAACCGATCTACAATAACCCAAATGGCATCGTGCTTCCTACTGGTCTTAGGCAAACCCATCAGAAAATCCATAGTCACCCTCTGCCACTTCCATTCCGGAATAGGCAACGGCCTCAACTTGCCTGAAGGTGTCTGGTGTTCAGCTTTAACTTGCTGACACACTAGACACTTACTAACAAAGTCTGCTACATCCCTCTTCATGCCTTTCCACCAAAAATGATCTCTCAAATCCCTGTACATCCTAGTGCTACCGGGATGCATGGCATAAGGCGCATTGCGTGCCTCATCCATAATCTCAGCCTTAACCTCCTGCACATCTGGGATACACAACCTGTTCCCCACTATCATAAGCCCATCATCCCTCATTACTACTTCTGAAACTTTACCATTATGAATTTCATCCCTGAGTCTGCTCAAATATGCATCTTGAACCTGCAACTCTCTAATTTTCTCCCTGAGCATCAGTCTCACTCGGAAGTTAGCTAGAAGGCAATCTGACTCCTTCTGCTTCAAGCTTATCTTAAGCTTGGCCATCTCTTCCAATAAAGGAAGATAAACCGTCCGAACATGAGCAATCGAAGACTTCCTACTCAAAGCATCCACCACTACATTGGCCTTGTCCGGATGATACTCAATTAACAAATCATAATCCTTAAGCAACTCGATCCACCTTCTCTGTCTCAAATTCAGTTCCTTCTGACTCAGCATGTACTTGAGACTCTTATAATCGGTAAAGATCCTCGTCTAAACTCCATACAGATAATGCCTCCAAATTTTCAAGGCAAGGATCATCGCTGCCAACTCCAAATCATGCGTCGGATAATTCAACTCATAAGGCTTCAACTACCTCGAAGCATAAGCAATCACCCTGTCTCCCTGCATCAAAACACAACCAAGACCCTTCCTCAAAGCATCACTATACACGGTATAACCCTCATCTCTAGAAGGCAGAATCAGAATCGGAGAACTTGTCAATCTACACTTGAGCTCCTCAAAGCTCTTCTGGCATTCATCACTCCAGATAAACTTCTGATTCTTCCTCAATAACTTAGTCATCGGAGCGGATATCATAGAGAATCCCTCCACAAACCTCCTGTAGTAACCTGCCAAACCCAGAAAACTTCTCACCTCTGCTACACTCTTCGGTGCCTCCCAATTCACTACAACTTCTATTTTCTTTGGATCCACATGCACTCCTTGCTATAAGATTACATGTCCAAGAAATGCAACTTCCCTCAGCCAAAATTCGCATTGATCAAATTTAGCATACAACTCGTTTCTCCTCAAAGTCTCCAAAGAAATCCTCAAATGCTCTTCATGCTCCTCATCACTCTTGGAATAAACCAATATATCATTAATAAAGACAATGATAAATTGGTCCAAGAATGACTTAAAAACCCGATTCATCAAATCCATAAATGCTGCAGGGGCATTTGTCAATCCGAAAGACATAACCAAGAACTCAAAATGCCCAAACCGAGTCCTGAACGCAGACTTTGGCACATCCGACTCCTTTATCCTCAACTGATGATAACCCGATCTCAAATCTATCTTGGAGAAGACTTTCTCCCCTTGCAATTGATCAAACAGATCATCAATGCGTGGAAACGGATATATGTTCTTCACCGTGACCTGATTCAGCTTCCAGTAGTCTACACACATCCTCAACGATCCATCTTTCTTCTTCACAAAAAGAACCGGAGCTCCTCAAGGTGAAGAGCTCGATCTAATATACCCCTTTTCCAACAACTCCTCCAACTGCTCCTTAAGCTCTTTCAATTCTGCCGGAGCCATCCGGTAAGGCAGAATTGAAATCGGTGCCACACCTGAAAGAAACTCAATGGGAAACTCAATTTTTCTAACTGGCGGTAGTCCTGGAAATTCCTCGGGAAAGACATCCGAGAATTCCCTGACTACTGGAATATCCTCCAGCTTCCCTCTATCTTGTAACATCCCACCCCCTCCTGGATGGGTAAAATAGTAAACTTGGCATAGGATAGGACTAATAGGGAATATTTAGAACTGTTCATGCATAATAGGATTGATACACAGTATCAATTGTGTACATGGAATTACAGTAAATGCATTCATGACATTCCCGGTAATTGGGCCTAACGGTATTTTATTGTGATTAACGTGGTTATGGGATTTGAAAAATTATTCTGAGTGCGCTATTAATGGTTTTACATTTTAAGGGATTTTTAGGAATTTTTCTGGAATTTTCCGGAGAAAGTTCCTGACCGCAAAATCGCCAGTGATCGCCTAAACTTGTTTTGGAGTAGAAAAGGTGATTTTGTGATTGAAAATTTATTTGGAGTGCATGTATACTGTTTTATAATTTTAGGGAATTTCATTAATTCTCAAAAAAATAATTCGGGGAAATTCCAGGAAAGTCCCGGACTGGATAAAATCGCCAAGTGACAAACCGGTTGATTTTTGGTAGCGAAAGTTCCTACCCAATGATATCAGTATTATTGGGTATATTATTTTGGGACCGAAAGTAGGATCATTGGGAGTAATTGGAGTAGAATTTTGGATCTGGATTAAATAAGTATAATTTGACTTTTCTTTGAATTTGAAACCAATCAAATTTTGCCATTTAAAAGCAACATTAGTGCACCCTCTCATTGCTCTCTCGGACATGTGTTGAAAGAAGGAAGGAAAGATGATTTTGTGCCTTATGTATAGCCATCCAAACACACAAAACCAACTCTTCTTTTAAACCATCGATTTTGCTCTCTTCTCATCTTTCTCCATAACTTCAAGCTCCTCTCTTTGATTCCCTCAAAGCTAGAAGATGAGTCTTGAGTATATTTGAGAAGGAAGGGGTTGATACTTTGGTGTAGAAGTTAGAAAGTGGTTGTTGAAGGTTTGAAGGAGGGTTTGAATTAGGTAAGTTGTTATTTAAGGTTTGAGTTTTGAATGTTGTTTTTACATGGAATTAAATGCCATGATAGTATGGGGTATTTAATAAAAGGATTTAAAGCATGTATTAGGTTCATGTAGACATTAAAGTGATGATTATTGTGATTTAAAGTAATGGGTATAAAGCTAAGTGATGGCTGAATTGAAAGTAATGACATGGTTTGATTTTGAATTGAATGGGGATAAGTATTTGAGTCTTTGAATTGAGGAATTTAATGCTGTAAATTTTCAGTATAAACCCTAGTATATGTATGACTGGAGTGATATTTAATTTATATTTATTTTGATGTCTAGTGATGAGAAAAAGGTATTGGAAGTGATTGAACTGAGGTTAACCTTAAATCTGGAAAATTGGAATTATATTGATGTTACTGTTTTATTCATAACTTATTGTATAGAAATGAAAATGAGGTAAGGTTAGTGGCCACTGAAACTTTGGAATGTTGGCTTCAATTTAGTGTGAAATAGGTGTTGTTTAATTTCAATGATAGAAGGGTGAAATTTTGCATGGAAAGTTGCTGTTCCATTGCCTGTGAACAGTAACCGCAACCATGACATCTGAGTTTTGTTGATTTTTATGAATTAATTGAGATGGAATTAGGGAGAATGGTCTTCATGGAAGTTGTAGCATATTTGATTATCTTTCCATTGCTACAGATCTTGCTATTTTTGGAATTATATATTGGGAGATATGAATTGATTACTAATGACTGGTTTTGAGCATTTTGGATGAAACCTAGTTTAAGTGTGATTTTGTGAGTTTACTGATTTGAGGCAATTTTAACATTTGATGTGGACTGAATTGGTGTGAGTGAGCTTTTCTGAAAAGTTGTAGAGGAAGAGATTATCTTGAAATTGATATTTGGTATGTAATTTTTAGAAGTCAGAATTGGGAGATATGATTTTTCAAAAAACTGATCCTACATTAGGTTATGAATGGCTGATGATAACAGAAACTTCCATAACAATTTTTAAATTGTTAGAGATCGAATTGGATGTTGAGTGCTTCATGAAAATTGAAGTTTGAGATGTTATCTTTACAAGGATATAAAGTTCTGATTTTATTGACTTATATACTGGAAGTTATGCTTCTTGTAAGATTACTGCCCAAAGTGAAGGATTTCAGGGACAGTGACATTGAATGAATTAATTGACTGGCTTAGCAATAGAATTTGATTTTGGGTTGTTCATGAAAGTTGTAGAGGACATTGTGAATTTATTGATCATATTTTTGTGGTAATTTATTACTAAGGAATCAGTGAGTTATGAAATTGCAAATGTACTGCCCTGTGTTGAGGGAAATTGTGAAGGCAGAAGGTTTGATGGATTATTTGACACCCTTAGGGTTGGAATTGATTTTTATGGTCTTCTAGAGAATTGTAGAGCTTTTCATAAGCTTTCAAATGAGGTATAGTGGGTATTTTTCTGATTTGTGTGCTAAAAGTTAGAGTGGATGGAAATTAAGTTGGAAATCTGAAAAAAAAAAAAGAAAAGGGCAAGACAGGGGAACTCCCCGTCTCGCGAGGGCGACTTCTCGCCTCGCGAGGACGAGATTAAGGGGCTGGTCGCGAGGGCGACGCCTCGCCCTCGCGACGAAGTGAGACAAAATCGCCTCGCGAGGGCGGCGTCTCGCCTCATGAGGCGAAGCTTCAGATATATATATATATATATATATTTATTTTCTTTTTGATTATTATTTTGATATTAAATGGTACAATGGTTCTTTTGTCAATTTCTTTCCCGTCCGACGTCCGATTGACCTGATTCCAGAGGCATCGGATTCGTTGAATATTTAATTTCATTTTCTGAGAAAACGGAAATTTTTAGACGGAATTTGACGTAGCCCCTATCGATTTTAACTTGTAAACACTGCTTTATTTAATTGAGGACCTATAGAGGTCCGAATTGTGCACCGTCAGCGCCTATGGATTTCTATTTTTTCATAGAATTTTATTATGGGAAAATATTGAATTAGGACCGGGAATTCATGAACATGCATATTTCATCAACATGAGCACAAATTTCATATTTAGTGACTCGTACTTTTTCTGATTCATATAGAGGTCCAATTGGAGCGTCGATTGACCGACGTCACAGAGGCTTTCCGGCATTAGCTCGGAAGCAATAGGTGAGTAACCTAGTTGGTTTCTCAAATTTCTGGTTGTGTACATGCTTAACGTGAATTACGTGCAAAGGTGAATTGTATGATTTCTGGCATGTATAAAAGTGGATGATTGTATTATATGATTTTACTGTACTGAATGATACTGATATTGGTAGACTGGGCTTTATAGCCATTATACTGAACACTGCTATACTGGGCTTTATAGCCATATCGTGGATTCACTGATACACTGGGCTTTATAGCCAAACACTGTACATTTACTGCATACTGTACTGCATGCATAATTGCATGATCAGATAATGGACGTGCCCCAAGCTGCTATTATTACTGATAAGAGCTTCGAGCTCATATCTTGTCGACCGCCTCGAGCCCGAGGGGAGAAATCCCTGACGCGTCCCCACTGAACACTGACTGAGCACTTGGGCACAATACTGAATAACTGGAAAGAGTCACATATGCATTGCATTCGCATAAATGACTGTTTTGTGACATGTACTGCTTTTGTAATGGCATGAATTACTGTGAATGGTTTACTGTTACTGGATATGGTTAATGATTGCTTATTGGTAATTGATGATTACTGGACTGTACTGTACGCCATGGGCGTAATGCATGATTTGAGTGAACCATCGATGATGGTTTCTCACTGAGTTCGCAAAACTCACCCAAAATTTGCATCTATTTTTCAGTCTGAAGAATACCCCGCTTGACACGGAGTATGTCTCTCGTAGACGAGTAAAGGTTAGAGGTCGGATCGGTTAGTGGTCCGCATTAGTGTCTTAGTAAACTGTATTCTGCAATCACTGTATATCAAGGCATTGTATTTTTACTGAGCCCTTGTGGTATTAATGTTTTACTGCACTGACTGATTGTAACTATTACTGGATGACTGTAATAACTGAAACTGGTGTATAGTGAACACGGATTTTATTTACTTACTGTGTTTGCCGTGTGAACGTGGAGTTAATGGCTCCAAAAAGAAAAAAAATGTATACTGAATTTTAAATCGACTGATGTAGTACGTCACTCTCGTGGGACGCGGACTCGGATATCACCAACGATATCGGGTTCGGGTCTTACGGGAGTGGGGTGTTACATATCTGCTCTTGTATCTACCACATAGGCCAAAAATGCCTCACATCCCTTCCTCATCATCTTCTCTGTTGTCAAAGCTGAAACAATTCTGGGTGGACTTACTTTTCTGTCCCCAATAAACACCACTCTTCTGTCGTTATCCAATTTAAATTCCACTGTCTTTTGCTTACAATTCAGACGGGCATTGTACTTCTCTAACGTGTCCATACCCAAAATCACATCTGATCCTCCCATCTTCAGTGGCATTAAATCTACCACTAAAAGTTCTCCACTAACACATAGCTCACAGCCTCTATATACTTGACTGATAATAATATACTGGCTGATTGGAGTACTCACCATCAGCGGAATATCCAAAGGGCTCACATTTCTATCACACACAGGTCTACTCGAATAAACAAACGAATGAGTAGAACCCGGATCAATCAAGGCAATCACATCATCAGAAAAGAGTCTAACCATACCAGTGACAACATTTGGAGCGGTCTCTGCATCCTCCCGAGTCATCGCAAACACCCTAGCGGTGCCCCCCCGATCTCCCCGGAATGCTCACTCTCTTGGCTACATCTGAACTGCCCACTTCTGTTGCAGTCCTCTGACCCACAGTCTTTGCTCTCCTATAAGCTTGCATCTGTGCTCCCTCTCTTCTGGACGACTTGGGACACTCTCTAGCCAAGTGCCCTTTCTGTCCACAGTTGAAGCAAGCTCCTGTTAATCTGTAACATTTTCCTTCATGAAAACTGCCACAATGCTCACACTTAGGGACGGATGACCTGTCCCCATCTCCCTTTCTGTTGCCTCCTGCCGTAGAGGCCTGATGAGAAACAGTAGAAGTCCTCATAGGACTAAGTCGGCTAACACTACTGCTCCTCTCCTCGTGTTGGAACCCCTCCCCGGTGAGACACGGGTCCGACGTCCTACGTGACATATGGACGCGCAACCCACGAGGGAGGGATTCCTCACCACATTTTTCTTACCTTAAGAAGAGACCCAAAAAAATTGCTCTCCCTCTTGGCTTGATGAACTCTTACACCTTTCTTTCTCCTCTCCTTCTAAAACACTCTCTACTACTCTTCTCTAAGCAAGAAAACATAAGACCCAATCTCTTCTTCTTCTTCTTCTTCTTCTTCTTCTTATCCGAAAACTCTCCCTCTCCCTTTCTCTAGAAATTTCGTGATTCCTCTTCTAACTTCCTAACACTTGTCTTTTTTAACTCACAACTTAAGCTCCACTTATCCAAAACTATGTAGTTTTGGTAAAACCATTCCCTTCCTTATAAAATTTTTCTTCTTTCTCCTACATGCACGACTCCACCATTACTCATCTTTCTTTTTGTTTTAAATGAAACTTAAATGGACCCATGTAACCTTCCTTCAAAGCCTTAAACTCTAAAACCATAGGTGAATTACCTAAATTGCCCCTAAGCCATCTTATTCTTTTAAACTCTAACAACAAATCAAATTCTAATTTAAACTAATCCCACATTTAACTTTCATCCCATTAATCACTATAAACCTCAATTAAGTCCAACAAAAAGGAAAATTCAAATTAAACCTCAAAAATAAATTAAACATGCTAAATGCGAATCGGAGTCCAACACCTCGGACTGAATAGGGAAGCTCCAAGCACTCCTGTCAGGCATAGGGGTACTAGTATTACCTCCCCTCTTAAGCTGCTCTCTTCCTTTTCTCTTCTTGTTCACAGCACTCTTGATGTTCTCAATATTCTCAACTCTCAAAGCTGCTTCAACCAACTGCTGAAAATCATAGAAGTTTTGCACTATCACTTTCTCTCTGATGACCAAATGCAATCCCGACTCAAACCGGCGACATCTAGCAGCCTCACTCAGCATCAGATCTGAAGCATACCTCGCCAACTGAGTGAACCAACGCTCATAATCACTAACCGTCATCTCCCTTTGAGTAAGACTGAGGAACTCCCTCTGCTTCTGTTGAATATACACCTCAGACAGATATTTATTCCTAAAAGCAGCAAGGAAGTCCTGGCATGCCAACCCTACTGGCCTCATCTGACTCCCTGACACAGTCTCCCACCAATGAAGAGCATCTCCCTGAAGCAAGCTTGCAGCATAAATAACTCTCTCATCATCCTCACACTCCATCTGATCCAACACTCTCTTTGTCTTTCACAACCAGGTCTCAGCTTCCTCAGGATCAGTGGTCCCGTAGAAGTCCACTGCTCCATACTTCCTCAATTTGTCGAACCGTCGCCTTCTTCTTAGTCAAATCAAGCGAAGGCTATGGCATCTGACCCATATCCTGAACAAATGCCTGAGTGAACGCCTGAAACAACCTAGGATCCAGAGGAGGCACTTGCTCCTGCGAAATCGGAGACTCCTGAGTCTGCGATGGCATGGGCTCACTGCCTAGCCCTACAGAAGCCTCAGCATTTCCTGGGGCTACTGACTCATCAGTCCTTTCCTCTCCAGTCGGAGAGTCAGGTGCAACAGATCCTTGCAGAATTCCTCATGTCCTTCTACGAGGTGGCATCTTACTCCTTCAAAGGTAAACACTAAGGATTAGCTACATGGCAATGCATGATATGCATGTCACTTAATGCAATCAATCAATGCAACAATTAAGCATATATCACACAGTTCATCCTATATGCATTCTAAGCCAAGGAAACTAAACCTAGGCGCTCTGATACCAAACATGTTGAGCCCGGGTCCCGGATCTCTATTCCCGAGGTGGCCCCTCGGGCTGCGCCAGCGACAAGCTCCCAAACATATCAGACCCGATCCCAACATCCATACATAATTCGATTCACACATGCATTTTCACACACATTATAACATACACACAACTATGAATTAAACATCCCATAAACCAAGGGCTTCATGCCATAACAACCCGAAGGAAAATAAACAAGTATTCTCAAAATAGCATAATACAAAATAAAGTTTAAATCCAAAATACATGAATATGCTCCGTGATGATATGCTTGGCGGGCTAACCAAAATACTAACTTAATACAAAGCTCCTAACTAGCTTGAAGTTTCTGATGCCTTGCAAGATCAGCGATCGCCTCGTTCTGCACCTGAGGAGGGAAAGTAATGGGTTGAGCTACACAACTCAGTGGCTAATATAGTTATAGTCATCGGTAACTAGCACAAATTCAGGCATATGTATGTATATATATATATGTATATACATGCAATAATTCTAGCACTCACATACTAACCAAGCAATTTGCGCATTCAACATAATTAATTCAACTCACAAAACATGTCATAAGTATGCTTCATAGAGAATAGATCAAATATGCAATGCACATCATATGGCGCGAGGGTTCCATGGAAACAAAAGGAAGAAACTGAAGTTTACATCCTGAACAAAATGAGTCCGTTCGGAGCTTATAAGCCACAAGCGGGCAGTCGGGAGAAGGCTCTTGTCAACGTGCACGTGACGAACGAAATGGTTCCACTCTTGCCCAAACAAAAACACATAATCATGTTCAGAATTATTTTATCCGATGATATGCTTTCAAGCTTTCATTTATTCAAAAAGCCATGACCGAAGTCGAGGCATAACATGCTCAGAATCAAGATTCATTTCTATCAATTCTCATGCTTCTTCAAATCTTATAACAAATCATTTAAACAATTAATCACATGTTCGATCAAAAGTCATGCACTTCATCATACATAACACATAACATATATTCACACATAGGCAACAATTTGCCTAATCACATAATAACTATAAATACATTACCCACCTAATATCACTCGAGAATCCAAGCTCACTGTTGTCCTTCCTCTTGCGATTGAATCAGGCCGGCTTGGTTTCCTATATCAAACCAAGTTCCAAATCAAGCAACATTCAAAGAAATATTCAAATCAAAAATAAAACCACTAAGAGTCTACATCCGGCTTCCAACCCAATTTCCCGAATCTTAAGAGGCAACTTCCGACCTTCCCTTCTTCATAAAACTTGTAGCCTTTATCTCTAGATCACAACAAATCCAAAATCACCTCAATTGGACATCTACAGCCCAAGATATGCCCAAAAGACTAAAATTCCTTCTTCTTGAAGCGAGGGGCTCGCCATGGCGGAAGCGGGTGCACATAAGTATATTACCATGGCGTGCACCATGTTCTCGCACGTCGCGGCGAACATAGGTTCGCACGTCGCGACGAACCCTTCCTCGCACGTCGCGGCGTGTTCATACGCACGTCGCGACGTGCGGTCCTGGAGAACGACTCCGAACCCGATTTTTCAGCATTTTCCCACTCCAATCCTTCCCCAAACACAAATGCAACACACCTAAACCTTGATTCAAGTCTTAGAATACATTTCTATCCCATTTACAACTGAAAAAAAACATAAAATCATCAACCCAAAGAAATCTATCCATTTTTCCCTAATTTTTCCGAAAAACCCTAAACCACCGATTCTAACTCATTCAACCTATCTTTAGGTTTAATCCAACCACAATACAATGGAATGAACTCAAACTTACCAGGAAATGACTTTGAATCAGTCAGAAATCACAAGGATCACAAAACTCTCTTTTTCTTCTCCTTCTTCCTTACCCACGATTCTCCTTTCCCTCTTCTTCTCTTCTCTTTCTTCTAAGTCTTTCTCTTCTAATTCTTTCACTTATATCTAAAGGAGATGGGTAAATACCATTTTACCCCTCCTTCAAAGCCTTAACTTAATCCAACCTAAACAATCTTCCCAAAATACCCTCATACACTCTTACCCTTTAATTCCTATTTAAACCACATTAAATTCAAATAATTCTCAATTATCCACTAACACTCTCAATTTCATCAAACTAAGGCATAATCACATAATTAACACAATTCGAACTTAATGACATCATAAAAAAAATTCAGGGTCCAACACGTATGAAGGTTAGATTAATCCTATTTGATGCATGAACATGTGTTGATTATTTTTTGAATGCAATTGATTGTTTGATTTATTGAGATCCAATTACTTGTTTTATTTATGTTCTAGTAATCCAAAATATTAAATCATAATCTGATTTCATATGTAGTGATTGAGAAATCCTAGGTTTGAATTGATCCAAGATAATTGGAAAGAGTTGATTGCAAGACATAATTCTTTTGGATTATGGTCAAATCTAATAGATGGATTCATAAAATGGCAACATAATCTTATAAAATTTAATCTAAGTAATTCAGTTAGAATTATGATTAGTTGTTAGTAGATTCAAGGTCAGGTACTATCATACCATAAGAGTCTCCACAGGCTAATAAATCATCAAAATAATTGCATAACAAAAGATCAATTGGTTAAGGCTGAGGGAGATTCAAACCTGAATAATAATCACTTGATATTGGTAATTAACTTAGCGCTTCGTAATTCTCTGTCTAAATAGTGATGTTCATTTATTTTATTTGTCAATTTCAATTCTTTAATTAAAAACTGCAATTAATTCTTAGGTTTGATAATAGAATAATATTAATTACTAGTACTAATAGTCCTCTTGGGATCAACTCGTACATAACAGTACTATCTATATCTATACCGTGCACTTCCATTAATTCAATATGGACACTCACGAAAAAAAGTCAATCAATACAGTAAGAAAATAATTTGATACATCTTATGGGATTTGGTAATGGTAGTAAGGATTTGACAATTGACTATTGATTTTTTTCAAAGAGACGGGAAAAAATAAATGGTTAAGAAAATAAATGAGTAAATTATGTGAATAAATTATATAAAGATGACACTATGCAAAAACTAATACATAAGTTATAGACACATTTTAAATTTTATAAACGAAACTAAGACCTTTAGGGATATTAAATCATGAATATTAAATTATAATGAAATAATTTACTTATTTAAAAATTAATCTTTACAAGTTATTTTAGGATCTTAATATTCAAAAGACAAATATTAAAATCAACTGATTAATTAATAAATAAATTTATTTTTAACAATAAGAGTTATTATTTATTAAAGTAAATTAAACAATTGAAAGTTGATTAATTCAAAATTTTACTTCTTATTTACTATGTACCAATTTTATAACAATTTCATACCGTTAAACCTTTAAATCTTAAACCTTTCCTTTGATAAGTTCGATGCTCGGTTCAATTTTTGAAACATTAGGATTTATTACATAAAGTAATTAGGGAGAATGCTTTGTTGTTCTTGATTAGTATTGATTTTGAAAATCCTTAGCCAAGGTGAGATAACTCCTTTAAAAAATTTCAAATGTCATTATTTGAATCAATTATTAATGGTAGATAACTAACATGATTGGACTCAAATAAAATACACATTAATTTCATGCTTTATGTATATTAAGAATATTATGTGATGAAATGATTAAACTATATGAAAAATTGTGCACAAAATGTTAGTTAAAACTATTTTGACATCCCTAAATATTTGAGTAAGATGTATTGCTAGACCCTAATATTGATCTATAGATATAAATTTTTAATTAGAGAATTAAAGACAAATTAAATAATTTTAATTTATCTAATCTTAAATATGATTTAGAATTATAATTTATATCTATTGTCAACATAATTAAGAACCTAATCGGTCACAAATAAAGCATAGGTTAAAGAGAGAATAAATTTTATTTAACTAGACTTGAATTTAAAGTTTGAAAAACTTTATAAGTAAATATAAGCTATTTAATAAATAAAGATCAATATGAGATATTGAATCTCATTTAGGTATCCTTCATATTTAATTAGAATTATTTATAATTCAAATTAAAGTTTAATTAAAATTAGAATTTAATTTTAATTAAATTATTAAAATATTCAACTAGTTATAAATAGGGTGAAGTTTTAAGGAAGCTAGCACAAGAAGCGCCCAACTCTCTCTATAATAGTTACAAAATTTTCTTTTAACATGTCCTGTAGATACTATTAAAAATTAGGCTACGATAATTGAGATATGTTAATTTCAAAACGATTCAAAAATATAAAAATATTATTAAATTTCAAAATAAGATATAAATTAGTGTTCATAATTGATTACGTTTTATATGTTAAATATGCTATAGATTTTAATAATCTTAGCTTTTGGATAATAAAACAAAAATATTTTATATTTATTCTATTGCGCGTAAGATTGAATGCCATCGTGTTACCAACGAAGATGAGCTCAATATAGTTGGGAGATATTTTAAGAAAATGAACTAAGTTTTTTTAAATAAAAATTTTGTCATTTATTTTTATCAATTATCACTATTTCAGATATAAAAAAATATTGATTTTTTTTGTGTAAAGCAAAAAAGAGTAAACTGGTTACAAAATAAGTATGGAGAAATAGATCTTCGACACATCCTTTAATAAAATATGATAGCATTCGATAGATGTAAAATCAAAATAAGTGATACCAATATCAAATTGAGGTATCTAGATTACAAGTTAGTCTGTACATTTATTATTTTTTTAATATACGTGTCGATGAACACTGATGAGTTCCTACTCTTAAAAAATATTGTTTTTTTAACACCTGCGATCCACAAACGACTGTTGCGTTGCCACTTGCCACGGACTACCTAGTTGGTCCATTGTTTGCACTTTCAACAAAAACAACACAAAAACATTCACTGTCTCCTCCTTTTGATACGACCGCCTGACCCCTGACCGCAATTCCATCACCTTTTCACTCATGCATCGAACCCATCGCTCAAACAACATCCCCACCTCAATTTAATTCCGAAGCTGCAGATTTTTCCCCCACCAATGGCTTCTCCTTCGCTAATGGATCACCTTTTTCAACGCACTCTCGACGATGTTATCAAAGGCCTCCGCCACCAGCAAACCCTAGAGTCCGCTTTTATTGCCAAGGTTGTCGAAGACGTACGCCGAGAGATCAAATCAACTGAGTTGCCCACCAAATCAATTGCTCTTCAGAAGCTGACTTACCTCAATTCAATCCATTTCGTTGACATGACATGGGCTGCTTTTCATGCCATTGAGTGCATATCTTCTCCCAATTTTGCCCACAAAAAAATTGGCTATCTTGCTATCTCACAGTCGTTCCACGAGTCCACTCCGGTCATTTTGTTGATCACGAATCAGTTACGGAAGGATCTCAAGAGTAGTAACGAGTTTGAGGTTAGTTTAGCCCTTGAATGCTTGTCCACTATTGGGACTGTTGATTTATGTAGAGATCTTACTCCCGAAGTGTTCACTTTAATGTCTAGTTCTAAGGTCTTTGTTGGAAAGAAAGCTGTTGGTGTGGTTTTGAGGGTTTTCGGTAAATACCCAGATGCAGTCCGGGTGTGTTTTAAGAGGCTTGTGGAGAGCTTAGAGAGTAGTGATCCACAGATTGTGTCTGCAGTTGTTGGAGTGTTCTGTGAATTGGCATCTAAAGACCCCAAATCCTATCTTCCCTTAGCTCCCGAGTTTTATAAGATTTTGGTCGATTCAAGAAATAATTGGGTGGTGATTAAAGTCCTGAAGATTTTTTCCAGGTTGGCTCCTTTGGAGCCTAGGCTGGCTAAAAGGATTGTCGAACCTATCTGTGATCATCTGAGGAGGTCAGGAGCAAAATCTTTGATGCTTGAGTGTATCATGACTGTGCTGAATAGCTTGACTGAGTACGAATCTGCAGTGAAGCTTGCTGCTTCGAAAATTCATGAATTTTTGGTTGATGATGATCTCAACCTTAAATATCTAGGATTGCATGCACTATCCATTGCGGCAACTAAGCAATTGTGGGTGGTATTGGAGAATAAGGAGGTTGTGATTAAATCTTTGAGTGATATAGATCCTAATGTCAAAATTGCTTCTTTGCGTCTAGTTATGGCAATGGTCTCTGAGAGTAATGTTGCAGAAATTTGTAGGGTTTTGATTAATTATGCGCTGAAATCTGATCCTATGTTCTGCAATGAGATTCTTGGTTCAATTTTATCCACATGTTGCAGAAATGTGTATGAGATGATTGTTGACTTTGAATGGTATGTCTCACTTCTTGGAGAAATGGCAAGGGTACCGCATTGCCAAAGGGGGGGAGAAATTGAGAATCAGCTTATTGATATTGGTATGAGAGTCAAGGATGTTAGACCAGAGCTAGTCCGAGTTGGTCGTGATCTGCTGATTGATCCTGCATTGCTTGGTAATCCTTACTTGCATAGGATGTTATGTGCTGCTGCTTGGATTTGTGGAGAGTATGTGGAGTTCTCAAAGAACCCAATCGAACTTATTGAGTCATTAATACAGCCTCGTAGCGTTCTCTTGCCATCCCCAATCAGAGCTGTTTATTTGCAGTCTGTTTTCAAAGTCTTAGTCTATTGTCTTCATTCTTACCTAATACAAAGTCAGAATGTAACCTGTGATTTGTCATTAAAAGTTCCAGATGTGTCTTCTATAGGTGTGGAAACTTCTGTTTCAGCATCGTTAAAAGCTACTGTTGATTGTGAACAGGATAACCTGAGGAATTCAAATCAATCATATGAAGATCTTTCTATTTTAGATGATGGAGAGGGTGATTCATCTGTATCAGCTTTGCTTGGGGAGAAGAGTTTAACACATGAATCTGTTATTAACTTGTTAAATTTGATTGAATCGGCACTGGGCCCTTTGTCAGGAAGCTTTGATGTTGAAATAAAAGAGAGAGCACGTAATGTTCTTGGATTTGTTGATTTGACAAAGCAAGAACTGGGTGACTTGCATATTAGAAAACCAAATGTAAATAGGAAAGAACTAACAGCTTCCGCAATAGTTGAATTGGTGCATGAAGCCTTCTCTAAGGAGCTTGGTCCAATCTCAGTAAGTTCTCAGGAGAGAGTTCCTGTACCAGTGGGGTTAATCCTTAATGAGAATCTTGCTGAATTGGATGAAATTTGTGGAGATGTACAATTACCTTCCACAAGTTCCTCTTCTCTGGTGAGTCCATATTTAGGAGAGACTGCTGGTTTTTCTACTCTCCAGAGCAAACAAGATCCAGAACTGTCAAATGAGGCCGCTTCTTTACTAGCAGAACACCGAAAGCGGCATGGGTTATACTATCTTTCTTCAGAAAAGAAGGAAGTTCAAACATGCGATTATCCACCTGCAAATGATCTTAATTCCAGCACTAATGCCAATGATGACACTCAAGATCTAGTTAAGCTTACAGACCAGTCATTTGTTCTTAAGAGAAAACCCAACCATGCAAAACCTAGGCCTGTGGTAGTGAAGTTGGATGAAGGAGATGTGGTACCCTTAAGTGGAAAGAAAGTAGAGTCAGAAGATGATTTTCTTTCTGGTGCTGTTCGAGAGATTCTTTTAGGCAGTGAAGCTATACCTGCTACATCAACTATTAAGCCATCTGATAAGTTACCTAGTAGAAAAAAAGGGAAGGAGAAGGTAAATGTTAATCTTCATGAATCAAAAGAAAATTCCGCAGAAGGGGAGAAACCAGATGATGAAAATCCAAGCTTGAAGAGGAGAAACCATCGGAGTCATGGTAAAGAGAGAAGCAGGAAAAGTTCGGGGAAGAAGAATGCTGATGAGAAACAGGGCAATGAAGATAAAGAAAAGAAAAAGAGTAGGCATCACCACAGTAGGCACAAAGCTCAACCAAGGGCCGACATGCCTTTAAATGTAGATGCACAGACAGGCATTATTCCTGATTTCCTTTTATAGCCTTATATTTGCATACTACTGCTTGCCATGGGTAAGTTGATTGATCTCATTCATCTGTACGCAACCAACTTGACGTCTGAGGTTAGCCTTTTTCTTAGGTTTTATACATTTGGTTTCCTATACTTGGTTTGAAGTTTTTAAAACCAGGAATGGTTTCACATGTTGTCGCTGTGAATATTACCAAAACATCTTGGAGTCAGATTGTTCAATGAAAAACAAAATGGTGTGTAATTGTTTAGGTGCCAAGCTATTATGAGCAGAGTGCTCCAAAGCTTTTCTCCATCTAAATAGTGAGAGTGTAGCCCTATTCAGTTCTGAAATGGAAGAGGAATTTGACGCTTGACCATACCTGTCATAAATTGCGGGAAAGTGATGTTCCATTAACTGCAAATATCATTTTGAAGCTTGCTTTTATCAGTCAACTGAGCAGATGAATAGTTTGATGTAAACATATCCATAAGGTGTAGAAATTGCCTTATGAGTTGTCCGTTCTGTTGTTTGTTGTTATTTATTTTCTTCTTTCTAGGTGTCATCACTGGTAACATTTTTTAAATCTTGTTGCTGTTTAGTATGCTAGTATACTTTTATTGATTTTAGGAAGAAACAGTGGAATTGCTCAAGGCAACGTTCAAGTAACAATTTAACTTCTCTAGAGATTGCTGGAGCTTCAGAGTTTTGTGAACTCAATTTAAATGGGGGCTATTTTTCTAGACTCTGGTGAGGTAGACAGGTAACTGACGTTGAGGCTTATTTGGTGCCCTGAATGGCGCAGTGACAAAAATGGTTAAAGGTCCTCAAGTAGGACTAAATTAGCACTCATTTCTTCCAAAACTGGCATTTTCATGGAACAGTAGGCCAATTATGGTCTTCTATTCTATGCCTATGTACCTCAAGGAACGGCCTGCAAGTAAATGCTTTATCTACACATATAAGTTCAATGGCTGGATTCTAGCGTTTCTGTAGTAAAAAAGTCTCATCTAAATCAAGTTGGGTAGTCCAATTGATTATGGTAGTGTGGCGTTTAAGGGTCAACAATTCTTAGGTTGTCTTCCGATTATCAAAATCTCCCGCAGCAAAGTCTTCCAGACAGACCCGTCCTAGTGCCAAATTGCCAAATAAAACCTACCGCTTAATTTCTGTCACCACTTGCATTGGCTTGCGGAAAACTGACTCTATCTTTACTTGGTACCTCCATCACATTCTTTCCTTTGAATTTTCTTCTTGAGAAGGTTTTAATTTTTTCTCGGGCAGAGGAAAATCTTCTCTATTGATTTCTCGATCTCAGCTTTTGTTTTTGTTTTTGTTTTTTTTTTTATGTGATGTGCACCCCAATTTCATCTTCTTTTGAGTAGAAAACAAGAGCTTTGAGACACAAAATATGGCATTCATGCCGTTCTACATAGCTTTTGCTTCAAGTATTCTGAATCAGAATTCAACTATCTAGCAAGCTTAATTTGCTTGCCTAGCTAGCACTAGATTCTAAAACTCTTTCTTCTCTCTGTCTCGTCCATATTTTTGTTTGATTGCCTGGAAAATGAGAAACGAGAAGCAGCAGTCACCATCATCAATAGCTACGCTTGTCAACTCCCAGTTGCAGTTTAGCCGTGTCTTTTAATAGAATATTAAGGAGCGATAAGGTAGATTATTCTAGAGATTATTCTAGAAATCCCCAAGGCAGCCGATTTGAATAAATAATGGAGAGATAAGGCTGATCTATAGGAGTGATAAGGTTGAATAATTAAGGAATATGTGTTGTAATAGGAGTCTGAGAATAGCTTAATTCCCAACAGAATATTAGTTTAAATTGACAATTGCTTCTGTACTTTGAGTAATCATAAGATCAACAACGTTTTTTTTCATTCATATTTTCTCTCCAAATTCTGTTTTTTATCTTGGTATCAAAGCCTTTGTGCTTCTGTTCTTCGCACCCTCATCATGACTATCTCTTCCCTAAACGTAAGCAACTTTGTTACCTTGAAGCTTTCGCAAACGAATTACCTGCTATGGAGGGAGCAGGTCATTGGTTTAGCTGAAAGTCAAGAAATTTATGATCATTTAACCACCAAACCCCAATCTAACGTCGTTGGAGCGACCAATTCGAGGAAACAAAACAATACCAAGCTTGGCAAAAATCTGACAGGTTACTTCGAGGGTGGATTGTTGGAACACTCTCTGAAGAGTCCTTGGGGTTAGTCATAGGTCTCGATACTGCTTATGCAGTTTGGGAGGCACTCAAGGAAGCCTATGCCAAAGATTCACAAGAACGTGAATTTACTTTGAGGCAGCAACTTACGTATCTGCGTAAGGATGACAACGTCTCAATTGGCGATCATATTCGGAAATTCAAGTCATTATGTGATAATTTGACTGCAATCGGTAAGCCAATGGCTGATCAGGAGAAGGTCTACTGTCTTCTAACTAGTCTTGGGCGAGATTATGAAACTTTCACCACAACTATGTTAAAACCGCCCAGACCATCGTATACGGAGGTGATCTCACAACTCCAGAATCTTGATCAACGGCGAACGTGGTTCAGTTCTTCTCAGCCAACGCACCTGGCATTTTATAGTACTTCTTCTTGCAATAATCAAGGCGTAGTCGAAGCAACATGACTTTCTCTTGATAGGTAGAGGTTTTCAGGCACAGCAACGTGGGAGCAAGGTTGATGGAGGTGCGCCTGAGTCGCAAAAACACAATGGAGGAGGCGTTACCACGGTCTTCGTCGTATGACACCAAGAAAGGGAACTGTACATGATGAAATCATCGGTATGTAATAAGCAGGACACATTGCAAAGATCATTGGTGGGTAATTAGTCTTTGCGATCGATCAAAAGCTTCCACAAGCCTTGGCGATACGACCTTAGATAACACAATTACAGACACGATTGATCGTTGACTCAAAGCAGCTCTCGACCATATGGTGCAAATCAAGGTATGCTCTCTACCTTAAATCAATATAATGATTCATAATAATTGGTAATGGTACCATGATCCTATCACTTTGGAATTGGTGATTCATGTGGAAAACAATAGGAATAATATAAAGTTAAATGATGTTCGCTTTGTTCCACAAATGAAGAAGAATTTGTTATCTGTGGGGAAATTGACAAGTGATTATCCTGTGAACTGTGAGTTTACTAATAGTAATGTTTTCTTAAAGGATCGAAAGATGGGAAGGTAATTTTGGAAGGCCCAAAGAAGGATGATCTATATATACTTCCTAATCGGCGTGCAACGACGAATTTCTCTCAACGATTTCGATCGTGCAGTGCTGATATATGGCATCAAAGGCTTGGACACTCTCAAGCTTCGTCTATTGTTAGGTTATCAAATAAAGGCCTTATTAGTGTTGATGGTCCACTTAAAATTAATAAGATTTGTGATAGTTGCCAATTAGGCAAATTTAGCAAGTTCCCTTTTACTACAAGTACAATTTCTACTACTTCTATGTTTGAACGGGTTCATTGTGATTTATGGGGTCCTGCACCACTTTTGTCTATTGCTCGATATCGGTATTATGCTTGTCTTGTGGATGATTATACGAGATTCATGTGGTTGTTACCTTCTGCATAAAATCTGATTTCTTTATTGCTTTTGTTGCATTTGAGAATTATATTAAGCGTCAATTTGGCTATTGAAATAAAATTCTCCAAACCGATGGTGGAGGTGAATTTGTTAATAAACAAATGGCTGAACATTGTTTAAAAACAGGTCTTGTTCATCGACTTTCTTGTCCACATACACCCGAACAATCAGGAGTTGTGGAAAGACGACATCGCATGATTCGGGAACTCGGAATGTCAATGATGTTTCAAAGTCGAGTACCCTTATTTCTTTGGGTTGAGGCTTTCACATCTGCTGTTTATTTGATTAATCGCTTACCATCATCTGCTTTAAATTTTGAATCTCCATTTTTCCGATTATTCAAAAAACATCCTGACTATTCAATGTTGCGGGTGTTTGGTTGCAAATGCTTTCCATACACTTGGGACAACAAAACAAACAAATTTGATCCTAAATCTTCTCTTTGTGTGTTTGCAGGATATCTGAGCGAAGACAAGGTTATAAATGCTATGACCCAAAACAACGGAAGTTCATAATTTCTCGACATGTCACATTTGATGAAACTGACTTTCCATATAAATCAAAAGAAACTCCAGATTCTCAGCTTGTTCTTAATCTAATTGATTCATGGATTATGTTGTCGAAATCGTCACTAATTCTGCTTGCAATTTTCTTCCAATGATTTCGGAGAGATCGCCAAAATTCTCACGTCGCAGCTGATTTAACTGTCATGCAAACTCACTCGGTTGATGCGTCTGGCGGAACAAGGGCTTTACAAAATCATGCAGAAACTCGAGTTGAACAGAGCGCAAACCTCTTCCGATTTAATATCTTGCACAACCACCGACGGAAAATCATCGATGGGAACAATACAGATGTCCAAGGTGAGTCGAATCACGAGGATGAGTTGAATTCGAGTCGATCGATAACGATGCAGAAAACATCGGAAATACATCTCCGATTGAATCGCGACAGTCAATCACCGATGAGACTACAGAAAACTATGAGGAGGCTGCACAATCTCAACCTCAGCAATCTTCAGAAAATAACACAGTCGCTGTTTCAACTGAAGAAAGTCGTGTTAATGTGAGAACTGAAATTTCAGCAGCTGCTACAGATATTGGTGTAACAGAATCGGATGCATCAGCTCCCCAGGCACCTCGACAGCATACTATGGTAACTCGATCTCAGCGTGGAATAGTGAAACCCAATCCAAAGTATGCCTTGCTTGTTACAACAACAGATTCAATTCCAGCAGAACCCAGAACAATAAAAGAAGCAATTGCACATCCAGGATGGAAGAAGGCAATGGAGGAAGAGATTTCAGCCTTGGAAAAAAATTGTACATGGGATCTTGTGCCAAGAACAAAAGATATGAACGTTATAGGAGCGAAATGGGTTTTTAAAACAAAGCTTATGCCTGATGGTACTGGGCGCTGAAAGCTACTTTGGTAGCAAAAGGATACAATCAAGTAGATGGCATTGATTTTCTTGAAACTTTTCTCTGTTGTGCGACCGTACAATTCGCCTTGTACTTTCTATTCTTTGTTGTTAAACATTGGCGAGTCTGACGGTTGGATGTCAAGAATGCATTTCTTCATGGCTATGTGAACGAAGATCTTTACATGTCTCACCTCCCGGATTTGTTGCTTCATCAAAGGCGCATATGTCCGCAAACTAAAAAGGCGTTATGCGGATTGAAGCAAGCGCCACGAGCCCTGGTTTGATCGCTGAGTCAATTTTACTTTCTGGTTTTATTTGTAGTTTAGCTGATCCATCACTTTTCATTTGCCATTATGGTTCAGAAACATTAGCTTTATTGGTTTATGTGGATGACATGTTATTAACTGGGTCTAGTGATCAATTAATCAAATCTTTTCTGGAGCTTTTATGCAGTGAATTTAACATGAAAGATCTTGGTCCTGTTCATCATTTTTTGGGAATGGAAGTCATAACAACGGCAGATGGGTTACATCTTTCACAAACTCACTTTGCTCTCTCTATTTTAAAGAAGTTTCAAATGCAGGATTGTAAGTCAATGCCAAGCCCACAATACACGGCATGATCTCAACGAAGCCAAACCACTGGCCGATCCTTTTGTCTACAGAAGTGCCATTGGAGCACTGCAGTATCTCACTCTAACGCGGCCAGATATTGCCTTTAGTGTCAACTATGCGTCACAATTTATGCAAGCTCCTACAACCTCACACATGAAACTCATTCATAGAATCCTACGCTACATCAAAGGGTCGCTTGAGCTTGGAATCAAAATAACAAAGGATTCGACGCTTGGGCTTAAGGCTTATTCCGACGCTGATTGGGTAGGTTGTCCCACAACACGCCGTTCAACAACTGGGTATTGTACCTTCCTCGGCAAGAATATCATTTCTTGGTGTGCCAAAAACAAAGTACCGTATCTCGTTCAAATGGAGGGTGAGTATAGAGCTATAGCACATCTGAATTGAACTCACAGCTCACGTTTTACTTCAAGAACTTCGGGTTCCTAGTTCGGTTCCAGTTTTATATTGTGATAACTTGAGTTCATTGTATCTTTCTGTAAATCCAGTTCTGCATGCTCGAAGCAAGCACATCGAGTTAGACTATCATTTTGTTCGGGAAAGAGTTGCTCAAGGACTCCTCATTACAAAATATGTTCCATCCGCACAACAACTCGCGGACATATTTACCAAATCAGTCTCCAAGTCTGCCATTCGATCTGTCATCACCAAACTATGTCTCATTTCTCGCCATAGTTTGAGGGGATAATAGAATATTAAGGAGCGATAAGGTAGATTATTCTAGAGATTATTCTAGAAATCCCAAAGGCGTGATTTGAATAAATAATGGAGAGATAAGGTGATCTATAGGAGTGATAAGGTTGAATAATTAAGGAATATGTGTTGTAATAGAGTCGAGAATAGCTTAATTCCCAAAGAATATTAGTTTAAATTGACAATTGCTTCATACTTTGAGTAATCATAAGATCAACAACGTTTTTTTTCATTCATATTTTCTCTCCAAATTCTGTTTTTTATCTTCTTTCATTTTCTATGCTTTGTAATTGGTTTGTCCTTGGGATTCACTGTTAGTTTGTATATGAAACACTTATCCTTCTCTTTAAAGACTTCCACAGTCCCTCTCTCATCACCACTACCTCCTCCTCCACCACCAATAACCAAACTATTGCCACCATTGCCGTGGTTTCCATGGGTCCCATCACCACCAATATTGCGTTCTTTACCTGACACTGGTAATGTTTCACCACCTATTCGGCCTCTTGATCATCTCATGCACAACATGGAAGATGAAGAGTTGCTTTGGAGAGCATCAATGGTGCCAAGGATTCAAGAATTTCCATACAAGCGAGTCCCTAAAGTTGCTTTCATGTTCTTGACGAAAGGAGCCTTGCCATTGGGTACTCTATGGGAGAACTTCTTCAAAGGGAATGAAGGTCTTTATACTATATACGTCCATACTCACCCCTCCTACAACGAGGTGGTGCCTCCAGCATCTGTTTTTCATGGTAGAAGAATCCCAAGCAAGGTAAGAATTTCCCATTCTAATAGAGGAGTTTTAAGTATTATACATGCTTGTCATCTGACCACAAAGAGAGTTGGTACACCATCAATACAAATATGATGTCTAATACTATGAGTATTTCATTTAGCAGGTGGAGAACAATTTTCATCAAGTTACTCTTTTCACTAAAATATGTTACTAATTTTGATGAGATATTGTAATACATAAACATTATTGATTCTGGTAAAAGTTTTTTTTATATAATTTGTAAAGTATGGATGTTGAAATTTCAGGATTGGTTTTTTCCTTGTTACAGCCAGCGGAATGGGGAAGATCGTCGATGATCGATGCAGAGAGGAGACTTTTAGCCAATGCTCTCCTGGATTTCACTAACGAGAGATTTGTGTTACTCTCGGAGTCTTGCATTCCCCTATTCAACTTTACTACAGTATATGCCTACCTAGTCAACGCCAACCAAAGCTTCATAGGTTCCTACGACGACCCAAGGAAGGTGGGTCGAGGCAGATACAATCCCAAAATGTTTCCTTCTATTAATATTTCAGATTGGAGAAAAGGGTCGCAGTGGTTTGAGGTCAATCGGAAGCTTGCCGTCGAAATCATTTCGGACACGAAGTACTACCCCTTATTTCGGGAGCATTGTAGTCCTCCTTGTTACATGGACGAACACTATATTCCTACGCTAGTGAATATTTGTTGTCCGGAGGAGAATTCTGACAGGAGCATCACTTGGGTCGATTGGTCACGAGGAGGTCCGCACCCTGGAAAGTTTGGGAAACAAGCTATAACGAGTGAGTTTTTGGATCAAATGAGGTTTGGTCAAAACTGCAGTTTCAATGGCAATGGTTATACTTCCTCCATATGCTTTGTGTTTGCCAGGAAGTTCCTGCCAAACACTCTGCAATCGCTGTTGCAGATGATGCACTTCACTCCCTGATGAAGCTTCTATTGTTTTTCCTTTTCAATGTCACGTTAGGACTCCAAGCCTGTAATAGGGAAGCGACGTCACTGAAATTCCTTTCCAAACTATAAGCAATATGCAAAACAGGATTGATTTGAGGTTGGATTTTGGGAAATAGAGGTGAGGGAAAGCGAGTCAACATGAAACCGCGGAGTAGCTACACAAATGGGCGTGTTAGAGGAAGGGACACTTGATTGTTGTTTACTCTTGATTCCAGACGTGGGCTTTGGGTGGGACGTGGCCAGGCCTAGTTAATTAAACTTGAGCCTGAACGGATGATTTTACAGAAGTTTGGTTTTCTTCTTTTAAAAAATTTATTTAATAATAATATATTTATTGTACATTAATATTCCATAGTAATTAAATATTTAATCAGCGTCAATTTTGTTGAAAAGGAAAGTTTTTAATTTATTTTTCAGTTTTTGTTTTTGTTTTAAATTTAATAAAATTTCTTTATTTGAGATTTTTTACTTCTTTTGACTTTTAAAATTTATGAAAGCCATAAAAGTAATTTTATTTCTATTTATGTTTTTCCATAGTTTAATTGTTAATTATTTAATACATTAATCATTAATAAGGATTACAAATAATTTAACTTTATATTATATTTAATTAATAAAATATGAATAATTTAATTTAATTTAATATTTATAATTAAAATTTTAATTTAATAATTAAACATATTTAAAATAAATTAAATTAAATTCAATTTAAAATAAATTTTATTCATAATTTATTAATTAATATTAATTAATTTAATCATTTAAAATAGTTTATTTTAAATTTTATCTAGTATATAATTATTACCGTAACAAAAAAAGTATAACTCCACCCTCCTTAAAAAAAGTATAAACTAAAATTATAAGAAAGAAAAAATCAAGTAAAAATCAGAAGTAGACCCTAAGTCAATGATATGCTCTATTCAAATTTAAGATTAGAAGATGATAAATTAGAGCATAATTAGATTAGATTTAATAGAATTAATTAAGTGAATGGGATGATCCGAAGATGACAAGCACAAGAATGAAAAACTCTAAGGAGATAACGCAGGAAAATTATATATACGCATTTATTTTGAAACCATCACTTACGATTTCGACGTCACAATAAAATAAAATAAAAAAAGGTTAATGCACAATGATGAGATTAGGTATTGAATAAGAACAAGAGAGAGAACATTTTTAAATAGCTGACGTAACATAAAATAAAAGATGTGATATATAAATAAATATTATTGACTATTTCCATGCAATGATATGGGATCCGTCTGCATCTGCCGAAGACGTGCGTGCCGTCTTACCGAAACCCAGACCAGAATGCGGTCTTGAAATTACCGGGTTAAAATTTCGGTGATCTGCAGCCAATTCCGGCTCGATGCGGCCGGCATCATTGATTCCGGAAAAATACCGGTGATTCCGGTAAATTTCAGTTTTCCTAGGGACCTATTTGCAAAAAAGAAAAATTTTAAACCTAAAAATCTACCCCCCCGGCCCCGACCCACTCCCACTCGCTACTCTCCTCTTCTTCTCTCTTCTCGCCTACGCTCCTCCGTCCTTTTCACTTGCCGTCGTCGCCAGATCCGTCTTGGTCAAATCGCCGCCCGCCACGTTCTTTGCCCTCCCCGCTCTGGATCTGGACTCGGTGGTCTTCTCATCGTCTTCGACTCTTCGTTCTTCTCCTCGCGTCAAATCGCCTCGTCGGTCCTCCACTCCGGCTTGATCGGTTCTCCCTCGCGTCGCGGTCCTCCACCGTGAGCAGCAGCCTTCGCGGCCTTGTCCGTCGTCCTCCGACGTCAACCCCAGCCGACCCGACATCGACCCAGATCTGTGAAGACCGAATGTATTGTTTTATTTTTCATGGATTTTTGACATTAATTGCTTCTGTCATTGCGTTGGTTGTTGGATAATGGTAGATTTGTTGTTAAAAATTGGATGACGATGGATTTGTGGTTGTTGTTGCTTCTGTTTTTGCGATGGATAGTTGGATACCGATGATGAATTGATGATGGATTTGGGGTGAAGACTTGAAGTGTTGCCGTCGGTTGAAGTGAAGTTGTGTAAAAAATGTAAATGGTTGTTTGTGATTTCGGTTGAAATGTTGAATGGCATTGAAGTGAACTTGACATTTTGGTTTTTGGCATTTTGGATTATGGAAGTTGATTTTGGATTTTGACATTGAATTGATCCGAATGTCCTATTGGAAAATAAATTTAGAATGGTAATTGTGATTGAATTGTTGAATTGTGGATGAATGAGATTTATTTTTAATTTGTGCAATTGAATTTGAGATTGAGTTTGATAATTTGATAATCAAAATCAAATTAACATTTAAACTTAATTTTAATTGTAAAATTGATAATCAAATGTGAAATAAATAATTAAATGTAAGTTTGTAAAATTAATAATCAAAATCAAGAAATTGAAAAAACTTAAATCATTAATTGACATATTGTTAATATTTGTTATATGGTAATTCATTTTTTATATTTGGGTATTGAATTTTGATAGATAATTAGTTAAGTGTAAATTTGGGTATTTGGGAATTGGAATTTAATTGAATTAGAATGGATTTGATTTGAATTGGAATGGAATGGAATTGAATTAGAATGTAAATTAAATTGGAATTGAATTGAATTGTAATGAAATTGAATGGAATTGGAATTAGAATTTGGATTGAAAATTGATTGAATGGAAATGAAATTATGAATGTTTTGTAATTGTTAGGGTTGAAAATTGTTGTCAATTGAATGAATGGAAATGAAATTATGAATGTTTTGTAATTGTTAGGATTGGAAATTGTTGGGAATGGATTGAATGGAAATGGAATTATGAATGTTTTGTAATTGTTAGGATTGGAAATTGTTGGGAATGGATTGAATGGAAATGGAATTATGAATGTTTTGTAATTGTTGTGATTGAAAATTGTTGGGAATGGATTGTTTGGAAATGGAATTATGAATGTTTTGAAATTGTTAAGATTGAGAATTGTTGGAATTGAATTGAATTGAATTGAATGGATTGGATTGGATTGAATGGAATTGAATTGAATTGAGTTGATTTGAATTGAATTGGATTGGATTGGATTGGATTGAATTGGATTGAATTAGATTGAATTGAATTGAATTGGATTTAATTGGATTGGATTGGATTGAATTGAATTAAATTGAATTTGATTTGATTGGATTGGATTGAATTGCATTGGATATGATTGGAATTGAATTGAATAAAGTGGAATTGAATTGGAATTGGAATTGGAATTGATTTGAGTTGAATTGGATTGAAATGGAATTGAATTTGATTGAATTGAATTGATTTGGAATGGAATTGCATTGAATTGAATTGGAATTGAATGGAATGAATGGAATTGGAATTGGATTGGATTGAATTGAATTTGATTGAATTGAATTGAATTTAATTGAATTTGATTGGATTGGATTGGATTGGATTGGATTGGATTGGATTGGATTGGATTGGATTGGATTGAATTGAATTGAATTGAATTTGATTGAAATGAATTGGATTGGATTGGATTGGATTGGATTGAATTGAATTGAATTGAGTTGAGTTGAATTGAATTAAATTGGATTGGATTTGATTGAATTGAATTGGATTAGATTGAATTGAATTTGATTGAATTGAATTGGATTATATTAAATTGAATTGAATTGAATTTGATTGAAATGAATTGGATTGGATTGGATTGGATTGGATTGGATTGAATTGAGTTGAGTTGAGTTGAGTTGAATTGAATTGAATTGAATTGATTGAATTGAATTGAATTGTTTGGAATTGAATTGAATTGGATTTGAATTGAATTGAATTGGAATGGAATTGCATTGAATTGAATTGGAATTGAATGGAATGAATGGAATTGGAATTGGATTTGATTGAATTGAATTTGATTGAATTGAATTGAATTGGATTGAATTGAATTGAATTTGATTGGATTGAATTGGATTGGATTGGATTGAATTGAATTTGATTGAAATGAATTGGATTGGATTGGATTGAATTGAATTGAATTGAGTTGAGTTGAATTGAATTAAATTGGATTGGATTTGATTGAATTGAATTGGATTAGATTGAATTGAATTTGATTGAATTGAATTGGATTATATTAAATTGAATTGAATTGAATTTGATTGAAATGAATTGGATTGGATTGGATTGGATTGGATTGAGTTGAGTTGAGTTGAGTTGAATTGAATTGAATTGAATTGATTGAATTGATTTTGATTGAATTGAATTGAATTGGATTGAATTGAATTGAATTTGATTGAATTGAATTGGATTGGATTGGATTGAATTGAATGTTTTGGATTGTTAGCTTTGTGCATATTGTCATTATGTACTAAAATTATGTGTTATTTATTTTGGTGTACAGATAAATGGAAGGAAGTTCAAATACTCCCGATCAATCTAGTTCAGGAAGATACAATGATCCAGCTTGGGCTCATGCTAGTGTGGTTCCTGGTCAAAAGAATCATACCATTTGCTTGTTTTGTAACAAGCATTTGAAAGGTGGAGGAATCACCGATTGAAGAGGCATTTAGGCGGGGTTAAAGGAGATGTGGAACCATGTAAAAAGTAAGTCATGATGTGAAGTGGCAAATGAAAACATTCTTGAGGAACATCAATTTGAGAAAGATAGAAGGGAAGATTGAATCTTGAAATTGGTAGTGGAAGTTCATTTCCCGGTTTCCGTGGTGATTATGGAGATGTTGAAGGTGGAAGTGGTAGTGGCAGTGGCAGTGGTACTGGTAGTGTTCCATTTCAATCTCAGCCTCAGGATCTTGCAGAATCTGAAATGAGGAAGAGAAGAAGGCAGCCATCTGGTTTCTTTGCACCACGAACAACTCCAGAGCTCAACCTTCAATTCGTAGTCTGCAATCTGAGACAAGAGATCGACTCACAATGTGGATATGGCGATAGCTAGATGGTGGTATGATCTGAGTTCGTCATTTAATGCTTCTCAATCATATTATTATCAACCTATGATAGATGCCATAGCCTCTTATGGTCCAGATACAAAGGGCCATCGGTTGATGACTTAAGAGGTAAACTTTGAGTTGTCTTTGTATGCGAAATGAGAGCTTATTTGGTGAAAGAAGAGCGAATTGGGGTATTAATGGATGCTCAATTATGTGTGATGGTTGGACGAATAGGAGACAAGAGCCTATCATAAATTTTTGGTTTATTGTTTTAATGGCTCTATGTTTTTAAAATCGATTGATGTATCGGCCTTATTAGAAATCTTGATAATTTGTTTGGGATATTTGATCAAGTTGTGAATGAAGTAGGGTAGAAAACATTGTTCGGTTTATTATCGACAATGATTCCGCTTATAAAGCATGCGAGGATGAGGTTGCGAGAATACCTATAAGTCATTTTTGGACTCCTTGTGTTGCATTCGCATTGACTTAATCTTGGAGGATATAGGAAATCTAGGTATTTTCCTGTTTTGATGAGACCATGCAGAAGGCAAAAAAGGTGGCAAAATTTATTTATAATCGTGCATGGGTTTTAAATTTGATGAGAAGGGAATTTACCAATGGTAGGAATTTGTGTCGCCCTGCTGTGACAAGATTTGCAACAAATTTCTTATCACTTGATCTTTTCTTTTGTTGAGGAAGGAGTTAAGGCAAATGTTCACAAGTGATAAGTGGGTAACCTCTCGGCGATGCTAGGTCTAATCTTTGGAATGGAGGTTTGTAGTATTATCTTGGAAGATAGGAATTTTGGTCGGCATCTCAATTCGTTATTCGGGTTTGTGAGCCTTTGGTGAGGTGCTTGGTTGGTGATAGTGAAGAAAAGCCAACAATGGGTTATATTTTGATGCTTTGGAGAGAGCAACGGAAGCAATCAAGGCCAATCAAACATAAGCCTTCTTTATCTGAGCCATATATCTCAATCATTAATGAGAGAAGGAGAAGACAACTTTCTTCTCCATTGTTTGTAGTGGGGCATTTTGAATCCAGTGTGTATTTTAGATTGGATGTTGAAAAGCAAGTGAAGTTAGTAGAGGAATGCTTTTGACAATTACAACAATTGTTCCTCATGACTCAATGCAAATTGCTTTAACCACACAAATGGAAGCTTATAAGTACTCTTATGGAGATTTTGGAATGTCGGTCGCTATTCAACAAAGAGGACTTCTTTCTCCAGGTATTACTTATTTCCTATTTCTTATTTGTTGAAATTTATTTATCACTTTATTTTGTTTATAACACTACTTTTGTTTTCTTATAACTTGCAGTTGCTTGGTGGGATCTTTTCGGATGTGGTGTTCCAGATTTGAGAAAGTTTGCAATTCGAATTTTAAGTCAATGTGTGAGTGCAACTGGGTGTGAACGAAACTGGAGCACATTTGAATTTATCCATTCCAAGAAAAGGAATAGATTGGAGCATAAGAGGTTGAATGACTTGGTTTTTGTTCGTTACAATTTAAAGCTTCGGGAAAGGTATGTTATTTTCATTATTTCATTATTAATTTTTATATCATTTCTTATATTTTTTTAATAATTAAATGTAATTGTTTACTAGGACTCTTAGTAGCACAAGTTCTTCAAATGATCCAATTGCGATTGATAATATGGATATTTTGGCGGATTGGGTTTCTGAAGAACCCAATTTGGTTGATGTGAGTGATTTGAATGTGGAAGATGATCTTGGATGGGAAAGCATTGACATGTCATTTGGTGCATTAAATTTGAATGATGATGATGAAGCTCCTCTCAATGATGAGGATTTTGTACCAAATGATCGATTAAATTGGTCTGATTCAATGAGTATCCTTGGTTGACGATTGAACTTGTGTTTTATTTTCCTCTTCTTTAATTTTACTTGTATTTGATCATTGATTTTATGTTAAATTATATGTATGTAATGAAAGTGTAATATTTTTTCGAGTTCAACTTCTATTTGATTGCTTATTAAATCATCAACCTTTTGTAATATTTTTGTTTTTTTATCGGATGTTTTCAATCTTTTGATGTAAATATGTAATATTATTTATTATAATGATGAAATTGTATGATTGTAATATTTTAAATGTTTTCTATTATTCTTAGTTTTATAATTGTATGATGATGATTGCCTTTATTTATATTAATTGTGATTATTATTTATATGTAAAATATTTAAAATTATTGTTATTTCAAATTAATTGTCATTATTATTTATTATTAAGATTTTTAAAGTATGGTTGATATAAACGATAAACTAGTAAAGTATACTGATGCAGTTGTATAATATATCAATCTGACTATTTTGCAATTTTAAAAATTTAAAGACTATTTTATAAATTTAAAAATATCCCTAAATCGGTGCGATTTCGACGGTTCGATACTGCCTGCTTCAGAGCCCAATCCGCATCAAAGTCCAGATGCAGTATTCATAACATTGTTTCCATGTGTTCCCCACAACTTATTCATTAGAAATACATTTCTATCTTTACGTTTAATAAAGTCCTTTTTTAAATTTTGCAAGGTCATTACCATGCCCGCTTTCACTGTCTTAATCCAGCATTAACTAATACTAAATGAAAGATTTATTGACTGCATTAAATATGGAATGGAACATAAATAACTACCCCTTGGCTATTTCTGTCATTTTCACAGTTTTAAAACGTAAATGCTTTCGGGATTGTCATGGCGTCTCATGAATGTTGGATTTTGCAGCAAAAGCGGATATTTGGGTTTTAGTTTTACTATCTATAGAGTCTATTGTATAAGTTATGCATGGTTAACGAACTTGTGTTAAGATATAGCCCTTTAGGAGTGGTTGGCTTAGTCTGAAAGTGACTGGCTTAAAGACGTATTCTTATGAATTGAGATTTTCATAAGATACTTAGTGAATTTCTCCAAAAAAAAAAAAAAACCCTACTCTACTGTCATCACATCAATAAGTTTTCTGGTGACTTCTCAATATAAGAGAGGAGTAAAAGATTGACATTCCTCGTTGGTATCATAATTTTTGAATGTATCCGTCTTATTTAATATTAAGAAACTAAAATTCATTTTACCACATTTAGTGATTAAATTATTTTTTGAAATTAATAAAGAGTAAAAGCTCATATACAGCTAAACCGGAATAACAAAACGGGCTAGATAGAACTGAAGCTAGACTAGTCGGACAATCCAGGAGCTGGGAATAACTGAACTAATCAGACAAAATCGGTTGCTGAGTAATTAAAGGTAGGTTTAGAGGTTAGACATTCTAATTAGTAACTAGCTAGGTCGGGCCCGTCCTTGAGTGAATATTTAGTGATTCAATTATGTTTTAATGAATATGAGTGTTAATTCTTAAGAAATACTTTTTTTGTGACATACTAAAAGTTTTATATAATCTGCACAATCAAATAATTTTACATAAAAATATATTTTAAAAAGTAAATTAATTATGATGGGTTCTTCTTGAAAAATATTAATGCCAATATAAGTTTCAGCTTTACATGCAATTTTCCAAAAATGAAGGTTCTCATCTTAATTGCACAATATTTTGTAAATGGTTGTGTAAAATTTTCATTATTTCGTAAAAATCTATTTCTTAACAACTTGCAAGTTAATTTAATGAACACCTTGCTTAATATTCTAATTAAATTCTGGGAATTCCGGCATATAAATACAGGGGGTGACATCAAATCAATTGGATGTGATCTTCCAATATTATCACAATAATGAAAAAGGCAATTAGCGATAGCCAACAAGTATTTAATATTTCAATGTTTCATTTTTATTTAACCAAAAGACAACTAAAAGTTCTTTATATTTACAGAAGCTTCAGCTCCCTTGCATGCTTATTAATAAGTAAGCTGGTTTCATTAGAAACTTGATACATAGGATATTTCATTTCAAACCCTTCCTTCACTCTTACCATTCCAATCTATCATCTCTTCAACAACAACAACGAAGAACATGGATTCTAAGCACCAACTACGCCTGAATTTATCACCCAAGCTCGTTGAAACCCTAATACGAATCCAAAACTTGATCTTCTATTTCGTCATCTTCGGCTCTGGTTTAGCCTTTGGTTTCACTCTCAGTTTGTCTCTTAATGACATCTCCTTGAAAGCGATCCAACTCAAACAATACCCCAACCAGAGCCCTCCAGTATCAAAATCCTTCATCTCTCAATCCCCTCCTCCAGCTGCTTACGATATTTCAACCGTAACCAGAACCAGAGAAGGTCTAAATGAGTTAATGAAACCCCGCAACACGGCCCAGGACATGGAAGAGAAAGAGTTGTTGTGGCGAGCTTCGTTGGTTCCACGTATCCATGAATTCCCAGTTAAGGTTGTCCCAAAAGTTGCGTTCTTGTTTTTGAGTAGAGGGTCTCTGCCATTTGCTGCTTTATGGGAATTGTTCTTTAAAGGACACGAAGGATTATATTCTGTCTATTGGCACACTAGTCCAAACTTCAATGGCACAGTGCCTCAGAAATCTGTGTTTTATGGCAGAAGGATACCGAGTAAGGTCAGTTCTTCGGTCTCATTTCGTAATTTAGATTTTGTTAGCAAGTTAAGTAACATGGTTTTCCCCCATTATACAATTAACATCCTCCAATGTTACCTTTTTCTATTGCAGGAGGTTCATTGGGGAACGAATTCAATGATTGAAGCGGAGCGTCGCCTATTAGCCAATGCACTATTGGACTTCTCAAACCAACGTTTTGCTCTCATCTCAGAATCATGCATTCCTCTGTTTAACTTCTCCACGGTTTACTCTTATCTAATGGGCTCAAACCTGTCCTATGTCTCGGTCTACAGCGACTTACCAGTCTCGGAGGTCCGTCGCCACTATAACCCACAAATTAGTCCCGTGGTTGAGCGTCATCAATGGCGAAAAGGGTCCCAATGGTTCCAAATGGACCGTGGCCTTGCCGTAGAGGTTGTCTCCGACCAGATATATTTCCCGGCATTTCAGGAATTTTGCGTACGCTCATGTTTCAGTGACGAGCATTACCTGCCAACTTTTGTAAGTATCAGGTTTTGGGAGGAGAACACAAACAGGTCATTAACATGGGTTCATTGGTCCAGGCGTTCAGCTCATCCAGATAAGTTCGGAGCGTTAGATGTCACCATTGGTTTATTGGAAAGGCTAAGGAATTCCACCACTTGTGAGTACAGTACCCGTTCTTGCTTCCTGTTTGCAAGGAAGTTCTCTTCTGATGCTTTGGACAGGTTATTGGAGTTGGCTCCAAAGGTCCTCAGATTTTAGGGAGTCCATCCATCCCGGTGGCAGTTCTTGTTGGAGATTGGAGAGCCTAACAAAATGATGAAAACTAGAGTGCAGAAGATAATTCGTGTATATAAAAATATAATTTTGAAAAAGATAATATTATCTGAATAATAAAAGATATACTTATTAGTGTTGATACAAAGATTTACAAAGAAATATTTATAGATAATTTATAAATTAAAAGTCTTCTAAAATCAACTTACTGATAAGTCTTCTACTACTCTAGAAAATACATTTTGTATTTTTTTAATATACTGTCTCTTTCTCTTATAAGTACTTAGAAAATTAATTTCCTACAAAGTAATATATATCTAATAAAACATATTCATTTTATATTTGTATAATTATATTTGCGACATTAGTTATTGCAGGGCACTTATGTAAATAAGCATGAGCATAATTGGATATTCTTTAAATTAAAATAAATTATTATTACGCGAGACTTATTACGAGTGTCTTGAAATTATCCCAACATCTCTGCTCAGATATAATGGGGTCAGCTTGCTTTACATTTTCAATTTTCAAACTTGACTAATAATCTGTATGCCCAACATGCTTTGAAAGATCTGTTGATTTCAATATAAACTCAGTATTTATACCTAAATCATTTATTACATTAATTATTAACACAATTTTATTATATAAATACTTTATATTTGTATTGATTTTTATAAAGCAGGTAGAATCTTTTAAGTACATCATGATGATAGCTCATATTTATAATGATTTCTCTACTTTCTTAACTCTTTAAATCAAATTATCTCTCCTTTATAGAATATCTTATTAGATCAATTAATTCGTGATCTTCTAGCAATATTATAAGATAACAAACATTAACTTAATTCTTTAAAATTATAAGCCAAGTAAAAAGTATTTTAATTTGATGTTCTAATACTCTCAAGGATCCTTACATAATATTAATTGAGATTATAATTTATATGATTCTTGTCGATGAAATATGTAAACATGGTATGATTCATTTTTATGACATTAAACCTCTTTATCAAAGTATATTTCTTATCTCATAATATCGTATAAAAAGCATACATAATTCCTAACTTTAGTTCATTTATTTACTCATTCAATTTACCTTTCAAAACTCACATTTAACTTATTAAGACAAAATAGATAAACATATTATTTCTTTTAGTGATGTCATTAATAATAACTCTTTATCTTTTAATATACTTCATATTAACATTAGTGTTATAAACCTTGAAGTCTCATTTATTACTTGGTTAAACAATTTAGAAATTGCCTCATCCTTATTACAACGCAATAGAGGTGATTACTTATATGAGAAGGTATCTCGTATATGTTCCACATACTTTTGATTACCTATATGAGAAGGTATCTTGTATATGTTCCAAATACTTCTCGTATCTTATACTGAATTTTGATACCCATTTAAACATTCATTCTATAAATAAATACTCAAATCAAAATCAAGCTTTCATACATTTTTATAATTGAACTTTTGTCTAAAATTCATTTTAGAAACTGGTGTTTAATACATAAATTACATCAAATACTTAAGTATAACAAATAAAGTATCATCATTTATTAAAAAAGTACAATGAATATCTATATTAAGGAAGAACTATTAAAATTTTAAATCCTAAGCAAACCTAATGACCTAACATGCATATAAAATACATCCCTAAGAATTAGCTTAAATATACAATTTGCAATTATTTATCATGTAAGAATATGCTTTATTTTAATTCTCCTTGAGCTATTGTGCATTTGGCATAATATACTTGATATCTATACATTTGATTTTGTAATGATACTTGGGATAGTTAGTATATGCAATTGCTACTTGACTATCATAATGTATCATTATAACACTAGTCACATTCATATTGACATCTAAATAATATATAAAAAAGGTTTAAGCCGGCATATGTTTGGGATTTGATTAATATCTATAAAACTACCAGTAATTCCTCTTCTTATGGTGTTTGAGGACGCTACTTATTGCTTAAGCACCTGCCTTTAACAATGAGCATATGAAATGACGTACAATCATGCATATGAAATTGTTCAAGTATTTGCTTAATATATCTAGCTTATGAGAGCGATAATAATCTTATTCACTACAAGAAAATTATAAATTTTTAATGGAATATTACTGACGATAAAAATGCCATAGGCAATTAGTGACATAAAATCAATTCCCGTCAATAAAATTGTCAGAAAAATTTGCATTTAACGATGGATAAATTTTCAGTTGGTAAAATAAAGGAAAATTATCCCAACAAATTTTTTGACGAAATATAGTGATGGAATAACTATTTTCATCAGTAAATTTACTGGGAATGCTTCATGGCAAAAAAAAACGTCAAGGTTTATTAACAACACTAGATTCTGTTGGTGATTTACGACGGAAGAGTTATTCCATCGATAAAATTAAAACCTAAACATTGTCATTAGCTTCAGCTTCAACATTTTTAATAAATCGAAAATGACATCGTTTGGTGTTACGTCTAATGTACATATGAAACCTAGTTTTGGTTAAACGTCTAACCTAAACACGAGACCCACCCCCATTGATGTTCATTTTCGCCTCTCTTTCGTTTCTCTTCTATCTCCAGTTCTTTGTCGTCGTTGTCGTCCATGTGTGCTTTGGTTCCCTTCTCTCCGTCCCTTCTATGTCTTCATTATGCTCCTTTGAGTACTTCAGTTCTCTTTTGCACCTTCGTTCTGTGTCTTCTTCCTTAACGTGCTTCTATTTCCTTATGTGTCTTCGTTGTTTGTCTTCTTTGTTCACGTGCTTCGGTATGCATCTGCATCTTCATTCTGCGTCTTTGCGTGCTTAAATTCCCTTCTTCCTTCGCATGTTTCTATTCCCTTCTTCCTTTTACGTCTTCGTTTAATGATCAATTGAGGTAAGTGGTACTGTTTTTTACTGGGTTTTGTATACTGCGTCTTTGTGGTTTGATTGTATACGTAATCATCAGTTTATGTTTTTTACTAGGTTGAGGTATTGGTTTAATCATCAGTTGAGGTACAAAACCCATACATTGATATTTTTGTAATGTATTATTCTTAGATTATAATATAAGCATCGGTTGTAGTTAGATTGTATTTTTGTAATAGATTGACAATCATCGGTTTTCTTATTTAAAAGCAAAGTTTTGGTTAGGAGATAAGAACACATAATTAAAGAAAGAAATTATAGCATCTTGATATAAGGACAAAGCAACTTTTGAGAGAAAAAAAGATTGTCAATCAAAATTATAACATCTTGATATAAGCGGTCAAAATAAGGGAAAATTAACTTTAACAAAATCTCATGTTGATGACGGTGAATCAGAAAATTGAACCGTGTTTGAGCATCGTGTTGTGATTTGGTTGAGGATATAAACATTATATTATGATTTCATTAATAATTTAAATATTAGGTTGTGATTTGGATGAGCATTTGAATTTGATGTTGTGATTTTGTTAAGAATTTGAACATTATAATGTGCTTTCAAAATTGATGATTTGAACATTATATTCTAATTTGCTTGATACCCATCATTGAGTAAACAATTGAGACATTGGGTGTCTAGTGACTCTAAACTTTCTCACCATTTGACAAATCCTCAAGCAATTGGATGCTTTTGGAGCTTATTTTGGTATGAGTACTACTTAGGCTTAAGTTTCACTAAATCCCACTAGACCGAGGTTTCAACCTTATATGATTTTTGGGGTTTTTTGTAATTAACCATGCATCATTTGATTTTTTTTCTCATCAATGAAATATAAATATTTTATTTCTTTCTAAAAATGACATCATAGATAAGGATAGGGGCTTATTTAGAACTTTTGTGAAATATTAAGGTGTAATGCAAATCTTTAATATCATAAACATTGGTAGGTAGTTTTCTTTATTATGTTTTATAAGATTACATGCTTTACAAAATATGATTTTTGTTATTTGTGGTATATGTGCATATTAATGGATCGTTACTTTCTCTATCTAGTTATAAATTTTATTATTAGGTATTTATACCCATAACAAAATAAATTTTGCCTTTCATTATCGAATAATATAATAATAAGTGGGAGTTGATCCTCGGGGAAATGGTATGGATTAGAAAACTAAAACTACTAACTAGTAAATAAATAAAAGTTTGTAATAAAATTACTTTGTAAATAAATAAAAGTTTGTAATAAAAATGGTATGGATTAGAAAACCTAAAACTACTTATGTTTTTGCTTGTCTAGAAGTAAATCAATTTCAATCACTCTTAACTTAAATAGGTGACAATTTTAAGGAAACGAAAAAAATATATTAGAGAAATCAAGGTTATTCATCATCTACTCAATTGCATTATTCATTAACTAGAAAGGCATTTAAATACTTGCATTCAATTCTTAATCAATTTAATTTATTCTAACAAACCTTTCAAATAACAACTTAATCCATATAATTTAGTCTTTAACTTAGAAAAGTCACTCTGTTTGAAAATGTATCATTTCATTTGTCTATCTAAAAGGTTAGAGTTACTGTTATTCTTTCCTTTAAAAGTTACTTTGTTATTTTAAATTGATGTTCTTAGCTTTTGATAATTGAATTTGTTTCTGTAGGAAAATTTTAAGGTGATGAAATAAGCTTCATAAGATTAAGAACATCAAAATTTTTTGGCAAGTAAGATTGTTGGCTTCTCCTCTTCCTAGTAGTCATAATTATTTCCTTTTAGATAATAATGCATATTTAGTTTACTAGTATTTATATCTTTGTTAATATTTCATAATATATTTTAATTTTGTGTATTTTGTGAATGATTCAAGGTTCAATACACTTTATTCATTTGTGTTTCCTCATATTGATCTTTTAATAACATGTACCACAAGTTTGTAATAGAATTATTTGACCAAAGCTACTGTCCTAGCCATTAAATAGTTAGTTTTGTTTCGATGAATGTTTTAGGTTATTTTAACTGTAAATAAATTACATATATATGTTTTAGGAAAGGATTTTGCTCTTGTAGATATTATCGGTAATTATATCAGTAAAAGTAATGTATCAGTTGCATGCTTATGCTTATGCTTAGTAAAAATATTGTAACGCATTATGCTTAGATTATAGTATACTTTGTCCCTATCAAAAAGAGCTTACACAAAAAGTTAATTAAAGAAGGTTTATGATATCTATAAAAAGAAAAGAGATATTAAAAAAGAAATTGTTAAATTGATGCTCATGATGTCTTTGTTTTATCTTGCATACTTTTGAATATGAAGTAGATTTTAATACCAGTTGTAGTTCTTTTCAAATAGTGGTGCATTCCTACCAGTTAACTAATACGAATTTTTTTTTTCGCAAGCTCTATTTTATGTTGAAGAGCATTGCTCATCCTTCTTCTTTATAGTCTGTAGTTATCCGTCCATTCAGGTAAGTCATCCAACTAATATCTACCGTATGTGTTGCTTTAATAATACATTAATTAGATGTGTTTGAGTTTTGTGTGAATGCAAAGAAGGTCTTGGTTTTTTTGTTGTAGAATATTTTTATAATCATTGATGAGTTTTTATGTTCTTCTTTAATAGTCAAACTATTTATGTTTGGGTTATGTTTGAATCATTGATGAGTAGATGTATGATTACATAAGCATTTACTATATGTGGAATGATTTTGAGATCTTACGGATGATTTGAGGCGCAATAAACACCTAGGATGGTATATAGGCTAGAAAGTCATGATGCAACTCCCTTGAGGCTTATCAGTAAAAAATTTCATGAGCTTGGGAGTCACAACAAGAACTTGTTTTCTTAATTCAAAGGTGTAAACAATGCCATATACCATAGTTTTGAAATCAATTATAAGTGATTAATTCAATTGAC
Source organism: Erythroxylum novogranatense (assembly GCA_029891385.1). NCBI lineage: Eukaryota > Viridiplantae > Streptophyta > Magnoliopsida > Malpighiales > Erythroxylaceae > Erythroxylum > Erythroxylum novogranatense. The sequence continues at coordinate 76,150,686 of CM057225.1, forward strand.
TAATACTTCAACTTCAATGTGATTAATGCAAACTTAGTATTAACACATGAAATTCATGTGTTTTATAGACAAGATAGTTCTTTGCATAATAAACCCCTACGACAGTATAGGCTAGAAACCCAAGATGTAGCTCCCTGAGACTTATCGGTGAAAAATTTCACAAGCCTAGGAGTCACAACGAGAACTTGTTTTCTTGATTCATAGGTGTAAACAATGTCACGTACCATAGTTTTGAAATCAATTGTAGATGATTAATTCAATTGATTAACACTTCAACTTCATTGTGATTAATGCAAACTTAGTATTAGCATAAGAAATTCATACATTTTATAGACAAGACATTTCTTTACTTAATAAACCCTTGGGATAATATATACGTTTGTGATGCAGCTCCCGTGAGGCTTATTGGTGAAAAAATCTACAAGCCTAAGAGTCACAACAAGAACTTGTTTTCTTGATTTATAGGTATAAACAATGTCACGTACCATAGTTTTGAAATCAACTATAGGTGATTAATTTAATTGATTAATACTTCAACATTGATGTGATTAATACAAACTTAGTATTAAAACAAGAAATTCATATGTTTTATAGACAAAACATTTCTTTGCATAATAAACCACTAGGATGGTATATAAATTGGAAACTCGTGATGTAGCTCCCGTGAGGTTTTTGGTAAAAAATTCCAGAAGCCTAGGAGTCAAAAACAAGAACTTGCTTTCTTGATTCATAGGTATAAACAATGCGATGTACCATAGTATTGAAATCAATTGTAGGTGATGAATTCGATTAATTAAACTTAGGGGACATGAAAGATATTAACTATGAAATCACTCTTTAAAATTAACAGTATTGTATAAATGAGTAATATTGATTGATCTTAGATGTATAGAGATTAATGTAACACCCCACTCCCGCATGACCCGAACCTGACATCGATGGTGATATCCGAGTCCAAGCCCTGCGAGGGTGGCGTGCTACATTACTCAGTCAAATCTCAGTATAATAATTTTTTTTTAAACATACACATACATTATAAATATTATGCGGGAACAATTTTCATAACAAGACCGAATCATTTATACAGAAATTTTGAAATACAGAATTTTATACAAAAATTTTCAGACACTAGTGCAGACGCAACTGATCTCGACCTCTTCTCTTACTCGTAAGTGGTCACCATACGCCCGTTGCCTAATGGGGTATTCTTCTAAGTCCTGAAAAATAATTGCAAATTTTGGGCGAGTTTTGCGAACTCAGTGAAGTAACCATCATCGATGGTCCACTCAATCCATGCAACAACATCCATTCACATATCGTATATTCGCATTGTTGCATATTTGAACACAATTCACAATTCGCATAAGCCTGATTTTATTTCTTAATGTACTATCACAAAATTTCAGATTCGCACATTTACAAAAGTTCACATTCATATATTTCATATTGATACATGCATATCAGACTCACTTCCCATTTGTTGTTAATTGGCTGTGTCCAAGTGCCTAACTGTCCCTTTATAGGGCTCATTAATATCTGTCCCTTATCCAATGGTGGATATAGGGATCATTATACGTTGAGCCTGAGGCTCTGAATCACTTATGAGCTCGAAGCTCATTTTCACACCTTGAGCTAAAAGCTCTGGTCGGTGGCAACTTTGGTCATCAGCCATTATATTTCATGCAACACTCAAGCATATCACAGTATGTCATCATTTCACAGTTAAAAGTGCCCCATGACTATTATCACATCAGTATATGGCATTTTTCCTTTCATTCAATCAAATAAATCAATTCAAATGCAGCATGTAACACTTTTTCAATTTATTTATGTGTTGTGACCGAGCACCTGAACTGTCCCTATAAGGGCATATTAATCGTTGAGCCATAGGCTCTGAAAACTATCCCATTAAGGGCTCATTAATCGTTGAGCCATAGGCTTTGAAACTGTCCCATTAAGGGCTCATTAATCGTTGAGCCATAGGTTCTGAAACTATCCCATTAAGGGCTCATTAATCGTTGAGCCATAGACTCTGAAATTGTCCCATTAAGGGCTCATTAATCGTGGAGCAATAGGCTCTGAATCACTGTGGGGCTCAAGGCCCAAATATAAACGTTGAGCTAAAAACTCTGATCGATGGCTACTCTGGTCACAACTGTCATTTTCTGTTCATGCATTCATGAATGACAAACATATGCTACGATCCATCACGTCATTATGCACTTATGCATATATCACAATCCATCACATGAATCCAATTAGTCATATCGTAGGTGAGTAATTCACAAATTCACGTACCCATAGCACTTCTATGTCATATCACACACATACACCGGACCTTCTGTCCGGAATCTACAATCAAACACTATCCCACCATTATTCTCCACAGAATCATAATCAAAGCATTATAAGTAAAAGGCAATTGAGAAACCATCTAGGTTACTCACCGTAGCTTCCGCGCTAACGCCTGGAAGTCTTGGCATCGTCGGTGGGCTGACATTTCAAATGCGCCTTTATCCCAAGTCAAATACCCATATTTAACACTTTGTCCAATCAGAAATATTCAATAATGCACATGTAGCAATTTCACAATATATATTATGCACTTTCGTGACATTACCGGCACTATTCCAAATATTCCCGTCACAGCGTTTCGTCAATATCAGAACTCAATAAACACTAACATCATTCAATTTGTTTCAGAAAAATCCCAAAGTCATTCTTTAAGCATATAAGGACTATCCTTATGTCGAAACTATATTTTACACTCGACTTCCATAAAAAATTGAGAACTTTCAAAGACTGATTCGACACTTCCCTTCTTCATAAAACGTGTAGACCTTTGTCTCTAGTTTACATCAAATCAAAAATTATTTCATTTGGATATCTGAACAAAAAGTTATGGTTTAAAAACCAAAACATATCTGTAGGAAGGCAGTAGCTCGCCGTGGCGAGGGTGACCGCACAAGTCGCATCGCGGGCGCATGCGCGCGCTGCGACGTGCATGCTTGCGTGCACCGCGGCGTAGACGCTTGCATGCGCCGCGATGTGCGTATGAGCACGTCGCAACGTGTGAGCTCAAATTGCTCCCGACATTTGATTTTTTGACACTTTTCAATCAAATTCTTCCTATCTTTCAAAACATAATTCATCTTAACTCTAAATCATCACTCACACATCATGTTCCAACTCATCTCAAACCAAAATCATTTACAAAACATCAAAATTAATCCATGATCGAAAACCCTAAAAACCAAACATATAAATAACCCATTCTATAACTTTTTTCCACTCAAAACATAAATCAATCATTTAATAAAGAGGAATGAAGCTTAAACTTACTTGATTTGGCTTCAAAATCTTCAAAGATTTCCCAAAACCCAACTTTTCTCCTCTTCTTCTTCTCCCACGGCTTCCTCCTCCTTTTCCCAAGCAAAAACCCTAATTTCCTCTTTTTATATCCTTAAGAAGGGTGAAAAGTCCATTATACCCCTTCCTTTAAACCTTAAGTCTTATGATCTTAAGTGTCATGCCCAAATTGCCCTTATACATATTTTTTTAACTTTCCTACTTCAATTCAGAAATTTAAACTTTTAGGGACTGAATTGTAATTCAATTCCTTCAGATAATTTGCAGATCCATGTTTCTAGTTTATGTAGAAACAACCATTAACTTAATTGGATCTCTACAGGTCACGAATTTCTCATTAGACTGAACCATGTTCAGAAAATATCCCATTCAAACATTTTCAATGCAAGATAATCGAGCCTTAACTTCAGAAAATCATTTCTTTCAATCCCGTTATCGAAAAATAATAAACTCTATGGCGATAGAAAGTCTTCAACATTTTCTACAAGTTCATGTAGATCAATGTCTTAAATTTCGCCTAAATCAAAAAGTCAACACTATATCCCCAAAAAGTCAACTTTCTTATTTCTTCAAATTCACACACTTTCATTATTTCTTTCATGCCTATCAATTTCCATTTCAATCAATTCATTTACTTTGACTTTTATAAACCTCTCTAAATTTCAATGGCTCATGTTAAATAAATTTTCCTAATTCACGTCATTAATTTATAGTGTCAATTGGATAGTCATTTTCAGTACCGGAATTCTCATCAGTACCCACTTAGCAATTTTATGCAGAAAACACATAAATAACTCCAATTTCATCATTTTTTAAAACACAAAAATTCACATTTTTCACAAAAGTTACACTTATAGACACATATGCCGGGAATTGTCACGAATGCATGTACAATTATGTGCATTTGGAAACATTTCCATTCATATCAATATAGAGGCCATTTTACGCATGTATGTCGAGATACATGTACACACTCACAACTCGATCCAAATTTACCATTTTATCCTTCCCATCGGTGATGAGATGTTACAATTCTCCCCTCCTAATAAAATTTCGTCCTCGAAATCCATTTTGACACTGAACAAGGTAGGGTTACTGTTATCTCATACACTCTTCTATTTTGTATATCAACCTTCTATTCGATGTTTCCTTTATAACATCACAATTGATGTTATCAATAGGTTTTGCAATTCTCTGTTTAGATATCATTCTGTTTCAATTATGTCCTTGAGGAGTTTCAAAACATTCAACTCATTACTTCCAGTTTCAACAACACATGAAATTGATTAAAACAATCCTAACCATAAAATCACTTATAACGCCATAGTCCCATTCTTGCCATCATTTAATATGGCCCACTTTAAGTCACATTTAGTTTCCCTTATTACCCTGTATCTTGTCAAACTACGCATTGGTATTAGTACTTTGAACCTTCACATCTTTCTCCATATAGTCGCAATTTCAATGTAGTCCACCAAAATCCATTCGTCTTTTAAAACCACTTTATTTATAACCACTTTATTCAGATTTTAAAAACATTTAACTCACTACTACACTCATTATGGTATCCCAAATTGCTCTGACTTTTACTCAAGGTGACCAACTCTTTTTGTTGTCTCACAAAGAAAATGAAGATTTTGCCTATAGTTACTTTACACTATACATTATATGCTGAAATATTCCAGGCTTATGTGCCTTGTATCTTCCTCCAATAGTCCACGTTACAAAGAACTCAAACTTATAATCACTCAGGTCGACATTCATATCCGCCAATTGCTCTTTTGAGGTCCATAACTAGGACCTTTCTTTATTAGGTAGTACACATATTTTATGTAGCTCCCCCTTATCGTAGGGTACGCACCGGGACGCCCGTAGGTCATTCCGACGCATAACCGACGATAAGGGTGCACTATGAACGATCACTACTGTACTTCGCATGGCATCGCATACATCAAACCATATATATAAAAAAAATCGTTATATTTTAAAACTAAGATACTTTCTCGTTTCAAAACATCAAACAGAAATATAGACGAGTCTATCAGTTTTTCCCGGTTTAAAAACATTACTCCAAAAAGGAAATCTGATACAAAAGTCTATACTAGGCCATCCCCAAAAAATCAATCCCAGCTGACCGACCTGTGTGCCATAACTTCTCTTGTCAACGCGCTCACACGGAAGGAAAAATCTATCTTTGGAGCTAGGAGTCTAACCTATCAATCCTAAAAAATAGATGCAATTTTGGGTGAGTTTGCGAACTCAATGAGAAACCATCATCGATGGTTCACTCAATTCATGCATTACGTAAATAGCGTACAACATAACACAATAACACATTCAGAATACCATATAGCAATTTACAGTTTTTCATACAATCACAGAACTCAGAAACTTCGCAAATCAGTTATCCCAATTATAGCATGCACTCTTGCCTATTTTCCATTCACTAAATTCAATCCATCACAATGTGTATGTAATGCATATGTGACTCTTTCCCATTTTATTACAGTGTTATGACCGAGCGCTTAAACAGTGTACAGTGTTCAATAGACACGTCTAGGGAGTAGAAGAGCCCTCTAGGTATGCACTAACTCCCTTTGTCCGAATCTAACTTTTCACTCAATTGATAAATAAAGACTCATTGCATTTCTAAAATTCAGTTCAATCCACCATATCAAGCACCCTAGAATAATCCTAAGAAAACCTATTCATTTGGTCAAATTCACCCATTGAAGACACCAAGTTATACTCCAATTAACATGAAACTATCCTTAGGTTGCAATAGGAAACCATATTAGACTTTCTTTCAATAATTAAGGTCCTATTAATTTAAATTCAAACTTTCATTCTTTACCTCAATTGTATACCTCTCTCTCTAGTTCATAACGAATCAAGAATCACCTTAATTGGAGGTCTACACCATTAGTTATGCCTCAAAAACTAAAATACTTCACTTCAGAAAAATGGAGCTCACCGCGGCTAAAGGACTCTCGCCGCGGCGTCAAGGGGTTCGCTCGCCGCTACGCACAGAAAGGACTCGTCGCTGCGCAAAAACTCGAGCTCGCCGTGACATCGAAAGAAGCTCGCCGCGGCGTGGCCTTTCAGGGCTTGCCGGGGCGACCCTGTCGGGACCCGTCCCGGAGACCGGATCCCAACTGTTGGATCCCGTTTTCGAAACCCAACTCTCTTGCTTAAAATCGTGAAACCTGAGCGTGCGTATTACTTTGAAGGGTTATAAATTTTTTTTTCCATTCTTAATCCCTTGAGCCCTTAAAGACATCATGAATTCATTCTCATGCTCAAAACGCTCCCAATATTTACTTACCAAAGTCCCTTAGTGTGCCCATGTACCTAATCATCATACTTGAACTTATTTCCACTACGCGTTCACCGAATTTGAAAAACTCAATATCTTAAATTCATTTCGAATTTTCTTGTAAATCATAGCCTTATGACTCTTGTTTGATTTAAGACAAGAATCGCTTCGATCGGAGTTCTATAACTCAAGATACACTCCAAAAACCTAAAAGAGTTCATACCGGAAACATGCTCTCTTAACCGGCCTTTAACTTACTTTGATGCAAACTTTCTCAATTTAACTCCAAATAATCCCAATTTTTGTATTAAGGAAGATATATTCGTTATAAATCCAATGGTTCAAGCCTCACCTCAATTGGAGGTCGTATGAGGGATTTATGCCCAAAACAATGGACCATGCTCACTTCCAAAATCAAATTGAAACTCTTTTGGAGCGATTGCTATAACTTTCTATAACGATATCCAAATTCCTTCGTTGTAGTCCCATTTGAAAGATAACATCACGATATACAACTCTTATTAGAGGCCTCAAAACGAGATTCGGCCTCAAAACTGGTCAAAAACACGTTTTTCCCAAGGTGACCCGTAGCTGTCCGTTTAACGGACACATACGGCCAAGAGTGTGCCAAATCGTCCGAGAAAGTCCGTTTAACGGACATCCGTGTCCGTCTAACGGACATACACATAGCAAGGGGTCTTTTTGACCCGTAGCTGTCCGTTAAACGGACTTCCATGTCTGTTTAACGGACACACCATTTTTCCAAAACTCCAAATCTTAAAACCAACTTCAATTCACTTGAGACTATCACCTTTCAACCCTCATAACTCCTTATTCCTAGCTCCAATATGTGCATACTATACTTCCATGGAAAGATAACAAGATGAAATACAATTCTCATGAAGGATGCAAATGCTAATTCCATCATTAATCAAGGCAAAAAGCCACTCAAAGGACACTACTCATTAAAGACCAATGTAACAGTACATAAACAGTAACTGAATGTGTTCTTCACCTCATAACTTTTTAACCCTAAGTCCAAATGAGACAAATGATATACCCTTAGAAAGATCTGAACTTCTACTACAATCTTCACGAAGACTTCCCAATCTAAATCAATCTCTAATGGGGTCTAAAACTAAAGCGAAGTTCTGTCAAATTTTAGGAAAATTTGACAGCACTTCCCTTGAAAATGCAACTAACCAATTTTCAATTCTAATACTTCCACATGCATAAAACTCAACCTGCAACCTCATATAACATAACTTAATCCCAAGAGTAACTCCAAACTCAAATCAAGGCAACAACCGCACTCTTAATCATCTAATCATATCCAAGCTATACAATGATACAATTGTACATTCACAACCATACTCAAGTCCATATTGCATTAATCATCATACATAAGAGTTTTACTATTTCATTGGCATTTCCTAGCCAAATTTCCAAGACCAATAACAATATCTCATTTACCTTATTCCATTGCTCATATGAATTACAATTATACATTTACATAACCAAACTTCAAATATACAATAAAACAAGCACAATCTGTCTTGATCCACTTCCACTTGATTTCTTGCTAAAAACCTAGAAATTGGGAAAATAAGGGGGGTGAGCTTGGGGAGCCCAGAAGGTTCTATGCTTATAACCAAATAATGAACAAAACAGTTTTAGAAGTCCATTTCCATATAAATTTCCTTTGGATCATAAAACATTGTTTTCTTCAAAACTCTTGTCATTTTCTTGAAATCACAAATCATTCATTTTTCAAAGGTTCATAAAATCATAAACTAAGAGCTCTTGTCATTTTCTTGAAATCGCAGATCATACATTTTTCAAAGGTTCATCAAATCATAAACTAAGAGCTCTTGTCATTTTCTTGAAATCACAAATCATTCATTTTTCAAAAGCTCATCAAATCATAAACTAAGAGCTCTTGTCATTTTCTTGAAATCACAAATCATTCATTTTTTTCAAAAGTTCATGAAATCATGAATGCAATTCAACTTGTCACAATTCACATCATATAACACATATCACCTAACACATCATAATGGTTTGACAAGTCCACAATTCTTGGCAACCATATAGTCTCATTTAATGAGCCTATATGGGCAAATCTTTAGGAGTCCGTATCTTGGATCATCCTATGCCACAATCGGGCAGCCGGACGAAGGCTTCTTCATGGTCATCGTGCACGAGACGTTTCTTGGGTGGACTTAACCTAACCCACATAACATATAATCATGTCTTGAAACTTGATTTCCCAAAGGCAAAAATCTTGGAAATCTTGTTTTGCATAAATCATGCAAAATTTTCATAAATCATTTCATATGCAATGCATCATCATTCCTCAAGCAAATTCACATAACAACCACATTCACATATCAAATCATCAATCATCCAATCCACATAACATTTTCAAATCATTCATACCATGATACATCAATTTTTTTGAAATTTCGCAAGGCATTCAAAACAATGAATTTGAAAGCATTTTTTTGATTAAATAAATTTTTTGAAAAATATATTAATGGCCCATTATTTAACTATAAACATAAAACCTACCTTATGATTCCTTGCTAATGGAGTTCCTCCTCTTGCTTTCCATTCCTCTTGCCTCTCACCATTTTCCTCAAAATCAACAAAATCCCCAAATCAAAAGTCATCCAAAATACAACAATCCTAAGAACACAAATCATGAAATTTATCTTGGAATCACAATACCCATTCATTTTCTAGGCTTTCTCAACCATAACCCAAACAAAAACTTAACCTTAAATCAAGAACTTACCTTGAATCTTTAGCTAACCAAGTGATTCCTTGGTTCAAAGTGAAGCTCTAGTGATTTCCCACACTTTTTCCTCTTGAACTTTCTTCAAAAACCTCTTAAATCTCTTGGAATCTCAAACCCTAGACCAAAGCTCCTTCTTTTTCTCCTTTTCTCCTTTCCATGGCCGAAACTCTCATCTTCCCTCTCTCAATTTCGTGACTTCCCTCTTCTTTCTCTAAAATCCTACTTCTTTCATTTCCTTTTTATACTCCTTACACACTCACTTAAGCCCAAAGGCCCATTTGCCTACTCCTTTCTTCTCTTTTCTTCTTTTCCTACCTCATTAAACTACTCAAGCCCACTTCTTCATTTAAGCCCAATTCCTTCCTTCTTCATTTAATTCATACTACAACTTAAGCCCATCTCATTTATCTCCTCTCTTCTTTATTCATTTCATTTGGACCCAAAGCCCAATTTATTCTTCCTTCTTTCTTCTCATCCTACTAAGTCACTTAAATCCAAACCATTTCTTCTTCTTTTCATTTGATTTAGGCCCATTATTCTATTAGGCCCAATTAACTCTAAACTCTTAAATTCAACTAACACATTTAATTGTATTAACTCATGCCACCTAACTCATTACTCTCTTTTAATCCTCTTCTTTTTATATCACCACTTAAGCCCAACTTGAGTCCAAGGCCCATTTAACCCTTAATACATTTATAACCTGCATAACACCTTAATACACTTAATCCATGTCATATAGTCTTAGTCTAATCAACATGTTGATTAAATTTTCTTAACATGCTAATTAAGTCCACAAAATACAATAATTGACTCCCATTAAATCATGCCACCTAATTTCATGACACCTTACCTTAAGCATATTTGCATGTTAATTAATTCCACATTAATCCATCTCGTATTTAAACCATATCTTCCATTTCATTTCAATTTCAAGAATTCTTAACTTCTTTACTCATGAATAATCATTTAAAAATCCTTATTTAATAATCCTAGCTTACCAAAAAGATTCGGGGTCCAATAATTCTCCCCCTCTTAAAAAAAATTTCGTCCTCGAAATTTCTATCTTACTGATCTAAAGGCAAGGGTTTAAATCCTTAATTAACGGATTCAACTTATTCTTGCATGACTTATTCAAATAGCTCACCACCCTGACCCTGCTTATTTGATCTTGAGTGCACCTTGGCACGGTGGCACTCTTAAACATGTACTCATAATCGTGTACTCGTGAGAGTAAAAGCATGTAACTCTGAAAGCATCACTGGGGTAACTCGTCTTATGCTTGATGTTCACATCATAATAATGGTAAGTGACTGTGAGCTAACACACTACTTCCATGCCTATTCTTGGATTCTTCTAATTCATCTTTCTTACTTCACTTGATTCTTATCACTCATTCATTTAACCTGTCCATAACCTTTTTCAATTCCAGCCTTCTATAATTTGTAGACCTTACTTATCATCATAATGCTAAAAAGATGAATCTTTCTATCATCTAATTCTTCATACCGCATTTGATTGAATTCACTAGAACTGTGATTTTGTACTTACAATAAACTAAAGCTATACTTGGATCTCATAACCTTATGAACTTCAACTATATGCTTTAAACATATTCTTGATAATTAAGACCATCAATTCCTACATTCACTTGCTTATTTGACATTCTTGATCACTAAGAGATCTTTCGATGAAATCCTGCTAGGATGCATACCTCATGTTACCATTTGTACTTTGCTAGCAACCTTTTTACTTAATCATCTTTATTGATTTCATATATTTCCTATTTCATTCACCTGGTATCATTCTTCCTATTTGAACTCGAAATTCAGATCCGTATCAATTTCTTAATAAGATTCACAATCTTTTTATCCTTAATTTGGGATAAACTATGTCCCACCTGCTATGCTTCTTGTTGCTCTAGTTTTGGACATCATAGTATCGAATTCATGATTGATGTATCGGATGCAACACTTAGCCTCACTTAGAATCTCTTACTTGTGCAATCCTAGTCTTTTGATACATATCTTAATCTCTTGAGTTTCATATTTAATTCTCCCAAATTCAGTAATTACCTTGTACTTTTACGATCTGTATTTGCATGCTCATACATGTTCCTGTACATATGTTGTCTCCAAACTTTCAAAACAATCATCAATGTTGCAGTTCTAGTTCATGTATCAAATTTCACTCCTAGGGCTTTACACATTTCTCTTCATGTATTCAAACCATTCTTCTCAAATTGTTCTTTGATTTTTATTTTTATTTTTAGCATCTTTCTGAATACCTTTCATACATCATCAAACAGTCTCCAATTCCATAGTGCTATTGGGCATTTGTTAACTTAAGCAATCATTATCAATTTTCATGTATCTCTCGATTAACCCTTGTGATTCTTTACTTAACAATTCCCTCAATGAGGTATATTGGCTCACTTTCCTTTCGATTCCTCTTATTGACTTTCTTCCTCGAATGATTTTTTTTCTCCACAATTTGCAGCTTATTTGCAAACTTAATTATGGTGATTTTAATATATTCATCAAGTCATACCAATATCTCCCAAACATACTTTCGCGTAATATATAACATAGACTTACATACTCCTCATGTTAACAATCAAAGTCTCTATAGTGAGTGTACTCACTTTCGAATCATCACATATTCTTTTCTGATTAGCTCTTTCATTGATTACTCTTAACATGAACCATTTGATCTGCTTATTCTAACTTAATGAAATCCCTCTTCAAAAGAGGATTTTTGCTGCAATCATCTATACTATTCCTGCAATCTTAATCAATCTCCTATTATCATCATCATATTTTATCCACAGACTTATCTTCATCAATTCATAAATCAATCTCTTATATGATTGATACTTTGATCTTCATTAATCCTAGACAATATTTTTCTCTTGATCTTAGAATTTATTCCTCATTGTAACATCATCAACAACTCTCAATCTATGTCTACTTGATCACTTAGGCTTTAAACCATGGGAAACTATGACTAATAATATTCACTAAATCATAGGTTTCTTCCTCTATCATCTTCACACATATTCTACTTATGTGCTTAATACACTCATTTGTGCATAATTATGGATTTCCATACAAATACTCCCAACAACAACCAATTTGACCTTCTTGAACTTATACAAACATTACTATCAATCATCTCATTGTCCCATTATCCTTCACTTCACATTGTACATATATATATATGTATGTATATATATATTTGCCATTGACTTAAACTTGTGGAATTAAAATCATCACATATTTCATACAGCACATAGATTTCAAAAACTTGTAATTTTGGTGCTCGTAATGGCACTTTCTTGTAAACTTGCTTTTCACAACGTGATATCCTTGCACAAATCATGTCTGAAAGCATAATTTCATAAACTTGTATTCTTAAAAGAAAACCCTTTTAAAGTCATTTCATCAATCATTCACATAATCGACATATTAAACATGCAACATTTCATAATGCACTCAATGCACAACTGTTGATGCAACAATCATGATGCAATTTAAATTATGAAATTTTCTCGCTGATTTAATGAAAACAAACTTGGCTTATTGAATTTATTATAAGCATGCACCCACCTGGGTTCCGGTTTCATCTTCTTAAAACCATAAGAATTTCGACTTTCATGAAGTTCTACTGAACCCTTAATCCTTGTCCCCTACTTTTCCTCAAACAATCCATGTTCATAATTCACATATTTCCCACATTCAAGGATAAGCACCATAGTATGTCATTGATACCATATTCGATTTCATCAACAGATGCATTGACTCATTACCGGTCATGTTTGACCATGTACTATTTCTCATTTCCACTAATCCACAACTTCAATTTATTCGCTAATTCGATAGCCCAAACTCTTAACAATTTGCTGTTGCATGTAACTTTTACATATGCACCCATATAAGATCTCAATTCTGGCGCTCTGATACCACAAAATGTCGGGACCCGTCCTGGAGACCGGACCCCAACTGTTGGATCCCGTTTTCGGAACCCAACTCTCTTACTTAAAATCGTGAAACCTGAGCGTGCGTATTACTTTGAAGGGTTATAATTTTTTTTTCCATTCTTAATCCCTTGAACCCTTAAAGACATCATGAATTCATTCTCATGCTCAAAACGCTCCCAATATTTACTTACCAAAGTCCCTTAGTGTGCCCATGTACCTAATCATCATACTTGAACTTATTTCCACTACGCGTTCACCGAATTTGAAAAACTCAATATCTTAAATTCATTTGGAATTTTCTTGTAAATCATAGCCTTATGACTCTTGTTTGATTTAAGACAAGAATCGCTTCGATCGGAGTTCTATAACTCAAGATACATTCCAAAAACCTAAAAGAGTTCATACCGGAAACATGCTCTCTTAACCGGCCTTTAACTTACTTTGACGCCAACTTTCTCAATTTAACTCCAAATAATCCCAATTTTTGTAAAAAGGAAGATATATTCCTTATAAATCCAATGGTTCAAGCCTCACCTCAATTGGAGGTCGTGTGAGGAATTTATGTCCAAAACAATGGACCATGCTCACTTCCAAAATCAAATTGAAACTCTTTTGGCGCGATTTCCATAACTTTCTCTAACAATATCCAAATTCCTTCATTATAGTTCCATTTGAAAGATAACATCAATATATACAACTCGTATTAGATGTCTTAAAACGAGATTCGGCCTCAAAACTGGTCAAAAACACGTTTTCCCCAAGGTGACCCGTAGCTGTACACATACGGCCAAGAGTGTGCCAAATCGTCCGAGAAAGTCCGTTTAACGGACATCCGTGTCCGTCTAACGGACATACACATAGCAAGGGGTCCTTTTGACCCGTAGCTGTCCGTTAAACGAACTTCCATGTCCGTTTAACGGACACGCCATTTTTCCAAAACTCTAAATCTTAAAACCAACTTCAATTCACTTGAGACTATCACCTTTCAACCCTCATAACTCCTTATTCCTAGCTCCAATATGTGCATACTATACTTCCATGGAAAGATAACAAGATGAACTACAATTCTCATGAAGGATGAAAATTCTAATTCCATCATTAATCAAGGCAAAAAGTCACTCAAGGGACACTACTCATTAAAGACCAATGTAACAGTACATGAACAGTAACTGAATGTGTTCTTCACCTCATAACTTTTTAACCCTAAGTCCAAATGAGACAAATGATATACCCTTAGAAAGATCTTAACTTCTACTAAAATCTTCACGAAGACTTCCCGATCTAAATCAATCTCTAATGGGGTCTAAAACTGAAGCGAAGTTCTGTCAAATTTTAGGAAAATTTGTCAGCACTTCCCTTGAAAATACAACTAACCAATTTTCAATTCTAATACTTCCACCTGCATAAAACTCAACTTGCAACCTCATATAACATAACTTAATCCCAAGAGTAACTCCAAACTCAAATCAAGGCAACAACCGCACTCTTAATCATCTAATCATATCCAAGCTATACAATAATACAATTGTATATTCACAACCATACTCAAGTCCATATTGCATTAATCATCATACATAAGAGTTTTACTATTTCATTGGCATTTCCTAGCCAAATTTCCAAGACCAATAACAATATCTCATTTACCTTATTCCATTGCTCATATGAATTACAATTATACATTTACATAACCAAACTTCAAATATACAATAAAACAAGCACAATCTGTCTTGATCCACTTCCACTTGATTTCTTGCTAAAAACCTGGAAATTGGAAAAATAAGGGGGGTGAGCTTGGGGAGCCCAGAAGGCTCTATGCTTATAACCAAATAATGAACAAAACAGTTTTAGAAGTCCATTTCCATATAAATTTCCTTTGGATCATAAAACATTGTTTTCTTCAAAACTCTTGTCATTTTCTTGAAATCACAAATCATTCATTTTTCAAAGGTTCATAAAATCATAAACTAAGAGCTCTTGTCATTTTCTTGAAATCGCAGATCATACATTTTTCAAAGGTTCATCAAATCATAAACTAAGAGCTCTTGTCATTTTCTTGAAATCACAAATCATTCATTTTTCAAAAGCTCATCAAATCATAAACTAAGAGCTCTTGTCATTTTCTTGAAATCACAAATCATTCATTTTTTTCAAAAGTTCATGAAATCATGAATGCAATTCAACTTGTCACAATTCACATCATATAACACATATCACCTAACACATCATAATGGTTTGGCAAGTCCACAATTCTTGGCAACCATATAGTCTCATTTAATGAGCCTATATGGGCAAATCTTTAGGAGTCCGTATCTTGGATCATCCTATGCCACAATCAGGCGTAGGCGAAGGCTTCTTCATGGTCATCGTGCACGAGACGTTTCTTGGGTGGACTTAACCTAACCCATATAACATATAATCATGTCTTGAAACTTGATTGCCCAAAGGCAAAAATCTTGGAAATCTTGTTTTGCATAAATCATGCAAAATTTTCATAAATCATTTCATATGCAATGCATCATCATTCCTCAAGCAAATTCACATAACAACCACATTCACATATCAAATCATCAATCATCCAATCCACATAACATTTTCAAATCATTCATACCATGATACATCAATTTTTTTGAAATTTCGCAAGGCATTCAAAAACAATGAATTTGAAAGCATTTTTTTGATTCGTAAATTTTTTTGAAAAATATATTAATGGCCCATTATTTAACTATAAACATAAAACCTACCTTATGATTCCTTGCTAATGGAGTTCCTCCTCTTGCTTTCCATTCCTCTTGCCTCTCACCATTTTCCTCAAAATCAACAAAATCCTACCTTATGATTCCTTGCTAATGGAGTTCCTCCTCTTGCTTTCCATTCCTCTTGCCTCTCACCATTTTCCTCAAAATCAACAAAATCCCCAAATCAAAAGTCATCCAAAATACAACAATCCTAAGAACATAAATCATGAAATTTATCTTGGAATCACAATACCCATTCATTTTCTAGGCTTTCTCAACCATAACCCAAACAAAAATTTAACCTTAAATCAAGAACTTACCTTGAATCTTTAGCTAACCAAGTGATTCCTTGGTTCAAAGTGAAGCTCTAGTGATTTCCCACACTTTTTCCTCTTGAATTTTCTTCAAAAACCTCTTAAATCTCTTGGAATCTCAAACCCTAGGCCAAAGCTCCTTTTTTTTCTCCTTTTCTCCCTTCCATGGCCGAAACTCTCATCTTCCCTCTCTCAATTTCGTGACTTCCCTCTTCTTTCTCTAAAATCCTACTTCTTTCATTTCCTTTTTATACTCCTTTCACACTCACTTAAGCCCAAAGGCCCATTTGCCTACTCCTTTCTTCTCTTTTCTTCTTTTCCTACCTCATTAAACTACTCAAGCCCACTTCTTCATTTAAGCCCAATTCCTTCCTTCTTCATTTAATTCATACTACAACTTAAGCCCATCTCATTTATCTCCTCTCTTCTTTATTCATTTCATTTGGACCCAAAGCCCAATTTATTCTTCCTTCTTTCTTCTCATCCTACTAAGTCACTTAAATCCAAACCATTTCTTCTTCTTTTCATTTGATTTAGGCCCATTATTCTCTTAGGCCCAATTAACTCTAAACTCTTAAATTCAACTAACACATTTAATTGTATTAACTCATGCCACCTAACTCATTACTCTCTTTTAATCCTCTTCTTTTTATATCACCACTTAAGCCCAACTTGAGTCCAAGACCCATTTAGCCCTTAATACATTTATAACCTGCATAACACCTTAATACACTTAATCCATGTCATATAGTCTTAGTCTAATTAACATGTTAATTAAATTTTCTTAACATGCTAATTAAGTCCACAAAATACAATAATTGACTCCCATTAAATCATGCTACCTAATTTCATGACACCTTACCTTAAGCATATTTGCATGTCAATTAATTCCACATTAATCCATCTCGTATTTAAACCATATCTTCCATTTCATTTCAATTTCAAGAATTCTTAACTTCTTTACTCATGAATAATTATTCAAAATCCTTATTTAATAATCCTAGCTTACAAAAGATTCGGGTCCATAGACCCTCTCGCTTCGTCATGTAATTAACATTAATTCGCCGAGGCGAGGCCCTCGTGCACACCACGACGAGGACATAAATCCTCGCCGCGACATGCGAGTCGCAGGTCGCCTTCTCCGACCAATTTTTCGCCAATTCTCTCTCTAAAACCAGTAATAACTCCACTCAACTACCACAATCTTTAACATTTAAACCCATTAATGTATTTCAACAACAATAAAACAATATTAAAGCCAATTTACTTACCAATCAAGCCTCAAATCTTCAAATACCCGAAAATCTTCTCCAAGCCCTAACACCCACGGTTTTCACCTAAAGCCATATAAAACTTCATCTTTTCTTAAGGTTTAGACTTGCTCTTGCACAAGGAGAAGCAAGCAAATAATTTGACAAGCAAGGATCGTGAAGGGGGAAAGGAAACGAAAATCCCCAAAGAAGGAAGATGAAACTTGCCCTAGGTGAAGGAGAGGAGATTTTACTGCCAAAATTCAAAACCTAAAGCTTTTAAACGTTGATTTTAAGCCTAGGGCTCATAAGACATAAGTCCTCAAATTCATTTAAATTTCAGTCTCTAAATTCCAATGGCTCAACATTTTTATTTTTAACATCAAGTATCTATTTTTCCCATTACCATTGGATATTTATTTCAGTATCAATTAGTCAACCAGTCTGTCACTCGAAAAATTTCGATCCGGACATTTACTCCCAAATTTCCAGAAAATTTTCCCATGAGTCGCTATCAACTGACAATCACTCTTAAGACATTCTAGTTCAACTATTCAAATCCAATTATTCCATAATTCCCAATAAATAATAATCAAACATAATTATCTCAAAAATTCACTAATCATATCATATTCACAATTAAATGCCGAAAAATGCTATGAATGCATGTACATATAAATGCATGTGCAAAAAGACTTATTCCTCTAAAATTAGAGGCCAGAAAAATGCTCACATCAATAATATGCAATGCCAAATCCTAACCTGTCCCAGTTTACCAAAATAACCCTCCCATCGGTGATGAGATGTTACATTTTATGTCATCAAAATCCTCAAGTCCGCAATTTGGGCTTACTTTTTCCATAATTGGTAAATTTTTCCTTTTTGCTCCACTTTAACCCGTCACTATACCAATGGAGTGATCTAAAATCCACATAAGTAGTACTCTGCTATGCCATGCTCTATTTGATACTGTTGATTTGAACACTAACTTTATTAGGACAGTCCCTCTACACAATACTTCAATCTTTTCCAATTCCCTTCTTTTATTAATCCCTACTGATCTGTCTATTCATACGTGTATCAAAATTCCAATCCTTCAAACCTATTACTAGCACAGGCATTTTTCAAGACATATATCCAAATTCAGCTCATAAGACTACAATTATTCTTAATTACACAAAATCCATTTACTAATGCCACAGATTGTCTCTTACACTCTCATAGGAACTTGTCATAGATAGCAAAATCCACTATTTCAATATAATCATAATCTCTCATGATATCATGTTGCTTGTTAAACGCCAAGAGATATAGCCTCAACTCACTGTGCTCATATTTAATTCTTGTAATATCTTGAGTAACTAATTCCTCTATACATAAGTATTTTCACTTGCTATCCCCTATTTATCATTGAATTTTTCTTTTTCTCGACGGATTCCAGCAGTTCTATCAATTCCCGAAGACTCCACATTGACTTTTGCGACTGTCTGTCCATTTTTACCAGTTGGTCCCCATATTCAATCTATCTACAAACATAATTTCCTGTATTAGAGAATCCACCACCAGAGGTACATTTTGTAGTTCACAAACATATTCCCACAGCCTATGAGGTGGTCCAAATTCACTTCACATTAACAAGAAAGTCTCCTCGAATCTCTAAAATCTTCTTAATTAGGCAGATACCTTACATCAACAAAACTATATATATATACACTCCTAATATCCTGTCATCTTAGATCACAATTCCCTCCATTGCGTCAATCGGTTCCCTTTTGAAGTAAATCCGATTGAATCAAGCGAGGGCCCTGACCTCTGGACAATGGAAGAATTACCAGATTCCATTGCTGAATCGATAGAAAAGATCTCAGCTACTGGTAATGGAAAGCCTGCCTTCATTGGTCATAAACTAAATTACCTGGCTTCCTGACCCTATCGCAGTAGTTTCTTGATACCAACCTCGATATTGTTTCTAGCTCATTGCCAATCACCTATTGCCCATAAGTACTTATTGGTCATTCTTAATACTTCGAGCAAATCACTTTCAACATTTCATACTATCTTTCTAAGATCAACTCTTATCGTGACTTTTCTGGTCAATGTATCCTCGTTACTAAAGTTCAGTGAAGCATTAAGCAATTTCTTATACTCTACAATCTGGTAGATCCCATCCAAATATATATATATATATATATATATATATATATATATATATATTTATTTATATTTATATCACATTTCGATCATTCACTTGAGTACATTCACTATTTTCCTTTGAATTACCATCTTTTTTATAATCCAATTCAAATCGAAGCGCATATTTAATTGTCTCCAAAGTAACACATCATGTATCACATTATATCACTTGTAAAATCACTTTCCTCTCATTTCCTCATCCAAGTGTATATTCTCAATCCATTCAAAATTATAAATGTAGAGGCATCAAGAAATGTAATCTCATTCTCACAGACAAAAATATTACGTTATATCATAACTTTTCTCACATTTTAAATTTCCTAACAATATCTTCACTTACGATACAATACATTCCATCATACTCACATCAACACAAATACAGTAAATCTCTATCTGCCTTTTTCTTGTTTCCAATTATCCCATTTTATCGGACATACACATCATAATCATAATTGCCTAGTCATCTCTGAGCTTTTGATCACACATAGACATATTCTTATGCGAACTCATTAACTCTTATCACTTTATGTCCAAATTTGACCTCTCCAGGCTATTTCAAATTTTGTTTTCTTTCAACTCGATTTATACACTTTAAGTCTCATTTTTCAATTTGACATCACTTGTTTCTTAAATCAGCCCATGCCACTGTCTTCACATTTATATGACATTCGAGGGTTTATAACCACAGTACAATATAAATATAATTATTCCTTTTTTTCTTTTCCATTTCCAATTGCCCATAATCCACATTGACTCATATTCTGACATATCATTTCTTTTCTCACACTTTATGTTGGACCCCGAACTTTTGGTGAAAATTAGAAATATTAAAATGAATTTAAATGAGAAAGAAATTGTTGAGAAAATTTGATGAATTTAAGAAAAATTTATGAGAAAAGAATTATTTAGTTTTGATGACTTGAATATTTGAGTCAATTTGTATGGGTTATGAAAGCTTAAGAGAATGAGTTGATTTGAAATGGAAGTTGAAAATTGAGAACTAAAGAGAAAAGTGTAAAAATTTGAAGAATTAAGAAAAGTTTGACTTTTTGGGGTTAAAAGTTGACTTTTGATTTAGGCCAAATTGGAGAAAATGATCTTCATGAAACTTGTAGCTTATGTTAAGAGTTTTTCGTCGTCATAAAGTTTGATATTTTTCGATATCGGGGAAAAAAGTTATGATCAGTCAAAATTTGTTTTGTAAAAATGACCATAAGTGTATATTTGCGTGTGCTCGATTTTTGAGGCCACTCGTCGTACGGATTTAGTCTGAATTGGAATAAGTGGTCTTCATGAAAGTTGTAGCTTGTTTATCAATATTTCCGACGCTATAAAGTATGCCATTTTTCGATGTGGGAATTGGAAGATATGAATTTTGAAAGTTTGGAGTTTGTTTAGGTGATGTTTGACAGGGTAGTAACTTTGACTAGGTTTTTTACCCCTTTAGAGATGAAATTGATTTTTGAGTTCTTCATGGAAGTTGTAGAGCTTCCTTTTATATTTACATAGACACCAAATTTTTCAAATTTGGAGTTTAGGATCAAGAGTTACGATTTTTGAAAATTTCGATTATATATGTATAATTGAGATTCTGTTCTTTTGCTTTTGATCCGACCCTTTTTCAATCTTTTGCTTATAATTCCTTCGTCCGACATCCGATTGATTCGATTTTTGAAGCGTTATATTCCTAAGACATTTAGCTACTCCTTCATGAGTAATTATGATTTTTAGGAGATTAAATGGAAAGAGATTGATTGAACCATAGTGAGAGGGTTGGTTAAAGGTTATGAGTTAGATAATTTTCTGAACATGGTTCAGTATTTTGCAAAATTCGGGAGCTATAGAGATCCAATTGAACCGATTCTTTTTGTAAACTAAAATTGAGACATGGTTCTATAAATCATATGAAGGGATCGAATTCCAATTTAGTTCATAAGATTGTTAATGTTTGGATTGAAGTTGGGTTATTGTTCAGTCTCGGATTATAATGAGCTGAACACGTATTTTGGCCATAACTTCTTTGTTTCTGAACCGATTTGACCATTTTCGGTGGTTTTGGAAACGTAAGAGAACGAAGAACATTTTTCATGAAGAAAGTTTCGCCAAATTATTTCATTTACCTGTCCAAAATTTGGAAGCAAGATGGCTGTTTTTAAAATGAAATGTGCAGGGGCAGATTTGGAACATCACTTGAAAGGGTTAAGGTTTAGGCTTATATGTAAGGGCTTGTTGGTCCTTTTTTCTCCTTAAATGAGACACCAAGAGCTGCTATCGTTTTGGAGAGAAAAGAAGCAGCAGAAAGTCGAAAATAAGTAGAAGAAGAGAAGAAGAAACGATAGAGAGAAAGAGAGGAGAGATTCGGTGGAGATGGCAAAGGAGAAGAAGAAGACAGCTGCATATGGGTTCGATTTTTTGGGGTTTCCTAGAGGATTTTGATGCTTTTCAAAGGGGAAGGAAGTAAGAAGAAGATGGCTTCCTTTGGAGCTTAATAAATTCGAAAATGGAGGAGAAAAAGGTAAGAGAGAGAAAGTTTTGTTTTTGAATTTTTTTGATGAAGTCTTGGTTTATATAGCTTGATATTGTTATGGATTTGAGATTTATAAGGTTGTTTTTAGTGATTATGCTATGATTGATGGTTAATTTTGAATTTTATGAATTAGGGTTATGCCCAATTTTGTAAATTGGGGATTTTCGAAATTGTTGAATTAGATAACTTGGAAATATGATCAATTGGTGAATTCCTAAGTGAATTTTGAGGATTATGATTTTTATGATGTTGAATTTGGGTATTTGTGGTTTAGGAAAATTTAATTTGGAAGGAAGAAGAAAGGATTGGAGAAATTGATGATTAGGACAAGATGCAAGCATCGATTCGAGGTGGGTTTCATATTTATATTTTGATTTATAAGCTATATATGAGTTTTTGAAAATTTAAGAAAGCAAATATTAGGTTTTTGAGAAATTCTTGTTTATATAAATGCTTGAAAAATTATGATTAATGTTTGAAATTATGATTTCTGAATGATTAAAGTGATTCGTTTAAAATGATTGTGATAAGGTAAGAAAACTTCTGAAATTTGTTGTTTATGACTGTTTTGATAAATTATGAAAGTCGGTACATTCTTTGATTTCGAAGGTTTTGATTAAGTAGAAATTATTGTTAAATTCATTATGTTTGAATGTTTTAATCATTCCTATAAATGTTGCATTCTTTGATATTTGAAAGTGTTTGAAAACCTAAGACTTCCAAAAGCTTTTGAAATTGTTATAAAATATCGCTTATGAAAGTGTTTGAAAATTTATGATTTCGACTATTTTTGAAAGTGTTTAGAAAGTATTGTTTATGGAAATGTTTGAAAATTAGGATTTTATAATACTTTTGAAAATTATTTGTGAAATATTGTATATGAAAATGATTGAAAGATTTTGACTTCTAATTGCTTTTGAAATTGTTATAAAGTTTATGTAAAGGTTTGAAAATTTCCAAATAGTTTTGAAAGTGTTTCTAAACTATAGTTTCGTAAAGGTTTGAAAATTTAGGATTTTCCAAATACTTTTGATATTACTTATAAATCATTGTTTATGAAAATATTTGAAAATTTTGGGATTTCCGAATACTCTCAGAATTGGTTATAAAATTTGTTTTATAAACGTGTTTGAAAAATGATGATTTCCGAATACTTTGGAAATTGTATAAAAATATCATTTAGGCAAATGTGTGAAAAACAAAATCTGATTTTTGAATATTTTTGGGAGTGTTATAAAGAAAAGTTATGATTTTCCGACTATTTGGAATTTGTTAGAAAGTAGTGGCTAAGTTCGAATATTTTTTTTTTAAAAAAAGTGTTGCAAGTTTAAATGTTTGATGAATTAAAGAAATTTCTGAAATTACGAAAAAGAGTACGAAGGTTTAATTCATTGTTTTCAAATGGATTGAGAAACGTAGAAAGCATCGAATTTTATTGTTTCCGAATAGTTTGGAAAAATGTTACAAGTTTTAATTGAGATAAGAAATTAAGAAAGATTCTGAAATTATTTATGTTATAATGATTTAAGAAATCGTTTAAATTGTTAAATTTGTTATTTTCGATAGTTTCGAATGATTTCAATAAAATGTTCTTCATTGTACGTTCATTGATTTTTGAACGTTTTGATATTATTGAAATAATTGTTAAATTATGTTTGAAGGTTTCAATCAGTATTCTAATTTTGCGTGCATTTTAAAATAATGTACGAATTTGCTAAGTGATAATTTCTATGTAAAATTATGTGCAATTTTGGAAATGTCAAGTTGTCTGATCATCCGATGATTGTTAAAATTATGTGAAATTTTGAAAATGTCAAGTTGTCTGATCATCTGATGATTTCTAACATTGGTTCTATGTTATGTGAATCGCTTCGATGTGATGACTTTGTGAAGGTGAATGTGTCTTGTTAGACACAACATGAAAAATTGAAAATTTAAAATATGCCTTTGGGCAATCTGATTTTTGTTAAGGATGAATATGTGAATTATGTGGGTTTGGTTATGTCCCCTCCGTAAGAGTCGATTACCTCGCCTCCTCGATAGCCTTCTCTGGCTGCCCGCAGTGGCTTAGGAGTTCGATTTCAGACTCCCCTCCGTTCACTACCGCATGTAACCGCTATGCAGGAATATGCGATGCGCTCGCTAGACCCACCCAAACCATTTGATGTGTTATGTGTTTTGTTTTGTTTATGGTTGTGATGCATTCATGCTTTCGAAATTGTGCATGATTTGGAGGAACAATTGTGAGATTTTGAGAAAAGAGTTTTGAAATCGTGAGAATTTTGGAAATTGATTAAGAACGTTTTGAATAAATTGAAAGGCCTAAGAACTAAGTTTTGAAATTCTTGCTACTGAGAAATGTTTAGAAATGATAAACATTTTTACGAAATAATTTTTTCTTATTTTCGAGTATATATATGTTATCCACGGAGCGAAAGCTCACCCCCTTTTTCATCCACATCTCCAAATTTTCAAGCAGGAGATCGGATTGAAGACGATCACGACTTCAGTTCGATTTGTGCATGTTTTGTATTTATGTGTAAAGTTTGATGTTAGTGTATTGTTTTCGGATTGTAAATAAATGCTGAAATTAAGTATGGATTTGAGTTTGTGTATGATTATGAGATCGGAATATGTAAGTACATTATGGAATTGTATATTGCATTGAGGTGAATATGAATGGATTTGTATATAAATAGTGAATGTGTATTGAATATGTTTTGATCGTGTGCAGATTGAGTTATGAATTATGAATGTATGAGTTTGTTCAGGAATGGGATTTGATTTGATCATGGATTATAAATTGTATATGAAATATGATGGTATTAAATTATGAATGGGTTTGATTGAGATTTTGTATGATCGATTGAGAATTATTGAAGTGTTAGGATTAAAATTGTGTTGATTATATTTGGATGAAGTTGACTGATTGTGATTTATTGAAGTGTTTTAGAAATAGGCTTGCGTTTGGTTATGCTGAGATCCCGGACGGAGGGTCCGGTGGATTTTGATGATTGTATGATTGATTTGGGAAATATAGAAGTTTTTTTAGACCTTTGTAGGTTTTGGGTTAGGTCAAATGCAGCCGTTATGCTGCCGAATTTTCGATAATAATTGGGTTAAAAAGGAGATTTGGAACTTGTATGGATATATAAGAATGTGATTAAGTATTTGAGATTTGTATAAGGATGAATTTTCAAGAGTGGAAATCATTTGTATTTGATTTGCATTAGTTTGAATAAAGATGCAGAAGAAAGAAAGAAAAAATTATATCGGATTTGGAATAGTCTAGGTTCCCAACGCGAGAAGTTTTATATACTTTGTGGTTCCAACGGATGTCGGAATGTGTTTCAGTTCGATTAATTATTTTGTTTGGCTCAGTTTTAGGATTCGTATTCGATTATTTCGCTTCGCTACTTTTATTTCGATCTGATTCACTTTTGATATCGATAAGTATTTTTTTCGCTTCCGATACGTTTGTATATGATTCGTTGTTCGCTTTATCGATTGCTTTGTTTTCCAATTCGAAATTTCGATGCGAAATTTTCGTTTCCATTCGCTTTCGTTACTTTCGTTCTATCTTCTTGTTGGGATCCGGTTTCCGAATCGGGTCCCAACACTTTAACACTTAACCCATGTTCATGCGTATGACTCATACCCATGCGACTTAGACTAGGGATCAGTTGCCACTGTCTGCTATAACATGGTCTTAATGTATGCGATTTGACCCATGTTTTAGAAAATGCCCAAGTAAGTTCGTACTTCTGGACTCTGATACTACCTAAATGTAACACCCCCTCCCGCATGACCCAAACTCGACATCGATGGTGATATCCTAGTCCAAGCCCTACGAGGGTGGCGTGCTACATCACTCAGTCAAATCTCAGTATAATAATTTTTTTAAAACATACACATACATTATAAATATTATACGGGAACAATTTTCATAACAAGACCGAATCATTTATACAGAAATTTTGAAATACAAAATTTTATACAAAAATTTTCAGACAATAGTGCAGACGCAATAGATCCCGACCTCTTCTTTTGCTCGTAAGTGGTCACCATACGCCTGTTGCCTAGCAAGGTATTCTTTTGAGTCCTAAAAAATAATTGCAAATTTTGGATGAGTTTTGCGAACTTAGTAAGGTAACCATCATCGATGGTCCACTCAATCCATGCAACAACATCCATTCACATATCTTATATTCGCATTGTTGCATATTTGAACACAGTTCACAATTCGCATAAGTCTTATTTTATTTCTTAATGTACTATCACAAAATTTCACATTCGCACATTTACAAAAGTTCACATTCATATATTTCATACTGATACATGCATATCAGACTCACTTCCCATTTGTTGTTAATTGGCTGTGTCCGAGTGCCTAACTGTCCCTTTATAGGGCTCATTAATATCTGTCCCTTATCCAATTGTGGATATAGAGATCATTATACGTTGAGCTTGAGGCTCTGAATCACTTATGAGCTCGAAGCTCATTTTCACATGTTAAGCTAAAAGCTCTGGTCGGTGGCAACTCTGTTCATCAGCCATTATATTTCATGCAACACTCAGGCATATCACAGTACGCCATCATTTCATAGTTAAGAGTGCCCCATGACTATTATCACATCAGTATATGGCATTTTTCCTTTCATTCAATCAAATAAATCAATTCAAATGCATCATGTAACACTTTTTCAATTTATTTCTGTGTTGTGACCGAGCACCTGAACTGTCCCTATAAGGGCACATTAATCATTGAGCCATAGGCTCTGAAAACTATCCCATTAAGGGCTCATTAATCGTTGAGCCATAGGCTCTGAAACTGTCCCATTAAGGGCTCATTAATCGTTGAGCCATAGGCTCTGAAACCGTCCCATTAAGGGCTCATTAATCGTGGAGCCATAGGCTCTGAATCACTGTGGGGCTCGAGGCCCAAATATAAACGTTGAGCTAAAAGCTCTGATCGGTGGCTGCTCCGATCACAACTGTCATTTTTTGTTCATACATTCATGAATGACATGCATATGCTACGATCCATCACGTCATTATACACGCATGCTTATATCACAATCCATCATATGAATCCAATTATTCATATCGTAGGTAAGTAATTCACAAATTCACGTACCCATAACACTTCTATGTCATATCACACACATACACCGGACCTTCTGTCCGGAATCTACAATCAAACACTATCCCACCATTATTCTCCACAGACTCATAATCAAAGCATTATAAGTAAAAGACAATTGAGAAACCATCTAGGTTACTTACTGTAGCTTCTGTGCTAACGCCTAGAAGTCTCGGCATCGTCGGTGGGCTGACGTTTCAAATACACCTCTATCCCAAGTCAAATACCCATATTTAACACATTGTCCAATCAGAAATATTTAATAATGCACATGTAGCAATTTCACAATATGTACCATGCACTTTCGTGACATTCCCGGCACTATTCCAAATATTCCTGTCACAGCCTTTTGTCAATATCAGAACTCAATAAACACTAACATCATTCAATTTGTTTCATAAAAAACCCAAAGTCATTCTTCAAGCATATAAGGACTATCCTTATGTCGAAACTATATTTTACACTCGACTTCCATCAAAAATTGAGAACTTTCAAAGAATGATTCGATACTTCCCTTCTTCATAAAACGTGTAGAACTTTGTCTCTAGTTTACACCAACTCAAAAATTATCTCATTTGGATATCTGAACAAAAAGTTATGGTTTAAAAACTAAAACATATCTGTAGGAAGGCAGTAGATCGCCGCAGCGAGGCGACCGCTTACGTCATCGTCGCGGTCGTATGATCTGCATACCATGACGTCGTGATGAGCACGTCATGACGTCATTTGAGCTCAAATTGCTCTCGACACTTGATTTTTCGACACTTTTCAATCAAATTCTTCCTATCTTTCAAAACATAATTCATCTTAACTCTAAATCATCACTCACACATCATGTTCCAACTCATCTCAAACCAAATCATTCACAAAACATCAAAATTAATCCATGATCGAAAACCCTAAAAACCAAACATATAAATAACCTATTCTATAACTTTTTCCCACTCAAAACATGAATCAATCATTTAATCAAGAGGAATGAAGCTTAAACTTACTTGATTTGGCTTCAAAATCTTCAAAGATTTCCCAAAACCCAACTTTTCTCCTCTTCTTCTTCTCCCACGGCTTCCTCCTCCTTTTCCCAAGAAAAAACCCTAATTTCCTCTTTTTATATCCTTAAGAAGGGTGAAAAGTCCATTCTACCCCTTCCTTTAAACTTTAAGTCTTATGATCTTAAGTGTCACGCCCAAATTGCCCTTATACATATTATTTTAACTTTCCTACTTCAATTCAGAAATTTAAACTCTTAGGGACTGAATTGAAATTCAATTCCTTCAGATAATTAACAGATCCATGTTTCTAGTTTATGTAGAAACAACCATTAACTTAATTGGATCTCTACAGGTCACGAATTTCTCATCAGACTGAATCATATTCAGAAGATATCCCATTCAAACACTTTAAATGCAAGATGATCGAGCCTTAACTTCAGAAAATCATTTCTTTCAATCCCGTTATCAAAAAATAACAAACTCTATGGCGATAGAAAGTCTTCAACATTTTCTACAAGTTCATGTAGATCAATGTAACATCCCATTGCCTATTCTAGGGCTAGAATTGTGAATTTTGATAATTCGATGAGAAATTAGGAAAATACACTTCATGCATTATTAATTGTGACATGCACATTTTTGCACATTTATATGATTGTACATGCATTCCTTGATTTTTCCGGGTACAATTGAGTTGTTATTGCGATTAAAATGTGTTTTGGTGATTTTTGTATTAATTAGGATATTTTGGAATTTTTAGTGAATTTTGTGAAAAAAAATATTGATTTATGGGCCAATTATATAGTGACAGGTGGCAACAAATAATTGGGACAAGTGGCTATTATAGGCAGATGACAAATGGCAAATTAATGGTGTCAAATGGCTATTTAATTGTTACATATGGCTTTATAGAATTAGGACACTTGTAAGGCATGCAAAGTGTACGGATGCTTGGAGTTAGAATTGAGCTAGTGCAAATGTCCTTCTCGGTGAGGAAACACTTGCCATCCGAACACTAGTTCTGAAACTTTTGATGCTTTGATCTGCTCTCCTTGCGGGATATTATAGCTAAATCAAGTAAGTTATTGTTGTAAATGATGTTTTATTGTGGAGATGAATGCATGCATGTGAGGTTATGGGAGCAAAGTTTCGGTGATGAATGAACTAGATGGTCGAATATGTGAAATAGGAATGTGTTCAGCAAAGTATGAAATGAGATCTTTTTTAATTGAAATGAGTTACAGAAGAGTGCCTGAAAATCTATGAATGCATTTACACTCTGTTCGGGTTTTGAGATAGTCGAAATGGACATGCATACATTCTTGTTCGATGTTTATCAGTAGAAGTGAAACTACATGTGTGAGGATCGGATTTTGATGTTTTAAGTGAATCTTGAGTTTGATCTTATGAAAATGTTTCGAACTGGATTAGGAGTTAATTGGATTGAAGTTTTAGAGATTGTTTTGGGTATAGAAGAGAAAAGTCTGGAAAAAGAATTCGGGGAAGACGAGTTTCAGAACCAGACGTCGCAACGTCCATTTTCTTCCTCGCCGCGACGTCCAATTATGTTCTCACCGCGACTCATTCTTAATTGCACGCCAAGACATAGGAGACCCCCCTTGAACTTTTCGCGGCGAATGTTGCAAAAATCCTGAGAAAAACTGAATTCTGGGCTGTTCGTCGCGACGTCACTTTTTGTCCTCGTCGTGACGAGAACCCCTCCTTCGACTGCTCGAACATGCTTTTGTATTTAGACCATAACTTTCTATATACTGATCCAAATTGGGTTATTTTTTATTTTTTGTAAATTAGAGACATAGGGCTACAACTTTTATGAAGACATGGAGTTTTAATTCTGTCTCTAAGAGTTTCAATTTTCGGTTGGAAGTTGAGGTATGAATTCTGCTAGAACTTATGAACCGTATAGAATATTTTGAGGATATCTCTTGGTATACTGATTCAAATTAAATTATTTTGGTGTCTTTAGAAAGCTAAAAAATGGGAGAACAACTTTACAGAAGGAAGTTTTGTCTAATTTGGTCATTTACCTTATCTGATTTAGTATGGAAAGTTGACCCCGAATATGTTTTATAGGAAAAATCCGAAGTGGTCAATGAAGCTATGAAATTGTTTGACATTGTCGAGTCCAATTCAATTATAAATATTCATGGTATTAATGAGGGCTTTGATTCCTAATGATTTTTGATAAGGATCGCATTATTGCACCCGGGAATTGTCATTGAACATGCATTGTGCATACATTCTCTATATTGATGTGCATAATAGAACATTTATGCAATTGTGCAAAGTGTGATATTGTGAATGTGTTTTGCCTACTTTAGAGGAGCATATCGGACGTCAATCGGACATTGCCGGACCATCCAGGCAATAGTTTATTGAAGCATACTGTGAGTCAAACTAGATGATTTCCTAGGATTGATTTAATTTGATTTGTTTAAGCTTTTAATATTATTATATTGCTTGCGATTTGATTATGAATTCCGGACTTTAATTGTCCGAGGAGATCAATATTCGGGAATGTATTAGAAGTGCCTTGATTGTGACCTTGTTGCTATGGAATTCTGAATGTTATGTGAATTCTCAACGAAAGTTGAATGCCGGATTTAGGTCCGATGATTATGAGTTTTGTTGAGCATTATATGTGATTGTGATACGTGCCATATTCAGATTGATGCATTTCATAAAATGCATGCTCAGATAAAGGCGTTGTGACTTGAATTGCCCGTATGAAGCGCTTCCACGTAGAGCTTTGCTCCGTGATATATGTGTGTGCACGTAGAGCAATGCTCCGTGATTCTATTTTGATTGAGCCCTATGGGCCAACATCTGTATAAGTATGTGACAGGCATTCAGTCACAACAATAAAAACGAATGTGAGTCTCATATGCATATGTATTTGTTTATATATGGTCTGTTTGGCGATGATTGAATGCTATACCCTATTGTGTGAGTTTTGACTCATAAATGTATCTGTTTATGAATGTTTGTGTAATATGTGATGTGTGCTTATGATCCGGTGAATTCATCAATGATGGTTCGCTCATGGATTTTGCAAAACTCATCAAAATTGCAATGTGGCTTTTTAGGTACGAGTCAGGAGACCTAGTTCCTTAGTCAGGATTTAAGGAATCTTTTGGATAGAGATATGGCTCAGAGGTCTGTCAGCTGACACCAGAAGTTCTCTAACTTTATTTTTGTTGTTTTGCTGGAATTTGTATAAGCTTTATAAATAGTCGTTGGTGGTATCAGTGTAAGCTTTATGAATGAATGGATTTGAATGTTTTTAAAATTTAATGCCTTTGAGTATGTTAGATGATGCCATGTGTAGGATGGATTGCCATGTGTAACTCGGATATGTTTTGATCCAACATACCATTATCATAAGGTATGTACCTGAATGTCCTTCGGGTGTTCGGGTATTTGCCCTATGGTAGTGGGATGTTGCAATCAATGTCTCAAATTTTACTTAAATCAAAAAGTCAACACTATATCCCCAAAAAGTCAACTTTCTTATTTCTTCAAATTCACACACTTTCATTATTTCTTTCATGCCTATCAATTTCCATTTCAATCAATTCATTTACTTTGACTTTCATAAACCTCTCCAAATTTCAATGGCTCATGTTAAAACAAAATTCCTAAATCACATCATTAATTTATAGTGTCAATTGGATAGTCGTTTTCAGTACCGGAAATCTCATTGGTACCCCCTTAGCAAATTTATGCAGAAAACACATAAATCACTCCAATTTCATCATTTTTTCAAACACAAAAATTCACTTTTTTCACAAAAGTTACACTTATAGACACATATGCCGGGAATTGTCACGAATGCATGTACAATCATGTGCATTTGAAAAAATTTCCATTCATATCAATATAGAGGCCATTTTACGCATGTATGTCGAGATACGTGTACACACTCACAACTTGATCCATTTTATCCTTCTCATCAGTGATGGGATGTTACAATTAACACTTGATAGTTTCATTAATCCTGAGTTTGTTGAGGACGTTAAAGCTTTTATTCATTATGCATATTCTCAACCTACATATATGGATGACCCAAAGATTAGATGTCTATGTAAAAAGTGCAAACACATTCATTTCCTTCCTATTGATGAAGTGAATGGACATTTGCTAAGAAAAAGGTTTATCCCAAATTATTTTGAGTGGACACGACATGGGGAGCCATTAATTTGTAGCACCTCAAGAGGTAATGAAGTACACTCATCAGTGAATGTAGATGAGTTTGAATGGGGATTGGATTTAGAACAAATAATGTGAATGCAAATAAAAATCCTTACATGTAAATGGTTTATGATGTAGTTGGTTATACCTTTTAGGAAAATATAGAAAATCTTAAAGAAGAGCTAAACCCACATGTAAAATAAAATTTTGACTTACTACACTCAGCTGACTAATAATTATGGCCAAATTGTGAGACAATGACTCAATTTTTTTAAATAGCTTGAATATTAAACGTAAAGTCTGAATGACATATTTCTGATCGTAGTTTTGATAAAATTCTTGGATGGTATAATGAATCACTGCCTCCTGATCATATAATAGTTGATAGTTTTTACAATGTGAAAAACCTTATTAGGGGTCTTGGTTTGCCTATTAAAAAGATTGATTGTTGCAAATTGGGATGTATGTTGTATTGAGGAAATGATGTGGAATTACAGGAGTGCAAATTTTGTGGTTAATATAGGCTTAAGCCTAGCAACCATTATATGAAATAGAAATTAATACCTTAAAAGTGGATGTATTATTTCCCGCTAACTCTGAGACTTCAAAGACTATATGCTTCTGATTTTACTGCATCTCATATGAGATAGTATAATGAAGACGAACAAGAAGATGGAATAATGAGTCATCCATCAGATGCATTTGTATGAAAACATTTCAATAACACCCATTATGAGTTTGTAGCTGAAAGTCGAAATGTTAGGTTAAGATTATCGACAAATGGATTCCAACCTTGTGGTCAATCCGGCCAACAATATTTATCATGGACAATTATAATTACTCCTTATAATTTGCCTCCATAGATGTGTATGAATGAGACATATATGTTCTTGGCAGTGATTATGCTAGGCCTACAAATCCAAAGTTTAAAATTGATGTATTCTTACAACTATTGATATCTGAATTGCAGCATCTTTGGGAATATAGTTTTGAGACATATGATGTGTCTCTAAAATAAAATTTTGTTGAGAGCAGCTTTGATGTGGACCATTAGTAATTTTTTAACATATGTCATGTTGTTTGGATGAAGCACAATAGGAAAATTGGTTTGCCCTTATTGTGACATTGATTCTGATGCGTTTTATCTTCCAAATGAGGACAAAATATGTTGATTTGACAACCATAGAAAATTTTGTTCCTCCAGATCATCCATTTAGACGTAATAAACAAAAGTTCATTAAGGGGGTGTTTGGTTTGAGGGTTTGGGAATGAAGGAATGAAATAATAGTAAAAAATAGCGTTTGCTTTGGGGTTTTCAATTCCAAGGGAATGGATTTATTCCATTAAATTTGGGAATCCAGTAAACCCCCCAAAAGGGTGGGTATCAAGTTTTCATTCCAATCTAGTGGTTACAATTTATACCCCTCCCTCACATAAGCAATTTTATTCTTACTCATCACTCATCATTATCATCTTTATTATTATTATTATTATTATTATTATTATTATTATTATTATTATTATTATTATTATTATTATTATTATTATTATTATTATTATTATTATTATTATTATTATTACTATTATTATTAATTATTGTTATTATTATTACTATTATTATTATTATTATTATTATTATTAATTATTGTTGTTATTAATAATAATTATTATTATAAATTTTAAACTTATTATTATTACTATTATTATTATCCTTATTATTCTTATTATTATCATCATCATCATCATCATCATCATCATCATTATTATTATCTGAAATTAATTATCTTATTATTATTATTATTATTATTTATTTTATTATTAATGTTATTATATGAAATTAATTATCTTATTATTATTATTATTAATTATTAATTTTATTATACTAAATTAATTATCTTATTATTATTATTATTATTATAAATTTTGTAATAATAATAATAATAAATATGATATGGAAATATGATATGAAAAATGGTATTATATTATCTTTCATTCCCATTAATGCAACAAACCAAACAACATTATTGGTATTAATACAGAAACCCAAGTTACAAACCAAACATTATTTTTTATTTTTCATACCCATTCTCATTCCCTTCAACTATTATACTCATATCCATACCCAACCCCAAGCTAAACCAAACGCCCCCTAAGAATAGGATGGTACAAACACCTCATCCCCTTACAAAGGTGGTGAAGAGATATTACAGGAGATTGATGAATTAGGGTGCTGGAAGTTACAGAATTTGAAACTGATGAAGTTAATACAAGCATTAGTAAAAACTTTAGTTGGAGAAAACGAATCATCTTTTGGGATTTGTTATATTGGAAAACTAATTTGATACATCACAATTTGGATGTGATGTATGTTGAAAAAATATATTTTTGATAATTTGTTCAGTACCATAATGAATATTAAAGTGAGGAAAAAAGACAATGCAAAATCATGAGCTGATTTGAAACTTTTTTGCAAAATGAATAAGTTACATAAAGATATTCGCACCAGTAAATATATATTACACTTTAAACAAAAAACAAAGGAAATTTTGTGTGAATGGTTGAAAAGTCTAAAGTTTTCTGATAGTTATATTTCAAAGTTGGCAAGGTGTGTGGACATGAGGAACTACAAATTATTTAGGATGAAAAAGTCATGATTGTCTTGTGTTTATGCAAAGGCTAATTCCAATTTCATTTCAGGAGTTGCTATCGAATAAGGTTTGAGAAGTTATAAAAGAATTAAGTTTGTTTTTTAAAAGCTTAACATCATCTGAAATCAAGTTGGTTGACATGAAAAAACTAGAAAGGAAAATTTCAGTAATTTTGTGTAAATTAGAAGGAATTTTTTCTCCAAGCTTCTTTGACTGTATGGAGCATCTACCTGTGCATTTAACACATGAGGCTAAACTTGTCAGTCTAGTACGATATCGATAGATGTATCTGTTTGAGAGGAAATTCAACAAAAATGTTTGTAATTCAAGTAATAACATGTTTTAATAACTAAATTAAAATAACTCTAGATGGTGCAGAAGCAAATTGTTTAATAAAAAAGTAGAACATAGTGAAGCTCCTTTGTAATTATCAGGTGATATTATGCTTGATCAATCATCAAATTTACAACAGTTTATACTTTTTAAAAACCCAAATAGCATAAAGCGAAAGCGAACTTCTCTTAATCTTAATTATAAGAAAAAGCATGTTTTTCAATTCGCCATATTGGAAAGAATTGCTATTGAGGCATAATCTTGATTGTAGGAAAATCCCGGGAGGTATATCACATGTACCGGCAGCGGAAAACAAAAATTTTTGTTCCCGGGACCTTCCCGAACCCAGGATCCAGGTATCCGTATGAAGACATCAACCTAAATAGCCAAAAGAGACTATCTCTAAAGGTGATCCACGCAGAGATCGAAAACCTAACCGGATCAAACCCTTTGACCGGGAATAGCTAGAACAGATTAAGAGTGCTAGACCCTACCTACGTCTGGAGAGCTTGAGGAGCACGTTGAAACCTTGCTTGAAGAAGAAGAAAACGATGATGATGAAGAAGGAAGACTTGAAAATCACTTTCAAACTTTCCTTAACACTTAAGGAAATTTTCTTCTCCTCCATCCTTAAGCATCATCGACGGTCACACCCTTCAAAAACCCTCTTATGTTGTTTTTAACACTTAAAAATTCAATCCATAAGAAGGTGCCATGTGGGAGCTTAATGGCCTTTCATTTATTAAATGAAAAAGAAACAAACTTTGACTTTTCAAAGTTTCATCCTCTCCTCCCCCTTTTCCAACGTGCATGTATACTTATATATATAATAATTAATTAATTAATTTACTTAATTAATTAATTAGAATATATATGCTAAGGTCCAGTCCAACTGGGGTCGGTCCTACCACTCTTATCGGGTCCCGTCTTTGAAACAACTTCAAAACCTTTCTTAGCAATATTGATGTCGCGATCTCATCGGGACATATCCCAATCCCATTGGGATCCATTTAATCCTAATGCTCTCCATAATTGGAACTCTGTCCAATTAATATTTTACAGATTCTCTGAAACACTCTTATGCGTGTGACCCTTTAGGCTCCCGGCTATGTTGGCCACTTAGATTAACAATTAATCTGAGCAAGTCATGAGCGGTATCTAGCAACACATCATGACCCCAATTGACCGGAAAGTAATCGGTTTGATGTATTCATCAAGAACCGGATCACGAACCCTTCCATGTATAAATTACTGTGCAATTCGTCCTTTCACCATCCTATACCCCACTTGGTTATGAGTATGGTTAAAGTGTCAACTCTTACTAGACTGAGTCTAGCCCAAGTGATAACAGATCTCGTCCTAGGACTCATTACTCTATATGTCCATGAAGACACTCTTCATGACATATTCACTCTGGCCAGAGATTTCCGAGTAATGATCCTGACAAGAGGCCATGGGTATCTCTTCTGCTAATCCAGAAGTGGTGAATCCTTTATTGGCTACTCAATTATCTTCGAATACCTCAAGCTGTACCCAAGCACCACCCTATGAGTTACCTCCGAAGGCAACAAGGAATGGAGTCAAAGCACGTGATCAAGATATCAAGATATCCTTGAGTACCTCAAGTCTAAGGATACTTGCACCATTGCTATGATGAGATTATCACTGACACTAGATAAGATATCCATGTGATGATCTCATGGCAGGTCATCCAATGAACCTACTACCGCTAGTAAGCATCCACATGTCAACTCTAAATATCTCATATTTACAGTTTCTGAGATCCACTGCTTGATCCAATCAAGGAATATGACATGTGCTAGTCTATCCGGATTAATGATGTCCAGTCTCATTAATCCTTTGACTAGGGAGAATTTAGATACTGACACAATTGCACATGATAGGAATCTCAGTAGTATGATCACATCATAATTTCCTTCATGCTATGTCATATATCATGGACTTCATTAATCTGATTAAAGATCCAATCAATTCATAAACAATGTTCATGAACATCAAATTAATGAATTATGCCTTTTCTTTATTTATTCATTCAGTCTGCATACGACTGTGAATAAAACGCGCTAAAGGGGATTGCCTTTAGGGCACAAATAAACAGTACCGTCCTTAAATAAGTCGACTTATCCAATGTACAAGTCGACTTATCGGTACTTTTCAAGAACAAGTCGACTTATCAGTAGTACAAGTCGACTTGTACTTACAAATCTCCCACTTGACCTAAAGCCAATCGCCTTAGTATCCAATACCATAAGCGAGTCCATGAGAATCACAATTCTCCTGTGACAATGGCTTTGTCAACGGAACAGCAACACTTTGCTCTGTGGGAATTCTCTCTATCAGGATATCATCTCGACTAATGATCTCCCGAATCGGCAAAGTACGAGTTCGGATCGTCGATAAGACCTTGGTTCCTTTGCCTGCGCATTAGCCCCATTGTATCACAATACAATCCTATGGGCCCACCACAGCTAGGGACCAGATCAAGTTCAATAATGAACTTCTTGATCCAAACTACTTCCTTTGCACATCTCATGCGGCAATGTACTCTGCCTCGATTGTTGAATCAGCAGTCCTCTCTTGTTTGGAATTTTTCCAACTGACCGCCTCGCTATTCAGTGTGAATGTATATAACCTGAACATGATTCAGAATCATCCTTATCAGATTAGATACTGGCAACTGAATGCCCGCTCACATGGAGATTTCCATCTCCATAGATTAAGAAAACATCCTTAGTGCTTCAAAAGTACTTGAGGATATTCTTGACAGCCACCCAGTGACCCTCACCAGGATCCGATTAGTATCTGCTCGTAACACTTAGAGCATACGATACATCGGGCCTCGTACATAGCACGTTTCATGCTAAACCTCTTTAGCATCTCATCTATGTACGATGCTTGTGAAAGACCAAGCAACCTTTGATCTATCTCTATAAATCTATATCCCAAGGATATAAGTTGCTTTACCAAGGTCTTTCATCACAAATTATTTGGACAACCAAATTTTAACTGATTGCAGCATAGAGACATCGTTTCCGAGTAACAGTATGTCATCTACATACAACACAAGGAATATGATTGCAGTCCCATTAACCTTCTTATGCACACAATGATCGTCCGAATTTTGTGAGAAATCAAACTCTTTGATTGACTCAACTAAATGGATAATCCAACTCCTGGAAGCTTGCTTCAATCCAAACATGGATTTCTGAAGCTTGCATACCTTTTCGCCATCGATGGAAGTGAAGCCCTCAGGTTGTGTCATACACATCCTCGGGTAGATTTCCTCTCAGGAAAGCTATCTTCACATCCATTTGCCATATCTCATAATCATAATGAGTGGCAATGGCTAGGAGTATCCGAATGGATTTAAGCATTGCTACGGGGCTGAAGGTTTCGTCATAGTCAACTCTTTGTCTGTGACGATATCCTTTAACCAGAAGCATTGCTTTATAGGTAATCAAATTACCATCCATGTTGGTTTTCTTCTAAAACCCCTTTGCACCCTGTGGGTTTTATCCCTTCAGGTGTAACAACCAAAGTCCATACTTGGTTTATGTACATGGAATCCATTTCAGATTTCTGGCTTAAAGCCATTTTTCAGACTCTGAACTTTTCAGAACCTCTTCATAGGTAGTAGGCTCATCATCACATATGAGCAATACGTCATTCTGTTCCCCTATGAGAAATCCATATCTCTCGGGAACAGTGCGTATCCTACTTAACCTACGAAATTGGTGTGTAATAGAAGGTTGAACTGTTACCTCATCTACATGAGTTACAGTTTCAAGTTCAGGCAGTTGATCTGTGTTTGTTCGAGCATCTTGAACTTCTCTAAGTTCAACTTTGCTCCCACTATCTTATTGTAAAAGAAACTATTTCTTTAAGAAAACAGCAAGCTTTGAAACAAACAACTTTTGTTCCTCAGCAAGGTAGAATTGATATTCCACGAACAAACACTTGTCAGTTTTGCATCAAGCTAATCTGACTGTGTCCGCTTCACGTAAGCAGGACAATCCCAAACTTTCAGCTAAGAAAGATAGGGTTTTCTGTTAGTCCATATCTTCATATGGAGTAACATCAACTGTCTTTGATGGAACTCTGTTTAGCAAGTAAACAGTTGTCTCAAGCGCATATTCCCAAAACTGTGCAAAACCTATCATCAATCGCACCATGTCTAACAAGGTTCGATTTCTCCTTTCAGTCACACCATTGTACTGCGGCGTGTAAGGAGGAGTGAACTGAGATAAAATCCCATTATCTCTGAGATAATCCAAAACTGTTGGTGTAAGCATTTTCCACCACGATCAGATCGTAATGTATTCATACTTTTACCAAGTTAGTTTTCTACTTCATTTCTGAATTATTTGAACTATTCAAATACTTCAGATTTGTATCTCATTAGATACATGTACCCATATCGTGAATAATCACCGATAAAAGTAATGAAGTAAAAACAACCACTTCTGGCATGGATGGACATCGGACCACATACATCCGAGTATATTAGGTCTAATATTCCATTAACTCGTTCACCCTTTCCTTTAAAAGATAACTTAGTCATCTTGCCTAATAAACAAGATTCGCATGTGTCATATGATTCATAATCAAATGACCCTAAACTGCCACTCTTATGGAGCTTAGCAATGCGTATCTCATTTATATGGCCAAGCCGACAATGCCATAAGTAAGTTGATTTTAAATTATCTCAATTATGTCTTTTCGCGTCATTGACATTCATAACTGGATATGACATATCTAATATGTCATTTCTATTGCATAATGTACCAGTACTATAGAGCATTCCATTCGAACTAATAGAACAACCATTGCTACTAAAAGTCCAATGGAAACCAGCTCTAATTAAACATAAAACATACAATATGTTCTTTGTTTAAAACGGGTACAAAATGATAATCATCCAATTTGAATATAAGCCCAGTAGGGAGTAACAAGACATAAGTGCATACGGCTAATGTAGCAACTCTTGCTGCATTACCTACACAAAGGTCTAGTTCTCTTTTATGAGCTTTCTACTGTCCCTGAGGCCCTGCATAACATTTCATATGTATGAGCCATATCCGGTATCAAATACCGATATGTTTGGATCAGGAATAGTATTAACCTCAATGACAAACATATTTGAAGAAGTAGAGGCATCTGATGCCTTCTTCTGCTTCAAGGACTCCAAATAGATTTTACAGTTTCGCCTCTAGTGGCTAGAGTTGCCACAATGAAAGCAAAATCCTTTTGGGGCAGTTTCTTTGGTTTTCTTCTTGTTGGCACTTCCCTTTGGTTTCTTGGCCTTTTTCTTCTTTGAACTAGAAGAAGAAGCATCCACCATTATCACTTGCTATCTCTCTTGATAGCCTGCTTAGCTGTCATGAGCAGATTGATCAGCTCAGGAATTGTTGTGGATATTTGGTTCATCCGATAGTTTAACACGAACTGTGAATAACCATCAGACAATCCAACCAGAATTAAGTCTCTACTTAACTCATAATCCATTACAAATCCTAAGACGGCCAATCTCTCAATATAGCCATTCATCTTCAGGGTATACTGCACAGCAGTTGTCCCTGGAGCCATCTTTGTGATGAAGAGAAGCCTTGAGGTCTTGAACCTTTCAGACCGAGCTTACTCATCAAACAGCTCCATAAGATGAAATATTATAACGTGAGCATCCATGGAGTCGTGCTGCTTCTGCAGCTCTGGTGACATCGAGGCAAATAGCCATGTCCCCGTCCATTAGATGCTTACGATATGCTTTCTGATCCTTATCAGAAGCATTGACAGCAGGTGCATCTGGAAGTGGAACATCTAGGACGTATCCCAGTTCCTCAGATCTGAGAACAATTCTCAGATTCCTTAGCCAATCAAGAAAATTCAGTCCATAATAGAGAGCGAAAATTCACACTGAAGGACTTCTTCAATCAACCTAAACGCGATAGAGAGAAGGAATGATAGAATAGAAATGCCTGCATGATCATAAGGACTTGCATGACATGCATATGGCTCCCACTAGTTTCCTAGAATCCATAACCCTCTTTACGAATCCAGAGAAACGATGTGACATAATGTCCTAGTGGGTCGATATCTGACATTGCTAAGAGTGACCTTGAGTTTGCCCAACAAGCCACAACTTAGGTCAATCGGTAGGTATCGGTTATACCAATTGTATCATCGATAACCGACATTGAGAATGACCTTGGATTTGTCCAACAAGCCACCTTATGTCTCGGAGGTATCGATATACCAATTACATCTTAGACACAACTATCAATCGATCTTTATCAACTTGTTGATGTGTGCACTTCATCGGTATCAACTCTTTGATGCGCATACATCTAATGTATGCTACCCAACTTCGCCTCATCCACGTTGACCTTGAGGTTAGCTCAACAAATCAACGCTTCTAGGAAAACCGACCCATTAATCCGAAAATCTTATTTTCATGGTTCGAACATATTCGTATAGAGTGAGCTTGAGGTTAGCTCAACAACCCAACCCTATAAGAACTCTGGTTCTTACCATATTAATGGAAGGCGTTAGTTTTCATATACCGAGGAGGGATTTCGGGTCTCTAGACTCCAAGTTTAAGGATTATAGTCGCCAGGACTATATGGAATGA
This sequence comes from Erythroxylum novogranatense, assembly GCA_029891385.1. Lineage (NCBI taxonomy): Eukaryota > Viridiplantae > Streptophyta > Magnoliopsida > Malpighiales > Erythroxylaceae > Erythroxylum > Erythroxylum novogranatense. The sequence continues at coordinate 76,193,146 of CM057225.1, forward strand.
TTTAGGTTTCATCAATCGTATTGAATCAATCCTTATAATCATCCATCATCCAACCTGAGCATGCCACAAGTCAACTTTCATCGAATTCAAGTCGACTTATGCTTCTGCCCGCACACAAGTCGACTTGTATGACATAAGTCGACTTATTTCACCTGCCCATGAACAAGTCGACTTATTCTGAGATCCTGAACAAGTCGACTTATTCTATAGACAAGTCGACTTATCCCAGAAACCTTGAACAAGTCGACTTATTTCATATACAAGTCGACTTATCCAGGAAAATTTGCTAAAATCTCTAATCGGCTAATTCCTCAATTAGTACAATTCCAATTCACAACACCTACATACCTAAGGTAATATCTGATAATTGATGCCTCAATGAACACTTCATTGATTCATGAAAGCCTTAAATAGTCAAACTATATGAAAAGCTTGAAATGAGTCAAAACTCATTAATTTCCAAACAATTTAGGAACACCCAAATTATCATCCTAAGCATCTCTAGCTAGCATATACATTATCAAATTTACTTCAGCACATACCATAAAAAATATGACGGTCAAAACAAACAAGATAATGCAATATACTAACGAGACGCTAATGTGACCAATTTGGCATTCAAAAATTCTTGGAAAAGGTAATTCAAGCAATTCAGTTTGGCAATCATACTACATCAAGATAAAACATTTTTAATCACATTAAAAATGGTGCAAGGCATTGGAACTGAAAAAGCAACCTCAATCAAGCCAAGCAAAACAGTCTCAACAATTTTCACCAAAACTGTCCAGTCCTGTACATTGCTCGAAATGATCAATGAAACAATTTCAATAAATCATGAGAAAATTATATAGGTTACTAAATGTTCAGAAGATGCTACCTGAATTTTTTCAGGATTTTAGGCCATCAAAAACTCAGTCAACCTAAATAACAAAACCGATTCAAAATCTGTGTTCATCAGCACAGCAATTCCCAACAGCATAGAATAAATTCGTGAATAAATATCCAATCACCTTGAAATCCAATTTCCATGCTCACAGATATTCACCAACATCTTAGAGACATGTAGGTGAAGGAAAATCCAGAAAAAGATTTTTCTAGAATTTATTCTCGATTTTATACTACTGCCTGTTCCAGAATCGTTTCACAAAACAGCATCTGTAACCTTAGGGAATTAATTAGCAAAAGTATATCAAATCAAATCGATAAATTCTGAAAATTCATAGAAATATTCTCTAACATGTTATGAATATTTCTGGGCAGAAAAATTTCGAAAACCCTATCTCTATAGCAATTCGAAATCTGAGCAGTACACATGCATCAACATCAACAGCACTTAGGGTTTCTGATCTAGCTTAGGTTTTAGCTTCATACGGGATACCAGTGGATTGCCTTTAGGGCACAAATAAACAGTACCGTCCTTAAATAAGTCGACTTATCCAATGTACAAGTCGACTTATCGGTACTTTTCAAGAACAAGTCGACTTATCAGTAGTACAAGTCGACTTGTACTTACATTGATGTCATGCATTATTTATAAGAATATTTTAGGTACTTTGGTGAGGATTGATGGCAAATGAAAAGACACAATTAAGGCTAAACTAAACTTGGAAGACATGAATATAAGAAAAAATTTACATTTAAAAAGGAGAGATGATCAGTTATACATGATTCTACCTATATGTTACACTATGTCCAAAAAGGAGAAACAAACTTTTTCTCAATTTCTTAAATCAGTTAAGTTTCCTAATGCTTGTGCCTTTAATATAGCGCAATATCCCAATGCTAATGAGGAAAAAGTTTTTAGGTTAAAAAACCATGATTATCATATACTTATGCAATGATTACTTCCTGTTAGAATACATGGGTATTTATTAAAGGATGTGTCTATAACTTTGGCACAATTGAGTGATTTTTAAGCAAAAATGTTATAAGAATCAGAAGCTAAAAAAAATAAAACATGAAAAAGATAGTTTTGATTCTATTTAAGCTTGCATCATCATTCTTTGATTTTTTTCATCCATATGGCAATTCACTTACCATACGAGACAAAACTTTATGAACTATTTCAGTTTCAATTGATGCTTCCGATTGAAAGGTATTTTATATTCACTTCTACATTTTTGTCTTTTGGTAATATTTAGTAACAAATGCTAATGTTTTATCTCTTTTTAGGTTTTTAGACTCTGTTAAGCATTACGTGCGCAATAGAGCTCAAACTAAAGATTCTCCTATAGATGCTTATGTATCAAATGAATGTTTGATATCTTATTCTATGTACTTAAACAACGTGGAGACACAATTTACTAGAGAAAACGTAATTTTGATTTTGATCAAGATGGTAACTTGTTAATTTTCTCCCAAAAAGTAAGGCTACTTGAAATAGGAAAATATCTGAAGTAACTAAAGAGGAACTTGAAATTGGTCATTGATTCATTTTGAACAACTGTGAGAAAGTCGATTTATATATAAAGTATTTATATTAATTTTCATGCATTATTTCATATTAAAATTTAGCATTCAAAACTTTTTTTTTAAATCAATTTACTTTTTTAAATAGAGAACTAACTCAAAGGTGAGATTATAAGCATAGAAAAATATATAATAACCAAATTTATTTGTACGCTATTTCTATTTTTAATGTTTATTATTTCTTTATTATTTTAAGATGTATCTTTTATTTTATTTTATTTTCATGTAGGTTACCGAAAATAGCCTTTTGCCTAGTTAGTAGGGAGAATGAGTAATTCTGGACCTCGCTAGATCCTGCGTATCAGCGGAACTTCTACTAAAACGTTGTTATTGTTATATATTTTATGTTAATTAAAAGTTTTCTATCACAATATAATATAATATAATGTATTACACATTTACTTTTTAATATTCATTTAAATAAATAGAGTTAAATGCTCCAAATATCAATATGTGGCATAATTTGATGCAAATAGTTCTATTGTATATGTTTAACTAATACGTAATATTGTATATAATAAATAGTACTACATCTAAAAAGCTGATAAGAGGATTATATTTGTTTTAAAGTCATTTAGAATTTTGAAGAGAAGTAACTATATTAAGGTAATTAAAAATAATTAAAAGAATAGAATTTTAACTTTTATACATGTACGTATGAATAGATGTATTTCTATATTAAGTGTTAGATGTTTAGATGATATGCAATATTTTACATAATCAATGGATAGATCAGGTTTATACTTAAAAGTTGACCAGAATGCTACATTCATTCAAGCTAAGTTAAATTTTTGATGACTAGTGAATGCATTGAATAAAATAAAAGGACTTTAATTAAAAGTAAGATTCATCTAATAGTTTATTAAATGTATTAAAAGATAACATTTTTACATATAAATGAATTTAGGTAACACGTATTCCTCTTTCCTAAATTTTTAATTGAAAATTTCATATTATAAGAACTAATACGTCTCCATTGGGGTACACAAATTAACTTAAGCCTAATCTGATTAGAAATTGACATGCCAAATTTAGTTTATTCAAACTGGAGTTTGAGTTCAAATTTAGATATTTAACCTGATAAAATTAGGATTTTACAAATTTTTTCGATTTTTGATTCATGGCAAATTGGTGGATCTCAAGCTTGAATAATTCAAATTCAACAAACTAAATCATGATTTAATAAGTTCAACTTTTGATATTTAGGCCCTAACAAACTTGAGGTTAACAGAATTTTTCAAGCTTGGACTGGTCTATTGCTAACATTAGTCCTACGACTAAAATAAAAGAAGGGTAGTTACTTGAAAAAAAAATAGAGTTATGAGATAAAAAAAGAAGTTAATATTGTAAACAAATCGACATTTTAATTTAATATTTTTTTTACTTAGTTAATAACAAGTTGAAGAAGGAGAACTTCTAGAACACGAAGGTTCTATGTGAGTTAAGAAGAAATGGCAGTGTGCTTAGAATATTCAACAACCATTTTATAAAAGCTGTCCCGAAATATGATAACAAATATCATTTCTAAAAATTTCAACAATTCTCATTTTACTTGCTTATTTTTATATACATAATCATTCTAAAACTTTTAGACTTTCTTACAACCCGTATACTTATATGAAAAATTTAATTCAATTACTTTTAGCTAATAATTATATTTATTAGTTAACTTGATTGTGCGCAATTAATTATTATATAAGGTAGAAGATATGGAGTTCCCTATAGTCTCAAACCCTTTTAAAAATTCTTAATCTTTAAAATTTGGAAAAATTCACTTATAGTTTTTAATTTCCTATAAAATCTCTCTTAGACTTTGGTTAAAATAATGATGATCAATACAAGTGACATAAACATCACATATGGATTAATCAAATGTATGACGATTCAACTTAGATCTTAAAATTAAACTAAACTAATTAAATCGACATAAATTAAGTGAAGTTTAATTAGTTGAGATCAAGTTTAAGAGTTAAGATGGGCTATCGATAATTGACAACTGATTAATTCATCGATGATATTCATGTGTATTTGCTTCATTAATATTTTTAATCAAAGTCTAAAATAAGGGTTTTCTTTAAGTTAAAATTTTAAGATTTTTAAAGAATTTTAAAGATTATGGAGTTTTTCAAAGTTTTTAAAATCACAAAGAAGGTATATATGTTTTACTCTTTTATATAATGAACAAGTTTATATAAGTTTAAGAATTTAATATTTTTCAAATTAAAATTAAATTTAATAAAATTATCTCTGTGTTTGAAATGTAACATTGAATGATATGAAATAATAATACTAATCGAACTATTAAATTCCTTTTTTAATTTTGTTCATTAAAACTCTATGAATTAGCAAAGATAATGATATTTAGAGCTTAAAATAGGAACATATCTTAAATATATGACATTTAGAAAATTTGTATAAATTATATAATAGTAAGGATTTGATATTTAAATGGACCTCTCTTATTACTATTTTAATAACGTATTTACATAAAATTTTAATATTTACATATTATCAAATTGTCATGATGAGTTATTAATTTATAAATCCATTATAAGTTTTTAATCTTTTCAGATTTCAAGGTAATTTATATTTAAATTTAGTTTAACATGTCAGTATTTATATAGAAGTACTCACATACACTCATTATAATATAAAATATGTAATTTAAGTATTTGTTTGTGTTACTTAAGATGCGGGATTACACCATCTAAAGAACTACATATAGCATTGAGAATGGGCATAAATTATGGGTATACTAGGGTGAGCTTATTTGATAAATCACCTTTGACTAGGCAAACTAGCTACAACTTCCATGGAGCTTACAAGAATCCCTCTCTCTCCATAAACAACCATTAATGAGAAAACATAACTTAATGCTGAGTCCATAATTAAGTTGTTCTATAAACGTCAAGAGCGTTAGTGCATTCCATGAAGCAAAACCTTCCCTTGGTTCACTGTACGCTTCGCTCTCATCTCTTTCTTACTTGAACAGCAATGAAGAAACTTCAATCTCAGCAGCAACTGCGCTCACAAGCACCATTCAATCTTGTTCAGGCCCTAATGCAAATCCACAACTTAATCTTCTATTTACTCATCTTTGGCTCTGGTTTAGCCTTTGGTTTCACTCTCAGTATCTTTCTCAAAGACATCTCTTTTAGCGTCCAACTCAACCAATTCTCCATCCAAAGCCCTCTATTATCACAATCTTTGAGCTCTCTAACCCCTCCTCCAGCTTCCAATATTTCAAACATAACCACAATCAGAAACGGCGTAAACGAGTTTACGAGGCTGCCCGACACGTCCCACGACATGGACGAGAAAGAGTTGTTGTGGCGAGCATCGCTGGTTCCTCGTATTCATGAATTCCCATTTAAGGTCGTCCCAAAAGTTGCGTTCTTGTTTTTGAGTAGAGGGTCTCTGCCGTTTGCTCCTTTGTGGGAACTGTTCTTTAGAGGGCATGAAGGATTGTACTCTATCTATTGGCACACTAGTCCAAACTTCAATGGAACAGTGCCTGAAAATTCTGTGTTTTACGACAGGAGGATAGCGAGTCAGGTTCGGTCTCAATTGCTTTCCATTCATGACATTTTATGCCATAATAATTTGGACACTTATCACTGTAACAGAATGGAAAATTTATATTAGCTTTATGTATATATATATATATATAACATTAAATTTAGCATAATAAACTGAAACTCAGCTTTACGTTAATTTGCATACCTTCTTCGTTACATTCCTTCTTGATTTGCTTTTTGAGTGTCTTTGTTCTTGATTTACTTTGCATATAACTAGGGTTCCACTTACAAGCTCAAAGAGAACACATTTACATGAAACTTTCCATTTTTACAGAAGCAAAGATAAGAGTTCAATTTCCCAAAAATAAAAAAAGGATAAGAGGACTTCATTTTAAACTTCTTGACTATAGATAATGCAATTTTCAGTCAAATGACTACATCCAAAAAAATTACAAATTATTATGTGCTGAACATAGTAGTACTTGCTTAAATTTCACCGGACGGAGAATGTTATAAGATAGGACCTGGCTACATCAACCTGTACTAGTAGGCGTATTAAGTGTAAGCGGTTGACATTGAGGTATCCCAATGGGCGAATAGAATTTGGAAATGTCAAAGTATAAAGAAACATGCTCAGATTGAACATGCCAATTTATGCTGATTTGACAATGACTTGGAAAAAGAATGAGCTCAAACTAGAATGTCTCCTCTCCTTTCCAATCTTTGGAACTTGAGCTCATAGAACAAATCACCGTACGATGATTGGAGTCCAGAAGTAACCATTGGTTTTCTTTTATCTATTATATGGTGTAGCCGCTAACTTACCAGATTTTATCTTTAGAGGATTCAGATTGAAATCACAACAAAATTCAAATGTAGGAGACAACAAATGGAAATAGATTAGAAAAAGAACATCCTGTCATTATTTTTTTTCATCAATAAATAATTCAAAATTTAACCTCCGATTTCGTTGTTTGTCCTTTGACTTTCTCGTCTCCTGATGGTAATGTAGGTGTTCTTAATTATTTATTGTCTGGGGCTTTTCTCCTTCATTTATTATAACATAAAAGAAAGAACTCCAATGTTGGTTTTCCGTTTCAGGAAGTTCGCTGGGGAGAGAATTCAATGATAGAGGCTGAACGTCGCCTACTAGCCAATGCACTGTTGGACTTCTCAAACAAACGTTTTGTTCTCCTCTCAGAGGCATGTGTTCCCCTGTTCAACTTCTCCACAGTTTACTCATACCTAACAGGCTCCGAACAGTCATTTATCGAGGTTTACGACCTGAACAGCCCGGTGGGGCGTGGCCGCTATAGCCCATTAATGAGACCCATCATTTATCTTCGCCAATGGCGAAAAGGGTCGCAGTGGTTCGAGGTAGACCGTGACCTTGCCATAGAGGTTGTGTCCGACAGGACATATTTTCCAGAGTTTCAGAGTTTCTGCACAGGATCATGCTACAGCGACGAGCACTACTTGCCAACATTTGTGAGTATAAGATTTTGGAAGAAGAACTCAAACAGGACAATAACATGGGTTGACTGGTCCTTGGGAGGACCTCATCCACGTAGGTTCACAAGGGTAAACGTCACCATTGATTTCCTGGAGTCGCTGAGGAACAAAAACACTTGTGAGTACAATGGAAAGACCACTAATATTTGCTATTTGTTTGCAAGAAAGTTTGCGCCCAATGCGTTGGATAGGTTGTTGAGATTCGCTCCAAAAGTCATTAAATTGTAGGCTGGGCGAGCCGTTGAGACTTCAGAAAGATATCCGCCACTGTTGGTCTGGGACACAGCGAGAACTGCGTTGATGTTTTCCTTTTTCTCCTTTTTTCGTGGTCCCCTTTCCTTGCTTCTTCAAGTATTGATAATTCATCGTTACAATTGTACACTTGGAATATAAATATTCAAGGTTAGATGGGAACACTTCTTTGCATTTCTTATGGTTGATGATGCCCCCATCAACCAGATAGTGACATTCAGCCAAGAACTTAATATAGAAGGTTATGGACCTATACGTGTTATATGTTGTGCATCTTTTTCTTCTTTTCTTTTCATCACAACCAACGTTGATATCACAACTAATCCTTCCATCTTTTCTTAAACCAGTGTTTATAGTTAATTCCAAAGGAGCTTCTCATCAAGTTGTGTTTCCGCTGTTGATATGTCAACTTTGGCTTCTATGTAGACCATTTGTGAAACGCTAGCTATCTGGATATACGCGGTGATGGGGCAACGGCATTAGTTACAGAGATTTGACTTCTTGCATCGATACATGTCACTTGGCCGTTTTCAGCTAACAAGAAAATGATTTCCATTTTAAGATTTTGAAGCCTATATCCAAACAATATTCATAAATTTGTGTTATAAATTTATTAAATTTCTGTTACACTAAAATTTTTTTTTTCCCAAAAATCACTTTGAGGGGATACAGACGCTGCAACTACCAAATTCCTCACTTATAATTTTGTTTTCTTCTCTAACAAACAAGGAGGGTGTAGAATGCTTGACCTTTAACCAACATTGTCCCTATTATTTGCAGCGCCGATCCTGACGTTTTATAGGCCATGGATAAATAAAAAAGGTTCTATTTTTTCTTTTTTCTTTCATTATGATAATTAAGAGTGAACTCTTATAAAAAACAAAAGAGGTAAAATAGGAGCCCTTTTATTACTCTTTATGAAGATTAAGATTTTCATAAATAACAAAATAAAATAAAATAAAATCTTGTTGTTACATATTTTATCCTTCATGAAGCTGGGCCTTAAGAAAGTGCAGGCCGGTTGTGATTATTTGTTTCACTTTAGAAGTTGCTTATGCTCTTCTTTTTCTAACCCAAAATTGTTGAATTATCATAAGCAAATTACCAAAGGTAGGAGTTTTTTAAAACAAAAAGACAAATATTCCAAAAAATTCTTATTCACATAAGATAGCGGCAACCCCAGCGGAAGTTTGAATCAGAACCAATGCAGACAACAGAGCATTAGTCCAGACCTAATGCCTAAGAAAAAGGATTGAAAAATTACAAAAAGACTTTTTGCTGGCAAATTGTTCTGTTAATTTATAAATTTTGTCGAAATTTTTTTAAAATTATAATGTCTAAAGCTAATGTATCATTTGTTTTAATGAAAGGGAATGATAAAACCAATGGTTTCAAAACCGGACCAGACCGTCCGGTCCGACCGAAAATAGTCTTAACCGGCTATGTGTCCGGTTCGGTTTTAATTAATAACCATTGAATATAAAAACCGACCGGTTTGTCAAATAACCGACCGGTTTTCTGACCAACCGGTTATTTGATAACCGGAATAAAACCATCCTATCCTCTCTTCTCTCTTCTCACAGTTCTCTCCATCGCACCGGTTCACATTTCTCTCTTCTCTCTTCTCAGATGCCTCCATCGCCACCCATATCAGCTCTTTTGTTAGATCTTGTTCAGATCTGGCCGACATCGACCTCAACCACGATAATATTGCCAGGTGCTTGTCGGAGGAGCTCGGGTTGCTTTCAGATCTGGTCGGCATCGACCTCAACCACGGTGATATTGTCGGGTACTTGCCGGAGGAGCTCGGGTTGCTTTCAGATCTGGCCGGCATTGACCTCAACCACGGTGATATTGCCGGGTACTTGCCAGAGGAGCTGAGGTTGCTTTCAGATCTGGCCGGCATCGCCCTCAACCACGATGATATTATCGGGTACTTGCCAGAGGAGCTGAGGTTGCTTTCACACCTGCTGCTCTTCCTACATCTCTTACTAGATGGATGGCCAACCCATCTCCCGTTCCCTACCCTTCAGCTTCTGTTGGGACGATGGGCTTGACTGCACCTAACAATGCAGGTAGACATAATTAAGTCCTTTTGGATCAGTTCTTTATTATCAGTTTCAAGGACTCTTATCAAACTGGATGGATTAAGTCTCTCCAGTTATGAATTTTCTCATTTATGTGATACAAATTCTAGAAAGACTTCTTGAAGGCCAATTCCGCTTGCTTATGTGGAGATGAAGGAGAAAATGTCTGTGTTGTTTATCTTTGTGTAAGGAAGAACTAGATTGACAACAAAGCACTAAAACACATTAACTAAACTCCAAACTTGGTTGTGAAAAGGTGTGAACGATTTTTCCAGATGGAATATGATAATGAGATGCTAGTGTGCCATAATAAATTCTAATGCTTTAATGCCTTATAACTTGCAGAAACTTCATTAAGAGCGGTTGATGACTGTTTATTGTCTTCTATATTCCTTTTATGGTAATTTTGAATTTCCTGTGTCATATGAATTTGTGAATTGTTTGCTTATGATTTTTTTTTGTCAATGTTAATATTGCAGCAGCAATATTAAAGCGCCCTAGGACACCTCCTACAAATAATCCTGCTATGGACTATCAAACCATTGGGAAATAAGCCAGTTTGTAGAAACATTGAGGTTACCCATTCCTGTAAATCCTATATAGAAGCTTTTAAGTTGTCATTAGGAAGGCTGGCAATGATTTAGCATCATGCAAAGGAACGCACCAAGTTTCACGGTGCACCAGTATCTTGAATTTCATGATCAATGCTTCTCATTTGGATATTTTCCCGACGTCTCATTGGATTAGGATTTTGGTTATTTTTTAACTAAGGAAATGGATAATTGAATGATTGCTAGCTGAAGATTAAACTTTAATTACAATTCCCATTATATCTGCAATATTTTGAATAATGTAATATTTAATGACGATGTTTATTCTTAAGCATGTTTTGAGGTTAGAAGAAAGCAAGTTGAAAAGGAACAAATATGTTCATGTATTATTGTATATGTAAATGCAAATTATTGTATATTACATAGTGCTTTAAATTAGAAATAACTTGAGTTATTTGTATTATTCTTTATGAATATATTAAAAAATTTTAACTTTATATTATCTCTTTTGTTTATCCTTTTAATTAATTTGTATAAAACAATTTTGTGCAAAGAGTAAATGAAACACCTAAACATGAGCATTGTAAGGCATTTGAAAATAAACAAATTTATTGTTTAGTAATCAAAAGGAAACACTGAGTTAAGCAAACTTAATATTGATTGTTGTATCAGGATTTTGATAATTTTTTTCTAATTTCACAATGTCTAGAAAATTTTCATGACACTTCAACCATTAAATTGTTACTATTGAAGTAAACGTAGTCCATCTAACCAAAAATACAAAAAAAATTATGAATAATAGATAGAGTTCAATATTGAAGAAGTTATAAGATGTGTTAATTTATTTTGTTTTCTATAGAGTAACACAAAACTTCATTAGACTTGATTGAAAACTAATTATGTATTTGAAATAGAATATTTAATTATTAAAACTACACTATTGTGCAAAATTTATTGTTTTGATGTTAGTTGTATATTCTCACATAAAAGTAAGTATGACCAAATTCACTATTTGACTAATATATCAAAAAATAACTGTCTATTTATACATTTGACAATGTTTGTCTATTTGGAATTGCATTTAGGTTGCATACTCAATTATTTTTTAAATTTTAAGGTTAAATCATAATGGAAAATATGGAGTCATCCTCTACTCTTGGTAATATTAAAATATGGATCATATTTACTTATTTTTAGTTCATTAGATAATATTAAACATTGGTGTATTTTTCATTAAAATAAAATATTTTATTTTTATTAATTCTTATAAAATTTTCATCTTATTTATTATATTCCGTTTTGATGGCGGTTCACTACCGGTTAAACCTCAAAACCTTAAATCTTTCCTTCGACCGATTCGATGTCCTGTCCAATTTTTAAAACATAGGATAAAACGGCTCTAACACCCACCAACACTTCACAAGTTCCTCGATTAAATGACTACCATGCTGGCTTTATAGATTAAACGAAACTAGGTGTACAAGAAATGAATCACTATGACTCACAAATTCGTACAAAAATATTGGAAATTCTATCGAAATTTTTATCTTACCATAAGTCTAACGGTTTGACAATTAGATTTAACCTCGATTTAACTCAATCCGAAGTCAAAGAGTTAGTTTCAATTTAATATTTAAAGAATTTTTCTAAAATTCAATCCAAAAACTATGAACAATTCATTCATATATTTAAAATAATATTATTTTTAAAAAAATTGGTTCAGGTCCTTTCAAAGAGGCGCACTTGAGTGTTGTTTGGACTCTCACACAACATAATACATACGTAAGGTGATTTGATTGTCAAAATCAGCTCAACGCTTACACTGGGCGTAGGTTGTAATTGGTTGAGCTTGAATTAAACCTCTAACGGAATAATTAAGGGCTTCGTATGTTATGCACATATTTAAGGGCATGGGCTTTACTAGGTTGCACTAATCAATCAACAATATTTTCTAAGTCTCACAATTCATGTTATAATAAATATTATATATATATATAGCAATATAGTAGTATTTAAATATTCGTATGGTAAATAAATTAATCCATTTTTCAGGTCTAGTTAGTCATATTTATTGGTGTATATCACATGCTCATTTCTAAATAGAGATAACAATTGGCCGAGTTAAGTTTTGGCTCACATATGTAGAATTGAAAATTTGACGCAAGGTTTGATATGTAACACCCCACTCCCGCCAGACCCAAACCCGACATCTACAGTGACATCCGAGCCCGTGACCCGCGAGGGTGGTATGCTAGAGCAGTCAAATACCCGGTAAAACATTTTTTTCTTTTGAAAACATTGGAATGCGCAGAAAACAATAAACCATTTGGGCCCGCGACGCGGAAACATTTTCAATCAAAACACTATTTCAATAATCAATTCATGATACTCTATTAGTCAGTTGGGGCCCTCTATAATAATAATAATAATATTCTGCGGAAACACAAATTTACACATCAATTAGAAAGACTCATTTACATACAACTCAGAAAGACACTAATGCAGAAGCAAACTGATCCCGACCCTAGCCTCCGACTCCAGTGCAGTAGACACACTCCCGTTCGTCTAACGGGGTACTCTTCAATCCCTGAAAAAAATAGTTGCAATGTTGGGTGAGTTTGCAAACTCAGTGAGAAACCATCATCGATGGTTCACTCAAATCATGCATTACGCAAATTGCGTACAGCACGACACAGTAATATCAATTAACGATATATATACGATTACGATTCTATAACGATTTACGATGATCGCATCACAATATACAATAAATCATGGCATCACACGCTCAAGAATCATCGCACAATTTAGCGCTTCAATCACCATGTATATAATGTATATGAGACTCTTTCCAGCTTATTCAAGATTGTGCCCAAGTGCTCGATCGGTGTTCGATGGGGGCGCGTCGAGATTTCTCCCTGCTAAGCCCGACAAGATGCGATGTTCGAACTCGAGGCTCTTTTCAAAGGATAATAGCAACTTGGGACACGTCCATTATCTGATCATGCATTTATGCATGCAGTGCAATGTTCAGTAATTCAGTATTCAGTGATTCAGTCAATTTACAGTATATGGCTATAAAGCCCAAGATATCGCCTCCCAAGATCATGCAAATGATCCGGTTCGATTCTGATAAAGCATGCAATTCGATCCTAATCACGTCAGTAATCATACAGTTAACCTTTGCAAGTAATTCATACAGAGCATATAAATAATCAGGAATTTGAGAAACCAACTAGGTTACTCACCTATAACTTCCGAGCTACTGCCTGAAAGTCCCAGCAATATCCGTGGAACGACGGTCCAACGGTGCCTCTATAACAGTAAAATATAAACCATTACTAATTGCCCAATTAAACAGTTCAGTAATGCATATGTCTCAATGAAATGATGTACGATGCATGTTCACGATTTTTCGGTGCTAAATCCCAATTTCGGTACTTTAAGCTCAATCCTATCTCTTTGTTCAATGGGTCGACAATTATTTGATCCATTCATAAAATCCAGTCAATTTTCCTCAATTCAATCCCTATAGCCATTTCCTATATCGGGTCAAAACCTCAATTACAAATCCCAATCAAAACTCCAATAGTCTCAATTTGACATTTAGGTCATACTATGCACCATAATCGACCCAATTCCTTATAATTCAATTTCATTTAAATCAATTCAAATTCCTACACTTATCCTCAATTGTAGTCCTCTCTCCCTAGTTCATAACAAATCTGGAATCGCCTCAATCGGAGGTCTACACCAAAAGTTATGCCCAATAAATCAATTTTAATCCAATGGAACAGTCCCTCTCGCCATGGCCTTGAAGAAAGCTCGCTCGCAAGGCGTGAGCATCGCTTCGTCATGCGAACGACGCGCGTCTGGCACGCCATGGCGAGGGCAACACGCCAGCGCCATGAATAAATGACGCCGCACAAGGCGTCCACGCACGCTCCCCGTGGCGAACGAATAAATATTCGTCGCCGTCAAGCGCAAGCAGCGCGCAAGGCGTCATGGCGAATTCCGCCATCTTCTCCGATCGTTTCTCACTCTCAAACCACCATTAATACCCTCAACTATCTCAAATCAACCCTAATAACTGTCATAAATGCAATAAAAACCATTAAAACAACATTAATGCCATTAAAATCTTACCAAATCGTCGATCGATCCTCAACCACCGTAAACCCTAAAATCCTTTGAAATCAACGATCCAACAATCTCAAAGCCTCTAACCTCCACCAATCACCATAGACAAGTTAGATTAACACAATAAGGAAGAAGCCATAAGAAGAAATCGAAGGATCTCACCGTTGGGAGAAGAATCGAATCACCGTAGAGGGAGAGAAGAAGAAACGAAATGCCTTAGGAAAATAATCCCAATTTTTCCAAACCTAGCTATTTATAGGCATAGGTCTCCAAATCAATCCAAATTTCAATCTCTAAATTTCAGTAGCTCAACATATTTATTTCCTAACAGTCCCACTCTAACTTTTCCATTTCCATTGGACAATTCTTTCAGTACTATACAATCAATCGGTCAGTCTCTCAAATATTTTCAGTCCGGGCATTTCCTCCCGAATTTCCCGAAAATTTTCTATAAGCCACCATCAATTACCAATCACTCTTAAATTATTCTAAATCAGTCATTTGAACCCAGTAACTCCTAATTTCTCAATCAGTCACGATCCAAATAATTCATCGATTCAAGAATTCTAATTCACAATTCGCTACCGGAAAACCATGAATGCATGTACCTATGAATAAATGCATATGCAATAAATCTGTTCCTCTATAATTAGAGGCCAGTAACATGTTCAGTCAGTGAATGCAATGAAACCTATCAATCTGTCCCAATTTACCAGAATGCCCTTGCTAACAGTAGCGAGATGTTACAGTTTGATTTCACGAAGTGAAATAATTCAAGATCACTTAAATTTTATAACATGATTAACGCATAAAATATAATAAAGCATGAATCATAATTCGTATCTTATTATGAAGCTTGATCATTTTCTTGTCATTTTCTAAATCGTTTATGAAACTGACTCATCTCAAGTTTAGTAATTTAATTAAAATTAAAATTTAATTTCAATTAAAATTTAGTTAGAATTACAATTAGACTTAATTAAATTCAATTTTCCAAATAAGATCCAACAAAACATGGGACAACATTTCAATCTAATTATGAGGGTGAGAGAGAATACTAGACCGTAAAATGTAAGACACTTTGGATTGCAAAGAAATACACCCACCCCATATTTTAGAGATTATCCTACGTGAAATATTACAGGGCTTAAAGATGCTCTTTTACAAGCCTTCAATGTTGACATTGCAGACAAGAAGGCATATAGGTGAAGAAATTTGCATTAGAGCTTTAGGTGGGTGAAAAGCGAAAGTAATTTTAGAATTTAGGGAGCTATGGATTAGCTCTATTAATGCACAATTCTATTATTACTTTCATAATCAAGTATCCTAATGGTACTTATACAAAAACTTTAAAAATAATAAAAGAATATGGTATATGGGGAGTGTTACACTCTAACCATCTAAATCTTTTAAGCATCCAATTTTCCATTACTTAACTAATGTGTAAAACACAAAAACTTTAGATAACTTTATATATGTGCATGTTTGGTAGATGGCTTGCATAGTCAACACCTTGTCCCTTGGTACATGGGTAAGGCTACATGTCCATTTTATTCTTTTTTTTTGACTCTCCTATGTACTTGGTCTACTCGTCACTACTTTACAATTTCTCATAACGGGGCTTATGATGGCATTAGTTGGATGTTCCTTTTTCTTGTTAATGATCGTATTATAGTTCAAGTGTACTTTTAAGTTCTATGCCCTTTGATTGTATGCTTTTTAACCTCTTTTTCTTCTTGATTTTTTTTCATGTAGCATTCCCTAGCTCAAAGTTTCACTCCTAACCTCCAAGATTGCACTGGTTTGTAGTATAACCAAGTGTGTTCTTCTCTCTATCTTTACTTGGTTGTTAGAAATTTTAGTTAGACAATGATCTGCTTTTATTAATGTGTTAGCTTATGTGAATCTATAGTCTCTGAATACTAGTTATCTTTGAATTGAAGTGCATGTTTTCTTTATGAATGATGAGTTGCTCCCTTATTTCTCTAACTATATAGTCTCCTTACTATTGAGACATTATTTATTTCTCTTTATCCATATTTCTTGTTTCATAACTCAATGTTAACTAGGTAGGCTAATTTATCCACTCTTACAATGTGTCTACTTTCATACATGCATTGAATTACTTTTGATAGTCTGTTGGTTGTATAATGCCATTAATAGAGGCACCTTACATACTGAGACACTTCTTAAGAGTAGTTACACTTAGAGAATAGATGTTAAGTGGTCTCTTAATCTTATTTGCATAAAGGGCAATCTTCAACCAAGCTTATGAATTTTAGTCTATCCATAATAGGGAGTCATACTTTCATATCCATCCATAGCAGGAACAAAATTCTTAGTATGAGACATCTATTCCATATTAATTTGGTCCATTTAATCTTAGCCCCTCTAGGTCTTATCTATTCTTTATAAGCCTTATTGAACATTCCATCCATTGCATTGTTATATTTGTATTGATCATCTAGGCTCTAATTAGGGGGTATTAATGGAACAAGCGTTCTAATTCTTTTAGGAATTTATCTTAACGGTCTACATTGATCTACCTGTAGGAAAATCCCGGTGTGTGCATCAAATATACACGGTGTGGAAAAACAAAAATTTTTATTCCGGGACCTTCCCGAAAGCCAGGATCTATGTGTCTATATAACGAAGTCAAACTATAACGATTAAAGGAGACCGTCTCTAACGGTATCCACGCAGAGGTCGGAGAACCTAACCAGGGCAAACCCTTTGACCCGGGAATAGCTAGAATAAGGGAGAGAGTGCTAGCTCTTACCTTATTCTTGGAGAGCTCAAGGAGAAGACGATGGTGAAGCTTGGAGAAGAAGAAGAGTATCGTGTATATTGAGAGGGAAGCTTGAATATATCTTTCAAGAAAACTTAACCTTTGAATTCTAAAACCTTCTCTTATACCAACGACCATCAACACTATTTTGTCTTCTTATGGCCATTTGTCTTTAACCATTTAAAGACATTAAGTGCTAAAGAAGACTAGCTTTCCACGTTGGTCTTCATATATTACTTAATTAATATATGTCTTCTCCCATTTTTGTCTCTTTCAACGTGGATGATGGTATATATATATATATATATATATTAATTAATTAATTACTTAATTAATTAATAAGATATATATATATATATATATATAAATGCTAAAGTGGTCCAGTCACACTGGGGTCGGTCCTGGTATGAAAAAAAATATCGGAGACCTGTTTCAGCAATATCAATGTCGCGATCTCATCAGGATCTATTTAGTTCTATTTCTCTCCATATATTGGATCTTTATCCAAAACTATTTTACGAATTCTCCGAATCACTCTTATACGTATGACCCATTAGGTTCCCGGTTATGTTGGCCACTTAGATTAACACTTAATCCCAGCAAGTCATGAGCGGTATCTAGCAACACATCATGACCCCTAATTGATCAGAAAGTAATTGGTTTGACGAATGAACCTATGTTCATCACGAACCATATCACGAACCTTTCCATAGACAATTACTGTGCAATTCGTCCTTTCACCATGCTATACCCCACTTGGTTATGAGTATGGGCAAAATGTCAACTCTTACTAGAATGACTATGTCAAATCTAGTCCAAGTGATACCAGTTCTTATCCTGAGACTCATTACTTTATATGTCACTGAAGACACTCTTCATGACATATGAACTCCGGCCAGAGATTTCCAAGTAATGACCCTGACAAGAGGCCATGGGTATTATCTTCTGCTATTACAGAAGTGATGAATCCTTTATTGGCTACTCAATTACCTTCGAATACCTTAAGCTTTACCCAATCACCACCCTATGAGCGACCTGTGTAAGGCAACAAGGAATGGAGTCAAAGCACAGAATCAGTATTCAAGATATCCTTGAGTACCTCAAGTCTAAGGATATTTGCACCATTGCTATAACGAGATTATCACTGACATTAGAATAGGAAATCCATGTGATGATTTCATAGCAGGTCATCCAATGTACTTACTACCTCTAGTAAACATTCACATCTCAACCCTAAACATCTCATATTTACAGTTTCTGAGATCCACTGCTTGATCAAATCAAGGAGCTTAACATGTGCTAGTCTCTCGGATTAACGATGTCCAGCCAAGAATCCTATGACTAGGGATAATTTAGATATCTTGACATAATTGCACATGATAGGAATCTCAGTAGTATGATCACATCATAATTTCCTTCATGCTATGTCATATATCATGGACTTCATTAATTTTCTTATAGATCAATATCAATTCATAAATAATAAACATCAAATTAATGAAATATGCCTTTCTTTATTTATTCATAAAGTCTATACACAATTTTGTACAAAACGCGCTAAAGAAGATTGCCTTTAGGGCACTACTCTAACACTACCTACATACCTTGGCATCTTTAGGGATGTTTTCTGATACTTAGAAAGCCAATTGGTTACTTATAAGGGTCCATTTCCACTCCAATTATCAAACCACAAAGATGTTGTTCTTCCATTTCCAACTATATAAGTTATAATTAACATAAAGAACTTTCTCATCTTTAGAATTTGGTTAAGGATTTAAGAGTAGTTTGATTTTGAAGCTATGCCCCATAAGCTCCTCCCTTTTAGGAAGCAACTATGCATCCATTTCATCTAAAGGGAGCTTTTATTCACCAATATTCTCCAAATCTTTCCTAGAAGTACTTTGTTACTTATATTGATAGGAGTGATGCCTAATCCTCCCTCCTCAATTGGTGTACACAATTCCTTCCATTTAAAATTTTCTTTAGAATTTCTCCCATTATAGGTAAACTAAAGAAATTTACTTTAATCATTTCTATGGTCTTAACCAATAGTTTTGAAAGGAAAATGTGAGAGGGTCAATATATATAAATATATAAATATATATATATATATATGCAATTTTTTTAGTGGCCAAAGGTAGTTTTAGATATGTGATAAGGGATTACTTCACCTCCATCCTAGTTAGTTGTGAGAGTATAATTGCTTCTAAGAGAGCATTAGCAGAAAGGATATGGTGGCTTTTATGCTTGTTGATTCCGAATCCAAGTGCTCTAGAGAAAATTTAAGAGAAGAAATAAACAAGTTCATAAAGTTAGCGTTAACATTAGATAAAAGTAGCTAATCATATACAAAGCATAAGCTAAATATTTTTTATTTCTTGCATTTATTGTATAATTTGAAGTTTTTCACAAAGTATAAAAAGGTAAGGGGCAGTAGCTTCCCTTACCTAAGCCCTTTTTCCTTTTGAAAAATTTTGATGGTTCACCATTGAAAAGCATACTAAAATAGATAGTGGTGATGCATGCCTTAATTAACCCTATAAATTTACAAGGAAATCCTAGGACTTCTAATAGTTGTAAGATGAAGTCCCATTTAATCTTCTTAAAAGCCTTGTTGAAGTCAATTTTTATAGCATAATTCTTTAAGGAGTTCCTTCTTGTATAACCCTTAAGTAGTTTTTAAGTAATGAGCATGTTATCCCTAATCATCCTTCCTTAAATGAAGGCTCCTTGATTCTCACTAATGGTAGGCCTTAACAACTTCCTGAATCTACTTGCTAGCAACTTAGAAATGATTTTGTATAGGGAGTTACAGTAGGATATGAGTATATAATCTTTATAAGTGAAAGGGTTAGGACCTTTTGGGCTAGGCATATAAATGTCTCGTTAATTTCTTTAAACATCTCCCTCTTATGAATTCTAAAATTGTATCAATTATGAGTTTTTTCATCTTAAGCCGTGCTTATTGATAGAAGTATACATTGAAACCATTCGAGCCTAGGGCTTTACGAGCATTCGTCCTAAACACTACTTTTTTCCACATCTATGGCATTGAAAGGGCTATCTAACAATCCTATATCTTTACCTTTGAGTTATGGGTTGTTAAAGATTTTAAGAATTATGTTAAGGACTTTAATTTATAAGGGAAGTTATAAGTCTTCTTAAAATGATTGAAAGCTTCCTTTAATAGATTAGCTTGATGACTGACTGTATGCTACTATGGACTTATTATGGAAGTGATTATATTAACATTTTTCTTGCTAAGGATTAAAAGTACTTATTGTTCCTTTTATCCTCCCTTTACTAATTAACTGTTGCCTTTTGTTTAAGCAGAGTGTAATAATACTAAACAACACCTAAGGACCTACTAAGAGAGCCCTTCTCCTTCCTCCTCCTCATCCCATTCCTTGTGTTATTAGCTAATTCCTTTTGTGTGGTGTCTGGATCCTCCCTTACTCTATTTATTACCCCCTAATGTTACCAAATCTCATAACATTTAACTCCTTCAGAGCGCCTTTAATAATCTTTAATTTTTTATACAAATAAACTCGTTACTTTTGATTTAAAGGTCCAACCCCTTCTAAATTGTAGCTAGGAACCCTTCTATATGAGCTAAGAAATTATTGGAGAACTCTTTCTCTTAAACTTGAATAATTCCTAAATCTTGATTGGGGTATGATCAAAGAACTTAGGAAGCAAAAAGCAAGCTTTTCTGTTTTGGGTATTTTTCTTTTCAATGTTTACATTAACCCTATCTATTTTATTTTTAATGTGCTAATTATAGTTTCTTTTTTTAACTCCAATTATATAGATTGCCCTTAATTCTTAAGTTCATAAATCTATGTTCCCATAATATCTTCCTTTGAAATTCCAAGTTAGAATCATAGAAAAATTTCCATAACATATATGGCCCTCATTGATGAAGTGTATTTTTGTGAGGATCATTTGATCCTTTGGAACCATTTTCCTTTTCTGTATCTTACTAGTTTTATAAGCTACAATTATCCTCCTATAATGGTAATGTTGATGATTTGATAAGAAATTGCAATGAGACCTTAAACAGTTTAGGATCCCTACCTTTTCCTATCTTATTTTGGATCCTAAAATGACAAAAACTAGTGGCTTTTCTTCTATGACAAAATCCCTAAAAGCTTATTACTTTCTTGGGTAGTTTAACCCTCTTGCTTATTATATTAATTTTCATTTGGTAAAAAAGTTACCCATTGATCCTTTAAATCCCTACCTTTTTGTTGATTTTCTACTACTCACCCTTAAAAACTTCTCTTTCAACACTTCCACTAATGTGTTCGATCCTAGGGAGCTTAGTTTTGAGGTGCTATTAGGTTATATTGTAATTACACAAATCTCTTAAGTTATTTATTGTCTCCTCCCTAGTTAGTTTCAGAGGGTGAAGCATTTTCCTCGTCATTAGTAACACCTTCTTTTGAATTTTCTATCACTTAACCCTAGATTGTTAGGGCCTTAACATTATGTGTTTCATTTAAGTTTCACCTCTCCTTGGTGTTGTCCTTATTTTTTATTCCTAACATCTCTTTGTAAGTTCCTTTCTTAAATAACTTCACCATAGCCTTTCACATTTTTCCTTTCACTTTAAGGGAAGGTTTCTATTAGTAGGTTACCAATATTGCATCTTCATTTTGGGAGTTATTTGGGCCTAGTCTCATTAGTGGTATGTTGTCTGGGAGTTCTTTAGCTAACTTAACACTTGTACATATTCTTGTAGACCCTAACCTCTTCTTTATGATTGTGTATTCATCCATGCAAATCGGTTTACTTAATTAGCTAGCTAACATGCTTAAACCTTTAGTTGTCTGTACTCAAGGGGAACATTATACATATTCACATATATTGGAATGTTTTCATGCTTCACTTATCAAGACTTATACCTAGTTCCCAATTTTATAGGAAATATTGAGTTGACAAAGGTGGAAAGGTCCCTTTTCTGTCACTTTTACAACTTTTGGCTTTGGAAGCGAGCTCCTATAAGCCCTTACTTTTCCAATTTCTATGACCACAGTTTGAGATTATGAGAAATGGAGGTCTAGGACCTATGAAGAAGCTAACCTTGCATGTCGTGACGAACAACCTTGCACATCGCGGCGAACAGCCTCGTGCACGTCGCGACGAACAGCCTTGTGCACGTCGCGACGAACAGCCTGGTGCACGTCGCGACGTGCGGATCTGGAGAATGTCTCCAAACCCGACTTTCATGCATTTTTCCCACTTAAATCCTACTCTTTTGCTCATACAACACACTTAAACTTTAGATCATGCTTGATACTTCATTTCTAAACTCATTCAACACAAAATCATCAACAAAAACACAACCAAATCAACAACCCTAAGAGATTTCACCTATTTTTCCCATAAACCATAAACCATCATTTCCTACTCATTCTAAACCATATTAGGGTTTCATCTAACCCAAAACAAAAAGGAAAACATCATACTTGTTAGAGCTTCAATTCCTCCAGAAATCGTCTGAACCTAGCTTCCTCTTTTTTCTTCTTCTTCCCCTCTCCTACGACTCCCTCTTCTCCTTCCCTTTCTTTTTATTTTCCTTTCTTTTCTTCTTCTAACTCTAACACCTAAGCTAAAAGAGGGCAAAAAGACTACCACGCCCCTCCTAATTAGGCTTTAAACTAACCTACTTAAGTGACTTGCCCATTTTACCCTTATACACTTTTATTCTTTCTTTACCACTTATTCCACACTAATCTCAAATTCATCCTAATTTTCCACTAACACTTCCATTAAAATCAAACTATGCAACAATTAATACAATCAACTTAATTCATACTTAATAACATCAAGAAAAACAATTTGGGGCCCAACATTTCTCCCCCTCTTAAAAGAAATTTCGTCCTCAAAATTTACCTGAATCATCGAAGAGTTGAGGATACTTCTCCTTCATGGCGTCCATAGGCTCCCACGTGGCTTCTTCCACTGAATGGTTCCTCCAAAGAACTTTAACTAGCTGAACCGTTTTGTTCCTGAGGACCTTTTCCTTTGTGTTCAAGATCTCCATTGGGATTTCCTCATAACTCAAATCGTCTCTTAACTGAACCTCCGAAACCTGAATGATATGAGAAGGATCCGATCTATACCTCCTCAGTATGGAAACATGGAAGACATCGTGAATCTGAGATTGACCATCCGTCTGAGGGTGAAAATTTGTACTAAAATGCAGCTTAGTACCTAAAGCTTCCTGCAAGCTTCCCCAGAATCTTGAAGTAAACCGAGGATCCCTGTCAAAAACTATGGAATCTAGAATCCCTTGCAATCTCACGACCTCATCAATGTACTTCTTGGCTAGCACATGCAACGAATCAGTCTGCTTGATTGCCAAAAAATGGGCTGACTTCGTCAACCTATCCACAATAACCCATATGGCATCATGCTTTCTACTGGTCTTGGGCAAACCCATCAGAAAATCCATGTTTACTCTTTGCCACTTCCACTCAGGAATGGACAATGGCCTTAACTTACCTAAAGGTGCCTGGTGTTCAGCCTTGACTTGCTGGCACACGAGACACTTACTGACATACTCTGCTACATCCCTCTTCATGCCCTTCCACCAGAAATGCTCTCTCAAATCTCTGACATCCCGTGCTACTGGTGCATGGCATAAGGCGCATTGTGTGCCTCATCCAAAATCTCATCCTTAACCTCCCTGCTGTCTGGAATACAAAGCCTGTTCCCCACTGTCATGAGTCCATCTTCTCTCACTACTACTTTAAAAACTTTACCATTCTAAATTTCCTCTCGAAGCTTGCCCAACTCTGCATCCTGTGCCTGCAACTCCTTAACCTTCTCCCTGAGTACCGTTCTCACTCTGAAATTAGCTAGAAGGCAATTTGGTCCCTCCTGCTTCAAGCTTATCTTAAGCTTGGCCATCTCTTCCAATAAAGGAAGATAAACTGTCTGAACGTGAGCAATGGAAGACTTCCTGCTCAAAGCATTAGCCACTACATTCGCTTTGTCTGGATGGTACTCAATCAACAAATCATAGTCTTTGAGTAACTCAATCCACCTTCTCTGCCTCAGATTCAATTCCTTTTGGCTCGGTAAGTACTTGAGACTCTTATGATCAGTAAGGATCCTTGTCTAAACCCCATATAGATAATGCCTCCAAATCTTCAAGGCAAAGATCACTGCTGCCAACTCCAAGTCATGAGTCGGATAATTTAACTCATACGACTTCAGTTGCCTTGAAGCATATGCTATCACCCTGTCTTTTTGCATCAATACACAACCGAGACCCTTCCTCGAAGCGTCACTATACACCGTATAGCTCTCATCACCAGAAGGCAAAATCAACACTGGAGCACTTGTCAACCTGTGCTTGAGTTCCTCAAAGCTCTTTTGGCATTCATCAGTCCAGACAAACTTCTGATTCTTCCTCAATAGCTTGGTCATCGGAGCAGCTATCATGGAGAATCCTTCTACAAACCTCCTGTAGTAACCTGCCAGACCCAGAAAACTCCTCACCTCTGTCACTGTCTTGGGTGTATGCCAATTTACCACTGCTTCAACTTTCCTCGGATCAATATGCACACCATCCTGCGAAATCACATGCCCAAGGAATGTCACCTCATGAAGCCAGAAATTGTTAGAGTAGTGCCCTAAAGGCAATCGCCTTTAGCGCGTTTTGTACAAAATTGTGTACATTCTTTATAAATAAATAAAGAAAGACATATTTCATTACGTTGCTGTTCATTATTTATGAACTGATATTGATCAATAAGCAAATTAATGAAGTCCATGATATATGACATAGCATGAAGGAAATTATGATGTGATCATACTACTGAGATTCCTATCATGTGCAATTATGTCAAGATCTTAATTATCCCTAGTCATAGGATTCTTGAGATCGGACATCGGTAATCCGGAAAGACTAGCACATCTCAAGCTCCTTGATTTGATCAGCGATGGATCTCAGAAACTGTACATATGAGATATTTAGGGTTGAGATGTGGATGCTTACTAGAGGTAGTAAGTACATTGGTTGACCTGCTATGAGATCATCACATGGATGTACTATTCTAATGTCAGTGATAATCTCATCATAGCAATGGTGCAAGTATCCTTAGACTTGAGGTACTCAAGGATATCTTGGATGCTGATTCTGTGCTTTGACTCCATTCCTTGTTGCCCCACAGAGGTCGCTCATAGGGTGGTGATTGGGTACAATTTGAGGTATTAGAAGGTAACTGAGTAGCCAATAGAGGATTCACCACTTCTGTGATAGCAGAAGATGATACCCATGGCCTCTTGTCAGGGTCATTACTTGGAAATCTCTGATCAGAGTACATATGTCATGAAGAGTGTCTTCATTGACATATTAAGTATTAAGTAATGAGTCCCAAGACAAGAACTGAAATCACTTGGACTAGATTTGACGTAGTCAGTCTAGTAAGAGTTGACACATTGCCCATACTCATAACCAAGTGGGGTATAGCATGGTGAAAGGACGAATTGCACGGTAATTATCTATGGAAAGGTTCGTGATATGGTTCATGATGAATATATGTTTATTCGTCAAACCAATTATGTTGGACCCCGCTGCCGGAGCCCAACGTCGGACATGAGAGCGTGCCGTGCAACCTGCTAAAACATGCTAATAATACATTTCGGGAAAAAGACCCGCGGAAGACTTATGGGCCCGCGGAAAAACATACTTGAAAACCTGCTTTCATGATACTTAATAAACAAGGCTAACATGTAAATTAACAAGTGCGGAAGGAACCCATTGGGAATGGAATGGACCCATCATGAGCATACTCAAAACGTGCTTATAATCTTTAAAACAAACATATTAATGCTCCAAAAGATGAGTTTCATAAACCTTGAAGAATGTCTCATAGCAACTTACAACTTTGAATTCAAGAGCCAAAAATCTAAAACACTCTTGAACCAATGATACTTGAAATGAAATTAAAGTCATGAAAATAAACATGACAAAATATAATCTGAGTGTCTTTGTATCGTGACTCACTCACTCGATCTACGGCTCACACCGAATGGGGAGATTAGAGGGTGAGCTATAACGCTTCGTGGGAACATATTTATAATATAGTAATAAGCAAAATAATATTCAAAATATCTCATTGCCGTAATACTTGTTGAAATCATAATACTGAACATGTATAAGTCATTTCTTGTAAAATGCTTGATTTCTGAATAAATCATGATGCATGTCACATAACATTTCATAACACATAACATGATGGTTTGGGTGTCCCGGGTTCGTGACGTACTACACATAGCCATCAAAATGTTGATGTGTAGACGTAGTTTCATGAGGGAATCTATCTGAGAAACCCTGTGCCACAGTCGGGCAGGCGGGAGAAGCCTTTCTGAGTCAATGTGCACTTGACTATCATGAGGGACACCGCAAACCCACATAAGCATGCATAAATCGTATTCTTGTAAACTGGTTTGCCAATCCGGCACTTGCTTGTGATCTTGCTTGTCATATATAAATATTTCGTAAAGCTTGAATTCATGCACTTGTATTCGTGAAAGGAAAAACATTCCTTTGTAAAACTCTTGATAATAGTCATGAATGCATAACACAATGCAGAATATGATCATTCATGGTAGCATGCAATGCGATCGTGGAATGCTGTAATGTAAATGCATAAGATCTTGCTTGATTTTAACTAAACAATGAGTACCTATATACTGTATTATAAACATAAACCCACCTGAATTTCCTTGCTTGTTCTTGCCTAGAAATGAATTTCCTCTTGAGCCTCTTGATCCTCTTGCCTCTGTTGTTCTCCTAAAATAAGAACCAAAATCTTATTCAAAACTCATGTTGAAACCTTAAATTCCATTCTTAACTTCCATCCAAAATTTCACACTTTAGAAACTAATTCATAACTTCATCACTTCATAGGACTTGTAGACCTATCTCTCTAGTTCACAACGCCTCTAAAATCACCCCAAAAGTACCTCTGTAGCAAAAGATATAAGTTTAAAACCAATTCTGTCTAAAATATCTCAATCACGCCATGGTGAACAACGTCTTGGCCACAGCAAAGGCCGCTCGCCCACGGCGAGAGGTCCGCATGCCGCGGCGTGAACGCGCCTCTTCGCGCGCGCCGCGTCTCCTGATCCCCTTTCACTACCGCGTCTCCTAACCCATATACACGCCGCGCCTTCGCCAACCTTATGTCCACATGCCGCGGCTCACCACACGCCGTCTCACTAATTCATCGCATTTCACCAATTTAAACGCATGCCGTGGCGTGCGATAACCTTTCTCGCACGCCGTGGCGTGCTCATGAACACGCCGCGGCGTGTGGGTCGCAGAAACTCTCCCAAACCCAGATTTTCCAGATTTCTGCAGAATCAATCTATTCCTTTTGTTCATTCAACACCCATAAACTGTATAACATGCATCCTACTCCACTTCTACACTTGTCTAACACAATAACAACCACAAAACACAACCAAATCTACAATTCTACCAAAGTTCATCTCAAACCCTAACTTCACCGATTCATTCTCATTTCCAGCAAAACACAAGTTAAATCCAACATAAACAAGTATAGCAGAGTGTAACTCACCTTATGGATGTTTAAGATCTGTCAGAAATCCACAACCAAAGCTCTTCTCTTTTTCTCTTCTCCTTCTCCTCTCACTCGGCCGCCGTCCCTCTTCGTTCTCTTCTTTCTATTTCTCTTCCTTTTCTTTTCCTTATTTCTTACTCTAATTTTCCTTACTTCCTTAAATCCCTAAACCCTAAAAGCCCAAATACTCAAAAGCCCATTCTTACTAAGCCTAAAAATCTCATAACTCATGTACTTGACCAATATGCCCTTAACCATAATTACCCTTTCATAACCATATTTTTACTCTTCCTAACACTTATTCCATAAACACATATTATTCCATGCTAAACTCAATTAAATTCCAGATTTTCCATGAATATTCTCAATAAAATCAAACTATACCATAAATCATAAATCAAAATAATTCATGCTTAATAACATCAAGAAAACAAAATTTTGGGGTCCAACAAATTACTTTCCGGTCAATTGGGGGTCATGATGTGTTGCTAGATACCGCTCATGACTTGCTTAGATTAAGTGTTGATCTAAGTGGCCAACATAACCGGGAACCTAATGGGTCACACGCATAAGAGTGACTCGGAGAATTTGTAAAATAGTTTTGGACAGAGTTCCAATATATGGAGAGCAATCGGATTAAATGGATCCCGATGAGATCGAGATATGTCCTGATGAGATCGCGACATCGATATTGCTGAAAAATGTTTCCGGGGGTTTTTCCCATACCGGGACCCGGTAGGCCGGTAGGACCGACCCCAGTGTGACTGGACCACTTCAGCATTTATTTATATATATATATATAATTAATATATATATATATATTAATTATATATATATATATGTTAGTTACGTGGGTGGGAAATGAAGATGGAAGAAGCTTCCATTAAGCTTAGTCATTAAGTTCATTTAATGATAAAAAGACAAAATAATGAAAAGATGAAAGATATGATCGTTGGCTTAGCAAAAAGAGTTGTTTTGGAATAAAACAAAAAGGTTTTTTGCAAGAACCGATCGTGGGTTGATGAAAGAAGAAAGATAGGTTTGGAAAACCTAAGAGAAAAGTGTTCTCTCCTTCTCCATCATCGATCTCTTCATCTCCTTCAAGCTTCTTCATCTCTTCCTCCATCGTTAGTCTCAAGCTCTCCAAGGATAAAGGTAGGAGCTAGCTTTCTTTACTTTGTTCTAACTATTCCCGGGTCAAAGGGTTTTTCCCGGTTAGGTTTTTCGATCTCTGCGTGGATACCGTTAGAGACGGTCTCCTTTGGTCGTTTTGGTTTGACTTTGTTATATAGTCACATGGATCCTGGCTTTCGGGAAGGTCCCGGAACAAAAAATTTTGTTTTCCGCACCGTGGACATGTGATGCTCACACCGGGATTTTCCTACAGTGGTATCAGAGCCACTTGTGTCGTATATAACGAAGAAACCATGACTAGGTCGGAGTTCCTTATTGCTTGTGACGATGATGCATGTTAATTGAGTGAATTTCGAATTCAGTATAGAAATATAGTTTTCAAAATTTTCTTGCCCAGATATGTTCACAAGATGTTGTTGCATATGTCTGTGGAGGCTCAGGATTTATCAATGTGATTTGATATGGTTTTGCTAATTTATTCCCTAATGTTCTGGTTGCTGTCTTTGTGCACATTCCTTGAACAGGCATGCTTATAAATTCGAGAATAGATTGTAGAAATTTTTTTTTTCAGATTTTCTTTCACCTAAATGTCTCTAAGATGTTTATTAATGTCTGTTAGAAAGGAAAAAATTTTTCGAGGTGATTTACTATTTATTTGAGAATTTATTCTGTGCTTCTGGGAATAACTGTGTTGAGGAACACAGATTCTACATTGGCTTAGTTGCTGAGGTTGAATGAGTTTTTGATGGAAATAAATCCTGAAAAAATTCATGGAGCATTTTTTGAACGTTTAGTAACCTCTGTAATTTTCTCAGAATTTATTGAAATTTTTTCAATGAGTTTTTCAAGCAAAAGGCAAAGCTTGGCAGTTTTGAGAAAGTTGCTGGAGCTGTTTTGTTTGAAATAAGAAATTGTGTAGATTTCAGTTCCAATGCCTTGGATCATTTTTAATGTGATTGAAAATGTGTTACATTGATGTTGCATGCTTTCCAAACTGATTATCTTGAAATTGGGTTTTCAAACAATTTTTGGATGCCAAATGTGTCTCATTAGTGTCTCGTTAGTATATTCCCTTATCTTGATTGTTTTGGCCGTCAAAAATTTTGTGACCAGTGCCGAAGTAGTCTTGATAAAGTGTAGACTACCTAGAGATACTTAGGGTGATAGTTTGATATTCACAAAATTATTTGGAAATCTAAATGAATAAGAGTGTATTCATCGATTTCAAGTTTTTCATGTATAGTTTGACTATATATGGTAAGCAACAATGAAAGTGTTTCATTGGTACATCAAGGTAAAGTGTATTAGACTTGGTGTTGTGAATTTGAACTGCACAGATTGAGAAATTAGCCGATTAGATAGCAATTCCACACGGATAAGTCGACTTACACATGCACAAGTCGACTTGTCTGTGCACTGTAGACGCATAAGTCGACTTGCACAATGTTATAAGTGGACTTGTTCGTGCACAGTTGCAAAGGTCGACTTACACTTGCTTAAGTCGACTTCTACAGAGGCATAAGTCGACTTATACATATACAAGTCGACTTACAACATGCATAGGTGGGATGATGGATGATTTTAGGTATAGATTCAATGTGATTGATGAATTGCCCTAAATCATTCCATATAGTCATGGTGACTATAATCCTATAGCTTGGAGAAGAAGTAGATGAGACCTGAAAACCCTCACACTTAATATGAAAACTCACGTCATCCATTAATATGGGGAGAACCAGAGTTCTTATAGAGTTAGGTTGTTGGGTAAACCCAAGCTCACTCTATACGAATATGTTCGAACCATGAAAATAAGATTTTCGGATTAATGGGTCGGTTTTCACTAGAAGCGTTGATTTGTTGAGTAAACTCAAAGTCAACGTGGACAGAGGCGAAATTGGTTAGTGTACATCAGATGTACGTGCATCAAGAGTTGATAACCCAATGGGTGTGCATACATCACGAGTTGATAGCACTAGTCGATAGTTGCATCTATGAATCAAGTGGTATGACCAATACCTACCGATAGATCTAAAGTGGCTTGTTGGATAAACCCAAGGTCATTTTAGTAATGTCGGATATCTAAGATGCAATTGGTATGACTGATACCTACCGATTGACCTAAGGTGGCTTGTTGGGTAAACCCAAGGTCATTGTTAGTAATATCGGATATCGACCCACTAGGACATTTTGTCATAATGTTTCTTGGATTCGTACTGAGGGTTATGGATTCTTTGAAACTAGTGGGAGCCATATGCATGACATGCAAGTCCTTATGATCATGCATTTAATTCTATTCTAACATTCTTTCTCTCTTTTTCTTTAGGTTGATTGAAGATGACTTCAAGTGTGAACTTGCGCTCGCTTATGGACTCAAACAAATTAACTAGACCAAAATTTCTCGATTGGCTGAGAAATCTGAGAATTGTTCTCAGATCTGAGGAACTGGGATATGTCCTTGATGTTCCACTTCCTGATCCACCTGCTACTGATGCTTCTGATGAGGATCAGAAAGTTTATCGAAAGCATCTCAAAGACAGTGACATTGCAACATGTATTATGCTTGCCTCGATGTCACCAGAGCTGCAGAAGCAGCATGAGTCTATGGATGCTCATACCATAGTGTTTCATCTTAGGGAGCTGTTTGATGAGCAAGCTCGGTCTGAAAGGTTCGAGACCTCGAGGTTACTCTTCACTACTAAGATGACTCCAGGTTCATCTGCAGTGCAGTATGCACTGAAGATGAATGGGTATATTGAGAGATTGGTTGTCTTAGGTTTTGTCATGGATTATGAATTAAGTGTTGACTTAATTCTAGTTGGATGTCGATAGTTATTCACGCTTTTGTTAAACTATCGGATGAAGCAAATATCCACGACAATCCACGAGTTGATCAATCTGCTTTCGAGACAATGAGCAAGCTATCAAGAAGGATAGCAAGCAAGTGCTTAATGGTGGACTCTTCTTCCGTTCCAAGAAAAGAAACCAAGAAGAAGAGGTCTAAGAAACCGAAAGGAAGTATAGCGAAGAAAAACCAAAGAGATCGCACCTAAAGGAACTTGCTTCCATTGTGGCAAGATCGCCACCCTTTGGAAGAAAGCTGTAAAGTCTATCTGGAGGAACTGAAGCGAAGAAGGCATTAGATGCCTCGACTTCTTAAGGTATGTTTGTCATTGAGGTTATCTGCTTTTGATTATAACATATGGGTATTAGATACGGTTGTGGCTCACACATATGCAATGATATCACGGGGCCTCGTGGACGATGAGATGCGACTCGTGAAGGAGAACTAGACTGCGTGTGAGAAATGGAGCAAGAGTTCTTTGCATTAGCCGTAGGTACTTACTTTTGTCACTCCCCACGGGCTTGTAATTAAATTGGATGAATGTTATTTTGTACTTGTATTAACAAAGAACATATTGTCTGTTTCTTGTTTAAATAGAGCTGGTTTCCATTTGACTTTTAGTAACAATGGTTGTTCTATTAGTTTGAATGGAATGCTTTATGGTACTGGTACATTATGCAATGGAATTTACATATTAGATATGTCACATCCAATAATGAATGTCAATGACATGAAAAGACATAAACGAGATAATTTAAAATCAACTTACTTATGGCATTGTCGCCTTGGCCATATAAATGAGAGACGCATAGCTAAGCTCCATAAGAGTGGAAGTTTAGGGTCATTTGATTATGAATCATATGAAACATGCGAATCTTGTTTATTTGGCAAGATGACTAAGTTACCCTTTAAGGGAAAGGGTGAACGAGCGACTGGAGTATTAGACCTAATACATTCAGATGTATGTGGTCCGATGTCCATCCATGCCAGAAGTGGTTGTCTATACTTCATCACCTTTATCGATGATTATTTTCGATATGGATACCTGTATCTGATGAGATACAAATATGAAGCATTTGAAAAGTTCAAACAATTCAGAAATGAAGTAGAAAACCAACTTGGGAAAAGTATTAAGACATTGCGATCTGATCGTGGTGGGGAATACTTAGACCAAGAGTTTTTGGATTATCTCAGAGATAATGGGATTTTATCTCAATGGACTCCTCCTTACACACCACAACGCATAATGGTGTGGCAAAAAGGAGAAATCGAACCTTGTTAGACATGGTACGATCAATGATGGGCTTTGCAAAGTTACCAAAATCCTTTTGGGGGTATGCAATCGAGACAGCTGTTTACTTGCTAAACAGAGTTCCATCAAAGACAATTGATGTTACTCCATATGAGATGTGGACTAACAAAAGACCCTATCTTACTCATTTGAAAGTTTGGGGTTGTCCTGCTTATGTGAAGCGGACACAGTCAGATAAACTTGATGCAAAATCTGACAAGTGTTTGTTCGTAGGATATCCTAAAGAAACAATGGGATATCAATTCTATCTTGCTGAGGAACAAAAGGTGTTTGTTTCAAAGCATGCTGTCTTTAGAGAAAGAGTTTCTTTTACAAGAAGGCGGTGGGAGCAAAATAGAACTTGAAGAAGTTCAAGATGCTCGAATGACGCAGATCAATCAAGCTCAAACTTGAAATCGTAACTCATACAGATGAAGTAACAGTTCAACCTTCTACAACACACGAAATTCGTAGGTCACGTAGGATACGCTCTATTCCCAAGAGATATGGATTTCTCGTGAATGAACAGAATGACATATTGCTCATAGAAGATGTTGAGCCTACCACCTATGAAGAGGTTCTGAAGAGTTCAGAGTCTGAGAAATGGCTTCAAGCCATGAAGTCAGAAATGGATTCCATGTATGAAAACCAAGTATGGACTTTGGTTGATGCACCAAGGAATAAAACCCATAGGGTGTAAATGGGTTTTCAAAAGAAAACACATAGATGGTAATGTAATTACCTATAAAGCAAGGCTTGTGGCTAAAAGTTTTAAATCAAAGACAAGGAGTTGACTACGACGATACCTTCACCGATCAAAGAGCAATGCTTAAATCCATTAGGATACTCTAGCCATTGCCACTCATTGTGATTATGAGATATGGCAAATGGATGTGAAGACGACTTTCTAAACGAAAATCTAGCGAGGATGTGTATATGACACAACCCGAGGGCTTCATCTTCTATGATGGCAAAAGGTATGCAAGCTTCAAAATCCATCTATGGATTGAAGCAAGCATCCAGAGTTGGAATATCCGTTTTGATGAGGTAATCAAAGAGTTTGGTTTCTCACAAAATCCGGATGAATCTTGTGTATAAGAAGGTTAGTGGACCGCAATCGTATTCCTTGTGCTGTATGTAGATGACATATTATTGCTAGGAAACGATGTCTCGATGCTACAATCAGTCAAGATTTGGTTGTCCAAACAATTTTATATTAAGACCTTGGTGAAGCAACTTATATCCTTGGGATAAGGATCTATAGAGATAGATCAAAAAGATTGCTTGGTCCTTCACAATCAACGTACATAGACAAGATGCTAAAGAGATTTAGCATGGAACAATCCAAGAGAGGGTACCTTCCCATCACTCATGGGATAACACTCTCGAAATCTATGTGTCCTAAGACACAAGATGAGAGGATGCGCATGAATATGATCCCGTATGCATCTGCGGTTGGATCTATCATGTATGCTATGCTATGTACGAGACTCGATGTATCATATGTTCTAAGTGTTACGAGAAGATACCAATCGAATCCTGGTGAGGGTCACTGGGTGGCTGTCAAGAATATCCTCAAGTACTTGCGAAGGACTAAGGATGTTTTCTTGATATATGGGGATGGAGATCTCAAAGTGGCGGGTATACAGATGCCGCCTAACTCGATAAGGATGATTCCAAATCCCAATCGGTTTACATATTCACATCGAATCGGTGGGCGGCGGTTGGAAGAGTTCCAAACAAAAGACGATCGCGATTCAACGATCGAGGCAGAGTACATTGCCGCTTCAGACGCAAAGAAAGGAAGCGCTTTGGATCAAAAGTTCATTCTTGAACTTGGTGTGGTTCCTAGCGTTGATGGGCCCATACTGCTTGTATTGTGACAACAATGGGGCTATTCAAGCAGTGAAGGAACCAAGGTGTCATCAACGATCCAAATACGTACTCATGAGATATCACCCGATCGGGGAGATCATTGGTCGAGGTGATGTGCGATATAGAGAATTCTCACAGAGCGAATATTATTGATCCGCTTGACAAAGCCATTGTCACGTAGGTTTTGATTCTCATGTACTACTTTATGGTATTAGATATCAAGCGATTGGCTTTAGGTCAAGTGAGAGATTGTTAGAGTAGTGCCATTAAGGCAATCGCCTTTAAGCGCTTTTGTACAAAATTGTGTACATTCTTTATAAATAAATAAAGAAAGACATATTTCATTACGTTCTTTGTTCATTATTTATGAACGATATTGATCAATAAGCAAATTAATGAAGTCCATGATATATGACATAGCATGAAGGAAATTATGATGTGATCATACTACTTGAGATTCCTATCATGTGCAATTATGTCAAGATCTTAATTATCCTAGTCATAGGATTACTAAGATCGACATCGATGTCTGGAAAGACTAGCACATCTCAAGCTCCTTGATTTGATCAGCGGTGGATCTCGAAACCGTATATATGAGATATTTAGGGTTGAGATATGGATGCTTACTAGAGGTAGTAAGTACATTGGTTGACTGCTATGAGATCATCACATGGATGTACTATTCTAATGTCGCGATAATCTCATCATAGCAATGGTGCAAGTATCCTTAGACTTGAGGTACTCGAGGATATCTTGAATCTTGATTACGTGCTTTGACTCCATTCCTTGTTGCCTCGCGAGAGGTCGCTCATAGGGTGTTGATTGGAGTGCAGTTTGAGGTATTCGAAGGTAATTGAGTAGCCAATAGAGGATTCACCACTTCTGTGATAACAGAAGATGATACCCATGGCCTCTTGTCAGGTTCATTACATGGAAATCTCTGATCAGAGTACATATGTCATGAAGAGTGTCTTCATTGACATATTAAGTATTAAGTAATGAGTCCCAAGACAAGAACTGAAATCACTTGGACTAGATTTGACGTAGTCAGTCTAGTAAGAGTTGACACATTGCCCATACTCATAACCAAGTGGGGTATAGCATGGTGAAAGGACGAATTGCACGGTAATTGTCTATGGAAAGGTTCGTGATATGGTTCATGATGAATATATGTTTATTCGTCAAACCAATTACTTTCTGGTCAATTGGGGGTCATGATGTGTTGCTAGATACCGCTCATGACTTGCTTAGATTAAGTGTTGATCTAAGTGGCCAACATAACCGGGAACCTAATGGGTCACACGCATAAGAGTGACTCGGAGAATTTGTAAAATAGTTTTGGACAGAGTTCCAATATATGGAGAGCAATCGGATTAAATGGATCCCGATGAGATCGAGATATGTCCCGATGAGATCGCGACATCGATATTGCTGAAAAACGTTTCCGGGAGTTTTTCCCATAAGGGACCTTGAGTAGGCGGTAGGACCAAATTCCAATTGTGATCGGACCACTTCAGCATTTATTTATATATATATATATATAATTAATATATATATATATGTTAGTTACGTGGGTGGGAAATGAAGATGGAAGAAGCTTCCATTAAGCTTAGTCATTAAGTTCATTTAATGACAAAAAGACAAAATAATGAAAAGATGAAAGAGATGATCGTTGGCTTAGCAAAAAGAGTTGTTTTGGAATAAAACAAAAAGGTTTTTTGCAAGAAACGATCGTGGGTTGATGAAAGAACAAAGATAGGTTTGGAAAACCTAAGAGAAAAGTGTTCTCTCCTTCTCCATCATCGATCTCTTCATCTCCTTCAAGCTTCTTCATCTCTTCCTCCATCGTTAGTCTCAAGCTCTCCAAGGACAAAGGTAGGAGCTAGCACTCTTTACTTTGTTCTAACTATTCCCGGGTCAAAGGGTTTGTCCCGGTTAGGTTTTCCGATCTCTGCGTGGATACCGTTAGAGACGGTCTCCTTTGGTCGTTTTGGTTTGACTTTGTTATATAGTCACATGGATCCTGGCTTTCGAGAAGGTCCCGGAATAAAAAATTTTGTTTTTCGCACCGTGGGCATGTGATGCTCACACCGGGATTTTCCTACAGAACTCACACTTGCTAAACTTGGCATAAAGCTCTCTCTCCTTCAGAGTCCGCAATACAATCCTAAGATGCTCCTCATGCTCTTCTTCACTCTTAAAATACACCAGAATGTCATCTATAAACACTATGACAAACTGATCCAGAAACTCCTTGAAGACCCTATTCACGAGATCCATGAAAGCAGCTGGAGCATTGGTCAAGCCGAAGGGCATAACCAAAAACTTGTAATATCCATAACGAGTCCTGAATGTTGTCTTGCTTACATCAGTCTCCTTGATTCTGAGCTGATGATAGCCTGACCTGAGATCAATCTTGAAGAAAACCCTTGCTCCCTGCAACTGGTCAAACAAATCATCTTTCCGTGGCTACAGATACTTGTTCTTAATTGTCACCTTGTTGAGTCTCCGATAGTCAATACACATCCGCTATGATCCATCCTTCTTCTTGACAAACAGAACCGGTGCTCCCCAAGGAGACGAACTCGGTCTGACATACCCCTTCTCTAACAGTTCCTCCAACTATTCCTTAAGCTCCCTCAACTCAGCTGGAGCCATCTTATAAGGCGGTATCGAAATTGGCGCGGTTTCGGGAATCAAGTCAATGGCAAACTCAATTTCCCTCACCTGCGGCAAACCTGGAAATTCATCTGGAAACTCCCTCACAATCGGAACATCCCCTAACTTCCCTTCATTCACGCCGACATCCACAAAGTGTGTCAAGAAAGCTTCACACCCCTGGCCCATCATTCTTTCAGCTAACATAGCTGAAATCAGTCTTGGCGATGGCGTCTTCCTGTCCCCTCTGAAAATCACCCTCTCACCGTTACCCAAATCAAACTCTACCTCTTTCCGACCACAATCTAGCTTTGCCATATATTTCTCTATAGTATCCATCCCCAGAATAACATTTAACCCTCGAAGGTCTAGCGGTAGTAAGTCCACTACCAATCTAGCACCATTAATGAAAAGCTCACACTGCTCATACACCTGACTGATCACCACATTTCTCCCTAGAGGAGTACTAACAAGCAAGTGCCTATCCAATGGCACAAAATTCACACCATGCAATGCTATGCTTGCAGAAACAAAAGAATGCGTGGAACCAGAATCAATTAAAACAAACAATGCTGAATCAAATAACTGAGCCATACCAGTGACAACCTCAGGTGCAGCTGCAGCTTCCTCCCTAGTCATGGCGAACACTCTTGCCGGCGCCTGACCCCTTGGCCTTCCTAGAGGAATAGCCTTCCTTGCAGTCCCAGAGCTGCCTACCTCAGTAACTGGTCTTGTTGGATCCCGTTTCCGAAATCCAACTATGCATACAGATTCCCTCATACGAACGCATGATTCCTTATAAACTCTTCTAGCTCTGATACCATAAATGTTGGATCCCGTTACCGGAACCCAACTACATACGCAAAACGGAAAACGAAGCAAACGGAAACGAAGGGAAACGAAAATTTTGGATCGGAAGGGAAACGGAAATATCGGATTGAAAACAAAATGCGGAAGCCAAAAATGGAATCCGAAGCGAAACGGAAGCGAATCGGAAAGCGGAAGCAATAACTAAGCAAATCAAACGAATAGATTTTAACTAATCAAATCAAACGAATAGATTTCGAAGCGAAACGAAATCAAGCAGAACGCATCCGACATCCGGAAACAATAATCAAAGAAAACTTATCGAAGGAACATAATCGTGTTGGAATTTCTTAGACTAATCCGTTGCGAAAATCCGGTATAATTTTTTTTTTCTTTTCTTTTCTTATTCTCATTTCTTTTCTCGTTACTCAATCACATACAACGTCATCTTCAATCCATACAGTCATACACAATCTTATATAAATTCATACCAATCTCAAATTACATTTTAACCCAAATTTTATCGAAATTTCAAAGATAACTACCGCCTTTATCTTAACCCAAACTGCAAGGGTTCAAAACACTTCTATAATCCCAAACACATTAAAATCATCGACTCTCCCGTCCTAATTCAACACCAAAGAAATGCAAACCTAAATCTAATACTTCCATAATTCTCAACCTATCAACACATCAATCTCATTTTCTATGTCCAAATCACGATCATCATATTTCTAATCAATATCCAATTCTCATCATTTATAAATGACAATTTCACTCTAATTAACCATTCATGAATAATACAATTCCAGAAATCGAAATATGTTATACTCAAATCCCTTCTATAACACAATTTCTTGTACAATTTCAATATTTTCATAGGCATCATAAGTTAATTCCTTACAAATCCTTAATGGCTTTTAAGCCATTTACAAAGATTTCAAATCTCAATTCACATAAAATACGAGCGATGCGGACATCGGATCAAACGTTTTCACATTCTTTCATCCTATCTCCTCGTTCAAACCCGGAGATGGGGATGAAAGAGGGGGTGAGCTCGGAAGCTCGTGGATAACACATTTATAAATTGACAAATAAGCCGAAAACATTTTCATAATATTTTCGCCAAAAGGGCTAATTTTTCAAACTTTATAATTTTTCAAACAATTTCCTCAAACTGTTTTTTATATTTTCAAACTTTCCATAGTAATCTCACTTTTTTTTCAAAATTCTCAAATTTTCATAAATATGAATGCAACATTCGAAACAAAATTGAAAGCACATAACATATCGAATGGTGCAGCTAGTCCAAATGTAACGTCGCATCGTCTCCGACAGAACGTCTTACACTTTTCCGCATAAGCGTCCAAAGT
This sequence comes from Erythroxylum novogranatense, assembly GCA_029891385.1. Lineage (NCBI taxonomy): Eukaryota > Viridiplantae > Streptophyta > Magnoliopsida > Malpighiales > Erythroxylaceae > Erythroxylum > Erythroxylum novogranatense. Next base: position 76,233,047 of record CM057225.1, read on the forward strand.
AGCCGTGAAGGAGTCCGAATCGAGCTTCGTGTCACTAGCGGGCAGCCGGAAAAGGCTATACACATAGAGACAAATACGACTCACCAAAGGACCTACCAAACCCACATAACACATATCGAAAACGGAAATTCAAATTGCCCAAGGCACTTTCCAAAATTTTACTTTTCTAACATTATTTCATCAACTTAAAACAATCTCACAAATTCACATATCACATAATTCAATTAATTCAATCAATCAATAATTGCAACAATATGCATAATTTGTCAATGCATACACAACAAATACATTTTCAGAAATTTCTATCAATTTATCAAATCAGCTTTTAATAATTTTTCAGAAAACCTTCTTGAAATCAAAATTTCAAACTTTAATCAATTCAGATTTTCAAACATTTACAAACAATAATTTATCAAAATCCAAACTTTTGCTTTCTTTCATTTTTGAAAATTCGTATATTGCCTATAAATCAAAATATAAATAGGCTACCCACCTCGAATTATTGCCAGAAATTTGATCCTAGCTCCAATTTGATCCTTGCTTCTTTCCTTCATTCAATTAAAATCGACCTACATCATAATCATTCAATTTCACATCATAAATTTGTATAATCTCAAAATTAACTATAGGAAATTCATAATTATCATACTTCCAAGCTATTTCAATCTCCAATTTTGAAAATCCCCAATTTTCAAAATTGGCCTAAACCAATACATCCAAATTCAATCTCATAAATAACTTAATTTTCAAAACTAACTTCACAATTCATCAATTCATACTAATTCCAAAATATCTAAACCCTCAATTTCAAAAACCCCCAAATCTTAAAATTGACCTAAACCAATTTATCCAAATTCAATACCATAATTCACAATTTTCTCAAAACTAATTTCATATTCCACAAACCCATATTATTATCTTTCATTCTACACCAAAAATTAAACAAAATCTCAAAGTTGAAAATTTTCTCTTACCTCATTTCTCCACCAAATTCAAATTTTCTTGGTTCCTTAGGAAGCTCTCATCATTCTCCACTCTTTTCCTTCTTGGAAAAATCCCAAAAGCCTTAAGAATTGAGTAGAAAAATTAAAACTAAACTTTCTCCCTCTTCTTTCTCCATACGAAAGAGCTCCTCATCTTTCTCCTCTTATTTCTTTCTACTTTCTCCCTTTTTCTAGAAAAAAATGTGAACTTCCAGCCTTTATGTTGTTTAAAACGACATCCACTTTGGTGTTTAGAGCCATGTCATTAAGTGATGTCCAAAAAGACCAAAATGCCCCTCACATGTAACTTTATGTCATGACTACTTGCGGTTTTGATTCGCACTATCGAGTTGAAGGAATTTGTTAAAACTTCCTTCTCGAGAAATGTTCCTCTCAATCATACGAATCCAACGCCACTGACCGCGCTCAATTCGGATCACTACACCAAAAGTTATCATAAAAGCAGTTAGGAATATCCATATTCTAACACATTTCCATGTACGATTATTTCCGTCCAAAAGTTTACATTCTTAATCCCAGAATTGAAACTGGATGTCTTCATAACAATTGTAGCCTTATGTCTCTAGTTTAATTCAAAACAAAAATCGCCTCATTCGATTCCCAGATCAAAAGTTATACTCAAAATACTCTCGTGTTCCTAATCAAAATTTCACCGTAATCCGAACTTAAATTCAAAAATTAAAAGTCTTAGGGGCAAAATTGACATTTCATGTCTTCATATGATTTTTAACCCCTTGTCTTATCTTTATTTTGCCTCAAGTATTACTTCAATCGGATCTCTACCGATCCCGAATTTCACAAAACACTGAACTATGCTTGGAAAATTTACCGACTCACTTTGATTAAATTAATCTCCATTAATTTAATCTAAAAAATTCACAAATTTCTGTGAGGATGTGGATAATTGTCTTAGGAATCCAACGCCGCAAGAATCAACTCAATCGGATGTCGGACGGAAAAGATATGAGCAAAACAGTGAACAAAGGTCGGATTGGAGGAGGAAGCAAGAAAACTGAAGAAGCAAAACGACGTCGTATTAGGGTGAGGATAGGGCACGGTCACTACGGCGACGCGGACGTCGCCCTAGCGACGCGGGCCAAAATGCTCACCATCGCTCTGGCGATCTGCGTCGCAGAGCGACGGCGGCGCTGAACGTTCGCCATCACTATGGCGATACGCGTCGCCCTAGTGACGGGGATAAATCATTTTCCATTTTCATTTTTTTCCCTAAACTTTCAAAATTCATAACTCTTAATCCCGAACTCCGATTTTGACAAACTTAGTCTCTATAGAAAGCTTAAAGAAAGCTCTACATCTTTCACGAAGGACATAAAACTCAATTCGACTCCTTCGGAAGTCCATTTTTTGGTCAAAGATACTATCCTCTATACAAACTTGTAAAAATCATAACTTATCATTCCGAGATCGAAAAATTGCATACTTTATATCGAAATAAATATCAAAACAAACCCTTCAATTTTCATGAAGAACATCAAAACTCAATTAACCTATAACTAGGTTAATTTGTCAGTCAAAGATTCAGTCATCATAATTAAAGTCAAAAGTCAACCTTATCACACATAAACTTTGATCGATCATAACTTTTACTCCCAATATCGAAAAATTGCAAACTTTATGTCTACAAAAGCTCTTAACATAATCTACAAGTTTCATGTAGATCATTTTATCAAATTTTGCCTCAAACAAAAGTCAACTCTCAAAGTCAAACATTCTCTCCGTAAAGTCAAACTTTCTAATTTCTTCAAATTTTCACACTTTTCTTTTAATTTTGTTTTCAACTCTAATTAAATCAACTCATCCACTTGATCATTCATATTACTAAATCAAATTGTCACTCAAGGTTCGGGTCTAACATTTCTCCCTTCTTAAAAGAATTTCGTCCCGAAATTCATATTTACTTAAACTCCAAGCAACTCATTCTTGCATAAATTTCTTTTTAAACAAAGATCATCAAGGACTTTCTCACTAATTTCTTTCCAAACTCATAATCAATCACTTTCTCTTATCTAATTGAGTCATCATACGTACTCTCAATCTCTTCACAATACTTCACTTCCTTAAATCATATACCACTCGTATCATATCAAAACACTATATCTATAACTCATTATTTCTTTAAATATGGACACAGGTCAATGGTCCATTTCTTAAGGAACCCTAATATGGTTCAATCATCATTATGTCATCATTCTTTCATCTATATCAATTCATCACAATTTCTCAAGAAGTTCTAATCTTAATTTCCTCAACACATTCCTAAAATCAATCATATTCTTAACACTCAAATCAAACCAATCATTTGAATTCGTTAAATAGTCATGCACATCAATTTCAAATTCCTAAAGACAATCATATTTCTTTCATCAAAATCAAATGACCACCTAGCACACTCTCACAAATTCACTCTTATCTTTACAAACTCGTATCAATTCCTTATTCATACTCATACGCCCAAGTAAGATCATATTACTGGGCTCTGATACCATCTATGTTGGATCCCGTTTCCGAAATCCAACTATGCATACAGATTCCCTCATACGAACGCATGATTCCTTATAAACTCTTCTAGCTCTGATACCATAAATGTTGGATCCCGTTACCGGAATCCAACTACATACGCAAAACGGAAAACGAAGCAAACGGAAACGAAGGGAAACGAAAATTTCGGATCGGAAGGGAAACGAAAATATCGGATCGAAAATAAAATGCGGAAGCCAAAAATGGAATCCGAAGCGAAACGGAAGCGAATCGGAAAGCGGAAGCAATAACTAAGCAAATCAAACGAATAGATTTTAACTAATCAAATCAAACGAATAGATTTCGAAGCGAAACGAAATCAAGCAGAACGCATCCGACATCCGGAAACAATAATCAAAGAAAACTTATCGAAGGAACATAATCGTGTTGGAATTCCTTAGACTAATCCGTTGCGAAAATCCGGTATAATTTTTTTTTCTTTTCTTTTCTTATTCTCATTTCTTTTCTCGTTACTCAATCACATACAACGTCATCTTCAATCCATACAGTCATACACAATCTTATATAAATTCATACCAATCTCAAATTACATTTTTAACCCAGATTTTATCGAAATTTCGGCAGCATAACGGCTGCCTTTATCTTAACCCAAACCTGCAAGGGTTCAAAAACACTTCTATAATCCCAAACACAAATTAAAATCATCGACTCTCCCGTCCTAATTCAACACCAAAGAAATGCAAACCTAAATCTAATACTTCCATAATTCTCAACCTATCAACACATCAATCTCATTTTCTATGTCCAAATCACGATCATCATATTTCTAATCAATATCCAATTCTCATCATTTATAAATGACAATTTCACTCTAATTAACCATTCATGAATAATACAATTCCGTAAATCGAAATATGTTATACTCAAATCCTTCTATAACACAATTTCTTGTACAATTTCAATATTTTCATAGGCATCATAAGTTAATTCCTTATAAATCCTTAATGGCTTTTAAGCCATTTACAAACATTTCAAATCTCAATTCACATAAAAATACGCATTTATGCGTACATCGGATCAAACGTCTTCACATTCTTTCATCCTATCTCCCGCCAAACACGGAGATGGGGATGAAAGGGGGTGAGCTTCGGAGCTCGTGGATAACACATTTATAATTGACAAATAAGCGAAAACATTTTTCATAATCTTTTCGCCAAAAGGGCTAATTTTTCAAACTTTATAATTTTCAAACAATTTCCTCAAACCTGTTTTTTTATATTTTCAAACTTTCCATAGTAATCTCACTTTTTTTTCAAAATTCTCAAATTTTCATAAATATGAATGCAACATTCAAACAAAATTGAAAGCACATAACATATCGAATGGTCTCAGCTAGGTCCAAGCAGACGATCGCATTGCCCGCATAACGGTCCTGGCAACAGAATGAAACGTCTTACACTTTTCCGCATAATGGTCAAAGGTAGCCGTGAAGGAGTCCAAATCGAGCTCCGTGTCACTAATGAGCGATCGGAAAAGGCTATACACATAAAGACAAATACTGACTCACCAAAGGACCTCCGAACCCACATAACACATATCGAAAACGAAAATTCAAATTGCTTGAAGGCACTTTCCAAAATTTTACTTTTCTAACATTATTTCATCAACTTAAAACAATCTCACAAATTCACACATATCACATAATTCAATTAATTCAATCAATCAATAATTGCAACAATATGCATAATTTGTCAATGCATACACAACAAATACATTTTCAGAAATTTCTATCAATTTATCAAATCAGCTTTTAATAATTTTTCAGAAAACCTTCGGAAATCAAAATTTCAAACTTTTAATCAATTCGTATTTTCAAACATTTACAAACAATAATTTATCAAAATCCAAACTTTTGCTTTCTTTCATTTTGAAAATTCAGATATTGCCTATAAATCAAAATATAAATAGGCTACCCACCTCGAATTATTGCCAGAAATTTGATCCTAGCTCCAATTTGATCCTTGCTTTTTTCCTTCATTCAATTAAAATCGACCTACGCCATAATCATTCAATTTCACATCATAAATTTGTATAATCTCAAAATTAACTATAGGAAATTCATAATTATCATACTTCCAAGCTATTTCAATCTCCAATTTTGAAAATTCCCAATTTTCAAAATTGGCCTAAACCAATACACCCAAATTCAATCTCATAAATAACTTAATTTTCAAAACTAACTTCACAATTCATCAATTCATACTAATTCCAAAATATCTAAACCCTCAATTTCAAAAACCCCCAAATCTTAAAATTGACCTAAACCAATTTATCCAAATTCAATACCATAATTCACAATTTTCTCAAAACTAATTTTATATTCCACAAACCCATATTATTATCTTTCATTCTACACCAAAAATTCAACAAAATCTCAAAGTTGAAAATTTTCTCTTACCTCATTTCTCCACCAAATTCGAATTTTCTTGGTTCCTTAGGAAGCTCTCATCATTCTCCACTCTTTTCCTTCTTGGAAAAATCCCAAAAGCCTTAAGAATTGAGTAGAAAAATTAAAACTAAACTTTCTCCCTCTTCTTTCTCCATACGAAAGAGCTTCTCATCTTTCTCTTCTTATTTATTTCTTCTTTCTCCCTTTTTCTAGAAAAAAACATGAACTTCCAGCCTTTATGTTGTTTAAAACGACATCCACTTTGGTGTTTAGAGCCATGTCATTAAGTGATGTCCAAAAAGACCAAAATGCCCCTCACATGTAACTTTATGTCATGACTACTTGCGGTTTTGATTCGCACTATCGAGTTGAAGGAATTTGTTAAAACTTCCTTCTCGAGAAATGTTCCTCTCAATCATACGAATCCAACGCCACTGACCGCGCTCAATTCGGATCACTACACCAAAAGTTATGTGCAAAACAGTTCGGGAATATCCATATTCTAACACATTTCCATGTACGATTATTTCCGTCCAAAAGTTTACATTCTTAATCCCAGAATTGAAACTGGATGTCTTCATAACAATTGTAGCCTTATGTCTCTAGTTTAATTCAAAACAAGAATCGCCTCATTCGATTCCCAGATCAAAAGTTATACTCAAAATACTCTCAGGTGTTCCCAATCTGAAAATTTCACCGTAATCCGAACTTAAATTCAAAAATTAAAAGTCTTAGGGGCAAAATTGACATTTCATGTCTTCATATGATTTGTAGCCCCTTGTCTTATCTTTATTTCGCCTCAAGTATTACTTCAATCGGATCTCTACCGATCCCGAATTTCACAAAACACTGAACTATGCTTGGAAAATTTACCGACTCACTTTGATTAAATTAATCTCCATTAATTTAATCTCAAAAATTCACAAATTTCTTTGAGGATGTGGATAATTGTCTTAGGAATCCAACGCCGCAAGAATCAACTCAATCGGATGTCGGACGGAAAAGATATGAGCCAAACAGTGAACAAAGGTCGGATTGGAGGAGGAAGTAAGAAAACTGAAGAAGCAAAACGACGTCGTATTAGGGCGAGGATAGGGCACGGTCACTACGGCGACGCGGACGTCGCCCTAGCGACGCGGGCCAAAATGCTCACCATCGCTATGGCGTTGCGCGTCGCCGTAGCGACGGCGGCGCTGAACGTTCGCCATCACTATGGCGATACGCGTCGCCCTAGTGACGGGGATAAATCATTTTCCATTTTCATTTTTTTTCCCTAAACTTCCAAAATTCATAACTTTTAATTCCGAACTCCGATTTTGACAAACTTAGTCTCTATAGAAAGCTTAAAGAAAGCTCTACATCTTTCACGAAGGACATAAAACTCAATTCGACTCCTTCGGAAGTCCATTTTTCGGTCAAAGATACTATCCTCTATACAAACTTGTAAAAATCATAACTTATCATTCCGAGATCGAAAAATTGCATACTTTATATCGAAATAAATATCAAAACAAACCCTTCAATTTTCATGAAGAACATCAAAACTCAATTAACCTCTAACTAGGTTAATTTGTCAGTCAAAGATTCAGTCATCATAATTAAAGTCAAAAGTCAACCTTATCACACATAAACTTTGACTGATCATAACTTTTACTCCCAATATCGAAAAATTGCAAACTTTATGTCTACAAAAAGCTCTTAACATGATCTACAAGTTTCATGTAGATCATTTTATCAAATTTTGCCTCAAACAAAAGTCAACTCTTAAAGTCAAACATTCTCTCTCCAGAAAGTCAAACTTTCTAATTTCTTCAAATTTTCACACTTTTTCTTTTTAATTCTTGTTTTTCAACTCTAATTAAATCAACTCATCCACTTGATCATTCATATTACTAAATCAAATTGTCACTCAAGGTTCGGGGTTCAACAGTCTGTTCCCACTGCTTTCAAGACGCTTGGAGCTTGAAATCATGACCCTTCTGTTTCGACGCTGAGCACGATCCCCTAACTTGTGCCCTTTCTCTCCACATCTGAAACAGACTCCAAGCAATTTAAGACACTCTCCCTGGTGATGTTTCCCACACTGGTCACATAAGGGGTTGGTGAACCAGCTCTTTCCTGCTCTTCCCGTGCCTCCCACATTAGAGGTTTGCCCTGAAACAACCCTCACCTGCTTGTTCCTGGTAACTCCACTGCTACCCATTTCACTCTGACTGTGAGAGCTTCTCGTGCTCCTCTCAAGCATAAGAGCACTAGTACCTTTATTGAAAGACTGTTCCCTGTTCCTCCTCTTCCTGCTTACTTCATTTATGATATTCTCCAGCTCACTGGAGCAAAGATCCACCACCATCGGTAGTCACAAAAATTGTGGATCAGGACCTTCTCCCTGATCCCCAAGTGAAGACCTCCCTCAAACTTACGACACTTGTCTTCTTCTATTGCCACAATGTTAGTGATATCGAGAAAGTGTGAACTTCACTGTATCTCGCCACACTCATGTCTCTCTGAGTGAGGTTCAGAAATTCCCTGGCCTTCTCTTGCGCATAGACCCTAGAGAGATATTTCTTTCTGAACACTTCTACAAAGTCCCTCTATGTCAGCACCGAAGGAATAACTTTGACTGTGAGGCAATTGATTCCACCAATGCAAAGGTCCACTCTGCAATGATCGACTACATAGTCTAGTTTCTCTTCATCTGTGCATCTCATCTAAACTAAAACCCTCTCAGTCCTCTTCAACCAGGCTTCAGCCTCTTCTGGATTTGTCGTCCCACTGAAATCCACAGCCCCAAACTTACGAAGCTTATCATACTACCCATCCTGTCTACTGGAGCTTGCATCAGAATCTGAGATCTCTGACCTATAGCATACGTGAAAGCCTGAGCAAAGGCTTGAAAGAAGCTCGGATCTATGGGATGTCCTTGAGGCATAGGAGGAGGCGGAGGAGGCACTTCTTGTTGCAAGTTAGGTGCCTCAGAAATTGGAGCAGAATGTGTCCCAGCATCCTGTGGAACATGGGACTCATCCGTGCTCCCTTGACGAGAATGAGATCGAGTCATAGCTCATCGAGTTCTCTTTCGAGGTGGCATGTTCACTCCTTCAATATAAAACCATTGAAAACTTCAGTTCAAGTAAGACAATTTTCAAAATATGCAAAAACAGTTCAAACCATGTGAAACAATGCAAGTTATTCCTTGAAAGCAATGCCATGCAGCCCTAGACCAAAACCTGGGCGCTCTGATACCACAATAAGTTGGACCCCGTTGTCGGAGCCCAACATCGGACATGAGAGCGTGGTGCTGTATGCGTGGGGTGAAACATGTTAATTAAACGATTAAGGAAAAAGACCATCGGAAGTTCAATGGACCCACCGTGAATTAACTCAAAACTTGCTGTCATGATTAAAACAAACACATTCATAAATTATTATCCCAAAAGATGAGTTTTTCAAAGCTTTAAGAACATTTCAAACCAAATTACAACTTGAGTTCAAGAGCCAAAATACAAAATACACTTGAACCAATAAACTTGAAATGTAACTAAAGCCTTGACTTCCAAAAATACATCATAACAAAAAAAATGGAGTACTGCCATAACTCGTGACTCACTTGGTCTCTTGCTCGTCACCTGAATGGGGGAGAATAGAGGGGTGAGCTATAAAGCTCGTGGGAACATATTTATAATATAGAAATAAGCAAAAGTATTAAAAAAATAACTCATTGTCGTGGTACTTGTTGAAATCATAGCAATTGAGCATGCATGAGTCATTATCTTGAAATGCTTGAATCTTGAACAATTCATGATGCATGATTCATAATAACAGATCATAAACACATAACATAATATGATGGTTTGGGTTAGTCCCTGATTCATGACGTACTACACATTCCCATCGAAATGGTTATGTGTAGACGTAGTTTCGTGAGGGAATCCTTGTGAGAAACCCTGTGCCACTTGCGGGTAGGAGGGAGAAGCCTTTTTGTGAGTCAATGTACACTTGACTGTTCGTGAGGGACATACCGCAAACCCACATAACATGCATCGTTCAAATTCTTGTAAACTTGTTTGCCAAACTGACACTTACTTATAAACTTGCTTGTCATACATTTCGGAAAGCATGAATTCATGTGCATGTATTCGTGAAAGGAAAAAACCCCCTTTTTGAAAACCTTTTCATAAATGATGAATGCAAATCATATAGCAAAATATAATCATCCCATAATAGCATGTAATGCAATCATTGATGATGCAATTTAAAGCATTAAATCTTTCTTGATTTGAACAAAACAATGAGTAACTTATTTACTCTATTATAAACATGAACCCACCTTAAATTCCTTGCTTGATCTTGCCTATGAATGAGTTTCCTCTTGAACCTCTTGCTCTTCTTGCCTCACTTGATTTCCTAAAATAAGAACCAAAATCCCATTCAATAACGCATGCTGAAACAATATTTCAATTCTTAACTTCCATTCAAAATTTCATATCCTTAGAGACTGATTCAGAACTTCATTACTTCACAAAACTGGTAGATCTATGACTTTAGTTTACAACGCATCAAAAATCACCTCAAAAGGACTTCTGTAACAAAAGATATGCTCAAAACATCAAAATCCATCTTTGTCGGAAACCGAGGACTCGTCGCGGCGAACAGCCCCCGCTCGTCGCGACGAAGAACATCTGCCTCACACGTCTCGACGAACGACTTGTGTATGTCGCGACGAAGAACCTTGCATGTCGCGGCGAACAGCCTCGTGCACGTCACGACGAACAACCTCGTGCACGTTGCGACGAACAGCCTCGTGCACGTCGCGACGAACAACCTCGTGCACGTCGCGATGTGCGGATCTGGAGAATGTCTCCGAACTCGACTTTCATGCATTTTTCCTACTTAAATCCTACTCTTTTGCTCATACAACACACTTAAACTTTAGATCATGCTTGATACTTCATTTCTAAACTCATTCAACACAAAATCATCAACAAAAACACAACCAAATCAACAACCCTAAGAGATTTCACCTATTTTTCCCATAAACCATAAACCATCATTTCCTACTCATTCTAAACCATATTAGGGTTTCATCTAACCCAAAACAAAAAGGAAAACATCATACTTACTTGTTAAAGCTTCAATTCCTCCGAAAATCGTCTGAACCTAGCTTCCTCATTTTTCTTCTTCTTCCCCTCTCCTACGACTCCCTCTTCTCCTTCCCTTTCTTTTTATTTTCCTTTCTTTTCTTCTTCTAACTCTAACACCTAAGCTAAAAGAGGTCAAAAAGACTACCATGCCCCTCCTAATTAGGCTTTAAACCAACCTACTTAAGTGACTTGCCCATTTTTGTTGGGTCTGGGGGAGACAGGCCCAGCCATAAGCCCCCGCAACCCAGGGTCCAGGGGAGACAGGCCCAGCCATAAGCCCCTGCAACCCCCATAAATTGGTATTGTCCTCATTGGTCTTCCCTGGGAATCGATCCCCTGACCTCAAGGTTTTATAGCTTCCACATGCTGATAGAAAAACCAGCTGAAGCAAAAGCAGACGATATGGACTTGATATCGATAGATTTAGACAAAATTTCCTTCTTGAAAGTTGTAGATCTCTCTTTTCTCTATGAGATAGATACCAAGTTTGCCCAATTTGGATATCGGAGTCAAAAGATATGATCTATATAAGTGGACATGTGCTGGATAGAAAAACCAGCTGATAGAAAAACCAGCTGAAGAAAAAGCAGACGATATGGACTTGATATCGATAGATTTAGACAAAATTTCCTTCTTGAAAGTTGTAGATCTCTCTTTTCTCTATGAGATAGATACCAAGTTTGCCCAATTTGGACATCGGAGTCAAAAGATATGATCTATATAAGTGGACATGTGCTGGATAGAAAAACCAGCTGATAGAAAAACCAGCTGATAGAAAAACCAGCTGAAGCAAAAGCAGACGATATGGACTTGATATCGATAGATTTAGACAAAATTTCCTTCTTGAAAGTTGTAGATCTCTCTTTTCTCTATGAGATAGATACCAAGTTTGCCCAATTTGGATATCGGAGTCAAAAGATATGGTCTATATAAGTGGACATGTGTTGGATAGAAAAACCAGCTGATAGAAAAACCAGCTGATAGGAAAACCGAAGATGCAAAATCGACGAAAGATTAATTGAGACATTTGACCCTTTTAGAGACTGAATTTGGATTTAAGTTCTTCATGAACATTGTAGATCAGTCTTTTCTCTATGAAATAGACATCAATTTTGTCCAATTTGGAGTTCGAGTTAAAATTTATAAGCGTTTGAAGTTTGAGGAAAATCACCGGTGATGAAAATCACCGATGCAAAAATCAAATATGGAAATCACCGATTCAAAAATCACCGATGCAAAATCAGTGATGGAAAAGTCAGACGAAGGAAATCAGACGATGAACAGTAAATCAGACGATGGAAAATCAGACGATGAACAGTAAATCAGACGATAGAAAATCAGACGATGAACGAAGAATCGGGCGATTAGAAAATCAGATGATGAACAGTAAAGCAGATGGAAGGAAAACAGTCTGCACACAGATCAGTATTTTGAGGATATATGAAGCTACAGAGCTCGGATTAAGGTGATTCAAATTGGAGATTAAACTAGAGTTATAAGGCTACAACTTTGATGAAGAACCCCAATCAAGATGGAGCCTCTAAGACTGTCGGATTTTGGAATGAAATTCGGTGTAGTGTGCAGTCTCAGATTTTGTACGGGTCTGATAGTATTTTGGCCATAACTTCTTCGTTTTAGATCTGAATTAAGCGCGGTTTGTTGCGTTGGATTCATATGATCGAGGGGAACATTGTGAAGAAGAAATTATTGTAAAATTCCTTTATTTACCTGATCGGAATTTGGAGCCAAGATATCAACTTTTAAGGGCAATTTTGGAAGAACACTTAAAGAGTTAAGTTAGTAGGCTTATAAGGGGGGGGCATGAGAGTCTTTCCTCATTCATTAAATGACATGGCATGTGGCTGTAGTATAAATAGAGGAGAAGCAGGCTGTGGTCGTGAGAGTTAGAGAAACAGAATAAAGAGAAACAAAAGAAAGAAAGAAAGAAGAGATAAAAGAGAAGAGTGGGTTCGGTGAAAGGAGAAAAGAAAGGACAGCAGCTAGGGTTCGATTTTGTGAGCTTTCCAGGAGGATTTCGAACATGCTCCAAGAGGGAAAAAGATGAAGGATGAAGAGAGCTCTAGGATGAGCTAAGAAAATCCGAAAATGGTGAAGAGTGAGGTAAAAGCCGATTTTCAAGCTTCAAGCTTTTCTTAAAATTTTGGTGTAGAATCATGGAAAATATTATGGTTTTATGGATTATGAAATTAGTTGTGATGTCTATGCTAAGATGGTGGTTTAATTTTGGATTAATGTGAGTTAGGGTTTATGCCCAATTTTGGAAATTGGGGCTTTTGTAAATTGATGCATTAGATAGCTTGGAAATATGTTGAATTGGGTTTCTATAGTAAATTTTGAGGGTTATGGTATTTATGATGATGAATTTGGATGATTTCGGTCTAGGAAATTTCAAAGTGGGCGAAAGAAAGAAGCTTCGAGAAATTAGAGCTTTGGACAAGTTCTTAGCATGGATTCGAGGTGGGTATCCGCTTATAATAGAATTTATAAGCCATTACCGCTTTCTTTAAACAAAGAGATTTTCTGACTTAAATTGCATCATAATTGTTGCATCATTGCATAAATGATTTGAAAATCATTTTGATTCGATACATGAAATTTTGATGAATTGCAAAATACATTGTGTTATGCCTTGAAAGACTTCATGGTCGTATATTCGGAAAAGAGCATTTGATAAATTGATTTGAGCATTATATGTGCTTTTGTGTGGGCAAGAGAGTAACGTTGTGATAGTCTCGCACGTGAGACAAAAATAATGTGATAGCCTTCTCCCGCGCCGCTTGGGCTTACGAGATCCAAAAATGGACTCGCCGTGATTACGGTAAACTTCGGTTTTCGTGCTTTTTATGGAACTCTCAGCCATTCGTGTGTGCATTGCTTACGTGAATTGCCAAGTTGATGCATTCATGTCTTGTGACCTATGGATTTGTGGCTGAAAGCCTAAGACGATATCGATTTGTAAAATGTGATTTTGATTACAACAAGAAAAGAACTTCTTCAAAATGTGCTTTACTTGATTTCAAAGAAATGTCTTCTAAGACCGTAAAAGAAAAAGATTTCAAGAGTTTTGCTTATTGTTTTGTTATAAACTGTTACCCATTGAGCGTAAAGCCACCCCCTCATTACCATCCACGGTAATGAGAAGAAGATCCGTGAGCGAAAAGAGGGATTTTGTATCTTTGTATTTGCATTCGGATTTTATATTGTGATTGTATTATGGCTTGAAGGCCATTAAAATTTGTATATGATTATGGGATGGGATTATGTAAGTGAAATATGGTTAGTATTATGAATGTGAATTATGATCATGACTTGAGATATGACCGAGAATTATGGAAGTGTTTAGATATAGGATTGTAAATGTGTATGATGGGATTCCGATGTGAGGTCCAAGACTTGTGTGATGGGTTGGAAATATTGAAGTGCTTTTGTGTATGGATTTGTGTATGGACATGATATGGAAATTATGTATGAATGGCGTGAGATGGATTGACGAAATTCAAATATTTGGTAATAAGCGAAATTTGGGATAAAGAGAGATATGATTGTAGTGAATGATAAAATGTTTTCGAATGCGAACGCGATATGATCGAATATGAAGGATTCAAAGGATTGAGGAATTGATGAAATACAAATTGGAAATTGAAACTACTTTGAACAATGTGTAAGTGGAAAAAAAAATGAAGCGATATTAGTTAAGCTGCGATTCGTTCGTTATGAGTTGGGTTCTGAAAACGGGTCCCAACATTTATGGTATCAGAGCGCCAGTATTATGATCTTACATGGGCGCATGTGTATGCGTTAGAAGCATGAGAAATTGTGAAAAGTTTGAGGTGATAGATCTAATAGGAAAAATGATGATACTCTGATATGAGAAAAGGAAGTTGTGGATAAGTAGAGGCAATTATGGTAGATACGGATTCAATGCCATTATATTGGAAGTGTCGAAAGTCTTTGGTTGAGAATTTGAGTCTCGGATCGTTAAGTTGACGTCCTTAACGGTCGATGATTTAGACCTCGATCGTAGTACTTATCGACATTCCTTTTGATGGTAATCGTCGCATTAAGAAGAGATTAGTGGAATTGAGGTCAAAATTTCATGATGAATATGTATCGATAATTTCAATTGGATGAGAAATAAAGGAGTAGTGTGCCACCGTAACGTGATACGAGGAGTTTTGCAAGGATCGCTTATACTCGATTTCGCACCTTAAAGGAGGGCACGGATGAGTATAGAATAAGTCATATGTGTGACTGCTGCTAAATGTTTGACTATGAGAGACAATAGGAAGAAGGGTATTTTGTTAGAAAATAAGGCAATGAAAGTGTGGCTAATTGAAATAAGAATTTTCGTGGTCCGATATGTTAGACATGAATTCAAGATTTATGGATATGTCGGTGACTTGTAATGGAATTATCTTTGCAGTAAGTGTTTGAATCGATATGGATATATCATTACTCGCAGGAATTGAATGAAAGGTAGTATGCAAGCAAAGTGGAACCGGTCGTAGCGGATAAGTTAGTGTATGACTAGAGAATGCGGTCTTCCTTGACCAAGAGTGGGATTATAAGCTCTTACCTCGATTCAACAATGGAATTTGGTAATTCTTCCATAGTCCAGAGGACAAGGACCCTGGTATGGATCAACCAGTTTTGCTTCGAAAGGAACCGATAAACGCAAGTGAGGGAAGTTTGAAATGAGATGATAGATTTCTAGGAGTTGTGATGTGAATCTCATACTCCTTTTGGATCGACTTCTATAATAGTGGACTCGAAATAAATTTCCAAGAGTAGCAACCAATTATTGAGAGTGCATCTTTGATATGTGATTGAGTATATGAGATCTATTTTCAGATATAGCTTATGGAGTCATCTTTGATCCCTTGAGTTAAGTTATGAAATGAATCGAGAACCGAGATAAAGTATGGTATAGATGATTTTCTTTGGAAAGGTAATCTGCGATGGAGCGTAAAATTTGAATAGAGGTGATATTCGAGGTTATTCGAATTAGTATGATTGGTATATCAAGAGCATAAGATATGAATTGGTGACATGCGAGATATAAGAGTAAACGAATGTGTCTCTTATATCATAGGGTTTGATCGTAAAGGCTATTGGATTAAGCAAATCGACAGTTTATTTCAAGGATGATCAATGAAAGGACAAGTCAAGAAATGAATATGTAATAACTTTCGACGAGAAGTATTGGAGTCCCGTCTCTAATGGAGACTCAAGTAAAAGGGTAGAATAAACTGCTGAGAAGGTATGCATTTCGTTTGATGTAAAGAGAAGTATCTTTGTAAGTATGTTTCGAGACTCAAGTATGCCTTATTGAATGTGTTTCAATCACATTAAGTGTGCAATTGAGCTGCAATGTGATGAAGTTTGTATGAATGAGCAAACATGAAAATAAGCCAAGGAGGTATGAGGAAATTCAAGGAATGGAAACAATCATTCAAAAAGAATGTCAATTGAAAATTGAAAGAAAGTGTGATAATGTACCTTAATGAGGAATCGGTTATTTAAGGAATCGCGAGGACTAATCAAGAAGCACACGGAATATGATAATAATTGAGGTGTTAACCAAAGGGACCGATAACACAATAATATTGGAGACCAAGTGATCAAAGAGTAGATGATGTATTAAAAGTATTCACGAATTGAGAGACTAGTCGAACACGTGAGGAAAAATGTATGAAACTTATGATAAATGGAAGGAAGGAGAATTTTGAAGAATGATTTTAATGAAAATCAACTGCATGAATTTGGAAAGTTTGTCGATGCACCGATGTTGTATAAGAGATTTGGATAAAATCTAATGGAGCATAATGAAGTGATTGCATATGTGCGAGCAACTAAGGTTCTATGAGTTAAGGAGTTGATACATGTTTAAGAGCTGCTACACTAATGATTACTTTAAAGCTTGGAGACAAGATGAATAAAAGAACATCTTGGAAGTATTTATGCAAGTACAGATCGTAAAAGCGGGGACAATCATTGAATTGAGAGCATGGAATAGAATACAAAAGATTTTGATTGTATGAATGAGAAATTCCTATTAAGGCTAAGTATTTTTTAAAATGCATAAACAGAAAATTCGATATCGAGGTTATTGGAACCAAGAGCAAAAAGGAAGCATAACATGTAGGGGCTTGGTACGTCCCAATTAAGGATCAAGAAATTGTGAATCGCTTTGAGAGGTCGAAAACAGATCTGAAGTTTGAGTTCGAATAGAAAGAGGGCTACATGGTGATTGTAATAAGAAGAATGTGAAATTAATAATGATGGTTGAGAAAGGGAGAATTTGCTAAGCCGATATGAATTAATTCGTATGGAGTCTTATGAGATAGTGTTACTGACAAAAGATGTCCCGGATTCGAAATGCGAATATGCGATTATGTTTCGGAAATATATGATATTGGTATTATTGATACAAGAAGTTGAAAGTTGTGAGTGATCTGAACACGAATGAGGAAGCAGTCCAGAAAGTGATATAAATTTCGAGGACGAAATTCTTTTAAGGAGGGGAGAATTGTTGGACCCCGAACTTTGATTGGACGTCAAAATCGTTAAACAAGGAAATTAGTGTGGTATTTGGGTAATATTGCTAATGATGTTGGGGGTTAATGTATGAAATGAGCGTTCTCAATGTACATGCATTATGGGTAACATCTTTATAATTGAAAAAAAAAATGAATTTGTATAGTTACTATTTATGTAACTTCTTTGAAATTGCAAATTTTGAGACTTCGATTTATTGGGGCTAGAAATGCCTACTAAAGCTTTGTAAAGAACCTTTTATTGTGTTCTGCCAATGCTTGTTCAAGTATGACCTTGCATTGATTTGAAAATGTGCCATAAGTTGTGTATATGAACTTTGTGAATGAACTTTGTGTGATATGTGGTTGCTTTCAAAATTTATTCTAAAAGTATGTATTTTGTGGCTTATGGATGATTTGAGAAATGGCTTAATGTTTGTCATAAGAATGTGTTGAATGAATTGTATATGGAGGATTTAAGTATGGAAAGAATGAGTATTTTGTATATGTATTATGTTATAGATTAAGTTGTGAAGATTGAATCGTGCTTGAAGTAGATTGACGAAGAGTATTGTGGTAGTGAGGAAAATGTGAAATCAAGATGGAAAGAATGGATTGGTCTTGATGACTTTGAGGCTTTAAAGAGATATGTATATGTTATGAAATGTCGAGTGAATATTATGAGTTAATGAAAGTTAAAATGAATGAGTTGATTAAGATGATTGAAATGGAAGTTGAAAGGTAGGAAATAAAGATTGAAAGAGTGAGAATTGGAAGAATTAGTGAAGGTGTGAAAATATGAAGAATTATGAAATTTTGACTTTTGGGGATGAATAGTTGACTTTTGATTTAATTGAAATTTGATAAAATGATATTCATGAACATGTAGTGCTTGTTGAGGGCTTTCGGTAGCCATAAAGTTTGCAATTTTCGATATCGGGCTAGAAGTTATGATAGATTGAAGTTTTGATGTTGTTTAGGTGATTGAAAACCGACGATGTACTGTAGCAAAACCAGCTGATAGAAAAGTGGACGCTACAGAATGTAGGAGATAGAATCAGCCTTTGTAGTCTTCATGAGAGTTATAGATCTAGATGTCTACTTTCTAACCGTCCAAGAATGAAGTCATTTCGACACCTATAGAGAAAGTTATGGCATTTGCGCCAAAACATGTGCTGGATAGAAAAACCAGCTGATAGAAAAACCAGCTGAAGCAAAAGCAGACGATATGGACTTGATATCGATAGATTTAGACAAAATTTCCTTCTTGAAAGTTGTCGATCTCTCTTTTCTCTATGAGATAGATACCAAGTTTGCCCAATTTGGATATCGGAGTCAAAAGATATGATCTATATAAGTGGACATGTGCTGGATAGAAAAACCAGCTGATAGAAAAACCAGCTGAAGCAAAAGCAGACGATATGGACTTGATATCGATAGATTTAGACAAAATTTCCTTCTTGAAAGTTGTAGATCTCTCTTTTCTCTATGAGATAGATACCAAGTTTGCCCAATTTGGACATCGGAGTCAAAAGATATGATCTATATAAGTGGACATGTGCTGGATAGAAAAACCAGCTGATAGAAAAACCAGCTGATAGAAAAACCAGCTGAAGCAAAAGCAGACGATATGAACTTGATATCGATAGATTTAGACAAAATTTCCTTTTTAAAAGTTGTAGATCTCTCTTTTCTCTATGAGATAGATACCAATTTTGCCCAATTTGGATATCAGAGTCAAAAGATATGGTCTATATAAGTGGACATGTGTTGGATAGAAAAACCAGCTGATAGGAAAACCAGAAGATGCAAAAATCAGACGAAAGATTAATTGAGACATTTGACCCTTTTAGAGACTGAATTTGGATTTAAGTTCTTCATGAACATTGTAGATCAGTCTTTTCTCTATGAAATAGACATCAATTTTGTCCAATTTGGAGTTCGGAGTTAAAAGTTATAAGCGTTTGAAGTTTGGAGGAAAAATCAGCTGATGCAAAATCAGCTGATGGAAAAGTCAGACGAAGGAAATCAGACGATGAACAGTAAATCAGACGATGGAAAATCAGACGATGAACAGTAAATCAGACGATAGAAAATCAGACGATGAACAGTAAATCAGACGATAGAAAATCAGATGATGAACAGTAAAGCAGATGGAAGGAAAACGATCGCATACGATCAGTATTTTGAGGATATATGAAGCTACAGAGCTCGGATTAAGGTGATTCAAATTGTAGATTAAACTAGAGTTATAAGGCTACAACTTTGATGAAGAACCCCAATCAAGATGGAGCCTCTAATACTGTCGGATTTTGGAATGAAATTCGGTGTAGTGTGCAGTCTCAGATTTTGTACGGGTCTGATAGTATTTTGGCCATAACTTCTTCGTTTTAGATCCGAATTAAGCGCGGTTTGTTGCGTTGGATTCATATGATCGAGGGAACATTGTGAAGAAGAAATTATTGTAAAATTCCTTTATTTACCTGATCGGAATTTGGAGCCAAGATATCAACTTTAAGGGCAATTTTGGAAGAACACTTAAAGAGTTAAGTTAGTAGGCTTATAAGGGGGGGGCATGAGAGTCTTTCCTCATTCATTAAATGACATGGCATGTGGCTATAGTATAAATAGAGGAGAAGCAGGCTGTGGTCGTGAGAGTTAGAGAAATGAATAAAGAGAAACAAAAGAAAGAAAGAAAGAAGAGATAAAAGAGAAGAGTGGGTTCGGTGAAAGGAGAAAAGAAAGGACAGCAGCTAGGGTTCGATTTTGTGAGCTTTCCAGGAGGATTTCAACATGCTCCAAGAGGGAAAAGATGAAGGATGAAGAGAGCTCTAGGATGAGCTAAGAAAATCCGAAAATGGTGAAGAGTGAGGTAAAGCCGATTTTCAAGCTTCAAGCTTTTCTTAAAATTTTTGGTGTAGAATCATGGAAAATATTATGGTTTTATGGATTATGAAATTAGTTGTGATGTCTATGCTAAGATGGTGGTTTAATTTTGGATTAATGTGAGTTAGGGTTTATGCCCAATTTTGGAAATTGGGGCTTTTGTAAATTGATGCATTAGATAGCTTGGAAATATGTTGGAATTGGGTTTCCTATAGTAAATTTTGAGGGTTATGGTATTTATGATGATGAATTTGGATGATTTCGGTCTAGGAAATTTCAAAGTGGGCGAAAGAAAGAAGCTTCGAAGAAATTAGAGCTTTGGACAAGTTCTTAGCATGGATTCGAGGTGGGTATCCGTTTATAATAGAATTTATAAGCCATTACCGCTTTCTTTAAACAAAGAGATTTTCTGACTTAAATTGCATCATAATTGTTGCATCATTGCATAAATGATTTGAAAAATCATTTTTGATTCGATACATGAAATTTTGATGAATTGCAAAAATACATTGTGTTATGCCTTGAAAGACTTCATGGTCAGGTATATTCGGAAAGAGCATTTGATAAATTGATTTGAGCATTATATGTGCTTTTGTGTGGGCAAGAGAGTAACGTTGTGATAGTCTCGCACGAGACAAAATAATGTGATAGCCTTCTCCGGCTGCCCGCTGTGGCTTACGAGATCCAAAAATGGACTCGTCGTGATTACGGTAAACTTCGATTTCCGTCGTGTTTATGGAACTCTCTAGCCATTCGTGTGTGCATTGCTTACGTGAATTGCCAAGTTGATGCATTCATGTCTTGTAACCTATGGATTTGTGGCTGAAAGCCTAAGACGATATCTGATTTGTAAAATGTGATTTTGATTACAAGAAGAAAAGAACTTCTTCAAAATGTGCTTTACTTGATTTCAAAGAAATGTCTTCTAAGACCGTAAAAGAAAAAGATTTCAAGAGTTTTGCTTATTGTTTTGTTATAAACTGTTACCCATTGAGCGTAAGCCACCCCCTCATTACCATCCATGTAATGAGAAGAAGATCCGTGAGCGAAAAAGAGGATTTTGTATCTTTGTATTTGCATTCGGATTTTTATATTGTGATTGTATTATGGCTTGTAAGGCCATTAAA
The DNA here is from genome assembly GCA_029891385.1 of Erythroxylum novogranatense. Classification (NCBI taxonomy): domain Eukaryota; kingdom Viridiplantae; phylum Streptophyta; class Magnoliopsida; order Malpighiales; family Erythroxylaceae; genus Erythroxylum; species Erythroxylum novogranatense. Next base: position 76,254,710 of record CM057225.1, read on the forward strand.
ATTTGTATATGATTATGGGATGGGATTATATAAGTGAGATATGGTTAGTATTATGAATGTGAATTATGATCATGACTTGAGATATGACCGAGAATTATGGAAGTGTTTAGATATAGGATTGTAAATGTGTATGATGGGATTCCGCATGGAGGTCCAAGATTTGTGTGATGGGTTGGAAATATTGAAGTGCTTTTGTGTATGGATTTGTGTATGGACATGATATGGAAATTATGTATGAATGGCGTGAGATGGATTGATTTAAATTCAAATATTTGGTAATAAGCGAAATTTGGGATAAAGAGAGATATGATTGTAGTGAATGATAAAATGTTTTCGAATGCGAACGCGATATGATCGAATATGAAGGATTCAAAGGATTGAGGAATTGATGAAATACAAATTGGAAATTGAAACTACTTTGAACAATGTGTAAGTGGAAAAAAAAATGAAGCGATATTAGTTAAGCTGCGATTCGTTCGTTATGAGTTGGGTTCCGAAAACGGGTCCCAACAATTTTACCCTTATACACTTTTATTCTTTCTTTACCACTTATTCCACACTAATCTCAAATTCATCCTAATTTTCCACTAACACTTCCATTAAAATCAAACTATGCAACAATTAATACAATCAACTTAATTCATAATTAATAACATCAAGAAAAACAATTTGGGGCCCAACACAAAGTTAAATGGAGTATCAACTTCTACTATGAACCATTTAAATGTTACCTACTTTTGAAGTAGAAAGAGAAAGAATGAGATAACAAGGTTTCTATCCACGATCCAAGTAAATGATAACTCCTACTATTAAGACTAGCACATGTTATATTTTTTCTTATGAAGGTTGTAGTCGATCTCATAGACTAAAGTATGAAGATACTTAAATAAATGCATAGGTGCTTATTAGATTACAAGTTCACTGAACTGATCCCAAATGAGAATTCCATTTGGAACATTAGTTGTATGTCTATAAAAATTCTCATTATGATGATTATATAAGTGATTTTTTGACTTAAGATCTAAAGTTATCTTGTATAAGGATTACTATATTTTGATACTACTTATGACTTTTTCTAATTAAGGATAGCTCACTCATTGGTAATTGGATATAGAATAAACTATATAAAGGTAGTTGAATGATTAATATAAGATTGATAAAAATACTAATAGGATATTATTTGATGCATTAATTTGGGTCAATTATGTAGTATTTTGGGATAGATATTTGTTAAATTATTGTTTTTATTTTATATTTGGATGTTAGGAGTTTTTTTGAAGAAAAGAAGTAAAAACAGGAAAACATGAAAACAAAAAGGAGTCAAAATGACAATGATAAAAAGAAAAATATGACAGCAAAGCAGAGGGTTCAACGTGTTGTAGTTAGAGCCAAAGAGCAGAGGGTTTAGGGGGTTTAAAAAAAAAGAATAAGGCAACAAAACTACACAGCCTCCAATTATTCACACACGCATTCACCAATGCAACCCCCACCATTCAAAGACCACGTAGCTCCATTCTCAAAAACAACGTAGTCCACCTACAAGCGGAACACACATAACCTTCAACTCACCAACATAGCCTCCAGTCAAACACATAGCCTTCCACTGTACCAACAATGCTACGTAGCTCCATTCATAAAAAATGCTACACAATCTCCATCGACTATTCACCACGTAGCCTCCAAAGAAATGCAGCCGCACCAGCATACCACAACGCAATCCACAAGCAGAAAACACACAACCTCCATCCATCCAAGCGCAATTGAAGAAGGGAAAAAGACCTATACAGCCTCTAAAATTTTGTTGGAACTGTGTTTATTTATATTTGATTCCTTTATGAGATTGTCTAGGGTTTTTGCTAATGGATTGCTTGGCATAATGATTTGTAGCTGTACTATTAATTTCTCTTAGGGATTTGATGTTTTAATAATGCTTTAATATTAAATTTGGCTAGAAACAATGACTAAATATTCATATGCTTGTTGATTATCGTTGGATTCAGTTGTTCTTACTTTGGATTATTGAAAGTTGGCTTGATATAAATTCACCTTTGAAAAATGAGAGTTTTTGTTAAAAGATTAAAGGAATTTCAACTAGGATTTTCTTATGAGTTGGGAGACCCAAGAAACCTAGGAGATAAAAATAGAAGGTTGGGTTAGGAACTTAAGAAACTCTAGGAAGAACTTAAGTAAGAGATTACTAAGTGATGTCTAGAGTGGATAGATTAATTAATCTTTGAAAAAAGGAGATTAATTACTCTTAAAATTCACATACAAGGTTAGGATTATTCCATTTTGGAGGCTAGCTAATTCAATATTAAGGTTGATAAAAATATCATTCCCGAAGAGAAAGTCATTCCTCATTGAAGTTAATACTTTTAATTAGTTAATTGTTGCACTCTTTTCTTAAATTACTTGTTACATAGATTTGTCATATTCATAGTTATTTTGGTTATATTGAATTAGGTAGTTGCTTAGAAATTCATTTGAGTTTTCAATAATTCTTTACATTGTTTTTATTCCAAATTTTAGTGCAACCTGATTTTAAACACTGTTAGCTAGCATAGATTTGGACTTTCTCATAATCCCTATGAGCACGACTTAGTTCTTACTAATTTATTACTCACTTCGACAACCGTGCACTTGCAGTTTACGAACAAGTTTTTGGCATAGTTGCCAGGGATTAAAGTTTAATTCTATAGCTAGTTTAATATTTAATTGTTGATTTTCTTTTTATCCCTAGAGTAACTTATTTATTTCTTTTTCTTTTTGCATTTTCGTTTTCTTACGTAGCTTTTGTGTAATAGGATGTATGCCCCGAACTACTAGAGGGAAAGAAAGACATTTTGATCCAGAGTTGAAAAGAGTAGTAAATTCAATTCGTTGGTAAAAGAAAGTGAAAAATTAAGCAGAAAAACTTCAGAGAATTCAAAGATTAGCTCAGTTAGAGGTCAGACTTGGTGCAGCTAATTTGAATGGAGGAAATGGGAGAGGAGATAATGGAAATGATCAGGAACAAGTACAACAATGTCCTATCAGGGAATATTTTCAGCCTATAGTGGTAGACAATTATCACGGTATCCAAAGAACTAATGTTCATGCTCAAAATTTTCATATTTCGCTCGGACTTGTCAATTTGGTTCAAACAAATCAGTTTGGAGGGGCACCAATGGAGGATCCAAGTGATCATCTTACAAGCTTCTAGGAATTATATGGCACTATCAAGACTGAAGGGGCCATACAAGATGACATTAGGCTCACTTTGTTTCCATTGTCTCTTCAGGACAAAGCAAAAATTGGCTTCATTCAATTTCTACTGATAAAATGCGAACTTGGCAAGAGGTGGCACAACAGTTCTTAATTAAAATTTGCCCACCTGGTAAAGCTGTGAAGTTAAGAGTTGAGATTAGTACGTTTAGACAGCATGACTTAGAACCATTGCATGAAGCTTAGGAGAGGTATAAAGACCTTTTGAGAAATTGTACACATCACGAATATCAAGAGTGGGTACAAGTGGAAATGTTCTATAACAGTTTGAATGGACAAACTCGAACTATTGTGGATGCAGCAGGAGGTAGTACTCTGATGAGAAAAACATCTCAACAAGCATGTGCATTTTTAGAAGATATGGCTTCAAATAGCTACTAGTGGCCCTCCGAGAGAACTAATAAAAAGCGAGGAATTTTAGAAGTGAACCAAGTGACTCAGTTATTTGCTCAATTGGCAGCTCTATCCAATCAATTTTCAAAATTCATCTCAAAGGAAATACAAAATAAGCAGGTGGTAGCTATTAATCAATCATTCTACGCCAATGATGAGGGGGTGGACCAGTTTGTTAACCAAAGGAACTTGGGATTTAAGTCACAACCAATGAGAACTCAATATGGTCAAGTCTACAACTCTAAGGAGCAATATAACTATGGTATTCAAATGAACATGCCCCACCCACCTGGATACGAACCGCTACCAGTAAAACAGAAACCGTCTTTAGAAGAAATGATTGGCACTTTTGTAACTGAGACAAGGAACCGTTTTCACAAAAACGAGAAGGAAATGGATGAGCTAAAGATGCAAGTAACCAGTATTGGGACTTCAGTGAAGGGTTTGGAAGTTTAAATGGGACAACTTGCAAATGTTATTAGGAATTTGACTTAGGTGACATTTCCAAGTAATACTGAAACTAATCCGAGAGAGCAGTGCAAGGCCATCATCTTCGACGTTGAAAAGAATTGGAAGAATTGAAACCTAAAGAATAGAGCTCCACTCAATCCAACCATAATGAAGGAAAGAATGCTTGTAAAGAAGCAATAGCACCTACACAAATTGAGAAGGAAGTTACTTGGAGAAAAAACTATAAGGGAAACTACATACAAAAATCATCCCCAAGCTACCATATCGTCAAAGATTTCAACGAAAGAAAATCAATGATCAATTCGCAAAATTCCTTGAAGTCTTTAAGAAACTTGAGATCAACATTTCCTTTATTGAAGTTATTGAGCAAGTATCAAATTACGTAAAATTCATCAAGAACATTGTTGTCAAAAAGAGGAGATTTGGAGACTATGAGATAATATTGATTACTAAAGAGTGTAGTGCAGTTTTGTAAAGAAAGTTACCTTAGAAATTGAAAGATCCGAGAAGCTTCACAATTTCGTGTGAGATCGGGAACACATGTTTTGGTAAAGTGCTTTGCGATATGGGGGCAAGCATAAATCTCATGCCTCTTTCCATCTTCCAAAAGTTGGGATTAGGAAAAGTCAAGTTGGAGACAGTCAAGTCGTCGACAATTTATCTCCAACTACCCTATTGTTCTCTCACTTATCCTCGAGGTATTGTAGAAGATGTTCTTGTTCATGTAGATAAATTTAATCTTCCTGCAGATTTTATGATGCTTGACATGGAAGAAGATAAGGAGATCTTGATTATACTTAGGTGACCAATCTTGGCTACTAGAAGCGCTGTGATTGATGTGGAATAAGGGTAACTAACCTTGCATGTAAATGGCAAACTGGTGAGGTTCAACATATACAGATCGCTCAAACATCCAAGTGATACACCGACTTACAATTGAGCGGATGTCATATCCTCTTGTGGGGTAACATCTTTTCCTTCCTTCATATCTAAAGACCCATTATTGACATGTTTAAAAAGTGTGTTTAGAAAAGATGCTATAGATAATGATGATGCTTGTTTTATGAAGGTATTGGGTTCTTTTGAATGCTTGAAAAATTTTGATCAAACCTAGCCTTTGATTTGTGTGACTAATGTTGATGTTGTTGGTGATGTGAAAGATATGCACCCATTGATTGATTTGAAACCCTTGCTTGAAAATTTGAAATATGCATTCTTGGGTGCTAGCTAAACTTTTCCTATTATTATCTCATCTTCTTTGCCTCCTTTAGAAGAAGAAAAATTGCTTAGGGTGTTAAGGGAGTTAAAAAATGCATTGGGTTGGTCAATTTTAGACATTAAGGGAATTAGTCCTTCTATTGTAATGCATAAAATTCTTATGGAGGATTCATTCACCCGTAGCATTGAGCCCCAAAAAAGATTAAACCCAACAATAAAGGAAATGTTTAGGAACGAAATTCAGAAGTGGCTTAAGGCTAGAATCATTTACCAATTTTCGATAATTTATGGGTTAGTCCTATTTAGGTTGTTCCTAAAAGAGGCGGATTCACTGTAGTTAAAGATGATAATAATGAGACTATTTTCACTAGGACAATCACTGGATGGAGGGTTTGTATGGATTATAAGAAGTTGAACAAAGCCACTAGGAAGGATCATTTTCTTTTGCCATTCATAGATTAGATGTCGGACAAACTTGTTGGACATGCATTTTACTATTTTCTATATGGGTACCCAGGATATAACCAAATAGTCATAGCATATGAAGATCAAGAAAAGACCACATTCACTTGCCTTTTTGGCACATTTGCATTTAGGCGCATGCCTTTTGGTCTTTGTAATGCTCTTGCTACATTTCACCGTTGCATGATGGTTATATTTTCTGATATGGTTGAGAATTTCATGGAGATCTTTATGGATGATTTTTCTATTTTTGGTGATTCTTTTGATAAGTGTTTATACAATCTGTCTCTAGTGTTGAAAGAAGTCAGGATATCAACTTGGTGCTCAATTGGGAGAAATGTCATTTTATGGTGAGGGGAGGAATTGTGTTGGGTCACAAAGTATCTTCCCATAGCATTGAAGTGGACCAACCCAAAATAACAACAATTGAAAAGCCTCCTCCACTGACAAATGTAAAGGGTATCTGTAGTTTCCTTGGACATGCAAGATTTTACCAAAGATTCATCAAAGACTTGTCTAAGATCGCTAAAGCCCTTTGCAATCTCTTAGAGAAGGATGTGAAATTTGAATTCAATGAGAAATGCTTGAAGGCTTTTGAGTTGATCAAGAAAAAGCTGATTTTAGCTCCTGTGATGATCACACCTGATTGGGAACAACTGTTTAAAATTATGTGTGATGCGAGTGACTTTGCAGTGGGAGCAATGTAGGCCAAAGGCGAGAGAAAGTGTTCAGGGTTATCTATGACTCTAGTTGGACTTTGGATGATACCTAGCAAAATTACACCACTATAGAAAAGGAAATGTTAACGGTTGTATTTGCTTTGGACAAGTTTCGATCGTATATCATTGCGTCCAAGGTTGTGGTTTTCACAAATCATGAGGCAATATGATATTTGTTTGCAAAGAAAGATGCTAAGCTATGAATCATTCGATGGGTGTTACTTTTGCAAGAGTTTGATGTGGAGATCAAAGATAAAAGGAGACAGAGAATGCAGTTGCCGACCATTTATCTCTATTAAAGCTTGAGGAATCAAAGCTATCAACACCTATCAAAGAGACTTTCGTGGATGAACAATTGTTCAGATTCAATGAAAAGTTCCCATGGTTTGGCGATGTGGTGAATTATTTAGTTATAGGTTTAATTCCTTTAGATTTAAATCCATCCCAAAAGAAAAAAGTTCTTATTTGATGGAAAAAGTTATCTATGGGATGAGCCTTTAATGTTCAAGAGAGGCCTCGATTAAGTGATTCAAAGATGTATCTTGGAAAATGAAGTCCTAGCAATTTTAGAGCATTGTCATTCATTACCATATGGAGGTCACTTTGGCCCAACAAGAACAGTAGTAAAAGTTCTCCAATCTAGTTTCTATTGACCCTTTATAAGGGCAACTATGCTTTCACTAAGACGTGTGACTATGTCAACAAATGGTTAATATCTTATGATATCATGAGCTTCCTTTGAATAACATTTTTGGTGAACTCTTCGATTTATGGGGTATCAAATTTATGGGACCATTTCGTAAATCTTGTGGACAACCTTATATCCTTTTGGCAGTGGACTATGTATTAAAATAGCTTGAAACCATAGCTTCATCAACAAATGATGCCAAGATTATTCTCAGATTTCTCAAGAAAAATATTTTTGCAAGATTTGGCACTCCAAGGGCCATTATTGGTGATGAAGGTACACACTTTTGTAACGGGTTTCTAGGTAATCTTTTAACCAAATATGAAGTTTAACACAAGGTTGTTTTACCTTACCACCCACAATCAAATGGCCAAGTTAGAATATCAAATTGAGAGATCAAGAACATTCTTGAGAAGATGGTGAACCCCAACTAGAAAGACTAGGCTCTCAAGCTTTATTGTTGGGACCCGATCTCAAAACCGAATCTCAACTGAAAAAATGAAAAAGAAATGGAACAAAACCGAATGAACGGAACGGAAATCATAAAACGGAAGCAAAATCATAAGCGAAAACGAAGAATGATATTTACAACACGAAAGCAAATCCAATCTTAAAGTGAAAGAATCGGAAGCAAATCAAAACGAAGCAAACTTCGGATCAAATCGAATCGAAACCAATTTTCGACATCCGTGAACAAATAATTAGGAAAAGCATCGCGTTGGAAATCTTAAGACTATCGGTATAAACTAATCCAACTCTGTGTACCCTTTTTTTTTCTCTTTTCATTCTTTAATCATTCTCATACAAAGCACTTCAATTCCTCATTTGGACAAATTCATCCTCAACCAATATCTCAATCTATTTGATCCTATTTAAATCATCACCATCAATTACACAAAATCTTACTAATCCTTTCTTTTGTCAATAGTCACTTAATACACATACCTATATATCCACATTTCATACACAATAAACGCTTCAATAATTCTCAATCCAATCAATACAATTCATCGAGCCTCCTGTTCGACATCCCAACACAATCAATCCCATTCATAATCATATGCAAATCTATATACAATACAAAACCATAATTCACTTTTCTATTCTCTATACAAAATTTAACACATTCGTACTCATACACAAACTGATATCCCCAAGATCCATACGCGAATCATAGTTCATTTTACCATTCCATATACAAGTCCATAATGTATTTACGTCATGAAATACGTGCTTACAAAATATTCCATAATGCAACATCAATATTAAAATCCGAATAAATAAAGGATACAAAATCCCCTAAATTCTCAACAAAAGTCTAAGATCTTGTTCTTACCACCATTTAACAAAAACAATACAATATGTACACATACAAACAAACAAAAACCTTCACTTTCTTTCACCAGATCTTCTTCTCATCACCTGTGGATGAGAATGAAGGGGGGTGAGCTTATAGCTCGTGGGTAATAGTTTATAACTAATAAATAAGTAAAACCCTTGAAATTCTTTTTCTTTTCTGGTTTTAGAAAGCATTTCTTTGAAATCCGTAAAGCACATTTTCAAAAAGTTCTTTTCTTGCTGTATTCAAAATCGCAATTTGCAAAACGTATGATTTTTAGGCTTTCAGCCATAAACTCATAGGTTACAAAACATGAATGCATCAACTCGACAATTCATAGATGCAGTGGCAAATCACATATGCAATGCACAACAAATGGCTCAAGAGTTCCGTGGAACACAACGGATAAACCGAAGTTTATCGTAAACACAATGAGTCTGATTTCTCAGGATCTCGTGACCTCAAGCAGGCAGCCGGGAGAAGGCTATACGTCGACGTGCACATGAATAACGAAACGTTCCTCTCTTGCCCAAACAAAAGCACATAATCATGCTTAAATCAATTTATCGAATGATCTTTTCCAAATATACGAAATGCCATGAAATCTTTCGAGGCATAACACAAATGTATTTTGCAATTCATCAAAAGTTCATGTATTGAATCAATAATGATTTTTCAAATCATTCACACAATGATGCAATATTTATGATGCAATTGAAATCAGAAATTCTCTTTGTTTAAAGAAAGCAGTAGTGGCTTATAAATTTCGTTATAAACAGGTATCCACCTCATTTCCATGTTTATACTTGTTCATGAAGCATCAATTCTCCAAGCCTTTTCTTCATTTTTCCCTAATTTAGAAACATAAACCCTAATTAATTCCACATCCAAAATTGATCCCATTAAAACATGTAATCTCCAAAATTGACTTTAGAATTCACAAACCCATACCAATTCCAAGGTATCTAAACGAAAAACTCTCTAAAAGATCAAAGATCAAAAATCGACTCTTACCTTCATCTTCTCCAATTTCGGATTTTCTTAGTTCATGATGGAGCTCTTTTCATTCTCCACCTTTTTCTCTCTTGAATCAATATAGGAAGCTTGTTTGAAGACCCCTAAAAATCAAACCCTAGCTCTCTCTCTTTTTTTTCTCCTTCACTCATCCGAAAGCTTGCTCTCCCTTCTCTCTTCTTTCTCTTGTTCTTTTTCTTCTTTTTGTCTCTTAATCGTGCATCCTCTTTGGGCAACCACGACAGCCACTTGATTTATACATGTCATGTCATTTAATGAATGGTAAATGACCTAATTGTCCCTCCATGTAAGCCTTCTAACTTAACTTCTTAAGTAAACTTTCAAAATTGTCCTTCCTTTTTGCCTTAAAACTGATATCTTGTCTCCTTATTTTGATCAAGTAAATTAAGTACTTTAACAAAACTTTCTTTTATAGAAATCTCCCCATATGTCTTATGAATCCATCGCTTCAAGAATCAGATCGTTCGGAGCTCTATAGCTCAAGATATCTCCAAAATATTGAATTTTGTTCAACCAAAATATCTCTACACCTAACTTCCATCCGAAAAATTGAAGGTCTTAGGAGCTAGATTGTTGATCGGGTCCTTCAGATAAATTGTAGGTCCATGTCTCTAGTTTAATTTTCAAGAAGAATACGATCGATAGGAGCTCTATAGCTCAAGATATCTCCAAAATACTGAAGTCTGTTCAGCCATTACAAAACCGAGACTGAACTCTACACCTAACTTCGATCCGAAAATTGAAAGTCTTAGGAGCTATATTGTTGATCGGATCCTTCATTAAATTTGTAGCCCCAAGTCTCTAGTTTAATATGAAAGAAGAATCTGATCTATTGGCGCTCTGTAACTCCAGATATCTCCAAATTACTGAAGTTTGTTTAGACCATTACAAAGCTGAGACTGAAAACTACACTTAACTTCAATCCAAAAATTGAAAGTCTTAAAAGCTAAATTATCGATCGACTGCTTCATAACATTTGTAGCCCCATGTCTCTAGTTTAATCTTCAAGAAGAATCTGATCTATTGGAGCTCTATAGCTCAAGATATCTGAAAATTACTGAAGTCTATTCAGACCATTACAAAACTGAGACTGAACACTACACTTAACTTCAATCCAAAAATTGAAAGTCTTAGAGGCTAAATTGTCAATCAGCTCCTTCATAACATTTGTAGCCCCATGTCTCTAGTTTAATCTTCAAGAAGAATCTGATCTATTGGAGCTCTGTAGCTCCAGATATCTCCAAATTACTGAACACTATTCAAACTTTTACAATCAATCAGCTCACTTTGATCTAATCAATCTTTTTCAATTTAATGCCAAAACCGATCAATTTAGTATGGAAAGATAGAAAAATGTCTTAGGAATCCAACGCTTCAAAAATCAAATCGATCGGATGTCGGACGAAGAAGTTATGCTCAAAAAAGCAGAGGGAGGTCGGATCGACCGATCGCCCGATAGCGATCGATCGCCCGGTATTAGCGTCTTATTGAAGCGATGATCGATCTCTCGTCTTGTGTGATGCATGTGATCATGACTTCCTAACTTCTAACATTTATATCTTTTGACTCTGAGCTCTAAATTTTACAAACTTGGCATCGTTAGAAAGATAAAAGACAGATCTACAATTTTTAAGGACTCAAAAGCAAGCTCAGTCTTTAAAGGGGTCAAAAATGCACTCAAAGATGACCGATCGATAATCTCCTCAAAACTTTAAACAACAACTCAACTTGTAAACATCATAACTTTTGACCCAGAACTCGAAATTTGACAAACTTGGTGTCTACGGAAAGGTAAAATAACCCTCTACAACTTTTATGAAGGCCTTAAAAATCAGATCAACCTCTAAATGGGTCAAAAACTCCACACAAAGTGACTGGTGGATCAGCTTCACACTAAACAGCATCTGAACTTCTAAAAATCATAACTTTCTACTCCCTTATCCAATAATTTCATACTTTTTATAAATGAAAAGTTAAAAACAAGCTCTACAATGTTTATAAAGAACTCCAAAACAACTTCAATCCCTAGCTAAGTCAATTTTTTGATCAAGGTTTCTGCCCTGTTAGCAATCACTTAAGCAATATCCAAACTCCAAATTATCATAACTTCTTACCCCGATATCGAAAAATTGCATACTTTAAGGCATTAGAAAGCTGGAAACATGAGCTACAACTTTCATTAAGACCCTCTGAACAATTTCTACATCAATGAGGGTCAAAATCCAAATCGAATCTACTGCCTGGAAATTTCCATATAAAACAACATTCAAACTTTACAATTTCACATCTTTCAGCCTCCACATCCCAAAATTTCATATTATACATCATTTTAAAGCTATTATAATTCTCTATAATTTTCACGTAAACCATTTACCCCAATTCAAACAACATTAGTACGGCGATCGGCTTCAAAGCATAATACACACAAATCTATACTTCATAGTATTTTTTCCAAAACAACGCCAAATACACTTAACTTCGAAAACTCATAACTTTTGATTCCGATATCAAAAACTGTCAAACTTTATGGCTACAGAAAGCTCTCAACATAATCTACAAATTTCATGAAGATCATTTCCTCAAAATCTACCTAAATCAAAAAGTCAACTCTCTATTCCAAAAAGTCAAACTTTCTAATTTCTTCAAAATTTTACACTTTCACTTTCTATTTCTTGATTTCAACTTCCATTTCAATCATCTCATCCACTTGAACTTTTATAACCAAAACTAATCTTCAAAGTCATCTAAACCAATAAATTCTTTTTCTCATCAATTTCCTCAAGGCATAAAAACTTCTATGACACAATTCATATCCGAAAACACTCATTGAATTCATTTTAATATTTCTAATTTCTACCGAAAGTTCGGGGTCCAACATTTATGATACCCTTGGGAATATAAGACGGCCTTTAATACGCTAATTGGCATGTCTCCATATCGTTTAGTTTATGGAAAAGCTTGTCATCTTCTGGTAGAGTTAGAACACAAGGCTTATAGGACAGTTAGGAGGTTAAATCTTGATTGGTACAAATTGGTTAAAATTTAGTCTTCTCAGTTATGTGAATTGGAAGAATTTTGAAACGAAGTATATGAGAACTTTAAAATCTACAAAGAGAAAACTAAGAAATGGTATGACTAACACTAAGAAATGGTATGACTAACACATCATGAGGAAAGATTTTTCCCCAGGACAGAAAGTTCTGCTTTTCAACTCAAGATTGAAATTTTTTAAAGGTAAATTGCGCTCTAAGTGGTCAGGGCTTTTTGTTGTGAAAATGGTTACCTCCTATGGTCAATTGAAATTGAGGGAAGTGATGGAAAAATTTTCAAAGTGAATGTGCAAAGATTGAGGCATTATTATGGTCAAGAGTTGAGAAATACTGTAAGTAGTTCACTCAAGGACTCATGAACAAATGGTTACGTCGAGCTATTGACGTTAAATATAGCACTTATTGGGAGGCACCCCAATCTTATCCTTTCATTTTCGTTCTTTGCTGTTTCAGTTTCTTTCTATTTCTTTCATTTGATTATCTTATTTGTGTTTTCTTTATCTGTTTTGTTTTTTTAGGAATGCAAGATTGGAGCTGTGAATTTTGATTTTAAGTCGCTGAGCCTTCTATAATCTAAGGAGTCCTTATGTTCTCATTTCCTTACTTTTTTTGACATTGGGTACAATGTCCCATTTAAGTGTGGGGGTGGGAACAATTTTAATTTTTTTTGTAATTTTGCACTTGAACTGTGATGAAGGTTGAACTGTGCCTTTTTGTCATAATAGTTGGACTGAGAAATGAGCTGTGTGCTTGAATCTGAATTAGGTAGCTTGAGTGGAAGATGAATCATATGGATTGATTGAAGTAGTTAGTTGCATAAGCTCAATCAATAATTTGATACTTGAGTTATTAGGTAATGTATAAAATTTTAATATATTTTCACATAAGCACGTGTGAGGTTTTGAGCCTACATGAATGCATTTGATATTCATTTCATTGTTTTATATTACGTATGATACTCCCCTAGGAAGAATACCTCATGAACTTGCATTGAACCCATTTAAAATTACGAGATGCATGCTTTATGGAAATGATGAAGGCATTCTTTGTTTTAAACCCATTAGCTTAAATTACCCACCTAATACATTATCCCTTGCAACCCATTTTGAACCTTTACCCTTTTTTATTGCAAAATAAACACTTAAAAACCCAAAACTCCACTAGCCTTGCCCAATCACAAGTATAATGAAGTGCTAAGTGATCATTATAATGAAGTGCTAAGTGATCATTTGGTCTATAGTTTGGGACTTTTGAGCTTACTTATTATTATGAGAGGTTTATAAAGGTACTCTTACTTGTATTTTATTGATTTATGCTACTTTTGTTTTCTCTTGTTTTTAGTCAAAATAAAAATAATTTAAAAAATTAAAAAAGAAAGAAAGAAAGAAAGACAAAGAAAAAGAAGCAAAACTAGTAGCATTAGTTAGTGAAGAGTAGTAGTAGTACCATGTATTCATTTGCATATCTCAGTTTTGCATTTAGTTAACGCTTTTACTTGGTACTTTGTTAATGCCTGTGAATTAACCGGTGACCTTTTTATCCTACCTTAATCCAAGCCCCATTACAACCCTAAATAAAAGTCCTTTTGATCCATGTTGGTGTGTATTTTATATGGTAGAGAATTGGTGAATATGCAAGCCTATGGTAGTGTAGTCTTCTAGAGGGAGTCTTGAGTAAAACACTGATCCTAAACACTGGAGTGATTCGAGTGAAAATGTGAAAAAAATATCCATCTAAATTTTATATGTGCCTTTGATTAATGATGTCTGCTTTTGACCTTGTTTATGTGCATTGATAAAAAAATTATGATATGTGTAGTAACTCAAAGCTTGAGTTTGCTAATGTTTGAATAAATGCACGCACTCAATTTTCTTAGAAAATTTTATTGTGTTTAAATTGCTTGGGGATAAGCAATAGTTCAAGTGTCGGAGTATTTGATAAAGATACTAATAGGTTATTATTTGATGCGTTAATTTGGGTTAATTGTGTAGTGTTTTAGGGTGGATATTTGCTAACCATTTTTATTTTATATTTGGACGTTAGGAGTTGTTTTGGAGAAAAGAAGTAAAAACAAGAAAACAAGAAAACAAAAAGGAGTAAAAACGATAATGATAAGAAACAAATTGTGAGAGCAAATCAAAGGGTTCAACGTGTTTTAGGTGCAACCAAAAAGAAGAGGGTTTAGGGGGTTAACAAAAAAAAAGAATAAGGCAGCAAAACCACTCAACCTCCAATTATTCATGCACGTAGTCAACAACATAGCCCCCACCAGTTAGAGACCATGCAATTCCATTCTAAAAAATGATGCAGTCCACCCACAAACGGAAAACACACAGCCTTCAACTCACCAACGCAGCCTCCAATCAAGCATGTAACCTTCCACTCCACCGACAACACTGCGTAGCTCCATTCATCAAAAAAGCTACGTAGTCTCCATTAACTATTCACCACCTAGCCTCCAAGAAATGCAACCCCCACTAGCATAACACAACGCAGTCCATAAGCAGAAAACACGCAACCTCCATTTTGTTGGAACCATGTTTATTTATATTTGATTCCTTTATGAGATTGTCTAAGGTTTTTGCTCGTGGATTGCTTGGCATGATGATTTATGGTTGAACTCTTAATTTCTCTTAGGGATTTGATGTTTTGATGATGCTTTAATATTAAATTTTGCTAGAAACCATGACTGGATATTCATATATTCTCGTTGATTTTCCTTGGATTTAATTGTTCTTACTTTGGATTATTGGAAGTTGGCTTGATATAAATTCACCTTTGAAAAAATGGAGTTTTTTTTCTATAAGATTGAAGGAACCTGGCAGTTGACTTAGTATAAATTCTTGTGAGTTGAGAGACCTAAGAAACCTAGGAGGTAAAAATAGAAGGTTGGGTTAGGAACTTAAGAAACTCTAGGAAGAACTTAAGTAAGAGATTACTAAGTGATGTCTAGAGTGGATAGATTAATTTACCTTTAGAAAAAGGAGATTAATTACTCTTAAAATTCACATACAAGGTTAGGATTATTCCATTGTGGATGTAACATCCCATTACCGATGGGAATGGTAGAATAGTAATTTTGAGGGGCTAATGAGCGTTAAAAACTGCCTTTACATGCTCATGCATAATCTAGCATCTGCATACTTATGAATAGAGAATTTTGGCACATGAAAATGACTATACATGCATTCATGACATTTTCCGGTATAAGTGTGAAGAAATGCGATTGTAAATAAATGTGATTGGTGTGTATGAAAAATTGAGTTGGAGAGGGCCTTTGTGATTGTTGAATTTTTGTAAAATTTTAGAAATTATTTTTCTGAAATTTCGGTGAAATTTTTGGACCAGGAAAAAAGCCAAGTGGCAGACTGATTGTTTACTAGTAATAGAAATTCCTTTCCAATGGCACTAGAAATTTAGATAAATAATTTTCAGATTTATTAATCTGAGCCATTGAAAATTGGGAGATGATTAGTGTAGAAATTGGATTTAGGTTTTAAGAAGTGAGCATGTGGAGCCAAACATGGCCTTAAGTCCACTATCCTATTTAATTAAAAATCTTTCCCCCACCTTTTTCATTCATTCACGATGCTTCTCCTCTTATAAGGGTTTTGGTGTTTTAAAGTGAAAATTTCTTCATCTTTGTAGCTTCTCCTCTTCCTTGCCTTCTCTTGAATTTTGACCATCTTATCTACTCTCTTTCACCTTGTTTTCTCTTCTTTTGTCACAAAAATCCAACCTAAACCTCACCCCCTTAAGTTGATGATGATGACTGTGTATGGTGGAGAGAGTTAGAGAGTTTGTGAGTTTTTGAAGATTAGAAGATTTGGAAGCTTAATTAGGTAAAATTGTGTTTTATATCATGAATTGGTAGTTAAATGTATTATTTGTGAGTTATGTGACCTTAAGTGCATGGAAATTGTGTTTAGGGTGGATGGGTATGAATTCTTATTTGATTGATGATAAATGATGTTGAATGTGGTGTAGGTAAATTAGAGTTGTTTTGGATTGAATTTAATGATGTTAGATGAGTGTATGAAAAGGAAGATGATTGAGTCCATGTTGATGCTATGTTATAGGTGAATGTTCAAGTAGAGGTTTTGACTTGGTTAAAGTTGTTTTCATGAGTGAATTGAGGTTAAGGTTGTTTTCATGAGTGAATTGAGTAGTATTTGAGTGAGGAAATGGTGTGGAAGAGGTAGGAGAAGAGTTAGGATGATAATCTGGAAAATTTGATTTGAGTATGTTCCAAGGATTTAGCCATAACTTCTTCTATGGTTATGCAATTGAGATGATTTTTAGCTTAAATTAAACTAGAGGTGTTTGGCTATATTTCTTGTGAAGGAAGTGTTGTTCAATTTTGGCTTGAAGAGTTCCAAATTTTGACATGAAAGTGAGAAAGTGTGTAGGGATGAACAGTAACTCGAGAATTGCATTTTGTGATATGAAACTTTGGGAATTATTTTGGATTGATTTAGGCATATTTTGTTAAATTAGTCTTCATAAAAGTTGTAGCTTTTCTTGATAGCTTTCTATCGCCATAAAATGTGCTATTTTTTGACATTGGAGTTGATAGTTATGAGTGATTGATATGTGGATATGGTTTAGGGTGCAATTATGGGGGGCAGAAACTTTGATTGAACTTTTAACCTAGTTAGAGATAGAATTTGCTTTTAAGCTCTGCATGAGAATTGTAGAATATGTTCTTATCTTTTCATTGATATAAAGTATGGAATTTTTAGACAGTGGGATAGGAAGTTATGAATTTTAGAAAGTTGTGTTACTGTTTGGGATGACACTTATTGGGCAGAAACTTTGATTGAGATTTTGGCCCTTTTAGAATTTGATTTTGCTTCTAAGTTTTTCATGAAAGTTGTAGATTATGTTCTGATCTTTTTATTGATATAAAGCTTAGAATTTTTAGACAATGGCATGGGAAGTTATGATTTTTAGAAAATGTGTTATTGTTTAGGATGAGATTTACAGGACAGATATTTTGAAGTGATTTTTAACACCCTTAAAGGTAGAATTGGTTTTTAATCCCTTCATGAAACTTGTAGAGCTTTCGATGATCTTTTCATTGATACCTAATTTGTTAATTTTGTACACTTGTGTGAAAAGTTATGCATTGTGGAAGGAGAGAGAGAAAATAGGTAGAAAAAGAAAAAAAGGGAAATAAATGAAAAAGGGTAGCAGCGTCGCGACCTGGGCGACCCGACCTGGTCCCCTTTTCCACTCTTTTGCTTAAAACTGTTTCATCTGACCTCCGATTGACTTAATTTTTGAGGCATCGGATTCGTAAGACATTTCTCTACCTCTCCATTCGTATTTGTGAATTTTGGAGATTAAATTGAAAACGATGGATTAAATCAAAGTGAGAGGACCGATTGATTAATTTTTTCTGGACAGTATTTTGGCAATATCCGGAACTATAGAGATCCGAATTGAGTAATTTTGGTGTCTATAGATTCCTAAGACATAGGGGAACATTTTTATTAAAGAGAGGTTACCTAGGTTATCTGATGTTGACGGTCTCATTGATCGGGAACAGTAGACCCAAAATATGTGTTTCAAAAAAATTGAAATATGGCTATGAGCAATAAATTGCAAGTTAAATGATTTTATGTGGCTTAAACCTAGGAACAATGAGTTTTGATACGGGAATGGTTTTGTGATGCAATTTATGGAACAATACCGAGATTGTCATAAACATGCATCATACATATTTCATATACACACATGTGCATAAATGCATGCTTATAATTGTGCAAAATTATTAATGTGTGTGCAACGTATTGCATAAATGGGTTGTGTAGGTTAAAAATTCGCAGTCAGGAGTTTCCAAAATTTGGAAGAAAATGCTAATCTGGAGCATACTGTGAGTAGACCGAGATGGTCTCATTTTATTCTTTTTTTTGTTTCGTTTCATTTTTTATAAATTGATTACTGAATGTGATTGATTATTGGGTTCTGGACAGGAGGTCCGATGATTGTGATATTGAGTTGTGATATTGAAGTGCTACTTGAATGTGAATTGGAAAACCTATGTGTATTTAATGTGATTGACAAATGTGCTTTATATGTGATAAGTGCTGGACCACGGTCCGATGAAAAATAGGTTTTGAATGTGAGATTGCATATGTATGAGATATGTTTCTCAACTCTACTGTTGAGTGCCGGACTACGGTCCGATGACATATGAAAGTGAGTGCATGGGATTGATGCATTTCATTGCATTAGTGTATGAAATATAATGGCTGTTGTGACCAGAGTAGCCACCGATCAAAGTTTTAAGCTTAACGAGTGAAAATGAGCTTCGAGCTTATAAGTGATTCAGAGCCCTAGGCTCAACGCTTAACGAGTGCTGTATCCTCCAAATAGATAAGGGACAGTTATTAATGAGACCTACATGGGACAGTTTAGGCACTCAGTCACAACAAGATAACAAATAAAAAGTGAGTCTCATATGCATTGCATATGCATAGTATGAATGATTAAGTGTATCGAATGTGAATAATATGAATGTGAATGTGGAATGTATGAGTTATGTGTTATGTGACTAGGTGAGCCATCGATGATGGTCACTCACTGAGTTTGCAAAACTCACTCAAAATTTGCAATTATTTTTCAGGATTTGAAGAATACCTCGTTAGGTAAACGGGAGTATAATTATTGCATACAAGGGAAAGCTAGAAGTCGGGATCAGTTCGAGTCTGCCTTGTGTCTTTTTCTTTTCGCACTGAATTGTATTTTTCGCAAAGTATTGTATTTAGTATATTTGAATATATTTGGTGTGTATAACTTACCGATTGGAAAAAGGTTTACAAAAGAGATTGATAATAGTGTAATGTGAATTGTTTTTGGAATGTGCAAATCGAAATTCTAGTTTGTAAAAACAAAAATTTGACAACTCTTGTAAATGAAAATGTTTCCGAATAAAAGTGGGCCCAAAGGTGCGATTCTTGATTTGTGCTTTTTTTAAGAAAAAAAATTTATACTGAGTTTTTGACTAAGTGATGTAGCATGTCACCCTCGCAGGGCACGGACTCGGATATCACTATCGATATAGGGTTCGGGTCATGTGGGAGTGGGGTGTTACAGTGGAGGTTAGCTAACTCAATATTAAGATTGATAAAAATATCATTCCCTAAGAGAAAGTCATTCCTTATTAAAGTTAATACTTTTAATTAGTTAATTGTTGCACTCTTTTCTTAAATTACTTGTTATATAGATTTGTCATATTCATAGTTATTTTGGTTATATTGAATTGGGTAGTTGCTTACAAATTTATTTGAGTTTTCAATAATTCTTTACATTGTTTTAATTTTCTAAAATTTCATCCAACTTGATTTCAAACACTGTTAGTTAACATAGATTTAAACTTTCTCATAATACCTATGTATACGACTCGGTTCTTATTGATTTATTAGTCACTTTGATAACTATATACTTGCAGTTTACGAACAAAGATTCATCATCTTAAAATGATTAGGGATAATATTTTATTATTTTGAATTAGTATTGGTTCAAAAAAATCCTTGACCAAGGTGGAATTATAATTTAAAATTAGTTTTAAATGTCATTAATTGAATTGATTACTAATGCCGGAGAAATAACATGATTGGACTCAAATAGAGTAGATATTAAGTTCATGCTTTATTTCTAATCGGAGAATTATATAATGAAATGATTGAATTATATGAAAAAAATCATGCATTTGATCGTTAGTCAAAATTACTTTGACATTTTCAAATATTTGGGTGGTCATGATATATTGTTAGATATTAATTTTGATCTATGGATATAAATTGTTTAATTAGATAATTAAAATAAATTAAAAGAGTTGAGTTTATCTAATCTTAAATATAATTTAGGTTTATAATTTACATCCATTCTTGATATATTTGAGAACCTAATGATTTACACATGAAAAGCGGGTTGAGGAGAGAAATGTGTTTTAATCAATTTGAACTTAATTATAAAATTTGAGAAATCTTATGATTAAATTTGACATAGTTAATAAATAAGGATCAATATGAGATACTAAACCTTATTTGGACATAATTTGTATTTAATTAGAATTGTATATAAGTCTAATTAAAGTTTAATTAAAATTATAATCTAATTTCAATTAAATTACTATAATGTCCAAGATTTATTATTAATAGACTTAAGCTCTAAAATTTTTTTGCACTCATTGTCTAACATTTTGTGCAATAGTTTCAAAAATATCTCATCACGATTACATGAATATTGTTGAAATTGAGACACTCATGCATTTGTAATCTTGAGATAAACTAATTTCGAAAACGACTTAAGGAAAACGACAAGAAAATAATTAAGCTTTAGAATGATGTAGGAATTATTATTCTTGTTTTATTATGATTTATATATTAATTATATTATAGAAATTTAAATGATCTTAACTTTGAGAAATCAAATACAAAAAAATTTGCAATTATTCCACTGCATACATCCAGTATCAGATCCGGACCAAATTTTCCGGAAGTAGAATATATGCTTTGGTCATTCCACCGAAGCCTTTCATGTGTTCTCCAACAAATTGATCTTTACAAAGTTCAAGCTACTGTTCTCGTAAATATGACAACGAAACTAAGGTTGATCCATAAGAAAAGGAGGAAGAGCGCGTTCAAGCTGTAATTACCTGTGGCAGGCCAAGATTTGACTTGTAGAACTCATTTGTTCAACCTTATATTCGTAGTAAAACGTCAGAAAAATCTTTTTACAGATTTGGATTGTTATCGTTTGGAATTTGATCAACTTTTGTGGCAAGGATTAATCTCTCTCTTTGCTGTAGATTCATCCTGGATTGAGTGAACCGGCTACATTCATCCTCTGGAACAATATAGTTCATCACATAATATCTTGTAGATGTTATCTGCTAGAGCTTTTCGGGAATTGTACTTATATCTCCATTAGAAGAAAAAAGTTGGGTAAAAATGTGAAGATTCTCTGCTCTCCACATTTTCGTTAGTAGGCAATTCGTTTCAAGTCCGGTTGCATAATAAGAGCAAAAGTATTCACTAAAACAAATACCAAGTTCCAACTACTTGCAACAAGTTCATCTTGCAAGATAAAGAGCTGTGTCTTATCTTATATTTGGTCCACTATCTTTATCTATATCTTTTCTTAACACTTTCAGTTTTAAACTCCTGCACTTTCTGCTCTTAAGAAGTCTTCACTAATTGAGGCTTCTTTCCACTACCAGCTAGAAAGAGATGCCAAACTAAAGTAAGGTGCAGCAATTTTGCTTTAACACTTTCAGAAAGGTAGGCTAATAATTCAGCAAAAACATTCAGTTAATACAACTGAAAATTATCAGCTACCTAGTATGCTATATATTGGTGAGTAAAAACTAGAAGCATAAAGAAACTGTTGCACAATACACCTACCTTATGGTCCATATGGCAGCTACAACTTATATACACCTCGTGGAAAATATCCATACGCAGATGAAAAGAAACTAAAAAATTTGTTAAGAAATTGAATATCTTTATGTACTTGAAAATTTAATGGCGTCAGGTGTTTTTAGCCACTGGAACTAGATGTTGTATAAGGGCTAATCCATCTGAACGTGACAGAATCGGGAGAAAGTAGCTGAGGGCCATTCTTCAACAATTCAAGATCTGCTCGGGTATCCAGTTTCTCTGCCTCTTCTGTACTGTACTCCTGATTCCGTATCTGCTCAAGAATCTCCAACACTTCTTCCATACATGGTCTCGTGTCCTTCTCACTTTGTAGACATTGAAATGCCAACTCTGCTACTGCAGTTATCATTGTTCTTGTTGCATAATCTGATTCAAAACCAAGATTTGGATCGACAAGCTCATGCAATGAGTGTCTTTGGATCCTATTAATTGCCAAGTTAGCCAAATTGATTTCATGCCGGTGTCTGGTGATATCCACAGCAGGCATGGATGATATAAGCTCAATCAAGACTACACCAAAGCTATAGACATCACTCTTATCAGTAAGCTGGTAGCATTGATGATATTCTGGATCAACATAACCAGGAGTTCCTTGCGGAGCAGTTGAAACATGGGTAACATCAGTTGGAAACAGACGAGACAGACCAAAATCTGCTACTTTGACACAAAAGTTGTTGTCAAGGAGAATATTGTTGGTCTTCACATCACGGTGAATTATATCTGAAGCATGGAGATATTTCAATGCACTTGCAGTCTCTACAGCTATGTTCATTCGAATAGACCACGGAAGTGCACCAGGCTTCACTCTGTCACCATGAAGATGATCAGCAACTGTGCCATTGGGAATGTACTCATATACAAGTAACAGTTCCCGACTATGGCGAGAGGTGCACCCATAAAGTGAAACAAGATGCCGATGGCGTAAACGTGTGAGGATTTCAACTTCATTCATGAACTGCTCAACTCTTTTGTAGTTATTCTCATATAAACGCTTGACAGCAACAGTGCGTCCATCTCGGAGTTTACCTAATGAATAAAGCATGTTAGCATGAAAATAATTAACAAACAATTAATGTAAAGAAAAAGGTATTTGGTGAAGATAACAAATTGATATCTACCATAATATACTGTGCCAAAGCCTCCATCTCCAAGTTCTTTTGAAGAATCAAAATTACTTGTGGCCTCTTCAAGTTCAACATAGGTAAAGAGATGAACTCCAAAGTAACTCACTCCCTTCTCAATCTCTGCCTCTGAAGAGGGATCCGACGTGAGACTTCGAGAAACTGAGAAAGAGGGGCCATATTTTTTCGGGTTACGATGTTGATAGATAAAGAAGACTATGCACATTAGGATTCCACCTCCAAAAGCTGCCCCAACACCTGGTTGAAGGTAAGGTGTGATTAGCAATGGTAAGCAGAGTATAGCCAATTGACGAGAAAGACTGAACATAAAGAACAGGAATAGGAAAAGATATAAGAAAGTTTCTTACCAATACCGACCTTCAGCCTCCATCGAGAACCCCTGCCTTTAACAGTACACACAAAACAACTGTGTTAGAATACTTCAACAACGTGCAAATTCAAGATTAATTAATTTCACAAACTTCAAAGTTAAGTTGCCTAGGAACTTTTCAACAGTTATCCAGAGTCGTAATAATAGATTTAGCAACAATGTAGGAACAGAGGAGATGGATTAATACATAGCACAAAAAAGGTTTTATAATCATGAAAAGGTTTGTCACACCGCTCAATTGGTTGGATATGAAAACTGCCAGAGAGTTCAGGTGTTACTAGGGATGGATCCAGGGTGGGCTAGCGAGGGCTATAGCCCCTACAAATTTTTTTTTTTCAGAATATATATATATATATATATAGTAAACTAAGTAGAGCTATAGCCCTACAAAACTAAGTTCTTTGTCCCTCCAAGACTAAAATCTTGGATTCTTCGCTGGGTGTTACATCCTTGAAACGGAAGAGAAAGATATTGCGTAATCTGAAAATAAGAATGCAGCAAAGAACTTCAAATGGATGAAAAGAAAAGTGAGAAGGTGAAGTTGGGCTTTGATCGGCACAATTCTAATGATCCCAACAAGAAACTTCAACTACTTCGGATTTCGCACTTTAAAGGACGCGCCTTCCATATTGACCACATGGTGGTTGACTGTCAATTCCACAAAATCTGGCCCCATTATGTAATTTTCCAGGAAACCCAAAGCTGGTGACATCCAATTCGTAAAATAAAACCAGGAAATAAAAACTCATTTTGACACCTTTTCCAGCCGCCATACTGTGAAAATTCTAAGCACACTAGTGGGAAACAGCTAACAATGGGAAATTACTGCATGCAACCGATTCAATATTTCCTAGAGAAGCAACAAAACATCTTAAAACTAATAGTGAAGAAGGGTAAATAATGTAGCAAAAAAGTTAAAGTTTTCAAGAACAGTTACCGTCAATACAAGAACTGGGAAAGTTCAAGTTTTCAAGAACAGTTACCGTCATTACAAGAACTAGGACGACGCCCATCCGGACAAAAACAAACGAACGATTCATTTTCAGAACCACATCTTCCCCCAGTTGAATTACAAGAACTGCAACTAGGACTATGATCAATCCAATTTAACAGGAAACCCGTCTTTAAAATCTCAGTGTAGTTTTCTTTTGCATCAGAGAGCACAAGAGCCTCAACGAGATAGCGGCACGAGTGTGAAGCCAGTGAATAATTGTTGTCCTCCAAAATTTCGATGTCAAAAGTTGCAAAGTAGACGTGTGTAGCATCAGTAGAACAATTTATTGGGTACACCCAGTACTCAGGCATTGAGTTACAGTGAGAGAGGAGAGAAAGATTACGGAAACCAGGCACTAGACGGAAGGGTGTTTGATTAAGGCTGAGGCTATGCAAAGGAATGGGACAGGTATGATTGTAGGCTGCAGAATTAATAACGTGAAAGGAATTGGTTTCGTAACGAATATCTTCGACGATGTACTCGTCATCGGAGATGGTGAGCTCCGGTTGGTGGTCGTCGTTGCAAGATAACTCAAAGTTGGGGTCGTGGTAGCCACAATAAGGCTGTTGAAGGCCTTTTAGCCAAAAAGGGTATCTGATTTGGACGCCATTGTTGCTGCATGATTTAGGTTCACAAGCGAGGAACTTTTGATCAAAACACAAAGTTTTACTTGGTAAGGTGGCTAGGAAGTTGAGACTTAAACAAAAGAAAAGACTGATCTTGGGAGAAAAGAAGTTTTTGGGATCCATTTGAAGGAGAAAGGGAAGAGAAAACAAGCAGGAGAGACAAGTTGGGAATGAATGAAATGGAAGAAATGAATTAAGATGCTCGGAATAAAAAATATGTTTTCAGTAGTCCGAAAGAAGACAAATTTTACATTAAAGAAAACAATGTCTTTGACAAATGATAACCCAACAACTACAAGAACCAGTTGGACTGGCGAGAAATTCCTGGCTTTGTTTAGGAGGAGGAAAGTGAAAGTGTTGATTAGTCGTTAAGGTAAACTTAGCAATGGGTCTACGCCGAGGTGGAAGTACATACGTAAGTCGCTTAGAAAAACAATGTGAAAAAAGAAAAAGAAGGGAATATAGATTCCGACTGGCAGGACATCAAAGTCCAAGTCAACAATTTAGGTCCATATCAGCATTATTGGTTGATAAGGTTTGGTTTGAGGACTCTGATTTGTTAACCAATACGCGTGGAAAAACAACACTTGTCTTGTGATAATACAATAATAGGCATATTTTCATGAGTTTAGATCTTTTGTCTAATATTATGATATCTTATTGTGTTTAATAAATCTCAATAATTTATTTATGTGAGTCCCGCATGAATCCCACGTGAATATCACAAAATAAATAATTGAAATTTTATAAGACAGAGTAATAATGAATAAAAGATCTTTTCTCTTTTTTCATCTCTCCTAATAATGCTCGTCTAGGTCTAACCCAACAAGTTTAGACAAGGAGAGCTTTTCTTTTCTTTGTATATTCATCTCTACGTAGTAGGAACTACAAAGTAACTACCTTATCTCCAAAATTAATCATTTAGTTGATGCTATAGTTAAAAGCTATATAATGTCCAATTCCGATACCAGCAAAGTTATAACTTGATTATCAGTTTTGATTTCAGAACATAACAGGCAAATTATGTTTAGGAGGTTTTTAGTTCTTCAATCACTTCTAATCCACAGACAACACACAACACTTGAAGATTGGCCATTAATTATTCTGCGTTCGGCCTCTGAACCAAAAAAAAAGTAGGAACATGTAAACTAGAAGAACATGTCAAAAGCTGATTTGAGCTTTGACCTTTGACGGGTTCAAATTAATTAAGTAGAGATTGACGATAAGGAACGCGATGCGAAGCTGAGCAATCAAAGTCTCTATTCTTAGTCAACAATCTTAACCTTTCGCTTTGGTCAAATATATATCAAAACTATAATTTTCAGAATATACACATATACATTCACACCAAAAATCCTCAATAGAGGCTTCGCCACCAATGCAAAGGTGTCAAGTTGCCTTGAAAATTAGCTAATATTTTATATAACAAATTGCACTGCGTAATCTTATCTTAATATATGGACGTGTTGATAAACTTTTTAAGAAATTAAACAATTGATGAAGCGGTAAACTGTCTCGTATCAACACCTAGAACGTCACTTCTAATCAGATTATGCAATGCCCAGTGAATAATTAACTTAGGTTGAAAGCTCTTCGTTGCTTTAAATAAGAACAAATCCTCAAACTTATACCAAGTCCAGAAACCTTTCCATGGAATACCTCATTAACACCTTGGAGTTGGACACACCGTTAAAGCCTTGTTCTGAAAACTAAAGACGCGACTAGGTTCACAGTTTGGAGTTAAGAATACCCTCCTATGTGTGTTGTGCAATTTATAATTATCACAACGACCCGGAACTACGAAATCTATAATGTAAGCTCTTGGACAATATGTGAGAATAAAATTGGAGGAGCTGTGAATGCGTACCAGGTATTGGACATCGATCGAGGTAAGCTTGGTCAGGGCAATGGCAAGTAAAGAAACTACCAGACTGAGTGACGTTGGTACCGCATACACCACCTGAATTCATACATTCTGAGCAACTTGAAATATCTTTATCAACATCGAACGACACAGTAAACCCGTTTTCTAAAAGCTCTTTCACAGCCATAAATCCACCCAAAATAAGCTCTCCTATCGCCTTTAAATCTGACAACACAGGTATTTCGACTCTTTTACAATGCATGAGGGCACTGCCGTCTGCAGCATTCCACTGCTCATCAGTTGCGTAGAACACATAACTGTCTTCACCATTTATTGAACATGTAAAGTTAAGAAACTTAGTACTCACAAGCGCTGCTGTTGAACAGTTGTAAGCTAAGGTCAGGTTTTGGAATCCAGGCACAAGATTGTAGAGCGTTGTGTTGAAAGTTATGTTACTGAAATTATTCGGGCAAATCCCCCACTGCAAGTAGTCCTTTCTCGCCATAGTAATCTCTTTGGATGATTGATCCACGTACCGCACCACAAATTCTTGTGCAACACTGGTAAGAGTAGGGTAGTTATTAGGATCATCGCACTTGAGTTCGAACCCTTCACGGCCACAAATTTTTCGTCTGTTACCACCCCAGAAAGGATAATAAAGGTTTTCAAGGAGACCACAATTAAAGGGCCTTTCGCACTCGATGTAGTTACCATTCTCTTCACCGTAGATAACAGAGACGTCGAAGATTAATACGATAAAGAAGGTGACGATGGAGAAGTATTGTGCTTGGCGGGATGATAAAGGGAAGAAATTGGCAGCAGACATGTTTTTGCCAATGACACCGGAGAAGAATTGGTAAGATGTGGCGCTTTGATGTGATGATAATATAATGTTAATTTACGTGAAGTTGGTTATTTTATATGAAATGAAAGAGACGGAATGGTTGCTATCTCTTATGAATGTGCATTCTGTATCTTTCCAAGAAATTTATTTAGGTTTAGACTATTAGAACTTTCTTCGTCAGAGGCAAGATAAGAATAAGATCGTAAGGATTTGACTATGACTTCGACGAGTCCTTTCCTTCTCTACTTAAACAATAAATAGATAGAAGGAAATAGTCTGCTACAGATGCAATTAATTACACCTAAAATTGCTTAATACCATACGATTAATACCTATTGATAAAAAATGCCGATTGCATAATCTTAACATTGAAGTGACAGCAGAACGACTTAATTCCTAGAAAAGACACGAGTACATTTTGTCATTTTCAAATGGGAAACCGATCGCATTTGAGGTCCAATATGAACGCTATTTATATTTGCGGATTTGAAAAAAAATAGAATGTGAAGAAAATAATGCACTACTGATGGTCTAGTTTTCAATGATAGACTTTTAAATCTGGCAACATGACTAGACCTGTTCAAGGTCCGCTTTTCCTTTCCTATTTCTGAAGAAGAGAGTTCAATAGGCTGTTAAGTTGATATATATATGTGCATTTTTATCCTTCTTAAAGTAAGTATGAGTTTAAAGGACTCATAATACAACAAAAAGAGCTTTAGACGGAAGACAAAACCATAACCATGAGTATAATAATTGTTTCCTTTTTAACTGAGGCAATAGAATTTATATCGTTAAATAAAGTGATACTATTATAGCTGTAAAGCAACTAAAAAATTAGACAAAAATGAATAATGTTGCTTAAATTTTAACTAAGGCAACAAAACAGTTTCAAAGTATAGTGACATTGTTAAATAAATATTGCAACAATTTAAGTCTTTATAAGGCAGTAAAGTAATTTTTAGATAACAATTTGTAACAAAAAAATCAACAATTTATTCTTTCTTTACCTATAATATGTTAATGTAAAAGCAAACTCTTGTCATTAAGTATGCAAAATCCATATTTACATTAAAAGCAATATACATATATTAATATATGTCTTAATTGCATATGTAATATCAAATATAAACGACCAAAAATCTACATTTAGATATGCTATATAGTCTATAAAACTTGTAAAATCTAACCTTTAACATATTCAAAATACAAAAGCAAAAATAACTAGCTAAAATATTCACTACATTATCTTCCTCCATTTCATATGAAATATAAGTGAATTAAACTAAAGACTAAACAAAACCAATATGTATGAGCACTCTAAAATTCTTTACCAAGTACTTCCTTATTCACTCCTAATCATCACCTTCCTCTAACTACTTTATTATGAATTTCTTTTAATGAAGACAATAATATAATCCAAGATTTAATAGCGAATGATTCAATTTTTTTTATGATCAAATTCCAAAAGTATGAATATAAACAATTAATCTCAACAAAAAAGATAACAAGATAATGTACAATAAAAGTGAATTAAGGAAACCTTTTCGCCTGATATATATGCATGGTTTAAAGGAATAGAAGATTTCTTTCTTAATTGACTAAGTGCAATCAATTTACAAAGCATCTCTATGTAAGTGATGTTAGCTTGCCCAAACTAAGATTGAATAAGGAAGAAAATTTGTTCGTTATTTCTTTTTTTTATCAACTTTATCTTGTTCTAGTTGCCTTTTGATTCCCAAGCACCCAACTTTCTCTTGTGCTAGTTCCTTTCTCTTTCTCTCCTTTTTAACTTCGATTTTTTTGTTCATCTCTTCTTCCAATTGTGTGCATTTCAGTTTAGGACCAGTTGTGTGTATTTCAGTTTGTTGTTTTCTATTTTGAATATTTGTTTCAACAATTTGCAACACTTAATTAAAACATTATATTAATTAAATATCATGTAACTAGTTTGTAAAATGTAATACATTCACATCTGAGTGGTTCCAATAAGAAATGAGCTCCTCAGAGACTTCTTTGCTTATGTAGTTAGGAAAATTGGACATTCTTTATGCATTTATTTTATATTGTTTGATATGAGTAGCATAACAACATAATAGGATCAAAAAACATATACAACAATCAATAAATTTAGACATCTTAATGAAATTACTAATAATATAGAAATTTGATACAAGATAAGACACTACTCACTATTTTCTTGCTTGTACGCTTTTCTATGTTTTCTTTATAAGTTGCAAGATACTTTTCAGTATTAAAGAGTGAAGTTTTACCCTTTCTGCCATTTTTGTATCCACGAAAAAATTGTTTATTAGAATTTTGAAATAACTTGATATATTATAAGTCATTAAAGAACTTACCAACTTAGCATAAATACTTGTAAAACTCTAAAGGCCAACTGTGCATTTTAGTTTGATGTTTTCCATTTCGAATAAAACTCCACTCTGTATTTGGTGGAAAGGACCAAATCTTTCAATTTTCATTCAAAGTGTAAGAAGGAGATGATCATGTACTTAAACCTCGTAGATGACCTATTCCTATTGTCAATGGCTGATGATAATTAATTCTATCACAACTCTTATAATAAATCTCAAAATGTTCAACATAACATTAGGTATACAGATTAATGTGTGCTTAACTATTTATACATTCATTCCTTAACACTTAATCATCATTGTTGTGAAATGCTTATGATACTCATTTTAGTTCATATTTGGTATTAGGTACAATTTGGAAGTTCAAGAGATAAAATATGTTAAAAACACATTCATTGAGCCATTCTATTGATGTTCAAAATCATTTTTCTTTGTGGTATAAGAAGGAGATTGATTAGAGTGGATATTGGACAAGAAAAATGCCATAAAATGAAGAATTCATCATGCATTTGAAGATGCACGGTCATGCATATTTTAAAAGATGCATTGTTTTGGTGATGCTCAATTGGATGCACAGTTGTGCATCTACCCAAAAACCTAGATTTTCATAAAGTAGACATTTGAGTAGCTAAAGAATCATTTTTGGAACACAAGAAGGGTCAAAAACCTTACTTTTTTGGGATCTATGGAGGGATAATCTCCCTTCTTCCGATTTGAAGGTGAAATCAAAGCCAAGGATGATATTTGAGCCTCTCTTCTTTGTTTATTATTATTCTCTCTTTATAGGGATTGTTTATACTATTCTTTGCTTATTGATTTCCATGCACATTAGCTTGTGAGAGAGAGCACATTAGCTTGTGAGAGAGAGCTCCATCTTTAGAACCATGAACATAATTGTAATGGCTCCAAAATATTTTTTCTAAATAAAGTCACCTGAATTTTTCTCTCTATTTGAACTAGAGAATAACATTGCATTGCAAAACTAGTAGTTTGTGCGCTTTCACCACCAATCAAGTATTTTTTAAAAGATATAACAATGTAGTGAAACATTTTTAGTTTTAAGTGCCTGCATTTTCTACTCTTAAGAAGTCTTCATTAATTGAGGCTTCTTTCCACTACCTAGCTAGAAAGAGATGTTGTTGGACCCAGAGATTTTTTTTTTCCAATTTTTGTGATTTGTGTTTAGATTTTTCTTATTAGGTCTTGGTTTATTTTTCAATTGTTTGATTATTTGTTTGAATCCAATCATAAATTTAGTGGCATGAATAGAGATTAGAAACTAATGGAAGGATTTAAATTAAGTTAGAATTAATATGGGAATGTTAGAAGTAAGTTAGCTTAAAGGAGATAGTAGATGGATTAAATGATAGAAGGTGGCAAGATGGGAAGGACAAGATCATGAAGGGTAAGATGGGGAAAAGACCATTAAAAAGTGGTTTTGTATTGGAAGAAGAGAAAAGTGTCGTGAGAACCAAGGAGAAAGAAGAGAGAAATGAAAAATAAGAGAGAAGAAGAGAGGTTTTGGTGAAAAAGAAGAGAAGGAGAAATCAAGTTATTGAGGTAGGTTAACCACCTTTTCTTCTTGTTTTATTAAAGGAATAGGTTGTATAAAGGATGAAGGAGTTAGAGAGCAAAGAGGTTCTTGTGGGAAGAAAGGGGGGTTAGGAGAACCTAATTGATTTTAGGGTTTTGTAAACTAGATCTTGAGTTTTCTAACCTAGATGAATTGTGGGTAGGTTAGATTTGAGTTTCACTCATATTTATTATGATTATGTGAGTTTTCTGAAGTTTATAAATTTTATTGGAATGTTAGTTTTGAATGAAACCTTGGTTGTTTTAGGAAACCAAGGGGATACTACCCAAGAGCAAAGAGAAAGGCAAGCTTGACTTGGATATTAGGTGGGTATGTATTTATAGTTATTGTGTAATTGGAAAAACTCTTACCTATGTGTGTGTATGTGGTTTTGCTTGAAATTGATGTGCTTGAAATTAAAATGATTGTGAAAATTTAGAAAAGCATGATGTATTGTGATCATGTTATACCTTGAAAAAGGTTATGACATTTTGAATTGCATGAAAAAGAAGAAAAGCATGAAAATATAAGAATATGATGAAATGAAAGAAACACGGGAGTGCAAATTGTGATTTACTAAATTGAGCATAATTTGATTGTGTTTGGGTGAGAGAGGAGCCATTTCGTAGTCACGTGCTCATCGACGTAAAGCCTTCTCCCGGCGCTTCCGCTTGTGACCCACAAAATTTGAAAAGTGGATTCGTTTTGTTTATGGAGTAAACTTCGGTTTCTCTATTTTGTTCACAAAACCCTCGAGCCAATTGATGTGCATTGCATCTTTAGATGTTCAAGTAAGGTGCATAATAAAGTGTTATGTTAATGGTTGAAGTGTATGTCGTGTGTTTAAGTTGAGTTACATTGATACATGTTCAATTGCTTAAATAAAGTATGAATGCTAGAATTGCTAGATATACATATACATATGCTTGAATAAGTGGCCAATCACCAATGACTATAGATATATTAGCCACTAAGCTGTGTAGCTTAACCCAATATTTTTTCCACTCCTCATGTGTAGATCGAGAAGAACAGTGATCCTTGCAAGGTGTTTGGACAATTTTCGAGAGAGTTAGCTCTTGTACTAAGTTAGTGGCTAGACTTTTGGTTAGTTTTATAAGCATTTTGAACAATGAGCATTCAATGTATTTTGTAATTTGTGTTAAGATTTGTGATGTAATGTAAATTTGAAATTCAAGTTACGTTTAAGCTTCAGTTGTTTTGGTAAATAGGTTTATAACTGGAAAGTTCCCCATATATATGTGCGTGTTCCTATGGTAGTAGTACATTTCGAAATCCAAGCCTTTTTCG
Organism: Erythroxylum novogranatense; assembly: GCA_029891385.1. NCBI lineage: Eukaryota > Viridiplantae > Streptophyta > Magnoliopsida > Malpighiales > Erythroxylaceae > Erythroxylum > Erythroxylum novogranatense. Next base: position 76,287,891 of record CM057225.1, read on the forward strand.
AAATCTAGGAAGTTATAGCTTATTTTTCTAGCTTTCCATTGATATATAGTATAGGAACTTTGGAATTTGGAGTCGAAAGATATGGTTTTTATAAGGGGGAAATGTATCGTCTATAAAGATGCTTTGTTTGTGATGACGTCATTTCGTCTTAAGAGATGCATCGTCTCAATTTGACTTTGCATCTTCTTGAGTTGACTCTGATTCATCTGTCTGTTTGCTTTGTCTTTGTTTTGTTTCGTTTGCTTTGTGGCATTCGTCTGCCTTGTGGCATTCGTCTGCCTTCTTCCATTCATCTGCTTCATGGTATTCGACAGCCTTAGTAAGAGTTATTCCAAATTGTCCCCAAAACAGGTTTAGTATAGTCGAGGCCAAGTGTTGTTCTTCGTCAAATGTCTCCGAATGTTTGGGTTCTGGAAATAGGATCCAATAGATGTCAAGCTAAAGTAAGGTGCAACAATTTTGCATTAACGCTTTCAGAAAGGTAGGCTAATAATTCATCATAAAAATTCAATTAAAGGTTCTGTTAATATAACTAAAAATTATCAGCTACCTAATATATTGTATATTGGTCAATAAAAACTATAGGCATAAAGAAACTATTGCTTAATACGCCTGCCTTATGGTCCGTATGGTAACTACAACTTACATACGCCTCTTCCAAAATATTCATGTGCAGATGAAAAGAAAAAAAAAGTTGTTACAAAATTGAATATTGTTATGCACTTGACAATTTAATGACATGAGTAGTTTTTATCCACTGGAACTAAATGTTGTATAAGGGCTAATCCATCTGAACATAACAAAATCTGAAGAAAGTAATTAAGGGTCATTCTTTAACAATTCAAGATCTACTCGGATATTGGTAGCGCATCATAGTACTACAAAAAATAACAAAACTTAACACTATAGTTAGTAATGAGTCTAGGTCGATCTCATAGGCAATTAACCTTTCTAAATTATATTTATATATATAAAGGGGGTTTGATTTGATGCAATTAAGAAAACAAAGTGAAATTGTTCTTGTGGAAGAAAATAATAGAAAATAGTTAATAGTGATGAAAGTGATGAATGTGTTAGAATCTGGTTCTCGGATTAATCTCAGTCTAAACACAAATAAACATACAACATGCATTATCGTTTTCACACCTCTCTTATAACTATTAATCATGAATTAAAAACAAGCTCTATGTTGAAACCCAATCCGGAGACTGGATCCCAACCGGAAAACGAAAAGCGAAGGAAACGAAAGCGAATGGAAACGAAAATTTCGCATCGAAATTTCAAATTGGGAAACAAAGCATTCGATAAAGCGAAACTAAAAACGAAGCGGAATCGAATCACGAAATACAGAAACAGAATAAATCAAAAGCGGAAGCAAATCGAATAATCGAAACGAAAGGGTATCACATCAAAACAAATCGAATCTACGAAAGCGGAACAAAAAACTGAACCAAGTGGATCGGACATCCGAAAACAAAGCACAAAAAAACACAATCGCGTTGGAAACCTAGACTATAACATGTCCGAAATTCGGTATAATTTTTTTTTCTTTTTATTTTTCTTATATCCGTTTTTACTCAAACTCATGCAAGTCATATAATTTCCCTATTCTTGGAAATTATCCTTAATCAAGTTCTCGAATCATAACAAACTTCTTAACACTCGTATAAATTCCAAAATCTATCTTTTAATCCTCTAAATCTTATTTTTCTTTCTTTCCAATTTATTTTCTAACGAAATTTCGGCAGCACAACAGCTGCATTCTTACTAACCCAAACCTGCAAAGTGTTCAAAATACACTTCTAAAACATATCCCAATCAATCATACAATCATCAAATCCACCTGACCCTCCGTCCGGAATCTCAGCAGAAACAAATGCAATCTTAGTTCTAAACACTTCAATCATTCTCATATATAACCATAACCCATCATCATACACAAACTTTGAACCTTAACTCAACATATAAATCCATAATTTACTTACATCATCCAATTTCATAATCATACATAAATTCAATCATACACAATTTTATCCTCTCATACATCAAAAGAAACACTTACAACACATTATGGCAACTCAAGCCATATACTCATACCAATAATCCCAAATACATAAAACACAAAATAAATGAAATCGGACATATGTTGGGCCCCGAACTTTAATTGGATGTCAGAATTATTAAATGAGAAATTAGTGATGTTAAATGTTTATTTGGGTAATGTGAATTGGAGAAATTTTAAATGATATTTGGGGGTTAAAGCGTGAAATGGGTTTTTGTGTATGTTGTATTATGGGTAACATCTTTATAATTGAAAAAGTAAGTTTGTATAGTTACTATTTATGTAACTTCTTTGAAATTGCAAATTTTGAGACTTCGATTTATTGGGGCTAGAAATGCCCACTAAAGCTTTGTAAAGAACCTTTTATTGTGTTACGCCAATGCTTGTTCAAGTATGACCTTGCATTGATTTGAAAATGTGCCATAAGTTGTGTATATGAACTTTGTGAATGAACTTTGTGTGATATGTGGTTGCTTTCAAAATTTATTCTAAAAGTATGTATTTTGTGGCTTATGGATGATTTGAGAAATGGCTTAATGTTTGTCATAAGAATGTGTTGAATGAATTGTATATGAAGGATTTAAGTATGGAAAGAATGAGTATTTTGTATATGTATTATGTTATAGATTAAGTTGTGAAGATTGAATCGTGCTTGAAGTAGATTGGACGAAGAGTATTGTGGTAGTGAGGAAAATGTGAAATCAAGATGGAAAGAATGGATTGGTCTTGATGACTTTGAGGCTTTAAAGAGATATGTATATGTTATGAAATGTCGAGTGAATATTATGAGTTAATGAAAGTTAAAATGAATGAGATGATTAAGATGATTGAAATGGAAGTTGAAAGGTAGGAAATAAAGATTGAAAGAGTGAGAATTGGAAGAATTAGTGAAGGTGTGAAAATATGAAGAATTATGAAAGTTTGACTTTTGGGGATGAATAGTTGACTTTTGATTTAAGTGAAATATGATAAAATGATATTCATGAACATGTAGTGTTCGTTGAGGGCTTTCGGTAGCCATAAAGTTTGCGAATTTTCGATATCGGGGCTAGAAGTTATGATAGATTGAAGTTTTGATGTTGTTTAGGTGATTGAAAACCAGACGATGTACTGTAGCAAAAACCAGCTGATAGGAAAAGTGGACGCTACAGAATGTAGGAGATAGAATCAGCCTTTGTAGTCTTCATGAGAGTTATAGATCTAGATGTCTACTTTCTAACCGTCCAAGAATGAAGTCATTTCGACACCTATAGAGAAAGTTATGGCATTTGCGCCAAAACATGTGCTGGATAGAAAAACCAGCTGATAGAAAAACCAGCTGAAGCAAAAGCAGACGATATGGACTTGATATCGATAGATTTAGACAAAATTTCCTTCTTGAAAGTTGTAGATCTCTCTTTTCTCTATGAGATAGATACCAAGTTTGCCCAATTTGGATATCGGAGTCAAAAGATATGATCTATATAAGTGGACATGTGCTGGATAGAAAAACCAGCTGATAGAAAAACCAGCTGATAGGAAAACCAGAAGATGCAAAAATCAGACGAAAGATTAATTGAGACATTTGACCCTTTTAGAGACTGAATTTGGATTTAAGTTCTTCATGAACATTGTATATCAGTCTTTTCTCTATGAAATAGACATCAATTTTGTCCAATTTGGAGTTCGAAGTTAAAAGTTATAAGCGTTTGAAGTTTGGAGGAAAAATCAGCTGATGAAAATCAGTGATGCAAAAATCAGTGATGGAAATCGGTGATCCAAAATCAGTGATGCAAAATCAGCTGATGGAAAAATCAGACGAAGGAAATCAGGCGATGAACAGTAAATCAGGCGATAGAAAATTAGGCGATGAACGAGTAATCAGACGATAGAAAATTAGACGATGAACGATAAATCGATAATAGAAAATCGAGCGATGAGCGATAAATCAGATGGAAGGAAAAAGCAGATGGAAGGAAAAGCAGATGGAAGGAAAATCAGATGGAAGGAAAAAAAGCAGATGGAAGGAAAATCAGATGGAAGGAAAAAGCAGATGGAAGGAAAAGCAGATGGAAGGAAAATCAGATGGAAGGAAAAAGCAGATGGAAGGAAAATCAGATGGAAGGAAAAGCGGATGGAAGGAAAACAGTCTGCACACAGATCAGTATTTTGAGGATATATGGAACTACAGAGCTCGGATTGAGGTGATTCAAATTGGAGATTAAACTAAAGTTATAAGGCTACAACTTTGATGAAGAACCCCGATCAAGATGGAGCCTCTAAGACTGTCGGATTTTGGAATGAAACTCGGTGTAGTGTGCAGTCTCAGATTTTGTACGGGTCTGATAGTATTTTGGCCATAACTTCTTCGTTTTAGATCCAAATTAAGCGCGGTTTGTTGCGTTGGATTCGTATGATCGAGGGGAACATTGTGAAGAAGAAATTATTGTAAAATTCCTTTATTTACCTGATCGGAATTTGGAGCCAAGATATCAACTTTTAAGGGCAATTTTGGAAGAACACTTAAAGAGTTAAGTTAGTAGGCTTATAAGTGTTAGAGTAGTGCCCTAAAGGCAATCCCCTTTAGCGCATTTTGTTCATAGTCATGTACAGACTTTATGAATAAATAAAGCAAGGCATATTTTATTTATTTGATATTCATTTTATTATGAATTGATAATGATCTTTAATCAAATTAATGAAGTCCCTGATACATGACATAGCATGAAGGAAATTATGATGCGATCATACTATTGAGATTCCTATCATGTGCAATTATGTCAGTATCTAAATTATCCCTAGTCATAGGATTAATGAGACTGGACATCGTTAATCCGGATAGACTAGCACATGCCAAACTCCTTGATTGGATCAAGCAGTGGATCTCAGAAAACTGTAAATATTGAGATATTTAGATTTGACATGTGGATGCTTACTAGTGGTAGTAAGTACATTGGATGACCTACTATGAGATCATCACATGGATGTCCTATACAAATGTCAGTGATAATCTCATCATAGCAATGGTGCAAGTATCCTTAGACTTGAGGTACTCAAGGATATCTTGGTCTTGATTACGTACTTTGACTCCATTCCTTGTTGCCTTTCGAGGTCGCTCATAGGGTGGTGATTGGGTGCACTTGAGGTATTCAAGGTAATTGAGTAGCCAATAAAGGATTCACCACTTCATTATAGCGAAGAGATACCCATGGCCTCTTATCAGGATCATTACTTTGAAGTCTCTGGCGCCGGAGCATACATATGTCATGAAGATGGTCTTCATGGACATATAAAGTAATGAGTCCTAGGACGAGATCTGATTACACTTGGACTAGATTTGATTTAATCAGTCTAGTAAGAGATGACACATTGCCCATACTCAAACCAAGTGGGGTATAGCATGGTGAAAGGACGAATTGCACGGTAATTGTCTATGGAAGGGTTCGTGATATGGTTTCATTAGTCAAACCAATTACTTTCCGGTCAATTGGGGGTCATGATGTGTTGCTAGATACCGCTCATGACTTGTTTAGATTAAGTGTTAATCTAAGTGGCCAACATAACCGGGAACCTAATGGGTCACACGCATTAGAGTGACTCGGAGAATCAGAAAATAGTTTGACAGAGATCCGATATCTGGAGAGCAATAGGATTAAATGAATCCCGATGAGATTGGGAAATGTCCCGATGAGATCGCGACATCGACATTGCTGAAAAGGGTCTCCGGCGATTTTTCACCGGTGGGGCCCGACAGGCCGGTAGGACCGACCCCAGTTTGACTGGACCACTTCAGCAATTATATATATTAATTAATTAAGTAAATATAGTCAAACCAATTACTTTCCGATCAATTGGGGGTCATGATGTGTTGCTAGATACCGCTCATGACTTGTTTAGATTAAGTGTTAATCTAAGTGGCCAACATAACCGGGAACCTAATGGGTCACACGCATTAGAGTGACTCGGAGAATCTGTAAAATAGTTTCGGACAGAGATCCGATATCTGGAGAGCAATAGGATTAAATGAATCCCGATGAGATTGGGAAATGTCCCGATGAGATCGCGACATCGACATTCTTTGAAAAGGGTCTCGGCGATTTTTCACCTAATTGGGGCCCGACAGCCAGTAGGACCGACCCAGCTTGACTGGACCACTTCAGCAATTATATATATTAATTAATTAAGTAAATAATTAATTAATATATAAATATATAAGTGATTTTCGGTGGAGATAAAAATGGAGAAGAAGTTAACTTTGAAAAGTCAAAGTTAATCATTATTTAGCATTTTAAGAAACTTTTATGCTTTATACGTGGATGCTCCATCAACAAAGCATATATATGGGTTTTAAGTGTTAAATAAACATATGGAAGGAATGAAAAGAGTGGATGCACGGTTTTGAGAGGAAGAGAACCGAAAATGGCTTAAGTGTTAAGCATATGAAACTTGTTTCATCTTCTTCATCTCCTCCTTTCAAGTTTGCTTCTACTTCTCCAAGGCTCCACCAAGCTCATCTAATTTGCTCTCCAAGGCTAAGGTAAGAGCTAGCACTCTTTTCTTTAGTCTAGCTATTCCGGGTCAAAAGAGTTTGTCCGGTTAGGTTTTCAGACCTCTGCGTGGATACTGTTAGAGACGGTCTCCTTTAGTCGTTATGGTTTGATTATTTATACATACACATGGATCTCGGCTTTGGGAATATCCCGGGACTCAAAATTTTAAATTCCGCACTGTAGGCATGTGATGCCTACCCCGGGATTTTCCTACAATAAGGAGGGGCATGAGAGTCTTTCCTCATTCATTAAATGACATGGCATGTGGATGTAGTATAAATAGAGGAGAAGCAGGCTATGGTCGTGAGAGTTAGAGAAACAAAATAAAGAGAAACAAAAGAAAGAAAGAAAGAAGAGAGAAAAGAGAAGAGTGGGTTCGGTGAAAAGAGAAAAGAAAAGACAGCAGACTAGGGTTCAATTTTGTGAGCTTTCCAGAGGATTTGAACATGCTCCAAGAGGAAAAAGATGAAGGATGAAGAGAGCTCTAGGATGAGCTAAGAAAATCCGAAAATGGTGAAGAGTGAGGTAAAAGCCGATTTTCAAGCTTCAAGCTTTTCTTAAAATTTTTGGTGTAGAATCATGGAAAATATTATGGTTTTATGGATTATGAAATTAGTTGTGATGTCTATGCTAAGATGGTGGTTTAATTTTGGATTAATGTGAGTTAGGGTTTATGCCCAATTTTGGAAATTGGGGCTTTTGTAAATTGATACCTTAGATAGCTTGGAAATATGTTGGAATTGGGTTTCCTATAGTAAATTTTGAGAGTTATGGTATTTATGATGATGAATTTGGATGATTTCGGTCTAGGAAATTTCAAAGTGGGCGAAAGAAAGAAGCTTCGGAGAAATTAGAGCTTTGGACAAGTTCCTAGCATGGATTCGAGGTGGGTATCCGTTTATAATAGAATTTATAAGCCATTACCGCTTTCTTTAAACAAAGAGATTTTCTGACTTAAATTGCATCATAATTGTTGCATCATTGCATAAATGATTTGAAAAATCATTTTTGATTCGATACATGAAATTTTGATGAATTGCAAAAATACATTGTGTTATGCCTTGAAAGACTTCATGGCTGTGTATATTCGGAAAAGAGCATTTGATAAATTGATTTGAGCATTATATGTGCTTTTGTGTGGGCGAGAGAGTAACGTTGTGATAGTCTCGTGCACGTAGACAAAAATAATGTGATAGCCTTCTCCTGGCTGCCTGCTTTATTGTGGCTTACGAGATCCGAAAAATGGACTCGTCGTGATTACGGTAAACTTCGGTTTCCGTCGTGTTTATGGAGCTCTCTAGCCATTTGTGTGTGCATTGCTTACGTGAATTGCCAAGTTGATGCATTCATGTCTTGTGACCTATGGATTTGTGGCTGAAAGCCTAAGGCGATATCTGATTTGTAAAATGTGATTTTGATTACAGCAAGAAAAGAACTTCTTCAAAAATGTGCTTTACGGATTTCAAAGAAATGTTTTCTAAGACTAGAAAAGAAAAAGATTTCAAGAGTTTTGCTTATTGTTTTGTTATAAACTGTTACCTATTGAGCGTAAGCTCACCCCCCTCATTACCATCCATAGGTAATGAGAAGAAGATCTGGTGAGCGAAAAAGAGGGATTTTTGTATCTTTGTATTTGCATTCGGATTTTTATATTGTGATTGTATTATGGCTTGTAAGGCCATTAAAATTTGTATATGATTATGGGATGGGATTATGTAAGTGAAATATGGTTAGTATTATGAATGTGAATTATGATCATGACTTGAGATATGACCGAGAATTATGGAAGTGTTTAGATATAGGATTGTAAATGTGTATGATGGGATTCCAGACAGGAGGTCCGAAGATTTGTGTGATGGGGTGGAAATATTGAAGTGCTTTCATGTATGGATTTGTGTATGGATATGATATGGAAATTATGTATGAATGGCATAAGATGGATTGACGAAATTCAAATATTTGTTAATAAGCGAAATTGGGATAAAGAGAGATATGATTGTAGCGAATGATAAAATATTTTTGAATCTGAACGCGATATGATCGAATATGAAGGATTAAAAGGATTGAGGAATTGATGAAATACAAATTGAAATTGAAACTACTTTGAACAATGTGTAAATGAAAAAAATGAAGCGATATTAGTTAAGTCTGCGATTAGATTCGTTATGAGTTGGGTTCGAAACGGGTCCCAACATTTATGGTATCGAGCGCCAGATATTATGATCTTACATGGCGCGTGTGTATCGTTAGACGATAAGAAATTGTGAAAAGTTTAAGGTGATAGATCTAATAGGAAAAATGATGATACTCGATATGAGAAAAGGAAGTTGTGGATAAGTAGAGGCAATTATGGTAGAATACGGATTCAATGCCATTATATTGGAAGTGTCGAAAGTCTTTGGTTGAGAATTTGAGTCTCGGATCGTTAAGTTGGCGTCCTTAACGGTCGATGATTTAGACCTCGATCGAGTACTTATCGACATTCCTTTGATGGTAATCATTCGCATTAAGAAGAGATTAGTGGAATTGAGGTCAAAATTTCATGATGAATATGTATCGATAATTTGAATTGGATGAGAAATAAAGGAGTAGTGTGCCACCTCGTAACAGGATACGAGGAGTTTTGCAAGGATCGATTATACGATTTACGCACCATTAAAGGAGGCACGAGATGAGTATAGAATAAGTCATATGTGTGAACTGTTGCTAAATGTTTGGACTATGAGAGACAATAGGAAGAAGGGTATTTTGTTAGAATATAAGGCAATGAAAGTGTGGCTAATTGGAAATAAGAATTTTCGTGGTCCGATATGTTAGACATGAATTCAGATTTATGGATATGTCGGTGACTTGGTAATGGAATTATCTTTGCGGTAAGTGTTTGAATCGATATAGATATATCATTACTCGCAGGAATTGAATGAAAGGTAGTATGCAAGCAAAGTGGAACTGGTCAGGAAGCCAGATAAGTTAGTGTATGACTAGAGAATGCAGGTCTTCCTTGACCAATAGCTGGGATTATAAGCTCTTACCTCGATTCAACAATGGAATTTGGTAATTCTTCCATAGTCCGAGAGACAAGGACCCTGGTATGGATCAACCAGTTGCTTGAAAGGAACCGATAAACGCAAGGAGGAAGTTTGAAATGAGATGATAGATTTCTAGGAGTTGTGATGTGAATCTCATACTCCTTTTGGATCGACTTCAGAAATAGTGGACTCGAAATAAATTTCGAAGAGTAGCAACCAGTTATTGAGAGTGCATCTTTGATCTCGTGATTGAGTATATGAGATCTATTTTCAGATATAGCTTATGGAGTCATCTTTGATCCTTGAGTTAAGTTATGAAATGAATCGAGAACCGAGATAAAGTATGGTATAGATGATTTTCTTTGGAAAGGTAATCTGCGATGGAGCGAGAAAATTTGAATAGAGGTGATATTCAGAGGTTATTTGGAATTAGTATGATTGGTATATCGATAGCATAAGATATGAATTGGTGACATGCCGAGATATAAGAGTAAACGAATGTGTCTCTTATATCATAGGGTTTGATCGTAAAGGCTATTGGATTAAGCAAATCGACGCTTTATTTAAAGGATGATCAATGAAAGGACAAGTCAAGAAATGAATATGTAATAACTCGACGATAAGTATTGGAGTCCCGTCTCTAATGGAGACTCAAGTAAAAGGGTGGGATAAAGCTGCGAGAAGGTATGCATTTCGTTTGATGTAAAGAGAAGTATCTTGTGTAAGTATGTTTGGAGACTCAAGTATGCCTTATTGAATGTGTTTCAATCACAAGCGATTAAGTGTCTGATTGAGTTTGCAATGTGATGAAGTTTGTATGAATGAGCAAACATGAGAATAAGCCAAGGAGGTATGAGGAAATTCAAGGAATGGAAACAATCATTCGAAAAAGAATGTCAATTGGAAAATTGAAAAGAAAGTGTGATAATGTACCTTAATGAGGAATCGGTTATTTAAGGAATCGCGAGGACTAATCAAGAAGCACACGAATATGATAATAATTGAGGTGTTAACCAAAGGGACCGATAACACAATAATATTGGAGACCGAAGTGATCAAAGAGTAGATGATGTATTAAAAGTATTGACGAATTGAGAGACTAGTCGAACACGTGAGGAAAAACGTATGAAACTTATGATAAATGGAAGGAAGGAGAATTTTGAAAATGATTTTAATGAAAATCAACTGCATGAATTTGGAAAGTTTGTCGATGCACCGATATTGTATAAGAGATTTGGATAAAATCTAATGGAGCATAATGAAGTGATTGCATATGTGGAGCAACTAAGGTCCCATGAGTTAAGGAGTTGATACATGTTTAAGAGCTACTACACTAATGATTACTTTAAAGCTTGGAGACAGATGAATAAAAGAACATCTTGGAAGTATTTATGCAAGTACAGATCGTAAAAGCGGGGACAATCATTGAATTGAGAGCATGGAATAGGAATACAAAAGATTTTGATTGTATGAATGAGAAATTCCTATTAAGGCTAAGTATTTTTTTAAATGCATAAACAGAAAATTCGATATCGAGGTTATTGGAACCAAGAGCAAAAAGGAAGCATAACATGTAGGGGCTTGTACGTCCCGAATTAAGGATCAAGAAATTGTGAATCGTTTGAGAGGTTGAAAACAGATCTGAAGTTTGAGTTCGAATAGAAAGAGGGCTACATGGTGATTGTAATAAGAAGAATGTGAAATTAATAATGATGGTTGAGAAAGGAGAATTTGCTAAGCGGTATGAATTAATTCGTATGGAGTCTTATGAGATAGTGTTACTAGCAAAAGATATTCCGGATTCGAAATGTGATTCGTGAGTGTGTTTTGGAATTAGATGATATTAGTATTATTGTCACAAGAAGTTGGAAGTTGTGAGTGATCTGAACTAGAATGAGGAACCAGTCAAGAAAGTGATATGAATTTCGAGGACGAAATTCTTTAAGGAGGGGAGAATTGTTGGGCCCCGAACTTTAATTGGATGTCAGAATTATTAAATGAGAAATTAGTGATGTTAAATGTTTATTTGGGTAATGTGAATTGGAGAAATTTTAAATGATATTTGGGGTTAAAGCGTGAAATGGGTTTTGTGTATGTTGTATTATGGGTAACATCTTTATAATTGAAAAGTAAGTTTGTATAGTTACTATTTATGTAACTTCTTTGAAATTGCAAATTTTGAGGCTTCGATTTATTGGGGCTAGAAATGCCCACTAAAGCTTTGTAAAGAACCTTTTATTGTGTTCTGCCAATGCTTGTTCAAGTATGACCTTGCATTGATTTGAAAATGTGCCATAAGTTGTGTATATGAACTTTGTGAATGAACTTTGTGTGATATGTGGTTGCTTTCAAAATTTATTCTAAAAGTATGTATTTTGTAGCTTATGGATGATTTGAGAAATGGCTTAATGTTTGTCATAAGAATGTGTTAAATGAATTGTATATGGAGGATTTAAGTATGGAAAGAATGAGTATTTTGTATATGTATTATGTTATAGATTAAGTTGTGAAGATTGAATCGTGCTTGAAGTAGATTGACGAAGAGTATTGTGGTAGTGAGGAAAATGTGAAATCAAGATGGAAAGAATGGATTGGTCTTGATGACTTTGAGGCTTTAAAGAGATATGTATATGTTATGAAATGTCGAGTGAATATTATGAGTTAATGAAAGTTAAAATGAATGAGATGATTAAGATGATTGAAATGGAAGTTGAAAGGTAGGAAATAAAGATTGAAAGAGTGAGAATTGGAAGAATTAGTGAAGGTGTGAAAATATGAAGAATTATGAAAGTTTGACTTTTGGGGATAAATAGTTGACTTTTGATTTAAGTGAAATATGATAAAATGATATTCATGAACATGTAGTGTTCGTTGAGGGCTTTCGGTAGCCATAAAGTTTGCGAATTTTCGATATCGGGGCTAGAAGTTATGATAGATTGAAGTTTTGATGTTGTTTAGGTGATTGAAAACCAGACGATGTACTGTAGCAAAAACCAGCTGATAGGAAAAGTGGACGCTACAGAATGTAGGAGATAGAATCAGCCTTTGTAGTCTTCATGAGAGTTATAGATCTGGATGTCTACTTTCTAACCGTCTAAGAATGAAGTCATTTCGACATCTATAGAGAAAGTTATGGCATTTACGCCAAAACATGTGCTGGATAGAAAAACCAGCTGATAGAAAAACCAGCTGAAGCAAAAGCAGATGATATGGACTTGATATCGATAGATTTAGACAAAATTTCCTTCTTGAAAGTTGTAGATCTCTCTTTTGTCTATGAGATAGATACCAAGTTTGCCCAATTTGGATATCAGAGTCAAAAGAAATGGTCTATATAAGTGGACATGTGCTGGATAGAAAAACCAGCTGATAGAAAAACCAGCTGATAGGAAAACCAGAAGATGCAAAAATCAGACGAAAGATTAATTGAGACATTTGACCCTTTTAGAGACTGAATTTGGATTTAAGTTCTTCATGAACATTGTAGATCAGTCTTTTCTCTATGAAATAGACATCAATTTTGTCCAATTTGGAGTTCGGAGTTAAAAGTTATAAGCGTTTGAAGTTTGGAGGAAAATCGGTGATGAAAATCAGTGATGCAAAAATCAGTGATGGAAATCACCGATCCAAAAATCAGTGATGCAAAATCAGCTGATGGAAAAGTCGACGAAGGAAATCAGACGATGAACAGTAAATCAGACGATAGAAAATTAGACGATGAACAGTAAATCAGACGATAGAAAATTAGACGATAAACGATAAATCGACGATAGAAAATCGATTTATGAACGATGAATCGATGGAAGGAAAAGCGATGGAAGGAAAAGCGGATGGAAGGAAAATCAGATGGAAGGAAAAAAGCAGATGGAAGGAAAATCAGATGGAAGGAAAAGCAGATGGAAGGAAAAGCAGATGGAAGGAAAATCAGATGGAAGGAAAAAGCAGATGGAAGGAAAATCAGATGGAAGGAAAAGCGGATGGAAGGAAAACAGTCTGCACACAGATCAGTATTTTGAGGATATATGGAGCTATAGAGCTCGGATTGAGGTGATTCAAATTGGAGATTAAACTAAAGTTATAAGGCTACAACTTTGATGAAGAACCCCGATCAAGATGGAGCCTCTAAGACTGTCGGATTTTGGAATGAAACTCGGTGTAGTGTGCAGTCTCAGATTTTGTACGGGTCTGATAGTATTTTGGCCATAACTTCTTCGGTTTAGATCCGAATTAAGCGCGGTTTGTTGCGTTGGATTCGTATGATCGAGGGGAACATTGTGAAGAAGAAATTATTATAAAATTCCTTTATTTACCTGATCGGAATTTGGAGCCAAGATATCAACTTTTAAGGGCAATTTTGGAAGAACACTTAAAGAGTTAAGTTAGTAGGCTTATAAGGAGGGGCATGAGAGTCTTTCCTCATTCATTAAATGACATGGCATGTGGATGTAGTATAAATAGAGGAGAAGCAGGCTGTGGTCGTGAGAGTTAGAGAAACAGAATAAAGAGAAACAAAAGAAAAAAAGAAAGAAGAGAGAAAAGAGAAGAGTGGGTTCGGTGAAAAGAGAAAAGAAAAGACAACAGCTAGGGTTCAATTTTGTGAGCTTTCCAGGAGGATTTCGAACATGCTCCAAGAGGGAAAAAGATGAAGGATGAAGAGAGCTCTAGGATGAGCTAAGAAAATCCGAAAATGGTGAAGAGTGAGGTAAAGCCGATTTTCAAGCTTCAAGCTTTTCTTAAAATTTTGGTGTAGAATCATGGAAAATATTATGGTTTTATGGATTATGAAATTAGTTGTGATGTCTATGCTAAGATGGTGGTTTAATTTTGGATTAATGTGAGTTAGGGTTTATGCCCAATTTTGGAAATTGGGGCTTTTGTAAATTGATGCCTTAGATAGCTTGGAAATATGTTGGAATTGGGTTTCCTATAGTAAATTTTGAGAGTTATGGTATTTATGATGATGAATTTGGATGATTTCGGTCTAGGAAATTTCGAAGTGGGCGAAAGAAAGAAGCTTCGGAGAAATTAGAGCTTTGGACAAGTTCCTAGCATGGATTCGAGGTGGGTATCCGTTTATAATAGAATTTATAAGCCATTACCGCTTTCTTTAAACAAAGAGATTTTCTGACTTAAATTGCATCATAATTGTTGCATCATTGCATAAATGATTTGAAAAATCATTTTTGATTCGATACATGAAATTTTGATGAATCCTTAACATTCCCTAAAGCAATTTCATCAAAATTCAACCTCATAAATAACTTAATCCTTAAAATTGACGTCATATTTCATCAATTCCTACTAATTCCAAGATATTTAAATCACCAATTTTTAAAATCCCCAACTTCCAAATTTGACCTAAACCGATTCACTCAAATTCAATATCATATTTAACTTAATTTTTCAAATTGAGTTTAGAAAACATTAATTCCTCACATATTCAAGCTATCTAAATCTCCAATTTTCAAAATCTCCAATTTTTAAAATTGGCCTAAACCAGTTGACCCAAATTCCATATCATAAATCACAATTTCTTCAAAATTGATTTCATATATCACCAATTCATCATACTTTCCATGATTCTAAGCCAATAATTTCCAAAAATTCCAAATTCTAAAATTGGGCATAACCCTAATTCACAATTATTCAAAATTGATCCAACATACTTAGCAATCTCTCAAATTGACTTCAAATACCACAAACCCATATCATAATCATGCTAAAACAACCAAAAATTTAAGAAAATGTCAAAGCTTGAAATTTCCTATTACCTCATTTCTCCTCAAATTTTCGGATTTCTTGGTTCATGATGAAGCTCTCTTCATTCTCCATCCTTTTTCTTCTTGAAAGAAACACAAAAATCATCTTGGAAGCTTGGAAAAATAAAAAACCCTCACTTCTCTCTCTTCTTTCTCCATGGCCGAAGCTTCTTCTCCTTTCTCTTCTTATTTTCTTCTTTTCCTCTACTCATTTTCGTGCTTTCCCTGAACAAAAATGACAACATCATCTATTTATAGTGCCAAGTCATTTAAATGAGTGGTAATTGACCAAATTACCCTTACTCTTTAGCCAAATTTCCAAATTTGCCCCTACACTTTACTTTAAGACATGCTCACTTGCGGACATATTTTGCACTATCAATTTGAAGGAATTTGTCAAAATTTCCTTCTAGAGAATTATTCCTCTATGTCTTAATTTCATAATGACACCAAAAATCATCCAATTCGGAGCACTACATCAAAAGTTATGCTCAAAACATTTCCGACATGTTCATATTCTAACACATTTTCCATGTACGATTATTTCCATCCAGAAATTAACATTCTTAAACACAAAATTGAAACTCGATGTCTTCATAAAAATTGTAGCCTTATGTCTCTAGTTTAATTCAAAACAAGAATCATCTCATTTCGATTCACAGATCAAAAGTTATGCTCAAAATACTCTTAGATATTCCTAATCCAAAAAGTGCACTCTAATCCGAACTTCCATTCATAATTTGAAGATCTTAGGGGCAAAATTGACATTTCATTTCTTCATATGATTTGTAGCCCCATGTCTTAATTTTATTTCGCCTTAAGAATCACTTCAATCGGATCACTACAGATCCCGAATTTTGCAAAATACTGAACCATATTTAGAAAATGAGTCAACTCACTTTGATTAAATTAATCACCCTTAATTTAATCTAAAAAATTCACAAATTTTCTATGAGGATGTAGAGAATTGTCTTAGAAATCCAACGCTTCAAGAATCAACTCAATCAGATGTCAGACGGAAAAGATACAAGCAAAATATTGAGCAAGGGTCGGATGAGGAAGAGAAAAGCAAATTCATAAGAAACTCAAAACGGCGTCGCACAAGGGGAGGGCGCCAAACAAAACGACGCCGCACGGAGGGGAAACGGCAGCGCGCTGGAAAGGAAACTGAAACGACGTCGCGTGAAGGAGGAAGAAACGGCATCGTTGCGGGACGGGCGCGGGTGCGAGCAGAGCAAACGCGGGGGAAACGGAGTCGTGGCGAGGTCGAACGACGCCGCAGTCGCCCACGTTGCACCCTGGGTGCGACGCGTCGCACTCGGATGAGTGTGACGCAATTTCCCCCCTTTTTTTGAAAAAAAAAATCTAAAACTTCTAAAATTCATATCTTTTGATCCCTAGCTCAAATTTTAACAAACTTGGTCTCTATAGAAAACTTGAAGGAAGTTCTACAACTTTCATGAAAAATCAAAAATCAATTTTGTCTCTAAACTGATCACTTTTCTAGTCAAACATTTTGTCCAAATTAATATATCCTTAAACAAAGACTCAACTTTGAAAATTTGTATCTTTCAACTCCAAAGTCCAATCATGTCATATTTTATATCGATGCGAAGATTAGAAAGTCACCTTCAACTTCTATGAAGGACATAAAAAATCAATTTGACTCTTAAGGGAGTCCATTTTCCGGTCAAAGATTCTGTCCTCTAATATTCATGCTAAAACCATAACATAAACTTGTAAAAATCATAACTTATTATTCCTTGATCGAAAAATTGCATACTTTATGTCAAAATAAAGATAAAATCAAATCCTTCAATTTTCATGAAGAACTTCAAAGCTAAATTATCCTCTAACTAGGTAAATTTTCTAGTCAAAGCTTCAGCCATAAAATAAGTCAACCTATAACACACCTAAACTTTGACTGATCATAACTTTCACTCCCGAGATCGAAAAATTACAAACTTTATGGCTACAGAAAGCTCTTAACATAATCTACAAGTTTCCAGAAGACCATTTTCTCAAATTTTGACTAAATCAAAAGTCAACTCTCAATGATCAAAAAGTCAAAATTTTCACAATTTTTTTCTCATCAATTTTCTTAAAACATAATCACATCTATTACAAACTTCATATACAAACTTACTTATTTCATACTTTTTATATTTCTAAAATTCACTTATAGATTGGGGTCCAACATTTCTCCCCCTCTTAAAAGAATTTATTCCTCAAAATTCTAACTTACGAAATCACCAAATGCTTGCTTCTCAATGACTATAATCACTTTCTTTCTTATCTAATTTCCTCTTCATCCATATTTCTCAATCTTTGCACAATTTCTCACTTCTTATATCAAATATCATAATAACATATCCAAGCACTATATCGTCTAAGCAATATGTCTTCACTCAATTTCATAAGTCAAACAACCTATTGACCTTCCATACATATTTTTCTTTCCTTTAATCTCATCTTTCAAGTATGCTTTCTTTCATCTCACAAAAGTCTAGATAACATCAATTTATCCCATTTTCATTATGACTTTCAAATCTCAAGTTTATCATCACAAACCTAAAATCAATTCATAATTCTTAACTTTAATCAAACGATCAACTTTTCATCACAAAATTCATGGAAATACTTTTCTATGTTCATCACATTCTCACAAATTCGATCTCAACAAACATAAAGCCCAAGTAAGATCCTAATGATGGGCTCTGATACCATAAATGTTGAAACTCGATCCGAAGACCGGATCCCAACTGGAAAACAAAAAGAGAAGGAAACGAAAGCGAATGGAAACGGAAATTTCGCATCGAAATTTCGAATCGGGAAACAAAGCATTTGATAAAGCAAAACGAAAAACGAAGCAGAATCGAATCACGAAATACGGAAACAGAATAAAGTGAAAGCGGAAGCAAATCGAATAATCGAAACGGAAGGGTATCGCATCAAAACAAATTGAATCTACGAAAGCGGAACAAAAAACTGAACCAATCGGATCGGACATCTGAAAACAAAGCACAGAGAAACACAATCGCGTTGGAAACCTAGACTATGACATGTCCGAAACCCGGTATAAATTTTTTTTTCTTTTTCTTATATCCGTTTTTACTCAAACTCATGCAAGTCATATAATTTCCCTATTCTTGGAAATTATCCTTAATCAAGTTCTCGAATCAGAGCAAACTTCTTAATACTCGTATAAATTCCAAAATCTATCTTTTAATCCTCTAAATCTTATTTTCTTTCTTTCCAATTTATTTTCTAACGAAATTTCGGCAGCAGAACGGCTGCATTCTTACTAACCCAAACCTGCAAAGTGTTCAAAATACACTTCTAAAACATATCCCAATCAATCATACAATCATCAAATCCACCGGCCCCTCCGTCCGGAATCTCAGCAGAAACAAACACAATCTTAGTTCTAAACACTTCAATCATTCTCATATATAACCATAACCCATCATCATACAAAAACTTTGAACCTCAACTCAACATATAAATCCATAATTTACTTACATCATCCAATTTCATAATCATACATAAATTCAATCATACACAATTTTATCCCCTCATACATCAAAAGAAACACTTACAACACATTATGGCAACTCAAGCCATATACTCATACCAATAATCCCAAATACATAAAACACAAAATAAACGAAATCGGACATAAGTCTTGACTTTTTTCCATCCGATCTCCTGTTCGAAAACCTGGAGATGGGGATGAAAGGGGGGGGGGGGGGGTGAGCTCGAAAGCTCGTGGGTAATATATTTATAAATTGAACAATAAATGGAAAATTATTTTCAAGACGCTTTTCATTTTTAAACATTTCACAGTAGAAACTCTTCAAAGCTTATTTCTCGAATCTTTCACTTTTCAAACCATTCAATTCTTTCATATTTATGATCAAATACAAAACATGAATGCAGACCTGACCAAACCCACACAGACACACAATTGAAAACGAAATTTCAAATTGCCCGAAGGCACGTTTCGAAATCTTGATTTTCACAATCTTTATATCATAACATCAAATCGTGTCAAAAAGCTTGACACATGCACATTCCACATATTCACATCAATCTATCTAACAATCATATTCAATAAATCAATTAATCACATATAAATCAAATGCATAAAAATGAATGCAATTATTTCTTTCAAACATAAATCAACATATACAAATGCATAAAGCAGCATTGTTCACATTTTCCAAAAATGCGAAAACATAATTTTCATAAATCTTGTATTCTAAATTTTCAATAAATTCCACAAATCATTTACAAACATTTTAACGTAAACCTTTTGAACAATTTTTCAAATCCTTTGAAAACATAATTTCGAAATATTTTCCTTTCTTGATTTTTCAAATTCACACAATTTACTCATAATTCAAAATATAAATACATTACCACTTTCGAATTGATGCTAGAAACTTGTTTCAAGCTTCAATTTGGCCATTCTCCTTTCTTCCTTCCAATTTAACATTCCTAAAGCAATTTTATCAAAATTCAACCTCATAAATAACTTAATCCTTAAAATTGATGTCATAATTCATCAATTCCTACTAATTCCAAGATATTTAAATCACCAATTTCTAAAATTTCCAAATTTGACCTAAACCGATTCACTCAAATTCAATATCATATTTAACTTAATTTCTCAAATTGAGCTTAGAAAACATTAATTCCTCACATATTCAAGCTATCTAAATCTCTAATTTTCAAAATCTCCAATTTTCAAAATTGGCCTAAACCAATTCACCCAAATTCCATATCATAAATCACAATTTCTTCAAAATTGATTTCATATATCACCAATAAATCATACTTTCCATGATTCTAAGCCAATAATTTCCAAAAATTCCAAATTCTAAAATTGGGCATAACCCTAATTCACAATTATTCAAAATTGATCCAACATACTTAGCAATCTCTCAAATTGACTTCAAATACCACAAACCCATATCATAATCATGCTAAAACAACAAAAAATTTAAGAAAATCTCAAAGCTTGAAATTTCCTCTTACCTCATTTCTCCTCAAATTTTTGGATTTCTTGGTTCATGATGAAGCTCTCTTCATTCTCCATCCTTTTCCTTCTTGAAAGAAGCATGAAAATCATCTTGGAAGCTTGGAAAAATAAAAAACCCTCACTTCTCTCTCTTCTTTCTCCATGGCTGAAGCTTCTTCTCCTTTCTCTTCTTATTTTCTTCTTTTCCTCTACTCATTTTCGTGCTTTCCCTTAACAAAAATGACAACATCATCGCCAAGTCTTTTAAATGAGTGGTAATTGACCAAATTACCCTTACTCTTTAGCCAAATTTCCGAATTTGCCCCTACACTTTACTTTAAGACATGCTCACTTGCGGACATGTTTTGCACTATCAATTTGAAGAAATTTGTCAAAATTTCCTTCTAGAGAATTATTCCTCTATGTCTTAATTTCATAATGCCACAAAAATCATCCAATTCGGAGCACTACATCAAAAGTTATGCTCAAAACATTTCCGACATGTTCATATTCTAACACATTTTCCATGTATGATTATTTCCATCCAGAAATTAACATTCTTAAACACACAATTGAAACTCGATGTCTTGATAAAAATTGTAGCCTTATGTCTCTAGTTTAATTCAAAACAAGAATCACCTCATTTAGATTCCCATATCAGAAGTTATGCTCAAAATACTCTCAGATATTCCTAATCCAAAAACTGCACTCTAATCCGAACTTCCATTCATAATTTGAAGGTCTTAGGGGCAAAATTGACATTTTATTTCTTCATATGATTTGTAGCCCCATGTCTTAATTTTATTTCGCCTTAAGAATCACTTCAATCGGATCACCACAGATCCCGAATTTCGCAAAATACTGAACCATATTTAGAAAATGAGTCAACTCACTTTGATTAAATTAATCACCCTTAATTTAATCTAAAAAATTCACAAATTTTCTATGAGAATGTGGAGAATTGTCTTAGGAATCCAACGCTTCAAGAATCAACTCAATCGAATGTCGAACGGAAATGGTATAAGCAAAATATTGAGCAAGGGTCGGATGAGGAAGAGAAAAGCAAATTCAGAAGAAACTCAAAACGGCGTCGCACAAGGGGAGGGCGCAAAACAAAACGACGTCGCACGGAGGGGAAACGGCAGCGCGCTGGAAAGGAAACCGAAACGACGTCACGTGAAGGAGGAAGAAACGGCGTCGTTGCGGGATGGGCACGCGTGCGAGCAGAGCAGACGCGGGGGAAACGACGTCATGGCGAGGCAGAACGATGCCGCAGTCGCCCACGTCGCACCCGGATGAGTGCGACGTGTCGCACTCTGCTGTGTGTGACGCAATTTCTCCCTTTTAAAAAACAAAAAATTCTAAAACTTCTAAAATTCATATCTTTTGATCCCTAACTCAAATTTTAACAAACTTGGTCTCTATAAAAAGCTTGAAGGAAGTTCTACAACTTTCATGTGAAATCAAAAATCAATTATGTCTCTAAACTGATCACTTTTCTAGTCAAACATTTTGTCCAAATTAATATATCCTTAAACAAAGACTCAACTTTGAAAATTTGTATCTTTCAACTCCAAAGTCCAATCATGTCATATTTTATATCGATGCGAAGATCAGAAAGTCACCTTCAACTTCCATAAAGGACATAAAAATCAATTTGACTCCTAAGGGAGTCCATTTTCCGGTCAAAGATTCAGTCTTCTAATATTTATGCTAAAACCATAACATAAACTTGTAAAAATCATAACTTATTATTCCTTGATCGAAAAATTGCATAATTTATGTCAAAATAAAGATCAAATCAAATCCTTCAATTTTCATGAAGAACGTCAAAGCTAAATTATCCTCTAACTAGGTAAATTTTCTAGTCAAAGCTTGAGCCATAAAATAAGTCAACCTATAACACACCTAAACTTTGACTGATCATAATTTTCACTCCCGAGATTGAAAAATTACAAACTTTATGGCTACAGAAAGCTCTTAACATAATCTACAAGTTTCCAGAAGATCATTTTCTCAAATTTTGACTAAATTAAAAATCAACTCTCAATGAACAAAAAGTCAAACTTTCCATAATTTTTTTCTCATCAATTTTCTTAAAACATAATCACATCTATTACAAACTTCATATACAAACTTACTTATTTCATACTTTTTATATTTCTAAAATTCACTTATAGATTGGGGTCCAACACTCTATTAATACCATTTTTCTTTTAGATTGTGTTTAATCAAAATAAGATCTTTAATTAAACCTAACTATTGAACAACTTAGAATAAGCTCTCTAGATTTAGTTAGACAGTTGCATTACGATTAGGAAAACAAATCAATATAAGCAATAACAACACAAGTTTGGGTTGTTTAGCCTATGTTACGTTATCTCTAATGATTCAATGTCATTAGTTGCCATAAATGAATCTAAACACAACAATTACGCATTATATTTAAGATTCTAGCAAATGGTTTACATAAAAACAATCCAATAGAGCATTTAAATCATTATTACACAATACCTAATGCAATAATCACAAAATAATGCAAACAATCCTTAAAGAGGGTAAGAACAATGATACACAAAGATGATATGTTTACATGCACTCCTTGGGGTTAATTTAAACTCTGAATAGGAATAGGGAAGCTTAGCCATTTATGGGTGTCTTATAAGAGTAAGTTTCTTCCCTTTATGAAGTCTAAAGTTTATTCTCTCTTCATTTGTCATAAAAAATGTTCTATTTATATGAAAAATTAGGTTTTTGGGTATGTACATGGTTTGATACACGAGCCATGTATCAAATCGTATAAGTGAGGAAGATATGAAACTTTTGAAGATACACAGTCGTGTATCTAACTGTGTAAATCCAAATGTGTCTTCCAATTGCATACATGACTATGTAAGTATATAAACGACCGTGTATCTCTTAGGTCTTGCTGAATTCTTTTTCTTTTTGTGATTTGTTGTCCAATCCTCACCAAAATCCACCTCCTTCTTGTTGGGACCCGATCCGGAGACTGGATCCCAATCGGAAAACGAAACGAAAGAAGCGGAAAAACGAAAGGATCTGAAGCAGAATCCTAAGGCAAAATCAAAAATTTGCGAAATGGAAAGCGAATCACAAATCGAAACGGAATGAAGGAACGGATCTCAAACCGAAAATATCCGAAACAGAAACATATAAGGTGAAAGTCAAACAGATACGAATTTGAAACGAATACGAATATCAAATCGGATCATGAAAGCCAAACCGGATTAAAAAACGAAAACAAATTGCGAATCGAATTAAAGCAAACAAACAGTTCAATCGTACGGAATTTAAAATTTCCGACATCCGAGACCTCGAACATGTTAAAATCGGATCCCAACTGAAAAACGAAACGAAAATGAAGAGAGAGACAAAATAAAGAGAAGCGAATTCTTAATGCGAAAGAACAGAAAAATACAAATGCGAAATAAACTAACAGATCAGAGATCAAAGTGAAGCAAAAACAACTCGGAATCAAAAGCAGAAACCATATCGAAGGCGAAATCGAAATCAAAAAGTAAAAACGAATAGAATAACAAAGCAAATCGAATCGAAGCAAACAAATGAATCAATTAAATCATAAAGCGAAACACTTTAAAAGCGGATCCGACATTTGATAACTTACGCTTATAGAAATAACTATCGCGTTAGAAACCTTAGATCTAACATCAATCCGAAACCGGTTTAGTTTTTTTTCTTTTTCATTTCATTCAAACTCATTCAAAATAAAACAATTTCCCCTTTTGGAAATTGATCCTCAATCCAACAATTCAAGTCATAAGATTCTTCTAATTCATCATTTTGCATCTTGTTAACAAAATCATAAATCTAATTCTTATCTTTCTTTTGTCATAAAAATTTCGGCAGCATAATGGCTGCATTTTATTAAACCCAAACCCTGCAAATAGTTTAAAACTCACTTCTATAAACCAGCTCAATCAAACCACACAACTTCTCGGACCTCCCGTCCGGAATCCAAACTCAATCCAAAACACATATCTATACCTAGCACTTCAATAATTCTCAATCCAGAATCATTCGTAACCAAGTCACAATCCTATCTTAATTCAATATACAAATTCCCAATTATACACATTCATATCCAATCACAATTCATATCTTAATTGAAAACTCATATACAATTCATATTCCATAATCCTATAGTCATACACACACTTATATCTCAATTCAATACATAATTTCATCATTCATATACATTATATACATCATACTCAATTATACACAATTTTGTACTTCTCATATATCCCGAAATAAATGCTTGGAATACGTTAATGGCAATTCAAGCCATATCCAATAACAATACCAAAAATTCAACTTTACACAAAATACTTGCCATGCAAAAACGAACAAAAATGTCTTGACATTCTTTCATCCGATCTCCTGCTCGAATACCTGGAGATAGGGATGAAAGGAGGTGAGCTAGACAACTCGTGGATAATATATTTATAAATAGAAAGATAAGTAAAAATCATCCTTTCAAAATTCTTACTCTTTTTTTTTTAATTTCACAGATGAAAATTTTTCAAAACTAATTCTTCATAAATCCCAACTTTTCAAAACTTCAGAAAACCTTTCAAATCATGTAAGTCTCACTTTCTTTCAAATTTCATGTACGATTTTCAAATCATGCAATGCATCACATATAATCATAAATCAAAACACATAACATATCAACACGGTTTGGGTCGGTCCAAAACGGAACGTTCTGCACATTCCCGCATAGCAGTCCTGTGCAGCCGTGAACGGAAAGTACTACACTTTCCCGCATAACGGTCCAGTGTAGCCATGAATTATGGGAGTCCGAAATCGGAGCTTCAGTGCCACTAGCGGGCAGGCGGGAGAAGTCTTTAAAAAGAACGAGACAGTGCACTGACTTTAACTTATGGGACCTAACCAAACCCACATAACACATATTCATGCTTGAAATTCGAACTGCCCGAAGGCATATTTCGAAACTTGCTTTTCATATTAAACGATATTCAAACAAAATTTTCATTTACTATTCCAACCAAAATTCACACAACAATTTGTTTTTCAAAAATCACATAAACACAATGCCATTCAAATGCCACATATATCACACAAATTTATATTCCAAAATGCACAATCAATTACACATAAGGAATGCCAAAATTTTCATAATTTAATAATTCAATCATAAATGCGGAATTTCAAAAATTTCCTTAATTGATCAAAACATTTAAAACTTGTAACGATTTTTCTAAACATTCGGAAACAAATAAAACTTTCATACTTTCTTGATTTTTCAAAAACATAAATTTAACTTATAATTCAAAATATAAATACATTACCCACCTCATTTCCATGCTAGAAACTTGTCCCAATCATCAATTCTCCAAAGCCTTTCCTCAATTTTCCTCACCTAAGACAAAAACCCTAAATCATAAACATCCAAAATTGATCTAATTAAAACATGAAATCTCTAAAATTGACTTGAAAATCCACAAACGCATACCAATCTTAAGCCAAATAAACCAAAATCTCATCAAAAACTCAAAGATCAAAACTCATCTCTTACCTTAATCTTCTTCATTTTCAAATTATCTTAGATTGGAATGAAAATTTCATCATCCTCCACCCTTTCCCCCTTGAATCATCGAAAAAATCGAGCTTGAAACCCCAAAAATCCGAAACCCTAGCATCATCTTCTTCCTCTACCGAAGCTCCTCCTTTCTCTCTTCTTTCTTTCCTTTCTTTCTTTCCTTTCTCCCAATTTCGTGGCTTGCTTGTCTCCCAAATGACAGCCCCTCTTTTATTCACCTAATAATAGCCAAATGACCCTTTTGTCCCTCCACATAAGCCTTAAAACATAACCCTTTAAGTAAACTTCCAAAACTGTCCCTGAACTTTATTTCAATTTATGTTCACTTTAGGACATTTTTATAACCATCAAATTGAAGGAATTTGCCAAAACTTTCTTCTAGAAAAATGTTCCTCATTGTCTTAATTTCATAACGCCACCAAAATTATTTAATTTGGTGTACTACATCAAAAGTTATGCTCCAAACATTTTGGGTTATTCATATGTTAAAACATTTCCCAGCACTTTATTTCCATCCAAAAATTGACATTCTTAAAGGCTAAATTGAAACTCTATTTCTTCATAACAATTGTACCCCTATTTCTCTAGTTTAATCCAAATCAAGAATCACCTCCTTTAGATAACTAGAGCAAAAGTTATGGCCAAATAGTTTCCTATCTTACTAATCCAAGACTGAACACTAAAACCCGACTTAAATTCAGAAATTGACAATCTTAGGGGATAAATTGAAATTCAACTCCTTAATATGACTTGTAACCCCATGTCTCTATTTTAATTTTCCTCAAAAATCAATTCAATTGGATCTCTACATATCAAGAATTTCTCAAAAGACTGAATTATGTTTAGAAAAATTTCCACTCATTTTGATTCAATCAATCTTCCTCAATTTGATCTAAAAAATTCATAAT
Organism: Erythroxylum novogranatense; assembly: GCA_029891385.1. Taxonomy (NCBI): domain Eukaryota; kingdom Viridiplantae; phylum Streptophyta; class Magnoliopsida; order Malpighiales; family Erythroxylaceae; genus Erythroxylum; species Erythroxylum novogranatense. The sequence continues at coordinate 76,314,806 of CM057225.1, forward strand.
TTCCCATGAAGATGTGGAAAATTGTATTAGGAATCCAACGTTTTGAAAACCAAGTTAATCAGATGTCGGACGGAAAAGATATAGACAAAATATTGGACAAGGTCGGATGAGAAAGGAAAGTAGCAAAATCAGAAGGAACTAATCGTTCCGATTATCATAAGACGTGAGTGTATTCCAAGAAAATCACCTTAGTCATTATTGGTTCATCTTCTTTCTCTAATACCAAACATGAAGCTCTATGTCTCTAGGTTGCTTTGAAGCAATATTCATTTCAATCGGAGCTCTATAGCTCAAGATATGCTTAAAAAGTCTAAGAGTGTACATACTCCAATTATGCTCTCCTAGCTGACCTCTTACTTACTTTCCATCAAACTCTTTCAATTAAACTCCAAATGATACAGATTTTCATGTAGAGATAGATACGTATCTTAGGAATTCAGTGATTTAATAATCACTTCATTTGGAGGTCGTATGGGGAAGTTATGGACAGAAGAATCCAACATGTTTCTGTCTAAAATCATTTTGTACCTTTCTTGGAGCAATTGTCATAACTTTTAATCTAGATTTCAGATTGAGTTCGTTTTCAGACCATTAGAAAGAAGACATCTAGACCTACAACGTTCATGAATAGCACAAAGTCTTATTCTACCTCTAACAACATCAAAAATCATCATCTTTCCCGTAGATGTCTGTTAAATGGACATGAATCGAGTTTAGAGCCCCAAATGACCCGTGAAAGTCCGTTAAACGGACATCCATGTCCGTTTAACGGGCATAGACTGGCCAAGGGGTATTTTTCCACCCGAGAATGTCCGTTTAATGGACTCCCATGTCCATTTAATGGACATTGGAGCTCCCTAAAGCCCCCAATGCCTCTCCAATGCTTCCAACTTTCATCCTAACATCATAAACACTTGTGCACTTCCCAAATTCACTTATTCCAAAGCCTAAACACTCCATAACAACTCAAACACTAAGTTCAACTCACCAAATTCTCAAATCTCAACTTAATTGGTTCATCAAAACCACATATTTCAAACATTCATCATAGCTATCACAAACACAAACCATATACAGCACTCTTAACTTGCAACACTCATATCTCTCTATTCCGACATCCAAAAATCACAAACTTCATATTGTTGGAAAGATCACAAGATCTTATACAACTTCCAAGAAGACCATTTTTACTACTTCTACTTAGATTTTTCTAGAATTTCCCTTGAATCAGCATACACATTTTTATCCTAATGCAAAACTTAACATTTATCCCAACTTCACTTCTTCTATTACAGCCTCATTCAAACAATTCAATTTGCCATTGGAATTTATCCAACACTCAACCTTAATTCATATGAATTCTCATATTCATCAACCAATCCATTCTTTTCTCATAACACAATAACATCTATACACAATTCACATACAAAAACACTCAGTTAATTTCAAGTAATAGCTCCAAATTTTCACTTAAAAAATCAGGGTCCAACACTTCTTGTTCTACAAGGGTTATTAAGTTTGAACATCAAAATGTTAGCTCAAGGAATGTGCTCTTAACTCAATTTAGCTTATATGCTTCCACTTTGTACCTAAAATTAAATCTCAATTAAAATGAGTATTTTAAGCATTTAACAACAATAATCGTTAAGTTTTAAGAAGTGAATTTATAAATAATTAAGCACACATCAAATTTCCCCTACACTTAGTTTTTGATCGTCCTTAAGCAAAACAACAAAATGAAAGTCACAAACCAAACAGTTTCATAATTTCTATACTTCCTAAGAATAGATAGCCATAAGTAAAAAGAAATAACTTTTAAAATCATAATAAGAATTTAACATTTAGTACCTCTACCCATGATCAATGATCAATCAACAATCTTCACCTTTAGAAACTAAGCAATCTAGTGGTAAACTTGGACAAAATGTGTTTAAATAAGATAGATCCTTCGGTATACTCAAACACCATTCATAATCATGACATTCCACAACTTTGCAAATCATTTCATTCTCCACCACTAAGATTCACATGCATAATCATGAATGTTGGACCCCACACCCAACCCGTAGGTGTTTGCAGGTTATACTGCGGCGTGTGTTTGCGGGTGATACCGCGGTATCCAACACAAATTGGTATTGTCCTCTTTGGTCAGGATTCGAACCCCTGATCTCAAGGTTTTGTTGCTATCTAGCAGCACGCCTCTTACCTTTTAATGTTGGATCCGTGTTTTGTATACTGGGGTGAACTAGGCCCAGCGTACCCCAAGTTGGCACTCGACCACAACCTTCAAAGGTATTGTCCTCTTTGGTACTCGAACTCGAGAACTCAAGGTTTTGTTGCATTTAAATGCACGCCTCTTACCATTGAGTTAAACATGTTGGGCCCGGGTCCCGGATCCCTATTCTCGAGGTGGCCCCTCGGCCTGCGCCAGCGACGAGCAAGCTCCCAAACATACGAACCCGATCCCAACATCCATACATAATTTGATTCACACAAACATACATGCACACATTATACACATGCATTCCATCTATGAATTAAACACCCCATAAACCAAGGGCTTCATGCCATTACAATCCGAAGGAAATTCAAACAATTCTCAAAATAGCATAATACATGTCAAAGTTTGAATCCAAAATACATGAGAATGCTCCATGATGATATGCTTGGAGGGCCAACCAAAGTACTAACTTAATACAAAGCTCCTAACTATCTTAGAGTTTCCGATGCCTTGCAAGATCAACGATCGTCTCGTTCTACACTTGAGGAATGGGAGGTAATGGGGTGAGCTGCGAAGCTCAGTGGCATATACATTTATAGCCATTGGCAACGAGTCACACATTCAAGCATATACACATAGATATATATACAAGCATATAGCAAGTCATCAATCTATCAATTTACAATCCTCACAAAAATATGTCATATGATTTCACAATGTAACAATTCATTATGCATCATGCCTAATAGATCGATAATGAATGCACACAAATGGCTTGAGAGTTCCGTAAAACGATTTGGATAAACCGAAGTTTATACCGTAAACAAAACGAGTCCGATTTCTCAAGGATCTCGTGGCCTCAAGTGGGAAGCCGGGAGAAGGCTATATGTCGACTTGCACGTGACTATCCATCCGTTACTCTCTCACCCAAACAAAGCACATAACAATTTGTTTCATGCTCAAAGCATTTTATCAAAGCTTTCATACTTTTCGTTCTTTTCATTCTTGCAAAATGCCATAATGCCTACCAAGGCAGTACATAATCATGATCACAATGCATTTTCAATATTTCTCATAATTCAACACAAGTAATATCATATACGCATGCAAGCAAGCAGAACATTTTGCTCATACACACAACAACTATAAATATATTACCCACCTAATATCGCTCGAGAATCCAACTCACTGTTGTCCTTCCTCTTGCGATTGGATCAATTCGGCTTGGTTTCCTATAACAAACCAAGTTTCCATTCAAACAATATTCAAAGGAAATAATCAACAAACTGCGAAAATAAAAAATGCTAACACGAACAATCTATACTCGACTCCCTCTAAATTCTTGGATCTTTAGAGACTAATTCCGAACTTCCCTTCTTCATAACACTTGTAGCCCTTTGTCTCTAGTTCACAACGAATCCAAAATCACCTCATTTGGACATCTACAGCCCAAAATACAACCAAAATACCAAAATGCATCGCTCTCGAAGCAGGGGCTCGCCATGGCGAAGCCCTCTTCGTCAATGACGAACGCTTCGCCGCCGCAGGCGTGCACACAAGTTTGTGCCGCGGCGTGCGCCATTCCCTCGCACGTCGCGACGTGCTCCTTCTCGCACGTTGCGGCGAACATAATTTTGCACGTCGCGACGAACTCGCACGTCGCGGCGTGATCATACGCACGTCGTGACTTGCGGGCCTGAAGAACGACTCCGAACCCGATTTTCCAGCATTTTCTAACCTCAATCCTTCCCTTAAGCACATACAACACCTCTAAACCTTGATTCAAGTCCCATAATACACTCCTCCCTAATACAAACCTTAAAATGAGTCACAAGATCAACAACCCAAAGATTTCACCTAGGTTTTTCCAAAAATCCCTAAACCATCGATTCTAACTTATGCAAATCGATTCTAGAGTTTAATAGAACTAAAACAAGATAAAACAGACTTAAACTTACCAGGAAATGCTCCAATCTGTCGAAAATCTCAAAGAAATCAAAAGACCTTAATCTCTTCTTTCTCTTCCTCTCTTTCTCTTCTTCCTCTTCCTCACCTACGACACTTTCCTCTTCTTCTTTTCTTTTTCTTCTATCTTCTCCTTCTAATTTTATCACTTAAGCCTAAAGGAAAGGAAAAGACCAAAACACCCCTCTTGTCAAGCGTTAACCTATCTAACTCAAGTAACCTTCCCAAAATGCCCTCAAACATTTTACCCTTAATTTTCCATTCAAAACACAAAAACTCAACTTAATCTCAATTATCCACTAACACTCCCAATTTAATCAAATTAAGCCATAAACACACAATTAAGACAATTCATGCTTAATAACATCAATTAGAAAAAGTTGGGGCCCAACATTTCTCCCCCTCTTAAAAGAAATTTCGTCCTCGAAATTATTACCTGAGTCATCGAAGAGATACAGATACCTCTCCTTCATGGCTTCCAATGGCTCCCATGTAGCCTCCTCCACCGAATGGTTTTTCCACAGAACTTTGACTAGCTGAACTGTCTTGTTCCTGAGAACCTTGCCTTTTGTATCTAAAATCTGCACTGGAAGCTCCTCAAAACTCAGATCATCCCGCAACTGAACCTCACTAATCTGAATGATATGAGAAGGATCCGATCTATACCTCCTCAACATGGACACATGAAAAACATCATGAATCTGAGACAATTCTGGAGGTAACGCCAATCTGTAGGCGAGTGGTCCAATCCTCTTAAGATTTCATAAGGACCCACATATCTCGGACTCAACTTACCCTTCTTGCCAAACCTCATTACTCCTTTCCAAGGAGACGTCTTAAGGAACACTTTCTCACTGACTTCGAACTCCATCTCCTTTCGATGTGCATCCATGTAACTCTTCATCCTATCCTATGCTGCCTTAAGCCGCTGCTTAACCAGATTAACTTTATCAACTGTCGTCTGAATCAATTCTGGTCCTACCAGTTTTCTCTCTCCTTCTTCATCCCAACAGATCGAAGTTCTACATCTCCTCCCATACAAAGCCTCATATGGAGCCATCTAAATACTCGAATGGTACGAATTATTATAAGCAAATTCGACCAATGGCGAATGCTCATCCCAAACTCCTTTGAAATCCATCACACATGCCCTGAGCATTCCCTCAAGTGTCCGAATGGTCCTCTCAGATTGACCATCCGTCTGAGGGTGAAAAGCCGTACTAAAATTCAGCTTAGTACCTAAAGCTTCCTGCAAACTACCCCAAAACCTCGAAGTAAACCGAGGGTCCCTATCAGACACAATCGAATTCAGAATCCCATGCAATCTCACTATCTCATCAATGTACTTCTTTGCTAGCACATGCAAAGAATCAGTCTAATTAATCGCCAAAAAGTGAGCTGACTTCGTCAACCGATCCACAATAACCCAAATGGCATCATGCCTCCTACTAGTCTTAGGCAAACCCATCAGAAAATCCATAGTCACCTTCTGCCACTTCCATTCTGGAATAGGCAACGGTCTCAACTTGCCTGAAGGTGCCTGGTGTTCAGCCTTGACTTGCTGACACACTAGACACTTACTAACAAACTCTACTACATCCCTCTTCATGCCTTTCCACCAAAAATGCTCTCTCAAATCCCTGTACATCCTGGTACTACCTGGATGCATGGCATAAGGCGCATTGTGTGCCTCATCCATAATCTCATCCTTAACCTCCTGTACATTTGGGATACACAACCTGTTTCCCACTGTCATAAGCCCATCATCACTCACTACCACTTCATAAATCTTACCATTCTGAATTTCATCTCGAAGCTTACTCAAATCTGCATCTTGAACCTGCAACTCTCTAACTTTCTCCCTGAGTATCGGTCTCACTCGAAAGTTAGCTAGAAGGCAATCTGGCTCCTCCTGCGTCAAGCTTATCTTAAGCTTGTCCATCTCTTTCAATAAAGGAAGATAAACCGTCCGAACATGAGCAATCGAAGACTTCCTACTCAAGGCATTCGCCACTACATTGGCCTTGCCTGGATGATACTCAATCAGTAAGTCATAGTCCTTAAGCAACTCTATCCACCGTCGCTGTCTCAAATTCAGTTCCTTCTGGCTCAGCAAGTACTTGAGACTCTTATGATTGGTAAAGATCTTCGTCTGAACTCTATACAGATAATGCCTCCAAATCTTCAAGGCAAAGATCACAGCTGCCAACTCCAAATCATGCGTCGGATAATTCAACTCATAAGGCTTCAACTGCCTCGAAGCATAAGCAATCACCCTGTCTCCCTGCATCAATACACAACCAAGACCCTCCCTCGAAGCATCACTATACACGGTATAGCCCTCATCTCCAGAAGACAGAATCAGAATCGGAGCACTCGTCAATCTATGCTTAAGTTCCTCAAAGCTCTTCTGGCACTCATCACTCCATATAAACTTCTGATTCTTCCTCAAGAACTTTGTCATCGGAGCGGCGATTATGGAGAATCCCTCCACAAACCTCCTGTAGTAACCTGCCAAACCCAGAAAACTCCTCACCTCTGCTACATTCTTCGGTGCTTCCTAATTAACCACAGCTTCTATTTTCTTTGGATCCATATGCACTTCTTGTTCTGAGATCACATGTCCAAGACATGCAACTTCCCTCAACCAAAATTCGCATTTATCAAATTTGGCAAACAACTCGTTTTTCCTCAAAGTCTCCAAAGAAATCCTCAAATGCTCCTCTTGCTCCTCATCACTCTTGGAATAAACCAATATATCATCAATAAAGACAATGATAAATTGGTCCAAGAAAGGCTTAAAGACCCCATTCATCAAATCCATAAAGGCTGCAGGGGCATTCGTCAATCTAAAAGGCATAACCAAAAACTCAAAATGCCCATGCCGAGTCCTGAAAGCAGACTTTGGCACATCCGACTCCTTTATCCTCAACTGATGATAACCCGATCTCAAGTCTATCTTGGAGAAGACTTTCGCCCCTTGCAATTGATCAAACAGATCATCAATGCGAGGAAGCGGATATCAATTCTTCACAGTAACTTGATTCAGCTTCCTATAATCTACACACATCCTCAATGATCCATCTTTCTTCTTTACAAAAAGAACCAGAGCTCCCCAAGGTGAAGAGCTCGGCCGAATATACCCTTTCTCCAACAATTCCTCCAACTGCTCCTTAAGCTCCTTCAATTCTGTCGGAGCCATCCGGTAAGGCGGAATTGAAATCGGCGCCGTACCTAAAAGAAGCTAAATGGGAAACTCAATTTTCCTAGTTGGCGGTAGTCTTGGCAATTCTTCGGGAAAAACATCCGAGAATTTCCTAACTACTGGAATATCCTCAAGCTTCCCTCTATCTGCTCTGGAGTCTACCACATAGGCCAAAAATGCCTCACATCCCTTCCTCATCATCTGCTCTGCTGTCAAAGCTGAAACAATTCTGGGCGGACTCGCTTTTTTATCCCCAGAAAATACCACTCTTCTGCCGCTATCCAATTCAAATTTCACTGTCTTCTGCTTACAATCCAGACGGGCATTGTACTTCTCTAACGTGTCCATGCCCAAAATCACATCCAATCCTCCCATCTTCAGTGGCATCAAATCCACCACCAGAAGTTCCCCACCAATACAAAGCTCACAGCCTCTATACACTTGACTGATAATAATATATTGGCCGATTGGAGTACTCACCATCAGCGGAGTATCCAAAGGACTCAAATCCCTATCACACACAGGTCTACTAGAAGAAACAAACGAATGGGTAGAATCCGGATCAATCAAGGCAATCACATCATCAGAAAAGAGTCTAACCATACCAGTGACAACATCTGGAGCGGTCTCTGCATCCTCCCGAGTCAATGCAAACACCCTATCTGGTGCTTGCCCCCTGTGTCTCCCTGAAATGTTCACCCTCTTAGCCGCATCAAAACTGCCCACTTCTGTTACAGTCCCCTGTCCCACGGTCTCTGTCCTCCTAGAAGCTTGCATCTGACTTCTTTCTTATCGTGGAGGTTGAGGACACTCTCTAGCAATGTACCCCTTCTCCCCACAGTTAAAGCAAGCTCCTGTCAATCTGTAGCACTCTCCTCTATGGGGTCTCCCGCAATGCTCACACTTCGGAATAAATGACCTATCCCTATCTCCCCTTCTACTGCCGCCCACCACTGAGGCTTGGTGAGAAACAGTAGAAGTCCTCATCGGTCGAGATCGGCTCGCACCACTGCTCCTCTCCTCAGACTGCATAGGGAAGCTCCTGGCACTCCTGTCTGGCATCGGAGTACTAGTACTACATCCCCTCTTGAACTGCTCTCTTCCTTTTCTTTTCTTGTTCACTGCACTCTTGATATTCTCAATGTTCTCCACCCTCAAAGCTGCCTCAACCAACTGCTGAAAGTCACAAAAGTTCTACACTATCACTTTCTCTCTGATGGCCAAGTGCAGACCTGACTAAAACCGACGACATCTAGTAGCCTCACTCAACATCAAATCAGAAGCACCCCTCACCAACTGAGTGAACCGACGCTCATACTCACTAACCGTCATCTCCCTCTAAGTAAGACTGAGGAACTACCTTTGTTTCTGTTGAATGTACACCTCAGACAGATATTTCTTCCTGAAAGCAACAAGGAAGTCCTGCTATGCCAACCCTACTGGTCTCATCTGACTCCCTGGAACAGTCTCCCACCAATGCAGAGCATCCCCCTGAAGCAGACTTGCAGCATAGATGACTCTCTCGTCATCCTCACACTCCATCTGATCTAGCACCCTCTCGTCCTTTCTCAGCCATGTCTCAGCTTCCTCAGGATCAGTGGTCCCGTAGAAGTCCACTGCTCCATACTTCCTCAACTTGTCAAACCGTCTACCCTTCTTCACGGGGTGAAGCGTAAGATCGTGGCATCGACCCATAGCTTTGAACAAATGCCTGGGTGAATGCCTGGAATAACCTCGGATCCAGCGGAGGCACTTGCTCCTGCATAGCCGGCGACTCCTACGTCTGCGATGGCATGGGCTCACTACCTAGCCCTATAGAAGCCTTAACATGTCCTGGGGCTACCGACTCATCAGTCCTCTCCTCTCTAGTCGGAGAGTCAGGTGCTACGAATCCTTGTAAAACTCCTCGTGTTCTTCTATGAGGTGGCATCGTACTCCTTCAAAGATAGACACTAAGGATTAGCTATATGTCAATCTAAATTTCTACATGTATGCATGATGTGCATGTCACTTAATGCACTCAATCAAATGCAACACATAAGCATATAGCCCACAATTCATCCTACTATGCGTTCTAAGCCGAGGACACATAACCTAAAGCTCTGATACCAAACATGTTGGGCCCGGGTCCCGGATCCCTATTCTCGAGGTGGCCCCTCGGCCTGCGCCAGCGACGAACTCCTAAACATATCAGACCCGATCCCAACATCCATACATAATACAATTCACACATGAATTCTTGCACACATAATAACATACATACAATTATGAATTAAACACCCCATAAACCAAGGGCTTCATGCCATTACAATCTGAAGGAAATTCAAACAATTCTCAAAATAGCATAATACATGTCAAAGTTTTAATCCAAAATACATGATAATGCTCCATGATGATATGCTTGGAGGGCCAACCAAAGTACTAACTTAATACAAAGCTCCTAACTATCTTAGAGTTTCCGATGCCTTGCAAGATCAACGATCGTCTCGTTCTACACTTGAGGAGTGGGAGGTAATGGGGTGAGCTGCGAAGCTCAGTGGCATATACATTTATAGCCATTGGCAACGAGTCACACATTCAAGCATATACACATAGATATATATACAAGCATATAGCAAGTCATCAATCTATCAATTTACAATCCTCACAAAAATATGTCATATGATTTCACAATGTAACAATTCATTATGCATCATGCCCAATAGATCAATAATGAATGCACACAAATGGCTCGAGAGTTTCGTAAAATGATCCGGATAAACCAAAGTTTATACCGTAAACAAAATGAGTCCGATTTCTCAAGAATCTCGTGGCCTTAAGTGGGCAGCCGGGAGAAGGCTATATGTCGACTTGCACGTGACTATCCATCTGTTACTCTCTCACCCAAACAAAGCACATAACAATTCGTTTCATGCTCAAAGCATTTTATCAAAGCTTTCATACTTTTCGTTCTTTTCATTCTTGCAAAATGCCATAATGCCTACCAAGGCAGTACATAATCATGATCACAATGCATTTTCAATATTTCTCATAATTCAACACAAGTAATATCATATACGCATGCAAGCAAGCAGAACATTTTGCTCATACACACAACAACCATAAATATATTACCCACCTAATATCGCTCGAGAATCCAACTCACTGTTGTCCTTCCTCTTGCGATTGGATTAGGTCGGCTTGGTTTCCTATAACAAACCAAGTTTACATTCAAATAATATTCAAAGGAAATAATCAACAAGCTGCGAAAATCAAAAACGCTAACACGAACAATCTATACTCGACTCCCTCTAAATTCTTGGATCTTTAGAGACTAATTCCGAACTTCCCTTCTTCATAACACTTGTAGCCCTTTGTCTCTAGTTCACAACGCATTCAAAATCACCTCATTTGGACATCTATAGCCCAAGATACAACTAAAATACCAAAATGCATCACTGCTAGAAACAGGGGGCTCGCCGCGGCGAACGCCCGCTCGCCGCGACGTGAACCATTCCCTCGCATGTCGCGGTGTGCTCCTTCACGCACGTCGCGGCGAACATAATTTCGCACATCGCGACGAACTCGCACGTCGCGGCGTGTTCATACGCACGTCACGACGTGCGGGCCTTAAGAACGACTCCGAACCCGATTTTCCAGCATTTTTCCAACCTCAATCCTTCCCTTAAGCACATACAACACCTCTAAACCTTGATTCAAGTCCCATACTACACTCCTCACTAATACAAACCTTAAAATGAGTCACAAGATCAACAACCCAAAGATTTCACCTAGGTTTTTCCGAAAATCCCTAAACCATCGATTCTAACTTATGCAAATCGATTCTAGAGTTTAATCTAACTAAAACAAGATAAAACATACTTAAACTTACCAGGAAATGCTCCAATCTGTCGAAAATCTCAAAGAAATCAAAAGCCCTTAATCTCTTATTTCTCTTCCTCTCTTTCTCTTCTTCCTCTTCCTCACCTACGACACTTTCCTCTTCTTCTTTTCTTTTTCTTCTATCTTCTCCTTATAATTTTATCACTTAAGCCTAAAGGAAAGGAAAAGACCAAAACACCCCTCTTGTCAAGCGTTAACCTATCTAACTCAAGTAACCTTCCCAAAATACCCTCAAACATTTTACCCTTAATTTTCCATTCAAAACACAAAAACTCAACTTAATCTCAATTATCCACTAACACTCCCAATTTAATCAAATTAAGCCATAAACACACAATTAGGACAATTCATGCTTGATAACATCGATTAGAAAAAGTTAGGGCCCAACAATGAATCAAAGGACTTTTTAAGGTCGTAATGTGGGAAAGGGTTGAGTTGAGATGTATTTGGATAGCGTTGTTAGGAACCAATCCGGGAACCGGATCCCAACCAAAAAACAAAAAGCGAAGGAAACGAAAGAGAATGGGAACGAAAATCAAAGTATTCGATAACAAGAAACAAAAAATGGAGCGGAATCAAATCGCAAAATACGGAAACAGAATAAAGTGAAAGCGGAAGCAAATTGAATACTCGAAACGGAAGGGTATCGCATCAAACAAATCGAATATACGAAAGCAGAGCAAAAACTTAACAAAGTGGATCCGACATCCGAGAACTAAGAACAGAGAAACACAATCGCATTGGAAACCCAAAACCAATCCACTACAAAAATCCGGTATAAATTTTTTTTCTTTTTTCTTTCTTTCTTTTTCTCACTTCTTACATCTTTAACCAATCTTATTCAAATCCAACAAACAATTTCCACTTTTGGAAAAATAACCTCATGCAAAGACTCAATACTTGATCATATTCGTATATATTCATACAAATCCCAAATCTCATTTTTATACCCATTTTACCAGAATTTCGAAAGCATAACGGCTGCCCTTGACCTAATCCAAAACCTGCAAGGGTAAAAAAACACTTCTATAATCCCAAACACAGCTCAAAATCATCGGACTCTTCCGTCCGGAATCCAAACACCAGCAAAACACATGTCTATACCTAATACTTCCATAATTCTCAATTAGTCAACACAACAATCTCATTATCTATATCCAAATCACAATTATCATATTTATAATCAATATACAATCCCCATCATTCATAAATGACAATTTCAATCTAATTAACCATTCATAAATGACACAATTCCAGAAATCAAATACGTTATACTCAAATCTCTTCCATAACTTTCTTAAATACACATGTCCAGAACTCATAAAACATTCTCATAATGACTTACACAACACACTTTAATGACATTCCCAGCCCAAATACATAAGATACACTCTAAACAAAAATGAACAAAGATCTTTACTTTCTTTCATCCGATCTCCTACATGAAACCTGGAGATGGGGATGAAAGGGGGGTGAGCTACACAGCTCAGTGGATAACACATTTATAAATTGAAAAATAAGCAAAAATCATTTTTTTTCATAAGCTTTTTGCCAAAAGGCTTATTTTTCAAACTTTACAACTTTTCATACTTTACAACTTTTCAAACATTTTCCTCAAATCTTTCAATATTTTTCAAACTTTTTATAATAAAATTCACTTTTTCATTACTCAAATTTAAACATGAATGCAACACACAGAAACAAATCAAAAACACGTAACATATCAAAATGGTCTGGTTCGGTCCGAAACAGAACGTACTGCACATTCTCGTATAGCGGTCCTGCAAACGTGAATGAATGTACTACACTTTCCGCGATAGCGGTCCAAAGGTACCGTGAAGGAGTCCGAACGGAGTCTCCGTGCCACTAGCGGGCAGCCGGGAGAAGGCTATAAACGAATAGAGATAGTGCACTGACTCACAAGGACCTGACCAAACTCACATAACACATAAGCGAAAACGAAAATTCGAATTGTCTGAAGGCCCTTTTAAAAATCTTGATTTTCTTGAAAATTTTCATATTTTCACATAATTCCCACCTACAAATCAAATTGCCCGAAGGCACATTTTGAAACTTGATTTTATACATTCACATAATGCATACAATTCAATCAATTCAATAATGCAAAAAACATAGCAATTATCAAAACATTCATATATAATGATGCAAATTTGTTCAAAACACATTCGGAAATCATAAGTCCACTATTAACCAACATTTTTCAAACATTTACAAAAACGATAATTTATCAAAAATCCAAGTTTTGCTTTCTTTAATTTTTCAAACATTGCATATTGCTTACAAATCAAAATATAAATATGCTACCCACCTCAAATTAATGTCAGAAACTTGTTCCAAGCTCCAATTTGGCCATTTCTCCTTTCTTCCTTCCAATTTAACATTCCCTAAAACAATTTCATCAAAATTCAACCTCATAAATAATTTAATCCTTAAAATTGATGTCATAATTCATCAATTTATACTAATTCCAAGATATTTAAATCACTAATTTCTAAAATCCCCAAATTCCAAATTTGATCTAAACCGATTCACTCAAATTCAATATCATAAATCACAATTTCTTCAAAGTTAGTTTCATATTTCACAAACCCATATTCTCATCTATAATTCTACACCAAAATTTCACAAAATCCTCTAACACAAAATTAAGCCTAAACCTTAAACAAATTTCCATCCAAAATTAAACATAACCTAAAGCATATACATCAAACTTAGCTTCATAAATCACATACCCAAGTCCTTTTCCATGTTTCTCAACCAAAAGTTCATCAAAATCTCAAAGAACATTTCGAAGCTTACCTTCTTTCCTTCTCCAAATTTCGGATTTCTTGGTTCCCAAGGTAAGCTTTCTTCATTTTCCATCATTTTTCCTTGAAATCAACTCAAAAGCATGCTTGAACCCTTCAAAAAAATTCGAAAATCTTCACTTCTCTCTCTTCTTTCTCTATGGTCGACCTTCTCCTCTCTTCTCTTCTCCTTATGCTTCTTTCCTTTTATTCTGATTTTCCAGCCAACTTCGTAGCTTTATATTGCTTAAAACGACATCTCCTCATGTGTTAAGAGGCCATGTCATTAAATGATAGTTAAAAGACTAAAATGCCCCTAATACTTGTTTTAATTCATGCTTACTTGCGGATCTGATTCACATTATCAATTTGAAGGAATTTGTCAAAACTTCCTTCTAGAGAAATGTTCCTATATGTCTTAATTTCATAATGACACAAAAAGCATCCAATTCGGAGCACTACATCAAAAGTTATGCTCAAAACATTTCGGGTATATTCATATTCTAACACATTTTCCATGTATGATTATTTACATACAGAAATTAACATTCTTAACCACAAAATTGAAACTAGAAGTCTTCATTAAAATTGTAGCCTTATGTCTCTAGTTTAATTCAAAACAAGAATCACCTCATTTCGATTCCCAGATCAAAAGTTATGCTCAAAATACTCTCAGGTGTTCCTAATCCAAAATCTGCACACTAATCCGAATTTCAATTCAGAAATGGAAAGTCTTAAGGGCAAAATTGAAATTTCATTTCTTCATACGATTTGTAGTCCCATGTCTTAAGTTTATTTTTACTTAAGAATCACTTCAATCATATCTCTACAGATCCTGAATTTGTCAAAATACTGAACTATGTTTGGAAAATTTCCCGACTCATTTCGATTAATTTAATCATCCTTAATTTAATCTAAAAAATTCACAAATTTCCCGTAAAAATGAATTTATTGTCTTAGGAATCCAACATTTTGAGAATCAACTCAATCGGATGTCGGACGTAAAAGATATAAGCAAAATAGTGGACAAAGGTCAGATTTGAGAAAGTAAAGTCAAGAAAATCAAAAGAACAAAACGGCGTCGTGCGAGGGCGGAACGCCCTCTTTTGGGCGAGACGACGGCGAGCTCGCCCTCGCGAGCCACTCGCAGGGCGAGACGCTCGCCCTAGCAAGGGCGCTCATAGGGCAAATCACTCGCCCTCGCGAGAGGGCGCCTGAACCAAAACTTTTCCTTTTTTTTTAAACTAAAAAAATCTGAAACTTTCCACATTAATAACTCTTGATTTCGAACTCCAAATGTGACAAATTGGGTCTCTATGGAAAACTTGAAGAAAGCTCTACAACTTTCACGAAGGACATAAAAATCAATTTTATCTCTAAAGGGGGCAAAAATTCAGTCAAAGGTACTACCCCAAATTAATATAACCCTAAACAAATGTCAACTTTGAAAATTCATATCTTTCAACTCCAAAATCCAATCATGTTATATTTTATATCGATGCGAAGATCAGAAAGCCACCTACAACTTTCATGAAGAACTTCAAGGCTCAATTTACATCTAACTAGATAAATTTTCTAGTCAAAGCTTTAGTTATAACATAAGTCAACCGATAACACACTTAAACTTTGACTGATCATAACTTTCACTCCCGATATTGAAAAATTGCAAACTTTATGACTACAGAAAGCTCTTAACATAATCTACAAGTTTCATGTAGATCATTTTCTCAAATTTTGCCTAAATCAAAAGTCAACTTTTAAAGGCCAAAAAGTCAAACTTTTCACAATTTCTCATCTTCTCACACTTTCTCTCTTTATTTCTTGATTTTCAACTTAATTTCAATCAACTCATCCACTCTTGAATATTTCTTATTTTCACTCAAAAATTGGGGTCCAACAAATGTGGTGTAAAAGTTATCAAAGCTAGTGAAACAAGAAAACACTTAATGGAATATCAAGCACAAAAACTAACACACTTAAAACTGTGTACATTAACTAAGATGAATGCAAAAACTATGTTTCAAAACTCAAATTGAAGCTCTTACACCACAACACACGTGAATAATAAGGAATTAAAAGGAATTACTCATACAATTGATGACAAATAATATATTATAACCATAAGGGGTGATCCTTCAAAGCAACATCTACCTCATATTAATGGAGAATTTAAGCTAAACGTGAATGGAACTAGTCTAGTGGTCATGGGAGATATGTGAACAATTTTGAGTTTTATCTGGTGAATTGAGAACTAGGTGTTTGAAAGATGTTTTTTGGGTTATTGGTTAGGAATTTGGTTTTGATGAATGAAACAGGTTGGTAAAACTTTTTGTGAACAACAAATTCGTCTCAAGGTTTGGCTGAATCAGGTGAATGGTTGAAAAGTTATGGAAAGTTTTCTAGGAAAATGTATGACTGGGAGATAGAATGGAGATAGTCGAGAAAATTGGCATTTTTTGTCAGGATAAAATTTGAACTAGGTAAAATAGTTAACAGTTGAATTATAGGTATGGAAGTTTAGAACAAACTTGTTTTTGAAAGTTTTTCATTTTGGAGAACAAGTGAAAAGATAAACGGGATTTCGTGATTAAAATTTGGACTGCATGATATAATGAGAATGGTTGAGAAAATGGGTGTTTTTTATTATGATGGGATTCAAACTGGGTAAAATTGTTAATTAAGATGCTAAGTTAGGATGTGAAGAACAAACTTGGTTTTGGAAGTTTTTCAATTCAAAAATAAACTGGAAATTATGACTATAACTCGAATATAATTTGAAATCACATAACACAAGAACAAATTGAATATTTTTTTAAAAAAAACCCAATGATTATTTTTAGAAAACAATCAATCAAACCCTACAGAACTTGATATGCCAAATGAGAGAAAATCTCATGAAAAAGTTGATTCACTTTTTTGGTTATCTTCCAAATGGAAACAAACTAGCTTAAATAAGGAAAATGTTGAGAATAAGGATAGTCACATGTTGACTTCTCTTATTCCTTATATTGGATCGGAAAAGAAAACATACAAGATTTAGTTAAATAGTAGATTTCAAAACTTTTTTAGAAATCATATCACAGCGGAAGCAAGATAACCAAATCGCTACAGCTTTAACTCCTCGCTGTGCTATTATATCATCAACAATGATCCTCTCTAAGGTGATGTATCCTCTTCTTCTTGTAATTGCTTCCTCTTCTCGATATTGTATCCTCATCCAATCTGATTTACCACTTGTTCTTCTTGGATAACTTGGTTAACAAGATCTTTTAGTGGGAAAGAAGAAAAAAACTTTGGAGGAGAATTTTCTTAGAAGAAAGAAGCCAAAGATGAGACACTTCTCATGCAAATTTCAGCTCACCCATGCAAGAAAGGAGAGAGAGTCCAAAAATACAAGAACACCTGTCTTTCACCTTGTCAATTTTGGTTATGCATGAAAGGAAAGATGAGAAGAGTATCCAATGCATCACATCTTTCTTTAATCAAACATAAAGAAGTCATTAAATGAGACTCTTCTCATTTGTTTTAAGATGGCTATATGAAAAGACCAATAACCTAAAATGACATGTCAATTTCTGTTTTAGTGATGAAAGAAGAAAGATCATCCATGAAATACACCTTTTTCATCTTTAATCAAATGAATGCTAAAAAGGTTACATTATATGCCATCATTAAAAGATAACCATTAAACCATTTAATGGTAAGATCATTACTCCATTTAATGATGATAATGCATGATAAATACCATCTTTATTTAGCAATTCAATGCTAAATGTGCAGCTACGCATTCAGCCATTAAAAACCAAAATTCCCTTTCATTTCTTTAAGAATTTTGTTTTAATATAATTAATCTAATTAATCAAATTAAACCAAAGTCTAGCCCATTTCTAAATGTTCATTTGGGCTTCTAATTAACCATCAATTAATGCAAGCCTAACATTCAATCATTGGCTTAAAAACCTTTATTTATATTTCTTACTTTGCTTGATAACTTTCCTTGAAGCCAAGTGGGAATCTTATTTGACTTAGATAATTTAAGCTCCAGTAAGCCCAAAATTAATTAATCTCATTAGAATTAATTCTAGCTTATTAACTAAATGTCATTCCACTAAAGACAATTAGTTGAACTCTCGAATTACTAAATATTATGAGAACACATATTTCAAATAACATGTCTAATTGCAAACCCTATTTCAAATAATATGTCTAATTGTAAACCCTATTATGAACCTTATTATAGCTATCTGCACAACAAAGGATAAAACTACTATTTTTCCCTTATCTTGGTATTAAGACTTGATGGGTAGCTAGTCTATCAAACTCCCGGCATCAGTTTAATCACCAACCTCTATAAAACATCTCGAAGTGATAATATCACTATAAAATCTTTATTTGAGTGAATGTTCCTTGATACTGTTTCAATTAATAATTCTAATATGCAAACACTGAATTAATACTCTGTAAAAATCCATTCTGATCATATCAAGAATTATAATAAAACACATATTAGTTCACCACTCATCAAGATTGTGGTCCATAATAAGCAAATGCTAAAATGTATGTTTTAAGACTAAGGTAACGACCTACTTTATTCTTGACAACATACTTGATTCTAGATTTATTTAATAGTGCCATTATCGATAGTCGACTACTATTATTATATGAAACTCATCATTCCCTTAAAGTAAACTCCTTTACTTGCATGAAGATAAATTGCAACACTACAATTTAAACCATAATCAAGCGATCAACTTGATTATTCAACTGTGAATCTATTATTTTAAATTCTTATAATATATGTGTTTTCCATACATCTCTATGTATTTGTATATTGCTTACAAAAGAATCTCGATACCTTATAACTAGATATATAATGCTCATAAAAATCAAACTTTTGTGTTTTTATTAATAATAAATATTTTCATTACAAAATTGTAGCTGAAGAAGATTAAGTTGCAAGTAAATACACTTGCTTTCCAAGGCACTATATTTACATAACTCTAACAATCTACCACTTGTCATAAAGCAAGTTTGACATATCCCTCATTACCATCCCTATTAGGTGGCCTTCAAAACTCTTTTAAGACACTTCTTTTGTAAATGGATCAACAAGTTTTTGCTCTATGGGAATCTTTACCACATTCACCTCTCCAAGTTGTATTATCTCCCTTATGAGATGATACCTTCTCTCATTATGTTTGGCAGCTTTGTGGCTCCAAGGTTCTTTAGAATTAATCGTTGCCCCACAATTATCACAATAAAGTGTAATGGCCTTTTCTACCTCTGGAACTACCTCCAAATCATTTAGGAATTTACAGAGCCAGACTACTTCCTTTGCTGCTTCACAAGTAGCAACATACTTAGCCTCCATAATCGAATTAGCAATACAAGATTGCTTGACACTCCTCCAGACTATGGCTCCACCTCCTAAAGCAAATATAGAACCATAAGTTGATTTCCTTAAGTCAACATCTAATTGGAATTCAAAATCTGTATATCCTGTCGGAATAAGGTTACGTCTAGAGTAAACAAGCATTAAGTTCTTTGTCCTGCGAAGATTAGGGGTGAGCATTATTCGGGCCGGCCCGGCCCGAATTAATTCGGGTAAGTAAATGCTAAATTTTGGGTAATTCGAGCCGGCCCGGGTATTACCCGAATTATTTTCAGGCCGGAACAGGTAACTCTGAAAAAATTCAGACTGGCCCGATTACCCGAATTAGGTTTAAAAGAATTATGAAATAGGGTAACTAGGATAATTCGGGTAAATCAGGCTGGGATAATTTGGGTAATTCGGGTAAATCGGGCCGGATAAATAGGTAATTCGGGTAAATCGGGCCGAGTAAGTTCGGGTAATTGAAAGTTCGAGTTCGGGCCGGGTAAGGGAAAATTTTTTTTGGGTATTTCGGGCCGAATCCGAGCAGTGAAAATTCGGCCCGAATTACCCGAATG
This sequence comes from Erythroxylum novogranatense, assembly GCA_029891385.1. NCBI lineage: Eukaryota > Viridiplantae > Streptophyta > Magnoliopsida > Malpighiales > Erythroxylaceae > Erythroxylum > Erythroxylum novogranatense. Next base: position 76,334,835 of record CM057225.1, read on the forward strand.
CTCACCCCTAACGAAGATATTTAAGTATATACTTAACTGCAATCCAATGCTCCATTCTTGGATTGGACTAAAATCTACTTACCAGTCCTACTGCATAACAGATATCCGATCTAGTCCAAAGCATTGCATACATTAAACTTCCAATAACTGAAGAATATGAAATGTTACGTATGCTTTCAACCTCCTTTTGGGTTTTAGATGCTTGTTCCTTTGAAAGTTTGATTCTATGTCTAGTAGGTATAAAACCCCTCTTGGAATCTTACATGGAGAACTTATTGAGCATATTCTCAATGTAGTTTAATTGAGACAAGGGTATCTGTTTGTTCTTACGATCCCTTATAAGTTTGATCTGTAGAACGTAGTTAGCCTCTCCTATATCCTTCATTGAAAACTATTCATTCAACCATACTTAACTATAGATAACATTCCCACATCATTCCCAATGAGCAAAATGTCATCAACATATAGGATTAGGAAAATAACCTTGCCTTTTTGTATTCTTTTATAAACACAAGGCTCATCTAGGTTTTGTATGAATCCATAGTTTTTGATAGACTTATTAAACCTAATATTCCAACCTAGATGCTTGATTAAGTCCATTAATGGACCTTTGTAACTTACATACCTTATGCTCATTATCTGGCTCAACACAACCTTCTAGTTGGGCCATATAAATGGTCTCCTCAAGATCCCTATTAAGAAATGCGGTTTTGACATTCATTTGCCATATTTCATAATCAAAATAGGTTTCTATGGCCAAAAGAATTCTGATGGAATTAAGCATGGCAGCCAGAGAAAAAGTCTCCTTATAGTCTGCACCCTGTTTTTGAGTATATCCCTTAACTACCAATCTAGCTTAAAGGTCTCCACCTTTCCATATGATCCTCTTTTCCTTTTTTAGATCCATTGACACCTTATGGCTTTTATATCTGGTGGTAGATCTATAAGGATCTAGACTTCATTAACATATATGGAATCTACTTCCACTTCCATCACCTTGAGCCTTTTTTCAGCATCAACATCATTAATAGCTTGTGTATATGTAATGGGATCCATTTCTTTTTAGTCTGAGATGGCAATTAAGCCTTCTTCTAGACCTAGATACCTATCTAGCTGTCTCATAACCCTCTCACGATGTCTAGGCACTGTTTGATGTTCAGGTTTCTTTTTTGATTCAACTCTTGGATCCATTTCGACATCTTATTATATCATATCTAAGTCAACTCTTGGTTTAGATGAAATAGTTAACTCCTTTAGTACTACTTCACTTCTTCCTTTGTGATTTCTCACAAATTCTTCCTCTAAAAAGGTCACATTTGTTGACACAAATACCTTCCTATCCTAAGGATTGTAAAAATAGCACCCTCGAGTTCCCGTAGGACATCCTACAAATAAACATACTTCTGACCTTGGTTCCATCTTTATGGATTCAGGTCTTAGAATATAGGCTGGGCAACCCCAAGTCCTTAAGTGCCACAATGAAGGCACTCAACTAGTCCATAACTCCTTAGGTGTTTTAGGGACCGATTTTGATGGAGCAAAGTTAAGAAGATATGTTGCCATTTGTATGGCATATTCCCAAAATGATTTTGGAAGGCTAGCATAGGACATCATTGATTTTACCATTTGCAATAGAGTCCTATTTCTCCTCTCAGCTACACCATTCTGTTGAGATGTTCGAGGAGCTGACAAGTTGGAAACAATTCCATTATCAATTAAATATTGCTAGAACTCTCCAGATAAGTACTCACCACCTCAATCCGATCGAAGTTGGTTTAATGGCTTGCCTAGCTGCTTCTCAGCTTCAACTTTGAATTCTTTAACTTTTCAAAGGATTCACTCTTTTTTTGCATCAAATACAAATAGCCATGTCCAGAGTAATCATTTATAAAGGTTATGAAATATTCATAACCTCCTCTAGTTTGTACGTTCATGGGCCCACACACATCACTATGTACTAGGTTCAACGTGGATTCATATCTGTTTCCTTAAGAGGAAATGAGGCCTTGGTCATTTTTCCTTCAATAAAAGATTCACAGGTAGGTGATGGATCATTATCTAAGCCTGTAAGGATCCTATCCTTTACTAACTTGTTAAGTCTTTTCTGATTGATAGGACCTATTCTTAGGTTCCACAGATATTTTGAATTAATGGTAGAGACATTAGAATGTCTTGGTTTTATCAATTCTATGGTGTTTAGTGAGCTTGTCATAGGTTCTATAAAGAACAATCCTTGTTTAATTATCACATCATAAATAAAATCCTTATTCTCATATATTGAAACAACATTTTCAAAATATAAGGAATAATCAAATTTTATTAGACAAAAGATAGAAATCATGTTCCTTACAATCATTGGCATGTAGTAAACATCCTCCAAATATAACCTATGACCACTAGGAAAGTCCAAGATAACTTGTAACACCCCACTCCCGCATGATCCGAACCCGACATCGATGGTGATATCCGAGTCTGTACCCTGCGAGGGTGGCGTGCTACAACACTCAATCAAAACTCAGTACAAATTTTTTTGAAACCATAAGCATACACTAGCGGAAAATCATTAACATACATAATCACTGGTAAACACAGTGGCCACAGGGGCCCTTTTCATAAATACAATTTATTTCAGTCTGTTAACTTTACAATTTGATCTAATCATTAATACAAAAATTTAGGACAAAAATACAATTCTATCTGACACTAATGCAGACTCGAACTGATCCCGACTACTTCTCTCACTCACAAGCAGATGCTATACGCCCGTTGCCTCACGGGGTATTCTTCTAGGTCCTGAAAAATAATTGCAAATTTTGGGTGAGTTTTGCGAACTCAGTTAGGTAACCGTCATCGATGGTTCACTCAATTCATGCAACACATTAATTCACATAACATATATTCACATTGTTGCATATTTAATCACATTTCACAATTCCACTTGAACATAGACAATTTGATATTTTCCATTTGATTAGACATCCATAACCAATTGAATTTATACAACATTCAAGCATAATACAGTTGTTTCATAATTCACATTCAGAAATACCACATGATTGGTACCATAGAAGCATACGACAGTTAGCCTTTCACTCAATCAAAGAGACTAAAATCATATGCATATGACATGTGCATGTGACACATTTCTATTTTATTTCAGCGTTGTGACTGAGCGCCTGAACTGTCCTAATATGGGGGCATTAATCGTTGAGCCTGAGGCTCTAAACTGTCCCAATATGGGCGCATTAATCATTGAGCCTGAGGCTTTGAACTGTCCCAATATGGACGCATTAATTGTCGAGCCTGAGGCTTTGTATCACTGTGAGGCTCGAGGCCCAAATATAAACGTTGAGCTTATAGCTCTCGGTGGTACTCCGGTCACAAATGTCATTAACTGATCATACATCCATGCATGGAATGTATATATCGCAATGGAACAATGTCAACATAACAATCCATCTCAAATTAGCATATTCAAACAATTAATTCACAATGAATCACATTAAAATCACATATAGCACTTCTATGTCATACTCTCCCAATACCTCGGACCGCCTGTCCGGAATCCAAGCATAAACAACTTACAAGCCCACCATTATTCTCCACAGAGTTATAAGTGCAAAATTATAACAAATAATAATTGAAAAACCATCTAGGTCACTCACCTATAACTTCCGAAGCTAATGCCCGGAAGTCTCGGCAACGTTCGTGTGCTGACGTTCCAAATGTGTCTCTATAACATTCAAAATACTCAAGCATTACCACATGTACAATTAGAAATATTTAATAATGCACATGTATGCATGTTTGTGACATACCCAGTATTATACCAAAATTCTCGTCATAAAAATTTCCTCTAAATTTTAGAAGCTCATTGACACTAAAATTAATCAATTCGGAACTCTATAGGTCCAATTATAAATAAAACACGGTCCAAAAAAATATTTACTTGGTCCCCTCTCTTTGACCTAATCAATCCACGTCAATTTCATCTCCAAAATTTCTCAATGTCACATAGAAATGAAATTAAATATTTCACGACTCCGATGCCTCAAGAATCAGGTCAATCGGATATCGGACGGAAAAGTTATAAACAAAAGAGTGGAGAGAGGTCAGTTCAGGAAAAATACATGTCCTAGTCGACTAGTTGGAGGTTGTAGTCGATTAGGTCAACTACGACCGACTGAAAGCTTTATTCTTTCTTCTGCCGGGCCGGCATCCCAAATTTCACAAGTCATAACTCCTTACTCCGAACTCCAAATTAGACATACTTGGTATCAATTTCAAGATAAAAGAGAGCTCTACAAGTTTCATGAAGGACACAAAAACTAATTTTATCTCTAAGGGTGTCAAAAATGCAACCAAAGGTACTGCCTGCACAATGTTTCCCAAAACAGTATACCATTTTGCAAAAATCATAACTTTCCATTACTTTTGGCAAAAATTCCAAAATTTATGTCAAAAGAGAGATCAAAATATTTTCTACAACTTTTATGAATAACTTAGAAGCAAATTCAACCTAGAAACACATCAAATTCTCAAGCAAAGTTTCTACCCACACGTGTCACCCTGAACAGTATACAATCGTCTAAAAATCATAATCCCCTACTCAAATGGCCAAAAATGTCGAGCCCCGACCCGGAGACCGGACCCCAACTGTTGGATCCCGTTACCCAACCTGTATATAACTTACTATAGATGTTGGATCTGAGACCCAACTGTCCCGGGAGGTGGTCCTTGGTGGAGCTCATTACCGAGACACTTACCTTGCTAAGACCCTAACTTGACACACTCTATTTGACTCACTTTGGTGGTGAGCATACACCGACTAAGGCCTGGACCCTGACTGCTCTCGACAATCCCCAAAATAACACTCTTATCTATGGATCTGCAGAACAAATCGACTTGTCTGATAAACAAGTCGACTTATCGAGGCAAACAACTCGACTTATAACCAACAAGTCGACTTATCGAGACAAACAACTTGACTTATAACCTACAAGTCGACTTATCGAGACAAACAAGTCGACTTATCTAACTAACAAGTCGACTTATTATTCAAAAGCTTCACAAGTCGACTTATGAGTCCAATAACTCGACTTATATCTATTCTGAACTCAAAACCTAACCCTCTACACTCTCTCTTGGCTTATTCCAAACACCATAAACACTTCTAAACCTCTCAACTCATCCACTCCACTCTCAACATGCTATAATCTCACTTAAACTTACATCATTCATCTACTCACATGAATTCCAAAGCAATTTCATACAACTTTGGAAACTATGCTTAAACATGATAGTAAATGGCTTTGGGAGATCATGATAAATCATAATTCATGCATTTCATTTATATCAAAACAATGTTCTTAAAATGCTTTAGTAGGCATTTCAAGCCTATTACAATTCAAATCAAAATACATCTATTTTCTCAAAATGCAACCTAAAGCATTCATTACAAAAACATGAAATACATGGGCAAAACACTAAGATCTTGGAGTATGCCTTGAGCTCATTCTTTGAGATCCAGATCTTCACCTGGAGATGGGACGGGAAGTGGGGGGTGAGCTTTCGCTCGTGGGTAACACGTTTATATTTATACTACTAAGCTTAATCTATTCATTACTCATACTGTTTGCAATATTCTCATTAACAAATCTTACAACTTGGATTTCACAAATTCATCAAGCTAACAACAAAATTTCATGATTCATGCATTCATCATTCTTGCTAACATATGCTAACACATAATCACATAGCTGATGGTTTGAAAAGTCCACGGGTTTCTGATGAGCTACACAAGTGTAGTCATATGCTGAGGAGTCCAAAAAGGAACATCCTATGCCACAGTCGGGCAGCCGGGCGAAGGCTTTATTGGTCTACGTGCACATGACTCTGTTGGTGGACTTAACTAACCCACATAACACTGAAATTCTTGCATAAAAACTGGACTTGTCTTGTCCACTGACTGATTTTATGAAAATGGATTTTCATGCATCCATAAAGCTGATTCTTGAAAATGCTATATTTCATGCTTAGCTCACATTTCATGATTCTCATTCATGCTCATTCAATTCATGGCAATTTCAAGCAATAACAAGGCAATGACATATACTATTAAAATGCTCATTTAATGGCAATCATACACCATTTACATACATAATTTAGGCACAATCAATGCTTATCTCAAATAGTCACAAATCATTAAATTCATTAGTTAAAGTAGCATTCAACACTTACTAGCATAAAGATAAAAATGAAACCCACCTTATATCCTTGCTTAAACTTGCCTAAGGAAGCTCCTCTTCTTGTTCTCCTCTTCTTTCTTGTCCTCCTTCATTCATGGCAAGAAAAGAACCTCACATCATTTAGGGTTTCTAAAATTGAAAACCTAATGAACCTTAATCATGAAATCAACCCTAGAATCACTAAACCCACTTCATTTCTAAGCTTTCCAAACCATAACCCAAGCAAAAGCTTAACCTTGAAAACATGACTTACCTTGAATCTTGACTAAACCAAAGGGTTTCTTAGCTTAAAGTGTAGCTTGAACCTTCCTCCACACTTTTTCTTCTTGCACTTTCTTCAAAAACCCACTTGAATCTCTTGGAAAATCACAAACTTTCTTCTTTCTTCTTCTTTTCTCCTCCACCACCGAAACTCTTCTTCTCCCTTCTCTAATTTTCGTTCCTCTCCTCTTCTCTTCTACTAACCTACTTCTTTTCTTCTTCTTTTAAACTCCTACTCACTTCACTTAAGCCCATTATCCTTTTTAGGCCCATTTACTCCTCCTTCATCTTCCTTTCCTTTCTTATTTCCTTATACTACTTTCATTTAACTTAAGCCCAAGCCCAAGTTCACTTCTTCTAAACCCCTTTCTTCCTACATCATTTTCTCTTTAACTTACTCAAGCCCATTTGTTCTTTTAAGCCCACTCATTCCTCTTTTCTTTTCCTACTTCATTCAAGCCCAACTAACCATTTAATTCCATTAATTCTTAACCTAACTACCAACCAACATATTAAATTTCATTTATTCACCACCTATCTCATTTATGTTACTACATGCTAATTAATGCCATATGCTATTTAATGCTATCATATTTAATTCATGCTAACTTAATTTCTTAATTAGTCTAATCATGCTTAAATAAATAAATAAATAAATAAATAATAATAATAAATCTCGGGGCTAATATTTCTCCCCCCTTAAGAAATTTCGTCCTCAAAATTCTTACCTGACTCATTGAAGAGGTGTGGATACTTCTCCTTCATTGCATCCAATGGTTCCTACGTCGCCTCTTCAACTGCATGGTTCCTCCATAGGACTTTAACCAACTAAACAGTCTTGTTTCTAAGGACCTTCTCCTTGCTATCTAGAATTTCTACTGGCATCTCCTCGTAGTTCAAATCATCACTCAGCTGAACCTCTGAGGTCTGAATAATGTGAGAAGGATCTGATCTGTACCTCCTCAACATGGAAACATGAAATACATCATGGATCTGAGATAATTCTGGAGGCAATGCCAACCGGTAAGCTAACGGCCCGATCCTCTCTAGAATCTCATATGGACCTACTTAACGAGGACTCAACTTGCCTTTCTTACCAAACCTCATAACCCCTTTCCATGGAGAGGTCTTAAGGAACACTTTGTCACCTACTGCATACTCCATTTCTTTTCTGTGAGCATCTGATAACTTTTCATTCATCTCCGTGTACGCCTTAAGTCGCTGCTTAATCAAATCAATCTTATCCATTGTCATCTGAACCAATTCGGGTCCTACTAGCTTCCTCTCACCTTCTTCATCCCAACATATCGGAGTTCTACACCTCCTGCCATATAGGGCTTCATAAGGAGCCATCTGAATGCTCGAATGGTACGAATTGTTATAGGCAAATTCGACCAACGGCAAATGTTCATCCCATGCTCCTTTGAAGTCCATAACACATGCTCTGAGCATGCCCTCTAGGGTCTGAATGGTCCTCTCAGACTGACCATCCGTCTGGGGATGAAATGCTGTGCTAAAACTCAACTTAGTCCCTAGGGCTTCTTGCAAACTACTCCAGAATCTCGATGTAAATTGAGGATCCCTGTCGGATACTATGAAATCTGGAACTCCATGCAACCTCACTACTTCATCAATATACTTCCTGGCTAAGACTTGCAATGAATCTGTTTGCTTGATTGCCAAAAAATGGGTTGACTTGGTCAATCGGTCTACAATGACCCATATAACATCATGCTTCCTAACAGTCCTGGGTAAATCCATCAAAAAATTCATCGTGATCCTTTTCCACTTCCATTCAGGAATGGACAATGGCTGCAACATGCCTGAAGGTGCCTGGTGTTCAGCCTTGACTTGCTGACACACTAAACACCTGCTCACATATTCAGCTACATCTCTCTTCATACCTTTCCACCAGAAATGCTCCTTCAAACCTCTGTACATCCTGGTACTGCCTGGGTGCATGGAATAAGGCACATTGTGTGCCTCATCCATGATCTCATCCTTAACTGCCTTATCATTCGGAATACATAACCTGTTTTCGACTACCATTAGCCCATCATCCCTTACTTACACTTCGATCGCTACCATGTTGAATTTCATCTCTCACTTATTTAATTCCAGATCCCGCCCTGCAGCCTCCTTGACCTTCTCCCTAAGGATAGGTCTCACCTCGAATTGAGCAAGAATACAACCTCGACCGATCCTCGCTTCAAGTCGATCTTCAACTTGGCCATTTGCTCCAAAAGAGGCAAGTAAACTGCCTGAACATAAGCTAAGGATGACTTCCTACTCAAAGCATCTCGCCACTACATTTGCCTTGCCTCGATGGTACTCTATCATCGATCATAGTCCTCGAGCAACTCCAACCATCGCCTCGCCTTAAATTTAACTCTTCGACTCATAATGTACTTAAGGCTTTTGTGGTCCGTGAAAACCCTTGTTCGAACCCCATACAGATAGTGTCTCCATATCTTTAGGGAAAAAATCACTGCTGCCAATTCCATATCATGAGTCGGATAATTCAACTCATATGGCTTCAGCTGCCGTGATGCATAGGCTATCACCCTGTCATTTTGCATTAACACACAACCCAAGCCCTTTCTCGAGGCATCACTGTACACTGCAAACCCTTGATCTCCATTGGGCAAAATTAAAATGGGAGCACTAGTTAACCGCTGCTTAAGCTCCTCAAAACTCTGCTGGCAATTTCATTCCAAATAAATCTGCGATTCTTCCGTAAAACTTAGTCATCGGCAGCAGCTATCATGGAGAATCCTCCACGAACCTCCTGCAATAACCTCGCTGCACCTAAAAACTCCGCACTTTTTCTCGCCTTAGGCTCTCGCCAATTTACCATCGCTTCTACTTTCCTCGATCAACATGAATCCTCTCGTTGGAAATCACATGTCCTAGGAAAACTACTTCACGCATCCGTAATTCACACTTGCTGAATTTGGCATACACCCTGCTCTCTCAATCTCTGCAATACTATCCCGAGATGTTTGCTCATGCTCCCTTCTTCCTTAGAATAGACCGAATGTCATCAATGAACACTATGACAAACCGATCTAAGAACTCCTGAAAACCCTATTCATAAGGTCCATGAATGCACTTGGAGCATTGGTCATCCAATGGCATGACCCTAAACTCATAGTGCCCGAACGGTCCTCGAAGGTCGTCTTGTTAACATCGACTCCACGATTCGGAGTTGATGATAACCTGATCTGAGGTCGATCTTCGAAAAGACCCTTGCTCCCTGCAACTGATCGAACAGATCATCTATCCTAGTTAAAGGATATCTGTTCTTAACTGCCACCTTGTTAAGCTTCACGTAATCTATACACATGCGCCATGTTCCATCCTTCTTCTTAACAAATAGAATCAAGCCCCAAGGTGATGAACTTGGCCTGATAAACTACTTCTCTAACAGCTCCTCTAACTGCTCCTTAAGCTCCCTTAACTCAGCTGGAGCCATCTTGTATGGTGGCATCGAGATTGGCGCGGTTCCGAGAATCAAGTCAATTTCGAACTCAATTTCCCTCACCGGCGGTAACCCCGATAACTCGTCTGGGAACACATCTGAAAACTCCCTGACAACCGGATAATCTTCTAGTCTGCCCACATTTTCCTCTGGATCTACCACATGTGCCAAGAAGGCCTCACACCCCTGGTTCATCATAATTTGTCGCTTATCAAGGCCGAAATAATCCTCGTACCGGCGGTTTCATCCCCTCAAGATTACTTTCTGACCATCTCCCAGATCAAATTCTACTTCTTTGAGGCTACAGTCTAGCTTGGCCTTATACTTCTCCATGACATCCATCCCCAATATAACATCCAATCCCTAAAGGTCTAGAGGTAGTAAGTCTACTACCAATCTAGCACCATCGATACTGAGCTCACACTTCTTGTAGACTAAACTGATCACCACCTTACTCCCTAAAGGAGTACTAACAACCAGAAAATTGTCCATAATCTCAGGACATACAACATGCATATTCATACTTGAGGAAACAAAAGAATGTGGGAACCCAGATCAATCAAAACATAAAGCGCAGAATTGAACAACCGAGCCATACCAACCACAACTTCGTGAGCAACTGCAGCTTCCTCTCTGTCATGTCAAATACTCTAGGCGGTGCTCGACCACATGCTTTGGCCTCCTCAGAGGATTAGCCTCCCGATCGCTTCTCAGAATCGCTTACTTCAAAGGATCGGCCTTTGGTTCCCACTGTCTCCGTCTGCCTCTGAGCTTGAACTTGGGAACCCTCCTGTCTCAGCCTCTGGGGACAATCTCTCATCATATGCCCCTTCTCTCCACACTGGAAGCAACCACCAAACCCTTTAGGAAACCTCCTTGGATGAAACTTCCAACACTAATCACACTGGGGATGCTTGCCCTTCCATGACTTTCCTGAGCCTCCCACAATAGAGACACATTCGAAATTGCCTGGATTGTCGACTCTTGGCAGGACCACTACTGCCCATGCCACTCTGAGTATCATGGGTTCTGTGCTCCTCTCTCTTGGAGCACTCACTCCCTTCCTGGATGATTGTTCTCTGTTCTTCCTTTTCCTGCTCACTTCAGCCTTAATATTCTCCAGCTTCTCAGCCTGGAGCACTGCATCCACTAACTGTTGGTAATCACAGAAGTTATGAATCAGGACTTTCTCCCGATTCCCAGTGAAGACCTCCTCAAACTTACGACACTTGTCTTCCTCTGTTGCCACAATGTTACCTGATAACGAGAAAGTCAGTGAACTTCAGCTCATACTTGCTCACACTCATGTCCCTCTCAGCATCAGATTTAGAAACTCTAGCCTTCTCCCGCACATAAACCTAGAGAGATACTTTTCCTAACACTTCCACAAAATCCTCCATGTCAACACCAAGGAACAACCTGACCGGGGCACTAATTCCCACCAATGCAATGCATCTCCTCAGAGCAGATCGATCAGCATAATCCAGCTTCTCTTCATCTCGAGCACTTCATCCGCTTCAGACCTCTCGGTCCTCCTCAACCACGCCTCTTCTTCGATTTGTAGTCCCATGAAATCAACAGCCCCATACTTCCAGAGCTTGTCATCGCCCACTCCGATCTCTTGAGTTGGCACTGAGCCTTCCTTCCCGCCCATAGCATACGCTGAAAGCTCGGGCAAGACCAAAGAATTGTGGGTCTACTGGGTTTGGCATAGGAGGAGGCTGGAGAGGCACCTCATGCTACACACTTGGTACCTCAGAATCTATAATAGGGATGGTCCCTGCATCCTGGGGAATGTGGGATTCATCCGTACTTCCCCTCTGAGAGCCTGGTCGAGATTGAGCTCCTTGAGTTCTTCTTCGAGACGTATTACTCCTTTAATGAAAACCATTTAAAATCTTTAGTTCACGCCGGTAAGACAAGTTCAAATCATGTAAAGCCGCTCAAAACTAATACATGATCGGATTTAAAACAATGCATGTGGTTCATGTAACATGATGCATGCTGACTCTACCCTTGAGGTTACCCACTAGGGTTCCTAGGAAACCATAAACCTAGGGCTGCTCTGATACCACAGATGTCGGGCCCCGACCCGGAGACCGGACCCCAACTGTTGGATCCCATTACCCAACCTGTATATAACTTACTATAGATGTTGGATCCGAGACCCAACTGTCCCAGGAGGTGGTCCCTAATGGAGCTCATTCCCGAGACACTTGCCTTGCTAAGACCCTAACTTGACACACTCTATTTGACTCACTTTGGTGGTGAGCATACACCGACTAAAGCCTGGACCTTGATTGCTCTCAACAATCCCCAAAATAACACTCTTATCTATGGATCTGCAGAACAAGTCGACTTGTCTGATAAACAAGTCGACTTATCGAGGCAAACAACTCGACTTATAACCAATAAGTCGACTTATCGAGACAAACAACTCGACTTATAACCTACAAGTCGACTTATCGAGACAAACAAGTCGACTTATCTAACTGACAAGTCGACTTATTATTCAAAAGCTTCACAAGTCGACTTATGGGTCCAATAACTCGACTTATATCTATTCTCAACTCAAACCTAACCTCTACACTCTCTCTTGGCTTATTCCAAACACCATAAACACTTCTAAACCTCTCAACTCATCCACTCCACTCTCAACATGCTATAATCTCACTTAAACTTACATCATTCATCTACTCACATGAATTCCAAAGCAATTTCATACAACTTTGGAAACTATGCTTAAACATGATAGTAAATGGCTTTGGGAGATCATGATAAATCATAATTCATGCATTTCATTTATATCAAAACAATGTTCTTACAATGGTTTAGTAGGCATTTCAAGCTTATTACAATTCAAATCAAAATACATCTGTTTTCTCAAAATGTAACCTAAAGCATTCATTACAAAAACATGAAATACATGGGCAAAACACTAAGATCTTGAGTATGCCTCGAGCTCATTCTTCGAGATCCGATCTTCACCGAGATGGGACGGAAGTGGGGGTGAGCTTTCATCGTGGGTAACACGCTTATATTTATACTACTAAGTTGAATCTATTCATTACTCATACTGTTTGCAATATTCTCATTAACAAATCTTACAACTTGCATTTCACAAATTCATCAAGCTAACAACAAAATTCCATGATTCATGCATTCATCATTCTTGCTAACATATGCTAACACATAATCACATACTGATGGTTTGAAAAGTCCACGGGTTTCGATGAGCTACACAAGTGTAGTCATATGTCGAGGAGTCCAAAAGGAACATCCTATGCCACGATCGGGCAAATGGCGAAGGCTTTATTGGTCTACGTGCACGTGACTCTGCTGGTGGACTTAACTAACCCACATAACACTGAAATTCATGCATAAAAACTGGACTTGTCTTGTCCACTGACTGATTTTCTGAAAATGGATTTTCATGCATCCATAAAGCTGATTCTTGAAAATGCTATATTTCATGCTTAGCTCACATTTCATGATTCTCATTCATGCTCATTCAATTCATGGCAATTTCAAGCAAAAACAAGGCAATGACATATACTATTAAAATGCTCATTTAATGGCAATCATACACCATTTACATACATAATTTAGGCACAATCAATGCTTATCTCAAATAGTCACAAATCATTAAATTCATTAGTTAAAGTAGCATTCAACACTTACTAAAGATAAAGATAAAATGAAACCCACCTTATATCCTTGCTTAAACTTGCCTAAGGAAGCTCCTCTTCTTGTTCTCCTCTTCTTTCTTGTCCTCCTTCATTCATGGCATGAAAAGAACCTCACATCATTTAGGGTTTCTAAAATTGAAAACCTAATGAACCTTAATCATGAAATCAACCCTAGAATCACTAAACCCACTTCATTTCTAAGCTTTCCAAACCATAACCCAAGCAAAAACTTAACCTTGAAAACATGACTTACCTTGAATCTTGACTAAACCAAAGGGTTTCTTAGCTTAAAGTGTAGCTTGAACCTTCCTCCACACTTTTTTCTTCTTGCACTTTCTTCAAAACCCACTCAATCTCTTGGAAAATCACAAACTTTCTTCTTTCTTCTTCTTTTCTCCTCCACCACCGAAACTCTTCTTCTCCCTTCTCTAATTTTCGTTCCTCTCCTCTTCTCTTCTACTAACCTACTTCTTTTCTTCTTCTTTTAAACTCCTACTCACTTCACTTAAGCCCATTATCCTTTTTAGGCCTATTTACTCCTCCTTCATCTTCCTTTCCTCTCTTATTTCCTTATACTACTTTCATTTAACTTAAGCCCAAGCCCAAGTTCACTTCTTCTAAACCCCTTTCTTCCTACATCATTTTCTCTTTAACTTACTCAAGCCCATTTGTTCTTTTAAGCCCACTCATTCCTCTTTTCTTTTCCTACTTCATTCAAACCCAACTAACCATTTAATTCCATTAATTCTTAACCTAATTACCAACCAACATATTAAATTTCATTTATTCACCACCTATCTCATTTATGTTACTACATGCTAATTAATGCCATATGCTATTTAATGCTATCATATTTAATTCATGCTAACTCAATTTCTTAATTAGTCTAATCATGCTTAATTAATTAATTAATTAATTAAATAAATAAATAAATAAATCTCGGGGCTAATAAAACAATCCATACTTTATACCCATGAAAAGATCAGACAACATACTACAATTGTCGTGAAGGACTTAGAAGCAAATTCCATCTCTACCTAGCTCCAAATCTCCATTAATTTGGCTGCCCTGTTTAAGAGTGTTAAGTCACCAAAGAACCTGAACCACATCAAAACTTTACAAAATCATAATTTACAATCCACACATCCAAAATTAGCATACTATACCTCATTTTAAAGCTAATTCATTCCTTTACAACTTTCCATAAGACCACTTGAGCTAAGTAGAATCAAAACAGTCCAGACTTGAACTTCAATGTACAGTCACCACCAAACATATATGTAACACATTTTCCAGTACCAAGCCTATTAACATCTGAAAGTCAACAGATCATAACTCTCAACCTAGACATCGAAAAATTTCATACTTAGTGGAGATAGAAAGATAACAAGAACATATTCAAGTTTCATGAAGACCAAATTTGCAAATTCAATCCAAATCAACCTAAAAAAAATCATCAAAGTTTCAGGTCACAAAGTTCGGATTCCTGTTCATACAGCACCTACAACTCACTTTCAAGGCCAAATTCAAGCTCTTTCAAGGCACAATTTAGCATCACTTCCTTCACATAAAATATAACCAAACTTCTCAAGTTTAATTTCAGCCAACAATCACTTCAATTGCTCAACCATAGAAGAAGTTATGATCAAAACATTGAAATCTATACAAAAATCAAATTTCCAGGTTTTATACCTAAACCAATTGCTATCACTTCCATACCCTTTTCCAAGCTAATAAGCATCACAATTAGTCAAGTAATCAACCAAAATTTCTTCAAAACCTCACTTAATCACCTAGCCATAAAGTGGTAGCACACACACACACAATTGTCTTCCCCAAATTTCCATTCATCTAGCATCACAAAACCAATCCAAAACACTTACACCATTTCAAAACCAATCCAAAACACATTCACTCATTCATTTACATTCATCCTTAATTAATCAAGAACACATGCTACCCATTTCAACCAACACCATTTCTCATGCAATTAGATGCACAAACATCACAATTCATGCATTAAATAAACAATCAAAACTTAAAACATAGTCTTACCTAATCAAGCTTCAATTCTTCTCAATCTTCCACTAACTCACCAAATCCTCTCCTTTACTCTACATACATGACATTCACCATGAAAAGGGAGGGAGAAAACTTAAGCTTGGACACATGAAGGGAAATATAAGAGCTTTGGTGTGGGTGGAGCTTAACAAGAAGAAGAAGAAGAAGAAGAAGAAGAAACCCATCAAAGAAGAAGGAGGAGAGGGCCACGGATGAGAGGAAGAATTTGGCATTCAAAGTGACTTTTAACTCTTCCTCAACTTAAAGTGTCGTAAGAGAATAAAGGGAAGAAGACAAGAACATTAAATGAATGAGGACACTTGTCATTTAATGGAGAAAAAGACAAAAAATCAATTAATACCTTAATACAAATTAATCTTTAATCCATCTAATGCTAATGGCTCCTCCACTTTAAAGTGATTATAAAACTATTAATTATAAGACTAAGTAGGCAAGTGACATGTGTCACTTGCCACTTGTCCTGATTTTTAAGCACTCTTGAGGTCTTTTTTCCAAATACAATTTAATTTCTACTCCAATTCCTCTCCAAATTCGAATGGCTCAAAGTAATAAATCCTAAAATCATGTATTTAATTCTTTCAGTGCCATTGGATAGTCATTTTCAGTACCGAAAATCCAATCAGTCTGCCACTTGTCAATTTTTCCAGTCCAGACATTGTCCCCCAAAAATTTCAAAAAAATTCCTAAAAATCTCCAAAAATGGAAAACACACATAAATCACTCCAATTCAATTTTTCAAGCACAAATAATACCCTTTTTTTAGAATAAACACATATGCCCGGAAATGTCATGCATGCATGTACAATCATGTGCATATACAAAAATTACAATGTATGCATATATGGAGGTCATATTATGCATGAACATGCCGAGACTAGTTTACACACTCATAACTCATTCCAAATTACCATTTTATCCTTCCCATTGGGGATGGGATGTTACAAGTCTCCCCTCCTAATAAAAATTTCGTCCTTAAAATTCCCTTTTGATACTGAAGAAGGTAGGGGTACTGTTATCTCATACACTCCTCTGTTTCCTATCAATTTTCTGTTTAAATGTCATACTTCCTCAATTATGTCCTTGATGAGTTTCAGAATATTCAACTCTTTACTTCCAGTTTCAATGCCACATATATCGGCTTATAACAATACTAACCATAAAATCACTCATCATGCTTTAGTCCCATTTTTGCCACCATTTTATATAGACCACTTTATGTCACCCTTAACTTCCCTTATTACCTTTGTATCTCATCTAACTACACCTTGGCACAGGTAATTCACTCAAAATCTTTCTCCATATAGTCACAACTTCGAGGTAATCCACCAAAATTCATTCGTCTTTCAAAACCCCTTTATTCAAATTTTAAATTCATTTCACTCACTATTTCACTGACTAACGATATCCCAAATTTGTTCTGACTTTTACTCAGGGTGATCGACTCTTTTTGTCGTCTCACCAAGATAATGATGATTTTGCCTGAAGTCACTTTGCACCATACCTTAATCTTAATCTTATATGCTGAAGCATTCCAGACATATGAGCTTTATACCTGCCTTTAATAGTCAAGACTACAAGGAAACCAAACATATAATCACTCAGTTCAATATTCTTAGTCGCCAATTGCTCTTTGGTACACTTACTAGGACCTATTCCATCAAAATTCCTCAAATTCTCAAGTTGGGCTTTCCTAATTTCTTTTTACAAAACTGATGTTACTTTTCTATAACAACTAAGATTTCCTTTTTGCTCCATTTTTAACTTGTCACTGTCAATTCTTTATTGCATTTGATTGAGTAACCTAAACCTGAATATCCACATATGTGATACTTTGTTATGAAATATTCTATTTGATACCGTCGCTTGGCACATTAGCTTTATTAGGACATGCTCATCTACACAATCCTTCCCAATTCGATTCTTACCTTAAGCTCTACAAATATGTCTAGTCATATGTATATCCAATATGTTTCTTTACACATCATGATTCCAAGCTTTCAAACCAACTA
This sequence comes from Erythroxylum novogranatense, assembly GCA_029891385.1. Taxonomy (NCBI): domain Eukaryota; kingdom Viridiplantae; phylum Streptophyta; class Magnoliopsida; order Malpighiales; family Erythroxylaceae; genus Erythroxylum; species Erythroxylum novogranatense. The sequence goes on from CM057225.1 coordinate 76,352,605, forward strand.
CTACTGCAGAAATTTTTAAGTCATGCATCTAAATTTAGCTCATAGAGCTATAATTATCCCTAGGTACACAAAATCACCTTATACTATTTCAACCAATTCCATCATGCTCTCGATAGGGAACCTCTATTGTATATGCTACAAAATCTCCAAGTCCGAATGGCATACTTACACTTTAAGTATTTTGGTTTCATTTATCACTAACACGACTTACATCTTTTTCCCTTAAACATTCAAACTTTCATCTTCATTTGTGAATAAAATCATAGTCACTCATTGATATCATGTTGCTTGAATTACATTAGCCTTCAATATCATAATCCTATCGGGGTATGGTTAACTCTAATAGATATAACCTCAAACTCATTGTGCTTTTATTTAGTTCTTGTACTTCCTTGAGTAACTAATTCCTCAGTAGTATGATCACATGTTATCCTCAATTTTTCATTAAAGTTCCCTTTTTTTTAGCAGTTCTTTCCATTTCCCGATGATTCCACATTGGCTTATGCTACTGTCTATTCATTTATACTTGTTGCTCCACCCATTTCAATCTATCTACAAACATAACTTCCTGTGTTGGAAACCCCATCAGCAGAGGTAATTTGTGGTTCCCAAACATATTTCCACAGCCGATGATGTGGACCAAATTTCGCCTCACATTCACAAGAATGTCTCCTCAACTTGTTGAAATCCTTTTATATAGTTGGAGACTTTACATCAACACAATATATACACTCCCAATACCCTTTTCTAACTCTTATACTTGAGTCTTTGCTATGGATGCAACTCCAATATTCACTTTTGCCTCACTATTTATGTATCATCATTTTTTTTTTACTAAAGAAGACAGCACATCACAACTTTTCTTGGAGACTTGTCATCTTATTTCAAAATTTCCTCCGTTGTGTTAGTCAGTTCCTTTCTGACACAAACCCACTTGAATCAAGCGAGGGGCCTTTGACCTCTGAACAATGGAAGAAGTATCAAATTCCGTTGTTGAATCGAGAGAAGAGCTTATGATCCCAGCTACAGGTCAAAGAAAACTTGCCTTCAAAATTACCTGACTTTTTGACCCTATCTCGGTGATTTCCTAGTACCACCAACTTCGATATTGCTTCTAACTTCTTGTTAGTCACCTATTGCCCGTGAGTACTTATTGGTCATTCTAAATACTTCAAAAAAATCAATTCATGACTCCTATGGTCACATCCTCGATAATAAGGCTCAATGAGGCATTAAGCAATTTCATTTACGCAACCACCCTGGTATATACCATCCAAAATCCTTACACCTATTTAAAAATGTATGTATGTCATGTCTTCATTTACTCACATTCGTTAATGCTACTTACTTTCCAATTGACTCTAGATAACATTTCTATCCTTGTTCCTGCCCATGACTGGGGTTTACCTTTTTAGGACAATAACGTGCCTTGCACTTTCTTCCTCACCTTTACACACATATTGACAGTGATTCTACTCCAGTTTTCCAGTATTTACCTCTTCTTCTATGCAACATGCTATCATGATCATTGAATTAGCATTGTAAGTGCCTTCACTTTTCCCCTTTTGATTTTATCATCCTTTCCATAGCCACATGCATACATACAATCCATACCTAGGCGTATTTCTAATTTTCTCCATACTACACATCATGTATTGCGTTTCATCACCTGTAAAATCATGTTCCTATTATTTTATCGTCCATATGTATATTCTCAATCCATTTAGAATTATATATGCAGAATCATCAAAAATTGAAATCTCATTATCACAAACATATTATTACATTAAATCATAACGTTTATCACCTCTCAAAGTCTATGTTGGGCCCCGTTTCTGAAGCCCAACTATCGCACCGGAGTAAAAAAAAACACAAGTGTGTTTCCAAGCTCTTTGACCCTCATCGAAGAATTCTCATTCGCATGACATCTCAAACCACAAAGGCGAGCCCACACAACAAAATCGCAAAATCACAAAACCACAATTGACTCCTTCAAGATGGAGCTCTTAGTCTCTAGTTCATTTAGAAACAAGAATCGCTTCAATTGGATGCCTATGGCTCAAGATATGCTTAAGAAATCGAAGTAGGTTCATGGCCAAATCATGCTCTCCAAGTCGACCTTTCTCTTCCTTCCCATCAAATTTTTTGAATTTAGCTCCAAAGGCTATCAATTTTTATGGAGAGGTAGAAAAACGTGTTAGGAATCTAACGCCTTAAGAATCGCCTTATTCGAAGGTCAGACGAAGGAATTATGGCCAAACAAATCTGATATGTTCATATCCTAATTCCTACTGAACATACTTTGGCGCAAACACCATAACTCTCTCTATAGATGTCGGATTGACTTCGTTCTTAGACGGTTATAAAGTAGACATCTAGGGCTACAAATTTGATGAAGACCAAAATTTGAAATTTGGTCTTTATGGGGGGTCAAAAAGCACGGGCCATGTGAAATCACACTGTCAGCCCGTGTAACCTTCGGGTGAATTGGTGTTACTGCGCCCAAAATCACACGGTCTGTTTGAAATTCACACGGGCAGACCGTGTAACCTACGGGTGAATTGGTGTTACTACGCTCAAAATCACACGGTCTGTGTGAAATTCACACGGCCAGCGTGTAACCTACGGGTACTACCAATTTTTCACCCTCCAAAGGTTCCTAAACCCATCCTAACTTCCCCTTACCTCATACTCTTCTCCAATACCACAAAAACCACTTCAAATCCATTGAACAACTACAAACATCATTGAAACTCAACTCCAAAGGATTCATCACACACATCCTTCCCAATATTAACACATTCTTCTAACCCTAGTAATAAATGGAATTCTCAGTCAAAGATAAACTCATCCATCAATCTCAAGCTTTAATGAAACATAATCATACAAAATGAGTTTCTCAATTCTCAATCTCATTTGAAAACAAAACAATGCTTACACAAGCTTTACTTACATATCAACACATACATCAACTTAATACAAAATACAAATGATGCTCATGTTTGATATCCCTATAAAGCTATCCAAATGTTACTAAATACAAAAGACTCCTAGCTATCTTGGAGTGTCCCAAATGCCTTGCAAGGGTCGTTACTCTTCTCGATCCGCACCTGAGGAGGAAAATTTTATTGGTTGAGCTACACGGCTCAGTGGCTAACTTATTCGTAGCCATTGGCAATGAGCCACACAATCATACATAAACAAATATCCATGTAGACAAACAAGGAATCTTAGTATTCACAATTCCCAAACACAATCTCATAATTCAATACATCATCAACATGAACACAATTGATGTCATTTCTCATTCAAGCATAACGCATAATTCACATCATAACATAACACATCAAAATGCTAATGTCCACACAATTTGGCTCGAGGGTTCTGTGAACAAAATAAAGAAATCGAAGTTTACTCCGTGAATGAAACGAGTCCACTTTCGGATCTCGTGGGCCACAAGCGGGCAGCCGGGAGAAAGCTTAACGTCGACGTGCACGTGACTAACAAAACGGTTCCTCTCTCGCCCAAACACAATCAAATCTCATACTTAGTTCAATTATTCATAAATTCATATTTTCATACTTTCCTTCTTTTTATTTAATCAAAATGCCATGACTTAAATTCAATGGCATGACAATCATTCTCACAATTCAATCATTCATATACAAAATGCCATGATTCAATTCAATGGCCTATCAATCATATCAAAAGGTCAATGCATAACAAACATGAACACAACATAAAGCAATTTTCACATCATAAAAATTCAAACAATTCATTTAGCACATATTGCATACACAATGCATTTTGCTCATTACACAAAGACCATAAATAAATTACCCACCTTGACAATCTTGGAAAATCCAAAATCAATTGCCTCCTTCCTCTTGCTCTTGGATAGGCTCTTGATTTCCTAAACATAAAAAAAATTCCATAAATTTCAACTCAATTGGAAAATCCCCAATTTTCCATAATCACACAAAACTAACATTAACCCTAATTAAACTCAAATCCAACCTATCCATAGTTCATATGGGTTAGAAATCACAACATCTAGTTTAGGAACCCAAAAATCCAAAGATCTAACCATCTTCTTCTTCCTCCACGAAATCCCTCTCTCTCTCTAGGGTTTCTCCATCCAACACAACACAACCTATTTCTTAACTAAAGCATGGAGAAGATGAAGAACATACCTTATGGACCTTGACTCTTCTCCTTCCCACGAATTTCCTTCCTTTTCCCTTGGATTTTCGATTTTTCTCCCACATTTCTCTCTCTTTTCCTCTTCTCCTTGGGTAGTCAACGACAATCACTCTTCTTCCTCTAAATTTTTACCTTTTTATTAACTCCTTATCTTTCAAAATTACCCTCCACTTACTATAACTTTCCAACTATGCCCTTGGTTGGTCTTTTGGGCTCTAATCGCCACTTAACCTACTTAGTTCAATTCTAACTAAGCCTACTCTTCTTTCTAATTCCAATTCTAAATAAATAAAATAAAAACATTTAAACCAATAAATAAACATAATTAATCAATTAAGCAATTTAGAAAATTTTAGAAAAACCAAGATCCAACAGTCTATCTTTTCACAGTCATATAAAAGTTTAATCTCCCCATTTCTACTTCTTTCTGGCAATATCTTCACTTCTCTATTTCATTCGAAGGTAGGACATTACGTGTAACACCCCTCTCCAGCGTGACCCGAACCCGACATCGATGGTGATATCCGAGTTCGTGCCCCGCGAGGGTGGCGTGTTACATCACTCAGACGAAACTCAGTATAACATTTTTTTAATACAATCATATTTGCAGAAATCAGTAGACAATTTGGGCCCGTTTTACTTTTTAAACATTTTCAGTGATAACAATACACTCGATAGTATTTAGAATAGCCAGTTAACGTACACAAATCCATAACCAAATTGGGCTCAATTTTATTCATAAACATTTCAGTGATCACATTACAATCAATAAAATTACAATAGCCCATTTGGGGCCCACTAGAACTACGACACTATTTTACAGAAAAATGCAGAATCCATAATTGTATAAAAGTAAGATGACACTAATGCAGACGCGAACTGATCCCGACCCCTATCTTTCCCTGGCATGCAGTAGGCATACTCCCGTGTCTAACGGAGTACTCTTCAAGGCCTGAAAAATAATTGCAAATTTTGGGCGAGTTTTGCGAACTCAGTGAGGAATCATCATCGATGGTTCGCCCAATTCATGCATCACTCAAGCACATCACAGAGTGTACACAATAACACGTTCAGAAGAAACAAATCACAATTGTGTAATGCACCCTTGCCTTTTTCCCATTTACTGTATCCAATCAAAATGTGTATGCAATGCATATGTGACACTTTCTCATTTCATTACAGTGTTGTGACCGAGCTCTTAAACAGTAAACAGTAGGCAGTAGACGCGTCTAGGGAGTAGGAGAGCCCTCTGGGTATGCACTATCTCCCTTCGAGCTCGAGGCTCTTTTTCAGTATCAGTGGCGACTCTGGTCACAACTTGTTGGGAGATCGAACCCCAACCGAAAAATGGAACGAACGAAAGCGAAATCGAAAGAGAGGAACACATGGCGGAAGCAAAATCATATACGAATCAATATGAATCGAATCAAAGCAACGAAATGAAACATAAAGTGAAATCGAATCGGATGCGAATCGAATCACAAATTGGAAGCAAATGCAAAAAGAAAAATGATGGAATCCATCGAACTGAAATAAATTTCGACATCCGTTGAAACAAACAACATAGGAAACTTATCGCGTTGGAAACCTTAAGACAATTCTCAAAACCCGTATAATTTTTTTTCTCTTATTCATTCCTTTCATCATTCCCATACAAAGCACTTCAAATCCTCATTTAGACAAATCCATCCTCAACCAACATCTCAATCTATTTGATCCTATTTAAATCATGACCGTCAATTACACAAAATCTTACTAATCCTTTCTTTTGTCAATAGACACTTAATACACATACCTATATATCCGAAATTCATACACCATAAACGCTTTAATAATTCTCAATCCAATCATTCATTAATTACACCGTTACCAAAATCACATACACCATACCCAATTTCATACACAAATACATTTATCCAAATTTATCTAAAGCCATATACATATCAACACTAAAATCCAAATTACTCAAAATCTAACTTATACAAATTACAAAAACATGCAAGAAGTCGATCGACATCTTGATCGTCTTTCATCCGATCTCTGCTTAAATACCGAGATGGGGATGAAAGGGGTGGTGATAGCTCGTGGGTAACAATTTATAACAAATAAATAAGCAAAACCTTTTTAAAATGCTTTTCTTTTCTTTTCTTACAGAAACCTTGTTTGAAACCCATAATGTACATTTTCAAAATTTCTTTTCTCGCAGTGGTCGAAATCACAATTTCCAAAACATGAATGCATCAATCATAACACTTCACAATGCAAATGCACACATAACGGCTCGAGAGTTCCATAAATACGACGAAAAACTGAAGTTTTGTTAGAGTAGTGCCCTAAAGGCAATCGCCTTTAGCGCGTTCTGTACAAAATTGTGTACATTCTTTATAAATAAATAAAGAAAGGCATATTTCATTACGTTGCTGTTCATTATTTATGAACTGATATTGATCAAATAAGCAAATTAATGAAGTCCATGATATATGACATAGCATGAAGGAAATTATGATGTGATCATACTATTGAGATTCCTATCATGTGCAATTATGTCAGTATCTTAATTATCCTAGTCATAGGATTCCGAGATCGGACATCGGTAATCCGGAAAGACTAGCACATCTCAAGCTTCTTGATTTGATCAAGCAGTGGATTTCAGAAACTGTACATATGAGATATTTAGGGTTGAGATGTGGATGCTTACTAGAGGTAGTAAGTACATTGGATGACCTGCTATGAGATCATCATATGGATGTCCTAATCTAATGTCAGTGATAATCTCATCATAGCAATGGTACAAGTATCCTTAGACTTGAGGTAGTCAAGGATATCTTGGATGCTGATTCTGTGCTTTGACTCCGTTACTTGTTGCCTCACAGAGGTCGCTCATAGGGTGGTGATTGGGTACAGTTTGAGGTATTCAAAGGTAATTGAGTAGCCAATAGAGGATTCACCACTTCTGTGATAGCAGAAGATGATACCCATGGCCTCTTGTCAGGGTCATTACTTGGAAATCTCTGATCAGAGTACATATGTCATGAAGAGTGTCTTCGTTGACATATTTAGTATTAAGTAATGAGTCCCAGGACAAGAACTGAAATCACTTGGACTAGATTTGACATAGTCAGTCTAGTGAGAGTTGACACATTGCCCATACTCATAACCAAGTGGGGTATAGCATGGTGAAAGGACGAATTGCATGGTAATTGTCTATGGAAAGGTTTGTCATATGGTCCATGATGAATATATGTTTATTCGTCAAATCAATTACTTTCCGGTCAATTGGGGGTCATGATGTGTTGCTAGATACCGCTCATGACTTGCTTAGATTAAGTGTTGATCTAAGTGGCCAACATAACCGGGAACCTAATGGGTCACACGCATAAGAGTGTCTCGGAGAATTTGTAAAATAGTTTTGGACAGAGTTCCAATAAATGGAGAGCAAGCGGATTAAATGGATCCCGATGAGATCGAGATATGTCCCGATGAGATCGCGACATTGATATTGCTGAAAAGGGTTTTGGAGGTTTTCCCATATCGGGACCTAGGGCGGTTAAGAGAATCAACCCGATGTGACTGGACCACTTCAGCATTTATTTATTTATATATAATTAATTAATTAAAGAATTAATATATACATATATATATATGCACGTGGATGGAGGAGGAGGAAGCTTGTCATCTTTACTTTATATATATATATATATATATATATAAAGGCCATACGTGGACAAGCTTTGTCATCTAAGTATTTAATGTCTTTAATAGTTAAAGACACATGGCATTTGATGAGATGAAGAGAGGATAATCGTTTGTTTAGAAGGCGAAAAAAAACGATGGATGAGTGTTGGGTTTTTAGAAAGGGTTTCTAAAGCATACTCTCTCTTCTTCATTTTTCATCAAGATCTTCCTCTCCAAGTTTCCTCCTCTTCATCGTTGGATTTAAGATCTCCAAGGACAAAGGTAGGAGCTAGCACTCTTTACTTTGTCTAGCTATTCCCGGGTCAAAGGGTTTGTCCCGGTTAGGTTCTCTGATCTCTGCGTGGATACTGTTAGAGACGGTCTCCTTTGGTCATTTTGGTTTGACTTTGTTATATAGTCACATGGATCCTGGTTTTCGGGAAGGTCCCGGAATAAAAAATTTTTTTTTCCGCACCGTGGGCATGTGATGCTCACACCGGGATTTTCCTACAGTGGTATCAGAGCCACTTGTGTCGTATATAACGAAGAAACCATGACTAGGTCGGAGTTCACTATTGCTTGTGACGATGATGCATGTTAATTGAGTGAATTTCGAATTCAGTATAGAAATATACTTTTCAAAATTTTCTTGCTCAGATATGTTCACAAGATGTTGTTACATATGTCTGTGGAAGCTCGGGATTTATCAATGTGATTTGATATGGTTTTGCTAATTTATTCCCTAATGTTCTGGTTGCTGTCTTTGTGCACATTCCTTGAACAGACATGCTTATAAATTCGAGAATAAATTGTAGAAATTTTTTTTTTGGATTTTCTTTCACCAAAATATCTCTAAGATGTTTATTAATGTCTATGAGAAAGGAAAAATATTTTGGAGGTGATTTACTATTTATTTGAGAATTTATTGTGTGCTGCTGGGAATAACTGTGTTGAGGAACACAGATTCTACATTGGCTTAGTTGCTGAGGTTGAATGAGTTTTTGATGGAAATAAATCCTAAAAAAATTCATGGAGCATGTTGTGAACGTGTTGTAACCTCTATATTGAAATTGTTTCAATGAGTTTTTCAAGAAAAAGGCAAAGCTTGGCAGTTTTGAGAAAGTTGCTGGAGCTATTTTGTTTGAAATAAGAAATTGTGTAGATTTCAGTTCCAATGCCTTGGATCATTTTTAATGTGATTAAAAATGTGTTACATTGATGTTGCATGCTTTCCAAACTGATTTTCTTGAAATTAGGTTTCCAAACAATTTTCGGATGTCAAATGTATCTCATTAGCGTCTCGTTAGTATATTCCCTTATCTTGATTGTTTTGGCCGTCACAAATTTTGTGACCAGTGTCGAAGTAGTCTTGATAAAGTGTAGACTACCTAGAGATACTTAGGGTAATAGTTTGATATTCGCAAAATTATTTGGAAATCTAAATGAATAAGAGTGTTTTCATCGATTTCAAGTTTTTCATGTATAGTTTGACTATATATGGTAAGCAACAATGAAAGTGTTTCATTGGTACATCAAGATAAAGTGTATTAAACTTGGTGTTGTGAATTTGAACTGCACGGATTGAGAAATTAGCCGATTAGATAGCAATTCCACACGGATAAGTCGACTTACACATGCACAAGTCGACTTGTGCATGCCTTTCGTAGACGATAAGTCGACTTGCACAATGTTACAAGTCGACTTGTTCGCACGATTGTTGCAAAGGTCGATTTACACTTGCTTAAGTCGACTTATATGAGGCATAAGTCCACTTATACATATACAAGTCGACTTATAACATGCATAGTGGGATGATGGATGATTTTAGGTATAGATTCAATGTGATTGATGAATTGCCTAAATCATTCCATATAGTCATGGTGACTATAATCCTATAGCTTGGAAAAGAAGTAGATGAGACCGAAAACCCTCACACTTAATATGAAAACTCACGTCTTCCATTAATATGGGAGAACCGAGTTCTTATAGAGTTGGGTTGTTGGTAAACCCAAGCTCACTCTATACTTAATATGTTGAACCATGAAAATAAGATTTTCGGATTAATAGGTCGGTTTTCACTAGAAGCGTTGATTTGTTGAGTAAACTTAAGGTCAACGCGGATAGAGGCGAAATTGTGTAGTGTACATCAGATGTACACGCATCAAGAGTTGATAACCCAATGAGTGTGCATACATCACGAGTTGATAGCACTAGTTGATAGTTGCATCTATGAATCAATTGGTATGACCGATACCTACCGATAGATCTAAGGTAGCTTGTTGGGTAAACCCAAGGTCATTTTAGTAATGTCGGATATCTAAGATGCAATTGGTATGACTGATACCTACCGATTGACCTAAGGTGGCTTGTTGGGTAAACCCAAGGTCATTGTTAGTAATATCGGATATCGACCCACTAGGACATTTTGTCATAATGTTTCTTGGATTTGTACTGAGGGTTATGGATTCTTTGAAACTAGTGGGAGCCATATGCATGACATGCAAGTCCTTATGATCATGCATTTAATTCTATTCTAACTTTCTTTCTCTCTTTCTCTTAAGGTTGATTGAAGATGACTTCAAGTGTGAACTTGCGCTCACTTATGGACTCAAACAAATTAACTGGACCAAATTTTCTCGATTGGCTGAGAAATCTGAGAATTGTTTTCAGATATGAGGAACTGGGATATGTCCTTGATGTTCCACTTCCTGATCCACCTGCTGTTGATGCTTCTGATGAGGATCAGAAAGTTTATCGAAAGCATCTCAAAGACAGTGACATAGCAACCTGTATTATGCTTGCCTCGATGTCACTAGAGCTGCAGAAGCAGCATAAGTCTATGGATGCTCATACCATAGTGTTTCATCTTAGGGAGTTGTTTGATGAGCAAGCTTGGTCTGAAAGGTTCGAGACCTCGAGGTTACTCTTCACTACTAAGATGACTCCAGGTTCATCTGCGATGCAAATATGCACTGAAAATGAATGGGTATATTGAGAGGTTGGTCTGTCTTAGGTTTTTCATGGATTTTGAATTAAGTGTTGACTTAATTCTAGTTGGATGTCGATAGTTATTCACGGTTTGTGTTAAACTATCGGATGAATCGAATATCCACGACAATCCTCGAGTTGATCAACCCGCTCAAGATGCAATGAACAAGCTATCAAGAAGGATAGCAAGCAAGTGCTTATGGTGGACTCTTCTTCCGTTCCAAGAAAAAAATCAAGAAGAAGAGGTCTAAGAAACCGAAAGGAAGTATAGCCAAGAAGAAAACCAAAGAGACTGCACCAAAAGGAACTTGCTTCCATTGTGGCAAGACTGGCCACTGGAAGAGAAACTATAAAGTCTATCTGGAGGAACTGAAGCAGAAGAAGGCATCGATGCTTGACTTCTTGAGTATGTTTGTCATTGAGGTTAATACTGCTTCGATCATAACATATGGGTATTAGATACGGTTGTGGCTCACACATATGCAATGATATCTGGGCCTCGGGGATAGTAGAGCTGACTCATGAAGGGAGAACTAGACTGCGTGTGAGAAATGGAGCAAGAGTTGCTGCATTAGCCGTAGGCACTTACTTTTTGTCACTCCCCACTGGGCTTGTAATTAAATTTGATGATTGTTATTTTGTACCTGTATTAACAAAGAATGTATTGTCTGTTTCTTGTTTAAATAGAGCTGGTTTCCATTTGACTTTTAGTAACAATGGTTGTTCTATTAGTTTGAATGGAATGCTCAAAGGTACTGGTACATTATGCAATGGAATTTATATATTAGATATGTCACATCCAATAATGAATGTCAATGACACGAAAAGACATAAACGAGATAATTTAAAATCAACTTACTTATGGCATTGTCGCCTTGGCCATATAAATGAGAGATGCATAGCTAAGCTCCATAAGAGTGGAAGTTTAGGGTCATTTGATTATGAATCATATGACACATGTGAATCTTGTTTATTTGGCAAGATGACTAAGTTACCATTTAAGGGAAAGGGTGAACAAGCGACTGAAGTATTAGACCTAATACATTCAGATGTATGTGGTCCGATGTTCATCCATGCCAGAAGTGGTTGTCTATACTTCATCACCTTTATTGATGATTATTCTCGATATGGATACAGATTCGATGAGATACAAATCAAGCATTTGAAAAGTTCAAACAATTGAAATGAAGTAGAAAACTAACATGGGAAAATATCAAGTCATTACGATCGATCGTGGTGGGAATACTTAGACCAATGCTTTTAGATTATCTCGAGATAATGGGATTTTATCACAATGGACTCCTCCTTACACACCACAGCATAATGGTGTGGCAGAAAGGAGAAATCGAACCTTGTTAGACATGGTACAATCAATGATGGGCTTTGTAAAGTTACCAAAATCCTTTTGGGGGTATGCAATCGAGACAGCTGTTTACTTGCTAAACAGAGTTCCATCAAAGACAGTTGATGTTAGTCCATATGAGATGTGGACTAACAAAAGACCCTATCTTACTCATTTGAAAGTTTGGGGCTGTCCGACATGTGTGAAGCGGACACGGTCGGATAAACTTGATGCAAAATCGACAAGTGTTTGTTCGTAGGATATCTAAAGAAACAATGGGATATCGCTTCTATCTTCTGAGGAACAAAAGGTATTTGTTTCAAAGCATGCTGTCTTTTTAGAGAAAGAGTTTCTTTTACAAGAAGACAGTGGGAGCAAAATAGAACTTGAAGAAGTTCAAGATGCGCGAATAGACGCAAATCAACTGCCTGAATCTGAAACTGTAACTCATACAGATGAAGTAACAGTTCAACCTTCTACAACACACGAAGTTCATAGGTCACGTAGGATACGCTCTATTCCCGAGAGATATGGATTTCTTGTGAATGAACAGAATGACGTATTGCTCATAGAAGATGATGAGCCTACCACCTATGAAGAGGTTCTGAAGAGTTCAGAGGCTGAGAAATGGCTTCAAGCCATGAAAGCTTAAATGGATTCCATGTATGAAAACCAAGTATGGACTTTGGTTGATGCACCCGAAGGAATAAAACCCATAGGGTGTAAATGGGTTTTCAAAAAGAAAACCGACATGGATGGTAATGCAATTACCTATAAAGCAAGGCTTGTGGCTAAAGGTTTTCGTCAAAGACAAGGAGTTGACTACGACGAGACCTTCAACCCAGTAGCAATGCTTAAATCCATTAGGATACTCCTAGCCATTGCCACTCATTATGATTATGAGATATGACAAATGGATGTGAAGACAGCTTTCCTAAACGAAAATCTAACTGAGGATGTGTATATGACACAACCTGAGGGCTTCATCTCCTATGATGGTGAAAAGGTATGCAAGCTTCAAAAATCCATCTATGGATTGAAGCAAGCATCCAGGAGTTGGAATATCCGTTTTGATGAGGTAATCAAAGAGTTTGGTTTCTCACAAAATCCGGATGAATATTGTGTGTATAAGAAGGTTAATGGGACTGCAATCGTATTCCTTGTGCTATAAGTAGATGACATATTATTACTAGGAAACGATGTCTCGATGCTACAATCAGTCAAGATTTGGTTGTCCAAACAATTTGTCATGAAAGACCTGGGTGAAGCAACTTATATCCTTGGGATAAGGATCTATAGAGATAGATCAAAAAGATTGCTTGGTCTTTCACAATCAACGTACATAGGCAAGATGCTAAAGAGGTTTAGCATGGAACAATCCAAGAGAGGGTATCTTCTCGTGACTCATGGGATAACACTCTCGAAATCTATATGTCCTAAGACATAAGATGAGAGGATGCGCATGAATATGATCCCGTATGCATCTGCGGTAGGATCTATCATGTATGCAATGCTATGTACGAGACCCGATGTATCATATGCTTTAAGTGTTACGAGCGGATACCAATCGGATCTGGTGAGGGTCATTGGGTGGTCACAAGAATATCCTCAAGTACTTGCGAAGGACTAAGGATGTTTTCTTGATATATGGGGATGGAGATCTCCGTGGCGGGTATCTGATGCCGCTTCCAATCTAATAAGGATGATTCCAAATTCAATCAGGTTACATATTCACATCGAAGCAGTAGGCGATCGGTTGGAGCGATTCCAAACAAGAGACGCATTGCGATTCAACGACCGAGGCAGAGTACATTCCGCTTCAGAAGTAGCAAAGGAAGCCGTTTGGATCAAGAAGTTCATTACTGAACTTGGTGTGTGGTTCCTAGAAGTGATGGGCCCATACAGTTGTATTGTCACAACAATGGGGCTATTACACAGGCGAAGGAACCAAGGTCTCATCAACGATCCAAACACGTGCTTGCAGATATCACCGATCGTGGAGATCATTGGTCGAGGTGATGTGTAGATAGAGAGAATT